>JASDDO010000016.1:484957546-486221159 GCA_030015575.1 Agapanthus africanus | reverse complement strand
ACTCCTGCGGAGTGGCGTGGGAATGTCCTAATCTTTCGAACCCTCTGGTTCTACTAAGCTTTCAGTAATAGCTCGCGGTTCTGGAATTTCTTCCAGTTCTATTGCGCTCCCACTTATTTCCTTTTCTATGAACTGGTGTTCTAGAAAGTGGGCATGGCGAGAAACAAAAACCTTTTGTTCCTCTTCGCAATAGAAGAAATATGCCTTGGAGTTCTTTGGATATCCCACAAACTTGCACTGTACTGAGCGTGCCTCGAGCTTGTCCGCATGCTGCTTTTTTACAAAAGCTGGACATCCCCATGTCTTAATGTGATTAAGATAGGGTCTCTTCCCACACCACATCTGATATGGTGTAGTAGGCACAGTCTTAGTTGGAACTCGGTTCAAAAGGTATGCAGCTAATTCTAGCGCATATCCCCAGAACGATCGCGGAAACTCAGCGTTACTCATCATGGACCGTACCATATCCAATAGGGTTCGGTTCCGTCTCTCCGATACACCGTTACGTTGCGGAGTGTATGGAGGAGTAAGCTGAGAGAGAATTCCATTCTCTTTTAAGTAACCCAGGAACTCGGCACTCAAGTATTCACCACCTCGATCAGATCTCAGTGCCTTGATACTTTTTCCTGTTTGTTTTTCTACTTCATTCTTATATTCCTGGAATTTTTCAAAAGTCTCGGATTTATGTTTCATTAAGAAGACATAACCGTACCTTGAAAAGTCATCCGTAAAAGTAATGAAGTAAGAATAACCGCTTCGTGCATGTGTAGACATTGGACCGCACACGTCACTGTGTACGAGCCCCAAGAGCTCGCTCGCTCTTACTCCGTGTCCAGTGAACGGAGTCTTTGTCATCTTTCCTTTGAGACAGGATTGACAAGTTGCATATGATTGATATTCGAACGGATCCAAATATCCTTCTGCATGTAACTTAGTCAACCTTCTCTCATTGATGTGACCCAGTCTACAATGCCATAAGAAAGTTTTATTGATTTCTGGAGACTTTCTTTTGTGTGTATTCTGGACATTGAAAATCTGTGGTTGGTTTAATACGTATATACCGTTGTTCAATGTATCTGACCCAATCAAAACTTGATTAAAGTGAATGTTCACTACATTACTTACAAATGCAAATTCATAGCCTTCTTTAGATAATAAAGATACAGAAATGATATTACAGGTTGCATTTGGTACATAATAACAACTACGCAAAACCAAAAAATGTCCATCTGACAGTCACAGGTGATAGTCCCCCACGGCCTCAGCATCCATGCTAGCACCGTTTGCAACTCTGAGGGTCATGTCACCTGCCTTCAAAACTCTACGCTTTCTCAACGCCTGCAAAGAATTACAGATATGAGATCCTGATCCGGTATCCAATACCCAGGATGTAGAGTTTATTGATAGACAGTTTTCAATAACATACACACCTGAAGCTGAAACCGCAACTCGCTTCAAATCCTGTGTTCTGGCTTTCCAAGCCTTGCAATCCTGTTTCCAGTGACCACTTTTGTGACAGTAGAAGTATTCTTCCTTCCCTACCAGCTTTCCCGCTACCTTTGTTGCTTTTGCCTTTCCTTTTCCCTTCGTATCCACTTTACTGACACCGCCTCTTGGTTTGGCGGGGGCTTTCTTCTTCTTGTCCTTGTCTTTCGCCCTGGACCTAGAAGAGGAAGATCCTCCTACAAACAAAGTGGATGTCTCCCTACTTTTCTGTAGGGTGCCCTCTGCACTCCTCAGCATGTTGAGGAGCTCTGAAAGTTCAACTTCCTTTTCCTGTAAGTTGAAGTTCAGGATGAACTGGGCGTAAGTGGAAGGAAGGGACTGGAGAATCAAGTCCGTATAGAGCTCATTCTCCAACGTGGTCCCAAGTTCTGCGAGCTCCTCTATGTAGCCAATCATCTTAAGCACGTGTTCCGCTACCGATGATCCGACGGCCAACTTTGCCGAAAACAACTTCTTCGACACTTTGTATTTGGCGATACGAGACTGCTCTCCATACAGTTCTTTTGTATGAAGAAATATAGACTCTAGGTCCATATTCTCGTGCCTCCTCTGATGTTCGTTGTCCATCGAGGCAAGTACGGGGCATTTGGCCTTCGCGCAATCTATTTCCCATGTCTTACGGATTTCCCTATCCGCAACACTGGTTTTGGGACCTGGGACAGGGGGAGCTTTGGTGGTAAGGAGATACCCCAGCTTGTCGTAAGTGATTGCCATCTTGACATTCCTGAGCCAATCTTTGTAGTTTGGCCCTGTCAATATGTTTTTATCTAATAATAACTTAAGTCCGGTCATGTTGAATGGTCGCTGCAATTAGGAGAGAGAAATGAAACACTTTAGCATGATACTCTTGCAAGTTTAGAGTGGTTTTTAATTTGTCTAAACATGATGGCTCCCACTGTCTCTCGAATCCCTTCTCAAACCGTAAAGAAAGGATTAGTCGGGATCAATCTCACTGTACAATACTTGCTTAACCGTTCAGCCAGGCCAGTGTCGATACTTCGAGGGAGGTTTTCCAACGCTTTCGCGAAGTTCCTTAATTAAGTAACCTCTTTTCCCTGTGGGCGTAGCCCCGCTAACACTTTTCTAGACACCTACTAGGTTTATAGCATTGATCGTTAAGTGAGAGTTTTCCCGAGAAGTAGCATATACTCACAGTGGGATCGGGATCCAAATATCATCGCGTGATAAAACCGAAGGAATCCTACCAGAATTATCACACTCCAAATGGTATGCAGCGCTAGCAAGTTTCAGTACTTATGAAACTCCCGATGTGGATTTTTGCCCCATGCTCTTATGACCTTGACTTTGGCCAAAATATCATAAGTCACATGTCAAGTTCTACCCGTCATTCTCTTGGTTAATTTGGACCCACTCGTACCTACCCTTGACTTTGGCCAAAATGGTAGCACGACTGTCCCAAACCAACGCATCTATCTATGCTGCATATGAATACCCAATAGCTACCAATCACTATGCCTTGACTTTGGCCAAAATACATAGCTTGAATACTTTTTGACCATTCATGTGGAATGACGGAGGGCTACGAATGGTTTTGGCGAAACCGTGAACGTAGTGAACTTGATATAATCGATTGAACGAGATAGCTTTTAAAAGGAGTGGTTCAAGCTCCGCGTTTAAAAGTTTAGTTTTGAAAAGAACCGAGTGGTTTTCAAAGTGTTCCGATCGACTTTTACTTGGTTTATTTTCTTGCATTAGTTCTTTTAATGCGTCCCATCATTTAATCCTACCATTGCAGAAAACAACCAAAATATGACGTACGCTTATGCCATTTGCATTCGCCACGGGGCCCCGTCATCACCCGTTAGGTTACTTAACTAACGACAGAGCGGGGGCTGGGCTAGCGCGGCTGTAAAACATAAGCAACGCCTAAATAGTTATAATATATAAATATATAGCAATGATAGACATTACAAATCACAGATGAATACATTGGATATACTAGGAATCCGCGATCCGTTCGAGCCTGCAACGAAAAGCGGATTACACAGTCGCGGTGAATAGCCAAATACCCCACCCAAGACCCCTACGGGTGCGGCAAACTACCCGCCAAGTACCCGAAGCGAAACAACCTCCCTCAACACCGTGAGTAGGCCACTCGACACTTCGAGATACCCGGTAGTTTATGCACCCCCTCCATGGGTCTATCCTAGGAGCAAAAACAGTAAAAAGAATTATACAATGACGGCTACAACCCCGACCCGGTTGTGCGGCCATACAAATAATAATACATCAATTTACATATTACAATGAATGAAAGAAAAAGAAACACTCATCTCACATCCACCCCGGCTATTCACCCGCGACAATCCAACGCATTCATATACACATACCATCATCAAACACAGATCACAGATATGTATAACCCCCACTAATTGACATATAGCGATTAGCCGACGTTCAATACATATAAACATCACAGATATAACCCTTTAGTCAAAGTGTATTGAAGTTCGATAAAAAAAATACGGATTTATAGGCTCCCAAAATCAAATTTCTTTTCTGGAAAACCTGGGCACAAATAAACCATCTTAAAAATCCCAAAACCATGCCAGAAAGACACTGCACCAAACTCGACCCAGAGCCGAGCCAAAACGGCCGCGGTTGCGCGGCAATAGCTTGCTATTGCCGCGGAACCGCGGCGCTTTGAGCGAATCTCTGGATCGTTTTTGGTGGCTTTCTTCACAAAACCCTGAGATGATTTTTGACGTACGATTTATTTTATTTTGAACAGAAAAAATTTTAACAGAAACTTGGGTTTTTGTAAACTCGGTTTTGCGATTTTTCCGATTGAACTTCCTTACACTTTACTACCTAGCTAGTTTATGTTTAGTTAGGCTCTGATACCACTGTAAGTCCACGTTGCCCACCCCGGTGCTTGCGGGGAGGCGGAAAACGGAATAAAAATCGGATTTTTACTACTCTAGGCAACATGGACTAGACAAAGTCGGATCTTTGCTAAACAAAAACATGCTAAAGCTAACTAGAAACTAGTTAAAGAGTAGAATGGTTATACCTAGGGCTTTATGTCCTTCTCTTCTTGCTCCTTGGAGTAGGAGAAAGGGATCACCTTTGTCGTCTTCTTGAGTCGAAGAAGGATCCACCCGAAAGCTTCAACCTTTGGCTTCAACTTCAAGCTAGAAGTAACTAAGGTGCTAGAAGTGCTAGTCCTAGAACCCTAGATGAGAGTAAAGATTATCAAGAAGAGGTTTTTCTCAAGCTCAAGTGTTTCTCAACACATGAGAGGGGAGATAATGAGGGAGAGGAAGAACAAGAGAGAGAAAGTGAATGATAGAATGAGAGAATAATAAGCCATTCTCACATATATGTGTGAATTATTATAAATTGATAATTAGTAAGATAATTGTCATGGCTTAATCAAGACATGACCATTATCATTTCATTTTTAATGCAAATTGCAAGGATCAAAGAGCATCTTCCAAATGAAATGATGATGGTCAAAGTGTCAATCTAGGTCAACAAGTCAAGAAGGTCAAATGGTCAACAACCATAACCATGCACAATTATATTAAACTAATATCAATTAACCATAATACACACATAAGCATTAGGGTTAATAAAATGACAATGGTCATTAACCCTAATCAAAGTTCCCTCCCTCTGTCTCAAGCAACTGTGCATACGCACCCGTATTCGTGATCCGAGGAACACGAATACAATGAGATAAAACCAATCCCAAATCATATAGTAGGATCCGGCTTAAACCAAAGCCCGCTAGTATAAGCTGTCCGGACAGCAAACGTGCACAAGTGCGCGGATATGAACGAACCCTGTCGCAAAACCATGCGACCTCTACTCATTTTGCCTAAAAGCGAATAGCTCTCTGTGTGGGACTCTAAAGACTCGACACTATGCTGCCAGTGGGTTTAACCACAGACCGCAAGCGGCATTAGCTTTACGTAACGGTCCCCAGGTAGATGCCGATAAGAAGACTGACGAGGTGACCCCATCTGAACTCCTACTGAGCCTGTATGTGACAGTCTCCGTACAGTCCGGTCTGTTCGTCTGATACATCGCATGGCGGGCCTAGGGGGCGGTGAACGTCAGTCCCCTAATAGCGGTATAAGTCGTGTCGGAGTATAGCCCAGAACACCCTGAGATAACACTGGAAACCTACCAGTATATCTCGCTTGCCCTGGCCAGGGACTACTCGTGTAATGACTCTCCTAGACACAGCGCGATGTCAACCCCCAATACCGGGAGAGACGAATCCTGTCTAACCGCCACTGCCTCCAAGTGCTTCGGGACTGCACCCAACTACTACCTGTTTGCACGACTCCTTTGAGCCGTGGTAGGGTAGTAATCAAAGTACAGTGGGAACACACTCGAGGCGAAGTGACAGTGTCAAGTCAGCGGACTAAGCTGTACTCATGTCACCTGGGAACTGATAACTGACGATAGGTATAATACCAACCAACAGTTCCCGACGAGTCCTGTCCAGTGTACTCATAACCTAACGAGCACCCGCATACTATCTCAAGTACGACGTACTGACGGTTGTGGGACAGACCGTCTCCCACGCTGGGATGAGAAGCGCATACGCTAGTCTACTCCGGAGTATCGATGCCCTGTCTCGATAGTCCAACGACTAGGGACCTGTATAAGGATGTGCTTATGGATTACCCAGCCCCCACGAGTGTGAGCGCCATCACAACGCTGGTAATCAAGCAAATATCCTAAGGGCTCTACTAATATGTATATAAGCGATATGCTAAAAGAAACACATGCACATATTAAAGCAGAGACAAACCAAGTAGCATACTACCATTTCGAGCAAGATTGTATATACAACTGTGAATATCCCAAGCTTCCATTAAGTAATATACATACTAGTATGATACAGTAATGGCCTCTAGGGCATATACACTAACAGTTCGTGTTGTGAGAAGTGGGTCCGTTCGAGCTAGAAGAAGTAGAGCCGTGTGAAGGATGAAGAATCGGCTCTAACGAAGAAGAAGAAGAAGAAGGTGAAGAAGATGAAGAAGGGCCACCGGCAGGGGTGTCATTGTTAATACCCACATTGTTTTGCAACACTTTTCCCGATCTCAACGTGGTCACAGCATTTACGTTATGATTCTGCTGTTGATATGCAGCATGTGCGTGACCGGGATTTGGCAGTGGTTGAGATGGGAGCTTTCCTTTTTCTCTCTCGCTCATTGCTGCATTGAGTTGTGCAATTTGTGCCTCAATAGATTGATGCTTTGATCGTGTGAGGCACTGTTTTGCACCAAAGATTGAATAGAAGTCTCTAATCTTGCTGTAGATTGTGTAGATTGCTTTAGGAACGCATCTAGACTTCTTTCGAGCGAGCTAACCTTGTCATTATTAGGTTGAACAAAATTGTTTGGCGGGTAAGAAGTGTGAGGCACAAAATTGTTCACTTGATTAGGGTAAGGTTGCTGTTGGAAAGGTTGTTGAAATTGAGTTTGTGGAGGTGCTTGTTGTTGTGGAGGTGGAGGTCTTTGAAAATTGTTATTTCCTTGGAATTGTTGATTTTGGTTCCAAGCGAAATTTGGGTGACTCCTCCAACCCAGATTGTATGTCGAAGAGTATGGATCGTTTCTTTGTCGTTGCTGAAAGGCAGCATTGACTTGATCCTGTCCTTGAGTAGATGCATTGTAAGGACACTCTTCGGTGAGATGTGATGGATCCGCACAACAAGCACAAACAGTTCGTGGAGGCATAACAGGGGCAGGAGAAGGCGATGAGATTTTGGTCTCAATCGCTTCTAGCTTTTTCGTAAGAGCGGCCATCTCAGCCTTCATAGCTATCGACATATCTAAGTGATGTATGCCTGCCCTAGGTTGACCACTAGAAGAAGATGATGTGGTCTTTGTGCTCTCCCACTGAATTGTTTGTTCACTAAGGTCCTCAAGAAACTGCCACGCTTTCTCACTAGATTTGGTTAGAAAGTGACATTGACAAATGGTTTCTAGCAACAGCTTCGTTGCCGGGTTCAATCCCTCGTATAATGTTTGGCAAAGTTGCCAACTTTCGATCCCATGGTGAGGGCATTGAACGAGTAGGTCTTTGAATCTTTCAAAACACTTCCAAAATGGTTCGAAAGGAAGCTGTGAAAATTGTATAATCTCATTTCGGATTCTAGCAGTTTTGTGATGAGGATAGAACTTTTTAAGAAAAGCTTTCACAAACTCGTCCCAATTTCTAATTGAATATGATGTGGTGCTGTATAGCCACTTCTCGGCTAGGTCACATAAGGTGAAAGGAATGACCCTTAGCCTTATAGCGTCATCACTTAATTGGGTTGTTTTCATCATAGCGCAAACGTTTTGGAATTTATTGATAAAAATATACGCATCTTCTGATTCCAAACCGTGAAACTTTGGCAGCATATTGATGAAGTGGGGTTTTATTTCAAAATTGTCCCCATTTGCCGGTGGGGGTGAAAGACAGGTAGGTAAAGAGGTGCGGACAGGGTAGAAGAGATCCTGGAGCGCGACTCGTGTGGGCGCTTCAACAGGCGGTTGATTCGGGTTATTCGCACCTAACAGAGGTGGAATCATTCCCGTCGGTAAGGTATTGTTAGGATTGTATGCCGACATGCCTTCGGAAGAAGAATTTAAAGGTGGTGGTAAGAAAGTGGACGGAATTTCGACTTCGGTGTCGAAAGGTTCGTCGGTTGGTACCAACGAAACACGGACTAATCGGGCGTCAGTGTCCCTAGTCCAAAGTGACATACACTAAAGGGGTAATGTAGTCAGAAAAATGAAAGACAGAATGTGGAGGTAAGAAAACGTCAATGAGAGGAAGTGGTGTAAGTGAGGTGCAAGATTTCTTTAGCGACAAGTTGCAAGTTTTGAAAAGATTTTTTTCTTTCTTTTTTATTTATGTGAGATTTTTGCAAAAAAGATTTTTGAAAAGAGACTTTTGACACAAATGCGCTCAACCACAAATGCACAATCAGGCCTAGATCTAGGGTCACCTAGGTCAGCTAGACAGCTCCTAACTGTTCCAAAGGGCTAGAGATAGGACCTCAAACCGCCTCTTCACCGCCAATTGCGGCCAGGTAAGTGCCAGGTAAGTGGGAAGGAACCACAGTAGTGGGCCTAATTAAAAACCACTAGCCTTTGACACACTTGCCTAGACACCGCAAAGTCAAGTTAGGATAAACGGCTGATGCCTATACTAGTCCTCTGTCCTAGTGAGCGCGACGTCCTTAGGGCTGAGTCTAGTATTTTTTAATTTAAGATTGGTCAATGCAAATGCTTTAAGTGATTTCTGGGGTCCTGGGAAGGGTAATGAAATCCCCACCCAATCTAAATTTGGTCAATAGCCCCTTAAAGTCCGATTAAAATATGCAAAACAGTAAATTCACTTGCAATTAATTATTTTTAGCGCGGCGCAAAGAAACCTGCAGAAAATCTGTTATTGAGAAGGGGGAAGAAGATTTTTTTTTAGCGCAAAGAAATCCTGCAGAAAAGTTGACAAAAGGATATATGGAGATTTACAGAGAGAGGTAATATAAAACAAACAGTGCAATTGCGCAGGCTGACGTGGCATAAGAGCCGCGGTTCCGCGGTTCTTGGCGCAGCTATGTCGCGGAAACGCGGTCGGGAGGATGGATCAGAGCTCCAAAAAATTTCTGCACCTCTGTTGTTTCAAATGCCTTCTATTCTGATATGCCTTTTTCTGTTTTGCACTCTGTAATTTTCCAGATCCGAGATTCTTCGCTGTTTCTGCAAAATTCAAACGATAAACCCTTCAAACAATAACAAAAATTGATAAAATTTTTGTACTTTTTATATTTTCAGATTTTTATGATCTTTTAATTTTGATTAACCCGAAATTGCAAAAAGGAAATTTTACGCCATTCCCGGCAACGGCGCCATTTGATTTATGTAGGTTTTTAACGATCAAAAATAATTTACCGCAATCAAGAACGGCGTCGCTTTGCAGCTAGCCGGTGAGTACGGGTCGGTCCACAGGGATGGTGTAATTTTCCTAAGTGTTCTTACGAGCTAATTCCAATGGGTGTTTGGTCCTTTAATTGAATCTAAAAACTAAGTTATACGATGGTTAAGAAACGTGCTAGGATTAGGTCTAGGGTGGAGTTTGGTAAGATTAAATTTCACACCTCTTTCAATGCCCTCAATTAAATCTTTCAGGAGTTATAGCAATTATTAGTAAAGGGGATTAGGATGATTGGGAAGAAACGGAGTTTCTTCCTCTAGATCCTTGTCCGTCCTTTCCTAATAATTGCTCTAACCTTCATGGAAGACATGCATGTCCGATCCTTTATACTACGGTTTCACCGTTATCTCGTGGGTAGGGTGCCGTAGGGAGCGGATCATGCATGCATGCATGAAGTTCTAGTTATTACAAATGATTGGGCATGAAAGAGATGAGAGATATTCATCTCTCAATCCCTCCCCTGTTCCTAACCCTAACAAGCGAGGAAATTACTCGCTCATTAGGGGATCTATTAAAAACATCATTTTTATTTTGTGTATTTTTAGATCTAATAGATTACTTACCTACTGCAGGTTAAGAGATACTACACTAGATTAAACTAGGGCAAAAGGAACGATTTATCTAGGGCAAGAATTTAATTAGAAAACTAGGGCGGAAAAGAAAAGACAACTTACAAGAATGATGCTCTTCCCACTGAATTGAATCTGAATTTTTATTTATCAAAAAGAGGCATCCTTCATACAATATTTTGAATACATATTTATAAGGAAATGGGAAAATTAGGGTTACAATTGCTTGCGCATGTGATATTACAGATATACCCCCTAAAAATCCCAACAAAAGCACCGACGCACCGCCAGCAGTTTTCTGCACCGACACGTGCAGTAGATGGCCGCGGAACCGCGGCATGGGTGGGGGTAGGGCCGCGGTTCCGCGGCCCCTTGGTGAGGTCGTCTGCTCAATTTTTCTGGGTTCTTTTTTACTGCTTTGGGCTTTTTATTTCTTCAGTTCTTTTCTCCATTTGGCTTCTGGGTCTTCTCTAGATCTTTCAGTGAAAACTTGTAGAGGTCTTTTAACCGTTCACTTTGAATTTTTAGACCTTGCGTTGCCTTGAACTGTTCTTCGTCTAGGCTTGAGTATGATCCTTCAACTTGTGGGTCAAAAGTCCCTCTTTTGTATCATCTTTTGTCTTTTTCACTGTTTTCGCTCCAAGAACCTGTACTATGTAGCAGACATGCATCAAAAGCACTTGTTTTTATTGTAAAATGCATAAGAATGGGGAATATAAAATGCAATATTATGCTATGAACATAAAGCTGTCATGAAATCTATGGTTATATGTTCCCACTTCCATTGAGGAATCAGAAGTGGTTGCAATAAACCAGCTACACTTTGATATTCAGCCTTAACTTGCCAACACACCAAGCACTTCGCTACAAAGCGGAAAATCTTCCTTTTCATGCCTTCCCACCAGAAATGCTGTCGTAGATCACGGTACATCTTCGTACCTCCTGGATATACGGAATAAACGGAACAGTGTGCCTCCTTCAAAACTTCTTCACGAATGTCTCCTTTCGGCACACACAAACGGCTACCATATCACAACAAACCATCTTCATGAATCAACAAGTCTGTTCGAAGTCCCGCTTCTACCTGTTCTCGAAACTTCTGCAATCTTGGATCCTGCGACTGCGCTGCTTTAATATTATCGATCAACAATAACTGTATGTTGCGCCACGGCAGCGCCCCGGCCGTCTTACCGAGGCCAAAATGCGGAATCAAAAATTTTCCTTACTTGGAAACTGGCGCTACCGCGGACAATAAAACCTGGATCGTTAACCATTAACCTATACTAGCAAACAAGAGATGGGAAGAGGAGTATACCAAGTGATCCGAGTCCTCCGGTCTTCTCGTCATCGTCCCGATCTCCCGCGGAAAGTCCTGTCTCCATATCATCGTCTCCTTGCCGAAAAGGGCACCACATCGCTTGTATCTTTTACGGGCTCCCACCTCAATACCGAGGCAACTCGGGCGCGAAGTTGGCTGGCCGACGCGTCCAAGATTTGCTGTAGAATGTGTAGGGTTGAAGCTATGTCTCATTTGGGGTTTGTTGCCTTTGAAGATGATGGAGGAATCAAGATAAGAAAAATGGTGCTTGCATTTTTCTAGCATGAAAATGAGATCAAGAATGAAACTCTCAAGAATGAAAAATCTCTTCTCCTTTTTTCTCAAAATGAAACCTTAACCTTATCATATGAGAATGGTGGAGGAAAAGAATATCAAAACCACAACCATAGAAGGAAGGTGAGTGTAGGAAAAGGTGGAGGGTGACCACAACCTAAACATCATCATAACAAATCCACATCAAACTCTAATCACCTCAAATCACCAAAAAGCAAGTGATGATGATAGAAAAGAATGGTATCAAAAGATGCTTTCATAATTAATACATTTGCAAGAAACCCCTCCACAATATGTTATTTGCAAACTTGCAAATAACACCCTCCATCGGAAAAATCCGGCCGGGAAAGAACAAAGGAAAACCGGCCGGAACGGAATGCAAACTGGCAACTCCAGAAAACTGGTCCCGTAATAAATTACAGGAAAACCCCGATACTGTGCATACACACCCGCATCTGTATTCCGACCGGAGACAAATGCAAAGAGACAAAATCTACACTGTACTATACTAGGATCCGGCTTAAACCAAAGCCCGCTAGTAATATCCGTTCGATCCTGATCCGTGCAATACCGCACGTATCTGATCGAACCCTGCCATATATCCATACGGCCACTAGTACAAACCGTCCGATCCTAATCCGTGCAATACCGCACGTATCTGATCGGACCCTGCCATATCTCCATACGGCCTCTACAGCGTTTCGCCCGAAAGCTTGAGTAACTGAAAGTGTAGTGGACTCTAAAGACTCGTCAATACTATGGCTGTGGATTTAACCACTAGCACGTCAGAGGTATTAGCCAATACGTGACGGGCCACCAGCTATTGACCAAAAGGGACGTCGATGAGCGAACTCATCCTGACACCCTACTGAGCCTGTCAGTGACAATATCCGTACAGTCCGGTCCGTTCGTCTATGAGCATCGCATGGCGGGCCTAGGGGGTTGGTAAAAGTCAGACCCCCAAAGGCGGTACAAGTCGTGTCGGAGTGTAGCCCAGAACACCCTGAGATACTACTGGAATACCTACCAGTAAATCTCCTGCCTCGGCCGAGGGCTTTGTGTAATGGCTCTCCTAGACACAGCGCGACCTCACCCCCAATACCGGGAGAGACGAACCCCTGCAGATCCGCTCACTGCCTCCATGTGGCTCGGGACTGTACCCAACTAAAACCTGTTTGCACGACTCCTTTGAGCCGTGGTATGGTAGTAATCAAAGCACAGTGGGAACTCACACGAGACAGATGACGATCTCAGGTCGATGAACTAACCTGTACACATGTCACCTGGGAACTGCTATCTGACGTATGGTATAATCCCAACTAGCAGGTTCCCGGTGAGTCCTGTCCGGTGTACTCATAACCCAATGAGCACCTGTATACATCTTAGGTGAACCAACTGACACCAGTGGCTTGTGAGACCGGCCACCGCCCCTCGTCGGGGTCTCGACTGTATACACTAGTCTACTAATGGAGTATCGATGCCCTGTCTCGAAACTCCTACGACTAGGGACCTTTTAAGGATGTGCTTATAGACCCCAGCTCCCACGTATATGATCGCCATCATACTGCTGGCAGTCAAGCAAGAATCCTAGGGGCTCTATCAGCGTGTAATAGCGACCTGTAAGGTCACCTGAAGCAGTACACGATGATAAAGGTAAACCAGATAGCATACTATCATCTCGAGTAAGACTGTCCTACCGGGATAGGTCCTCCCTCAATCATTGCAATCACGTGCCTGTGATCCAATAATTGACTCTGAGGGCACTATCTCCAACACTGTACTTGCAGCTGCATCAACTGTCCTGAAGAATGCGGTAATACGATCTCCAACTCGAACCTCCGAAAATCATCGATAAGGTCTTTCTGTGCAGTCAACATCCAAATTGCTGGCAACCGACTAAGTGCATCCTGTAAGTGCACGGCAGCACCCCGGCCGTCATTCCGAGGCCAAAATGTGGAAACGAAACTTTTCTTTAAACTTTTAAACCGGCGCTACCGCGTACTAGAGAATGGGTAGAGTGCTATACCGAGCGATCCGTGTCCTTCGGTCTTTGGCCTCCATCCCGATCTCCTCGCGGAATCTCCGGTCTGCATCTCCTCGTCGGAAAGGGCACCACATCGCCGGGTTCTTTTACGGGCTCCCACCTCTGGACCGAGGCAACTCGGGCACGAATTTGGCGAGCCGACGTGTCCAAGAATGCTGTAGGCTAAGTGTAGAATCATTTGTCTCAAAAGGGTTGTGAAGTTGCCATAATGGATGGAGGTGAAGAATGAACTTTGAAATGGAGCTTTTGGGATTTTGTATAAGAAAAATGAGAACGAATAATTTTTCCACACACACATTAGCCTCTCCCTCTCTCTATGGCCGGCCCATCAAAATGGAGGAGGGAATAATATATCAAGGGGGTGAGCACAAGAGGAGAAAAAATGGTGAGCATAAGGGAAAAATGTCACACCACCAACACAATATCCCATCCAATAAATGCAAGTAATGATGCACAAAACCAAATCAATCTCATCAAGAACCATCATGAAGCCCCACTTACAAATAACACCCTTCATATTGCTAATTTGCATATTTGCAAATTAGCCCCTCCATCGAATTTTCAGCCAAAGAAAGGAAGGAAAACTGGCTGAAACGGAATGCAAACTGGCAACTTCAAAAAACTGATCTCGTAATAAATTACAGGAAAACCCCGCGACTGTATATGCATACCCGCATTTGTATTCTGACCGAATACAAATGCAATGAGACAAAATCTACACTGTATAATACTGGGATCCGGCTTAAACCAAAGCTCGCTAGTATTATCCGTCCGATCATGATCCGTGCAATACCGCGCGTATATGATCGAACCCTGCCATATATCCATACGGCCTCTACAGCGTTTCGCCCGAAACTTGAGAAACTGTCTGTGGGGGACTCTAAAGACTCGTCAATACTTTGGCTGTGGATTTAACCACTAGCACGTCAGAGGTATTAGCCATACGTAACGGGCCACCAGGTATTGACCAAAAGGGACGTCGATGAGCGAACTCATCCTGACACCCTACTGAGCCTGTCAGTGACAATATCCGTACAGTCCGGTCCGTTCGTCTATGAGCATCGCATGGCGGGCCTAGGGGGTTGGTAAAAGTCAGACCCCCAAAAGCGGTACAAGTCGTGTCGGAGTGTAGCCCAGAACACCCTGAAATACTACTGGAATACCTACCAGTAAATCTCCTGCTTTGGCCAAGGACTTCGTGTAATGGCTCTCCTAGACACAGCGCGACCTCACCCCCAATACCGGGAGAGACGAACCCCTGCAGACCCGCTCACTGCCTCCATGTGGCTCGGAACTGCACCCAACTAAAACCTGTTTGCACGACTCCTTTGAGCCGTGGTAGGGTAGTAGTCAAAGTACAGTGGGAACTTACACGAGACAAATGAAGATCTCAGGTCGATGAACTAACCTGTACACATGTCACCAGGGAACTGCTATCTGACGTCAGGTATAAGACCAACTAGCATGTTCCCGGCGAGTCCTATCCGGTGTACTCATAACCCAATGAGCACCTGTATACATCTTAGGTGAACCAACTGACACCAGTGGCTTGTGAGACCGGCCACCGCCCTTCGTCGGGGTCTCGACTGTATACACTAGTCTACTCTGGAGTATCGATGCCCTGTCTCGAAAACTCCTATGACTAGGGACCTTTTAAGGATGTGCTTATAGACCCCAGCTCCCACGTATATGATCGCCATCATACTGCTGGCCGTCAAGTAAGAATCCTAAGGGCTCTATCAATGCGCAATAGTGACCTGTAAGGTCACCTAAAGCAGTACACGATGATAAAGATAAACCAGATAGCATACCATCATCTTGAGTAAGACTGTTCTACCGGCATAGGTCATCCCTCAATCATTGCAATCACGTGCCTGTGATCCAATAATTAACTCTTAGGGCACTATATCCAACACATCCGGCACTACATTATCTTTCCCCGGATGATACTTGAGATCAAGATCATAGTCAGCCATCAGTTTCAACCATCTACGCTGTCTCATGTTGAGCTCTTTCTGTGTGAACACGTACTTAGGCTTTTGTGATCGGTGAATACTTCGACCCTTTCGCCCAATAAGTAGTGTCTCCAAATCTTCAAAGCGAAAATCACTGCTGCAAGCTCCAAATCATGAGTTGGGTAATTCTTCTCACGGGTCTTCAACTGTCGTGATACGTAGGCTACAACCTTCCTATGCTGCATCAGAACACATCCCAAACATTTCCCAGATACGTCGCTGTGAATCACCAATCCTCCAGAACCGTCTGGTACGGTCAAAATAGGAGTGGTTATCAACCTTTGCTTCAACCCCTCAAAAGCTGAAGCACAACCCTCTGTCCATACGAACGGTACCTCCTTTCGCGTAAGCTTAGTAAAAGGCTCAGCCAATCGAGCAAAATTCTCCACGAACCTTCTGTAACATCCTGCAAGTCCTAGAAAACTTCTGATCTCCGCTACATTCCTCGAAATCGGCCAATCTTGAACTGCTGCAATCTTCTCAGGGTCAACGGCAATTCCATCTCCGGATAGGACTTGCCCTAAAACTTCACTTTTTCAAGCCAAAACTCGCACTTGCTCATCTTTGCATACAATATTTCATGCCTCAATGTCTGCAATGTGATCTTCAAGTGTTCTGCATGCTCTTCTAGGCTTCTCAAGTAGACCAGAATATTATCGATGAACACCACTATAAACTGGTCTAAGAACGGTGAAAAGATTCGGTTCATCAAGTCCATAAATATCGCAGCTGCATTCATGACTTCAAATGGCATCACTAAATACTCGTAATGTCCATATCGAGTTCGGAAAGCAGTCTTGCAAATATTCTCTGATTTAACTCGAACTTGATGATATCCGGATCGCAAATCTAGCTTTGAGAATACCCTCGGGCCACTGAGTTGCTCGAACAATTATCCAATGCGAGGGATCGAGTATTTATTTTTAATAGTCACCCAGTTTAATTCTCGATAGTCGATGCACATCCTCCTTATGCCATCTTTCTTCTTGACTAGAAGAACTGGAGCTTCCCAAGGTGAACTACTGCTGCGAATCCAACCCTTCTCTAGCAATTCAGTAACATGTTTCTTGACTTCTTCTAACTCCACTGGTGCTATCGGATAGTACGCCTTTGAGATTGGCGTTGTACCAGGAACAAGATCGATCGCGAACTCCACATGTCGTTTTGGTGGTAAACCCAAGATGTCCTCGAACACGCCCATGAACTCTCGAACTACAGCTGGCGCTTCCTCCTTATCAACTTCCATCGACGAAAGAACACTGTTTGTCGGCCTAGCCCTAAACTCGACTGGCCCGACAGAACTGCTATCTCCAGCAAAAACAAACTCCGGATGTCCAGAAATCTGTAAAATCACTTTCTTTGCCCTACAATCAATGTGAGCGTGGAAAGTGCCAAGAAAGTCCATTCCCAAGACGACATCACAGCTGCCAGTATCGATCACCAAGAAATCTGCAAATAACTCTCGTCCGCAGATAACAACAGAACAAACTTTACACTCACTACTAGATATGATCTTCCCGTTCCCAGTGTGTATGTACCAGCAACTAGACAAAGCCGTGCAATAAATCGAATGTGCTGCAATAAACTTGAACGACATAAAACAATGGGATGCACCAGAATCGAATAATGCTAATGCGGGAAAATCATGAACAAGTAGGATATCGGAAACAACTTCATCTGATGCCAAGACACAGAAGAAGATAAGCACGATAAACAGGATTCAAGTTGACGATAAAACATGAACCGGAAAGCAAGAGAAGCAAGGCAATATAACGACCATGAAATAAGGAAGTGAATCAAGACTAGGACTCCAAGTTACTTAAATAGAGTACCGCGTTGTAACCATACTGCAGTTCATAGTTACAATCACATAACTCCGTTCAAGTCGCCCAAATCCTAGTATCAGAATCAAATGAATAGGAAAGGATAAACAATAAGGAACAAAAGGATTTCAAGCCGAGATGCAAATTTTTTTGCATATCGTCAAGACAAGGGTCAAGAGAAAGATATGATTCAAGAATCACGATAACAATGTGGCAGGACATGTTCCTAATTACGGGTTTTCTGATTCGTGTATTGGGTCCAATACCCAACTACAAAAGAATCATACCCGATTAACCTAAATCCTATGGCTCTGATACCAAACAAACCCTGTCACGCCCCGCTTCCCAGAGTGCGTTAAGATCGGCACGTGACAGAGCCAACCATGCTACCCGTGGTTAGGAAACATCCCTCCACGGTCACATTACGGCTGTCAATAAGATATCAAGAACAGTAAAAATAAATAATCTATCTAGTACATGTCCATCTGCCAGAATAAACGAGTCAAGAAATATAAATGTGCGGAAGCAATAAATCCAATAAGCAATAACATCTGGAAAGTACGTCCCAAATACGGGCTCACATTAGGAAATGAAAGTACGGAAAGGAAAATAAACAAAGCTAAACAGCAATATACTCCTCACTGTTCGGCCTGTCGGCTGAAGTACTCCTGGTCAACCTGCGAAAGAGATAAAGGATCTGGGCCATACAAAACCCAGACGTCAGTGCGTCATAATAGAAATAATAATAAGCAACCAGGATGCAACGAGATATGCAGGCGTGAATTATAAATAGTAACATGAATGTAATAAGTAAACACGGATATAGAACAGTGAAGTGTATCAGTTTATGTGACGTGAAGTGATCAATCTAAACTGTGCTACTGGATTATTTATTCTAAAGTTTGTTTGAAATCAATTAGTATACTCCTCCATGTAACTCAAAAGAATATGTCCCGTTATCCCCCGGGACCATGGATCAGGCAGTGAGAGTCACGAATGACTCTGTCCCGTTATCCCCCGGGACCACGGATCAGGAAGTGAGAGTCATGAATGACTCTGTCCCGTTATCCCTCGGGACTACGGATCAAGTAAGAATCATGAATGATTTTGTCCCGTTATCCCCCGGGACCACGGATCAAGTAATACCCTTTTAAGCTACACTTCAGTTACACTTTTGATTTCCCCATACCCCCAAGATTATGTGTTCAAGTCAGGTATTGATAAAATGGAGCTAATGCCAACACAGGATCAAGCAGGCACATGTTTGTCTAAATAGACAACAGAATATGTCCATCGGGACAACATGATTGTCGGCATTAGAAATAGTATCAGGTAACAGGTCAAGTGGTGGTATATCAGGTCATGACAGGTATGCACAGGTATCAAACGGATGCTCATAATAAAACTGTAGCAAGTACGGGTGCATGATAAAAGTACGTATTCACAGTAAAACACGGATGCAAAAATATCTATCAAGGATTACATCTACAACTCCATGACTACTCATAATGCATATTATCAAGCATGGGGTGCTAATATAACAATAATATGAAATAATATGATATGGCATGCAGCTAGATATGCAATAAATGATACGGATGCGAACGGATATCGGAAAAACGGTAAAACTGTAACATGGATGCACAATACAATAAATATGCAATATTTTTATTAATATAGATGCAAGTATAATAATATAGCATGTATCAAGCTAACTTGCATGCAACCAGATATGTAATTAATGATATGAATGCGTACGGCTATCCGAAAACAGTAAAACAGTAATATGGATGCACAATGCAGTAAACATGTGATATTTTTATTCATATGGATGCAAAATATGTATCATAGTATGTAGCAAGATAAACTTGCCTGAACGGATCTCACGACGGGTGCGTATGGCACGTCCGATGTCGGGTAAACGTCGCAATATCCACACGCGCGCACGGGACATGACCAAGAAAAGCAAGAACATGACCACGCTGGCTGGGGAAGTTTACTGGGTTTCTTGGATCGGTAGCGGTGGCACAGCTCCGGCGATCACCAGAAAACACACGAATCAAGAAAGAGAAAAGAAGAAGAAGGAGAAGAACTGGGGTTTGGTGCTCTGGGTTAGCTCTGTCAGAGAGGAAGGCGAGGGGGTGACGTCGATGATGGACCGTCGACGGCGAGGATGCAGGCAGGGGTTTTCCGGCGAGGCAATGGATCAAGGTTCTTGGTTTCTTGGGGTCAGTTTCTGTACAGGGTTCTTGCTGGGTTTGAGAGTATAGGAGAGAGAAGAAAAAGGAGATGGAGATGGTGATGAGTGGAGTCGACAAGGTCGACAGGGCAGACGAGGTCATAGGCCAAAGGCAGTGGCTGCGGGGAGTTGCAGGGTTTCCTACTGGGAAAGCTCGGGTGTGAAGGGTTCGTCGGGGTGTTTGCAGGGGATCTGGAGAAGGAGGTGATGGTGACGAGGGCGAGGTGAGACGCCGGTGAGGGTCTGAGCTCCAGCGACGAGGGTGCGGTGAGGGTGTCGTGGTCGTGGGTATCGGGGTTCTTGAGTTGGGTTCTTGGGTTCGTCGTGGTCTCGTCGTCGGGGATGCAGCGAAGGATAGGAGATGGAGGCGAAGTCGAGGAGGGGTTGGAGATGCAGGCGGAACGGCGAGGCGTGGCAACGAGGGTAGGCGTGGGTTCTCGTGACGAAGGCTTCGCGGGAAAAAAATAGGGAAGATGAGGAGTGAGAGAGAGAGTACGTGGGGGGTAGGTTTTTAAAAGGGTTAGTAAAATATATATATATATATTATATATAAAAGTTAGAGAGAGAGAGAGAGAGAGAATCGGATTCTGATTAAGGAAAAAATATTTTTTTTGTTAATAATATATATATATATATATATATATATATATAAACGTTATATATAAAGAATATTATATTATAAATATTTGAGTTTTATGGCTAATACAAAAATACTTCAAAATATACCCGAGTTGGGTCTAAAATTACGGTTTGAAAATGCGGATAATATACGTATTAACCAAAACTAAAATAGAATATCCGAGTAACAAAAATATATACCCCCAAGAATGGATACACGTAGCGTGCACGTAGTTATCCAAACGAGTCCGTTTCACTTAACGGGACGAGAACAAGATGTATGGATGCCACCACAGGGTTCGGGGTATGATGCAGGCCATGCAAGATATTTTTAAAATATTTTATTTGATTTTATATGTTATATTGAAAATTGCAGATGCCAGATAAAATGTAAGTATGCAGTATAAACAATATTAAAAGTGCACGGATCTTTGTAACTAGCCGGGATAAATCATAAACAAGAATCAAGACGGGTTTCCAGCAAGCGGGTCTGGTCGGATGTAAATACAGATACCAATTACACTATTCGCACCCAAAACACAATAAATCAAGAAATAGCCATAAATAAAGAAATACCCAAAATAAAACTGGTATAAATAAACTAGGGTGTTACAATGGCTTATAGGAATCATACCAATTGGAGGCCACACACAACAAAGGTCCAACATGGGGGTTCTTGTTGGAACTGACCTCCAATAGGAGGTCAGGTACAATACTACTGGCTGCTAGGTTAATAATATCTTCTTTACCCCATTGGATGCCATAAGGTGACGTCTATTTTATATACCTGTTTTCAGGGTCAACTTCGTGTCACGCCCCGCTTCCCAGTGTACGGGGAAGGAGACGTCGCGGGCCGTGACATATTTACTCAGAAGTAAACACGTTAAGCGTAAATAAACAATATAAATGTAAAGAACAAGAATGAAAAGAGATGTAATAAAACAACTTTTTATTGATAATCATTCTTTACACACAACTGAAAAGTAAAGTACAATGATAGAAAACGATACCTAAACAATGTCATATGAACTGAAAAGAAAATAGTACAAGTAAGGCCTAAAAGTCTGCCTCCTCTGTAAACTGCTCCAAGTAGTCCTGGTTGGGCTTGATCTCCTGAGAGTCGAATCCTCCTGACAACATTCCAAAGAAAGAAAAGATATGAATATCGTCAGCGAACTAGCGCTCGCTAAGTCCCAAAAGATAGAATAGAATAGAACAAGTAGATAGGGAATAACTGATAATTTATACAGGTATATGTTTGTTAAACTAACGTAGTTGTTTGTAACTTGGTACAGAAGGTATCAGTGTATACAAGAGGAGTCCAACTTTCCCCATGGACTATGGTAACCGTAGTACAAAGCCCCGTCAATACCCACGGGACAACAGCAATGGATGTTAATCTATGTCTTTTAGTGACCATTATCGTGCCACTTTTAATACCTTCCGTACCAATCTACCCCGTTAAACCCCGTAATGTATATTGTATTGATTGTATTGATTTGTAGTTATCAGACATGCCGAGACCATGGTATAAGTTGTTCATGTAAACAGATTCAGGATGTAAACGGTAGTCATGTAGTCAAGTTCAAGATATAGCTATGGTTCGGTCAAGTCAAGTCATGTTGATATGGTTATGGTATTCATGTTCAAGTTCAAGTGTTCATGTTTGGTATATTAGATTCATGTTGAATTGGAGTTATGATTGGATTCATGTTTGGACTGTATTCAGATTAGACTGAGACTCAGATTGAGTCAGACACTGAAACAGATTTGGATTCTGAATTAGATTTTGGTGTTATCGGTAACTGCTGCACATGGACGGCAGGATTTGTGTCTTTTTTCAAGACAATTACCATTGATAACCCTGTTTTAGTTTTCTACCTTAAATAAGCAAGCATCCACTTTCTCCGGCTCTCTGAGGCTCAAGAGAATTGGTCCCGCTTAAACCTATATTTACTCGGGTCCTTAATGTAATTTAATATAACTTGAGGGGTTTTTATGAAAAATATTTTTAGTATACTTTCAAAATAAACCTCAAGTATTTATTTATGTTATTTAGGGTTTTCATGGATGTAAATTTTAAAGAATGAAGTATATTAGTGAAACTTGAATAGTTCAAGGTATTTTAGTGTAAATTTTAACTTGTATTGATTCTTGATGGCATTTTCATAAAACTTGTAATTCGTTTATTTTCTAGAAAGCGTGGAATTTTATTATATATTAAAAATATATAATCTGATAATATTTATATAATTATTAAAAATTAATTTTATTATTAAATAGAAATCCTCGTTTTTCATAAAAATTGTATTAAAATTCTATCGAGATCGTATGCTTCGTGAGGAAGTCTGCATCTTGCCCTACTAGTTCCGAGAATGTGCGATAATCCGCACCATCCAAACCGAGTTTCCCAAAATGGGTTGTAGAGGCATAATCGCAAAGAATTAAGTAACACAATTTAAAGAAATCCGGGTTTTTAATAGTTTAAGGTATTTTGATGAAAAGCCGTATTTTGTCACAAAAATATTGTTCACGAGAATCGTGCTATGTCAAGATGTGTGTATGTGAGAGATAAGTCATTACCTCGTGAGATTTTCTAAAGGTAATATTAAGCAAAACAATTAAAAGATATCGTATGTAAACTTCATGGTATTTAAACGTAAAAACTTAATTAAAGTTATTTAACATGAAGTTTTAGAGTGAAATTGGTTTCTAAACATTAGTTAAATGATTACAAGTAAGGTATATACATGAGTACAAGTGATTCTTAAGAAGAATTGTGGTTTTCAAAGGTTTTAGAAAGAAATGTCGGTATAACTCCACTTACCGACATGTTTTGAAAAAGAGAAGTTTTATAGTAGAAAGAGAAGAAAAGATATGGGACTTACAAGTTTAAAGGAGAGAGGGGAGGTAGAAGATGAGGGTAGTAGCCTTCTTGGAGTCACGAGGTCGCCGGAAACGTCTCGAATTCTCGCTGGAATTTGACCTAGGGCTAACTCCACTTGTACTCTTCTTAGACTTAGAAATTTTTTGAGAATTTTGGCAATAGATTTCAGAATGAAGAGGGCCAGGGTATAGGGTTGTATTGATAGTGTAAAATTAAGGTTTTAGAATTGAAGAAAGAATTAAAAAGCATTAAAAATTGGATTTAAAGCTAAATTTTAATTCTCTGGATAATTGCAGGAAAAATAAATAGAACAGGGGTAGTGGGGTAGTCCAACGGGTGTTGTGTGCAAAGTTTGGGGACTTTTCCCCATGGGGGACTGTCGGCGCCGGGCTTATAGCCGATCTCGCCGTCCACGTGGAGGAGATGGGGGTGGGATTGGTGCCACGTGTCCTCGGCTGTGTACTCAACATTTTACAGATGTTTAATTTTTCTGTCTTTTCAATTTTACTTGTATCGTAGTGTAAATTTTTGGGCTTCCAAAAAGTTTAAAAGAAAAATCAGAAGAAATATATGTGGCTGATAGGATTCAAACATATGGGTTATGTAACAGCGGTGCAAGGCTTTACCAATGAGTTACAAGTTGTTTCTTTCCGTTCTTAAATAAGAATAACTTTTAAATTGTGCTCAGACTTGCAAACTCCTTTCTGTATTTTAAGAAGAAAAATTTTGTACAGAAAAATTAAGGTCGTTACATTCTACCCTCCTTATAAAAATTTCGTTTTCGAAATTTATAGAAGGAAGTTGTAACAAATTCAAGAAAATTTGATTACAGTGGTGGTGAAAGAGCTACTAAAAGTGCATGAAAAATATGTTTGAAAGAACAAAAGGATGCAAGGGTTTTGAAACCGGTGTTACCTTGACCTATAGCTTCGGCTTCTACGGTCGCTAAAATTAAAGCCTGACACCGGGGTACATTCCTCCTAACTGGAGGCACATTCCTCTGTCCTTGGGGTATGTTTTTCTGCCCTTAAGGCATGTTTCTCATTGCTTGGTAGAACTGACGAGGAGGCTGTGCAGGAGGTCCATGAGAAGGTGGAGGAGGTAGGGCAAGACGAGGTGCAGAAGCCTGAATAGCTGGCCGCTGCGGAAAGGTGATATGTGCTGGAATTGGGTTGCGTCTATGAGAACATGTTCCAATATCGTGAGTGGATGCGCCACAAACTAAGCACAGACCGTTTGCACGCCTACAGTCCTTCACCAGGTGTCCATCCCTCTTGCAGTAAAAGCAAAAAATCTTGACTTGGCCGGTTAAATGTTACTTCCGGTCTCCTGGGTGCAAAAGTTGGCATGGAAGAGGCTCCTCCTGCCATCTGAGTGGCAGGACGCTTCATACCGTCAGTTTTAGATCTGCCCTTTTTCTTCACTACTGCCTTATATCGTCGGGAAACCTTCAGCGCAAGATCATGGGTTGGGAAATCCCCTGTAGCTACTGAAGCTTGGATCTCCGGATCCAACTCTTGCTGAAATCTTCTTGTCCGGATCTCAGCAGTCAGGATGAGGTGTGCAGCGAACCTGTAAAGCATGATAAATTCAGCATCGTATTCATCCACAGATTTGTTCCACATTGAACCTTGCTGCAAGTGGATGAACTATTGTTCCATGTCGAAACGGGCAGTCTCAGGAAAGTATTTCGCATCGAACATGTCGCGAAAAGTCTTCCATTCAATCAGCTAGACAAGACGGCTTTCTTCAGCCTTCCACCATACTCTGGCGTTATCTGTGAGTTGCAGCTTCGCAACTCTCACCCAAGCAATATCTGGCACTTTTGCTGCTTCCAGATCGTCTTCGATAGACTGAGCCCATTCCTCTGCCTCCAGAGGGCTCTCTTTCCCAGAGTAGTGCTTTGGATGCAGTGCCCGGAATTGCTTCACTCCGGGTGCCTCAGATTTTGGGCGGTGCAAAAGGATAGCAGTCTGCCGCTGTTGACCCTCTATGAGGCTCTTGATCGCCTCAAGCAATATCGTCTGTTCATTGATAGGAGTTGCTACAGTAGGTGATGGTGGTATAGGAGGTGGAGTGTTTCCATTTACGTTGGTGCTCGTGTTGTTGGGAAAATCCATAACTTTGAAAGAAAAATTAGGGTTAGGATAAACTCAAGGAATTGAAATGTAAAGAATGTATAGTTGCTGAATTTTATAATTCTTGTGATATATATTGTTTAGGATTCCATGCAGAACTGACCTGCATAGACCGCCAACAAAACCTGTCACGCCCTGCTTCCCAGTGTACAGGGAAGGAGACGTGGCGGGTCGCGACGTATTTACTCAGAAATAAACACGTTAAGCATAAATAAGCAATATAAATATAAAGCACAAGAATGCCACGAGATGTAATAAAACAACAACCTTTTATTGATAATTATTCTTTATATACAACTGAAAAGTAAAGTACAATGATAGAAAGCGATGCCTAAACAATGGCATATGAACTGAAAAGAAAATAGTACAAGTAAGGCTTAAAGACCCGCTTCCTCCGTAAACTGCTTCTAGTCGTCTCGGCTGTGCTCGATCTCCTGAGAATCGGGTCCTCCTGACAACATTCCAAAGAAAGAAGAGACATGAATGTCGTCAGCGAACCAACGCTTGGTAAGTCCCAAAAGATAGAATAGAATAGAACAAGTAGATAGGGAAAAACTGATAATTTATACAGGTATATGTTTGTTAAACTAATGTAGTTGTTTGTAATTTGGTACAGAAGCTATCAGTGTATACGAGAGGAGTCCAACTTTTCCGGTGGACTATGGTAACCCGTAGTACAAGGCCCCGTCAATACCCACGGGACAACAGCAATGGATATTAATCTACGTCTTTTAGTGACCATCATCGTGCCACTTTTAATATCTTTCGTACCAATCTACCCCGTTAAACCCCGTAATTTATAATGTATTGATTTGTAGTTATCAGACTTGCCGAGACCATGGTATAAGTTGTCCAGGTAAACATATTCAGGATGTAAACGGTAGTCATATAGTCAAGTTCAAGATATAGCCATGATTCGGTCAAGTCAAGTCATGTTGATATTGTTCTGGTATTCATGTTCAAGTTTAAGTGTTCATGTTTGGTATATTGGATTCATGTTGAATTGGAGTTATGATTGGATTCATATTTGGATTGTATTCAGATTAAACTGAGACTCGGATTGAGTCAGACACTTAAACAGATTTGGATCATGAATTAGATTTTGGTGTTATCGGTAACTGCTGCACATGGACGACAGGATTTGCGTCTTTTTCCAAGACAATTACCATTGATAACCCCGTTTTAGTTTTCTACCTTAAATAGGCAAGCACCCATTTTCTCCGGCTTCCTGAGGCTCAAGAGAATTGGTCCCGCTTAAACCTATATTTACTAGGGTCCTTAATATAATTTAATATAACTTGAGGGGTTTTTATGAAAAATATTTTTAGTATATTTTCAAAATAAAGCTCAAGTATTTATTTATGTTATTTAGGGTTTTCATGGATGTAAATTTTTAAAGAATGAACTATATTAGTGAAACTTGAATAGTTCAAGGTATTTTAGTGTAAAGTTTGACTTGTATTGATTCTTGATGGTATTTTCATAAAACTTGTAATTCGTTTATTTTCTAGAAAGCGTGGAATTTTATTATATATTAAAAATATATAATCTGATAATATTTATATAATTATTAAAAATTAATTTTATTATTAAATAAAAATTCCCGTTTTTCTTAAAAATTGTATTAAAATTCCATCGAGATCGTATGCTCCGTGAGAAGGTTTGCATCTCGCCCTACTAGTCCCGAGAATATGCGATAATCTGCACTATCCAAATCGGGTTCCCCAAAATGGGTTGTAAAGGCAAAATCACAAAGAATTAAGTAACATAATTTAAAGAAATCCGGGTTTTTAATAGTTTTAGGTATTTTGATGAAAAGTCGTATTTTGCCATAAAAATATTGTTCAAGAGAATCGTGCTATGTCAAGATACGTGTATGTGAGAGGTAGGTCATTACCTCGTGAGGTTTTCTAAATATAGTATTAAGCAAAACAATTAAAAGATATCGTATGTAAACTTCATGGTATTTAAACGTAAAAGCTTAATTAAAGGTATTTAACATGGATTTTTAGAGTGAAATTGGTTTCTAAACATTAGTTAAATGATTACAAGTAAGGTATATACATGAGTACAAGTGATTCTTAAGAAGAATTGTGGTTTTCAAAGGTTTTAGAAAGAAATGTCGGTATAACTCCACTTACCGACATGTTTTGAAAAAGAGAAGTTTTACAGTAGAAAGAGAAGAAAAGATATGGGACTTACAAGTTTAAAGGAGAGAGGGGAGGTAAAGGATGAGGGTAGTAGCCTTCGTAGAGTCGCGGGGTCACCAGAAACTTCTCGAATCCTCGCTGGAATTTGACCTAGGGCTAACTCCAATTGTACTCTTCTTAGAGATAGAAATTTTTTAAGAATTTTGACAATAGATTTCAGAATGAAGAGGGCCAGGGTATGGGGTTGTATTTATAGTGTAAAATTAAGGTTTTGCAATTGAAAAAAGAATTAAAAAGTATTAAAAATTGTATTTAAAGCTATATTTTAATTCTCTGGATAATTGGAGGGAAAAAAACAGAACAAGGGTAGTGGGGTAGTCCAAGGGTTGTTGTGTGCAAAGTTTGGAGACTTTTCCCCACGGGGGGACCGTCGGCGCTGGGCTTATCGCCGATCTCGCCGACCACGTGGAGGAGATGGGGGTGGGATTAGTGCCACGTGTCCCAGGACCTCGGCTGTGTACTCAATATTTTACATATGTTTATTTTTCCCGTCTTTTCTTTTTTATGTGTATTGCACGTGTAAACTTTTGGGCTTTCAAAAAGTTTGAAAGAAAAATCAGCAAAAATATACGTGGCTGATGGGATTCGAACATATGGGCTATGTCACAGCAGTGCAAGGCTTTACCAGCGCGCTGCAAGTTGTTTCTTGCTGTTCTTAAATAAGAATAACTTTTAAATTGTGCTCAGGCTTACAAACTCCTTTCTGTACTTTATGAAGAAAAATTTTGTACAGAAAAATTAGGGTCGTTACACTTAGTCTTGACATATTCGGCGTCCTAGAATGTCAATAGCCACTGGAGGTTGGTTGGATATCCCCACCGACGATGGCTTAAGCCGGCCTTCAGGGATTCAGTTAACCGCTTCTATCATGTAAGCAGTATGCGGACGCTCTATATGCTGAATTGACCGAATAGGCTCTGTTGGTTCACTACAGGTAAAGCTACGGTGGCCCCTTATGATGTGACCATACCAGGTCCTCCATAAGAGAAGATTCTTTTCATTTCTATCATGTTTCCTGATCATAACCAGCACTTCCTTATCTGAAGGCGACTGCGGGAAAGCAACTTCCGAACGGATATAGGAGAAGAGAGGAACTGAAGCCATTGTACCTGAAAAAGGACAAAAGAAGTATTAGCAAAAGGACGTGAGTTTATTTTGTGAGTTACTAGCTCCAAAGCTAGTGGACCCCACGAAATCAATGTGGCGGCTCACTTATGATGGAACGTGTGCCCATTGTGGGAATAAAAAAGGATTCTCATTAAATGAGCAGATGGAGTTAAACTTCCAATGTCCCAAAAGTAGGTCCTTTGCAATAACAAAAAGTTCAAATCTGTTTGAATATGTGAAATAAGGATTTAATCCCTATAAACTCAGAAGAATACATATTCAAGAACAGGAAAGAAAATCAAGATGGAATTAAATTTCCAAGATTCCTAATAAAGAAAATTTTTCAAAGTATCGAATGAGAGATAAGCTCTGCATACGAGAAAATAATAATGGGATTAAATCTCAGAGTTCCCACTTGGGAAGCTCATGGGTTGAATGAGTGAATTAAATTCTAGAAAATCCCCAAAACGTTAAGATTGACAGCGGGGTAAAATCACTAAAAAAGAAAAAAAAAGTCGGAGTTAAACTCAAGAATGTCCATCAATTCGAACCCTCGATCAGGACATCAAGATCTATGATCTACAAAAAAAAACTTTTTAAGATCTCCAAGAGATCAAGAGTCATGCTCTGATGAATACGTTAATGGATTTAAAATCCAATAATGTCTAAAATATATTTAGAGCTAAGCTCTGTTCATGATCTTTACCAAAAATTTGGCAGAGTTGACTTTATTCGAAAGGATTTTTTAAGGCAGAGAATTAAGCTCCGAACGAGACTTAAATTCTCAAGAAAAAGAAAACTCGACAAAAAAATGAACAGACAGTGGTCACTTCAGAGCTAAAGGCTCTATTATAGGGCATGATGGCCCCCATTTCCTTAGGTGATCCAACGGCTGTAAGGCTGGTACCATTGCACTCACGTGCAAGACGCATGAGAGCAACGTTGGGGGGGCATTTGTTCCCTTATAAAAAAAGAAAGGAAAGAAAAGAAAAGATGAAACGAAACCCTCCTACGTATTTAACACGTGAGCGCTCACATGCAAAGCATATGACCGCTGGCTTCAAGGAGGATTAAATCCTATGATATGGCCTCATGTGCTGAACACGTAAGTGCTCACATGCAAAGCATGTGAATGCTAAATTTAAATAAAATTAAAACCCATATGGGCCCCACGTGTTAAACACGTGAGCGCTCATGTGCAAAGCACATGAGCACTACTGCCATATATATATATATATATATATATATATATATATATATATATATATATATATATATATATATATGACAGCCCTTACGAGAAAGCTATGTGAGCGCATCAGTTTGAAGCGCTAGTTTCAGATAGAATTAAATTCTATTTAGGAAATATTTCCCCCTGATCTTTCTAATATTAGAAAGATTTTCTCTGTTAAATAGAGAGCTTCTGGATTCAAAATCCAATGGTGATTATAATATCACCGACCAAATCAGAAGATAGAATCGAACTCTTTGTTAGGAAAATATTTTCCTAAGCTTGCTAAAACGAATAAAAAATATTTTTTGTTAAAAAATTCCGCAGATTTTAGATCCAACGTCGGATATAATTCCCCGAGTGATATTTGAGATCAATTAGATCAATTGAGATCTCTCAATGAGGGATTCTCTCAAACTAATTGATATTTTTCCTCTCCTATATAAAGGACCTGATATTTCAAGTCTCACACATAGAGACACATACAAGGAAATAGATAAAGAAGAGAGACGACCCCCAGTAAACATCTGCATATACAGAAAACCTATCCAAAAGTTTCGGCAACAGAGAATTTAATTCTCTTCGAAGAAGATCTTCCCCCTCTCAAACCCAAGGTAAATAAAACACAGAGATAAAACCATCTTCCTACTCTACCCATCATGTCATATCTAAGGGTTCAACCCTTCATGAGAACTAAGTTCTTCCTCTGGATCTAAGATCCACAAAAAAGAACTCCCAAAAAGAGAATTTAATTCTCATAGGGAAGATCTTGTTCTTGAGAATCAAAGATTCAGGAGAGAACAAGGTTGAAAAAAGAACATGAATGAAAGAAACAAAAAAAGAGATGGAGTCCATACTCCAGGAACTTAGTTCTTAAACACGACGAGACTTTAGTTCTTAAAGAAATTTGATCCCATATTTTCAAAAACAGTGATCTTGGTGATCATTAATGGTCAAAATACCATTAACAGAAATTTAACTACTCTAAAAACATGAATAGAGATTAAATCTCCAAGGACCCAGCGCCTCACGTGACACCCACGTGAGTATTCAAAAAAAATTGAGACTTCGCACCTCACGTGATGTCTACGTGAGTGCCTGAGATTGAGTGCCTCACGTGATACGCACATGAGTACTCAAAAGTCATGAAGGCATCGCCTCACGTGGAATCCGTGTGAGCGCCCAGAAGTTGCAGACAGCGCCTCATGTGCCATGTACGTAAGCGTCTGAGTGTGAGCACCTCACATGATGCACACGTGAGCGACATACATATTCGAGTGCTTAGCACTACCGGGTAACATAAAAGCTCATCATTCAACCCAAAATGGGTTAAGTTTCCCAGAAGTTAAAAACTTCTCTAATTATAAATTAACAGAGCCTATATGCTCGCTACATCTGAGTTGATCTTAGTTTGATACATGACTAACGATCCTTAAATCAAATATAATATACTCTGAACTGATGGAACATATGACCTAGGTTCAAACCCAAGTTTTATATATACGGATTTGGACTAATCCGCGCCCTATGGGCGACGACATAAACTAGTCTCCGTATACAAACCACGAGAAACCCTAAATAAACAATATAATACGACACGAAGTAATCTGCCTAGAGCAGGTGAAAGTTGTCATCACATTGCGATAGTGTAATTAACTGTAGAGGCTTGCGCCTGCAGAAAAGAGCGTCCTCACAATAAAAAACCTTTCAAAGAAGGGGAATCTGATAAAGTCACACTATATCGGTTGCATCTGTCCAAACCTCCGATATACGGTGCCATAAATCAACTTGGTATTTTCGGAGAGGTGGATGGATATTTTTCATATAGTATATGCCTCCAAATTCAAGCTAGACGTCTTCGCGTCTCAGTCCAGTCTTTGGCGGTAAACAACGTGTCCTTCGGGCCTTCAATGGCCGTATTCTTTAGCTCTTTGGGGTCCTAGATCAAGCTTGCAAGAAGGTCAGCTTGATCCTAGATGATCCATCCAAGAGATATAGTCCAGGCTTCAACTTCAACTAATGAAGTAACTAAGTGCCCTAGTTTGTTAATCTAGGATGTTTAGTGATGTAAGAAGTGTTTGATAGATTAGTCTGTCTCTTAATCCCTAAGATTCTCAACTCATGAGAGGTTTAGGGAAGAAGAAGAAGATGAGAGCAAGAGAGGAGAGAATGTGAGGGTGAGAATGAAAAAATCATCATAAAAATGTAGCTATCATTTTTCTTTTGTTCATTTGATTTTTGCAATATAAAATTGCAACCATGCCTCTATAGTAAATCCAAATGAATAAAGAAATTAGATAGCCATGCTTCTCACCATTCTTTTCCCACCTCATCTCTCCACCCCATTCTTTTAATTCCATAAATGAAAAAAAATGTGGTGTCTTCTTCTAGAAGTATTTTTGTATGGCTACAAAAATACATCAATGCATATACATACCCGTATTCATACAATAATACAAATAACCAAGAGATAAAATAATGCTACAAACATAATACTAGATTATTATTAAATCAATACTTGATCTAATAATCCGGCTTAATCCTAAGCCCGCTAGTATTACCCATTCGAATTAAATTCATGTAGCTAATACATGTATTTAATCGGAACCCCGCACGTATAAACATATGACATCTACATCATTTCTCCTGGACCAGGAAAACTCTATGTGTGGGACTATAAAGACTCAACAGTACACTGTCAGTGAGTTACTGGATAAATCCATAACCACAAACATCAACGGCACTAGCTATACGTAACGACTTCCCAGGTACCTGTCGAGAAGAAGGCCGATGAGCAAGCCCATACGAACTCCTACTAAGCCTATCTGTGACAATCTCCATACAGTCCGGTCTCTTCGTCTAAGAGTATCGCATACTGGGTCTTAGGGATGGAAAATGCCATACCTCTAATAACCCGATAATTCGTGCTGATGTGGCTCAGGACCAATCCGAGAAACTACTGATCTAACTATCAGTAAATCTCATCTTCCTTGGTCAAGGTCTTATGGTGCTAGCGAACCGAACATAATGCGACATCGATTCCATATACCGGGAGAGACAAATCCCTAACAATCACTCACCGCCTCTATGTGGCTCAGAACTGTACCCAACTAAAACCTGTCTGCACGACTTAGTAGAGCCGTGGTAGAGTGATAATCTAAGAATAGTGGGAACTCACACAAAAAAATGACGATCTCAAGTCTAAAGACTAACATGTACTCATGTCACATGAGAACTGCTATCTGACGATAAGTATAATACCATCTAGAAGTTCTAGGCGAGTCCATCCGGTGTACTCATCTCTATTGAGTACTTGTATACAATCTTAGGTGCATCACACCAATTGCTGTGGGACCAATCACCGCCCCTCGTCGGGGTCTAGAAACGTATACAAAAGTCTACTCTAGAGTATCGATACCCAGTCTCGATACTCCTACGACTTGGGACATTTAAGGATGTTCTTATGGACTATCCAGCCCCACAAGTTTGATCGCCATCATAACGCTGGTAGTCAAGCAATAATTCTACGGGCTTTATCAACATGTATTAGCGATACATAATAATAAGTAAAACATATACACATGTTAAGATAAAAACAAACTAAATAGCATACTATCATATCGAGAAAGACTGTCATGTACATACATATGTCCAAGCATCTACTATATATATATAATAATGGTCTCAAGGGCATACATATCTAACAATCTCCCACTTGCTCTAAAGCCAGTTTATTAGCATATCAAGTACCCAACGTCTGCTCTAGGGTCAGTTGTTGGTGTATTTCATACCCAACATCTCAAAAAGTCACTCAAACTGTGCTTGAGGGAGGGCCTTTGTGAATGGATCCGCCGTGTTTTCTTTTGTGTCCACTCTCCAAACCTCTATCTCCCGGTAATCTACGATCTTCCTGATCAGGTGATACCGCTTTAAGATATGTTTATATCACTGATAGGACCGTAATTCCTTTGCTAATACCATATCCGTATTGTTATCGCAGTATAAAAGTATTGGATCAACAATAGACAGAACTGTTGGGTAAAATTGGTGTAAACGTAGCGGAAGGGAAAATACTTTTTTTCCTTTAACACCAATTAGGGTTTATAAATTAGGTTAATTATTAATGAAATCAATTAATCTTTAATTGATTCGAAAAGATAATATATTTGCACAAATTCGGATTTGCGTTCCATTTGCTGTTCTAGCGATTCCTATCCAATCAAGACGACTTGATTACACTTTGATAATCTTCTTGCTTGCCTCCACAAGAATCTTCAAGATTAATGAACTCTAATTAATTATTTAGCTGATCTAATTAATTAGAGAGAATTATAATTAAAGAAGTCGATTTAAAAATCAAAATTTTAATTTATTAAATTTTGGCTAAAAGAGGATGGGATGGCCGAAACTTTTAGGAGGGGGATGAGAGAATTGATTTAGGTTAGGGTTTGTATCAAATAGAAACCTCTATATAAAGATATGGTTTTTCTAATAAAACTCTTAGAATTAATTAATTTTTTTAATCACTTAAACAAACTAATTAGTAATTACTTAATATATATTGGCCCACACATATACATATGTATATAATATTTGATACACATCAAATGCACAACAATAAATATTTATATATATCAACATATATATTTTTAATTACACATACACACACACACACATATATATTATATTCATAATATAATTAATACATATATATATATGGGCTTGTATTATTTACTCATTTAATATCGTATATTATCTTGAGTAGCACGTCAAATTGTATTCGACAATTTTACCCTTATTTAATTAGTAGTATAGCAAATACACTAATTTAATTAAATCCCTTTTGTACATCAACTATATACTATTTCTTCTTTTGGTTTATAATTCTATGTTTGGCAAGTAGGAGTCCGCCTGTGTGTGACTCTGGAGGCTCGACGTTTACTCAGCAGTGGATAATTAATTCGAAAAATTAGAACTAATTCTGTAAGAAGTAAAATCCACAAGTCTATAAAGACGATAGCTACGTATTTAGACTACCTGGGTAAAATGTAGATGACTGGATTTGAATAGAAAAATACTATCCAAGTAAATCAAAACCTATCAGTGGCAACTACCTTACGGTTAGGTCTCTTCGTCTCCTTGTGCTCCTTATTTGGTTTAGGGTTTGGTAGTACTATTAAACACTAATAACTCAAATAATTGTTGTGTTGATATTATCATGTAACCATGATATCAAATTGATAACTACTTATCGTTTGATTTCTAGTACTCTGGGCAGAGATTTTAGGTTACCGATATATCGCACACTGCATATCACTGTTCTGCTTATACCGGAGAGACGAATCCATTTAATTCCTCACAACCTTCACATGTGTTAGATCATACCCAATTACTATCGTTATACACAGTATCAATGGATCTGTAGTTGGATAGTAATTAAATTAATGTTTAGCACCCGCAAGGTACTATGGCGAATCTCAAGTGTGGAAAGGGTCGTCACTATATGAATTTTCATCTGACAGTTATGTATAATTACCAACTGGAAATTGAAAGTGGGTCGTTCGGTGCACTATCATCTATAAGCACCTGCATACAATACTCTGATGCCACCACACAAGATGACTATGAGAACAATCATTACTCTCTAATGAGTAAGTATAGTATAAACTAGTCTTCCAGAGTATCAATGTCCTGTCTCGATACTCCGACGGCTAAGAACATTTAAGAATATACTTATCGACTAGTCAGGTCTCATTATTGTGATCTACATCACAATTCTGTAGTCTAGTATTATTTTACGGATTTTATTAGTAATCAATAATAAACAGAGTATTATAAATAAAAGATATACCAATAAGAAAAACCTGTTGGATATAGTGTCCTCAAGGCAATTATTGTGATTACAGGTAGGTGATTATGATAATTGAGGGAGGATCTATACAGGTAGAACAGTTTTACTCGAAATGATAGTATACTATCTAGTTTGTCTTTGTCATTGATGTGTATACGTTATACTTGTTATTACGTGTCGCTAATACATAATGATGAAACCCGTAGGATTCTTGCTTGACTACCATCATTATGATGGTGATCATATACTTGAAAGCTGGGTAGTCCATAAGCACATCCTTAAATGTCCCTAGTTGAGAGAGTATCAAGACTGGGCATTGATATTCCGGAATAGACTAGTATATACGTTTCTAGACCTCGACGATGGGCGGTGGCCGGTCTAACAAGCCATTGGTGTTTTGTCACCTAAGATAGTATACAAGTGCTCACTGGAGGTGAGTACACTGGATGGACTTACTGAGAACATCTAGATGGTATTATATCTATCGTCAGGTAGCAATTCTCTAGTAGCATGAGTACAGATTAGTCCTTTAATTTAAGATCGTCACTTGTCTAGTGTGAGTTTCCACTATACTTAGATTACTACCCTACCATGGCTCAAAGAAGTCGTACAAATAGGTTTTAGTTGGGTACAGTCCCGAGTCATATGGAGGTAGTGAGCGATAGTTAGAGATTCGTCTCTTCTGGTATTAAGAGTCGATGTCGCGCTGTATTCGGTTGGCCATCATCCTAAATCCATGTCCACGGTGGATGAGATTTACTGATAGGAGTTCAGTAGTTTCTCGGTTGGTGATGAGTTTGACTCCGACACGACTTATCGAGTTTGTTGGGGTAAAAATTTACACCCCGGTTGACCAAGTCAAAATCAAAGTCAACCTCAAGCCCAGATCAAGTGGGCCCATGCCCGGGTCGAGTCCGAACATGAAGCGGCCGGCCTCCCCCCATGCCAAGATAAAATTTTTTGTAATAAATAATTTTATTGTATTTCTTTTATTTTATTTTATGAATGAATGTAAGAAAAATGGGCATAAAGCCAAATTTTTGTAAAGCCCATGGCTTATGTGCAAAAAGAAATGACACACGAGCCACGGGATAGGCAAAATGCCATTTTGTGAAGCTTAAGGGGCTATGTGTAAAGTGTATAGCCTATAAAGGCAAGGATAATGAAATATCCCAACTTTTTCTCTCTCCAAAAAAATCCAGATCTGTGATCTACTTCTTCCTTAAGATTCTAAAACCTTCTTTTTTCTTTTGAATTAAATCAAGAGTTTTACTCTTCCTTTTAAAAAAACTAAATAGTTTTTCACCACAAAACCCACAAAGGGGAACCCAGATCTTCCATCAGATCTCAAAAAGAAGAGATTTTTAAAATCTCACACTTCATGATCTTCAAGATCCGGCCAACAAAGGAAGAAGAAGGAGACCCATCTCCAGAAACCCCACTTTAGGGAAGAACTAGGGCTCAAGGGGAGAAGCCCTTCATCAGCTTTAAAACATCCTAGGAGTTTAACTCCTCATATATATATATATAAATACAGAGAATAATAAGTGCTCCATTCTGGGAGTACAACTCCCATTGCAGGGACCAAGCCCCTTTTGCCGCTCGAGAGCCCACGTGCTGACACGTCTCAGCGCGCTAGCGCCCGAGCGCCCACGTGCTGACACCTGGTGCGCTAGCGCGCTAGTGCCCGAGCGCCCACGTGCTGACACCTGGTGCGCTAGCGCTCAAAGCGCTAGCGCCCGAGCGTCCATGTGCTGACACGTGGTGCGCTAGCGCTCAAAGCGCTAGCGCTCTCGCGCTCAGAGCGCTAGCGCCTGAGCGTCTATGTGCTGACACGTGGTGCGCTAGCGCTCTTGCGCTCAGAGCGCTAGCGCCCAAAGCGCTAGCGCTCGAGCGCCCAAAGCGCTAGCACCCAAAGCGCTGGCCGGGTAGCGGGACCCCCGTAAAAACTCTGCGTGGCTCCCGATATATCCAAGCCCCCCTCCAAAACAAAACACACGTACACTGCACATTGAGTTCGCATGACCAGTTTAACCCGTCAATCGGAGGTTCCCCCGCTCCAAAGGCGAGGGGTAATTAACGGCAGCTTAGTCCGCGGCTGCCGGAGATTCAGATCCCCACAATCAATAAACCCCGGCCTACCTTAGGCAGGGGGAATCTGTAGTACGCCTGACAAGCGCGCACGTATTCCCATCTCAATGGGGTGACGAAAAACACCCTACAGATTCTGGCACGCCCGGTGGGACCTTTCTCTCATCCCATATTTCGGGTTAAACGTTCATGCGAACTCAATCAATGTACATATCGATTGCCTATACTGAAATGATGTTTTCTTTTCGTGCAGCAATCAAATTTCAACGACAATGTCTCCGAAGACGAATTCAGCTTCCAACACGACCCTGATCCCGTACGTGGTCAAGGTCAATGCTCGTGTGGTTCTCCCCGCAAGCCTCAGTCGACAATGGGAGGAACTGCCCCGCTAGTTTGGCTCCGTCATCATCTACCTTGCCGGAAGTGCTCATCTAGCAGAAATCCCGGCAAAACAGGTGGCCAAGCCGGTCTCAAGGGGAAGAGGCCGAATGTTGTGATCGCCAAGGCACCACAACCGAAACTTAAGACGGTGTCTGAACGACTCTCTTGCGCTCCAGCTGGGGGCAAGACTTCCGATACAAAGGGCAACATCAAACAAATGCACGATCAGGCGTCTTCTCTGGCCTCTCTATCAATCGGTCTACGTCGTCCTCTCGAAGAGCCGAAGCCTGCCAAGCGCTCAAATCAGAAAAGTTAAGGCAGAAGCGGCTCAGGTATCGAGCCAACAAGAGGGGCAGGGTTTCGGCCAAGTGGAATCTTGTAAAGTTCCAAGAGCAGGGTTACTCTGTGACGACAGCTGAGTCGACCGTAAAAATCAGCAATTCTTTCGAACCTCTGAAGTGGGTTCAGAAAAATGCCATGACCGCCAGAATCAAGAAGACAGCGGTCCGAACAATGCTACAAAGAGACGTGTCCCGGCCCCAATAGAAGAAGTATGACACTGTCTCTTCAAGAGTCTATCAGGCGCTCTGTGCCGCACGAAAGCAGCGGGGCAAACCCAGAAAGGGAGCGCCAGCACCATTCAAGAATCCGGCCAGGCCAGCCGCCTTCAGTCGACTACCCGTTACCAAAACAGGAGGGTCAAGACAGCGATCCGAGAAATCAGTCGCCGATAAGAAAAAGACGGCTGGATTTGTTATCCATACGGTCTATATGGCAGGCAGGCGCCCCACCGACAACCTTCGCAGCAAGAGCAAGGATGGGGCCACACATCCCAAGCCCAATCTGGCTTGAATATGGTTGCCGCTCCCAAGAACATCCGCCTCCGCTGGATGATGAAAACCCTCTCGATGAGGACGATAGGCAGAAGGACCCTTCGGTCCAGGCAGAGTCAAGCTCGGACAGTGAGGAAGAGCCGACTTTCCGCCCTAAGACCGCGGAGCAAGAGCTGCTTCAAGAGCTTCGAAAACAGCCCAAGAGCAAAGATAAAGAGATGGCCATGCTCTATTCAAAAATCGACGACCTAACGAACGTTGTGATGCAGCTTACGGCTCAAGTTGCTCAAGCGCCTCCCAATCAAGCACAAGTCGCTACTCATCAACCGGGTGATGACAATCCGAAGCAGCCAATGCCTGTTCCTTTGGGTCCAAGACTGGTCGAGCCGCACGAAAGCCGGCCACATTCCGCTTCTGAGGACGCCTTGTCCCCAGATAGCACTATCCCGCTAACACAAGATCGGATAATGGATTTGGTCACCAGCAAGGTTAAAACATTGGTGGCCGAAACTGAAGCTCAGAAAGAAATTGGCAGTAGTGGGCGGCCATATCCCGCACAGTACGATCTGATCGAGTTCCCGAGCGGCTACGTCATTCCTAAGTTCGGAAGATTTGACGGAACGGGAAATGCAAATCATCACGTCGCCCACTTTAAAGCATCATATGGAAATACAGGAGGCAATGATGCGCTCCTTCTTCGTCAGTTTGTCAACAGCCTGACCGGTGTCGCTTTCGACTGGTACGCGAGTATACCAGACGGGTCCGATATTACCTTTGCCCAAATGGAGTCTCTGTTTCGGCAAAGGTTCATGAGTGTCAGTGATAAAATCTCCATTGCTGATCTTGTGAGGACCAAGCCGGGGAAGAATGAAAGCAACACCGACTTTATCGCCCGGTGGCGTAATCTCACAGTCAAGTGCGAACCGCCGTTGGAGCAGGACCAGTCCGTCAGCCTTCATTGGGAACCTCAGCAATTGGATGGTCCCGTTCTTGTGTACATCAGGCCTCAAGACATTTCAAGAGCTAACCAAGAAAGTCCAAATGCTGGAACGCTCAAAGAAAGAGTCTACCCCGGACTGTCAAAGAGACAAAACTTGGAAAAGCAAGCGGGACGACAACCGTAGAAGCGGGAGTTCCAGCAGTACCAATGTCTTCAATGCGCCCGACAATGAAGAAAAGCGAAGGGCGGGCGAATCCAAAACCAACCGGTCTCGAAAGCCATTGCTGAGAGGAGATGGGCCTTCCCTAGAGGAGAAAAAGAACAAGGTTTACTCTTTCAGAAGGGACAAGGTCCGCAAGATATTTAAAGATGCCTTGAACAACGGCCTACAATTGCCGGAATCGAAAAGACCCCAAGAAGCAAAAATGACCGACAATCCCCTGTATTGCCCGTACCACCGAGTAGTGAGCCATGCGATCGAGGATTGCTATATCTTCAAAGACTGGGTCGAGAAGCAGTACAAGGCTGGAGAGATCAAGCTGTCCAAAAGCGTGTTAGTGAACAATTAAGTTGCAACCACCAACTTTATACAGATAGAAGCTGAAGCCTTCTGGGAGCAGACAGCCGAACCCGATGCCCTGAGAAATGAAACCGACTCACCGCAGCCTCCGTGGAGTACGCACATATCTAATAAGACGAAGAAGATGATGAAGCTACTTCGGAAAGAGCCCAGGACGGAATGTGAAGGGCAGAAGAAGCCTACCATTCCAGCTGCCAATGCGGCTCCATCAGGCTCCAAAAAGCTCAAGAAGAAGAAAAGTGCAGCTCGGCGTGAAAAAGGAGTCTGCAGGGAGATCGACCATTAAAAAATATATCGATTCCCTCAAAGAATATGAACAGAAGGAAAGAACTCTGATTCAATTGAAGGAGTTCCTCCCTGTACGAGCGGCTGAAATTCTGGAGGAGTTAGAAGAAGACTCCAATAAAGAGATCCCAGTAGTGACCTGCTACGCCATCCATCTTGGCAGCGACTCTGAGGAGGAGCTCTGTTTTCCCGAAGAGAACGAGGAGATCGCCACAAAGACAACCAAATCCAGCTCAGAAGCGGCAGGGCTCTACCGCCAAATTAGGGTAACGCCCCAAAAGGGAAAGAAAAACAAGTCGCTAATGAAGAAGATGGCAGAGAACTTGCTCATGAAGATTAGAGTCCTTCCCCAGTAGACTATAATGTCTTGGCTCACCTCTGAAAGCTTCTGTCTCTCCTCAGCATCTATGATGCCTTGGTTCTATCTCAAGAGCTTAGAAATGTTCTCATTCATGCTCTACAAAACCCTGAGCAGTATCAGGCTCAATTTGCGGAAATTAATATGAAAGAAGCCCAGTATGCTCTGCATGCCGCCGCAGTCACGTTTAAGGACAAAGACTTGCTACTGGGAACGGCTGAGCATAATCGGCCGCTTTACATGACCGGGTACAGCGACGGAGATCGGATTAATCGCATATTGATTGATCCGGGGTCCTCAGTAAACATCATGAACTTGCGGACACTGAAGAGTTTGTCAATGTACGTCCGACACCTGTCAAGGGAAAGGATTGTCATTCAAGCTTCAATCAAAACTGCCAGCAAGTTCTGGGGTCTATAGCTTTGCCAATCAAATTCAGGGATCTGCAAACTGAACCTAAGATATATGTGATCGACGCCGACACGTCTTATAAGATTCTCTTAGGACGGCCATGGCTCCACGATTACGGCATCGTTCCGTCAACTCTCCATCAATGCATGAAGTATACTAAAAATGGCGAAGAAAGACGCATTGACGGAGACATCCAGCCGTTCGGTGTGCATGAAGTCCGATATGAAGATTCTCGGTATTTTATGAACCAACAAAATGCTAAGGCATAACTGACTGAGGATAGAGCGCCCCCAAGACTCAAAAGCAAATCTGCGTCGTCTGTCACTTTCAAAAGAAAAAAACGCCCAAGTGCGCCCGCATTTCGATAGCGACACTGATGAGTCTGACGCTGGAAGTCCGTCCTTCCGTAAAACTAGCCCTCGTTTCGGTAGCGATACGGACGAATCTGATGCTGAAGGACCATCTAGCAGCAAAATCCGCCCTCATCTTGGCAGCGACACTGAAGAGTCGAAAGAAGAGGACCTGCCTTGCAATAGCTGCGCAGATTGAACCCCCATGCAACAAGCGAAACTACGAGAGACCTTCAAAATTGCAGAAGGGCCCCTAGCTGTCACAAGGGTGCCGGAGCAGATATGCAAAGAGCTCGATGCATTGTCAGTCTTCACCGTTGACCAGCTGAAAACTTTCTACGTTCCCGGAAGGAAGAATGGACAGAAGGGCATCCTGTTTTATGAGTCAAATCCTGTTGTGCACCCGGACGATTTGTCTGTCGCATGACTTCCCTATGAGAGAGGCATAAGGTACGTCTTCAATCCCAGATACTATGCACCCGAGATGCGGGAATACTTTAAAAAGTGCGGATGCCGGTTATATCAAACGGAGTCCGAAGCAAAGTTTTATGAAGGGTTATGGCATCCGCCCCAGGTCCGAGCACTCATCGATGGACGAATTCCAGATAGACGGGGCATAAGCTACATTCAAACTGATTCCAAAGTGTGCTACGTGATCCATGTTGGTGAGGCCAGCAAAAGATCAAATGATGATGACGAGATAGCCGAACCAGAAGAAGCTCCTCAAGAGCTCGAAGATGGCGGACAAGCAACCTTTGACGAGCTAATCGAGATTGACTTAGGAACGCCCGATAATCCATGGTCGACCTACTCGTTCTTGTCAGAGGAAATGAAAGTGCAGATAATCGCCCTGCTGCACGAGTTCGTCGACTGCTTCGCGTGGACGTACAAAGAAATGCCTAGCCTTTCCCCTGAAGTAGCCGTGCATAAACTGGCCATATCTCCTGATGCTAAGCCAGTCAAACAAGCTCCTTGAAGAATGAGAAGGGAACTAGAAGAAAAGGTCATCGAGGAAACCAAGAAGCTCATCGATGCCGGCTTCATCAGGGAAGAAAAATATGCGGACTGGATCGCATGCATAGTCCCAGTGAAGAAGAAAAATGGGCAGATCCGAGTATGTGTCGATTTCAGGGAACTCAACAAGGCATGTGCTAAAGACGACTTCCCGTTACCGGTCATGGAAATGATGGTCGATGACACTTCAAATTACGAGTTGTTCACCTTTATGGATGGCTCGTCGGGATATAATCAGATCAAGATGTCGCCTGAGGATGAGAAGCACACAGCATTCCGAACCCCGATCGGAATATACTGCTACAAGGTGATGCCGTTCAGACTGAAGAACGCAGGTGCTACGTACCAAAGGGCAATGACCAATATCTTTGATGACCTAATTCATAAAGTCATCGAATGTTATGTTGATGATTTGGTCGTTAAGAATAAAACCAAGGCCGATCATATCCAAGATCTTAGGACCGTTCTCACCAGACTGAGGGAATACGATCTGAAGATGAATCCTCTGAAGTGCGCTTTTGGCGTGTCATCGGGAAAATTCCTGGGCTTTATAGTCCGGCATCGAGGGATCGAAGTTGACCCATCAAAGATAAAGGCCATTATGGAGATGCCCCCTCCAAAGAGTCTGACGCAGCTGAGATCATTTCAAGGCAAGCTCGCTTATATACGGAGGTTTATCTCAAATTTATCGGGAAGATGTAGGCCCTTCTCAAAGCTCATGAAGAAATGAGCTCCTTTTATCTGGAATGCTGAATGTCAAGCAGCGTTCGAAAGCATCAAACAATACTTGTTGCACCTTCCAGTGCTGGCCGCTCCCATTCTAAATAAACCGCTGATTCTCTACACTGCCGCGCTAGATGAGTCACTTGGTGCGCTCCTTGTCCAGAATAACAATGAGGGAAAAGAAAATGCCCTCTACTACCTCAGTCGAACTCTAGTTGGGGTGGAACACAACTATTCCCCAATCGAAAAGCAATGCCTGGCTCCGATATTTGCTGTGAAGAAGCCGAGGCACTATTTTCTCGCTCATCGGGTTATGCTGATCTCCAAGGTCGACCCGCTCAAACACTTGATGACCAAAGCAAGCCTAGCCGGCAGAATGGCAAGATGGGCTGTCATGCTACTTGAGTTTGACATAGTTTATACTCCTCAGAAAGCAGTAAAAGGGCAAACTCTTGCAGACTTTCTCCGTGCTCATCCCATACCAGAAGGGTCACCACTCAATTGCGAGTTACCCGACGAACAAGTGCTGCACCTCAAGAATGACAATCCATGTTAGGAGCTCTACTTCAATGGGGCTTCATCGATAAGGACCTCCAGTAAATCAAGCGTCCCAGAGATAAAAGCAGGGATAAGATTGGTGTTCATCATGCCATCAATGGGAACCCTACGAAGTTCTTTTGCTCTTACCGAGCCTCGCACAAACAATGAAGCCGAGTATGAAGTTCTGATAGCTGGTTTGGAGCTCGCCATAGAAATGGAAATCCTTCGGCTACGGGTTTACGGTGACTCCCAGCTTGTCGTCAACCAAGTAAGCGGCGACTATAAGATATACAAACCCGAGTTAGCTCGGTACAGAAGCCGGGTGGTGGAACTCATGAAACGGTTCACTCACATTGAACTAACGAGAGTCCCTAGAGCGTTGAACGGAAAGGCTGACGTACTCGCTCGCTTAGCCAAGGAGCTGGCTGATCTTGACATGGACGAAATTCTGATCACAGTCAGGAGCCGGCAAATTCTACCACCAGTCTCTCTACGAGAAGAGAAAAGCGCAGAACAGAAGAGCAGTCCTGCCGAAGAAGCTTCGATCGTTCAAGATGAGCCCGATTGGAGAGAACCCTTCATAGAGTACTTCCAATACGACAAGCTGCCCGAAGGAAAGTCTGCGAGGGTTCAGCTAAAGAAGAGAGCTCTCCGATACGTGTTTGTAAATGACACGCTATACCGCAGGTCATATGACCAACTCTGGCTCAGGTGCCTTTCATCGGCCGAAGCCCAAAAGGTCATGAAAGAAGTTCACTCAGGCGTTTGCAGTGCTCACCAATCTGGCCCCAAGATGCGACTTCAAATTAAACGGCTTGGGTATTACTGGCCCACCATGATACGGGATTGGGGAGAGCATACAAAGAAATGTTATATCTACCAAATTCACGGTGATTTCATTCACAAGCACCCCAATCCGTTGCATCCTACGGTGGTGTCGTGGCCCTTCAAAGTCCGGGGAACCGACATAGTTGGCCTAATTGATCCTCCGTCATCCAAAGGCCACCGGTTCATATTGGCTGCAACTGATTATTTCTCCAGATGGGCTGAAGCCGTCCCGCTAAAAGAAGTCAAGACAGGAGATATTCTGACATTCTTCCAGCATAATATTCTATACCGCTTCGGTACACCAAGAAGAATCATTTCTGATAACGGGCATTTTTTCAAGAGCTTCAAAGTCTCAAGACTCGTTACTCAACACAGGATAGACTGGAGATATTCCTCCATCTATAATCCAAGAGCCAATGGGCTGGCCGAAGCCTTCAATAAGACTCCATGCAAGCTCCTGAGGAAAAATGCTTCAGCCAACAAGAGAGACTGGAATCTCAAACTTCACGAGGCATTGTGGGCATATCGTACCACGCACCGTACTCCCACTCAGTCCACTCCATACTCATTGCTCTTCGGAGTGGAGGCAGTCCTCCTTCTCGAAGTCGAAGTTCCAAGCTTAAGAATGGTCGTTCAGCACGAGTTGACGGAGGAGGAAAACGTGCTCCTTCGGCTTGAAGAGCTCGACGCCCTCGAAGAAAAGAGGCTCGCGGTGCAGCAAAATCTGGAGCTATACCGAGCCCAAATGTCACGGGCCTATGACAAGATAACCCGTCTCCGTGCTTTCAAGAAAGGTGAATTGGTGTTGGTTCTCAAAAGACCGATCGTCCCCAATCGACACGCCAAGGGAAAATTCGATCCAAACTGGGAAGGACTATACGTCATCGAGAAAGTGTTCGACAGAGGATCCTACCAACTAATAAGTGCCGAGGGACAAAGGCCCATGCCACCCATCAATGGCCGATATCTCAAGAAATACTACGCGTGAATGCTCCAAGTCGCAGGCGAATTGAGCACACCAGCCCTACGGTCTGGATCATACACCTGCAAAACCGTATACAATCCACGGGCGTAAACGGACCCTATCTCTCCCAAATCCTGCCGGTGAGACTATTTTTAAAGTCCCACCAGCGGCAAAAAAAAAACAAAAAAAAACGGTATGTCCACAAGGAAAACGGGCACGGATGAAAACCCGAAAGGGCTCCATGAGTAAAAACAGCAGGACTACCGGCGAGTTCGTGAAAACCCGAAAGGGCGCAAACTTGTGAAAAGAGATGAAATACACTCGCAAAGTCCTCTCGACCTTGTGGGGAGAAATCCCTGCGTGAGATCCTTACGACTCACAAAGGAGCAACACACTTAGGAATCCTCACGATTCCTAAGGAGAATATACACCTGCGAGATCCTCTCGACTCATAGGGAGAAAATGCTTTTATGAGACCCTTACGGCTCATAAAATTGAAAAGACTTAGGTGACAGGGACCCAAACCTGTCTCCTAAGACATCGTTCCCCAACGGGCAACGGCAAATGATGAGTCGCTCCTGGCGTTTCGCTTCAGTGTTAGCGGTGCTGATGCCGACCCAAAAACCAAATCCCAAGTCCTCCCGGGGCAAATGATGAGTTGCTCCTGGCATTATTCCAGTGCAGCAATGCTGATGCCAAACAAGATCCAAATTCTAAGTCCCCAAGTGGCGAATGATGAGTCGCTCCTGGTACCATATTCCAGTGCAGCGATGCAGATGCCAACCAAATTCCAAATTCAAATCCCAATGGCGAATGATGAGTTGCTCTTGGTACCATATTCCAGTGCAGCGATGCAGACGCCAACCAAATTCCAACCCCCATACCCCAACGGCGAATGATGAGTCGCTCCTGGTACCATATTCCAGTGCAGCGATGCATACGCCAACCAAATTCCAAACTCAAATCCCAATGGTGAATGATGAGTCGCTCCTGGTACCATATTCCAGTGCAGCGATGCAGACGCCAACCAAATTCCAACCCCTCATACCCTAACGGCGAATGATGAGTCGCTCCTGGTACCATATTCCAATGCAGCGATGCAGGCGCCAACCAAATTCCAACTTCCATACCCCAAGGCTAATGATGAGTCGCTCCTGGTACCATATTCCAGTGCAGCGATGCAGACGCCAACAAAATCTCGAAATTTTTCTGGCCCTACGGTTTGTATCATACATCCTGCAAAACCGTATACAATCCACGGGCGTAAAACAATCCCAATCTCTCCCAAGTCCTGCCGGTGAGATTACTTTTAAAGTCCCATCAGCTCTAAAAAAAACGGTATGTCCACAAGCAAACGGGCACGGATGAAAACCTGAAAGGGCTCCGTGAGTAAAAACAGAAGGACTGCCGGCGAGTTTGTGAAAACCCGAAAGGGCGCAAACTCGTGAAAAGGAGATGAAATGCACTCTCAAAGTCCTCTCGACTTTGAGAGGAGAAAATTCCAGCGTGAGATCCTTACGACTCACAAAGGAGCAACACACTTAGGAGTCCCCACGACTCCTAAGGAGAAAATACACCTGCGAGATCCTTTCGACTCGTAGGGAGAAAATGCTTTTATGGGACCCTTACGGCCCATAAAATTGAAAAGCCTTAGGTGATAGGGATCTAAACCTGCCTCCTAAGCCATCAATTCCCAAATCCTCTCAGGGCAAATGATGAGTTGCTCCTGGCATTATTCCAGTGCTGCAATGCAGATGCCAAACAAAAAAAAACCAATCCCCAAATCCTCTCAAAGACAGATGATGATTCGCTCCTGGTACCATATTCCAGTGTAGCGGTGCTGATGTCAATCCAAATCACATCAAATCAGCAAAACAACCAATGACCTCCCTGGCAGAATCAAATTCCACCTCGGAAACAAGTCAACTTCATCCCTGACACCGCAAGAAGCGGAGCAAGTCAAATCCAGAATCGACCGTCCACGTCGCTAAAATGGCAGCATCGACCGTCCACGTCGCTAAAAGGGCAGCACCGACCGTCCAAGTCGCAAAAAGGGCAGAATCGACCGTCCACGTCGCTAAAATGGCAGTACCGACCGTCCACGTCGCTAAAAGGGCAGTACCGACCGTCCACGTCGCTAAAAGGGCAGCACCGACCGTCCAAGTCGCAAAAAGGGCAGAACCGACCGTCCACGTCGCTAAAAGGGCAGCACCGACTGTCCAAGTCGCAAAAAGGGCAGAACCGACCGTCCACGTCGTAAAAAGGGCAGCATCGACCGTCCAAGTCGCTAAAAGGGCAGCACCGACCGTCCAAGTTGCAAAAAGGGCAGAACCGACCGTCCACGTCGTAAAAAGGGCAGTATCGACCGTCCAAGTCGCAAAAAGGGCAGCATCGACCGGCCAAGTCGCTAAAAGGGCAACATCGACCTTCCAAATCGCAAAAAGGGCAAAATCAACCGTCCATGTCGTAAAAAGGGCACTGCCAGCTTCCCAAAAGCGGGAACAAAATCAAGTCGCCTCCACGTGAAAGAAGATCCATCAATTCTATGCACACGACCCACATGTGTGGTGTGCATTCATTGATGGGGGGGGGGAATTTTTTGGGGTAAAAATTTACACCCCGGTTGACCAAGTCAAAATCAAAGTCAACCTCAAGCCCAGATCAAGTGGGCCCATGCCCGGGTCGAGTCCGAACATGAAGCGGCCGGCCTCCCCCCATGCCAAGATAAAAAATTTTGTAATAAATAATTTTATTGTATTTCTTTTATTTTATTTTACGAATGAATGTAAGAAAAATGGGCATAAAGCCAAATTTTTGTAAAGCCCATGGCTTATGTGCAAAAAGAAATGGCACATGAGCCATGAGATAGGCAAAATGCCATTTTGTGAAGCCCAAGGGGCTATGTGTAAAGTGTATAGCCTATAAAGGCAAGGATAATGAAATATCCCAACAACTTTTTCTCTCTCCAAAAAAATCCAGATCTGTGATCTTCTTCTTCCTCAAGGTTCTAAAACCTTCTTTTTCTTTTGAATTAAATCAAGAGTTTTACTCTTCCTTTTAAAAAACTAAATAGTTTTTCACCACAAAAACCACAAAGGGGAACCCAGATCTTCTATCAGATCTCAAAAAGAAGAGATTTTTAAAATCTCACATTTCTTGATCTTCAAGATCCGACCAACAAAGGAAGAAGAAGGAGACCCATCTCCAGAAACCCCACTTTGGGGAAGAACTAGGGCTCAAGGGGAGAAGCCCTTCATCAGCTTTAAAACATCCTAGGAGTTTAACTCCTCATATATATATACATATACAGTGAATAATAAGTGCTCCTTTCTGGGAGTACAACTCCCATTGCAAGGACCAAGTCCCTTTTGCCGCTCGAGCGCCTACGTGCTGACACATGGGGCGCTCGCGCTCAAAGCGCCAGCGCTCAAAGCGCCAGCGCTCTTGCGCTCAGCGCGCTAGCGCCCACGTGCTGACACGTGGTGCGCTAGCGCTCAAAGCGCTAGTGCTCTTGCGCTCAGCGCGCTAGCGCCCAAAGCGCTAGCGCCCGAGCGCCCACATGCTGACACGTGGTGCGCTAGCGCTCAAAGCGTTAGCGCTCTCGTGCTCAGAGTGCTAGCGCCCAAAGCGCTAGCGCCCGAGCGTCCATGTGCTGACACGTGGTGTGCTAGCGCTCTTGCGCTCAGAGCGCTAGCGCTTTGGGCGCTAGCGCTCGAGCGCCCACGTGCTGACACGTGGTGCGCTAGCGTTCAAAGCGCTAGCACCCAAAGCGCTGACGCTTTTTCCCACACATCCTTTGGATGCCCTTTCCTTTTTTTTATTTTATATATGTATATATACATATTCATACACACACACTCCACAACACTGTCCCTCTCTAAAAAAATTTTGGGCCGGGGGGCTGCCCCGCACCCCGCAATGGGCTGCTAGCCCCCTTGACCTCCAGCCCGCTATCCGGGTAGCGGGACCCCCGTAATAACTCTGCGTGGCTCCCGGTATATCCAAGCCCCCTTCCAAAACAAAACACACGTACACTGCACATTGAGTTCGCATGACCAGTTTAACCCATCAATCGGAGGTTCCCCCGCTCCAAAGGCAAGGGATAATTAACGACAGCTTAGTCCGTGGCTGCCGGAGATTCAGATCCCCACAATCAATAAACCCCGGCCTACCCTAGGCAGGGGGAATCTGTAGTACGCCTGACAAGCGCGCGCATATTCCCATCTCAATGGGGTGACGAAAAACACCCTACAGAGTTATTAGGGGTTTGACATTATCCACCCCTGACCCGGTATGCGATACTCTTAGACGAAAAGACCAGACTGTAGGAGATTGTCACATTCATACTCAGTACGCTACGGACGGACTTAATTGTCGACCTCCATTTCGTCAGATACCTAGGTAGCCGTTACGCAGTTAGTGCCGCTGACGTGTTTGTAGTTTTGGATTTATCCAGTAAATCACTGCCAGCGTGTTGTCGAGTCTTTAAAGTCCCACATAGAGGGTTTTCCCGGTTCCGGCGATATGATGTAGAGGCCGTATATTAATACATGCAGGGGTCCGATTAAATAAATGTACTGGTTACATGGACTTTAATCGGTTGGTTGATAATACTAGCCGGCTTAGGATTAAGCCGGATTATTAAATCAAGTTTTGATTTAATAATTTATATATGTTTTTTAATATATATTCTAGTATTATGTTCATTATTCATTTTCTCTCTCTTGGCTATTCGTATTTTTATACGGATACGCGTATATGTATTTCGATATATATACCAGGGTTGTATTTCGTATTTATACGGAATACTTCTAGGAGGAGGACGCCTCATTATTGATTTTCTTTTTAGAAAATCAATAGGATATGAGGTGGAGGGTAAAGTGGCTTTGGGTATGGTTGAGGTTATGTAGAGAGGGATGAATTCTATTGTTGATTATAAAATTGTTGTCATATTTTTATTTGATGGTGGTAAAAAAAAATAGAAGACATTCCATTCTCTTATACATTCAACACTTGGCTCATTTGCATACCAGCTCTTCATACTCCCCCTCCTTCTTGATTGCTCTCTTGATCATGAAAAATGAGAGAAAATTATAGTGGATAAATTCTACATTCCCAATCTCCATTTCTAGCAAGTTTGGAGCGTCGGTTGCTTCACTAGGTGAAACTGGAGCTTGGATCGGTTCCCACGGGTGGATCATCTTCGGTAAGGGCGGTCATCTCTCAAGCTTGTTCTCGATAGCCTACGAAGAGCTTGGAGGGGTCTTCCACGATTGGGTGGATACGCATCAAAGATTGTAATTCTTAAATTTTGCATGCTTAGCTTTCTAGTTTAGCGTTTGGAACAATCGCTGAGGATTAGTTTCTAGTTCTCCCTGTAAAAATTTTGTTTTTCGATTCCGCATTAGCCACGGTTGTAGCGGAAAAGGTACTAGGAACTTCCAAAGGTATCAGAGCCAACCAAATACTAAAACTAGTTGTAGACGATGTTATAGTTTCGACGCCGAAAGTTTTTTTGGATCGAGTTTCGATTTCTAAGTTTCTGTCCATTTTGAAAATGTACCTGAATTTTTTTTTGAGTATTGCAAAGAACTAGTCTTTGAGCAATAAAACATGGCACAAAACCCGAGGACCTAACTCCAAAATCTGGCCGCTTATTTATTCATTTTGGCCGCTTTTTACGCCTCAAAATTTGAATTAGGTCCCTGAATTTTTTTGGTGGTTTGGAAATTGGGAAACTTGATTTTGGTACACTTCTTTTTGCCCTAGATTTCATTTAAGGTTATCTTTGTATTTGGGCAAGTTCGGAAAACTTTCGGTCGAAACTTTTACATCGTTTATGATTCCTATTTTGAGTGTGTTGTTAAATGTCGTCTAATTGCTATATGTTCGATTAGACGGGGTTGCACACTCGTTGGGTGTTTTTGTATATATCTCTATGATTGTTTAGCTGGATTGTTATGATGGATAGCTCCACGTGCAAATGCTTGTATAGTTTTGATTTATATTGTTGTATATTCATTTGTTTTGGACAAACTCCAACTTGTGGCCGCCGTTTCCGCTTTATGTATATTATTTTATTAGGGCTCGACCAAGATGTGGTCGATGTCACCATTGTATATATTTCATTTTTGTACTATGATTAACCTATAAGAAGTGCTCGTGTAGCCGGATTCTAGAGTGCGGTAGGTAGCCGTCTCATAGTGTTTGAGACAAGGCCACCTCGCTCTAGAATTAGCGGGTTGCTCGACGCACTTATAGGGATTATAGGATTAACCTGCAGAAGAGTGCCCAATTTACCAGATTCTAGAAAGTGACGGGCGATCAACTCATTGTGTTGAGGGCGGGTTACCCAGTTTTTAGAATTGGTTGGTTGCTTGCCGCACTCGTAAGGGTCTAGGATTGACATTGTACCGGCTATCCACACAACCAGGGAACGTCGCGTTTTATTTGTGGCTCAAATAAAACGCGGGGCTCCTAATTTATCCGCCATTCCAAATTGTTTGTTGCATACCTGTGATGATTATTACCTGCCTACGATATTGATATATATATATATATATATATATATATATATATATATTAGATGCTTCTATATGTTTTGAGTCCACACTAGACCTGTTCCCACCCTGCCGTAAGTTAAGTAACCTTACGGTAAAGTCCCGGGGACCCGTGGCAAATGCGGACAGTATATAAAACCATGCTATTTTTGTTGTTTCTGGTGTAGCTTAGAAACTTAAAATGATGGGACTGCGTTATATATTTAATGCAAGGAAAACAAACCTAATTGATGTTGTCGGAACTAATTTCCAAAAATATAGTCTTATTCTTTTGCATTGCATAGTGGTATTCGGTTAGAAATATCCTTCACCTCATTCGATGAGGAAAGAGCCTTGATCCCTTCACGGAGAGTTCGCTCTTAAGCAAAAAGTTTATGTTACTATGACACTCGGTTTTCTTCTAAACCACTCGTTTTAAATGCGGAGAGTAAACCACTTCTTTTCAAAAGCCACTCGAGTTCCTTCAAAGATATCAAGTTAATTACATTAAAGGTTTTTCGCCAAAAACCATCTGTAGCCCTCCGTCATTTCAGATTAGTATTGCTTAGTATTTGTGCTGCATTTTTAACCTTATGAAGGCGCAGTGTTCGGTAGCTTTATAGTGCTTTTCTGTTGTATGGTGATGTGATTAGGTAGGACAGTCGTGCGGCCTTGTTGACCTTGTCAAAGGCTCGTGCGGGTGGGTTTAGATTAATCCAGGATAATGACAGGTTGAACTTGACTAGCGACTTATGGTTTGTTGATCTTGTCAAGATCATAAGCCGCTAGGGGCAAAAACCATATCGGGAGTTTCAAATAGAAGGGAAACTTGCCAATTTTGCGCATACCTTCTTGAGTGTGGTAATTTTGGTCGGCTTCCGTCAAGATTATCACATGATGATAGTCGGGTCCTGATTCCTACTGATGAGCAGGTGTTGCTCCCCGGGAGAGTTTCACTTCACAATTAGCTTACCTATTAGGTGCCTAGAAAGTGTTAACGAGGTTACGCCTCTGTGAAAACGAGGTTATTAAATTGGGTCCATGCGAAATCCTGGGGGACCTCCCTCAGAGTACCAATACCGACCTGGCCGAACGGTTAGCGAACTTATAAGGTGTACATGATCCCGACTTGTGCTCCTTTTAGGGTTTGAAGAAGAATTCGAGGATACATTAAGAGCCATCCTGATTAGATAAAGTGATTAACCAATCTAATCTTGATAGAGTGCACACTGAGTGTTTCTTTTCTTTCTCTGGTTTGTGACCATGACCCACCTTAAACTAAAACTAATTAACCAAGTTAACCGAATTTTTTTTTACACGCTTTGGTTTTAGATTGTCACGGTTCATGACAAAAGTCGTATATTTCCCTGGTACTCCTACTTTTCATTTGCCTTCTCCAAAACACGTCGTATCACTACGGTGGTCCATATTGCTTGGAAAGGCCATCGTATAGTTACATACGAACTAGAAGAAGTTACTTTAGTCGAGGATGACCACTAGTTATGGAGAAATTGTATTTTATTATTCGGTTGTCTCTTTCTTTTACCTTTTCTCAGGTTGCGAGAGCTCCTTGTATTAGGAGAGTACACGTGTTACGCTTATTGGATAGTTTTCTTCTTAACCTTAGGCTGGAGCCGAAAGGTAGGGAAGAAAGAAAACCAATTAGCCTAAGTGTGGTGTACAGAAGGTAAGATGTAGAGACATATAAAGGGATCGAAATAAGATCAAAGGAAATTATGACTACTGTCATGAATCTGGATATTGGAAAAGGCATTACTAGGAATACCCGGCAACCCCTTTGAAACATTTATGTTTCAGAATTTCTGTGATATTATAATTGAAAAATGTTTTACCGAATGATTCTGACTCTAGGTATATGTATACACCAGATTAGAATTTCATATCTTTATGACGTTACAGATATTGAGTAGAAGTAGAATATTGGGAAATGGGCGATTTGATCTTCAATATCGGAATTTGTAGCAATTGGCAATATTGGATTAAATCAGCTTGTTTTGCCTTACGACAAATACTTAGTTTTGAATAACCGTTGTTTTGCACCAATTTTTAAAATGATGTATCCATATCTTTATTTTATAAAGTGGGATATACCTTTTTGAAAATTGTGTTCTAAACATTTACCTTTATCAGTTGAGGATAAACTAAGGTGTATTGAATAACGGTGTAGATATTCTTCACAAGAATATAGTTTTCAACTTACAACACACGGAATTTGAGTTAGTATACTCTTGAGACTTATACATGGTAATGTATGTCGTCCGGTGTCCTTTAGGACAAAGGGTTGATACTCTTATTTCATTCAGGCTTACCAATGAGTTCTCTGCTTTTAGACACGCATTCGTTGAAATGCAAGGTCTAAAGATTTTGAGAAGTTTATAGGTATAAGAATAAAGTAGAGAACCATGCGTTGGAAGTATCAGGATTTTTCGGAGTGATCGAAGATTTAGATACTCATGCTAGGTATTCAATTGTAGTAATATGAGAACTTGATTCTCTCACAGGTTACTCATCCGTGGATGCGCTCCTTGATGAGCAATGGTGTATTGGCCTTTTTCCATTTAGGCGAAATGCACTGAACACAGCTGCATGACATTTGAATCTGGTTCCATCTAAATTAGTGCCCTTGATTATATATAGACATAGATTGGTTTTATATCTTGAGATTGTTAAGATATGGAGTTATCCAATTTCTGTTTAATAGCAGGATCTGGATAATCTCAAGGCATGCTTCGGTAATGGCAGTTTGTGGATTATCTCAAGCATTTGCTAGTGCTTTGCTCGTACCATTTTCAAGATCAAAAATTGGTTTGTTCTTGACTCACCATCTTTTTTATAAAAGGAATTTTTTGCAAAAGAAACTAGTAGGAGTATGGTAGAACTGGAAGTGATTCCAGAACCACAAAACGGTTACTGATAATTTAGTAGAACATGAGGATTCAATTTGACTTGAAAAACCTTAGCAACTCCGTAGATTTTAGTAGGTGACCTCAGCCACCAGAGAGATACTTCAGTTTCCTTGTATACGATGACAGTAAGGTCAGTATCATGGCAATAATGGTCATACTAGTTATCAGCAGGTCATAAGAAGTGGTAACTTCCAGGTGACCAGATGCAATATATTCAAGATGGACTCTACGCATTTCGGAAAATTATGGATTTTAGACTTTGTTGGGTGCTCCTAAAGAGGCAAAACCCATTAGGAGCAAGTAGACCTTTCGAGATCTGTGCAGATGGAAATATGGTAACCTAATAAGGCTACACTTGTAGTAAATGTTTTCATCAAATACCCGACGTGGATTGTGATGAAACTTTTACTTCAAAGTCTATGCTGAAGTTCATATGGATATGACTTGCCACTGCTGCATTCATGACTATGAGATCTGGCAGGTGGATGACTATAACGTATTTCTAAATAGGAATTTATAAGTGCACGTGTATATGACTCTGCCAGAGGGTTATCGTAGTCATTGGGAGCAGTGGAAGGTGTGCATGTTGCTTATGTCTATTTATAGACTAAAGCAGATATAGCAGAGATGGATCATCTGTTTTGATGTTACAGTCAGGGTGTTTGATTTCATCAGAAATGTAGATGAACCTAGTAAGAAGGGTGCAGAGAGTACTGTCTTGTGATTTGGATGACATACTCCTAATAGGAAGTGATATTCTTATACTACAATCGGTCAAACTTTGGTTGTCACAGATGTTTCTCCACATAGGGTCTGGATAAGATATCACGAATTCTGGTGAATAGATCTATAGTTTTAGATCTATATTTGGGAAGTGTCCCAATCCGGGTACTTAGACACCATTCTAAAAGTATTTTAGAATGGATGACTCCTGACGTGGTAGTGTACCCGCAGGTGATGGAGTCACCTTCTCTAAAGAGATGTCTTCTTAACTGATGAGGAGAGAGACTTGCATGAATGAAATATCACTTACTTAGGCAATTGAGTCAATCATGTGATGCCATGTACCAAACCAGAAGTTTCTTTTGCACTTGTTGAGATATTAGGGATTTTGGTGATTAGATCTATATCGATAGATCTACATTTGGAAAGTGTCCCAATTCGGATACTTGGATTTTAAAGTAGTTTAGAATGGATGAGTCCTGGCATGGTAGTTTACCTGCAGGTAATGGAATCATCCTCTCTAAAGAGAAGTCTTTCAGACTGATGAGGAGAGGGACTCGCATGAATGCCATATCATTTGCTTAGGCAATTGAGTCAATCATGCAATGTCTTATACCAAATTAGATGTTACTTCTGCACTTGCCGTAGTAAGCAGATATTAATCCACTCCTGGAGAAACAAAGGGAAGCAGTTAAGAACATAAGAAGATATTCTTGATATATGGTAACGGCTGTTGGGGTCAAAATTTACACCCCGGTCGACCGAGTCAAAGTCAAGGTCAACCCCAGGCCAGGTGGGCCCAAGCCCAGGTCAGGCAGGCCCATGCCCAAGCCGAGCCCACGGCCAGCCTCCTCCATGCCAAAATATAGATCATGTAATAAATAATTTTTATGTATTTTTTTTATGCATGAATGCATGCAAAATGGGCATAAAGCCAAATTTTTGTAAAGCCCATGGCTTATGTGCAAAAAGAAATGGCACATGAGCTATGGGATGGCCCAAGGGGCTATATGTAAATATGTAAGCCTATATAAGGCAACACGATGATGAAATAAGAAAGAACAATTTCATTCTTCCCAAAAACTAGGGTTTGTGCCTCCTTCCCATTTCTCAAGGGTCTAAAACGCTCTTCCTCTTTTTTGAATTAAATCAAGAGTTTAACTCTTCCTTTCTCAAAAATAAATAGTTTTTCACCACAAAACCCACAAAAGGGAGCTAGGATCTCGAATCAGATCTCGAAAAGGGGAAACTTTTAAGTCTCATCCCCTTTTCTCCAAGATCCCGCCGATTAAGAGAAGGAAGAAGGAGACCCATCTCCAAAAATCTAACTTTGGACAGATCCAAGACTCAAAAGAAAAGCAATAAATCCCCAGGAGTTTAACTCCTTTCTAGATCTGTTGGAGTTTAACTCCATAAATTAGTTTCTGTTAGGAGTTCAACTCTAAAAACTTCTTGGGAGTTCAACTCCCCAGCCTAAAGGCTAGGCCCCTTCCTGCAGGTGTTTCCCGTGATCACGTATGCACCACGTGACCCCGGGACGCTAAGGCACCCGTCGGTCACGTGTGCGCCACGTGACCCCGGGCGCTAAGGCGCCCAGCGGTCATGTGCGTGCCACGTGACCCCGGGCGCTAAGGCGCCCATCGGTCACGTGCGCGCCACGTGACCCCGGGGCGCTAAGGCGCCCATCGATCACGTGTGCGCCACGTGACCCCGGGGCACTAGGGCGCCCATCGGTCACGTGTGCACCACGTGACCCCGGGCGCTAGGGCACCCAATGGTCATGTGTGCGCCACGTGACCCCGGGCGCTGAGGCGCCCAATGGTCGTGTGTGCGCTACGTGACCCCGGGCGCTGAGGCGCCCAATGGTCACGTGTGCGCCACGTGACCTCGGGCGCTGAGGTGCCCAATGGTTTCGAGTGCGCCACGTGACCTCGGGCACCATGCGCCCACATGCTACGTACGCGTCTTTAAGATGCTTTTTCCCTTCCTTTTTTTTGTGCACTCCATACTAAATGTGTCTCCCCCGTTAGAAAAAAATTTCTAACGGCGCGCTGCCCCGCACCCCGCAAGGGGGCTGCTTGCCCCTTGACCCCCAGCCCGCTATCCGGGTAGCGGGACCCCCGTAAAAACTCTGCGGGACCCCCGATATATCCAAAACCCCTTTCAAAACACACACACACCAACGCACTGCACATTGAGTTCGCATTACCAGTTTAACCCGTTAATCGGAAGTTCCCTCGCTCCAAAGGCGGGGGGTAATTAACGGCAGCTTAGTCCGCGGCTGCCGGAGATTCGGATCGCCACAATCAATAAACCCCAGCCTACCCTAGGCAAAGGGAATGTGTAATGCGCCTGACAAGCGCGCGTGTATTCCCATCTCAATAGGATGATGAAAAATACCCTACAACGGCAGCCTTATCCAGGAGGCGGTTATCGGTTCAGGCTTCCAAGATGACTTGGATGATAGAGATATTGTTAGAATTTTGAGTTTAACCTCTTCTGAGGAGAAGTATATTGGATAGGGTTCCAATAGGGATACCGCGATAGGAATGGTGCAGGGCCTCAACGGAGGATACATCCCAAGGAGTTTGTTGGATAAAGTTTTTCATTTATGAATTTGGTCCCACCAAGTATCGAGATAAATTCTTGAGGCGGGGTATCGCTCGGTTCGGAATATTGTTGATATTCATTAAGTTAAGATATAGAGAGATAATGTTGGAGCATTGTAATGGATCCACTCACTGAGGCTATTTCTCGAACACGAATGTTTCACAAACATGGTTTGCAAAACAAATTAGTAGAGAAATTGCATATTCGGTAGCACACGGGATGTGGGCATGCGATACCGCAATAATTGGTCTTAAGTGCAAGTGGTAGATTATTGGATATAGTACCCTCAAGGCAATTATTGTGATTGCAGGTAGGTGATTATGATAATTGAAGGAGGACCTATACAGGTAGAACAGTCTTACTCGAAATGATAGTATGTTATCTGGTTTGTCTTTATCATTGATGTGTATACGTTATACTTGTTATTACGTGTCGCTAATATATAATGATGAAGCCCGCATGATTCTTGCTTGACTACCACATTATGATGGCGATCATATACGTGAGAGCTCGATAGTCCATAAGCACATCCTTAAATGTCCTTACTCGATAGAGTATCGAAACTGGGCATCGATATTCTGGAGTAGACCGGTGTATACATTTCTAGATCTCTACAAGGGGCGGTGGCCAGTCTAACAACCCATTGATGTTGTGTCACCTAAGATAGTATACAGGTGCTCACTGGAGGTGAGTACACTAGACAGACTCGCTGAAAACTTCTATACGGTATTATATCTATCGTCAGATAGCAGTTCTCTAATGGAATGAGTACAAGTTAGTTCTTTGACCTGAGATCATCACTTGTCTCGTGTGAGTTCTCACTGTACTTAGATTACTATCCTGCCATGGCTTAAAGTAGTCGTGCAAACAGTTTTTAGTTGGGTATAGTCCCGAGACACATGGAGGCAGTGAGCGATTGTCAGAGATTTGTCTCTCTTGGTATTAGGAGTCGATATTGTGTTTTGTTCGGTTGGCCATCACCATAAATCCGTGGCCACGGTGGATGAGATTTACTGATAGGAGTTCAGTAGTTTCTCGATTGGGGACGAGCTTGACCCCGACACGACTTATCGGGTTTTTAGGGGTCTGACGTTATCCACCCCTAAACCCGGTATGCGATACTTTTAGAAGAAAAGACCAAACTGTACAGAGATTGTCACATTCAGGCTCGGTAGGGTATGGACGGACTTGATTATCGACCTCTCTTTCGGCAGATACCTGGGTGGCCGTTATGTACAGCTAGTGCCGCTGATGTGCTTGTGGGTTTGGATTTATCCAATAAATCACTGCCAGTGTATTGTCGAGACTTTAGAGTCCTGCACAGAGGGTTTTCCCGGTTCAGACGATATGATGTAGATAATGTATATTGATACGTGCAAAGGTCCGATTAAATATGTGTACTGGCTACATAGACTTCAATAATACTAGCCGGTTTAGGATTAAACCGGATTATTAAATCAAGTTTTGATTTAATAATTTATATATGTATATTTAATATATATATATATATATATATTCTTGTATTATGTTCATTATTCATTCTCTCTTTTGGCTAATCGTATTTTTATATGAATTCGCGTATGTATTTCGATACATATACCGGGGTTGTTTTCCTTATTTATACGGAATACTTTTAGAAGGAGGACACCTCATTATTGATTTTCTTTTTAGAAAATCAATAGGATATAAGGTGGAGAGTGAGATGGCTTTGGGTATGATTGAGGTTATGTAGAGAGGGATGGGCTTCTTTTGTTGATTATAAATTTGTTATGATATTTTTATTTGGTGGTGGTAAAATAAATTAGAAGCCCTACCATTCTCTCATACATTCAACACTTAGCTCATTTTTATACTAGCTCTTCATCCTCCTCCTCCTCCTTCTTGATTGCTCTCTTGAGCATGAAAATGAGAGAAAATTATAGTGGAAAGATCCCACATCCCCACTATCCATTTCTAGCAACCTTGGAGTGTCGGTTGCTTCACTAGGTGAAGCTGAAGTTTGGATCGGTTCTCTCGGGTGGATCATCTTCGGTGGATCATCTTCGGTAAGAGCTGTCGCCTCTCAAGCTTGTTCTTGACGGCCTACAAGGAGCTTGAAGGTTCTTCCACGATTCGGTGGACATGCATCAAAGGTTGTAATTCTTAAACCTTGCATGGTTAGCTTTCTGGTTTAGTATTTGGAACAATCGTTAGGGATTAGTTTCTATTGCTCCCCATGAAATTTTTGTTTTTTGATTCTGTATTGATCGTGGTTGTAGTGGCAAGGGCACTAGGAACTTTCAAAACCAAATAGTATACTATTATTGTGAACGAGAAAGTTATATACGTGTAGGTTATAATTACATCTAATTGCCTCTGAGGGCACCTACATCTAACAATCTCCCACTTACACTTAAGGCCAATTATTGTTGTATCGCATATCCAACATCTCAACGAGTCTCTTGAACTATGGTTGAGAAAGAGTCTTAGTGAATGGATCCGCTATATTATCTTTCGTATCTACTCTCAATATATCGATATCCTTCCTTCTATAGATCTCTCAAATCAAATAGTGCTTTCGAAATATGTGCTTAGATTTACGATGAGACCTTGGTTCCTTAACCAATGAAATGGCTGTATTGTTGTCACAGTATAGGGGTACTAGGTCAGCAATGCTCGAAACCACGCCTAAATCGAAGATAAACTTCTTCATCTAAGCAGCCTCCTTAGCAGCCTCATTCGTTGCTATATACCCTGCCTCCATAGAAGAATCTTCAACAATATCCTGTTTCGAACTCCTCCAACTAACAGCTCCACCATTTATGGTAAAAACATAACCAGAAACAGACAATCATCTATATCACTCTGAAAACTGGAATCAGTAAACGCCTTAACCTTAAGGTCACTTTTACCGAATATTAGGTAGATCTTCTTAGTATTCCTCAAATACTTAAGTATAGCCTTCACAGCAATCCGGGGTTGTTTTTCAGGATTAGACTGATATCGACTAAATGCAACATGTGCATAAGCCACATCAGGTCTAGTACATAACATCACATACATGATAGACACAACCGCCGATGCATATAGCGTCTTATCCATGCGTTTTCTCTCCTCATCTGTCTTAAGAGACATATCCTTGGAGAGAGATATACTATACCTAGTAGGTACATTATCTCGCTTGGTCATCTTGGTATGTTCCATCTTGAAGCTCTTCATTATTTCATCTATGTGCTTGGATTGGGATAACCCAAGTATCCTCTTAGATCTATCTCTATAGATCTTTATACCCAGTATGTAGGATACTTCACCCAAATCCTTCATTAAGAACTTTTGTGATAGCTAGATCTTAACTGACTGCAATGTTGGTACATCATTGCCTATTAGAAATATGTTTTCCACATACAATATGATGAACACGACATTACTTTCTACAACCTTTTTATAGAGATATGGTTCATCATCATTTTTGATAAAATCAAACCCTTTGATTGCTTCATCAAAATAGATGTTCCAACTCCTAAATGTTTGCTTTAGTCTATAAATAGACTTAAGAAACATGCACGCTTTACCGTTGCTCCCACTAACCTCGAAACCCTCTGGCTGTATTATATAGACATTCTCTTCTAAAGTACCATTTAGAAAAGCCATCTTGACGTCCATTTGCCATATTTCGTAGTCATGATAAGCAGCTATGGCAAGCATGATTCTGATTGACTTAAGCATCGCAGCTGGAGAAAAGGTTTCATCAAAATCCACACCTGGTCTTTAACGGAAGCCTTTTGTTGCCAGTCTAGTTTTGAATGTGTCTACCTTCCCATCTGCACCGATCTTCTTCTTGAATACCCATTTGCTTCCAATGGGTATTACCCCTTCAGGAGCTTCCTCCAAAGTCTATACTTTGTTGGAGTGCATCAAGTCAATTTCAGACTTCATGGAATCTATCCATTTCTGAGAGTCTTTACTCTCCATGGCTTGTCGATAAGTGATAGGATTGTCATCCTCTATGACACAATTTTTGATGTCACCATCAACGAGATACCCATAATATCTCTTAGGTGCTCTAAATTGCCTACCAGATCGACGGAGCGGTTCCGCTGGATCAGGTAATACTGGAGTTTCAAGTTCAATTTGGTCTTCCATAATTACTTGTTCTTATGGAATTTCTTTCAGTTCTACTGCGCTCCCACTAATTTCTTTTTCAAGAAATTCCTTCTTTAAGAAGGTGGCATGTCTAGAGATAACAATACATGGTTCTTTTAGGCAGTAGAACTTATACCCTTGTGAATGCATTGGGTATCCTATGAACTTGCAAAATACAGATCGTACTTCTAGCTTATCAGGATTCTGCTTTTTAATAAAAGCAGCACGGCCCCATATCTTAACAAACTTAAGATTAGACTTCTTGCCCTTCCATAACTCATATGCAGGTAAGGGCACCGACTTTGATGGAATATGGTTCAGTATGTATGCAGCTGTCTTCAGTGCATACCCCTAAAATGAAAGAGCTAACTTAGTGCTACTCATCATGGAATGTACCATATCCAATAGGGTACGATTCCTCCTTTCTGATACCCCATTATGCTGTGGCGTGTAAGGTGGAATAACCTGAGTGAGAATCTCATTCTCTTTTAAGTAACCAAGAAATTATGTACTAAAATATTCACCTCCTCAATCTGATCGAAGAATCTTAATATTTTTTCTCGTTTAGTTTTTCACTTCATTTTTATACTCTTTGAACTTCTCAAATACTTCAGACTTATACTTCATCAAGTATATGTGTCTGAAGCGTGAGCAGTCATCTGTAAAAATAATGAAATAGGAGTATCCTTTTTTAGCTTGTATAGACATTGGACCACATATATCACTATGTACTAGTTCTAAGAGTTCATCAACTCTTTCTCTGCTTCCACTAAACGGAGATTTAGCCATCTTTCCTTTAATACACGACTTGCAATTATCATATGAATCAAGGTCAAACGAATGTAGGTAACCATTCTTATGTAATTTCTTAAGTCTTGTCTCATTTATATGGCCAAGTCTATGGTACCATAAAAAAGTTTCGTTCATTTCTGAACTTGTTTTTTTACGAGTGTTGTGTATATTATAAATATCAGCAAGATTCAATATATAATGACCATTAAATAAATTCCCAAAAGCAACTAATTCGTTATTACAATGAATGTCCATAAAACCATTGGACGTAACAAAAGAATATCCGTCCTTATCTAATAAAGAATCAGAGATAATATTGCATAACATGCTAGGAATATAAAAATAGTTATTTAAAACTAAAGTCTTGCCATCTGACAGTAATAGATGATAATATCACACTGCAACTGCTACAATACTTGTTCCATTTGCAACTCTGAGAATCATCTCTCCTTAGGCCAGCTTCCTACTTCTTCTCAGTCCCTGTAAACAATTATAGATGCGAGAACCAGAACCAGTATCCAATATCTATGAAGTAGGTGTAACTTGAAAACAATTTTCAATAACACAAATACCTGAAGATGAAGCTTCATCAAGCTTCTTTTTCTTCAGCTCCTCTAGATAGCTAGTGCAATTTCTTTTCCAGTGCCCCGTCTTATGACAGTAAAAAAATTCTTCTTGTTCAGGCCTTGTTTTCTTTACCTTACCTTTATCCTTAGCCTTTTTTATGTCTCCGGTAGGCTTATTTGGCTTCTTCTTTTCCTTTCCTTTAGCTTTTGTCTTAGTAGAGGAAGAAAAACACCTCACAAGAATAACAGAAGACTTCTCTTTCTTTAAGGAAGTCTCATCTTGCACAACATATTGAGCAGCTCCGGAAGTCCAACTTCCATTTTGTTTATATTGAACTGCATTATGAACGGAGAAAAGGCATTCGGTAGAGAGCTAATGATTTTATCAACATAAAACATCTTAGATAAAGAAAAATACAAACTCTCAAGTCGATTGATCAAATCAATCATTTTGAGGACATAGTCATGCATGGGTATACTAGGCTTTATCTTCAGATAAAAAATTCATTCAATACCGCGAATCTAGCTATTCGAGATTGTTCTTCATACAGTCCTTGGAGATGAGTGAATATAGTATGAACATTTGTTTACCGCCGAAAACAGAGACGAAACCGCGTAGGTCATCTTGCCTAAATTTGGGGGCAGATACTATTTGGTTTTATCCGTCCACCTCTCCGAAGATGCCAAGTTGATTTATGGCACCGTGTATCAGAGGTTTGGACGGATACAGCCGTTGTAGCAGACTTTGTAAGATTCCCCCTCGTTTGCGAGGGGTTTTTGATTGTGGGGACGCTCTTCCCTGCAGACGCAAGCCCCTGCAGTTTTTGAATCAAAGAATTAACCGCAATCAATAACGGTGTCGCTTGGTAGCTAGCCGGTTGAGTACGGGTCGGTCCACAGGGAGACGGATTCCTATTCTTTATGTTTTAACGAGTTAAATCTAAAAGATTTTGGGTTTTATTTTAAGATCTAAGAATGAGATAAAAGTTTATAAAAATCTTGTTAGGGTTAAGATTATGTTCGTTTGGAAAATCAATTATTCTCACCGCTTTCTATGCCCTAATTAAGAACTTTTTGGTATTAAGGTAATAGTTAACAAAGGGGATTAGCACGATCGGGAAGAAACTAGGTTTCTTCCTCTAGGTCCTTGTCCGTCCTTTCTTAAATCATACCCTAACCTCTATGAAATCATACACAACCGGTCTTTAACTATGGTATCACCGCTACCTCGTGGGATAGGGTGCCGTAGTGAGCGGTGTGTATGTATGCATAGAGTCCTATTTAAAATGTATAACGGGCAAGAAAGGGGTGAGAGATTTTCATCTCTCAAATCTTCCCCATACCTAACCCTAACAAGTGAGGAACCACTCACTCATTAGGGAATTGATAAACGAGTTCATTTTTATGGTTTTTATTTAATAACTACGGCAAATAAGAAATTATAACTACGGCAGATAAAAAATTTATAACTACGGCAGATAAAAAATTTATAACTACGGCAGAAAAGAAATTCAAGATAAAAAAACTTTTCTTTATTGATGCACTCTTTGACAGATTACATGGAATTGAAAATCTAAGATCTAGAAATTAAAAGAGGCATATCAAAAGAGGCACCCAAAAAGAGGCACAGGAAGATGCATGCTCCAAAAAGAGCTGTAGGGTTCCTATTTATAGATTATAGAAACCCTAGGGTTACATCCGATCCCTATCTGTATTTACAAAATTACCCTAAGAAGTCTAGTCAACGCACCGCCACACCGTCAAAAATTGCACCGACACGTGCTTACCATGGCCGCGGAACCGCGGCCAAAATCCCTGTTTGGCTGCGGATCCGCGGCCATATGGTGGGGTCTTGGGCTGTATTCTCTTGGGATGCTTCCTGTTGTATTTTCCTTGACTTTTCTTCACTTGGTTCTTCAGAATGTTTTCTAGTTTCTTTCAGATTTCCATAGTGTAGAATGTGGTGGACTTTTACTGTTCGCTTCGTGTTGAAGTCCTGAATCTTTGCGCTGCCTTTGTACTTTGTGAAATTGTTCATTGATCTTCATTTGTCCCTCAAACTGTAGGCATGATCGAGATTCTTCTATTTGTTGGTCGTAGTCTCACTTTTGTATCGTCTTTTCATCATTTCACTGTTTTGTTCCGAGAACTTGTAACCTGGAACTATGTAGCAGACATGGATCAAAAACACCTGTTTATTTGTAAAATGAATAAGAATAGGGAATATAATAATACAAAATTATGATATGAACAAATGCCCCCAAACTTATCTTTTGCTCGTCCTCGAGCAAAACTAGTTTATTCTCGAAAAAGACCTAGCGTCACTTTCGCAGGGAAACGCGATTGCACTGAGCTCGTGCAACAAGCCGTTAAACCTCTAGGTATCCCTAGTAGGAGGAGTGTTGTCTCCTGAGGGTTTTCAGCTGATACTACCCATAAAATCCTATCAATTTGGCATATTGACTTTTATTCTCCAATTCGGTTTTCTAACAAGAAATTCTATTATCTTTAACTTAGAAATTATCAACCCATATTTTTCACGTTTCCTTATCATTTAACTTAAGATTGTATATGTTCTGTAGATTTATTTAACTTTTAGCATCTTTTAAGTTTTCCTTCTAAGGTTCCATCTCAACTTAGGAATTTCTATCATCTCTACTAAAAATATAAGTCCTATTTTTCATTCCTATTTCTCATCCAAACCCCAATCACATACCCCTACGTGTGTATGTATCACCCCTACACTTGGAAATTCAATTCAAGCTCTTATACTCTTGTCCATTGTCCAAAGTACTTTTAGTTGGTGAATTTTTAGATGAAATTGCTCACACATCCTTCATGTGACCGTTAATACTTCTTGTGGTACTAACGACCGATTACAAAATGTGTTTGCATATTAAAACATAATTCCTAGTCTTGTAACACCTAAGGCTTTAGCAGTGACTCCCAAACCAGTTGGTCTAAGGCACTAGATGATAAAGCACCCTCGCTAAATATTTTTTATATTTATGCAGCCTTAAGTAATTACAAAAACCAGTGTTCATTTTTTTATCTCTTTATTCACACTTGTATTTTTATTTTATTTTCCTTCATACTAAGGACTTTAGACAAGAGCATTTCAAGGTCTCTTCTACTATTCCAAGTTTCAAGGTTCGTGTTTGTGCAAGTTGTAGGGTATATATTTTCAGAATTTAGACTTAAGCTTAGGGATTATTTTTCAGACTTATACTTTAATAAAAATATCAATACTTTTCCCTTATTTTGACTTAACCCAAGAAGTGAACTCAAAATTTGCCTATTTCTAAGTAAACTTACAAAGACATATATTTTCTACCGTTAAATTTTAAGAAAGGTTATTTTTAGGGTTTTTAATTTATTAAATCTAGGATCTAGTTTTTCCTAGCTAGTTAACCGTCTTGTCAAACTTAAGTCAATTTATGGCCAAAATTGAACTTTTCAATTTTTATAATTTTAAATTTTTTCAATTTTTATGGGTTTTAAAATAAGTATGCAAATGCAAAAATATACATATGAATGCGAAGGAAGAAACCTTACCGAGCACACCCCCAAACTTAAACTTGACAGTGTCCTCACTGTCAGGCTACACCAAGAGGGTCAAAATTGTCGGTACTCCCCTGTTTATTTTTTTATATAATTTTTTTTATTGTTAACGGAAAAACAAAACAAAATATATATACAAAAAGGTCCCCCAAACTTGAGTGAAACAGTGTTTCCACTGTTGAAGCATTAAAGTTCAGAGTTAGGGAGGAGAAAAACACAGTATCAAGCTATACAAGGCCTTACACAGGCCAAAGGTTAGCACCAACCATTCAAAAAATTTATCGTTATAAAGGTGTGGTTGGTGAAAGAATGGAGTGTAGAGAAAAGAAATGAGAAACACACGAGACCGTATGGGAAGAAATGTGGAATATGGTCTCGGTATATTAGAAGAAGAATGGCGGAAGAGAGAAAGAAATGTAGTACGAACTTGAGGGTGTAAATTGAGTGAATAAATTAGCACAAATTGTGATGGCCGATTTGTTAAAAGCGATTGTGCTAATCTATCAACCCGTCGAGAAATGGGGTTAAATCCCTCAAGATTCGCGAGAAAACATGGGTACGTTGAACTTGGTAAACCAGACATTGAAAATGGAAGCGTGACGGATTCTTGCGCGGTCGAAACGATGGAAAGGACGAAGGCGAGTGATTTAGGAAGGGTCTCATTCTTACCTAAGTAAGCGTATGTAAGGTGAGACGGCAACGGCTTGAGTTCGAGTTTCAGAGGTGAAACAATTGAAGGTGAAATTGGTGAAACTGTCTCGAACTCGAAGGATTCCATCAATGGTTCGAAATGACTGTAAGCAACCGAGTCTGATGGTTCAACTAACTCATCTGAAAATTCAAAGGACTCAAACTCGGGCGGTGAGTCTTCAAAATCGTCCGAAAATGTGAAACACTCGTAATCGTTATCGGTTGTGAGAACTGTGTCAGATTCAAGGAGGAACGCATTAGTGGCGTCAAAACTGCTGTGATCGAACAGAAATTTTTCAAGCTCACAGTCCTCCTGTGTGATCTCTTGCATGGTCGGAACGATGGAAATGATGAAGGGGGGTGATTTAGGAAGTATAACAGTTAAAGGTTCAGGAGGATGAATTGGAAAATCCGACTCATCAAACAAAACTGGTTCATCCTCAATATTATCCTCAATACTCTCCTCAATACTATCCTCATAATTCTCCTCAAAAGTTATCTCATCCATGCAATTATCATAAAAATCAAGACGCATATGAAGTTCGGGAGAAACATTTAATGACTCGGGATGATGAATTGGAGAGAAAAATTCAGTCAAATCTGCGGGTTCATCATCCAAATTATTCCCTGCGTCAATATCCTCAATCAAGTGAAAATCAATTTTTTGGACACCTCATCAAAAACATGGATATTTATCAATTCAGGTTCTAGATTGGAGGTGTAGAGGTCGAAAGAATTGGTGATGGTTTCACTCGAAAGGGACCGTTCATAATCTGGCAAATCAAGCACTACAAAATCGCACAACTCATTAAACGTTTTATTTTCAACTGGTGAATCATTTGGGACACTTGATAGACATTCAAAACCGGAGTTGTGGGATTCAATTGGTGATGGGTAGGTTTGATTTGGAAGGGTTCATAGCTCACTCTCTCCACTCAAATTCTCAATCTCTCCAACCGCCTCATCATACATTGGAATTTTTAGAGCTAGTTGAGAACTAGCTACCGGGTCACTAGGTTGCATAAGGACGGCAATAGACGCATCCAAATTCCTCGTCTATTGGTTTGTCGCTACAATATAAGCTTCCAACGACTGTTCCAGACTAGACATGGGTTGTGAAGGGGTTTCAGTAAAATATTCAAAGTTGTTTGGATATATGAAACTCCCAAATGGTTGTATAGAAGTAATGTCTAGGGAAGGTGCGAAAGTCGGGCAGGACTGGTAGGAATTGAATGGTTGGATATGAGTAGGATCAACATTTGGATAAAAAGGTGAATGGACTTGTTGATCCCAAGAACTGGAAGTGTTGAAAGGAATGAAAGATCGGTTACGAGATTGTTCAATATGTTCAACAATAGACATGGGTTTCGGAGTTACAACAGAACTCGAAAAAGGAGTATCAACGTAAGAAGGTGGTGAAGGTTGAAATGGTTGATACAAAGTGGATTGCGGAGTCGAACTGTTTCTCCTAGACGCTTATATTCGATCTTTCAAAGAAATTTTGGGCATGGAGGGGTCGTCCGTAATTCGACCAAAACAATTCGCGTAGGAAGCAATGTTTGGATGAGGGTACCAAAGTTCGGCAAGAGTTTTGTGAGGTGGGGTGCCCATGATGTAAGAAAGGAGAAGAAAAAGAATGTGGGTGCAAGTGGGGTGCAATGGATTTCTTAGCGACAAGTGGCAAATTTTTGTAAAAATTTTCTCTTTTGTGTTTTTTTTTATATGGAGTTTTTTGCAAAAAGATTTTCAATAAAGAGCTTAGACACACTGTTCCCCTCCGAACACAGAGACGCAACCGTGTAGGTCCATCTGGCCTGAATTTCGGGGCATATGCTAATTGGTGCTATCCGTCCACCTCTCCGAAGATGCCAAGTTGATTTATGGCACCAGGCATCGAAGGTTTAAACGGATGCGCCCGATATACCAGACTTCGTCAGATTCCCGCTAGTTTGAGGGGTTTTTGATTGTGGGGACGCTCTTCCCTGCAGGAGCAAGCCCCTGCAGTTAATTACGCTACCGCATCGCGGTAACAACTTTCTACTTCTTCAGAGGGTCACTTCGTGTCGTGGGTGTTTGTTTTGTTTGTGGTTGCCCGTGGATTGTATACGGAGACTAATTTATATTGTCGCCCGTAGGGCGTGGATTAGGCCAAATTCGTATCTTCTTAGATTTGGGTTTGGGGTTTTGGTTTAAGGATACGTTAGTCTCATTTGAGACTAAGATCAACTTAAACGTGTGTTAAGGATACGTTAGTCTAATTTCTAGACTAAGATCAACTTAACAGGATCATTTAGATCCAACAAGAGAGCATTTAGGCTCTATTGTTTAGTTTAGGGACATTGCGGACGATTACCAGTTTAAGGACATGGTGGTCCATTACCAGTTTAAGGACATAGTGGTCCATGAGTTTAAAGACCTCACAGTCAAGGTTAAGGAAGTCATAGTCCGTGAGTTTAAAGACCTCACAGTCAAGGTTAAGGACATCATAGTCCGTGAGTTTAAAGACCCCACAGTCAAGGTTAAGGACATCATAGTCCGTGAGTTTAAAGACCTCACAGTCAAGGTTAAGGACATCATAGTCCGTGAGTTTAAAGACCTCACAGTCAAGGTTAAGGATATCATAGTCCGTGAGTTTAAGGACCCCACAGTCCGTAGAGTGTTTGGTTGTCGGGACCCGTCACCTCTCTGAAGACGTTGAAGGATTACAACGACAAATATCAGAGGAGTTCAGAGATGTACCCTTGAACCAAAGTGGATTAAGTGATATGTAGTCCAATTTGGAACAAAGATCAATTAATTAGATTATGACCACATTGGCTCAGTTAAATCTGAATTGAGGACTTATGGCCAATTTGGGTTAAGTCCAATTAGATCTGAATGTTGGCCTTTTGTTAGACCGTTAGACATTTGTCTGGTTTCAGCCTACATTATTTAGCAATGCTAAACAAGAGTTTGATGGCTTTGGTAACATTTTTATCTGTGATTGAGCAGTAGACATTATAGCTATGATTTTTACTCAATTTTGAGTGGGAGGCTTTGCCTCTGGAAAATTAACCAATTTGGTTAAAACTAGTGTTAAACACTAGATAACAACAGTGTTAAACACTGAAAATAAGTCCTTTAAATTAGTGTTTAAACACTAAATAGGAATGGGCACGTGGGGCCACGTGAGGACACCTAAAAGTGGGACCATATCCCTTTTACTTTGCTTTGCAAATAAGTGTTAAACACTTTTTCATCTTTTGAGCATCACGTATTGACACGTGATGGAGATTTATGCACTGCTCATTAAAGCACTTGCTAAGGGGTCACGTGGGGACACGTGAGAGCGCCCAAAGCTCATATTTCCTTTGCTTTTTCTTTCTGTGTTTTGTAGGTCACGTGGGAGCATGTGAGGCATTGCCTCAAAGCTTTCCTCCTTCTCATTTCTGGGGATCTCTTCAGGGGTCACGTGGGGACACGTGACCTTAATTCGTTTGCATGCATGAAGATCTCTTTATCTTTAAGAATTAAATTCTCTGTAGGGTTAAACCCTAATTATGATTCTGGAGGAATTAAATTCCTATATATGTAAAAGAATTAAATTCTTGTATAGGGTGAAACCCTAATTTCATTTTAAGAGGAATTAAATTCCTGTGAATTTGAGAGAATTAAATTCTCAATTAGGGTTAAACCCTAGTTCTGTCCATCTTGAAGGAATCAAATTCCTGTAATTTTAAGAGAATTAGATTCTCAGATAGGGTTAAACCCTGGTTTCATCATGAAGGAATTAAATTCCTGTGAGTTTGGAAGAATTAAATTCTCATATAGGGTTAAACCCTAATTTCATCTTGAAGGAATTGAATTCCTGTGAAAGTGGGAGAATTAAACTCTCATATAGGGTTAAACTCTAGTTTTGTTTTGGGAGAATTAAATTCTCAAAACTCAATTCCCCCTCTAAGTTTTGGATCTGCATGGAAGGATCTCAACCCGATGAGAACTAAATTCTCAAGTTATGGGGAGATGTGCTCTTTGCAGATCTTCAACCAGAGGAAGAACTAAGTTCTTTTGTGCAGAAGAGTTAAACTCTTAGATTTTGAGAATTAAATTCTCTGTTTGAAATTTTGATTCCCTTTCTTTTCTCACCTAGGGTTTTCTTTCTTGAGAATTAAATTCTCCTTTCTTTTCTCTCTGCTATTTTCCTTTAGAAAATTTCAAGATCCCAAAATTCTCTCCCCCTCTTCTCTTCTTGGCTCCTATTTATAGGAGAAGGAAAAGAATCAATTTGTTTAATGAATCTTTCATTGAAAGATTTTGGTTGTTTTTGTAATCAACATGATCTTTTAGATCACTCAGTGAATTTTATTCACCATTGGATTTTTAATCCAAAAGAATCTTTTATCTGTTATTCTTGGTGAATTTTAGGGAAATCTTTCCTTGTATAAAATCTTTCCATAAATTGGTGATTTTTAATCACCATTGGATTTTTAATCCAACGGTGCTCCATTTTACAGAACACCATCATTTTTGTTTGGAAAGATTTAAAGAAATATTTTTCCAGTTAGGGTTTTTGATTTCTCTTAATTAGAATTTAATTCTATTGTTTCAGAGATCTTAGGATCCCATCACGTGTTGACACGTGACCCCCTCGATTAAGCATTTAATTCTGTTGTTTTAGAGAACTCAGGAATTATCACGTGTCAGCACGTGACCCTTGGTCACGTGTGAGCATGTGATGCCCCATTGGGGTTTTTCCTTGTTATTTTATTATACTTTTAATTCTATTTAATGAGTTTAGAGGCCTATCACGTGTTGGCACTTGACCCCATTGTTTAGAATTTACTTCTTATTATTTCAGAGGGTTTAAGGGCCCATCACGTGTTTGCACGTGACCCCACTGATTAATTATATAATTAGAATTTAATTCTATTAATTCAGAGAGCTTAGGAACCTATCACGTGTCTGCACGTGACCTTTGGTCACGTGTGGACACGTGATGCCCCATTGGGGTATTCCTTGCTGTGTTATAATATTTTTTAATTCCTTTTAGTGGGTTTAAAGGCTCATCACGTGTGGTCACGTGACCCCTTTTAATCATTTATTTTATTAAGTATCTACAGGCTTTGTCTGTAAATGGTCACGTGTGGGCACATGATGCCCGGTCACGTGTGGGCACGTGATGCCTCATAACTTTTGATCCCGGATGAATTATGAGCCCCATAATATATCAGATCGAAGGATTTTTCGAGACGCTTTCGATACCATCAAAATTTAGCTGTTTCTCATTCGGAAGTTTGTCAAAATAAAGCCCGGAAAATACCGGTTCGCATTTTCTTAAGCGTATCGCTGTCATTTGATACATTGGGCTCTTTTGCGCAGGAATTTTTGACGGGAACAAATGCCCCCTACTACTTTTCCCACGTAAGTATGTACGTGGGTGAAGTAGTGCAGAGTTATGCATGGCTATAGAATTGAGGGCTTAGGAGACAAGTTTTAGGGTCCTTGTAGCCTAAGACTTTTTCATCTTCATGAGACGTAAGGGTCTCAAGAAGGTTTTTTCCTCTCCCTACAGGTCGAGAGGATCCCGCAGGTGTATTTTCTCCTTAGGGGTCGTGAGGACTCCTAAATGTGTTTTCTCTTGAAAGTCGTAAGGATCTCACAAGAGAATTTTCTCCCTTACAAGTCGAGAGGACTCATAAATGATTGTTTCCCTCCTTGTCAATATTTGACTTCGGGGAATGTGGCCCATAGATCGTCCATCTTAACCTCTTTGTAGGGCAGTGATGGCTTAGGAGACAGGGTTAGGATCTGCCACCTAAGAATTTTCAACTTTATGAGCCGTGAGTGTCTCATAAAGACTTTTCTCCCTACGAGTCGAGAGGATCCCGCAGGTGTATTTTCTCCTTAGGGGTCGTGAGGACTCCTAAGTGAGTTTTCTCTTGAAAGTCGTAAGGATCTCACAAGAGAATTTTTCCCGCTTACAAGTCGGGAGGACTTGTAAGTGGTTTTTTCCCTCTTTGTCGATATTCGACTTCGGAGAGTGTGACCCGTGAATAGTATGCAAGAGTTCTTCTTGGACTGACTTGCAGGGCCCCAGTGCTTAGGAAACAGGTTTTTTAATCCCCATTGCCTAAGGCTTTGCCTTACGAGTCGAGACGAATCGAGAAGTTTTCGCAAGGATGTCCTAACGTCACAGTTAACCTCTGCTCTTTACGACAAAGGTCCGTTAGAGTCTGTGGTACTAGGATTTTGTCCGTCGTACCGTCGCGTTGGCTGATGTATTCCTCGATAGGCAATCTTGCTGTTCGAGCAGCCTTGCGACTGTCGTGTCTTTGATCCCTTCGGGGGATGGACAAGACGTCTTCAAGCAATCTTCCTAGGCAGTTTGACCGTCGGAAGAGCAAGCGTTAGGAATTTTGCCATGCCGCTTTTTACTTGAGGTCAGGCTCATTTTGGAGAGCCTCGATGAGTCATAACCACTCTGCGCTGGTGTGGGATGATCTCCGATAGTCTTTCAGGTTTTGTATGAGTTGCCGTCAAGACCCTGAAGCTAGGAATTTGGCCTTTGCTTCGCTTTGCTGGCATTGCGTCTGCTGTATCGAGACGAATGTCGCGGTTGTCTCTAGGTTGCTGGTGAACCGTCGAGATTTGGAACTAGGGATTTTGCCGTGGCTCCGTTGTTTGATTGTCGCGTCTAAATCCTGCTGGAGGAAGAACGTTGTAGTGACATCTCGTCTGCTGTGTCGAGACGAACGTCGAGGTGGTGATCATTCCATGCCGGTGTGGGATGATCTTCGATGGTCTTTCCGGTTTTATATGAGTTGCCGTCAAGACCCTGAAGCTAGGAATTTGGCCTTCGCTTCGTTTGCTTTGGCGCGTCCGAATCCTATTGGAGGAAGGGCGCTGTGGTGACATCTCGTCTGTTGTATCGAGACGAACGTCGAGGTGGTGACCACTCCACGCTGATGTGGGATGATCTCCGATAGTCTTTCAGGTTTTATATGAGTTGCCTTCAAGACCCTGAAGCTAGGAATTTGGCCTTCGCTTTGTTTGCTTTGTCGCGGCCGAATCCTGTTGGAGGAAGGGTGCTGTAGTGACATATCGTCTGCTGTATCGAGACGAACGTCGAGGTGGTGACCACTCCGCACTGATGTGGGATGATCTCCGATAGTCTTTCAGGTTTTATATGAGTTGCCTTCAAGACCCTGAAGCTAGGAATTTGGCCTTCGCTTCGTTTGCTTTGTCGCGTCCGAATCCTGTTGGAGGAAGGGCGCTGTAGTGACATCTCGTCTGCTGTGTCGAGACGAACGTCGAGGTGGTGACCACTCCGTGCTGATGTGGGATGGTCTCCGATGGTCTTTCTGGTTTTATATGAGTTGCCGTCAAGACCATGAAGCTAGGAATTTGGCCTTCAATTCGTTTGCTTTGTCGCATCTGAATCCGGTTGGAGGAAGGACGCTATAGTGACATCTCGTCTGCTGTATTGAAACGAACGTTGAGGTGGTGACCACTCCGTGCTGGTGCGGGATGATCTCCGATTGTCTTTCACGCTTTATATGAGTTGCCGTCAAGACCCTGAAGCTAGGAATTTGGCCTTTGCTTCGTTTGTTGACATTGTGTCTGCAACATTGCGACAAATGTCGAGGTTGTCTCTAGGTTGTTTATGAACCGTCAAGATTTGGCTTCGCTTTCTGATGGAGCCTGTTGAGAAGGTATGGTTCCCTCTTTGTTTGTGCCCTTGGAGTGTATACAGGGATCGATGTGATCTCACCTGTAGGGCAAAAACTTTCATTCTTTCATCATTTTTTTTATTCTTTCCGTGATGCTCTATCATTCCAGCATTTTATATCGCGAAAATCGCGATTACCCAATCATTTCAGCTATTTTTTGCGGTGCCCGATCATTTCGGGTGTTTTTGTATGCATACATTTTTACTTGCTGATTTCGTTGCAAGTTGCCCCATCATTTCGGCTATTTTGTATGCATGTGTGGCTCGTTGGCTTTTCGCTGCAAGCTTGGAATTGGACACCGATTTTTGCATCAGTATCGCTACAACTGGGATATTGCAAGGAGCGAATCATCATTTGCCTCTGTCGATATCGAACAAAGGTGGCTTAGTAGACAGGGTTAAGATCCTGTTGACTAAGGCTTTTGACTTCATGAGCCGTAAGGGTCTCATAAAGGTATTTCTCCCTATGAGTCGTGAGGATCTCGTAGGTAATTTTCTCCTTAAGAATTGTGAGGATTCCTAAGTGCATGTTCCCCTGTAAGTCGTAAGGATCTTACGAGAGAGTTTTCTCCTTATAAATCAAGAGGACTTATAAGGGTTGTTCACCGTGTAGACATATCCCTAGTCACGGATGGGACTTTGTTAGGGAAATGTTTATTCGCGCCCGTGGATTGTATACAAAGGTCAATACTGAACCGCTTGTAGGGCAGTATTGGAGGTTGTGGGGGGCGCTTAAGAACAGGTTCAGGTCCCTGTAACTTAAGACTTTTGAATCTTATGAGCCGTGAGGGTCTCATAAGAGGGTTCTCCTTACGAGTCGTAAGGATCTCGCAAGTGTAATTTCTCCTTAGGAGTCGTGGGGATTCCTAAGTGTGTTGCTTCCTTTGTGAGTCATAAGGATTTCATGCGGGTGGTTTCTCCTCACAAGGTCGAGAGGACTTTGCAAGTGTTCTTTAACGAGGTTGCGCCCTTTCGGGTTTTCACAAACACTCGCCGGTAGCCCTGCTGTTTTTACTCACGGAGCCCTCTCGGGTTTTCATCCGTGCCCATTTTTCTTATGGACATACCGTTTTTTTATTACGAGTCTACGCCCTTTCGGGTTTTTACAAACATCGTCGGTAGTCCTGCTGTTTTTACTCACGGAGCCCTTTCGGGTTTTCATCCGTGCCCATCTCGCTTGTGGACATACCCTTTTTTTTATTTTTTTTATTTTTTATTTTTTTTAACGAGTCTGCGCACTTTCGGGTTTTCACAAACATCGTCGGTAGTCCTGCTGTTTTTACTCACGGAGCCCTTTCGGGTTTTCATCCGTGCCCCTCTTGCTGTGGACGTACCCCTTTTTTGCTTCTTTTTTTTACCACGTCAGCCTGGGGATGCTACGGGTTGGTAGTAGTTTAACGACGTTTCGGTCATAGGTCAACGTACGATTACGCAGCTAGATTTTGCCGCAAATCTTCGCATGTTTTGTGCCTGAGGTGGATTCCTTGAAGAGAGGGCTGAGGGCGATTTCTTCGTCAGAGTCGCTTCCAAAGGTGATAACTTGCGATCCCTTGGTGTCGGTTATGTGACAGTTGCCAGCAGCTCTTTCACGCTCATCTGTCGTGCTTTTCTTTTCCCGGCGAGCCTTGCGCTTCACTCGTTGAACGTGTCGTCGATGGGCAACATATCCCTGCCACCAGTTTTTAAAGGCTATGCACTCCTCGGTGGGGTGTGCAATCCTCTGATGGTATAGGCAGAAGTTAGGATGTATGTCCGCTTCATCAAGACGTATATTGCCATGGGAATTTCCTTTGAGAGAGGGCAACTTCATTCCTACTGCTAGGGCCCTAGCGAATTGATTCCTTACTTTAAGCTTGGTTTTGCTGGCGATAGGGATGCTTTGCTCCAGTCGGGGTGTCTCGATCTTTTCCTCCAGTCGTCGGCGTTTGGCACTTTCAAATATAGCCAGTTCACGCTCTCGATTGGCTTTGCTTTCCTGACGGGCTTCGTTTAGGAATGCATCAATCATTTCGTCTGATGGTCCTAGAAGTTCAGGCTCAGGATTTGCCCCTGGTTTTTCTACATCCAAAGCTTCTTCATCATTTATTAACGAGTGAGAGATCACATGACAGCTTGCCACATAATCCTCAGACTCATCCGACGAGTCTTCTCCATTGTCATCATCTTTGTCCACAAGGACGTGGGTGAGAAATTCTTAGAGTGTGACTGGGGTCCGCGCCTTCTGATTATATTCTTCCAACACGTCAATCTATTTTTGCAGGTCTGTGTGCTTGTCACCAGGCTGCACGGGCTTTTTGGTCTTCTTCTTCTTCTTCGAAAACTTTGACGGCTGGGTGTGAGCACTCTGACCATCACCACCCGTTTCTGGAGTTGGGCGCGGTTTCAGCATTCCCTCGATGATTTCGGGTTCCAGTGGATTTTTCCACCTGATCGCCGGTCATGTTTGGAGATCCTTCAGCATTCTTTTCGTCTTGGCTGAAAGAACGTCTTCCCATGGGGCTTTCCTTATGAGTGAGCACGATGCCCCCGGCATGTCCACCTTTTTAGGGGCGTGAGGTTGTGGTGGGTTCACCTTCCAGTTTTCGGATAATGCGAACTTGCCTTGTTGGTATTGGTCCTCCATCCAGGCTTTGAAGACGAAACAATCTTCGATTGGATGGCTTACTGCTTGGTGGTAAGGGCAGTAATTAGGATTGTTGATATCGCCTGGCTGCAACGGACGTTTTGGATCCGGCAGATTGATGAGTTTGTGGCGCACTGCCAGCTCGAACAGTTTCCTGTTTTTATCCTGGGGAAACGAGTAAGGACGTCCCAGTCTCTCCTTGAGGGATGGGCGTGGACGCACGTTGTTTTGGCGAACAACCGGCTTTAAGTTGCTCGGCTGTTGCTGAGTATTGGCAATGAAGGTTGCTTTCCCTTTGCCCTTTTCATTCCGAGGATCAGGCTTTGGAGGAGACGGTCTATGACCTATCTGGTCCATTTAGGACAATTTGTCAATCAAGGCCTGGAAAGTAGTTGGCTTGAAGAACATCATGAACTGGGAGATAGTTGACTGAGGGTCAAGAGTACCCACGAACATGCCTACCACGGGAGCTTCTTCGATGAGCTGCTCGCATTTCGACCATTAATTTCGCCACCGTATCGCGTATTGTACCCACGTTTCGCCTGGCTTTACCCTGGCATTGATCAATGCGGTGATCGGGGTGCGCTCGCTAGCGCTTGCAAATCTCTGTGTAAACAGCAGCTCCATCTCTGCAAATGTTTTGACAGAGTCGTTGGGATGTTCGGAGTACCATTCGAATGCTGTTTCTGACAAGCTGCCGACAAATTGGCGAAGTAGTAATTTATCATCACCTCCGGTGTTGCCACATAAAGCCCTGAACTGGGCAACATGCTAGTGGGGATTGCCCGTCCTTCTGTATACATGAAATTTGGGGATCGTATATCCCGGCGGGTAACTTATTTGGTCATACCAACCCGGATAGGGTCGTCCAGTCTTGACAACTTGGCCAGCCGCTTCGTTCGCTCGGTGAGCTCGTATTTGTTGAGCTATATAATCATCGAGCGTGGCTTTTAAGATGGTTTCCTCCTTGGCTGCTGACAGAGCCGGCAGAGGATTTGACGCTTCTCCTCTATCGTCTTCAATTATTACTGGAGGATCTTCGGCTGAAGGTTCCGGTTGTAATATCATCCCGACCATGTCTTGGAAGAGAAGCGCCATTCGTTTTATGTTGGCAGCTTGTTCCGCTCCCTCTTTGTCCTTCTTTTCGAGGACTCTGCGGAGGAAGTTAGCATCGGTTTCTTGTTCATGACGCTGCTCTGATGACGCCTCTGGGTTTTCTTTTGGCCTGGTGAGTGTGGCCATTTGCGTCAGCATTTCTTCAAGCTTCTGTTACTGCTCCTGGGCTTTTGTCAAGGATCGGGTGAGCGGTCGGTGACCCGTCGAAGCGCGGCTTTCCTCTTTTTCGGAAGCCATATAAACGGTATGCACCATTATGCCCCCAGACTTGGGGTGTTTGGGTTCAGTGGTCTTACGATTCGTCGCAGACTCAGGGATTTTCTCTGGCCTTTTCTTTTTGTGGACTGGTGACGTTGAGGGGGCCGTTGCAGTGGGCACCCAAATAGCCGTCGTCCTTTGTAGCTTGCCAGGACGGTTTTCTTCCTGCTGAACCTTCAGCTTTTTCTGCCGGCGGGGATAGCCTTGATCAACCACCGACTCTCGAACTTGTCGCCAGATTTTGTAAACTTTAGAAGACAGTCATTGTGGGGACTGTTCCGGCTTCATTTCTATGACAGTCTCCGCCGATGGAGGAGATCTTTTCAGTATGGCGGTAGGCGAGTTCCTACGCACCTTGTTCAGCAGTTCAAAGCTGTTCCCGGTCGGAACAGCAGCATTGACTTCCACCGTTGGAGCTGGTGGAGTTAGCCCAGAGGGGGAGTTGCCCCCAGCCTTCCTTACTTAGCGCCAGTGGCGACGTCGAGCGTGTCGAGCGGACGGTGCTTGTTCGGCGATGGGGATGGCTTTGTCTTGCCCCTGTCCAGATGAGGTGCCGCTGGTGCCAGCCTCTTGAAGACTGACGTCTTTTGAGTAGCGGTATCCAATCTGTCAAAGAAAGACCTTCGAGCAGGAACGGGAGCCGGAATAGTTAGTCTTGTAAAGACCGACTCTTTGGCAGGAGAAGCCGCATTGACGATTTCAGGAGCAGAGATGGCTATCTTCTTTGGGATGGCCACTTCAGATGTCATGGGCTTCTTGGCAGGCCCATCGGAGTTCAGGCTCAGTCTGGCGAAGACCGAGGAGTTGGAGCTGGACGACCCGTTGAGAGGGGCCGTGGTAGTAGCAAGCCGATCGAAGACCGACTTTTTGGGAGCTTCTTGTGATGGTACAGGGGCGCTGAAGCTCATCGGTGGGAGCATGGTCCCGAAAAACAATCCAGTGGTGGCCTGAGTCACCTGGTCCACCGGCATTGTGAAGATGGAGGCCTCTTGGGGCCCGTAAGTCACTCCTCCGGACGGGACGGAGCGATAATTGCAGTTGCAGTTAGTGCAGTTTGAAACCATTGATCTTCTGTTTTCTGCACGGAGCAAGACACAAAATCTTAGTACCTCGAATCCACAGGCAACCATAGCAAACCGCGATTCATTCGCGAACACGACACACGAAGTGTGGAGTGGAAAGAGGAAAGGGTCCCACCGGGCGTGCCAGAATCTGTTCCCCTCCGAACATAGAGACGCGACCGCGTAGGTCCGTCTTGCCTGAATTTCAGGGCAGATGCTAATTGGTGCTATCCGTCCACCTCTCCGAAGATGCCAAGTTGATTTATAGCACCATGTATCGAAGGTTTAAACGGATGCGGCCGATGTAGCAGACTTCGTCAGATTCCCCCTCGTTTGAGGGGTTTTTATTGTGGGGACGCTCTTCCCTGCAGGCGCAAGCCCCTGCAGTTAATTATGCTACCGCATCGCGGTAACAACTTTCTACCTCTCCACAGGGTCACTTCGTGTCGTGGGTGTTTTTTTTGTTTGTGGTTTCCCGTGGATTGTATACGGAGACTAATTTATGTTGTCGCCCGTAGGGCGTGCATTAGTCCAAATCCGTATCATCTTAGATTTGGGTTTGGGGTTTTGGTTTAAGGATACGTTAGTCTCATTTGAGACTAAGATCAACTTAAACATGTGTTAAGGATACGTTAGTCTAATTTCTAAACTAAGATCAACTTAACAGGATCATTTAGATCCAACAAGAGAGCATTTGGGTTCTATTGTTTAGTTTAGAGACATTGCGGTCGATTACTAGTTTAAGGACATGGTGGTCCATTACTAGTTTAAGGACATGGTGGTCCATTACTAGTTTAAGGACATAGTGGTCCATGAGTTTAAAGACCTCACAGTCAAGGTTAAGGACGTCATAGTCTGTGAGTTTAAAGACCTCACAGTCAAGGTTAAGGACGTCATAGTCCGTGAGTTTAAAGACCCCACAGTCAAGGTTAAGGACATCATAGTCCGTGAATTTAAAGACCTCACAGTCAAGGTTAAGGACATCATAGTCCGTGAGTTTAAAGACCTCACAGTCAAGGTTAAGGACATCATAGTCCATGAGTTTAAGGACCCCACAGTCCGTAGAGTGTTTGGTTGTCGGGACCCGTCACCTCTTTGATGACGTTGAAGGATTACAAAGACAAATATCAGAGGAGTTCAGAGATGTACCCTTGAACCAAAGTGGATTAAGATATCTGTAGTCCAATTTGGAACTAAGATCAATTAATTAGATTATGAGCACATTGGCTCAGTTAAATATGAATTGAGGACTTATGGCCAATTTAGGCTAAGTCCAATTAGATCTGAATGTTGGCCCTTTGTTGGACCGTTAGACATTTGTCTGGTTTCAGCCTATATTATTTAGCAATGCTAAACAAGAGTTTGAAGGCTTTGGTAACATTTTTATCTGTGATTGAGCAGTAGACATTATAGCTCTGATTTTTACTCAATTTTGAGTGGGAGGCTTTGTCTCTGGAAAATTAACCAATTTGGTTAAAACTAGTGTTAAACACTAGATAACAACAGTGTTAAACACTGGAAATAAGTCCTTTAAATTAGTGTTTAAACACTAAATAGGAATGGGTCACGTGGGGCCACGTGAGGACACCCAAAAGTGGGACCAGGTCCATTTTACTTTGCTTTGCAAATAAGTGTTAAACACTTTTTCATCTTTTGAGCATCACGTATTGACACGTGATGGAGATTTATACATTGCTCATTAAAGCACTTGCTAAGGGGTCACGTGGGGACACGTGAAAGCGCCCAAAGCTCATATTTCCTTTGCTTTTTCTTTCTGTGTTTTGTAGGTCACGTGGGAGCACGTGAGGCATTGCCTCAAAGCTTTCCTCCTTCTCATTTCTGGGGATCTCTTCAGGGGTCACGTGGGGACACGTGACCTTAATTCGTTTGCATGCATGAAGATCTCTTTATCTTTAAGAATTAAATTCTCTGTAGGGTTAAACCCTAATTATGATTCTGGAGGAATTAAATTCCTATATATGTAAAAGAATTAAATTCTTGTATAGGGTGAAACCCTAATTTCATTTTAAGAGGAATTAAATTCCTGTGAATTTGAGAGAATTAAATTCTCAATTAGGGTTAAACCCTAGTTCTGTCCATCTTGAAGGAATCAAATTCCTGTAATTTTAAGAGAATTAGATTCTCAGATAGGGTTAAACCCTGGTTTCATCATGAAGGAATTAAATTCCTGTGAGTTTGGGAGAATTAAATTCTCATATAGGGTTAAACCCTAATTTCATCTTGAAGGAATTGAATTCCTGTGAAAGTGGGAGAATTAAACTCTCATATAGGGTTAAACTCTAGTTTTGTTTTGGGAGAATTAAATTCTCAAAACTCAATTCCCCCTCTAAGTTTTGGATCTGCATGGAAGGATCTCAACCCGATGAGAATTAAATTCTCAAGTTATGGGGAGATGTGCTCTTTGCAGATCTTCAACCAGAGGAAGAACTAAGTTCTTTTGTGCAGAAGAGTTAAACTCTTAGATTTTGAGAATTAAATTCTCTGTTTGAAGTTTTGATTCCCTTTCTTTTCTCACCTAGGGTTTTCTTTCTTGAGAATTAAATTCTCCTTTCTTTTCTCTCTGCTATTTTCCTTTAGAAAATTTCAAGATCCCAAAATTCTCTCCCCCTCTTCTCTTCTTGGCTCCTATTTATAGGAGAAGGAAAAGAATCAATTTGTTTAATGAATCTTTCATTGAAAGATTTTGGTTGTTTTTGTAATCAACATGATCTTTTAGATCACTCAGTGAATTTTATTCACCATTGGATTTTTAATCCAAAAGAATCTTTTATCTGTTATTCTTGGTGAATTTTAGGGAAATCTTTCCTTGTATAAAATCTTTCCATAAATTGGTGATTTTTAATCACCATTGGATTTTTAATCCAACGGTGCTCCATTTTACAGAACACCATCATTTTTGTTTGGAAAGATTTAAAGAAATATTTTTCCAGTTAGGGTTTTTGATTTCTCTTAATTAGAATTTAATTCTATTGTTTCAGAGATCTTAGGATCCCATCACGTGTTGACACGTGACCCCCTCGATTAAGCATTTAATTCTGTTGTTTTAGAGAACTCAGGAATTATCACGTGTCAGCACGTGACCCTTGGTCACGTGTGAGCATGTGATGCCCCATTGGGGTTTTTCCTTGTTATTTTATTATACTTTTAATTCTATTTAATGAGTTTAGAGGCCTATCACGTGTTGGCACTTGACCCCATTGTTTAGAATTTACTTCTTATTATTTCAGAGGGTTTAAGGGCCCATCACGTGTTTGCACGTGACCCCACTGATTAATTATATAATTAGAATTTAATTCTATTAATTCAGAGAGCTTAGGAACCTATCACGTGTCTGCACGTGACCTTTGGTTACGTGTGGACACGTGATGCCCCATTGGGGTATTCCTTGCTGTGTTATAATATTTTTTAATTCCTTTTAGTGGGTTTAAAGGCCCATCACGTGTGGTCACGTGACCCCTTTTAATCATTTATTTTATTAAGTATCTACAGGCTTTGTCTGTAAATGGTCACGTGTGGGCACGTGATGCCTCATAACTTTTGATCCCGGATGAATTATGAGGCCCATAATATATCAGATCGAAGGATTTTTCGAGACACTTTCGATATCATCAAAATTTAGCTGTTTCTCATTCGGAAGTTTGTCAAAATACAGCCCGGAAAATACTGGTTCGCATTTTCTTAAGCGTATCGCTGTCATTTGATACCTTTGGCTCTTTTGCGCAGAAATTTTTGACGGGAACACACACGTTCAAACAATCACAATATGCACAATCAAGCCTAGATCTAGGGTCTCCTAGGTCAACTAAACTGCTCCTTACTGTTCCAAAGGCAAGTTGTGAGGTCCTCAAATTGCCTCTTCACTGCCAATTGTGGCCAGGTAAGCACAAGTAAAGAAAGGAGGGATCCGCTCACGAATCACCGTGATACGGGCCTTTTAAAATTAACTTTCCCCACTTGTCTATCCTAGGCACCACAAAATCTGGTTTAGATAAACGATCGATGCCTACAACTATTCCTTTGTCCTATCGAGCACGACAGTCCTTATAGGCTGAGTCTAATCTTTTTTAATTAACTCGATGGTCAATGCAATATGCTTTTTATGATTTTTAGGGTCCTAAGAAGGGTAATAAAATCCCCACCCAATCTGGATTGGTGTTAAAGCCCCTTAAAGTCAGTTTTAAAAGATGCAAAGCAGTAAACATACAAACAGTTGCCAATTTTTTTTTATTGCGGCGCAAAGAATCCTGCACAAGATTAAGTTATTGGAGAAGGGAGAGAAGTTTTTGCGCAAAGAACCCTACAGGAAAATTTTTCAGAGGATATCAGGGGGTTCAGAGAAGAAAAGAAAGCTTACAGAGGGGTTTTGGATTGCTGACGTCAGCAACCCGCGGCGGATCCGCGGCAAAAAGTGCCTAACTGCGGCGGTTCCGCGGTCCTTTAGTCGGTTCAGTTCCCAAAAATTCTTCTGTTTCTCTGTTCTGATTATCCTCTGTTTGTTCAGATCTGCTGTTTTCTGTTTTGCTCTCTGGGTTTTTCCAGATCTGAATTCGTTCGTCGATCCTGCACAATTCAAACGAAACACCCTTCAAAAAATAACAAGATGATAAATTTTTTATATCTTTTTATTTTTCAGTTTTTATGAATTTTTCAATTTTTATATTAACCCGAAATTACAAAAAGAAAATAACTACGCCATCCCCGGCAACGGCGCCATTTGATTTGTATGTGATTTTGCATACGTGCGCTTTTCGAATCAAAGAATTAACCGCAATTAATAACGGTGTCGCTTGGTAGCTAGCCGGTTGAGTACGAGTCGGTCCACATGGAGATGGATTCCTATTCTTTATGTTTTAACGAGTTAAATCTAAAAGATTTTGGGTTTTATTTTAAGATCTAAGAATGAGATAAAAGTTTATAAAAATCTTGTTAGGGTTAAGATTATGTTAGTTTAGAAAATCAATTATTCTCACCGCTTTCTATGCCCTAATTAAGAACTTTTAGGTGTTAAGGTAATAGTTAACAAAGGGGATTAGCACGATCGGGAAGAAACTAGGTTTCTTCCTCTAGGTCCTTGTCCGTCCTTTCTTAACTCTTACCCTCACCTCCATGAAATCATATACAACCGGTCTTTAACTATGGTATCACCGCTACCTCATGGGATAGGGTGCCGTAGTGAGCGATGTGTGTATGTATGCATAGAGTCCTATTTAAAATGTATAACAGACAAGAAAGGGGTGAGAGATTTTCATCTCTCAAACCTTCCCCAAACGTAACCCTAACAAGTGAGGAACTACTCACTCATTAGGGAATTGATAAATGAGTTCATTTTTATGGTTTTTATTTAATAACTACGGCAGATAAGAAATTTATAACTACGGCAGATAAAAAATTTATAACTACGGCAGAAAAGAAATTCAAGATAAAAAAAACTTACTTCTTTATTGATGCACTCTTTGACAGATTACATGGAATTGAAAATTTAAGATCTAGAAATTAAAAGAGGCATCTCAAAAGAGGCACCCAAAAAGAGGCACAGGAAGAGGCATGCTCCAAAAAGAGCTGTAAGGTTCCTATTTATAGATTATAGAAACCCTAGGGTTACATCCGATCCCTATCTGCATTTACAAAATTACCCTAAGAATCCTAGTCAACGCACCGCCACACCGTCAAAAATTGCACCAACACGTGCTTACCATGGCCGCGAAACCGCGGCCAAAAGCCCTGTCTGGCCGCGGATCCGTGGCCATATGGTGGGGTCTTGGGCTGTATTCTCCTGGGATGCTTCATGTTGCATTTTCCTTAACTTTTCTTCATTTGGTTCTTCAGAATGTCTTCTAGTTTCTTTCATATTTTCACAGTGTAGAATGTGGTGGACTTTTACCGTTCGCTTCGTGTTGAAGTCCTGAATCTTTGCGCTACCTTTGTACTTTGTGAAATTTTTCATTGATCTTCATTTATCCCTCAAACTATAGGCATGATCAAGATTCTTCTATTTGTTGGTCGTAGTCTCACTTTTGTATCGTCTTTTCATCATTTTCACTGTTTTGTTCCGAGAACCTGTAACCTGGAACTATATAGCAGACATGGATCAAAAGCACCTGTTTATTTATAAAATGAATAAGAATGGGGAATATAATAATGCAAAATTATGATATGAACAACGCAAGCCCCTGCAGTTAATTACGTTACCACATCGCGATAACCATTTTCTCCAGCTCCAGAAGTTCACTTCGTGTCGTGTTTGTTTGTTTTATTTTTGGTTTCCCGTGGATTGTATATGGAGACTAATTTATGTTGCCGCTCGTAGAGCGTGGATTAGTCCAAATCCGTATATTCTTAAATTTGGGTTTGGTTTAATTTAAGGATCGTTAATATCGTTTGAGATTAAGATCAACTTAAATGTTTGTTAAGGATACGTTAGTCCAATTTTAGACTAAGATCTACTTAACAAGATTTTAGGATCATTCAGATCCAACAAAAGAGTATTTGGACTCTATTGTTTTAGTTTAAGGACGTTACGGTCCGTTGTTAGTTTAAGGATGTTTCGGTCCGTAGCTAATTTAAGGACGTTGTGGTCTGTTGTAGTTTTAAGGACGTTGCGGTCCGTATTAGGATGTGCTTATCAGTTTGGGAGTGCACCAAAGAGTTGTTGGTTATCGGGACCCTCCACCTCTCTGAAGACGTTGAAGAATTACAACATGTATCAGAGGTGTGGAGAGATGTACCCTTGAACCAATTTCCAGTTTGAGGGAAGATATGGGATGAATATCCATCGCAAGATCATTAGTCATGTCTGAGACTAGGATCAGTTTAGGAAGACATAAGCACGGGGAGCTCGGTCGATTGAAGATCAAAGATATTTTAATCTCAAGAAGATTTAGCCAACTTGAGATTGGAGTTGACTTCTCATAGTGTTAAGCACTAGTATACGTTCAGCACCCACGTGAGATTCTGAAGCAGTGTTAAACACTGAATTCTTGTGGTCCTCATGTGTGGCACGTGAGGCACCTTAAAGCTGACGTTGTTCATTGGGTTCAATTCCCCGTTTACATATAAGTGTTAAACACTTAATTTTTGCGAAACTCACGTGTGAGCACGTGAGGTGCCCCAAAGTTGGACACTGCCTTTTTGGGTTTTACTTCGCTTTATAAGTGCTAATCACTTGGGCCCTGTGGTGCTCAAGTGCGGACACGTGAGGCGCTCCAAAGTGGGAGCTGTTTTCTGGGTTTTATTTCCTCCTTCATATAAGTGTTAAGCACTTGATTAGGGGTCGCATGGAAAACACGTGACTGCCCTAAGAGGCACTTCTTGTTTTTCTTTTAGGCGCTCGCGTGGGAAACACGTGACTCAGTCTCAGCTATTCTTTTTTGTTCATCAGAGGTGCTCACGTGGGGAAACATGTGAGGTTTCGTTATAGTGTTGAACACTAATGAATCACCAGTCTTTCCTTCTATGTGCATGAAGATTTTGATATCATATTAACGGTGCTGAGATCTAAATTTAGAGAATTTCAAGTCTCTTGTTTTATAAGAATTAAATTCTTCTTACAGGGTTAAACCCTAGTTTTATCATAGGAATTAAATTCCTATATACTTTGTAAGAATTAAATTGTTTGAACTTAGTTCTTTCCCCTAAGTTTTGAATCTGCATAACAGAATCTCCCCGATGAGAATTAAATTATCAACTTACGGGGAGATCTGCTTCTGTAGATCTCAATCAGAGGAAGAACTAAGTTCTTTTTTTTTTGAAGGGTTAAACCCTTTATTTGAGAATTAAATTCTCTTTTGTTTTTTCTTCCCCTCTCTCCCTCTCTCTGTTTCTCCTCCTCTCCTCGCTCCTATTTATACGAGAAGAACAAGAATCAATTTGTTAAAAAAATCTCTCATTGAAAGATCATGATTGATTCCATGATCTTTTAGATCAATCGGTGAATTTTATTCACCGTTGGATTTTTAATCCAAAGGCTCTCTGTGTAACAGAGAAGATTTCTTGTTTGTTTAATAAGATTATGAATGCCTTTTTTAGTTTTAACAAGATTAGAATTTTATTCGATCATATATTTTTAGTTTAAAAAAATCAGAAATATATTTCCTTAATATAGAATTTAATTCTATCATATGGATATCTCGCTAGTTTAACATAGAATTTTATTCTTATCATATGAATATCTTGTTAGTTTAAAAAGATTAGGAAACTATTTTTCTATGATAGAATTTTATTCTACTAAATGATCACCGTTGGATCTTTTGATCCAAAGGTCCTCTGTTTAACAGAGAAGATCTTTCTAGTTTGAGAAAGATCAGGAAAATATTTCCTAAATAGAATTTAATTCTATCAGATGATTTAATTGGTGATATTTTATCACCATCGAATTTTAAATCCAGGATTCTCTGTTAGAGAAAGATCTTTCCATATTAGAAAGATCAGGAAAAATATTTCCCAAATAAGATTTAATTTTATCACATAGAATTTAATGGGAACATTTTAAATTAGGGCGCTCACATGCTTTGCATGTGAGAGGCAAGAGAACTCACGTGTTTAACACGTGACCCCTGCTGTGGGTTTTTGCCTGTTTATGTTCAGCGCTCATATGCTTTGCATATGAGCGCTCACGTGTTTTACACGTGAAGTCTGTTTGGCCATTAATTGTTTTATTTAGTTTATTTTCAGCGCTCATATGCTTTACATATGAGCGCTCACGTGTCTAGCACGTGAGGCCTATTTGGCCATTAGTTATTTATGTTCAGCGCTCATATGCTTTGCATATGAGCGCTCACGTGTTTTACACGTGAGGCCTGTTTGGCCATTAGTTGTTTTATTTATTTTATTTTCAGCGTCCATATGCTTTACATATGAGCGCTCACGTGTCTAGCACGTGAGGCTTGTTTAGCAATTAGTTGTTTGTTTTCAGCGCATATATATTTTGCATATGAGCGCCCACATGTTTAACACGCGATGCCAAATTTTGAGGACTCTCCCCCCTTTTTATAAGGGAACATGTAGCTCTTGGCCGAAAATTTTGGCGGGAACAACATTCATTTTCTCATGTTATCTCTGTAAATCATCATTCATAGAGGCCAGAATGAGGCAATGGGCCCGGTCACAATCGAGCTTCTACTGAGCGTGGATATCTCGATCCGCATCTCTAGAATTATCACCTTGAGGGGGAAGTTGTGCGAAAGTGAGAACGTAAATCACTTTTTCATAAGTGAGGGCGATTTTGATCTTGCGTAACTAGTCTTTATAGCTGTGTTCCGTCAGTTTGCCTTTTTAAGTTATCGGTTTTAAACCAGTCATGATTAACAACAGTAAATCTGAGAGTATTATAAGAAAAATATTTTAGCGGACGTTCTTAATATCAAAATAGATTGGAAAATAAATTAATTTATCTATTAAATGCTCCCACTATTTTTAGCGCATTTTCATGAAAACCACAACATTTGAAAATCGTAAACTTTCTAAAATTTTAAAGTGGAAATCGAAATCCAACTATTATGGTACAGTGTAATGACACCAAAATCTTTATACATTTGTATTATCCCTCTTCAATAATATACCGTATTTATTTGTACTTGGTATTTTCCTTTTTCTATTAAATTTATTATTATTTTATTCCTCAATCTATTATGTATTTTTTTCTAGGTACAATTTCTTTTTCTTATATTTAAGTTTTTAACTTCTCATTCTTATTTTTTCCTTTCATAAATATTTAACCCAAATCCATTATTCTTATTCTCTACAGCCCATCTAAAAAGCCTATTTTCTTTTTAAGCAACATCATATATTTAATTCTAATTAAATATGTGCATGAACAACCTTATAGCTCATTGGTTAAGCCCTTGCATTGTTATTCCATAAGTCACATGTTCAGATCCCCATTCTTGCAATTATTTTTTATCATTTTTTATTCTTCTCATAACCTACAAATAAGACCTTTCATTTCCAAAATGAATGGTGGCCTTTCATTTCTCTTTTAATTCTCATGTCAAATGCATATATTATTATTCACCATTACACCATCTTTATTTGTCCTCCTCTATCTTTTCCTTCCTCACATTTTTTATCTCTCACTTCTCCCTCTTCACCTAGAGTCCAAGAAGAAGAACATGAAGAAGTCTTCAAGAAGGTCTCGCTACTAACGCGGGGCTATCGGCGGATAGACAAGCCCGGTGACAATACCGGCTTGTGCATGTAAGTCCTTTCTCTCTTTCCTTCCCTCCATCTCTTTCTTTTTCTCTTTATATTTCTCTTGGTTTATATTGCCATGAAAAACTTTCATTGACATATCATAGTTCCTAAATAATTAATTAAATGGATACATATATAAATAATGAACACACAAACATACACACATATATAGTTTGTAAAGTCTTTTTCATTACTCTCAATTCACATGTTAACATTTCATAGTGACCATTTAGGAGTGCATGTTTGTTGTTTTATTTTAAATCACTTTATTTAAAGTTTGAAAAAAAAATGAAGTTACGAATAAATACCATGGTTTTCTCATTTCTCACATATGACATATCAATACCTTTAGTTTTAAAATAATTTTTATAAATTAATTTTTAATTCTGAAAATTTCATGAAATTTACATATGATAGAATATATTATTTTGTACACACTGTAAAAATTTTAGATCGATCCGCATAACGGTTTAGGAATTACATCGTATTTATTCACTGATCGTAAAACAGAAAACTGCAGTTATCGGTCAACTTCTAGGACATATAACTTGGTATACCGGTATCCAAATTGAGCAAACCCAGGTGTTTTTGATATCTACATCGAATAATATAGATTTTCTTAGTTTTATAGTTTTACTGAAAACCCATCTAAGATAAAGAAAACTGTGTTACAATATTAAGTGACGGATCTGGACAGAATCTGTCCTGATTTACACACTGTTTTTAAATTAGACATAACTCAAACTCCCGATATCCGTTCGTGACAAAATTTAGATGTGTAGATGCACAATTGATAGAAATATAATTTTGTGTATACTTTATTACTTATAAATGCATGAAACATCCTGATATAGGCTTTGTAATACAATATATAGTTGCTGTCCAGAAATCTGAATTTCTGTTTTAAACGCTGATATTAAAATGATCATAACTAGAGCTTCAGAAATCCAAATCATGTGAATTTTGGTGTTTTCGATAAGTTCATCGAAATACCTACAATTTTCTAATACTTTTCATAACCTGAAAACCGATGGAAATTAACTCAAACTGCATTTTAAAAATATGTGATGGTGCCGAATAGATTTTGATCTGTTTTGCGCGACGATACGAAAACATATATATCTCTCAAACCGGTAGTCGTATTTAGGTGAAACTGGAACTCACGCATGCAAAACACTTAGAGCCATATTTTTTTTTATGTTCTCGCATTCGTTTGACTTAATTAATTAGTCGTACATAATATTTCTTTACAGCATTATTTTTGGTAGTTACTCGTATAATATACTTGACTCATTTCATGCTATTCGAACATGTATACATATTTATCTTGATCAGTAAATTGTTGTATATACATAAAGACGATAATTAATTACTTGAGGTGTATTTTGAAAACTATACAATATTACTTTTTACAATAAACCCCCTCAAGTTTTATAAATTACAATAAGGCCCCTAACAAATATTGAACTTCAACTTACGTTCTTTAGTCTGACTCGGGTTAGAGTCTGACTATTTCTGTCTTGAATATGATTCAAGTCAATCTATATTCTGTATAATTCAAGTCAAGATGAATACATGAATCCCAGGATCCAGTTAACAATCTATATAACCTGACCGAACCGAACCATGGACATATTCCTTTTACATGTTTCCAGTATTCCAGTTACATGACTCTACGGTTATAACCGTTTTCTGATATCATGGTTTCGGACAGTCAGTTAATCAATCTTACAATCAATACAATTTTACAAAATAACAATACAAACAAGACATCGCGGGGTTTAAGGGGTAGATTGGTACGGAAGGTGTTAAAGGTGGCACGAGGTGGTCAGATTAATACACCTAACCTGAATCCTATTGCTGTTGTACCATGGCATAACGGTTCCTTGTACTACACGTGCCCTAGTCTCTGGCAAGTGAGACTCCCCTCGTATACACTGGTATCCTTCTATACCAAGCTACAACAACAACGTTAACATAACATTTCAACAACAGCTTACACTTTAAAAATGTATCTTCTCATTCTGTCTTCTCTACCTCCCGCTTACCTTTGGGACTTACCGAGCGATCTGTTCGCTGACGACATTCTGTTTCTCTCTTCTTTGAATGTCGTCAGGTGACCTGGACCCGGCAAAAGTTGAGCCAACACAAGAAGACTTGGAGCAATTTGCCGAAGACCCTGCAGTATAATTTCATTGTACACTTTTCTTTTCAGTACTTTCTAGTTCCTGTTATGCCACTGTTTAGGCATCTTTATTTCAGTTGTATTTTCCTTTCCATGTATTGTACAAAGAATGTTAATAAATAAAAGTTGCTGTTCTTTTTATACTCTTGTCTCTTGTGTATTTATTTTATATTGCTTAGCTACGCTTAGCGTATGTACTTCTGAGAACATACGTAGCGGACCTCGTCGCGTTCCCTTCGCCGTACACTGGGAAACGGGGCGTGACATACAGAGACCTTGACAACTAGCCAATAAATCACCATACACTATAGAAGATGGACAAAACTCTTTTGTCGATCACATTTGTGACTTTGGATTATCAATTTTACTCCTAAATTTAATTATAAATTGGACAACAAGCGAACAATAACTCATAATAATCTAGTCAAGTCATACCCACACATTTCTTGAGTAGCTGGATCAATAATGTGACCCTTGGCAACTCGCCAACAATAAAACCTCATTATTGGTTCACCTACTCTACATCACATGTATTAGTAACCAAATATCATCCAAATACCACACACTATGCCTTGACAACTCACTAACAACCATAGCATGAATATTGGATACTTTATTTGATTGAAATTGTGGAGGGTAACGTATAGTATTGAAAAATACTCTTAACGTTTTTGACTTGATTTAAATTGAAAAATATTTTTAGAAAAAACTATGGTTTTAAGTTATTACTAACTCCCCTATCCATTTTTAAAATTGTTTCTCAATTTTAAGTGGTTTGTTATACTTAACAATCTCATTATTAATCATCTCATCGTTTTCTTGTTAAAACTTCTTTTAACTGTTTTTATGATCTTTTTAGAAAAACTCATTTTAACAAAATCTTGTTTTTGAAAAACGTGTAATGAGAATGAAACAACTTTTAAAGGCATCACAGACATGCAAATCCGCAAGAACAATTTCTAAGGCATCAACGGTATGTATATCATAAAATGGGTTTATATTGGAATGGATTGGACGGGTGTGATTTATCATGCTTTAATTCGAGTGATAGAATTAAAATATGATAATTCAATTTAGGGTTTTACATCACATGTATATAAACTAAAAATAAAAGAAAAAAGCTTTGAGCTGCTTGAACGCTCCATTGAACTCTTTCAATCATGCCTAGCTCTTATTTCAACTCATTGCCCTCATGACCTCATGAAACTCACAAACTAATGTGTATATAAATCGAGGCTCGCATGCTCCATTTAATTAAACATTACCAAATGACTCGCATGCCACTATAAAAATTTACAACGCAAATCACAGAGGGTTTGTCCAAATCTATTCCAATATGCTAATTTAACCATTGCATATCACACACACAAAAATAAATAGAACACATTGCAGGCATATGATCACATCACAACCATAACTCATTATATCACATATAATGATTTGCATAAAATAGTTGCTATAATTTAGAACTAAAATTATTTAATTATTTTTAATAACAACTTACTAAAATTAACTAAACAAAATTATCTTGTATGTCAACAACTTAACACACATGTATCTAAATGTCAATTTAAAGATAACAACAAATCTTTTAATAATAACTTTAAACAAATTCTAACAAATTTGGATTTAAATTTAAATAATCTCTAACAATAACCAACAAACTATAACAACTTGGATTTTGTTATAAATTTTTTTATTATAAAAAAATGGCCGGCCCTAATATAGATATGAACGAAAAAAACTCGGCCGAATTTTTTTTGTTGAAAGAAATAACAAAACTATTGTTGTTTTTCATATTTTTAAAATTTTCAAAAATCAAGCTTGAACAATTTTAAAAGGTGACATTTTTAATCTCATTAAAAACATCTAATGTATCAAATTTAATCATATTAAATTTTATACATTATTGACATATGCATTCAATAATATTTTAACGCTTAGAACATATTGATTAATCCTAATTATAGCAACATTTATACATGCAATTATCAAGAACAAATTAATTACTTAATTTATAAACCTTCTCTCTGATACCATATTGGTGAAAATTGGTGTAAAAGCAGCGGAAGGGGGAATTAAAATTTTTCCATTAACACCAATTAGGGTTTATAAATTAGATTAATTATTAATGAAATCAATTAACCCTTAATTGATTCAAAAAGATAATACCTTTACGCAAGTTCGGATTTGCGATCTGTTCACTGTGCTAGCGATTCCTATCCAATCAAGAAGACTTGATTACACCTTGATGATCTCCTTACTTGCCTCCACACGAATCTCCAAGATCAATGAACACTAATTAATTAGTTAGCCGATCTAATTAATTAGAGAGAATTATAATTAAAGATGAGGAATTAAAAATTGAATTTTTAATTCATTTCTACTAATAAATTTCGGCTAAAAGAGAGGGGATGGCCAAAACTTTTAGGAGGGGGATGAAGGAGTTGATTAGGATTACAGTTTGTATCAAATAGAAGCCTATATATAGGGATATATTTTTTCTAATAAAACCCTCACAATTAATTAATTTGTTTAATCCCTTAAACAAACTCATTAGTTATTACTTAATACATGTTGGCCCACACATATACATATGCATATAATATTTGATATACATCAAATGCACATCAATAAACATTTATATATATATCATTTACTCATTTAATACCGTATATTATCTTGAGTAGCACGTTAAATCGTATTTGACAAGTTTACCCTTATTTAATTAGTAGTATATCAAATATACTAATTTAATTAAATCCCTTTTGTACATCAACTATATAGTATCTCTTCTTTTTGTTTATAGTTCTATGTTTGGCAAGTAGGAGTTCACCTATGTGTGACTTTGGAGGCTCGATGTTTACTCAGCGGTGGATAATTAATTCGAACAATTCGAACTAATTCTTTAAGCAGTAAAATCCATAAGTTTACAGAGACGATAGCTACATATTTAGACTACCTGGGTAAACTGTCGATGACTGGATTGGAATATAAAAATGATATCCAAGCAAATCAATACCTATCAGTGGCAAATACTGTACAGTCCGGTCTCCTTATGCTCCTTATTTGGTCTAGAGCTTGATAGTGCTGTCAAACCCTAACAACTCAAATAACTGTTGTGTTGATATTATCATGTAACCGTGAGATCAAACTGATAACTACTTATCATTTGATTTATAGTACACTAGCCAGAGATTTTAGGTTACTGATATATCATACACGGCAGAACATTGTTCTCCTTATACTGGAGAAACGAATCCCATGTTAATTCCTCACAACCTTCACATGTGTTCAATCATACCCAATTACTACCGTTATACACAGCATTAATGGATTTGTGGTTGGATAGTAATAAAAGTAATCTCTAGCACGCGCAAGGTACTATGGTGAATCTTAGGTCTGGAAACTAAGTCGTACCGGTCGTCACTATATGAATTTTCATCTGACAGTTATGTATAATTACCAACTAGAAATTCAAGTTGAGTCGTTCGGTGTACTTATCATTTATGAGCACCTGCATACAATACTCTGATGTCACCACACCAGATGACTATAAGAACAGCCAATACTCTCTAATGAGTAAGTATAGTATACACTAGTCTTCTGGAGTATCAATGTACTGTTTCGATACTCTTACGGCTAGGAACATTTAAGAATATACTTATCGACTAGTCAGGTCTCATTATTGTGATCTATATCACAATCCTGTAGTCTAGTATTGTTCTACGGAATTTATTAGTAATTAATAAAAATCAGAGTATTATAAATAAAAGATATACCAATAAAGAAAAACCAAATACGAACGGGAAATTTCTATACCTGTAGGTTATAATTACATCTAATTACCTCTAAGGGCACCTACATCTAACAGGAATCACCTCAAGTTCAGTAATGAACTTTCTTATCCAGACTGCTTCTTTTGTAGTATCGTTTGCAGTAATGTACTGAGCCTCAATCTTCGAGTCTGCGACGGTGTCCTATTTGGAACTCTTCCAACATACCATCAATTTATTGAGGGTAAACATATAGCCTGAGATAGACTTGCTGTCATCTTTATCACTTTGGAAGTTTGAGCCTGTAAAGGACTCCATCTGGAGGTTTCCATTACCGTACACTGAGAGCATCTCCTTGGTCATTCTTAGGTAGTTAAGAATGTTCTTTATAGCTATCCAGTGCTTTTCCCCTGGGTTTGACTGATATCGTCTCACTACGCTAAGCACGTAAGCTATATCTGGTCTGGTATCTAACATCACATACATTATAGATTCTACCGCCGAAGTATAGAGTGCTCATGCGAGCCCTCTCTTCATCAGTCTTAAAAGACATCTCTTTAGAGAGGGTGATTCCGTGCAAAGCCCGTATGTTACCACACTTGGAATTTTCCATACTAAACCTCTTTAGTATGGTGTCTATGTACCTGGACTGTAAAAGGCCCAATATTCTCTTGGATCTATCTCTGTAGATCTTAATCCCTAGAATGTAGCAGGCATTATCCAGGTCTTTCATTGAGAACTTTTGTGACAAGAACAGATTGACCGATTATAGCATAGGAATATCATTTCTTATCAGGAGAATGTCATCGATGTACAAGACGAGAAATACAATAGCTCTCTCTACAATCTTCTTGTAGATATATGGCTCAAGCTCGTTTTTGATGAAGTCAAATTCCTTGATTGTCTCATTAAAATAGATATTCCAACTCCACGATGCTTACTTTAATCCATAGATGGATTTAAGCGACTTGCACACATTCCTATTGTTTCCACTGTCTATGAATCCTTCTGGCCGATTCATATAAATGTGCTCTTCTAAATTTCCATTTAGAAAAACCGTTCTAATGTCCATCTGCTAGATATCATAGTCATGGAAGACAACAATGGCAAGTAGGAGGTCTCTGACGAAAATCTTTTGCAACAAGTCTAGCTTTATAGATTTCCACCTGTCCATCTATATCAATCTTCTTTTTGAAGATCCACTTGCATCCAACGAGTTTTACCTCTGGAGGAGCAACATCGAAAGTCCAAACTTTGTTGGTGTATATGGACTCTATTTCGGATCGCATAGCATCCATCCATTTCACAGATTCCCTATTGGTAATGACCTGATCGAAACTAGTAGAATTATCTTCTTCCAAGATGCAATCCTCTCGATCCCCGTCTATGAGAAAACCGTAGTATCTCTCAGTCGGATGAGAAATCCTACTAGATATACGGAGTGGCTGAGATTCGTCTGGGATTATCGAATCTTGAGGTCTTACTAAATCTTTAGTAAATGGTGCTGCAGACACTATTGTTGATCCAATACCTTTGTATTGTAATAATAATGGGGCTATGGCATTAGCAAAGGAACTATGGTCCCATCAGCGATCTAGACACATCTTGAGGCGGTATCACCTGATCAGGGAGATCGTAAATCACCGGGAGATCGAGGTTCGGAGAGTGGACACAAAAGAAAAGGTTATTATATATTATGACGAAACCTTTTCTCCAGTGGCCATGTTGAAATCCTTTCGGATCCTACGTACCATTGCTGCCTTCCATGACTATGATATTTGGCAGATGGATATTAAAACAGCTTTTGTAAATGGAAGTTTAGAAGAGTGCATTTATATGGATTAGCCGGAGGGATTCATAGACAGTGGGAGCAGCGGGAAGGTGTGCAAGTTGCTTAAATATATTTATAGATTAAAGTAGGTATCGCGGAGTTGGAACATCTGTTTTGATGAGACGGTCAAGCAATTTGACTTCATAGAAAACGAGGATGAGCCATGTATCTATAAGAAGATTGTAGGAAGAGCTGCAATATTCCTCGTCTTGTTCATCGATGACATTCTTAAATTGTTCCTAGTCGTAGGAGTATCGAGGCAGGACATCGGCACTCCAAAGTAGACTAGTGCATGTGTTTCTTGACCCCGAGGAGTGCGATGGCTGGTCCCACAGCCATTGGTGTTTGGCACCGTAGATTGTATGCAAGTGCTCATTGAGAATGAGTATACTAAACGGGCTCGCCGAGAACTCCTAGATGGTATTGTGCATATATGTCAGATAGCAGTTCTCTGGTGACAATGGTACAAGGTATTCTTCTGATCTGAGATAGTCATAGCATATTTTGTGTGGACCGACTATACTATGAATTCTACCCAACCATAGCTTTAAAGAGCCATGGAAACAGGTTTTTCTTGGGTATAGTCCTAAAGCACATGGTGGTAGTAAGCGATCAAGATGGGATTAGTCTCTTCCGATATAGAGAGTCGATATTGTGTTGTGCAGGATATAACTATGACCTGAAATCCCTGGCTAGGGCTGTTGAGATAAACTAATAAGTGTTATCAGTTGTATCTCGGATGGTTATGAGTTTAATATTAGCATGACTTAATGGGTTATTGGGGGTCTTACAGTTTTCCACCCCCAGAGCCGATATGTGACACTCTTTGAAGAAAAGACCATACTGTACAGTAATTGTCACTGATAGGCTTTGTTCGGCGCAGATGATTTTTCTTATCAACCTGCTTTTTGATATATACCTGGATAGCCGTTACATGCAGCCAGCGTCACTGACGTGCTCTTGGATTAACCCGTTCGAGGGATTGATCTGAAATTGTTTCAGATTCAATTGGATATGATCCTATTAACTCACTGCCGGCGTATTATCAAGTCTTTAGAGTCCCACGCTAAAAGTGCCTAATGGAGAATTTTATTGTTCTCTAAATTTTACCGCAAGTATATAGTTGTTCAATTGTAATACTTTACGGATCGTCCACAGAGAGGCGTTGAAATTTTAATTAATTCTAAAACAAGTGAAATAAAGTTTTGATTTAAAACTAAAAATTAAATTGCAAGGAATTAAAAGTGCAACTTAAATTAAAAAGGCGGGTTTTTAATAATAAAGAGATCTTAGGATGTCGAATTACCTTAACTATTATGATTGGTTTATATGATTCTACTTCTTTTTTATTTCGTTGTTTTAATTAGTGATCTATTAATTATATCAAAGCATAGGATAAAATAATATAGCAATGAAACATCAAACCAACAAGTAAGAATGCTTCATACAATTAGATCTACTCTACCAATTATATAAAATCATATAGAAACCAATTAAAACCAAATATTTCTAATTAATTATAAATAACCTAGTTTTACCCTTTTATTAAATAACTTGTAGGCAATCAATCTACAAACTATCATATTATTGGCATAACCTAGATTACCCTAATTAACTAGATTGAATTTCATTGATAAAAATATCATCTTTATCTTCTCTAATTAGATTTCTAGTTCGTCACGTAATCATTAATCTAACTAGTTTTTTGGTGTCCCTAGTAGGAGGAGTGTTGTCTCCTGATGATTTTCAGTGGCTACTAGCCACAAAATCCCAAAAAGGAAAACAAAAAGGAAAATAAAATTAAAGAAAAATAAAGAAAAAAAATAAGAAAGTAAAAACCTTTTACAAAAATGAAGGAAACAAAGAAAAAGATAGAGTTTTGAATTTTCACTAGCTTTTCAGTTCTCTTGAATTTTCCATCTTGATAGTCTCGATCAAGTCAAACAATTACATCCTTTCTCAATAGAACTTCATCCTATTCTTCCTTCCTTATCTCTCTTTCAAACATTGATCCTATACTCCTACGTGTGTATAAAAGATCCCTACACTCGAATTCAAGATATCATATCAATGCCCTTGTACCCTCGTGTTTTAGTTAATGAATATAAATGTACCCATACACCTTTCAGTACGATCACCGCTGCTTCCTGAGGCACTAGCCACCGATTACTTAATGTGTGAGTTTAAGTTAATCGCAATGTTTATGATGCCTAGCCTTACAACTATCTTGGACCTTCAACAGTGACTCCCAAACCAGTTGGTCTAAGGCACTAGGCGATGAAACACCCTATGACAGAAGATTTACTCACCCTTAGTAACTACACGACTAGACTTATTATATTTAAGCTCGTTTTTTTTTCTTTTTTTTATACTTGGGCATTTTAGGCAATGATAATTCAAGGTATTCTCTACTATCTCAAGTTTCAAGATTAGTGTATATGCAATTTGTAGAATGTATATTTTTTAAGTTTGAATTCAAGATAGGGAATTATTTTTCAGATTTAGTTCTATTCTCATATTCAATAATTTTCTTTATCTCATTTAACCATTTGGATTTAAATGCATAATTACCTATTACTTGTTTGATTGAAAAACATCCCCCTTTTCTCTTTTTCCTTAAAAAAATAAAAAATGAAAAAGAAGACCTAAAAAATGAAAAAGAATTTAAAAATGCTATAAAAAAATTGAACGATGAAGTCCTAAAATAACCGTAACAAAAATTGTGACCCCTCATATTTAAATTAAACAATGTCCTCATTGTGTTAGAGTGCTTACCTCGTTATACCTGCATAAATGTGGCTTACCTTTTCCAAAATCTTCATGGTTTCAAATTCTCACACCTACAAAAGAAGATACGGGTATGCATTTTGGTATCCAGATTTTCTTGAGTTTATGAGGGTTAGCTTTGGGGACCCATTTCAAATTGGTATACAAAGATTTATTTATTTTCAACTCATAAGAATATGCAAAGTGACCATGTGCACCACAATAATGACACATGTGATTAGATAAACTTATGGAAATAGATTTATGATTAGAAGCGTGTTTGAAAAATTTAAATGAAGAGAGGTTTTGAAAATTTAAAGTTTTAAGATCAATTGTTTCCTTGCTTTTTGAAAACATAGCAAAAGAAACAGTTAAATCATTATTTTGTTTCTTTAGGCAAGCAATTTTATCTATCAACGTTCCTTGAGAAATATATGACAATTTTAAAGAATCAGTTTCGCTTTTAAAACTTGAAACCAAATTTTCATGATCATTTCTTAAAACATCACAGGAAAAAATCAAATTTTCGTTTTCAATGTTTAAAGCATTAATAGTTTTTGATTGAATATCAATTTTTAAAAGAAACTCAATATTCTCCTTTTCTAATTTATCAATCTTGAAAAGAAAATTGTTTTTCTCTTTTTTAATTTATCAATCAAAACATTATTTGTCGAAATTTCTTGTGAACTAATAGAAGATTTTAAAAAATCAATTTCACTAGTAAAAATTTAAATCAATCCATCATTTTCTTCTCTTAACGAATTGCAAGATAAAATCAAATTCTTTTTTTTGATTTTCAAAGAAACCAATTCCTTTTTCTCCATTTCTAACAACAAAATTTGGTTTTCAAGGAAGTTATTTCGAGACATTACCATATTGAGTTCATCGTGAAGACTAGAAGAAGTATTACTAAGTTGATCAAGAATTACAATCCTTAAAACCAAAATTTTCTTCTTGTAGAAATAAACAGTCATCATTGTCACTTGTTTCCTCTTTAGATATTTCAAATAAAGTGTTGACTTCAAGAGGTTGGTTATTCGGTTTCGATGTTGACTACCTAAGTAAAAAATATTTAATTCAACTTTCATGTTTCCAAAAAAAAGTTGCATTGATCCATTTCTACAATTAATTAAAGTATTAGACGTGGCTAGAAAAGGTCGACCTAGAATTACGGGAATTTGATTCCTTGGATTTGATACTGGTTGTGTCTCTAAAACTATAAAATCAATAGGGAATATAAACTCCCCTATCTTAATCAACACATCCAGTAGCTCACCCTTAAGCGTTTTGATAGATCGGTCGGCCAATTGCAAAGTTACTTTAGTGAGTTTAAGGACACCCAATCCCAACTGCTCATAGACTGTATTAGGAAGAAGGTTTACACTAGCACCTAAGTTAAGTAAAGCCCTATTGATGGTCTTGTCTCCTATAATGCATGAGATAGTAGAAAAATCATGGTCCTTATACTTTATGGGCATAGCATTACGCAAGAGATCACTAATATTGCCGGCTAGAAAACTTTCTTAGGCACGTTTGTTTGCTTCTTTTTCGTCATAGGTCTTTAAGAAACTTTACGTAGGTAGAAACTTGGTTAATGACGTCGAGAAGACGTATGTTTACTTTAACTTGTTAAGACGTATGTTTACTTTAACTTGTTTAAACATCTCCGTCATCTTCTTCACTTTTGCATCATACTTCTTGGCCTTTAAACGATTAGGATAAGGTGCTCATGGCGTAAGAGATTTATCAATCGGAGGAGATTGGGATATAGAAACAGGAATATGTATAAATGTTGGCTGTGCAGGTGAATGTGAAGGTAGTTGCTCATCCTCATTAGTTTCTATAGGCATCTGTACCTGATTATCAACCTGTTTTCCTGGTCTCAAGATGGTTATAGCATGTATTTGCACGGGGTTTGTCTTTGAATCCTTGGGATTTAGAATAGGTAGACTAGGTAAAGTGCACATCTCTTGCTCTGCGGTTATCTGGTCAATTTTCGTTTCAAGCCTCTTAAATGCTTGTTAATTAGCAAATATAGCTTGATTAGATATTTGTATAAAAGCGGATAACTGTTTCTCTAAATTACTCGAAGGTTGAGATGATGTTTGCATAAAAACAGCCAACTGCTTTTCTATGTTCTTGGACGCTTGACCTTGAAGACCACAAACAAGGGGACATTCTTCAGAAAGATAAAAGGAGTCTTAAAAATTTAAATAAGGAGAGAGTTTGTTGACTTGTTGAACAGGGGAAGGGGTAGTTGTTAGCTCTTCTATTATTCACCGAAGAGCAGCTAATTCTTCTTTCGTACCAATAGAAGCCTCCACGTCATGTATCCCTTTCTTGGATGTTGGTGTCATCCTCTCGCTTGTGCTCTCCCGTTGCATGATTTTATCAGCTAGTTCTTCTAAGAAGTTTCATGCATCATTCTCTTGCTTCATCATAAAATTTCCTTGGCACGTAGATTCGAGCATCAACTTAGAATCTAAACCATCATACACTATCTGGAAGAGCTCCCGCTTTGCTATTCCATGGTGTGGACACTTAATTAAGAGGTTTTTAAATCGTTCGAAATACTCCTAAAATGATTCATCCCCAATTTAATGAAAAGTAATTTCATTTCTAAATTTAGCGGTTTTAAAATGAGGGTAGAATTTTTTTAGAAAAGTTTTAGTAAATTCCTCCCAACTGTGAATAGTGTTTGCGGGTACGCTGTAAAGCCAATGTTTCACTTTATCAGTTAGGGCAATGAGAATGGGTCTAAGTTTAACTGAATCGGTGTTTAACTGCTTTAATTTAAATAGTTGGCACAAATTTTCAAATTCCCTAATAAAGACGTAAGCGTCTTCTAATTCGAGACCGTAGAATTTGGGAAGTGAATTAATGAAAGCAAGTTTAATTTCATAATCATCAGAAGCAAGCGGTAAGATTATGCAAGATAGTAAAGAAGTACATTGTTGGCTATAGTGCCCTCAAGGCAATTATTGTAATCGAAAGTATGCGATTATGATAATTGAAGGATGACCTATATAGGTAATGTTGGATATGTATGACCTAGAGGCCATGTATGTATGTATATATAGTGGATGCTTCGATGTATGTATGTTCAGGACAATCTTGCTCGATATGATAGCATGCTATTTGGTTTGTCTTTATCTTAACATGTGTATATATTTTACTTATTATTACGTATCATTAATATATGTTGATAAAACCCGTAGGATTATTTCTTGACTACCAGTATTATGATGGCGATCATACATGTGGGGGCTAGGTAGTCCATAAGCACATCCTTAAATGTCCCTAGTCGTGGGAGTATCGAGACCGGCATCGATATTCCGGAGTAGACTGGTGTATACGTTTCTAGACCTCGATAAGGGGAGATAGTTGGTCCTACAGCCATTAATCTTTGGCACCTAAGAACGTATACATGTGCTCACTGGGGGTGAGTACACGGGACAGACTCGCCGAGAACTTCTAGATGGTACTATACCTATCGTCAGATATTAGTTCTCAGGTGACATGAGTATAGGTTAGTCTTTAGACCTGAGATCATCATTTGTCTTGTGTGAGTTCCCACTGTACTTAGATTACTATTCTACCATGGCTCTACTGAGTCGTGCAAACAGGTTTTAGTTGGGTACAATCCCGAACCACATAGAGGCAGTGAGCAATTGTTGGGGATTGGTCTCTCCTGGTATAGAGAGTCGATATCGCACTGTGTTCGGTTGGCCGGCACCATAAGATTTTGGCCAAGGCATTTGAGATTTACTGATAGTTAGATTAGTGGTTTCTCGGATTGGTCCTGAGCCACATCGGCATAAATTTTTGGGTTATTAGGGTCTTATGTTTACCATCCCCTAAACCCGGTATGCGATACTATTAGATAAAGAGACTGGACTATACGGAGATTGTCATGGATAGGATTAGTAGGAGTTCGGATGAGCTTACTCGCTGGGCTTCCTTTTCGATAGGTACCTAGGTAGCCGTTACGTACAGCTAGTGTCACCGACGTGCTTGTGATTAAATCCATTGTCAGCGTACTGTCGTGTCTTTAGGGTCCCACACAGAGAGTTTTCCTGGTTCAGGCGAAATGATGTAGTGGTCGTACTTTGATAGTTTAGGGTTCCGATTAAATGAGTGTACTAGCTATCCGGACTTTTGATCGGACGGTTGATAATACTAGCCGGCTTAGGATTAAGCCGGATTATTAAATCAGGTATTGATTTAATAATTTACACACACACATATATATTTCAATATGTATATTCTAGTATTATGTTTATTGTATTATTCTATCTTTTTGAGTATTCTTATTTTGATATGAATACGGGCATGTATATACGGTAGAGTGCATTTTGTATTTATACGAAAAAACATTCTAGAAGGTTGACACCTCATTTTTTGTTTATCCATTTATTCATTTAAATGGAAATGAGGTGTAAAGGTGAAGTGGGGTAAGAATGGTGAGAAATATGCTTGAATAGGATTGACAAATAAATTGTAAATTCATTTTTCAAAACTATTCAAGCATGATTGCTATATTTTATTTGTAAAAATCATTTATACAAAACCATGGATGATATTTTTCTCTCACCAGACTTAGCTTTTCTCTTGAGCTCCTCCTTCATCTTCCTCCCTACACTCTCATGTGTTGAGAATCAAGGGTGGAAAAGAGATAGAAAAACACTTGAACAACTCACTATATCTCTAAGCATACTAGTGTGTCAAGTTAGGATCTTTAGTTGTTTCACTTGTGTGAAACTAGATCCTTAAACCATATCCCTCGGATGGATCATCTTCGACGGAGGAAGACCGACAGTCAAGCTCGATCACGGAGACCCCGAGGAGCTAAAGAAGAGGAGGTGAAGACCAAAGGACCCGATCTCTTTGGTATAACCTTCTTTCCATAATAGATAAACTCTTTGAAGATTTCTAGTTTAAGTGTTTGGTTAAGATTCTAGGGTCTATAGTTTCAAGCGCCTCTTTTGTTTTTTATTCCGCGAAGGTCACAGTTGTAGCAGCAAGGCTGCTAGGAACTATAACAGGAAAAACATTCTTACTCGAGATGATAGTATGCTATCTGGTTTGTCTTTATCATTGATGTGTATACATTTTATTACGTATCGCAAATATATAATGATAAAGCCCGTAGGATCTTTGATTGACTACAAGGGTTATGATGGCGTTCATACTTATGAGAGCTGGGTGGTCCATAATCGCATCCTTAAATGCCACTAGTCGTGGGAGTATTTAGCCTGGGTATCGATATTCCAGAGTAGACTAGTATACGTTTTTAGACCCCGACGAAGGGCGGTGGCAGGTCTCATAGCCATTAGTGTGTAGCACCTAAGATTGTATACATGTACTCACTGGAGGTGGGTACACTGGATGGACTCGCCAGGAACTTCTAGATGGTACTATACCTATCGTCGGATAGTAGTTCTTAGTTGAAATGAGTACATGTAGTCTGTTGACCTAATACCTTTATTTGTCTCGTGTGAGTTCCCAATGTACTTAGATTACTACCCTACCACGGCTCTACTAAGGCGTGCAAACATATTTTAGTTAGGTACAGTCCCGAGTTACATGGAGGCAGTGAGCGATCGTCATGGATTCGTCTTTCCCGGTATAGAGAGTTGATGTCGTGCTGTGTTCGGTTGGCTATCACCATAAATCCCTGGCCAGGGTGGATGCGATTTACTAATTGCAGATCAGAAGTTTCTCGGTAGGTGATGAGCTTGACACCGACATGACTTATCAGGTTATTAGGGGTCTGACATTTTCCACCCTCCTAGATCTGGTATGTGATACTCTTAGACAAAGAGACTGGACTGTACGGAAATTGTCACTTACAGGCTCTGTAAGGATACAGTTGAATTTGCTTGTCAACCTTCTTTTCGTTCAATATCTTGGTAGCCGTTACATACAGCTAGTGTCGCTGACGTGTTTATGGTTAAACCCACCGCCAGCGTATTATTGAGTTTTTAGAATCCCACACAGAGGATTTCCCGGTTCAGGCGAAACGATATAGTGTGCGTATTTTGATACGTACAGGAGTTCGATTAAATACATGCACTTGATACACGTACTTTAATCGGACATTTTGATAATACTGGCGGGTTTGAAAGATAGCCAGGTTGATCACATATGTGATATATGAGCTAGTATTATATCTCTCATTTTCTCTTTTTTGGGTATTTGTATTTTGATACGAATATGATATTTATACGAATACGAGTATTTGTATAAATACGGGTATTTATATCTTAATATGAATACGGGTATTTTTATCCCGATACAAATACAAGTATTTTTATTTTTATACGAATACGGTATTAGTATGTTGATAAAAATATGGGTATATGTATTTAATGCATATATGATTATCTTGTGTGTGTATTTGTACACATTATTTCCACTCTCTTTTAGAAGCTTTGTGAAGAGTGTACATGGGTGACTCATTGGAGTGATTCACTCATCCAACCACTCTCCACATAAATGATAAGAGTAAGAGAGATAAAGAGGATGCTAAGTTTTTTACATGGTTATTCTCTTCTCTCTTCTCCTCTTCTCTTATGTTAAGCTTCCAAATTGAAAAGGAAAATTGGAAAAAGAGAGATAACATGAGATTCACCACTACATCAATCACACAACCTATTCCTAGCAAACTTAGGTTGTGAGGTGCTTCACTTTGTTTACTTGGTGTGAAGCAAAAGCTTGTTTTCGGATTCTCTCAGGTGGATCATCTTCAACGAGGAAGATCGGCATGCAAGTCTGTTTCCGATGACTTCGGAGCCAAGATAGAGTCTATGGAGTGGTATAGGAGTCTTCTACAATTACACGAACACGCTAAAAAGGCAGCTAGCCCCCTAACCTTGTATGTTATGATATCTAGTTTAGTGTTTGGAATCGATTCAAGGGTTTTGGTCGCTAGTGCTGGCTTAAAAGTTTTTGTTTTCGCTTCCGTCTTCGCTGCGAAACTTGAGGCGTGAGCACTAGGGACTTTACAGTGGTATCAATGCCATGCCAAACATTTTAACTAGTTGTAGATGATGCTCACTTTTCGAAACCAAAATTTTAACCGTATCAAAAATCCAAGTTTCTGTTGTTTTTCAAACGCCGCCTGAAATTTTTTTAACCTATTGTAGTGGACTCCTCTTTTAAAATGAAAATATGGCATAAAATTCAAGGTATTTTGGCCGCTATTTGGCCTACACTTTTCCTTTTTCATTGGCTCAAAATTTGATTTAGGTCCTGGATTTTTTCAGGGGTTTGGTTGTTTGGAAACTTGATTTTTGGTGATATTTGTTTTTGCCTAGATTTCAATTTGTGTTATTTTTGAATTCAGGCAAGTTCGGAAAACTTTTCGGTCAAAACTAATATATCGTTTATGATCTGTATCTTTGTTTGTGTGTTATTAAACATGGTCTAATTTCTATATGTTCGATTAGACGGGGTTGCACACTGGTTACTTGTTATATAAGTTTGGATATATATCTTTTGATGGTTTAGTCGGATTATCGTGATTAGATAGTCCCTCGTGCAACTTTCTTGTATAGTTTTGATATTTGTATTCATTTATTCGGGACGAGTGGTCGGATTGTGGTCGTCGTTGCCGCTTGATGTATATTCTTTTTGGGACACATCCAGATTACGGGCATTGTCACCGTTGTATATATATTTCTTTTCTGTACTAGAATTATCCTGCGGAGAGGTGCTCGAGTGGTCGGGTTCTAGAGTGCGAAAGGTGGTCTTCTCATGGTGATGAGTTCGAGCATCCTTGCTCTAGAATTGGCGGGTTGCTCGTCGCACTTATAAGGGTTTTAGGATGACCCACGGAGGAGTGCTCAAGTTATCAGATTCCAAGAAGTGTCGGGTAGCCCACTCATGATATTGAGTGCGGGTTGCTTCACTTCTAGAATTGGCGGATAACTTGCCATGCTTGTAAGGGTCTTGGTTCGAGATACGGGCTATCCACACGACTGTGGAACGTTGGTTTTCATTTGCGGCTCAAACGAAACACAGGGCTCCTAGCTTATCCGTTATTCCATCTTATTTGTTGTTTATTACTTACCTGTGATGTTTATTACTTGTCTGTGATAATGATATATATATATATATATATATATATATATTATTAGATACTTTTATATGTTTTGCATCTGCGCTAGCCCTATCCCCGCCATGCCGTAAGTTAAGTAACCTTACGGTGAAGACCCGGGACCCTGTGGCAAATACGAATGGCATGTAAAAGCATACTATTTTGGTTATTCTGGTGTGGCTTAGAAACTTATAAAGATGGGACTACATTTAATGCAAGCAAAACAAACCTAAATGATGTTGTCGGAACAAATTTTAAAACTACTTGGTTTAAAGCGGAGCCTAAACCACTCGAGTTTCATCAACGATATCAGGTTCATTACATTAAAGGTTTTTCGCCAAAAACCAGTCGCAGCCCTCCGTCATTTCCTATAAGTAGTGCTTAGTATTCATGCTGCGTTTGTTGACTCGGTCAAGGCGTAGTGTACGGTAGCTAAAAGGTGCTTGTTTGTAGCATATGATGTGATTGGTTAGGATAGTCGTACGGCCTTATTGACTTAGTCAAGGGCTTGTGCGGATGGGTTTAATGCAATCAAGATAATGACGGGTTGAACTTGATTAGGACCTTTCGATTTGTTGACTCAATTAAGGTCACTAGAGTCCTAGGGTAAAAACTATATCGGGAGTTTCAAATATAAAGAAAACTTGCCAAGTATGCGCAACCTTCTAGAGTGTGGTGACTTTGGTCGAGTTCCGTCAAGGTTATCACACAATGATAGTTGGGTCCCAATTCCTACCGATGAGTAGATATTACTCCCAGGAGATTTTCACTTCACAACTAGCTAACCCATTAGGTGTCTAGAAAGCTGTTAACGAGGTTATGCCTCTGCGGAAATGGGGTTATTTAATTAGGTCTATGCGAAAGCACGGGAAGCCTCCCTCGAAGTACCAACACTGGCCTGGCCGAACGGTTAGCAAACTTGTAAGGTGTAAATGATCCCGACTTGTTCTCCTTTTAGGGTTTGAAGGAGAATTTGAGGAAACAGTGGGAGCCATCCTGATTAGATAAAGTAATTAACCAATCTAATCTTGAAAGAGTGTACGCTGAGTGTTTCTTTTCTCTCTCTCTTTGGCAGCGACCATGACTTACCTTAAACTAAAACTCATAAATCAAGTTAACCGAACCTTTTTACGTCTGGTTTTGGATTGTCACGATTCACGACAAAGTCGTAAATATCCCTGCCACTCATACTTTACCCTTTTCCTTCTCCGGAATACTTCGTATCACTGCGGATATCTATATTGCTTGTAATGACCATCTCGTTTAGTTAGATACGAACTCGAAAAAATTGCTTTAGTCGAGGATGGCCATGGGTTCTGGAGAAAATAAATTGTATAATTCGGTTGTCTACCCTTCTTCACCTTCTCTCAAGTTGAGAGCTCCTTGTATTAGGAGAGTACACCAGTTACGCTTGTTGGACGGTCTTCTTCCAAATCTTAGGTAGGTGCTAAAAGGCAGGGAAGGAAAAAAACTAACTAGCCTAAGTATGATGTACAGAAGGTAAGATGCGGAGACATATAAAGGGATTGAAGTGAGGACAAAGAAAATTGCAACTAATGTCATGAATCTAGGCATTGAAAAGGCATTATTAGGAATACACGGCCACCACATTTATGTTTCGATTTTCTTGTGTTTTTGTAATTGAAATTTGTTTACAATTAATTCTGACTCCAGGGTATGCATATACCGGTTATGGATCTCACATCTGTATGTTGTTACAGATGCTGAGAAGTAGAATATTGGGAAATAGGTGATTTGATCCTCAATATCGGAATTCGTAGCAATTGGTGATATTGGATTAAATCACCTGATTCTGCCTAACGGCAAATATTTGGTTTTGAATAAACGTTATTGTGCACCATTTTGTCAAAACCGATATACATGTATCTTTATTTTTTAAAGTGGGATATAATTTTTGAAAATTGTATCCTAGACATTTACCTTTATCAATTGAGGATAAGATAAAATGCATTGAATAACGGTATAGACGTTCTTAACCAAAATACTATTCTCAACTTACAACACACGGATTTTGAGTTAGTATACTCTTGGGACTTATACAAAGTATTGTATGTTGTCTGGTGTCTATTTGGACAAGGTGTTGATACTCATACTATATTCCGTTTACTTATGTCTTCTCTGCTTTTAGACACGTATTTCGTTGAAATGCAAAGTCCAAAGATTTTTAGAAATTCATAGGTATAAGAATAAAGTAGTGAACCAGACGTTGGAAGTATCAAGATTTTTCGAAGTAATCGAAGATGTAGATACTTATGCCAGGTATTCCATCATAGTAATAATGAAAATATAATTTCTCTCACAGGTTACTCATCCATGGGTGCGCTCCTTGATGAGCAATGTTGTATGACTTTTTTTCCATTTAGGGGATATGCACTGGACATCGATGCATAATTTTTGAATTTGGTTCCTTCTAAATTAATGTCTTTGATTCTATATGGATATAGAATGGTAGCATATATTATAGTAGTTAAGATATGGAGTTATCCAGTTTTTGTTTAAAAGTAGAATCCTGACGAACTCAAGGCATGTTTCAGTAATGGCAGTTTGTGGGTTGTCCCAAGATTTCGCAAGGGTTTAATTTCTACCATTTACAAGATCAATAGTTACATTGTTCTTGACTCGCCATTTTTAAAATAAAAAATGACTTCTTTTTGCAAAGAATTTAGTGGGGGTATGGTAAAACTGGAAGTGATTTCAGAACCACAAGCGATTACTGAAAATTTAATAGAACCAAAGGATTCAATTGGATTCGACAAACCATAGCCACTCCACGGATTTTAGTAGGTAATATCAGCCACTCGAGAGGTACTTAGGTTTTCTCGTAGACGGTGACAGGGAGGTTTGCATCATGGTTATTATGGCCCTACTAGTTATTAGCTGGCCATTGGGAAGTGGTGACTTCCGGATGATGGCCAGATACCTGATATCCAAGTTGGACTCCACGCACTTCAACAAATTATGGAATTTGTTGGGTGCTCCTGAAGGGGTAAAACTGTAATGACTCTGAACTTCCTGTACAGAAATTTCTTGATATTGTACAGAAAAGGATATTACAGCCTGTGTAAGAGTTAAAAGTTATTTTTGTTGAATAAAAGCAAGAAACAACTTGTAGCTCACTGGTAAAGCCTCTGCATTGCTGTGACATAACCTGTACTTTTGATTCCCATTAGACCTAATTATTTTTAGGATTTTTCTTTTTTAATTTTCGGAAGCCCAAAAGTTGCACGCGCAATACATGGAGAAATGAAAAGTTTCAAAAAAATCAAACAGGTGCAATGAGGCGCACATACCCAAATTGACACGTGGCAAAAATCTCGAGATGGATCATCAAGATCCGACCGCCCAAAATCCCCAAAGGGCCGGTGCCGATGGTCATGATGAAGCCAATTGCCTCCGTGCTTTGCACATTTGTCCCTTCGACTCTCCTTAACTCTCCTGCACTATTTGATTTTCCTGCAATCAAACAGACACTCTTCAATTCACCATTTAACATCATTTAAATTCTTTTAATCCACATTTTTAATTCCCAAACCCTAATTCTTCACTATAAATACTACCCCATACTCTAGCTCTTCCCCATTCTGAAATTTCTAGCAAAAATTCTCTTAAACTCCCTAAGCACCAAGTGGAGTTAAGTCCCCCAAGTGGAGTAGCAAGCCAAACTCGACGACCGGAGCATCTCCGACGAAACCACGACCCTTGAGGGTTTCTTCGTTCTCTTATTAAGCACCTAAAACTGTAAGTCCCTTCATTTCTATTCTTTTCCACCTCAAAACAATTTTTTTAAAACAAATCAACAAAAGTGGAGTTATTTCCGATATAATCTTCTTTTTAATTTTTGTATGCCGCTTGATAAGCAAATTAGATTAAACTAACATCCTATACTAATCTTAACCTTATTTCGCATCATTTAGTTTTTAGTTTAACCAAAAAAAAATCATATGAAACAAACATATAACGAACTTTTTCATTAAAATATCATGAACTTTAGTATAACCTTTCTCGATAACTAGTTTATATATATTTAGGAAAACATCATGGGGTAACAACCTACCCCCCCTCCACACTATGGTTTTATAGAACGGTACTCTAAACATATACCTAATTTAAAGAATGACTTTTACATTAAAATACCACACCTTTACAAAACGGGTTTCTTTTAATCAGTAATTTGAAATACTTGGCAATTACGCCTCTACAACCCTCGTTAGGGGACCCGCTAATGGATGGTGCGGATTATCGCACATCCTTAGGATAGTAGAGCGAGATTTTGAACTCCTCACGGAGTATTCGTCTCGAAAGGAAATAAAAATACGATTTTTAAGAAATGCGACATTTCTAAATAAAAAAACTAAAATTTGAAAAAATTATATAAAAATTATGAATTCGTATTTTTAATAAAAACATATTATGAAACTATATTCTTTAAAATTAAAAGTTAGAATTTTTAATAAAATACCACCAGGTTTCCAAAAGTATCAGTTTTCACAAAAGTACCATAAACTTTCAAAAAGCTAGGTTTCATCACCAAAACACCAAAACAATTAAAATACATGTTCATGAAAACCCTAAATATTACAAATCACCCTCGAGATTTATTTTTAAACTATATTAAAGTATTTTTCATAAAAACCCCTCGAAATATTCAAACAATATTTTAAGGACTCTAGAATTAATATAGGTTTAAGCGGTATCATTTCTCTTGAGCCCCAGAGAGTCGGAGAAAGTGAGTGATTGCCTATTCAGGTTAAACAACTTAACAGAGTTATCAATGATAATTGTTTTGGAAAAAAACACAAATCCTGCCGTCCATGTGCAGCAGTTGTCGATTTCTCCCGAACATAAGATTTTTAACGGTTTAAATCAATTCCTATGAAAAAGACATGAACTCGAATCCAAACTCGAATCTACACTTGAACTCGAACTCGAACACAAACTCGAACTCTAACCTAACTTAAAACTAAACTCGAATATGAACTCGAATCCAAACTACTCGAGCCAACTTGACTCGGACCAAGATTGCAATTGTCATGACTCGCATATTACTCGACTCACTCGACTGTATTGTACATCTTTTGCAATCTAGGTTTTCGATTAAGATATGTTAATCAATCAATCAAATCAATTAAGTATACTATACAGTTATAATATATATTATACTCGGGGTGCTTGGGATAGTTTCTTGTGTGAATCCAACGGAGCTTCAAGAGTCCCGTATTAACCTCTTGTTCATTTTACTCAAATATCAGTCGTGTTGACTCATCCACAGCCTAGAGCTCCGATGATAACACAAGAAATGGGCCCATGTTTTCTTGCTCCTGGGGCCCCACTCTTGAGCTCATGAATACTTCTACGGCTGCGTTGATATTCACACTTGGAACTTAACGTTAACATAATGACCATATAGAGACCTATAGAATATATTTACTCATGATCATATACACTTACTCGTCATATATACTCTACACTTGTTGTTTTCTTTACTCTTACCTATCTTTGGGACTTACCGAGCGCTAGTTCGCTGATGGTCATTCCACCCACTTTTCTTCTCTTGGAATGTTCGTCAGATCGGTCGAGACGGAGGAAGTTGAAGCCACAAAGGAGGACTACAACCAGATTGCTACTCAGGGCCAGCTCAATTTCAACTTTTCTTCAGTTTATGTATGACATTTGTTTAGGCATTTTCTTTATTGTATTTACTTTCCAGCATAAACTCATGTATTTGTAAATATTGGAATTTGAATGTAAATAAAGATGTTTGTTGAAAAATTTTCCAGTCTCCATTTATTCTTGTATTGTGTATTATTGTTTCAATACGCTTAGTATATTTATTTAGGGAATGACCTTCTCTGGGTAAATATGTCGCGGGCTTACCACGTCACCATTTCCGTTTACTGGGAAGCCGGGCGTGACAGGTTTTGTTGGTGGCCCATGCAGGTCAGTTCTGCATGAAGTCATAAACAATATACCATGAGAATTAATGAATTCAACAAATATTTACATTCCTTGCATTTCAAATTCTTTCAATCTATCCTAATCTATCTTTTATATCAAGGTGATGGAATCTCCAAACAGTACCAGCACAAACGTTCATGGTAATACTCCACCACCTACACCACCACCACCACCACCACCTACCGTTGCAACTCCTATCAATAAGCAAACGGTACTGCTTGAGGCTATCAAGAGCCTATCGGAGGGTCAGCAGCAGCAGACTGCTATCCTTATGAACCGTCCCGAGACGGAAGCACCTGGAGTCAAACAATTTTGGGCCTTACACCCAAAGAACTTCTCAGGTAAGGAGAGCCCGCTTAGGGCAGAAGAATAGGCCCAAGCGATCGAGAATGATCTGGCAGCGGATCAAGTGCCAGATATTTCCTGGGTGAGAGTTGCTAAGTTGCAACTGACCGATAACGCCAAGGTATGGTGGAAGGCTGATAAGAGTCGTCTCGCACAACCGATAGAATGGAAAACATTCTGAGACCTCTTCGACGCCAAGTAATTCCCAGAGACTGCCCGTTTTGACATGGAGCAGCAATTCATCCATTTACAGTAAGGCTCGATGTGGGTCAAGTCGGTAGATGAATATGATGCTGAGTTTACCATGCTCAGCAGGTAAGATATTGTCTAAAATTCAATTTTCCGATATCACTTACTACACTGCTAACACAAGGTCATAACAGGTTTGTCGCACATTTTATTCCCACTACTGAAATCCGAGCACGACGATTTCAGCAAGGGTTAGACTCTGAAATCCAAGCTGCACTCGCTACAGGGGATTTCCAAACCCATGAGCTTTCTTTGAAGGCTGCCTGACGCTATGAGGCAGTTGTGAAGAAGAAGGGCAGGCCGCAGACTGCCGGTATGAAACGCCATGTGCACCAGATCACAGGAGGGGTCTCTTCCAAGCCAGATTTTAACGGACCATCTCGGAGCCTAGTAGGTTCGTTCGCCTACAGCAAGCCAGACTTTTGCATCTACTGCAAAAGAACATGGCATCTTGTGAAGAACTGTCATAGGGCGAACAACTTGTGCCTGATCTGTGGGTCTTCTACTCATGCCATTGGAGCATGCCACCAGAACTGATGACCCAACAACCCTCCAGCTAGACCGGCGATCCAAGCTCTTCTTACCCGGTTAGCTCTACCAGCTCCAACTCCCCACACCCAGACCACTCAACCCCAACGCCGAGTGTCCAACCAGGCACAGAGTAGGTACAATCTTAGTAGCCTCCCTACCTGCACTCGTGCTCTTCGACACTGGGGAATCACATTGCTTTATGTCGCAACGGTTCGTCCAAACTCATGCGATCCTAGTTAAATCGCTCGTATCCAACTGGAACGTTAGTTCGGGGAACGTCATTCTAAACGCAACTTTGGGATACGATCTGAGTCCAGTGGTCGTCTGCAGTCGAGAATTTTATGCGGACTTCAAAGTGCTGGACATTCTAAATTTCGACATAGTCTTGGGAATGGAATGGATAGGAACTTTCTTTGCTACCATCGACTGTCACCAAAGGAGGGTAGTGTTTGAAATGCCAGATCATCCAGTGTTCTACGTCAAAAGTGGAGACCGAACCTTGGAACCTAGCGTCTACCGAGCAATACCAAAGAAGGCAGAGATTGCAGCGTTGCAAGCGGAAGAATCGATGCCAGAGATAGTTTGAGAGTTCGAGGATATATTTCCGGAAGATATATCAGGTTTTTCTCCCGATCAAGCTCTTGAATTCAGCATTGATTTACAACACAGCGCACAACCAGTAATAAAAGCTCCGTACCGATTAAGTCTGGAGGGATTGAAGGAGATCCGCATTCAGTTGGACGAACTCCTGAAGAAAGGTTGGATTCATCCCAGTACTTCATGCTAGGGATCTCCGGTGCTACTGGTGAAGAAGAAGGAAGGTTCCTATAGGATATGTGTGGATTATCGAGCTCTGAATGAAGTGACAATTAAGAACATGTATCCACTACCACGCATCGATGACCTTTCGATCAGTTGAGTGGATCTTGTATCTTTTTAAAGCCAGACCTTCGTTCGGATTACCATCAGGTGAAGGTCAAAGAGCCCGACGTTCCGAAGACGGCGTTTAGGACTCGTTATAGTCATTATGAATATCTCGTAATGCCATTTGGAGTGACCAATGCACCTGCCATCTTTATGAACTTGATGAACCAAGTTTTCCGAAAGTACTTAGACGTGTTTGTTGTTATATTCATCGACGACATCCTGGTGTATTCAAAGAATCGGAAAGAACACGCCGAGCACTTACGGATGGTCCTGGATACATTACGACAACATCAGCTCTACGCCAAGTACAGCAAGTGTGAGTTTTGGCTAGCTCAATTCGGATTTCTCGGATATATCGGTTCACGCGAAGGAATATCTGTAGATCCAGCTAAGGTATCTGCTATTAGCGAGTGGCCGACACCAAAGACGGTGAAAGATATAAGAAGTTTCTTGGGCTTAGCAGGATACTACCGACGATTCATCGAAAGATTCTCAAAAATCGCAGCACCCCTGACCAAGCTCACATGTAAAGACGAAGCATTCGTGTGGTCAGAAGCATGTGAAAAAGGATTTTGTAGAACTCAAGTCGAGCTTAACCTTTACATATCCTTGTAATACCGGATTAATCTGGAGGATTCGTTGTGCATTGTGATACGTCCGGTAAAAGATTAGGATGTGTTTTACACCAACATAGAAAAGTTGTGGCTTTTGCATCAAGACAGTTAAAGGTCCATGAACGCAACTATCTAACATATGATCTAGAATTGGCAGCCGTCATCTTCGCACTCAAGATTTGGCGCCACTATCTTTTGGGAGAACGAGTGGATATATAAACTGACCATAAAAGTCTGAAGTATGTATTTACTCATAAGGAACTCAACATGTGACAAAGAAGATGGCTAGAACTCATGGCGGACTTCGACATCAACCTACAGTATCATCCTAAAAAGGTGAATGTAGTTCCCGATGCCCTTAGTCACCAACCATTAGCAATCAACCTCACCGATCAGTGGAGACTACAACAAGAACTGCATGGATTGGAGATTGAACTAGTTGTGCCAGGTAGCGCTTCATATTTGATGAACTTACAAGTCCAGTCCACTCTTGTAAATCGGATCAAGACAGCTCAACCAAATGATGCCAGGCTATAAAGGATCAGAGAAGAAGTATAAAATGGACTTCGAACTGACTTCATCATCCACAAAGATGGATCCTTGCGATATGGAAGCCGTTTATGCATGCCAATCAGACCTGTTCGAGAAGAGTTGATGAAAGAAGCTCACAGCTCTCCGTATTCGGTACACCCCGGTGGCACGAAGATGTACAAGGATCTACGACAACATTACTGGTGGCATGGAATGAAGTGCGAAGTAACAAGGAGTGTAGCCAAGTGTTTGGTGTGTCAGCAAGTGAAAGCTAAACATCACAGAACTGCCGATCTACTTCAGCCGTTACCAATCCCAGAATGGAAATGGCAACACATTACCTTGGACTTCGTAACCGCATTCCCTTACAGCACGAAGGGTAATGACGTGATTTGGGTTATTGTGGATCGACTCACCAAGTCGGCTCACTTTATTCCATTCAGAGTTGGCTAGTCAACTGAGACGTTGGCAAGGAAGTACATGGAGGTGAGTAAAAATCTAAAGTAAGATTTAAAACCTTCAAGATGTACCATACTTGATACCCATAAACTCATACAGGAGATTGTGAGATTACATGAAGTACCTGGTTGTATCGTCTCCGATCGTGATACAAGATTCCGATCACAGTTTTGGCAGAGTTTGCAACCTAGCCTGGGAACGAGTCTGAATTTCAGCATGGCGTACCATCCACAAACAGAGAGACAGTCCGAGCGAACAATTCAGATATTAGAAGATATGCTGAGAGCCTATATGTAAGACTTCGGAGGTTCGTGGGAAGATCACCTAAACCAAGTGGACTTTTCATACAACAACAGTGTCACGCCCCACTTCCCAGAGTGCGCTAAGATCGGCACGTGACAGAGCCAACCATGCTATCTGTGAATAGGAAACATCCCTCCACAGTCACATTACGGCCGTCTATAATATATCAAGAACAGGAAAGTAAAATAAACTAACTAGTACATATCCATATGCCAGAATAAACGAGTCAAGAAATAATATGCGGAAGCAATAGATCCAATAAACAATAACATCTGGAAAGTAAACATAACTAAACTGGATACTAACTGGATACTAACAGGATCCTCACTGCTCGGCCTGACGGCGGAAATACTCCTGATCAGTCTGCGACAAAGGTAGAGGATCTGGGCCATGCAAAACCCAGACGTCAGTGCGTCATAATATCAACAATAATATAATCAGGGGTAGCAGGACATGCAAGCATGAGTATGAACAGGAATATATAACAGTGAAGTATATCAGTATAAGTGACGTGCAGTGATCAATCTAAACTGTGCTACTGGGTTATCTATTCTAAAGTCTTCGAAATCAATTAATGCAATCCTCATCGTAACCCATCGGTGATTATTCCATAACGTCCAGAAAAACGGCAAACAATAGGTATTCCGTAATGCCCGGAAAAACGGCAAACAATAGGTATTCCGTAATACCCGGAAAAACGGCAAACAATATAATAGCCCTTTGAGTTACGTTCGGTTACATTCTTGATTTCCCCATACCCCCAAGTTATGTGTTCAAGTCAGGTATTGATAAATCTGAAGCTAATGCCAACACAGGATCAAACAGGAACATGTTTGTCTATACAGACAACATGATATGTCCATCGGGACAACATGTCAGGATTGTCGACATTAGAAACAGGATCAGGTAACATGTCAAGTAGTGATATATCAGGTCATGTCAGGTAGTGTACATGTATCAAGTCATGTCAAGTGGTGGTGTATCAGGTCATGTCAGGTAGAGTACATGTATCAAGTCATGTAAAGTAGTGGTGTATCAGGTCATGTCAAGTAGTACACAGTGTAAATAATGGGTGCCCAACAGTAAGATGTAACAAGTATGGAATCAGGGTAAAAGTACGGATGTACGATAAAAGCATGGATGCACAAATATCTATCAGGGGTTGCATCATGACTAAGTAGGATGCACAATATCAAGTATGGGGTACTAATGTATTAATAATACGAGTTAATGTAATATGGGGTGCAACTAGTTATGCAGAATTAATGGTATGGATACACAAATAAATATGGATGCAAGAGTAACTATTAAGGATTGCGACTATAGCTCCATTACAACGTAGGATGCACATTTTCTAGCATGGGGTGTTAATGTAGCAGTAACATGAAATAACATGACATGGAATGCAAATAGATATATAATTAATGGTATGGATGCACAAATATCGATTAGGGTTACATTTACAGTTCCAAAACTAAGTGGGATGCACATTATTAAGCATGGGGTGTTACTATAATAATAATGAATTAATATGATCTATAGATGCAGTTATATACATTTTAAATGATATGGATGCAAACGGGTATCCGAAAACAGTAAAACTTTAGTATGGATGTATAATATGATAAACGGGTAACATTTTACTCATATGGATGCACAATGATATACCTAGCATGTAGCAAGATGAATTAGCATGCGACTAGATATGTAATTAACGATATGGATGCATACGGATATCCGAAAACAGTAAAACTGTAAAATGGTAATGTGGGATGCATAACTAAACATTATGTGATGTTATTATTCAAATGGGTGCAATATATTGTAGTCTAGCATGTAACAAGATAAATTTGCATGCACTAGATACGAAATAAATTGTACGGATGCAAACGGATGTCGTAAAACTGTAAAACTATAACATGGGATGCATAATTTTAAATACATGTATTATATTTATTCAAATGGATGTAAATATAGTAACATAGCATGTAGCAAGGTAAACTTGTCTCGATCGAATCACGCGACGGATATCCACGGCACGTCCGACGTCGGTAAATCGTCGCAACGCACACGCGGCACGCGGGACGGGTCCAGGCAAGGCAAGAGGGTGATCACACAGGCAAGGTACGTTCACTGGATCACTCGGATTGTCAGCGATGAGCACAGTTCCGGCGGTGATCACCGGAATCAAGAAAGAAGATCAAGAAAAAGAAAGAAGAAAGAAGAAGAAGAAGAAGAGGCTGTGTATTAAATAAGGAAAGAAAAAAATAAATAAATAAAATATATATAAATATATATATGCAGAGGAGAGAGAGAGTCACGAGAGAGAGAGAGAAAGCGGTTGTTAGTTTGTTAGGAAATTAGTTTAGATTTAAATTTAAAAAAATCTTTTATTAGTTAACTAAATTTTAATTTGTATCAGTTTATAAAATTAATATTATATAAATAAAATTTGATATTCTGGTAAATACAAATATAGTCCAAAACACGTCCGGGTCTGGTCTAAAATTTAGTTTTCAAATACGAAAAATATATGTGTCGACCAAAACTAAAATTACATATCCCGGTAACGAAAATGCATACCCCCAGGAACGGATGCACGTACGTGCACATAGCCATCCAAATAAGTCCGTTTCACTGAAAGGGACGAGAACAAGATGCGTGGATGCTACCACAGGGCCAGGGGTATCATGCAAGCCATGCAATGTATTTTTGAAATATTTTATGTGACTTTAAATGTTATACTTAAAAATGCAGATGCTAAATAAATGCCAGTATGCAGTATACAATAATGTAAGTGCACGGATCCACGTAACAAGTCAGGATAAATCATAAACATGAATCAAGACAGTTTTCAAGCAAGCGGGTCGGGTTGGATGCAAATACAAATGTCAAATACACTATTCGCACCAAAAACACAATAAATCAAGAAAATACCATAAATAAGGAAATACTTGACTTGAACTGGTATAAATGAATTAGGGTGTTACAAACAGTAATCAGATAAGTATTGTGATGTCACCATTTGCAGCACTCTACGGACGGAAGTGTCGTTCCCCGCTGTGTTGGGACGACGTTGGAGATCATGAACTTCTTGGACCAAAGATGATCGTGGCAACTGTGAACGTGGTTCGCACGATTAGGGAAAGGATGTGAATAGCCCAAGACCGATGGAAGAATTGGGCAGATGCAAAGCGCCAACATCTGGAGTTCCAACCTGCAGACCATGTATTCCTGAAGATCTTTTTAAATAGAGGAGTGATACGTTTTGGCAAGAGGGGTAAATTAAGTCCAAGATACATAGGACCATTCGATATACTCGAACGAGTTGGAGAAGTGGCGTATCGCTTGGCACTACCACCCTCATTGGAAGGAGTACACAACATATTCCATATATCCTAACTAAGACGATATGTGAGCAACCCCAGCCATATACTTGATCACTCAGAGCTCACGGTACAGACTGATCTAACCTGCGAGCAACAGCCAGTTGAGATCCTGGACCGAAAGGTGAAAACATTATGGAACAAGGAGGTAAACTTGGTCCGAGTGATATGGAGAAAATATTCGCTAGGAGAATCAACTTGGGAAAGAGAAGAAGATATGCGTACACGATACTCCTACCTTTTTGAAAATTAGTCTCTATGTAATTGTAAATTTCGAGAACAAAATTTTTGTAAGGAAGGTAGAATGTAACGACTCAGAACTTCCTATACAGAAATTTCTTGATATTGTATGGAAAAGGGTATTACAGCATGTGTAAGAATTAACAATTATTTTTGTTAAATAAAAGCAAGAAACAACTTGTAGCTCACTGGAAAAGCCTCTGCACTGCTGTGACATAGCCTATGCGTTCGATTCACATCAGACCCAATTATTTTTAGGATTTTTCTTTTTAATTTTTCGGAAGCCCAAGAGTTGCACGTGCAATACACAGAGAAGTAAAAAGTTTCAGAAAAATCAAACAGGAGTAATGAGGTATATACACCCAAATTGACATGTGGCACAAATCTCTAGATGGTTCATCAAGATCCAACCGCCTAAAATCCCCAAAGGACCGGCCCCAACGGTCATGATGAAGCCATTGCCTTCGTGCTTTGCACATTTGTCCCTTCGACTCCCCTCAACTCCCCTGCACTGTTTGATTTTCCTGTAATCAAACAGAGACTCTTCAATTCACCATTTAACACTATTTAAATTCTTTTAATCCACATTTTTAATTCCCAAACCCTAATTCTTCACTATAAATACCGCCCCATGCCCTAGTTCTTCCCCATTCTTAAATTTCTAGCAAAAATTCTCTCAAACTCGCTAAGCACCAAGTGGAGTTAAGCCCCCCAAGTGGAGTAGCAAGCCAAACTCGACGACCAAAGCATCTCCGACGAAACCATGATCTTCGAGGGCTTCTTTGTTCTTTTATTAACCACTTAAAATCATAACTTCCTTCATCCCTATTCTTTTCCATTTCAAAACAATTTTTTAAAAACAAATCGACAAAAGTGGAGTTATCTCCGATATAATCTTCTTTTTAATTTTTGTATGCCACTTGATAAGCAAATTAGATCAAACTAACATTCTATACTAATCTTAACCTTATTTCATATCATTTAGTTTTTAGTTTACCAAAAAAAATTCATGTGAAACAAACATATAACGAACTTTTTCATTAAAATACCATGAACTTTAGTATAATCTTTCTCAATAACTAGTTTATCTATCTTTAGGAAAATTTCACGGGGTAACGACCTACTCCACACGCACACTATGGTTTCATAGCACGGTACTCTAAACATATACCTAATTTAAAGAATGACTTTTACATTAAAATACCACACCTTTTAAAACGGGTTTCTTTTAATCGGTATTTTGAAATCCTTGACATACGCCTCTACAACCCTTATTAGGGACCCGCTAATGGATGGTACGGATTATCACACATCCTCGGGATAGTAGAGCGAGATGCAGAACTCCTCACGAAGTATTCGGTTTTGAAAGGAAATAAAAATACGGTTTTTAAGAAATGCGATATTTCTAAATAAAAAAAACTAAATTTTGAAAAAATTATATAAAAATTATGAATCCGTATTTTTAATAAAAACATACGATGAAACTATATTCTTTAAAATGAAAAGTTAGAATTTTTAATAAAATACCACCAGGTTTCCAAAAGTAGTAGTTTTGACCATAGTCACATAATTCGCGAATTATTCGCCGAATTCGCGAATAATTCGCGAATTTTTGATCAAACGAATTAATCTCCGAATTAATCGCCATTGCCGAACTGGCCGAATAATTCGCGAATTATTCCCGAATTATGTGATAAAACAGCGAATAATTCAAAAAAAAGCAAACAATTCACAAAATCAAAACCTAGCGTCTCATATATTAATTTATTGCTCGAAATCCTTCCCGAACATTTCCCGAACACTTACCGAATCTTTCCCGAATACATGCCGATTTTTTCCGAATAGTTCTCCGAATCCGAATTTTAGACATCGCCGAATTATTCCCGAATGACGAATTTGTGACTATAGTTTTCACAAAAGTACCATAAACTTTCAAAAAGCTAGGTTTTATCACCAAAAAACCACAACAATTAAAATATATATTCATGAAAACTCTAAATATTACAAATCACTCTCGAGGTTTATTTTTAAACTATATTAAAGTGTTTTTCATAAAACCCTCTCGAGATAATCAATATTTTAAGAACTCTAGAATTAATATAGGTTTAAGCGGTATCATTTCTCTTGAGCCCCAGAGAGCCGGAGAAAGTGAGTGCTTACCTATTCAGGTTAGTTAACTTAACGGAGTTATCAATGGCAATTGTCTTGGAAAAAGACATAAATCTTGTTATCCATGTGCAGCAGTTGCCGATTTCTCTCGGACATAAGATTTTTAACGGTTTAAATTAATTACTATGAAAAAGACATAAACTCGAATCCAAACTCGAATCTAAACTTGAACTCGAACTCGAACACAAACTCGAACTTTAACCTAACTCGAAACTAAACTCGAATATGAACTCGAACCCAAACTACTCGAGCCAACTCAACTCGAACCAAGATTGCAATTGTCATGACTCGCATATTACTCGGCTCACTCGACTACATTCTACACCTTTTACAATCTAGGTTTTCGATCAAGATATGTTAATCAATCAATCAAATCAATTAAGTATACTATACAATTATAATATATATTATACTCGGAGTATTTGGGATAGTTTCTTATGTGAATCCAACGGAGCTTCAGGAGTCCCGTATTAACCTCCTTTTCCTTTTACTCGAATTTCAGTTGGGTTAACTCATCCACAGCCTAGAGCCCCGATACTAACACATGAAATTGGCCCGTGTTTCCTTGCTCCTGGGGCCCCACTCTTGAGCTCGTGAATACTTCTACGGTTGCGTCGACATTCACACTTGGAACTTAAAGTTAACATAATGACCACATAGAGACCTATAGAATATATTTACCCATGATCATATACTCTTACTCGTCATATATATTCTACACTTGTCATTTTATTTACTCCTATCTATCTTTAGGACTTACTGAGTGCTAGTTCGCTGACGGGCATTCTGCCCACTTTTTTTCTCTTGGAATGTTCGTCAGATACGGTCGAGATGGAGGAAGTTGAAGCCATAAAGGAGGACTACAACCAGATCGCTACTCAGGGCTAGCCCAGCTTCACTTTTTCTTCAGTTTATATATGCCACTTGTTTAGGAATTTTCCTTATTGTATTTACTTTCCAGCACAAACTCATGTATTTGTAAATATTGGAATTTGAATGTAAATAAAGACGTTTGTTGAAAAAAATTTCAGTTTCCATTTATTCTTATATTGTGTATTATTGTTTCAATACACTTAGTATATTTATTTAGGGAATGACCTTCTCTGGATAAATATACCGCGGGTTTGCCACGTCACCGTTTCCTTCTACTAGGAAACGGGGCGTGACAAAAACCCATTAGGAAAAGTAGATCTTTCGAGATCAGTGCAGGCAGAAAGATGGTAACCTAATAAGGCTAGACTTGTAGTAAAGAGTTTTCTTCAAATACCCACTGTAGATTGTGATGAAACTTTTTCTTCAATGTCTGTGCTGAAGTCCATACGGATATTACCTGCCACTGCTATTATTCATGACTATGAGATCTGACAAGTGGATGACTATAATGTCTTTCTAAACGGGAATTTAGAAGTGCACGTGTATATGAATCTGACAGAAGGTTGTCGTAGTCAGTAGGAGCAGCGGAAGGTGTGCAAGTTACTTATGTCTATTCATAGACTGAAGCGGGCATAATGGAGACGGATAATCTGTTTTGATATGAAAGTCAAGGTGTTTGATTTTATCAAAAGAACAGATGAACCTAATAAGAAGGTCGTAGGGTATGTCCTGGGATTTGGATGATATACTCCTGATAAGAAGTGATATTCCTATACTACAATCGATTAAACTGTGATTGTCACAAAAGTTTCTCCATATAAGATCTAGATAATATATCAGAGATCTAACTAGATCTATGTCATCAGATCTATATTTAAAAAGTGTCCCAATTTGGGTATTTGAACACTATTATAAAGGATTTTAGAATGGAGGACTCCTAACGTGGTAGTGTACCCGCAGGTAATGGAATTATCCTCTCTAAAGAGATGTTTTCTAGACTGATGAGGAGAGGGACTCGCATGAATGACATAATAATTGCTTTGCTAATTGGGTCAATCATGGAATGTCAAGTACCAGACCAGAAGTTGCTTTTGCACTTAGTGTAGTAAGCAGATTTTAATCCTGGAGAAACAAAAGGAAGCGGTGAAGAACATATCAGGATGTTCTTAGGATGTGGTAATGGTTGCTTCCTTTAGGAGGCGATTACCGGTTTTAGCTTCCAACGTGACCTGAATGACAGAGTGGCTGTCAGAGTTATAAGTTTATTCTCTTTTGAGGAGCAGTATGTTGGACAGAGTGCCAAGCAGAATACTGAGGTAGATATGGCGCGGGTTGCTGATTATGATCAGCGGATAATACAACTCAAGAAGTTTGTTGAATAAAGTTGTTAATTTATGAACTTGGTCCCATCAGGTATCCAGACAATTCTAAGGCAAGGTATCCCTCAATTCGGGAGATATTTAATCTCCACGAAGTTGAGATATATAGAGAGAAAGTTAGAAGTATAGTAGCGGATCAACTCACTGAGGCTATTTCTCGAACACACGAGGCGTTAGTAGAGAAGTTGGGTATTCGGTAGCACACGAGCTGTGGGTATGCGATACCGCAATAATTGGCCTTAAGTGCAAGTGGGAGATTGTTGGCTATAGTGCTCTCAAGGCAATTACTGTAATCGAAAGTAGGCAATTATGATAATTGAAGGAGGACCTATACATGTAAAACAGCCTTAATCGAGATGATATTATACTATCTGGTTTGTCTTTATCATTGATGTGTATACGTTTTATTACGTATCGCTAATACATAATGATAAAGCCCGTAGGATCTTTGCTTGACTACCAGGGTTATGATGGCGTTCATACTTGTGAGAACTGGGTAGTCCATAAGCATATCCTTAAATGTCCATAGTCATGAGAGTATCGAGACTGGGCATCAATATTCCAGAGTCGACTAGTGTATACGTTTCTAGACCCCGACAAGGGGCGGTGGCAGATCTCATAACCATTGGTGTGTAGCACCTAAGATTGTATACAGGTGCTCACTGGAGGTGGGTGCATTGAACGAACTCACCGAGAGCTTCTAGATAGTACTATATCTATCGCCGGATAGCAGTTCTCAGTTGACATGAGTAGAGGTAGTCTGTTGACTTGAGATCGTCATTTGTTTTGTGTGAGTTCCCACTGTACTTAGATTACTACCCTACCACATATCTACTGAGTCGTGCAAACATGTTTTAGTTGGGTATAGTCCCAAGCCACATGGAGGCAGTGAGCGATCGTCAAGGATTCGTCTCTCCCGGTATAGAAAGTCAATGCCGCGCTGTGTCCGATTGGCTATCACCATAAATCCCTGATCATGGTGGATGAGATTTACTGATTGTAGATTAATATTTTCTTGGTAGGTGATGAGCTTGACACCGGTATGACTTATCGAGTTATTAGGGGTTTGACGTTATCCACCCTCTAGACCCGGTATGCGATACTTTTAGACGAATAGACCGGAATGTATGGAGATTGTCACTTATAGGTTCTGTGGGGATACTGATGAGTTTGCTCATCAACCTTCCTTTCGTTCAATACCTGAGTAGCCGTTATATACAGCTAGTGACGCTGACGTGTTTGTGGTTAAACTCACTGCCAGCATATTGTTGAGTCTTTAGAGTCCTACACAAAGGGTTTCCTGGTTCAGCCGAAACGATATAGTGTGTGTATTTTGATACGTATGGGAGTTCGATTAAATACGTGTACTTGATACACGTACTTTAATCGGGCATTTTGATAATACTGGAGGGTTTGAAAGATAGCCAGATCAATCACATATGTGATATGTAAGAAAGTATTATATCTCTTATTTTCTCTCTTTTGAGTATTTGTATTTTGATACGAATACGGTATTTATACGAATATGAGTATTTGTATAAATACGGGTATTTGTATCTTAATACGAATACGGGTATTCGTATTTTTATACGAATACAGTATTCGTATTTTGATTAAAAAAAATATGGGTATATGTATTTGATACATATACGGTTATGTGTGTGTTTGTTTGTACACATCTTTTCCACTCTCTTTTAGAAGTTTTGTCAAGAGTGTGAATGGATGACTCGTTGGGGTGAGTCACTCATCCACCCACTCTCCACCTAAATGATAAGATCAAGAGGGATAAAGAGGAGGCTACGTTTTTTACATGGTTATTCTCTTCTCCCTTCTCCTCTTCTCTTATGTTATGCTTCCAAACTGAAAAGAAAAATTGGAAAAAAAGAGATAACATAAGATTTACCACTACATCAACCTCACAACCTATTCTTACCAAGCTTAGGTCGTGAGTAGATTCACTTTGTTTACTTGGTGTAAAGCTAAAACTTGTTATCGGATTCTCTCGGGTGGATCATTTTCGACGAGAAAAATCGACGTGCGAGTTTGTTCCCGACGACTTCGGAGCCAAGCTAGAGTCCATGGAGTGGTGTAGAGCTCTTTCGAAATTGCGCGGATACGCTACAAAGGTAGCTAGCCCCCCTAACCTTATATGTTATGATATCTGGTTTAGTATTTGGAATCGATTCTAGAGTTTTGGTCGCTAGTGCTTGCTTAAAAAATTTTGTTTTCGCTTTCGCCTTTACCGCGAGTCTTGCGGCGCGAGCACTAGGGACCTTACAGTACGCATAGGATGGCATCTATCCTATGGTATAGGTGCAGCAGGGATAACATCACCCATCATGTCAATTGAGTCTAAACGAATTAATCGGTGATTTTCGTATCGACTCTAACCATGCATACACCACAAAAGAAAGAATATAAAATTATATTCTTCTTTTTATATTAAAATGCAAAAAAATAAATACAAAAATAAAAACTACAATTAAACTAAAAACTAAAACAGGAAAAAGAAAACACTAAAACCAGAAACGTTACCGGTGCTCAACATAAGGAAAAAATTGAATAGCTACAGAAGAAATCTGGGCTCTAGAATCGGCTAAAAATCGGCCACTTTTTGGATATGGCCGAAAATTTGCATGTTCTGGCCGAAAATCTTGTGTTGTTCTGCTCCTTGTACTCCCAAGTTCTCAAGTCCGCTCCTGATTTCCTGAAATAAAAAACATATATTTGTAGAATAAAATAGAACAAATGGTAAAGATAATACCTTAAATTAAAATTAACTAAAATTTCTATCACCTCCCCACAACGGCGCCAAAAACTTGATAGAGAATTTTATTGTTCCCTAAATTTTACCGCAAGTATACAGTTGTCCAATTGTAGTACTTTATGAATCGTCCACAGAGATGCGTTGAGATTTTAATTAATTCTAAAACTACTAAAACAATGTTTTGATTTAAAACTAAAAATTAAATTTCAAGGAATTAAAAGTGCAAGTTAAATTAAAAATATGGGTTTTTAATAATAAAGAGACCCTAAGGTGTCGAATTATCTTAACTATTATGGTTGGTTTATATGATTCTAGTTCTTTTCTATTTTGTTATTTAAATTAGTGATCTATTAATTATATCAAAGCATATGATAAAATAATATAGCAATGAAATATCAAACCAATAAGTAAGCATGCTTCATATAATTAGATCTACCTTATCAATTATATAAAATCATGTAGAAACCAATTAAAACCAAATATTTCTAATTAATTATAAATAACCTAGTTTTACCCTTTTATTTAATAACTTGTAGATGATCAATCTACAAGCTATCATATTATTGACATAACCTAGATTACCCTAATTAACTAGATTGAATTTCCTTGATGAAAATATCATCTTTACCTTCTCTAATTAGATTTCTAGTTCGTTACGCTATCATTAATATATGTAGTTTTTCGATATTATCACATTTTCCTAAACTATCATCATAAGATTTGGTTTATGAGAGTAATAATAAAAAGATAATCTTTTTAATCGAGATAAATTCATAATGAAAAACTAAGAGAAGAAAATAGAAAAGTTGACTTAACCAACCATAATAAAAAATCAATCCTAACCCTAGACAAATATTTAGCTACCCATCTTAATTGCAAACAAATTAATATAATAATAAGTCTGTATATTAAAATAAAAGTACTTACAAATTGTCTTGATCTCCCAATAAAAACCCTAGCTTGAACTAAAAAGAGAGAGATCAAACCCTAATTTAATACAGAGTATTTATAATGGCTATGGAGAATCCATGCGTACATTATAAAAGATACGAAGGAATATGATTTTTCTAAAAAGTCCGGAATCCTAACTCCTTAAAATTTCGATCACTTTTTGGTAATTTTCGGCCATGGCCGGTTTTTGGTGGGGTCAGGGCTCCAACTTTCTGGTGCCTCTTCATCTTGATTTAGGCAATCTTGTTCCACTCACGGATTTTTGATAATTTGCGCCATGGTTCTGTTTAAAACTCTTTAAACTCTACATCAACGCATGTAGTTCGTCTTTTGCGCACTTTTCACTTTTAACCCTGTGATATATATTTATTGACAAAACATATCCGGAACAGTATAAAATATGCAAAATAAAGATAAACATGTTTATAAAAGTATGCATTAAAATGTACCAATCAGTGTCCGCTCAAGTGAAACAGTGATGTGAATTAATTGTGTGTACGTGCAAGAGTTTGATTAAACACGTGTATTTAATACGCGTATATTATTCGGACTTTTAATATTACTCGCCGATTTAATTAAGAGCCGGATTATTAAGTCAAGTGTTGACTTAATATTCATATATACGATATAGTTGCTAGTATTGTGTATATGATACACTCTCACTCTAGTATATGTATTTGATATATATATAATTATATTTATATGATACATATAGTTGTTTGTCATTTATTGGTAAACATGCGGGTGGACAAGTGGGGACCACTTGATAAAATATTTAGATATTTTCTCAAGCCTTTTCTCTGTATATAATAGAAGGGAGAGAAAATCCCCTCATTCTTTCTAATTGTTCTCTCTCATGAGTTAAGATCCAAAGAGAAAACTTGAGAGGAAAAGAGAGAGGCTCTTCACTTCTTCTTTTTCTTGTCTTTTCGCAATTTGTGAGAGCAAATCACTTCACAAAGAAATATTCTTTGTTGGAGTTAAGCCTTGAACTGGGTTGCTTTTAAGATGGATCATCTTCAACAAAAGAGATCGCCGATCAAGCTCGATCCTTCACCCAATTGAAAAGTTTGGGTCTTCCACTAGCGTGTGGATACGCTACAAAGGTCAAAGCCCCCTCTAAACTCCAAGTTAGTTTTGCAAGATGTTTCTTTAGAATCACTAGTTTATGGATAATCTTGGTTTTAGTTTGTGATGCTTGCTAGAAATTTTTGTTCTATATTTCTCCTCGGTTAGCAACTGTTGCAACCATAACATCATAAACTTTACAATTGGTATTAGAGCCGATTCATTATCTAGTAGTTGTAGTTGATGATCCAATAGAACTAAACTTGTTCCATGCTCTATTTTTAGTTTTCAAAATCTGATTTTAAAATCTTTTTGGAGCTCACCTCACCCGAGCCCCGAGCTCAAGTTGGGCTTGCTTGGGCTCGGGGCTGATCTCGAGTCCGCTTGGGCTCGGAGCATATAAGAGGGGTCTATCCGTGCCCGTCGGGGCTTTTCTTGTGCTGGGGATCTGGATTTTCTGCAACCGGGGATGTGTTCGTGTTTGTTTTGACAGGTACGTCTCTGGGTTCGTTTCAAAAATGTTTAAATGCTTATTGGATCAACGGGATACAAAATAGTTTGATTAAATTGTTTAGTCAAATTAATTTGTATATATACATATATTTTCAAAAAAAATTGTCCAATGTAAATTACTGTGGATATCTCTACACAATAATTATGTTAATGAAAGCACCAATTCAAATGGAATGAATTCAAAATACTGTTGTTGCATGGAACAGTATTATAAGTCATATTCCCCATCTATTATACAATATTTAAATACGCTTTTTTTTAGGATTAAGAGTACGATGGAACATTTCGCTCATTAAACTATATTAAAAGCATAATATTCAAGACTACAACACATCTCGCGGTTCAACAAAATATAAGAAGAAAGAAATAGAGACAATAACTAGTAAAGAGAAAATAAAAAGTCACAAAAGAGATAGACCAAGGAAACCCTCCAGAATCTTTTACTTCAACACTTCATCAGCATCTGAAATCAGCGAAAACAAACGCAGATTACCAAATCCCAAAAACAGATGAATGAAGAGGCAAAGAACAATATAAACAGTGATGGAACAAATAGAGCAGCAACACAAAAAGATCAAAAGCACCTAATATGGTCTCCCATAGATCTAAATATATCATGGCGGCTTCAGAAAAAAGATATAGCTACTTCAAATCATTGGCTCAAAAACATTTTTAAGGATAAAAACTACCATTAGAAACGTCATAAAAAAGATTTTAAATGCCTCACAGGGTCACCAACAATAAACCAAGCCAGCATACTCACTCCACTTTCTCATATTAGAGAGAGCCACTAGAAGTACTTGTGCCAATTAGAGGATACAGAGAGGGGCCAACTTAGGTGATCTAAAAACAAACCATATCCCAGGAACAGAACCAACAACCTCAGCAATAACAGTATCAAGGCATATCCAATCAATGGAGATTGGAAGCATTAAGAACAGAGCATGCATCTTCATATAAAGATGGTGTCAGAAACAAATTATATTTAACTACTTTAAGTACTTGGAAAGTATATTTAAAATTTTAAAGTATCCAATAGTTTTGTTTAATAAGATTTGATTATAAGTTATTAAATGACAAGATGAATTAAAGTTCGTTATTTTAGGTATAGCAAGTAAAATGTTGAAAAACCGAAAAGCACAGAAAATAAAATTTCTCGATTTTCGTATGCTAAAATATTGAGAAATAGAAAAAAACAGAAAATTTTTGTGTGTTTTCTAAAAATTTCAAGATTACTTTCGTATAGCATGTAAAAAATTTCAAAAAACAAATAAAACAGACGGTTGAGATTTTTGAAAATTACGTAATTTTCGTGTGGTAGTATGCAAAATATTATAAATTTAAGGAAAACAAATAATTTTGGAATTTTTATAAATTATATGATTATCATTTGCTGTGAGCATGCAAAATATTAAAAACCAGAAGAAAACAAAATATTTGATATTTTTGAAAATTTCATGATTTTCGTATTTCATAATATTTATAAAAAAAGTTAAGAAAATAGAAAATTTTGAAAAAACAAAGAATAAAAAAATATTTTATTTTTGAAAATTTCATGATTTTCTTGTGCTATATAGCAAGCAAAATATTGGAAAACCGAAGAAAATAGAATTGTTAAAAAAATTTAAAATTCGCCATATTCTTGTACTATAATGTGCAAAATGTTGAAAACATGAGAAAACAAAAATATTAGGTTTTTTGTATGCTCAGCAATTCTCATAGGCTATAACAGCATTATTTATGCCACCTCAGATCTCGCTGCCACGTGCAGATCTACAAATATTAGATCAAGATCCAAGTGGGACCAAAAAGTCTTTCATTTGTGCTGGAGTAAAAATCGATTGGTAAAAAGAAAGTAAAGCTCATATCTAGAGATGCAGTGTTGAGAATCTAACTGTTAAGCAGCAAGGCAACAACTGATCAGGATGCGGTAAAGTTGTGTTATGCGGCTAGCTTTCGACAATAATTTGTGTGTTTTTGGGAATAGTAGAAGATTAAATCGTTTGCATCTCTGATTATACAGATCGAGAGATCTATTTGCTCCAATTTTATAAAATATAATACTTGGATCTGTATTCGAGTTGTTAGGGGACTTACGCTCGAGTGATTAACATGATATGATCACAAAATCGATTGCTTAAAATTGAAAGTTTAGATGCGGATATTTGATATATGTTTTTATTCTATTTATCAATTGTGACTATTTTTTTATTTTATTTTTGCCACTAATTGTGACTATTGATATGGGGATCTCATGCATGTATTTGCATCATCGGCTGGCTTGCTTGTGTTTGCCGTTTTGCGCCTACGCATGTGTGTTAATTCTAGCTCTCAGAAAAATTAATGGCATCGACTCTCTTCTTTCATACCTCTTACTCTGTGCGCTGTATTTTTTCTTCTTGAAATCAACCTCGAAAGAGGATCGTGCGATCTCACGTTGAAGAGAAAATTGATACCAACTGAGTCATGCCTAATGATTCACTCTGCACTATAGATGAGTAACAAGTAACTTGGTCTTCCTCAAACCGATAAAAATATGTATGTTTTTTTTCAACTTTAATTCTTTCTGAAAGATTTTAAAAGCAAACAAAATTTCACAATAACGATATCCTTTCATTCAAAAGAGTCAAATCACTTCAGCTTCAGCAACTTTTAAAAACAACAACAGCTTGATGAATTGGATTGCAACAGTCGGTGTGAGCATAGCTTATGGCCTAAGAATTTCCTTAAAAATTTCTTCCTCATTTTGAGGTTGTTGGTTCGATTTCCAAACAAGTGGCGGCCAAAAAGAAAAGAAAAACTTGAGATGATACACATAATGTAAAATGTAAAACTGAAGCAACAAGAATAGCACCATCACAATACATAGATCACTGCCCTTTCCTCCTGCCCAAAATATTTGAAATTTTCTCCCTCCTTTTCAACTCAATACACATTAATATATTTGGCAAAAACACACACATTGATATAAATAAACCACCACAGTTAACTAAAGAAGATGGTACCTCTTTTCCCTCTCTACTCTCTTCCCTGGTATTGACATTTGACACCATAACAAGCATAAATGCATGGGGGGAAACTCTTAGATGATAACGATAATGCATTCATGCATCGGCCTTTGTCCTTGAGCTCCCAAGCGTAAGCTCGAGCTCGTCGGGCCCACACTCCTCGTGTATCCTCTCACCCTCCCATGGCTTCACCAAACCTCCAGCCCGTAAGTTGTCGTTTCCGTTACTCCCAAATGCAAACTCATCCGATGCACAATCCATTATCTGAACATCTCCGCGTTCCAGTGGCATAACAGGGGAACATATCCCGCTCTGACCTGGGGTCCACATCCTGGATGAGCCCGCGCTTGCTATGTCTCCGCTGTTATAAAACCCAAATGGGTTTGATGCCACAAGGCTAAAAGTAGGCGACAAGGTCCCACTTTGAATCTGAAGCCCAGCGAGCCATGCAGGCTTGGGGATTTTACGACGGCGTCCAGGGCTCGATGGAGTCGAAGATGGAAGGAACGTATAATGGGCCCCTGGAGGCCATGCAGGTTGAGCATTCGGACCGTCCCATTCAGTCTTTATACGAGGAGAGGATGGTGAGCTCAATGGTGGAGACACTGGAGCGCTTATGGAGCCGTTGTGCATGTAGAAGCTGTGATGACGGTGGTTAGGGATGTTCTTTGAAGAAGAGGCAGAGGATGACGCTGAAGAGAGGTTCTTGAGCCAAGGGATGAGGGAGTTAGCATCGGACACAACGCCATTGATTGGGATGCTGGCATGTGTGATGTAAGATGAAGAGGCGGGGCTCGGGTTATATGATGAGCATGGACTGGCTGAAACTGAAGCCCCCACAACTTCCATGGGCTCCATTGGCTTGCATCCCTGCAGTGTTATAACGGAAAGAGGTTAAACTGCTGTAGCCATACTGTGAAATCATTCAAAATTACTACAAATAATATCTGGACTGCCGTTTTATTGAAGAAAATATCTGAAATTGAAGGAAAACTTATATGGGATAGCCATAAGGCCACGGACAAGATATAGGCAAATAAATATGTATGAGAAATTAGCGCAGCTGATATGAGTATGTTAAAAGGATAGACGACAATACCTTTAGAAGTAAGATAACAAATGAGTGCATTTGTACGAAATTGAACATAGCATCGATATAGGATAAATTGACAGATCCTACTTTGAGAGGCTCGGAGAAGATTTTATAGTTGCTAAAATTTGTAATCGTCTAGAGTACAGAATATTAGTTCTGTGAGACACTTAGAACTATGACTACTAATGAGTAAAGAAAACTAGTTTTGAAATGACAAATTAAGTATGCCACATGAATAAATTGCAATTTAAACTTTCCCATATAGGAACTTAGCAAAAGGGATGTTTTAGATTGATGGAATCATCAGGGTTTTCAGGGTTAATATTTGGCAACCATTTAGATATGACACAACATAATTTTAACATGTATTCTAAAAGAATTATAACATCATGAATAATCAATATACATTTTACAATTTGAAGTAGGATGAAGGTTAATTTCTTGCACATATGCAATAGTATATGCTGGAACCAGTTCCCAGGATCTTCACTATTCCACAAAAATATGCTCATTATATTGAACCATGTTAGTTTCTTATCTGTTCATGTGAACCATTTTGATACCGTTTCATCGAGTTTTTTAAATTTTAGAGAAAAAAATTCTTTCTTCAAAGATTACGGAAAAAAGAATGAAAACTTATATCCTAATCTGCAGACTGCAATTCAGTGCTGGAATTTAGCCTTAGAACTATCAGATACAGGATGTTTCAAGATCCAACTGGCAGGTACCCAAAGGGTTCTCCTAGAAATATTGTATCAGTTATGCGTTAATATCACATTTATGCATTTAGCCATTTAGGATGTTTAAGAGAACTGTTAAGAGTCTAAGATTTAAGGTCGAAAACTTTAATCAACTCTCATTCTCCATCAATCTCCTCCATTGTTAGTGTTCAATTGCTTGATGCAAAATTGTGAAACCCTAACACTCACCCAATTCTCGAATGAATTTTCTGCTAACATATATGAACTCCTTCAAGTATTTCACAGCAATAGGCCAGTATCTCTGCTCCAAATCTTGAATGAATTTTCTGCTAAGATATATGAACTGCTTAAGTATTTCACAGCAATAGGCCAGTATCTCTACTAACCCAAACTACTCAAGAAGCGCCACATGTCCACTTACGCTTTTTTTAAAAGAAAAAACTAAAAAAGGAAGGGGTGGGGGGGGGGGGGGATGTATTTCCATGAGAAAATCCACATCTCTCTCAACCACCCACCCCTTTTCTCAAAAAGTGTAAAAAGAAGAGGAAGATCCACATCTCTCTCAACCACCCACCCCTTTTCTCAAAAAGTGTAAAAAGAAGAGGAAGATTACATATATCCCTTGAATTTTTGTAATATTTATACGTGCTTTAAAATTTTCTTACATCTTATCTATTTTAATCCTTGCTTTTATTGGTAATTTAAATTTAACAACACATTATTTTTAACATGCAACATAAAAGGAAAACTACGTTAACAATTAAGTAACATATGTTGAAAGATATTATGAAATTTTGGTAAAAATAAGTATATATAAAATTCTTTTTTTTTGACAGATAATGCTAGAAATTATTTTCACATGCAATAATCTAGTATTTAGATCAGCAAATATCTACATTATTCTTCCCCATCAGTCGATAAAAGGTTGTTTGTCCTTAACATCTGCATTATTTATGCTACATATAGATATAAAGAATGAGCAATAATTGTGAAAAAAGCCAACTTCCAGTTTTGTCCTCCAGCTTTCCTACTTTTAAAATGCTTAGCCTACCAACCTAGTAGAACCTATATAGACTACGGGTTGGTGATTGTCTAAAAGATTGGAGAGCTTTGGGACTTGAATACCAACCCCATTTTGTAAGCTAATCACCAGCTCGATGGTCTATGTGGAATCTATCGGCTGGTATAAAAAGTATATATTGTTGTTCCTGAATAGTAAAGTTCGGCAATCTGCAACTTCCAGCACATCAAGATGCTTAGGTAATTGATAGACAAGACGCATGAAGCGCAAAAAGAAAAGCAAGTATACTCACAAGAGATCCCGCCACTCTCTCTCTCTCTCTCTCTCTCTCTCTCTCTATATATATATATATATATATATATATATATATATATATATAAAGTAGAAAAGAGGCCATAAAAGAGAATTTCCTCCTATGGCGTCGAAAGAATACACTCTCCATTTTTTCTGACGATCGGCACTCATCATCATCTTTATCAGGTAAGATGTGGATACACCAAATTTCATGTGATTCTTACACTTTTTCATCGTTGAATTAGCAGTGTAAAAAGTTTTATTGTCGGTAAACTATTAATTTTGCACCTACTAAATCAACGGTGAAAAAGTTATAGAACCATATAAAATTTAGTGTATCCACAACTTATGTGATAAAATGAAGTTGACGAACGCCGATCATCGAAAAAACTGATAGAGGGTGTATTTTTTCGACGCCATAGGAGAAAATTATCTCCTATGGCACCTCTCTCTCTCTATATATATATATCTCAATAGAGAGAGAGAGATGGAGAAAAGAGGCGAAAGAAGTGATTTCCTCCCATGGCATCGAAAAAATACAACCTCCACCATTTTTCACGACGATCGACATCCATCTATGATGTAGATACACCAAATTTCATGTGATTCTATAACTTTTTCACCATTGATTTAGTGTGCAAAATTAATGGTTTACCGACAATATAACTTTTAACATTGCTAATTCAACGGTGAAAAAATGGTAGAATCACATGAGATTTGGTAATATCCATATCTTCGATGATAAAGATGATGATGAGTGCCGATCGTTGAAAAAAGTCATAGAGGATGTATTTTTTCGACGCCATGAGAGTAAATTCCCTCATATGGCACCTTTCGTCCATTATTCTCATATATATATATGAGAATAATGGAGGAAAGAGGCCATAGGAGGGAATTTCCTCCCATGGCGTCGAAAAAGTACGCCCTCCGTCGTATTTTCCGACGATCGGAATCCATCATCTTCATCATTATCATCTAAGATGTGGGTACGCCAAATTTCATGTGATTCTACAACTTTTTCACCGTTGCTTTAGCAATGTAAAAATTCTATTGTCGGTAAACCGTTAATTTTGAACTCACTAATTCAACGATGAAAAAGTTGTAGAATCACATGAAATTTGGCGTACCCACATCTTAGATGATAACGATGAAGATGGTGTTCCGATCGTCGGAAAATACGACGGAGGGCGTACTTTTCAACGCCCTCCTATGGCCTCTTTCCTCTATTTTTCTATATATATATATATATATATATATATATATATATTGCAAATGAACTTGGTTAGAAGCCACCTTCTCATTTTTTAAAAAAACAAAGAAAAAATGAGAAAAATACTCCATTCTTAGGGCCTCCACACCATCATACAAAGAGAAAAAAATAATTAATTGTTATGTTAAAAAATACAAATCTTAGAGCATCCACATCATCAAAGAAAAAGACAAAAATAATTAAACATCTCCCTTTTTTGAAAAACAAAGAAAAAATGAACTTCCTAGAACTTGAGACAAAAAAGAACTTTGTAAAAATTAGTTTGAATTCCAAATTCAATCTACATTATACTCAAACTTAAGACAAAAAAGAACTTTCTAGAAATTATTTTAATTTTATCAGTTTTCAAATTCTACTTTCATTTACTTATAACTACCTTCGTTTACTTAAATATGGTAAACATATTAATATTTTCTAGAATACTCTTGATATAAATTACTAAAATGACTATTTTATTCACTTATTAAAATTTAAAATAATTTTACTCCAAAAGTCTCCCGTTTTATATTTGTCCATGGGCTCAAGATTTTTTTGAACTCTAAATAGGATAAAGCTACAAAACGTGCATGGGTAAAATGCTAGTGTGTGTGAGTATAATGGAGGAATATATATATATATATATAATGGAGGAAAGAGGCCCTAGGAGGATTTTTGCATTAGGTGGCGGCACAAATCACGTCCTCCATCATTTTATTCGACGATCGGCACCAACCATCTTGATCTTCATCTTCTAACATGTCAAAACACCAAATTTCATGTGATTTCAACACCTTTTCACCGTTGATTTAGTGGGTGCAAAATTAACGGTTTACCGACAATAGAACTTTTTATATCGCTAAATCAACGGTGAAATGGTGTTGTAATCATATGAAATTTGGTGTATCGACAAATTCGAGGATGGAGATCAAGTTGGAAGGTGTCAACCGTCGAATAGAATAGTGCAGGACGTGATTTGTGTCGCCACCTAACGCAAAAGGCCTCATATGACCTCTTTCTTCCATTATTCTTTCTCTCTATATATATTCTCTCTCTATATATATGAGAATAATGAATAAAAGAGGCCCAGGAGGGTTTTTCGTCAGGTGGCGTCGAAAAAATACATCTTCCAACATTTTATTCGATGATCGACATCCATCATCTATCATATACCAAATTTCATGTGATTCTATCACTTTTTCACCGTTGATTTAATGGGTGCAAAATTAATGGTTTACCGACAATGAAACTTTTTACATTGTTAATTCAACGTTGAAAAATAATAGATTCACATGAAATTTGGTGTATCCTCATCTTAGACGATAAAGATGATGATGGATGTCGATCGTTGAATAAAATGTTGGAGGATATGAATTTTTGGTGCTACCAAACGAAAAATCTTCCAAAGACATCTTTTCTTCATTATTCTCTATATGAGGATAATGAAGGGAGAGAATTTCCTCCTATGACGTTGGAAAAATACACCCCCAAGATTTTTTTCGACGATGGGCATACATTACCTCCATCTTCATCATTTAAGATGTGGATACCCCAAATTTTATGTGGTTCTATCACTTTTTCACCGTTGATTTAGTAAATGCAAAATTAACGGTTTACCGGCAATAGAACTTTTTACATCACTAATTCAACGGTCAAAAAGTGGTAGAATCATATGAAATTTGGAATATCCACATCTTAGACAGTAAAGATGAAGATGATGGATGTCGTCCGTCGAAAAAATGGTAGAGGATATAAATTTTTGCCGCTGCCTAACAAAAAGCCTTCTAAGGCCTCTTTTCTTTATTATTCTCTCTCACTCTCTGTGTGTGTGGAGGAAAGAGACCCTATGAGGCTTTTTTCGTTAGGTGGCGTCGAGATCTACATTCTCTGCCATTTTATTCGACAATCGGCACCGTCCATCTTGATTTTCATCGTCTAATATGTCGAAACTTCAAATTTCATGTGATTTTAACACTTTTTGACCGCTGATTTAGCAATGTAAAATGTACTATTGTGGGTAAACCGTTAATTTTGTATCCACTAAATCAACGGTGAAAAAGTGTTAGAATCACATGAAATTTGGTGTATCGACATATTAGACGATGAAGATCAAGATTGACGGTGCCGATCGTCGAATAAAATGGCGGAGAATGTAGATTTTGACGCCACCTAAAAAAAGTCTCCTAAGACCTCTTTTCCTCCATTATTCTCACGTGAAGAAATATGTAGACTAACGTGTAAAAATTAAGCAAGCTCTAGCACCACCTCATCTATTCATAGCCCCAAGAAGAGATGAAAATCGGCCAGCTGGTACAACCTAATCCCAATTCAGGTGCTCAATCGCATAAGTGACACAACACCAATCAGGTGTTCATTATCAAACTTTGATCATACTTAGGAGTTCTTGGGTACCAATAATTTCATGTGACTGCTACTTCTGTTACCATGTTGACATTTTGATGCGCTAACACAAGACACCTTTTCCTATCTATGCATGCATTCCCGAATTCTTTTTAAACTATAGGGAACTAGTTTGTTGGCATGTACTCTGCAGATGCAATAAACAAAATTATTGCCTTCATTTATGTAACATACGGTAAATTATATCTTATAAATGTAATTCTATTGGCATGCAAAAATAAATTAATTAATGAAAATAATGATAAAATCTTCTTGTTTTGATTTTAAAGTTAAAATAAAAAATCATCAACAATAGTCTTCGCTTTTGTAAATAATTTTGATCCATCCCTAGAAGATTGTCACATGGAATTCACAGAGATGCATATGTGACATACAATCAAATCCCAAAATCGACCATCTTCAAGAGTCCAAATTGTGATTATCAAGATAATTATTTATAAGAAATTTGGGTACGTCATATAAACTCACTGTAACACAGGCCCACAATTTATGCGGTGAGAATTTCGTGAAGGTGAGAGTTTGCTGGTTCGAAACGCATCTGGGAAAAACTTGATTCACAGCCTCCCCTCGTCCATCAACAAGAAACCACTTCTTAGTTCCTATCCTAGAGGCGACTAATCAACGTAGCCGGTCCAAATCTCACTCTTTGTCAAGGTGGGCCCAAAAGAACACATGTATCAACAGCCAGCAATTCTTCGAAGCTACAATATTTTCTCTGCTAAATCATTAGGAATATTATCTTTTTATGAGGTGCCATTTGCATGACCCTCATCTTTAATTCCTCACAAAGAAGAATGGACATGAGTTAACACAATGCAACGTCCCTCTCCCCTTCCACTATGACGACTTGGGAAAAGTGTGGTTGCTATTATATATGATCTAATAGCATGGGTGCTATAGATCAAGCCACACATCCTACGTGCAAAGCACGTAGTATACACCAATACACAAAGCCCCATGTTTTACACTAATCTCGACCGTTTGACTTCAATTTTGGATGAATCTGGACCGTTGATCTAACAGCATGAGTGCTATTATGTTTGTAACAGCAGCCACTCCGGATCCATCCATGAGGTTTGCAAAGCATTAAAAAAAGCCAATGAAAGGTTATTAAATTTCACGTGTTTGGGGATCCTTGAGCACACCAGAATGGTGTCCATAAAGGGAAAAGAAACCATCATTGACAAGGATATTTTCGTAATTGCGCAGACAGTGACGTAAGGATTCCAGACACATGTCGTGGGTCGCGTGGCCCACGGGAGACAAACCCACGAGAACTCCAGCTCCCATTATAGACGCATAATTACCTGAAAGCCCTTGCTCAGCGTCAAAATCGCGAAAGAAAGTATCTGCGCTAACGAGCGCCGGCCTGCTCAACATCTGCTATCCTACGCCGCCATGGCGGAATTTATATCGGCGGCGGAACAGCACACAGAAAGACTGGGAAAGCGGCGGAGGAACCAAACATCGCCCCAACGCGCACGTTAGCGAAGCAAGGCCCACCTGCTAACGTGCGCCGAACGTGCATACCCACAATAACGGCCTTAGAGGGCCATTCCCTCAGCCTGCCAGCTGCTCATGGTAGCGAAACGGGGCACATGCTACTACCGTGCGCCGGTAAAGCTTGATTTACCGCGCCTGCGGAACTGTACTCAGCAGACTGGAGAAGCGGCGCAGCGATAGCGCCGCGAATTCAACGCTTCCCGCGCACGTCTAAGGTACGCCTGCACGCACAAGCGCCTTCCCCGCGCCGCGGCGAAGCCAACCGCCACGGAGAGTGGCTTACGTTAGAAAAGCAAATCACACGATGCTATCTATCGTGCGCCCCCACAAACAAAAACAAAATTTCGTCCCGGATCGTCAAAATTCAACAAGCAGAAAATGACACAAGAGATGCGATTACAATTAGAATAACAAAGAATCACCTTGCGGTAAGTGGTGCCGTCGGCTTCAACGGTCCATCCGGCCTCGTCGCAGAGGGCCTTGAGGACCTCGTTGTTGTCGCAGTGCTTGGGGAGCCTGTAGTTGCCGTAGGCCCTCAGCCCCGCGTAGATCTTGGCCGCGATCGCCCTCCGCCGCCTCTCCCTCCGCTTGTTGTTCTCCTTCTCCTTCCACGTCGGCGCCCTCCCCACCGACGTCATCGAGGATTATTATTAAGAAGAAGAAGATAAGAATCAGGAAGGAGGCAGTGAAAACAGATGGAATGGATTCTTATTAAGATGCATTAAATGCTGGGGGTGTTTTTTGTTTGTGGAAAATGGGCTTGGGAGGATTGGGGATTTACGGGAGTGCCATTTTAGGGGACGATAAGATATGGATGGATGGATGGATGGGCGGCAGTGTGGGGGACGTGATGGTTTTAACAAAATAAGGCCCAGCAAGATCTGCTTTCTTAAGCAAAAGTTTACCGCTAGGGTCTTGTTTGCCGATTCCATGAAAATGGGAAAGAACAAAATTTACTATGAATTGATTGGGGACCATATTGATTGTAATGATATTGGGTAGAGAAATAAATCTCACCACACAAATCCCATGTGTGGTTGGATTAGTCATTGATTTCTTGCTTTGATTTAGGCCAGAGCAGGAAATCCAAATCATGCCGATTCTAATCAAAATCTTTGGCAGGGTAGAAAGCAATAGTAGAGAGCACATTACAAGAAAATAGTTTCTAACGACTTTTTATATAGCGCAAGGGGTTTGGTTTATGATAACACAATGAGATAAAGTTGATTTGGAGAATGACGGGTTGGAGTTATACAATCTTTAATTTTATGCGCTTTCTACCTCAATAAATAGCTAGAAAAAATTGGATATTCACTTGTCAAATTATATCCAAAGGACAAGAAAATGAGTCATCTTTTCTTTTTGTGAGTTTCCTCTTGCCAAATAATAATTATAGATAAAAAAATTATCGCTTTTTTTATTTCTTATTTGCAAACATGACCTGGATTTAAACAGGACTGTTATTTAATTTATATTATTATTTAATTTATGTGGTTGTAGTTATTGAAAAATAAATAATTATTTAATATGCACTGTTAATATCAGTAAGATTGACCGATATTGACCGTCGGCCATGATCATATTTTTGAAGATTTCAAAGTTTTGGTATTTATTTGCCGATCCCTAAAACTATTTGATTATTTTATGAAAACAAACCTTAGGTATGAGAACATGAGAAAGAGAGCATGCATTGATGAAAAATTTCTATTAATTTAATTTTTTGAAACAAATCTATTATTTTAATTAGTTTCCATGTTTTCGCAATGTTCTTATCGTGTATTGTAATTAATTGCCTGCGATGTATGGTTGTGATATAACCGAGCAACTTAATTATGCTTAAACACATGAAAATGATGGGGTTTCTTTCTTTCTTTCTTTAATTTTTGGCAAATAATAATTGAAGTATATTAAGGCTGCTCATGGTACATGGATTAAAAGATTACCTGGACTCCTCATATTCCGGGGAAACGTGATGGCTGGGTATCCAATTTCAAGGAATCTTGCATATTTGTGCTTGGTATATTTTAATTATCCACGGTAATATATATATATATATATATATATATATATATATATATATATATATATATATATGGTACATTTTAATCATCCACCACGATAATATATATATATATGAGAGAGAGCGAGAGGGGGGGGGGGGGAGAGAGAGAGGAAAGAGGTCATAGGAGGGGATTTCCTCCTATGGCGTGGAGAAAATACAACCTCCACCATTTTTTCCGACGATCGGTATCCATCATCATCATCGTCATCATCTAAGATGTGTGTACACCAAATTTCATGTGATTCCACAACTTTTTCACCGTTGATTTAGTGGGTTCAAAATTAACGGTTTACCGACAATAGAATTTTTTACATTGCTAAATCAACGGTGAAAAAGTTGTAGAATCACATGAAATTTGGTGTACCCACATCTTAGATGATAACGATGAAGATGATGGAGGCCGATCGTCGAAAAAATTGGTGGAGGTTAGTATTTTTTCCACGCCATAGGAGAAAATTTCCTCCTACGGCCTCTTTTCTCCATTATTCTCATATATATATATATCGGCGATGGCGACGGACAATATGGCGGTGAGGACGGCCGGCGGCTGCAAGGGAGGCCGGCGGCAAACGTCCGATTGGCTGCAGGCGGCGAACGTCCAACCGAAAGACGAACGGCGATGGACGGCGAGGGTCTGACCGGCCGCCGGTGACAAGGGAGGCCTGTGGCGAACGTCCTAACGGCGGTGAGGAAGGCTGTCATCAAATGTCCGGCAAGCGACAAATGTCCGACAAGCGGCAAGAGAGGCTGACGGCGAATGTCTGACCGACTTCATCAAGGAGTGAGGGAGGCCGACGGCGAACTTCCGACCGGCGGACGGCCGGTTAGGGAGGCTGACAGAGAATGTCTGACCGATGTCGAGGGACGAGGGAGGCCGACGGCGAACGGCGAGGAAGGTTGGCGGTGGGCCGGCCGGTCGGTGGGTGGCGAGGGAGGTCGACAGTGAGTGGCTGATGGTCATGACATATGTCACGTTAGGTGGACATATTTCGTAGTAATTTATGACAGACACATGTTTTGGGAGGAATTGGATTCCCATAAAATTGGGTCTTTTGATTACCGCGGTAATACAATATTCTTAGTAATATTTTTTACATCTAAACAAGTGGGGTAATATTTTATGATAATTTAGGATTCCAATTACTAAAGATAATTAACTGGTAATGTGGTGTAACTTAATTTATGCACAGGGGAAAAAAGCATTAAGATATTAAAGTGTAATAGGGATAAAATCGTTGGAGGCCTTTTTCATCCAGCAGCACAACACACATCTATATGATTTCCTCCTATGGCGTGGAAAAAATATAATCTCCACCATTTTTTCCGACTATCGGCACCCATCATCATCATCGTTATCATCTAAGATGTGCGTACACCAAATTTCTTATGATTCCACAACTTTTTCACCGTTGATTAGTGGGTTCAAAATTAACGGTTTACCGACAATAGAACTTTTTACATTGCTAAATCAACGGTGAAAAAGTTGTAGAATCACATGAAATTTGGTATACCCACATCTTAGATGATAACGATGAAGATGATGGGGGGCGATCGCCAAAATTGGTGGAGGCTGTATTTTTTCCACGCCATATGAGGAGATTTCCTCCTATGGCCTCTTTTCTCCATTATTCTCTCTCTCTCTCTGTGTGTGTGTGTGTATATATATATATATATATATATATATATATATATATATAACCAATGTGGTAAAGGTTCTTTCTTAAGTTAATTATGTGTATTATATGGTATTTAAAAGCCAAAAAAATGACAAGATAGAAAAGTACAACAAGGGTGAAAGCTTGGAGAGTATTTAGCAAGTTAGTTGTAAGAGAGGGTGGTTGCTGTTTTAAATCATGTTTTCAAATTTTACGTAAGCAAAATGATTGCGTTCTAACGCTATAAATTCCAAATAAGTTTGTGGGTTGATGAGGGGTGAGAAATATGAAATAGAGATGCATAATCTCTATATTGCTTTTTCTAACTCGTATTTTTATATATTCATGAATACAATAACTTATATGGAATTTACCGAGTGTCATTAACTTGTTTCCTATTTTTTTAATTGATGACCAAAAGTTAAGGGTTAGATGGGAAAGAAAATGCATTTATACATGCACACAAAAAAATAAAAAGAGAAAGAGCCTTGTGTCAGTATCTCCACTTCGAGGTCTGCTGCTTTCTGAGCGAATAACTTGTCTCGGAATCTGAGCAAAGGAAACGCTGCTGAAGAAACAAAACGGACCCAGAGATCAATTCCTCGGAAATGGAAATCTAACACCAACTCAAGCTTTTTAGGCAAAAATACCCATCTATTAGATTGGGGTTTTAGTATCTTTGCAGTGATTTGCTATATCTCTGAAATTTCAATAAATAAAGCATATTCAACAACCAGCTGCACATCACTTTGTAACCCACTTCACAAGTTCTCGCTTTTTCACATGACAAAATTGGGCAGTGGAGAACTTTTAGTTGTATATTTCATTTTTAATATATACTACTAAACATTAGCAGTTTCTTGCAGCTTCAAGATTTTGTTGCCAGAGGCTTTATTTTGTTCTATAATGGAGATGTTTAATTTAGAGAGAGAGAGAGAGAGGAGAATAAAGTTGGGATTGCGATATGATATCTGTAGCCATGTCTCTTGGTCTTTGACCAGCAGATAAAGGGTTGAATGGAATCTCAGGTAATCACTAGGACTAGCAATTCCTTGGGATAAGATATGAATACAATGGTCCCATCATGTACGGTGACTGATACAGAGACAGGTTCACATTTATTCTGCGATTGTGGCGCTGGAAGGTTGTTCCTTGCTGAATTCTCCGCTAATTTTGGAATCGGGCTAACAATAGGAGCCGATTGAGAGTTTTCAGAGGTGGATGGCTAACAATAGGAGCCGATTGAGAGTTTTCAACCGACTAAGACTTCACATAACAAATTCTGGTGCAAATAGCTTGTGCCTTTGCCGCGGCGGTTTGGTGGAATGCCGGAAACTATATTCGATTTGCAACTGACGGAAAGCTCGACCTACACAAAGAGATTCGGAATGCGGCATTTTTACTACATGAAAGGATTGGCCGCATCAAGAGCACTTGAACATGCTTTTTCCCGGTTCCCTTTCTTTTTCTTTTTGTTATGTTTTCTTCTTGTTATTTTTTTTATTTTCTATGACCTGTATTTTTAATGTATTTATTTTTTTTAGATTATGAGTTTCCTTGACCTTATAGGTTGTAATATTACTTGGTTTGATTAATAAGTTTAAAAAAACAAAAAACAGAAAGCAAAAGGATGTTAGACTTCCTCCAGTTTTGTTTCTCTCTCTTGAGAGCCAAAGTTAGGGCTTATTTGGATACACATTTTTCCTCGGATTAAAAGCCATTAAAAGCCCAGGTTACTTTTATACATCCCTACTTATTTAGATGTAATTATATACTTATTCTAAAATAATCTTTGCAAATTTTCTGAAATATTACAATTTTCCCCCCTTAAATAAATTTGGTATCCGAATTTTAATTTAAACCAAAATCTTTAAAATATCTCATTAAATCAAATCAACGGGGCTCCGAAGTTGCACACAAGCTCAAAATACTACATAATGTGTGATAACGGTTCAAATAGTATATGTAAAAACAAGCACATCCTAATGGATCACGTACAATATGAAATACTCATCAATAAAACATCATCAAAATTCTGTGCCAATCATCGACACTCGAAATCCCAAAATATCATAATGCAATGTGGATACATGAGGAATGAAAGTGTGAAACCCAGATAACAGGATCTCTAACACACGCTACGAGGACCACACCTGCTGCTACATGTGATGCATGAAAATGAAATCAAATGCAACGTATATGTACAAAAACAAAATTAAGTGCAATTGATGTGCACAAAGCAACATCAAGTGCATCGAGTTTGCACGAAACAACAATCAAGTGCAACTGCTGTACACAAAAACAAAATCAATCATGTGCAACTGGTGTGCACAAAATATCAATCAAGTCATAAAAACACATAAGCCAAAACAACCGACATCGAAATATTCTTTCTTCAATGTCGAAAGTGTGATATTCGAATCACTAAAACATCAAGACCAAGACAAAGGGTGATATCCAGATCACTCAAAACACAAATCAAACAATTGACATTGAAACGTACCTGCTCCAACGTCGACAGGTGCCTGAGCACCCGGAGCGGTCAGAGTAATAACTCTCGCTCGCCCATTGTACACGGCCTCCAAACGAGAAATCCTATCAGAATACGGAGGATCAACTTGTCCCACTCTCACCGGAGTACCGTCCTGGTCAGCCCTCATCTCAGACGAGCTTGTTGACTTCATCTCTAACTGCAGCCCTTTCCGCTCGCATAGTCTCTGACGGCATAGTGATGGGAACAAGAAACAAACAACGATCGGTTTCCGAATCTCAACGAAATAGCATCGCAGTGCTAACAAATCTGGAAAGAAGCAAAGAGGATCAGGAAAGAACTTGAAATAAATCCTGAGGTTACTAAGAGGAGTGTTGTATCGTAAATATACCGCGGAATATACGTACGGTACGCAAATTTACTTAAGCTACCTACTCCATCATACCAAGGGCCACCCACGTAACGAAAGTTCGGGTTTAATACCCTTAAAGTTAAGTCTAAGTTCTGTAAGGTTAAACCTAAGATTTAAGAATTCATATCCTAGACTTCATATAGTCAAACCTAGACTCAACAAAGCTTAAATCTATGCTCACGTGATCGGCAGTTGAATCACGTGAAGTTTATAGGACTCCACTGTAACCCAAGTAAGCCAAAAACTAGGAATCTAAACCATTTTTAAATGAAAATAGTAGATGTGAAGTTTTGAAAATGGTTTCTAAATGAAATCAAGTCGTTTTAAAAGTATAAGTAAAGTTTGATTTAAAACATTTCGTCGTTTAAAGATCGGGTATCACCTCCCTTATAATTTTTGAGTAAAACTACATACAAACATAAAATATAATAAGCGTCCCCAACGGGAGATAGCTTCCACATCCAAACGGCGGAGCAACCATGCAGAATATACGACGCTCAAGACGAAGATCAACACAAGAACAAGTAAAATACTATAAGTATCAACAAGTCAACTATTTCCAAACTTGAGATCCAAAAGAATAAAAATACAAGTCTCGCCTCTAAGTTCGGCTATATACAAGTTTTGGTCGATGGGGTTTTTAACTAATTCACAAAAGAATATACATATACCAGAGGCAGTTACGTTGAGATTATGTAACCCACCTTCCAAAGCAATCATCCGAAGTAAGAAGTGTGCCGGTAAGCCGCTATTGATCTAAGCGGTCGATCCTGCAAGAAACTAAAACACAACGGGGGCGAGCTTCCAACTCAGCGATTATAAGTAATATCACAAGATACACACACACACACATAATAAGCATGATGTATAAAAATGAGTGCAATGAAATCAACGTCATCTTTAAAATCATCTTGAAATGCATGCCAATCATCACAAACCAGAATCTCATCATATTACACCGGTGTATCCGAATCGGTCTCCCCCCTTCCTCGATTACCGGATCACAACAAACATATATCACACTAGTGTATCCGAATCGGTCTCTCCCCCTTTCCTCGATTACCGAATCACACCAACATATATCACACTGGTATATCCGAATCGTTCTCCCCTCCCTTCCTCGATTACCGGATCACTCCAACCCACACAAGAAATTCATGATATCCATACAGATCTCTCCCTCTGTCACGCCCCGCTTTCCGGTGTACGAGGAAGGAGACGTAGTCAGGCCACAACGTATTTACTCAGAAGTAAACACGCTAAGCGTAAATAAGCAATATATATAAAATGCACAAGAAATGACAAGAGATATAATGTAAACAACAACTTTTGTTAACATTCATGTTTACAATACATTGTTTTGAAAAGGAAAGTTTAAGGATATAAACAATGCCTAAACAATGACATATAAACTGGAAAGTAAGTACAAGTAAGCTAGAAGTCTGGCTGTGCCTCAAACTGCTCCAGATACTCCTGGTTGGGCTCGGTCTCCTGAAGATCCAGTTCTCCTAACGAACATTCCAAAGAAAGAAAGAAATAGGAATGTCGTCAGCGAACTAGCGCTCGGTAAGTCCCAGAAGTAAGAATAGAATAGAACAAGTAAAGAAAAAGAGCTGGTAATTATACAGGTATATGTTTGTTATACTACGTAGTTGTTTGTAGTTTGGTACATAATGTATCAGTGTATACGAGAGGAGTCCAGCTATTCCGTGGACTATGGTAACATGTAAGTACAAAGCCCCGTCAAAACCCACGGGACAACGACACGAGAGTTCATGTAGGTGTCTTTTAGTGTCCATCATCGTGCCACTTTTGATACATTCTGTACCAATCTACCCCTTTAAAATCCCGTAATGTATTGTGTTGAATTATAGTTATTATACTTGCCGAGACCATAGATACAAGTTATTTATGTAATCAGATTCAGGATGTAAACAAGTAGGCATGTAATCAAGTCAAGTTATAGCCATGGTTCGGTCAAGTCAAGTCATGTTTGCAGGTTGATCTTGTTATGGTATTCAGGTTCAGGTTCAAGTATTCATGTTTGGTATATTGGATTCATGTTAAATTGGACTCTGATTTGAGTTAGACTCAGATTTGATTTAGACTCAAATTTTGTCAGACACTTAGAACTGATTTGGATTCTGAGTTATATTCGGGCGTTATCGGTAACTGCTGTACATGGACGGCAAGATTTGTGTACTTTTCCAAGACAATTACCATTGATAACCCCGTTAAGTTTTTCTACCTTAAATAGGCAAGCACTCACTTTCTCCGGCTCCGTGAGGTTTAAGAGATATGATCCTGCTTAAACCTATATTTACTAAAGTCCTTAAATGTAATTTTATATAACTCGAGAGGGTTTTATGAAAAATATTTTATATACTTTCAAAATAAATTTCGAGTATTTATTTATATTATTTAGAGTTTCCATAATTGTGAATTTTAAGAATGTGAAGTATTTTAGTGATAATACTTTAGCTTGGATAGTTCAAGGTATTTTACTGTAAAGCTTGACTTTTGGATAAATTGAATGTATTTTGATGAAACCTGTCATTCCTTTATTTTTTTAGAAAACATGGAATTTTTATTATATCTTGAAAATATGTGGTTTAATAATATTTATATAATTATTAAAAATTCATTTTAATATTAAGTAGAAAATTTCGTTTTTCTTAAAAATCGTATTAAAAATCTTTCGAGACTGAATGCTCCGCGAGGAGATTTGCATCTCGCTCTTATTAAAAATTCATTTTAATATTAAGTAGAAAATTTCGTTTTTCTTAAAAATCGTATTAAAAATCTTTCGAGACTGAATGCTCCGTGAGGAGATTTGCATCTCGCTCTACTAGCCCGAAAACATGCGATAATCTGCACCATTTAATAGTGGGTCCCCTAAGGAGGGTTGTAGAGGCATATGTGCAAAGAGTTTTGATAATACAATTCAAAAGAAAACCGGGTTTTTATAGTTCATGGTATTTTAATGTAATATTGTAATAAAAGTAAGATCAAGGGACTTCGTACTATGTAAACATGTGTGTATGTGAGGGGTAGTTCATTACCCCGTGAAGTTTTCTAATGGTATAATTATCAAAAGTACTAAAAGATGAATATATGAATTTCATGGTATTTTAGCATAAAAGTTAATTTAAGATTATGTTTCATGATATTTTAGGGTGAAAGTTGTTCTAAACATTAGTTATGTAATTATAAATATTGTGTAAGAATATGCATGAAGAAAAAATAAGAAAGAGTGTAATTTTAGGGTTTAAAATGAAGATGTCGGTGTTAACATCACCTCCGACATATTTTATGAAAAAGAAGTTTTAGAGGAGAAGGGGAAGGATTAGAAGGGACTTACTAGCTAGATGGGTGAATAGGAGGTAGAAGAAGAGGTATTGGTCGTCGTGGCGTCGTAGGGTCGCCGGAATATCCTCGATTCTTCGCCGGAAGTAGGTTTTTGGCTAACCCCACTTGTACTTTTCTTGTACTTGAGAAAATGTGATAGTTTTGTCTAGAATATTCAGATTGAGGAAGGGCTAGGGTATGGGGTTATATTTATAGTGTGAAATTAGGGTTTTGGAATTAAAAAAATGAATTAAAATACATTAAAATTGGATTTAAAGGTGAAATTGAAGTCTCTGTTTAATTTCAGAAAAATCAAACAGTGCAGGAGTGATGGGGGTAGGCCAAGGGTTTTGTGTGCAAAGTACGAGAACTTTTACCCACGGGGGCCCGTAGTCGCCGGCCACAGGGAGGATCTCACCGGTCCAAAGTGAGGGGGAGGTCGTTGGATTCTTGCCACGTATCCAAGTCTGTGTTTATAATATTATGCACGTGTTTGTTTTTCCTGACTTTTCATTTTTATGTGCAGTGCACGTGTAAACTTTTAGGCTTCCAAAAAGCTTAAAAGAAAAATTCAGAAAAAATATAATGTGTCTGATGGGATTCGAACACATGGGTTACGTCACAGCAGTGCGATACTTTACCAATAATCTACAAGTTGTTTCTTACTGTTCTTAAACAAAAATAACTTATAAATTGTACTCAAGATTGTAAACTCCATTCTGTACGTTAACTTAAAATTTTCGTATAGTAAAATCAGAGTCGTTACATTCTACCCTCCTTATAAAAATCCCGTCCTCGAAATTTACAATTACATAAGGAATAATTTACAAATAAGAAAGGGTATCTTGCCTGCATGTCATCCTCTCGTTCCCACGTTGATTCTCCTAGTGAATCTTTTCTCCACATCACCCAGACCAAGTTTACTTTATTGTTCCGTAATGTCTTCACTTTTCTGTCTAGGATTTCAACGGATTATTGCTCGCAAGTCAGGTCTGTCTATACAGCATGCTCAGAGTGATCAAGAATGTGGCTGGGGTCGCTCACATATCTTTAGAGTTGGGATATGTGGAACACGTTGTGCACTTTTTCCAATGAGGGTGGTAGTACTAAACGATATGCCACTTCTCTAACCCATTCAAGTATGTCGAACGGTCTTATGTATCTCGGACTGAGCTTACGCCTCTTGTTAAAATGAATTATTCCTCGGTTTGGAGAGATCTTTAAGAAAACATGATCTCCAGGTTGGAACTTCAGGAGTCGATGCATTGCATCAGCCCAGTTCTTCTGTTGGTCTTGGGCTATGCGTATTCTATCCCTGATCGTGTGAACTATATCCACAGTTGCCACGATCATCTCTGGTCTAAGAAGTTGACGATCTCCGACGTTGTCCCAACTTAGTGGTGAATGATACTTTCTTCCATAGAGAGCTGCAAATTGTGCCATTCTAATGCTCGCCTGATAGCTGTTGTTGTATGAAAACTCCACAAGGTGTAGGTGATCTTCCTACGAACCTCCGAAGTCTAACATACATGCTCTTAGCATGTCCTCCAGAATCTGAATTGTCTGCTCAGACTGTCCATCCATTTGTGGATGGTAAGCTGTGTTGAAGTTCAGACTCGTTCCCAGGATAGCTTGCAGACTCTACCAAAACTGTGATCGGAATCTGGTGTCACGATCGGAGACGATGCAAACTGGTACTCCATGTAATCTCACAATCTTCTGCATGAGTTCATGTGTATAAAAAATAGTACATTTTGAGGTTAAATCTTACTTTTAGATTCATGCTTACCTCCATGTACTTCTTTGCTAACGTCTCGGTAGATTGGCCAACTCGAAAGGGAATAAAGTGAGCTGACTTGGTGAGTCGATCCATAATAACCCATACCGCGTCGTTACCTTTCGTACTACGAGGGAGAGCGGTCATGAAGTCCATGGTAAGGTGCTGCCATTTCTATTCTGGGATAGGTAACGATTGAAGTAAACCAGCAGTCCTGTGATGTTCAGCCTTTACTTGCTGACATACCAAACACTTGGCTACGTTTCTGGCTACTTCACGCTTCATTCCATGCCACCAGTAGTGTTGCCATAGATCCTTGTATATTTTGGTACCACCGGGGTGTACTGAGTACGGAAAGCTATGAGCTTCTTTCATCAACCCTTCTCAAACAGGAACGTTTGGTACACACAATCTACTTCTATATCTTAAGGATCCATCTTCATGAATGATGAAGTCGGTTCGAAGTCCACTTTCTACTTGTTCTCGGATTTTTTGTAGCTTGTCATCACCTGCTTGAGCTGCCTTGATCTGATTGAAAATAGTAGACTTAACTTGTAAGTTCATCAACTCTGAAGTATTACCTGGCATAACTACTTCGATCTCCATTCCGTGCAATTCTTGCTATAGTTGCCACTGTGCGGTGAGGTTCATTGATAATGGCTGACGGCTAAGTGCATCAGGAATTACATTCACCTTCTCTAGATGATATTGTAGGTTGATGTTGAAGTCCGCCATGAGTTCTAGCCATCTTCTCTACCGCATGTTTAACTCCTTCTGAGTAAATACATACTTTAGACTTTTGTGGTCCGTGTATATATCCACTTGTTCTCCAAGAAGATAGTGGCTCCAAATCTTAAGTGCAAAGATATCGGCTGCCAACTCCAAGTCACGTGTTGGATAGTTGCGCTCATGAACCTTCATCTGTCTTGATGCAAAAATTACAAGCTTTCTATGTTGGTGTAGAACACATCCTAATCCCTTACCGGACGCATTACAATGCACAACGAAACCTCCAGATTGATCCAGCATTACGAGAATAGGAGCTGATGTCAACCTTGACTTGATTTCTATAAAAACTTGTTCACATGCTTTTGACCACATGAATGCTTCATCTTTACGTGTGAGCTTGGTCAGGGGGCTGCAATCTTTGAGAAACCTTCAATGAATCTTCGGTAGTATCTTGCTAAACCTAGGAAACTTCGAATATCTTTCACCGTCTTTGGTGTCGGCCATTCGCTGACAGCTGACATTTTAGCTGGATTTACTGAGATTCCTTCGCCTGAAATAATATGTCCGAGAAATCTGACTTGATTTAGCTAAAATTTGCACTTGTTGTACTTGGCATAGAGTTGATGTTGTCGCAATATCTCCAGGACAATCCGTAAATGCTCAGCGTGCTCTTTCTGATTTTTTGAATACACCAGGATGTCGTCGATAAAAATAACAACAAACCTATCTAGGTACTTTCAGATAACTTGGTTCATCAGATTTATAAATATAGCAGGTGCATTAGTCACTCCAAATGGCATCACCAGATATTCGTAATGACTATAGCGAGTCATGAACACCGTTTTAGGAATATCAGACTCTTTGACTTTCACCCGATGATAACCCGAACGAAGATCTAGTTTTGAGAATACATAGGACCCACTTAGCTGATCGAATAGATCATCGATGCGCGATAGTGTGGGTTCCTTAAACTCATGGACTACAATGTCCTTAAACTTCATAGACTATGATGTCTTTAAACTACGGACTGTGGACACTTGTTCTTTATCGTCACTTCGTTCATAGCTCGGTAATCTACGCACATTCTGTATGAACCTTCTTTTTTCTTCACCAGCAAAACTGGAGATCCCCAACTTAAAGTACTGGGACGAATCCAGCCTTTCTTCAGAAGTTCGTCCAACTGAATTCGGATCTCCTTCAATCCTTCTGGACTTAACCGGTACGGAGCTTTGATCATCGGTTGTGCACCAGGTACTAAGTCAATGCTGAATTCAGAGGCAAACCTGTTATATCTTCAGGAAACACATTCTCGAACTCTCGAACTACCTCTGACTTTTCTTGTTCCGCCGGTAGCGTAAATACTTTTGCATCCTTCGGCTTGGCACAGAAGATTCCTGGCTCCAAAGTTCTGTCTCCACTCTTGAATTAAAAGACTGGGTGATCTGGTATTTCAAATACTACCTTCTTTTGACGGCAGTCAATCGTAGTATAGAAAACTCTCAGCCAGTCCATTCCCAACACAACATTGAAGTTTGGAATGTCTAGTACTTTGAAATTCGCGTAGAATTCTCGTTCGCAAACTACAACTGGACACTGATCCAATCCCATAGCTTCCTTCAATACTCCATTCCCAGAACTGACATTTTAGCTTGAAATGAGTAGCTTCACGGAAATCGCATGTGTTCTCACAAAACGTTTGGGCATGAAGCAGTATGACGCTCCAGTGTCGAACAGTGCTAATGCAAGAAGAGTGACTACTAGTATAGTACCTAAGTTGTGGGAGGTTGGTTTAAATATAGGAAAATATTGAGATATACAAGGATTGAAAAGATGAAAAGATTGGGAATCACCAGTGATAATTTGGCTAGTAGCTTCGTCTTTCTCAATAGTCATGGTGAAAGCCTGACGCCGGGGTACATTCCTCCTTAGTGGAGGCACATTTCTCTGTCCTTGGGACGTGTTTCTCTGCCCTTGAGGCATGTTCCTCTGGACCTGATGGAACTAATGAGGAGACTGTGCCGGAGGTCCACGTGGAGGTGGTGCAGGTAGAGCAAGACGAGGTGCAGGAGCCTAGATAGCTGGCCGTTGCGGAAAAGTGATTGCTGGTCGGGGTGCAGGAGTTGGGTTGAGACGATGTGGGCAAGTTCCAAAGGCGTGAGTGGACGCGCTACAAACTAAGCACAGGCCATTCGCACGCCTGCGGTTTTTCGTCAAGTGTCCATTCCTCTTTCAATAGAAGCAAAAGTCTGGACTGGGCCGGTTAAAAGTTACTCTCGGTCTCCTGGGTACAAAAGGTGGCATGGAAGAAGCTCCTCCTGCTATCTGGGTGGAAGGGCGTTTCATACCGACATTCTGAGGTCTTCCTTTCTTCTTCACCGCTGCCTTATAGCGTCGAGCAGCCTTCAGAGCAAGATCATGGGCCGGGAAATCCCCTGTAGCGAGTGCGACTTGGATCTCCGGGTCCAACCCTTACTGAAATCTTCGTGTCCTGATCTCAGCAGTCGGAATGACGTGTGCCGCGAACCTGTTATGACCTTGTGTTAGCAATGTAGTTGTTCGCCGCCGGAAGACGGACCAAGACGTCGGGACGTCTGGCCGGAATTCTGGGGGCAGATGCTATTTGGATTTATCCGTCCACCTCTCCGAAAATGCCAAGTTGATTTATGGCACCGTATATCGGAGGTTTGGACAGATGCGGCCGTTGTAGCAGACTTTATCAGATTCCCTCTCATTTTGTGAGGGGATTTTTGATTGTAGGGACGTTCTTCCCTGCAGGCGCAAGCCCCTGCTGTAAATTACGTTACCGCATTGCGATAATCAGTTTCTCCTGCTCCAGAGTTCATTTCGTGTCATATGTGTGTTTGTTTGTTTTGGTTGCCCGTGGATTGTAATACGGAGACTAATTTCTGTCGGCGCCTGTAGGGCGTGAATTAGTCCAAATCCGTATATTTTTAGATTCGGACTTGGTTTATTTAAGGACCGTTAATCTAGTTTGAGATTAAGATCAACTTAAATATACATAAGCATTTGGGGCTCAGTTTGTTTTAGTTTGAGGACGCCGCGGTCCATCACCGCCATGTTTGGGGGTGAATATTAGTTTAAGGACATTTCGGTCCAACATTCCCATTTTGGGGATGAATGTTAGTTTAAGGACATTTCGGTCCATTATCGCCGTTTTTGAGGTGACTGTTAGTTTGGGGACATTTTGGTCCTTTATTCATTTTGCGCGCACGTGTATTTGTTACATGACGAAGTGAACAATGGTGATATGAAATGTGCCCAATTTGGGGCACGATCTGATTTGAGGCATGCACGTCAATTTGGAAGTGCATTGATGTATGGAGAGAGGAGTTGTTAGTTGTCGGGACCCGCCACCTCTCTGAAAACGTTGAGAAATTAAAACGACATATATCAGAGGTGTGTAAAGATGTACCCTCGAACCAAATCCCATATTTGAGGGAAAAGGGGTTGTGGTGGAACTAAGAATCGTTAGTCATATTTGAAACTAAGATTAGCTTAGCAGATATGAGATGAATATCATTTTGGATATCATTAATGAGAGATCATTAATCATGTTTGAGACTAAGATCGGCTCAATAACATTTTAAGGATCATTTTTACTTAAGATCCATCAAAAGAGTATTTGGGCTCAGCTGCAAGAAAATTCAGAGACTTAGCCAAGTCTTCCTACTCTTATTCAAAAGTGCTAAGAACTTATTTGGGCTCTGTTTGTTCGACAATTTTCTTTTCATATAAAAATGCTAAGCACTTGTTTGACGCTCTGACACTCACATGAGTGTCATGTGAAGCATTTAATTATAGGCACCGCCTAATAAGCACTGAGCACTCTGCCATTTTGGCTGTTTATGGAGTGCTGGGCACTTTTCTCTCTTATTTTCTTTTTTGATGGCACCCACGTGAGAAGCACGTGAGGCGCTGGGGTGCTGCCCAATCAGTGCTAAAAACTTAGCCGTTTTGGATTTATGTGAAGTGCTAAGCATTTTTATGTAGCGCCCGCGTGAGGATCACGTGATACGCTACCCAATTAGTGCTAAACACTTAGCCGCTTTGGCTGTATGGGAAGTGCTAAGCACTTTTATGTAGCGCCCGTGTAAGGGGCATGTGAGGCACTGGGCGCTGTTAAAGAGGGACGCCCATGTGGGAAGCACGTGAATCGCTAGTTTCTTTTATATGGAGATTTAATCTCTGTTGATATTTTTTTAGAGAACTTAAATCTCTGTTAAAGGTATTTTGACCATTAACGATCACCAAGATCACTATTTCGAAGATCTAGGATTATGTTCTTTTAAGAACTAAGTTCTTGATTCGAAGGAACTGAGTTCTTAGAGCATTATGGACTCCATATTATTTCTCTTTTAAATTTGTTCTTCCATGAACCTTTGATTCTCAAGAACAAGATCTTCCTGATGAGAATTAAATTCTCAACTTATGGGAGACTTGTCTTGTGGATCTCAGAACCGGAGAAAGAACTAAGTTCTTTTTAGAAGGTTTCAATCCTTAGATATGTTAGATAAAGGAGATATTTTGATCTCGATATTCTCTTTACTCAGGATTTCGAAAATGGAGCTTTTCTTCTTTGAGAATTGAATTCTCTTTTCTTTCTGTTTCCTCTCTCCATCTCTCTGTGTTGTTCTGGCTCTACCTCTCTTCCTCTTTTTCCCTCTGTCTTTCTGTGTTGTTCTGGCTCTACCTCACCTCCTCTTTTTCCCTCTGTCTCTCTGTGTTGTTTTGGCTCGACCTCTCCTCCTCTTTTTCCTTCTGTCTCTCTATGAGACTTGCAGTCTCGGGGCCTTTATATAGTTGAGGCGAATTGTTGATTAGTTTTGAGAAAATCTTTCGTTGAGAGATTCCAATTGATTTAATTGGTGTCAAAATTGATTTGGGGAATTTTACCTACCTTTGGATCTTTGATCCATGGACTTCTGTTTTTACAGAATATGATTTCGGGTTTTAATGAGATTGGGGAAATATTTTTTCTATACACAATTTATTCTGTAAAACGGTGATTTTTAACCACCATTGGATTTTTAATCCAACGGTTCTCTGTTTTATAGAGAACAATCTTTCTTATTTAGAAAGATTGAGAGAATATATTCCATAACAGAATTTTATTCTACAATTGGATTTTTGATCCAATCGAGAGGACCTTTCTTATTTCAGAAAGATTTGGGAAATATTTTCTCCCAACAGAATTTAATTCTGTATTTTGATGATTTATCATCTCTGTTGGATCTTTGATCCAACGGCTCTGTTTAATAGAAAGTATTGTATAATTTTAATTCTACCTGGGCGTTGGCGCTCACGTGTTATGCACGTGGGCGCTACTTAAGAATTTAATTCTTAAGATGGGTATTCTCATGCTTTGCACACTGGCGCCTGCGTGAGTAGCACGTGCGGCACCATCTAAGAGTTTAACTCTTATTTAATAGATTCTTTTATGCTTTGCAAATTGGCGCCCGTGTGAGGAGCACGTGCGGCGCCATCTAAGTGTTGAACTCTTCTGTGCTTTGCATATTGGAGCTCATGTGAGGAGCACATGAAGCGCCACCATAGGATTTAATCCTATAAGATTGGCTCTGGCGTTGGCGCTATCGTGGAGAGCATGTGAGGCGCTGCCTCATTAAATTCGACAGAGCTTTGCTTTTTTATTAGGTTAAATATATTGGGGAAACAAATACCCCCACCGTTGCTCTCACGTGGCTTACATGTGGGTGCAATGGTGTCACTTTTTCTACCGTTCGATCTCCTGGAGAGTTGAACCATCCCTTCCTGTCTTATAAATAGGGCATTTGGCCCTTGAGATGATAGCCGTTTCATCATTCTCTTGAGTCTTCTTCTTCCTTGAGAATTTAATTCTCTTTTTAGAGCTTAGATCTCTGTTCCCCAAACTTTCTCAGAGTCAAACTCTGTCAAAATTTGGTAAGAAATATAACCATGATTCAACTCTTAAGAACTTTTTAGAAGAACCTCTTCTCATTTTAGGGTTTTAACCAATTAACAGAGCTTTGCTATATTCTTGGAACGATCTCTTAGAGATCTTAAAGCAGTTAGTTGGGTAGACCATGGGTCTTAGAGATTTTAGGATTTTTCCCTGTTAGTGAATTTGATCTTTGAGGGTAATTTGGAATTTAATTCCATTTCTCGTGGGGATTTCTGGGACTTCATCCCCTTATCAGAGAAATTTAATTCCAGTTTGTTCTATAGAGCTTAACTCTGAGAAAATTCTTTTGGGAATTTTATACTCTTTTCTTATTTTCTTTTTAGGGTTTTTCTTACAGATTTGAATCTGCCGTAGAACTCGTTTTTCGAGGGCATTGGGAGTTTAACTCCACAGTTTAATGAGATTTTTCATTAAATGAGAATCCTTACAATGAGGGCCTGCTTCATCATTGATGGGGCATTACCTTGATTTTGTGGGGCCCATTGTAATGATTTTAATATTTTGATTGCTATCCCTTTACTAGTTTTTCTTTTCAGATACTATGGCTTCTCATCTGTATGATCTTTGTTCCCCTCCGAACGGCGGCCGAGACGCGGGACGTCTCGCCTGAGGTTCGGGGCAGATGCTAATAGGTGCTATCCGTCCACCTCTCCGAAGATGCCAAGTTGATTTATGGCACCGTGTATCGGAGGTTTAGACGGATGCGGCCGATGTAGCAGACTTCGTCAGATTCCCCCTCGCTTGAGGGGTTTTTGATTCTGGGGACGCTCTTCCCTGCAGGCGCAATCCCCTGCAGTTAATTACGCTACCGCATCGCGGTAACAACTTTCTCCTTCTCCAGCTGGTCACTTCGTGTCGTGGGTGTTTATTTTGTTTGTTGTTGCCCGTGGATTGTATACGGAGACTGATTTATGTCGTCGCCCGTAGGACGTGGATTAGTCCAAATCCGTATTTTCTTAGATTTGGGTTTGGGGTTTTGGTTTGAGGATACGTTAGCTATATTTGAGGCTAAGATCAACTCAAACGTTTGTTAAGGATACGTTAGTCCAATTTGAGACTAAGATCAACTTAACGGAATCGTTTAGATCCGATAAAAGAGCGTTTGGAGGCTCGATTGTTCCAGTTTAGGGACATGGTGGTCCATTAAATGTATGGCCGTCGGGACCCATCACCTCTCTGACGACGTTGAAGGATTACAACGACAAATGTCAGAGGAGTTCAGAGATGTACCCTTGAGCCAAAGTTGATTGGGGGATCTAGAGTCCAATTTGGGACTAAAGTCTGTTTGAAGGTTTAAGGATACGTTAGCCATATTTGAGGCTAAGATCAACTTAAACAGGATCGTTTAGATCCGACAAAAGAGCATTTGGGGCTCTATTGTTCCAGTTTAGGGACATGGTGGTCCAATACCAGTTTAGGGACATGGTGGTCCAATACCAGTTTAGGGACATGGTGGTCCATTGGTAGTTTAAGGACGCATAAGTCCATGGGTTTAAGGACCCCACAGTCCATATGGGCGTGTTTAAGGACGCATTAGTCCGTTAGTTTAAGGACGCATAAGTCCGCGGGTTTAAAGACCCCACAGTCCGTATCTTGGTTTAGGGACGCATAAGTCCATGAGTTTAAGGACCCCACAGTCCGTGTTGATGTGTGGTTGTCGGGACCCATCACCTCTTTGAAGACGTTGAAGGATTACAACGACAAATGTCAAAGGAGTTCAGAGATGTACCCTAAACCAATGAGTTGGTTGAAAAAGCAGATGTGCTCAGTTCAAGATGATTTGAGGACTTATGGCCAGTTTGGGCTAAGTCCAATTATGTTTGAAATATTGGCCCTCTGTTGGCCCATTGAAGGAGAGGCTTTGCCTCTAGAAACTTAGCCAATTGGGCTAAAGCTAGTGTTAAACACTAAAGACCAACAGTGTTGAACACTGGGAATAAGATTAGCAAGTTAGTGTTAAACACTAAAAGATAATCAGTGTTAAACACTGGGAACAGAGTTTCCAAATTAGTGTTAAACACTAAGCAAATCAGTGTTAAACACTGCCAATAGAGTTTTCCAAATTAGTGTTAAACACTAAGAAAATCAGTGTTAAACACCGAGGACAAAGTCTTCAGATTAGTGTTAAACACTAAGGAGAGAGGGGTCACGTGTGGACACGTGAGAGCGCCCTGATTCTCTTTATTTTATTCTGCAGATCAGTGTTTAACTCTTTTAATTCTGGCGGCCATCACGTGTGAGCACGTGATGAAGGCCCTCGCTCTTGTCTGTTAGAATGCTCATTAGGGGTCACGTGGTGACACGTGAGGGCGCCCTAAATGTGGAGCCAGATCTCCTTTTCTTCGTTCTGTAAATAAGCGTTAAACACTTTTTATGTTTTCTTTGGAGCATCACGTGCCGCCATGTGAGGAGGATTAGTGCGCTGATTGTTAAAGCATTAGCCAAGGGGTCACGTGGGAGCACGTGAGAGCGCCCAAGGCCTTTATTTCTTTTGCTTTTTCTTTCTGTGTTTCGGGGGTCACGTGGAGCACGTGATGCACTGCCTCAAAGGGCTTTCTGTAGATCTTTTGGGGGGGTCACGTGGTGACACGTGACCCTGCTTTTCTGTAGTTGCTTAGAAGATCTGTTAATCCCTTCCAGGAATCAAATTCCTCGTAGGGTTGAACCCTAACAATAATTTCAGAGGAATTAAATTCCTAGTTCCTTTTGAAGAGTTGAACTCTGAATTTTCTGTAGGAATTAAATTCCTCATATATGTGAAGAACTGAATAGGGTTAAACCCTAATAAAAGATTTAAGGAATTAAACCCCCACTCTCTGTTAGAGAATTATTCTGGGGAATAAGATTAAGGGAATTAAATTATTGTTGTTTTAACAGAACTAAGTTCTTAACTAGGGTTAAACCCTGATTCTTTTCATTATGATGGAATTAAATTCCCATAACACAGGGTCAAACCCTAATTTTATTTTGAAGGAATTAAATTCCTATAGTTCTGTGAGAATTAAATTCTCGTGCTTCCATTCCCTCTCTATGCTTTGAATCTGCATGGCAGGATCTCAACCCATTGAGAATTAAATTCTCAACTCAAGGGGAGATGTGCACTTTACAGATCCTCCATCAAAGAGAGAAGAAATATGTCCTTCTGTTTTATATCAGAGTTAAACTCTGTTGAGAATTAAATTCTCTTTTCTTTCAATGAAACCTTCCCTTTCTTATCTAGGGTTTTCTGTTGCAGAAGATCCAAATTTCTCTAAAGTATCAAGGCTCTCTCTCTTTTCTTCCCTCTGCATATATCTTTCTTGTGTGTCTCTTGGCTCCTATTTATAGGAGAAGCAGCCGAGTCAATTAGTTTTGGTGGATCTTTCATTAGGAGATTTGATTTGTATCCATCATTCGTTTTGGACCTTTGGATTATTAGGTGAATTTTACTCACCATTGGATTTTAAATCCAGAGATTCTCCTCTGTTATTTTGGTTAGATTTTACGGGGAAATCTTTCCAAATTCGAGATTTTCCCATAGATAGATGATATTTAATCATCTTTAATTCAATCGGTTGCTTTTGGAAAGATTTGAGAGGTCTTTTCTCAGAATTTAATTCTGTTAACAAATGGGCTTTGAAGTCGGTCACGTGTCGCCACGTGACCCTTGGTCACGTGTGGGCACGTGACCCCCTTGGAACGAGCCTTCTTCTTTCTTTTTGCGCTTTGTCTTCTGGTTGCTGCTTAACCGTCACGCGTCATCACGTGACCCCTGGTCACGTGTGAGCACGTGACCCTCGTCTAGACTCTTTTTCTTGATTTAACCGGAGAACAAGTCTGCTGCTTTTGAGTATCACGTGCCAACACGTGACCCTGGTCACGTGGGAGCACGTGACCTCTTCTGAAGCCTTTTCCTTGATTTGATCAGGGAACCGGTTTACTTTTGAAGCCGCTTTCAAATGTCACGTGCCAACACGTGACCCTGGTCACGTGGGAGCACGTGACCCTTTCTGAAGCCCTTTTCCTTGATGCAGTCGGGAAGATGAATTCGCCTGCCGATGCTTTTAGATGTCACGTGCCAACACGTGACTGCTGGTCACGTGTAAGCACGTGACCCTTTTCTGAAGCCTCTTCCGTGGGCTTTCCTGATTTTAAATCAGGAAACAAATGCCCCCACAGCGTTGTTCTCATGTGTCCGCTCGTGAGTGCAACGCTGTCACCTTTTGTGACCGTTGGATTCCTCTAGGGATTTGGGGAGATGAAACGTTTCCATCACCTCCTATAAATGTTCATGTCCCTTCCGAAGTGCCTTCACTTTGCTCATCTCCTTCTTTTGAGAACTTTTTTCCCTTGAAAATTTAATTCTCGCTTCCAGAGCTTAGTTCTCTGCCTTGAAACATTTTCAGAGTTTAACTCTGTTCAGGTGACCCTTTTTCCTCAGGTAATGTTCTTGGACAAACAGTAAATTTTCACATTCCTTTGGATTTTAAATCCCAAAACAAGGGTTTTTACTCTTTTTCAACAAGGAACACATTTTTCTTCAAGTTTTTCCATAAGAACAGGAAACCACCTAACCTTCGAACTGTAGATCTGTTAGGGTTTAGATGATCTTTGGGGAGATGATGATGGCGTTTCAACTCCATGGAACTTAATTCCATCCAAAAATGTTTCTGGGAATTTAATTCCCTTCTCTTAATAAGGAATTTAATTCCAATGAAGAACTCAGTTTCTTCACACGGAGGCTTCTTGGGGTCTCTTGACCCGAGGTTGTCCTTCTGCAATTAATGCAACAGGAGCTTTGTAATGATGTCTTCTGTGGGAATTTAATTCCTTTGATCTTGTTGGATCCATTGTAGAGCTCGAGGCAGATCCTGTTGGGGGGAATGTGTAGGGTTACCATTCTTTATTAAATGAGGATATTCCCTTTGTTTTATTGTAACTATTTGGTCTCATTATTAATGAGCCGTCATCCGGATTCTGTGGGGCCCATGTGTTTTGTAGCCAATAGTCCCAGAAAACTCTGCTGTTGCTTTCTTTAACTAGTCTTCATGTTCATGCATGGATATATATCGCTGACTTTGCTTTTAACGGTCTCCTTTTATTGGATTTCAGGTGCGATGGCTTCTGTTCCGTGCTTTCCCTTTTCTCGCTCGGAGGCTGCTTTTCCTCAGTCGCCATCTGATGAGGAAGCGATGGCGATGATCCGGGCCCATGACCCGAACTGTACCAACCTTCTTCAATGGGGATCTTGGTATAGTCAGATTATTCAGGGTCGCCGGAGTTTTCTTTGCGCGGTACCGACGGAGCCCACTTTTCCATTCTTACCGATGGATCCTCCGAGGACGGTTTTTGCTGTGGAAATGCCCAACTGGACTCCAACGGGGAGGCTCGAGCCTTCGACGACCGGTATTCCGAACCATCCAATCCCGGCCATAGACATCTTGGGGCGGCGTATCTACCAGGGCGAGGCCCACCCGTGGGGGCAAATTTATAAGATAGAGCTTACTCCTCGACACCCTACGGGCTACCTTCTCTGGGCTCGCTACATTCTTTCTGCCCATCGTGCGCGGCTGCAGAAAGTCGGGCTTTATCAGGCAATATACGCGTCACTCTTCCATTATAAGTCCCCGCATGCCTGGTGGGTCAAGGCGTTCTTGAATCAATGGAATCTCCCTACTAACACTTTCATTTTAGGAGATCGCGAGGTTTCGATTTCTCTGGCAGAATTTTATGAAATCTCGGGACTGCCAATCAGGGGTGCACTGTATGAGGAGTTGTTGCCTTCTGACGAGTATGTTTTTGAACCCGAGCCCGCCCCAGTTTACGGCCTGTCTGCTGAAAATGCCGTCCGCCACAAGCGTCCCAGTTTAATCAAGGCGCTAGGTATCTTCGACCGATTATTCACCGAATCCGAAGAGCAGGGTGTTACTTTCAAGAGTTTCATTGCCTGCTTCCTTCGCGAAGATGTCGTGTCGAAGACAGCTCCGAAGTTCGCCAACATTAAAGACCCCTTTGGGTTTGGTCCGAAGAAGCTGCCGACCACTGAATCGGATCTACCTCAATATTATATCCCCATCATATCGCCGATGTCTTTTGAGTCCATTGCAGCACCCGGTATGGATGAGGAGACGTTCTTCGTGGGGTTTGTCAGTGTCTGGCTCAGTTGGTTCGTTATCCCCATGCATCCCCGCTTCATGAGAGCCTCGGTTATCTATCCGGCTCATCGTATTGCTGAGGGGACACGGTTGGCTATCGGCATCCCGGCGTTGGCGCATCTTTATCATGGGTTGGGCACCGCAGCTAATACCTCTACTCCTGGCGTGGATGTGGTAAACTTTTCGCTTCATTATTTCACGTCCTGGATCGAAATGCACGTGTTGGGGGCTTTTGCCATGCATCAGAGGCCCTCATTTTACGAAGCCTACCCCTTTCCACGACTTATGCGATTAGTGGATGCTTCTGCCGCCGACCCGACTCAGTTCGGGGCTATTCGGGTGCTGATTTCTCCTTACGCTGTCGCTGGCGGGATGGTTTTTAATGATCGGGTCTTGTCTACTCCCTCAGGTTCAGTTCAACAACTCTGGGATCTGTCAAAAGACAACGCACCTTCTTTGAAGCCCCGGGAGGCCGCGCACTTGTATACAATTAGACCGGGCTACTTGGTGTTTCGCCAGGACAGTGCAGCTCTTTTCATGCGGTACAATCCGCATCGATTCGCCCGACAACTTGGATACGACCAGGGTGTTCCTTTCGAGGCTTTTATAGTCGCCCCAATCCCTTCGCTCGATGCCGTTCGCGATGCCGCTCATCATTTCATGAGGCTAAACACCGGCTCCCACTTCATTGTACCTGAAGCTGAATACCTGCACCGGTGCGTGGGCGCGTTTACGGGTTGGTATCTTCATCGGGTCAGCCCAATCATTCTTGAGGAAAGGAGGGTGCTTCTTGGCCACGATGCCCCTCCTCTGGTTCCAGGAGCTAAGCTGCGACCGAGGGCTCCAGTCCGCTTCCCTCTAAGGGATACCGGCACTGCGCTCGTCCCAGGAGAATCGGAAGTAAACCTTACTCCAACGGCTGGTATGCCCCTGGGTTCCCGCTCGCGAGGTGGAAGGGCCCCAGTAGTAGCACCACCGCCTGTGGTAGCACCGCCCCCCGTGGCATTGACAATGACAGTGTCATCCTCGGTCGTGGCACCGGGCGAGGGTAATAGAGATGAGGGCGTCGTAGGCGATGTGGGTCAGCGCCGCCCTAAGGCTTCGCGAGGGAGGAAACGGTCATCCTCGGCGACCGGCTCTGGGTCTAAGCGGCGGAGGAAAGCGGCCAACAATTTGCTCGATTCTTTGGCGGAGTCTGAGCCTACTCTTGAAGATGAACCGTTGGCCCTGCAAGAGTCAGACGCTGGACTTCCTTTCCCGAGTTCGGCTGATGAGGAGGCCGCACAGTTGGCTGAGGCCATACGGCGTTCCAAAGACGTGTCTCATAATGCCAGGGTTCCGAAGAAGTCCTATCCCGCTGTAATCTTTTACGAAGACCCTTCGTGGATTCGGCGGCGATTTATCGGTCCTTTGGAGGAATGGGGGGAGAGGGCTTTGAAGCAAGCCGCTTCAGAAGATGCAGCTGACGCACTTTCTTTATGGACCGGTGGTCATGAGTCTACCCTTGAACCCCGGCGAGCCCACCTCCTTGAGAAGGAGCAGCGGTTTGAAGAAGCCATATTGAGGGCTTCTTTGCGTATAGGTACGTTGTGCTCCTTTTGTAGTCTTTCCGATTATTTATGCCCGTACATATGTATCATTATTTTTATTCGAATCGTGCAGAATCTTCGACGCTGGGGGAGCTCTCTACGGGCCCATTAAAGCTAAAGCCCGCCGGAATTCTCAATGAGGCCTTGCTTGATGTAGAGGGGGCTGATGAGGCTGCTCCTCTCATGGTAGAGCCTCCAGTGGCGGTTCTTGATCAGGGAGCGCTTTCTCCTTTGGGGGAAGCTCCTTTGGAGGTCGCCGCCCCAATGACCCTTACTGAGGGCGGCTCAGAGGCTGGAAGAGAGGTAGTCGGGACTACTCTTCCTTTGTTGAATCCTGACGTTACGGCGGAGACCGTTGAAGCTGCTATCCCCCCAGCTCAGAATTGGAGGAGCGTTGAAGGTAACCCTCTGTGTTTTAATTTAGCAACCCTTTCATAGTCTAAACTCTTTTATCTTTCCCAGAATTGCGCGGTTTGGTGGCCATTATCGCTGATCTGTCGCCTCGACAGTCATTTCAGCGTTTATTGGAGATGGCGGCTCCGCAGGCGATCTCCCCTCAGCGTATTGTCCTTTCCTCCGGGAAAGGTTAGTGTCATTCGCCATTTTTTCTTTTACCATAGCATTGTTACTATCTTGCGAAATGACGTTGATGTCTCTTATAGTTTTGGAAGCCGACGATGAGGTCGAGGTCGTTGAAGGGCCAGGGGAACCTTCGGCTCCTACTTGCATGACTGTCGGTGAGTGACATTTTATTATAATCCCGTTCGTTCTGTGTTTAAGAATTTTACTAATCATTTGTCAAATTTGAACAACCCTGCCAGTCTCCATGGCGTTGGAATTGCGCATCGTGATGCCGCCCGGCCCTTATGCTTTGCGGGCTTCAGAACGCTTGGCCCAATTGAGCCTTGTCTCCCTATCATCTTTCGTCAAGGAGCTCCGTGCTGGTAGCGCGACCACGGCCGAAGCGTTTGCCGCTGAAGCTAACGGCTCTCTTCCTTTTCTCGCCACCTATCATAGCGAGGAGGTGGTGCGGGTCTGGGTGGAGTTCTGTAGGAAGGTGGAGGCTTGTTTGCACGCTCTTGAATGTTCTCGCCTTTCCTCGGAAGCTGTGGCTGCAAAAGCGGAGTTGCGGGGTCTGATAGCACGATGTGTGGCTAACATGACGTCATGCGAGAAAAGGCTTGGCCGCAAGTTCTCGGAGAGGGAATTGGCTTCTAAGGCGCTGAGCGAGCTTCAGGCCAGCCTCACAGCCAAGGCCAACAAAGCATACGAACTCTGGCGAGTGCTCCAGGAGTCCATAAAAGAGGTGGTGGCTCTCGATAAAGCTGCCACGTTCACTCGTGAGAGGGTCGAGGCTCATAAAGCCACCGAGAAAGAGCTCGAAGCTCGGCTTGCTTCGTATCAAGCTCAGCAAGCTCAGGCGGAGGCTCTTCTTCTGGAGATCTTGCGTCATGAAGCCGTGGCTCAGCAACAGAACGATGAGCTGGTAAAATTACTGCACCGCCCACCGGCTTGAGGACTTGTATCTTTTTTTTTTTTTTGTACATACTCATGAATGAGAGTATCTTTCTTTTTTGTTTCTTTCATGAATTGTACTTTGTATCCATTTTGGTTTATGAATAAAAGATACATTTTTCTTCTCAATGGTGTGTCCCCTTTCATTGAATGCGTTTGCGGACAATTTATCTTGATCTCCTTGCAGGGCAGCGATAGCTTAGGATTCAGGGTTAAGATCTGCTTCCTAAGACTTTTGCACTTTATGAGCTACGAGGGTCTCATAAAGAGTTTTTTCTCCCCATGGGTCGAGAGGATCCCATAGGTGTAAGTTCTTCTTAAGAATCGTGAGGATTCTTAAGCGGGTTGTCCCTTGAGAGTCGTAAGGACTTCACAAGAGAGTTTTTCTTCCTTACAGGTCGTGAGGACCTACAAGTGCTGGATGTGGTCGCCCTCGTCCGTGTTTCACGGAGTCAGGGGTTTCCCAAGGCATCGTAGTTTAAAGACATCGCGGTCAAGGTTAAGGACCTCATAGTCCGTGGATTTAGGGACTCCACAGTCCGATGTTTGGTTGCAGGGACCCGTCACCTCTTTGAAGACGTTGAGGAATTACAACGCCACATATCAAAGGAGTGAAGAGATGTACCCTTAAACCAAGGCAGAATCCGTAGGGAATCGGGGTGGTTGATCATTAGTTTTAAGACATCACGGTCGAGGTTAAGGACATCATAGTCCGTGGATTTTAAGGAGTCCACAGTCCGGTGTTTGCTCTGGATGCTTCACACGGGTTCACTGCCGTGCTTGGCGAGGACCAGGCTCTGCTCTGGGCGTTTTCCGCGGGGTCAAAGAGTGACGTTATCTGCGTTCCACATAACCAGGAATTTTGCACTAGATGCTTCATACGGGTTCACTGCCGTGCTCGGCGAGGACTAGGCTCCGCTCTGGACGTTTTCCACGGGGTCAAATAGTGACGTTATCCGCGTTCCACGTAACCAGGAATTTTGCACTAGATGCTTCACACGGGTTCACTGCCGTGCTCGGCGAGGACTAGGCTCCGCTCTGGATGCTTCACACGGGTTCACTGCCGTGCTCTGCGAGGACCAGGATCCGCTCTGGACGTTTTCCACGGGGTCAAAGAGTGACGTTATCCGCGTTCCACGTAACCAGGAATTTTGCACTAGATGCTTCACACAGGTTCACTGCCGTGCTCGGCGAGGACTAGGCTCCGCTCTGGATGCTTCACACGGGTTCACTGCCATGCTCTGCGAGGACCAGGATCCGCTCTGGACGTTTTCCACGGGGTCAAAGAGTGACGTTATCCGCGTTCCACGTAACCAGGAATTTTGCACTAGATGCTTCACACGGGTTCACTGCCGTGCTCGGCGAGGACTAGGCTCCGCTCTGGATGCTTCACACGGGTTCACTGCCGTGCTCTGCGAGGACCAGGATCCGCTCTGGACGTTTTCCACGGGGTCAAAGAGTGACGTTATCCGCGTTCCACGTAACCAGGAATTTTGCACTAGATGCTTCACATGGGTTCACTGCCGTGCTCGGCGAGGATTAGGCTCCGCTCTGGATGCTTCACACGGGTTCACTGCCGTGCTCTGCGAGGACCAGGATCCGCTCTGGACGTTTTCCACGGGGTCAAAGAGTGACGTTATCCGCGTTCCACGTAACCAGGAATTTTGCATTAGATGCTTTACACGGGTTCACTGCCGTGCTCGGCGAGGACTAGGCTCCGCTCTGGATGCTTCACACGGGTTCACTGCCGTGCTCTGCGAGGACCAGGATCCGCTCTGGACGTTTTCCACGGGGTCAAAGAGTGACGTTATCCGCGTTCCACGTAACCAGGAATTTTGCACTAGATGCTTCACACGGGTTCACTGCCGTGCTCGGCGAGGACTAGGCTCCGCTCTGGATGCTTCACACGGGTTCACTGCCGTGCTCTGCGAGGACCAGGATCCGCTCTGGACGTTTTCCACGGGGTCAAAGAGTGACGTTATCCGCATTCTACGTAACCAGGAATTTTGCACTAGATGCTTCACACGGGTTCACTGCCGTGCTCGGCGAGGACTAGGCTCCGCTCTGGATGCTTCACACGGGTTCACTGCCGTGCTCGGCGAGGACTAGGCTCCGCTCTGGATGCTTCACACGGGTTCACTACCGTGCTCTGCGAGGACCAGGATCCGCTCTGGACGTTTTCCATGGGGTCAAAGAGTGACGTTATCCGCGTTCCACGTAACCAGGAATTTCGCTGATTGTATCCGCATTTCACGGGATGGAGGTTTGACTGCTGGCGATATGTATACCACCGAGCCATGGAACTGGGAGTTTCCGCTGTTCCGCTTAGCTTGAAGTTGTGTCTGTCGTTACGAGACGAGTGTTGGGATGATCTCTAGGTCGCTTGTGACCCGTCGAGATTTAGCTTCTTTCTTTGGTGAAACCTGGGGGGGAGGTATGTTCCCTTTTTTGTTTACGCCCTTGGATTGTGTACAGGGTGTGATGGAACATCACCTGTAGGGCATAAATTAAAACTTTTTTTTTTATTTTATTTCTCTTTCCGCGATGCTCTATCATTTCAGCTTTTATATCGCGAAGGTCGCGATTGCCCTATCATTTCGGCTATTTTTCGCGGTGCCCAATCATTTCGGCTATTTATTTATTTTCTACTCGCTGCTTTTTATTGCGAGTTGCCCCATCATTTCGGCTATTTTTCATGCATACATTTTTACTTGCTGCTTTTTATTGCAAGTTGCCCCATCATTTCGGCTATTTCGTAGGCATGTGTGGCTTGCTAGCCTTTTTGCCGCAAGCTTGGGTTTTAGACACCGATTTCGGCATCAGCACCGCTACAACTGGAATATTGCTAGGAGCGAATCATCATCTGCCTCTGTCCATGTTGAACAAAGGTGGCTTAGCAAACAGGGTTAAGGGTCCTGTCGACCAAGGCTTTTGACTTCATGAGCCGTAAGGGTCTCACAAAGGTATTTCTCTCTACAAGTCGTGATGATCTTGCAGGTGTATTTTCTCCTTAGGGATCGTAAGGATTCCTGAGTGTATGTTCCTCTGTAAGTCGTAAGGATCCTACAAGAGGGTTTTCTCCTTATGGGTCGAGAGGACCTACAAGGGTTGCTCATTATATGGACATATCCCTAGTCACAGGTGTGACTTTGCTGGGGAAATATTTATCCGCGCCCGTGGATTGTATACAAGGGTCAGTATTGAGCCCCTTGTAGGGCAGTATCGAAGGTTGTGGGGGATTTGCTTAAGAACAGGTTTAGGTTTCTGTAACTTAAGACTTTCAAATCTCATGAGCCGTGAGGGTCCCATAAGAGAATTCTCCTTACGAGTCGTGAGGATCTCGCAAGTGTATTTTCTCCTTAGGAATCGTGGGGATCCCTAAGTGTGTTGCTCCTTTGTGAGTCGTAAGGATCTCACGCGGGTGTTTTCTCCTTACAAGGTCGAGAGGACCCTATAAGTGTCTCTTAACGAGATTGCGCCCTTTCGGGTTTTCACAAACGCTCGCCGGTAGCCCTGCTGTTTTTACTCACGGAGCCCTTTCGGGTTTTCGTCCGTGCCCATTTTGCTTATGGACATACCGTTTTTTTTTCTTTTACTCTTTTTTTTTACAAGGTCGCGCCCTTTCGGGTTTTCACGAACACTCGCCGGTAGCCCTGCTGTTTTTACTCACGGAGCCCTTTCGGGTTTTCATCCGTGCCCATTTTGCTTATGGACATACCGTTTTTTTTTCATTTTTTTTCATTTTTTTTTCTCCCTTTTTTTTGTCAGCCTAAGGATGCTGCGGTAGTAGTTTAGGGACGTTTCGGTCCGTCGTTAGTTTAAGGACATTTCGGTCCGTCGTTAGTTTAAGGACATTTCGGTCTGTTATTAGTGTAAGGACATTTCGATCCGACATGGAGAAGGCCGGCTACCGCTTATAAAGCTCGAGCTTAGGAAGATAGCGAGCGGACATAGTCGTCGTCATCTATCATTGACCTAGGCCATGGCTCATTAAGCGTAGTATCTCTTTAGGAAGCGACCGTTTATTGGCCTGAAAGTCCTTTCACCGTGCATGTCCATGAGTAGATAGGCCCCACCCTGGTAGACCTTATCTATGATGTATGGGCCTTCATAGTTTGGCTCGAATTTTCCCCGCTTGGCTCGATTGGGGATCATAGGCCTTTTGACCACTAACACGAGTTCGCCTTGGCGGAATGTCCTCGGTCGGGTCAATCTTTCATATGAGCGCGTCATCTTTGCTTTATAAGCTTCCAGATTTTGTTGCGCTATGAGCCGGGTTTCGTCGAGGGCATCGAGCTCCTCAAGCCGAAGGTGAGCATTTTCTTCGTCTGTCAGCTCGTAGTGGACTGCCACTCGTAGAGAGGGTAACTCTATCTCGAGGGGGAGCACTGCTTCCGTCCCAAATACCAACGCGTACGGCGTTGTGTTCGTGGCCGTCTTGAATGTAGTTCGATAGGCCCAAAGGGCCTCTCGCAGCCTCTCGTGCTAGTCTTTCTTATTTCGGGACACCGTCTTTTTTATGATCTTCGTCAAGGTCTTATTGAAGGCCTCGGCCAGACCGTTAGCTCGTGGATTGTAAACTGAAGAATATCTCCAGTCTATATTGTGCTGCAGCGCGAAGCGGCTAATCTTATGGCTTCTGTAGGCTGGCCCATTATCGGAGATAATCCGCCGTAGGGTTCCAAACCGATAGATGACGTGCGTCTTGAAGAAGTGGAGGATATTCTCCGTCTTCACTTCCCTCAGCGGTACTGCTTCTGCCCATTTGGAGTAGTAATCAGTTGTCGCCAGGATGAAACGATGTCCCCGGGACGATGCTGGCTCGATGGGGCCGATTATGTCAGTCCCCCACATTTCGAATGGCCAGCTAGCCACCGTTGGGTGTAGTAGGTTCGGATGTTGGTGGATAAAGTCTCCATGAATCTGGCACGAGTGGCATTGCTTCGCATACTCGAGGCATTCTTGGACCATCATGGGCCAATAATAGCCCATCCGTTTGATCTTCAATTTCATTTTCGGGCCTGCCTGGTGAGAACCGCAGAGTCCGTCGTGAACTTCCTGAACGACTCTTTCTGCTTCGTCAGGTCCTAAGCATCTCAGCCACAGAGAATCAAACGATCTCTTGTATAGAGTGTCGTTGACAAAAGCAAAAAATAGAGCTCGTTTCATGAGCTGATGTCTTGAGGACGCTTCTTCGGGCATTCGGTGGGACTTAAAGTAGTCTATGAAGGCTTCCCTCCAGTCCTCGGCCTTCTTATGGTCTTTTATTTGTAGGGTCGTCTGCTCAGTCGCCCCCTTTTCTTCGTATAATTCCGGAGATATTTCTGCCGGGGCGACAACTCGACGGCTTTGTACCACAATTCTGACGTCATCGAGGTTCTCGTCAGCCAGTTCTTTAGCGAGCTTAGCTAACGCGTCTGCTTTGCTATTTTCCGCACGTGGTATACTTTCCAAAGTGTAGGAGGGAATTTGGGTCAATAGTTGTTGCACCTTTTCGCCGTATTTCACCAACTCCGGTTTGCACGTTTGGTAGTCACCATTTACTTGACTAACAACCAATTGAGAATCCCCGTATATAGAGAGGTCTTCAATTCCCATGTTAATAGCGATCTCGAGGCCCGCTATCAAAGCTTCGTATTCGGCTTCATTGTTCGTCCTCGATTCCGTTAAGGAGAAAGCAAAGCGCATTATCCCTCCTTGTGGGGTTACGAAGATGAGGCCTACTCCCGATTTGATTATGGGGGTACATTGTTTGCGCTTCTTCATGGAAGATGCCCCGTCAAAATAGAGTTCCCATCGGGTATCACCGCCGCCGATCGCGTCGAATGCATGTTCGTCCGGCAAATCGCAGTTCAGAGGAGAACCGGCAGGTACTGGATGCTCAGCGAGGAAGTCGGCAATGGCCTGGCCTTTCACTGCCTTAAGAGGTCGATACGTTATTGAGAACTCCATCAGGAGTAGAGCCCATTTAGCGAGTCGACCCGTCAGTATAGCCTTCGACATCAAATATTTAAGAGGGTCCACCTTCGATATGAGACGGACTTCGTGCGCCAACGCATAGTGTCTAAGTTTTGTTATCGCGAAGATTAACGCCAAGCAGTGTTTTTCAATGGGCGAGTAGTTGTTTTCTGCCCCCAACAGAACTCAACTTAAGTAGTAGAGTGCTCTCTCTTTCCTTTGATCGTTCTCTTGTGCCCATAATGCGCCTAAGGAACCTTCGAGGGCGGTTGTATAAAGAATGAGGGGTTTTCCCTTGACCGGCGCAGCCAACACCGGAGGGTTCTGCAGATACTGCTTGATCTCGTCTAGTGCACCTTGGCATTTGTGATCCCAAACAAATGGAGTTCCCTTCTTCATCAGGTGGCTGTAAGGACGGCATTTGCCTGAAAGATTGGCGATAAATCGCCGGATGTATGCGAGCTTCCCTTGGAGAGACCGCAACTGTTTGAGGGTTCTTGGCGGAGGCATTTCCATGATCGCCTTGATCTTAGATGGATCTATTTCGATACCTCGATGTCGGATGATGAATCCCAGGAATTTACCCGAGGAGACTCCAAACGCGCATTTGAGGGGATTCATCTTCAAATTATATTGCCGAAGGCGTTGAAATACAGTCTCCAGATGCTTTAAATGCTCTTCGTATGACATGCTCTTTATTACAAGGTCATCGATATAGCACTCGACGATGTCATGTATGAGGTCGTCGAAGATTTTTGTCATGGCCCTTTGATAGGTAGCGCCGGCGTTCTTTAGACCAAAGGGCATAACCCTGTAGCAGAATATACCCAAAGGGGTCCGGAAAGCGGTATGCTTCTGGTCTTCGGGATGCATCTTTATCTGATTGTATCCTGACGAACCGTCCATAAAGGAGAAAACCTCGTGAGTGGACGTGTTATCTATCATTAGCTCGGTTACTGGTACTGGGAAATCTTCCTTTGGACAGGCTTTATTGAGATCCCTGAAATCCACGCATATGCGTACCGTCCCATTCTTCTTCATTACCGGGACGATATTGGCGATCCAGTCGGGATACTGGACTTCTTGGATAAATCCAGAATCGATCAGCTTCTTGACTTCGGCGTTGATGCTCATTTCAAGCTCGAGTCGCATCCTTCTTGGCGCCTGCTTGACTGGTTTGATATATGGGGATATCGCTAATTTATGCACAGCAATCTCCGGATCTAATCTTGGCATCTCGGAATAGTTCCATGCGAAGCAGTCTTTATGCTGTAGAAGCACGTTCTTTAATGCGGCCACCCTTTCTTCAGATAGCAGCTCGCTGACGAATGTCGGTCGCGGATCATCTGCCGATCCCAGCTCAATCTTCTTGAGGTTATCTGCAGTAGTATGTATGCCATCTTCCAGTTCTTTCGGAGCTGGCGGAAATTCTGAGACCACCTCATCATCGCTGTTCTCAAAGCACCAGGGAAGGTCATCCATGTTCTCGGGCTCTTCTTTTAATATCGTAATCGTATAACAGGTGCGAATCCGCTTCCAGGACTGAGGTGGATCCGGTTCTGCTCTTGCGGCTTTGGGTTCGTGCTTTTGTGGCGGCGTTACCCTCCAGCCGTTGGATAAAGCGAATCTGCCCTGTTGGTACTGGTCCTCGACCCAGTTCTTGAAGGTGAAGCAGTCTTCGGTAGGATGTCCTATGGCTCGGTGATAAGAGCAATAGCTCAGATGAGAAGCTCTGTTAGCTTGCTCAGGGTGTCTAGACTCTGGAAGCGCGATCATTTGATGTTTTATAGTGAGCTCGAGTAACTTCTCTGTCTTGTCTCGAGGGAAGGACTGCGCTCGACTCATCTTCTTCGCGAGGGACAAATCCGGACCGCGCAATGCCCGCTCACGTGACTCTCTAATCCTGCGTCGTTGTTGTCGGCTCCTCTCTCCGCTTCTTGATTTATTTCCATCTCTGTGTCGGGCCTTTCGTACAACGGGTTGACAAGGATGAGCATCTTTGTCTTTTGCAGCCCGTTGAAATAGACGTTGCGTCCTAGCCTTCTCATAGATGGCCATCTCGCGGTTGTGGTCTTCCCGAGCTTTTTGACCCACTTTCCTGATAGGTTTGTCCATTCGTTCTTCAAACGACGGACTCGGCATTTCAATCGCGGGATCTAGTTTTGATGAGGGGTTGGCATTTCCTGACGGGGCGTTCTCTTCTTCATCAAAAGTATATGTGGCGTAGCTACTGTGGGCCCGTTCCCGTTTTCCGGTTCTCGCGTATCCAAGCCCAAGTGTTTCCATTTTCCCGTTGGGCAATTTGCGTTGGGTCCCAAGGACATCCCAAATCCTGTTGTAGAACCGAGCTTGTCGAACAGTCTGTTTTAAGGGTACTCCTTGGCGCTTCAATAGCCTCTTTAGTCCATTTGTGTAGTATCTGGGCAAACGGATAGGTTGGAGCCTGTCAAGTGTAACATCCGTGCCATGCCAGATCTCTTTCTCTATTTTCGACTCTGAGGATCGGTAGAATAGAATTAACTTCTCATCCCTTTGCCTGGGAGGGACGTAAAATGTTTGCAGGTCCTGCACATTGTGAGCTTGAAGTGTGTCGAGATCCTTGTAGTGTTCCCGCGGCACCATGGTGATTTGCAAACTCTGATCATCGCTAGGGGGTGCTTGTATTGACAGCTGATTGGAGAACACGGCATTAACCTCATCTTCCGAGTCACTTCCGAAGACCAACATGGGGGCGGGCATCCCCGAGTTGTTGCGTTGAGATGGCCCAGCATAAACTATCTCTTCTTCTTCTTCGGTATCGCTCCCGAAAACAGGGATGGCGGCGGCGGCTTTGTTCTCCGGCTTGCGGCACCTTTCTGTATCCTCGAAATCTGGCAAAAAGTACTTCGCATCTTCGTATTTGCGGACTTCGTTCACGGAAAATGGGTTCAACTCACCTGTTACGGTATACTCGAAACCATCCTTAAAGTACTTCATACACTGATGTTGTGTAGAAGGGATGATGTTGTACTCGTGTAGCCAAGGACGACCGAGCAAGGCGTTGTAGCAGGTCTTGGCATCAATGACATGGAATTTGATGTCTGTAACGAGGAGTCCAAAGCGTAATGTTAGTATCACGGATCCGAGAGTCCGTGACGATTGTGAATCGAAACCGGAGATAGTAATTTTGTCACGAGCGAGGTGTTGCACACTCATGCAGATTTCCTTCAACACCCGAACATTAAGGAGATTGACGGAGGATCCATTATCCACCAGGATCTTGCCTATCTTGATATCATGGCAGTATCCAGAGACATATAGGGGACGGTTGTGGTCGCACGTCCCGAGAAGGAGGTCTTCGTCACCGAAAGTGATGTCGGCCGTATGCACTTCCTCCAATTCATCCTTCATCCTTTCAGTGGCGAGGAAGGCTTGGAATTGCTCAGGTTCTTGTAACGCCTTAATTAGTGAGTCTCGCGCTTCTTTTGATAATAGGAGGGCATCGAGAATGCTAAGCTGAGAAGGTAGCTTCCTTAGGTGCGCTAGGATGTTATAGTCCACCTTACCCTTCCTAGGAGGGTCTTTGGCAGCCAGCTCTTTCATGACTTGGTCATCTAAAGTGATATCTTCAGTGACCTTTTCCTTTCTCTTATCTTTTCTACTCGCGGGCCCAAGATTCTTTTCTGGGAGTGTGCGATTGCGCAGCTGAATGTTCTCGCAGGCCTCCGATTTCTCCTCTTTCCCTAAAACGGATTCTTTAAAGAGAGGGCCCAGAGCCATTTCTTCATCGGAGTCGCTCCCAAAGGTGAGAACTTGTGACCCTCCGGCGTTAACCATGTAACAGTTGCCAGTGGTTCTGTTGTGCTCGTCGGCAGTACTTCTTTCTTCTCGACGAGTCTTGCGTTTCATGCGCTTAAAATGTTGCCGATGAGCAACATATCCTTGCCACCATATCTTAAAGGCGTCGCACTCCTCCGTGGGGTGTGAAATTTTCCGATGATATGCGCAATAATCAGGGTGCCTCTCCACCCCATTGAGCGTGTTTTCTTCCGAGGGTGGTAGCTTCATTCCTATCGACATGGCTTTGGCAAACCGTTTTCTCGTCTTGAATATCTTCTTGTCTGCCTCGGATGCCTTTCGATCTGGCGGGAGTACTTCAACTTTTTCATTTAGTCGCCTGCGTTCGGCTCCTTCCGATGCGGCCATCTCACGCTCCTGATCTGCTTTACTCTTTAGACGAATCTCGTCCAGAAAGGCGTCGATCATTTCATCTGTTGGCCACACAAGTCTTGGCTCAGGGTGTGCCCCCAGTTTCTCGGTGCCAGGAGTTTTCTCATCTTCCGAGTGGGAAATCACATGACAACTCGCCACATGTCCCTCGGATTCATCCGATGAGCTCTCTTCCTCATCTTCCTTCTGAAAGACGTGGTTGAGGAACTCTTGCAGTGTGACGGGAGTCCGTGCCTTTTGATTGTACTCTTCCAGCGCGTCAATCTGTTTCTGCAAATCCGTGCGCTTGTTTCCAGGCTTCACGGGCCTTTTGGATTTCCTCTTCTTTTTCTTCGAAGATTCTGACGGTTGGGTGTGAGTACTTGGGCCATCACCATGAATCTTTGTAGTTGGGCGCGGCTTCAACATCCCTTCGATGATTTGAGGTTCAAGCGGGTTCTTCCATTCAACCGCTGGGCACGCATGAAGGTCACTCAGCATCCTTTTGGTTTTAGCTGATAGCACGATTTCCCATGGAGCTTCTTCAATAAAGGAACAAGTCGCCCCCGGTGCGTCCGTCTTCTTAGGAGTATGCGGCTGTGGCGGGTTCACCTTCCACTTTTCGGACAGCGCAAACTTTCCCTGGAGGTATTGATCTTCAATCCATCCTTTGAAGACGAAGCAATCCTCAATCGGATGGCTTACCGTTTGATGGTAAGGGCAATAGTTGGGGTTGTTCACCTCAGTGGGTTGTGGCGGTCGCCTTGGATTTGGCAGGTTTATAAGTCTGTTGCGTACTGCCAGCTCGAATAGCCGTTTCGTCTTGTCCCGTGGGAACGAGTAGGGACACTTCATCTTCTCATTATAATACCGGCGTCTTTCTTCCAGTTGATCCGTCAGCTTTGGGGCATTGGGTTTCTGCTGGGCATTCGCGACGAAGGTAGCCTTTCCTTTACCCTTGTCATTCCGAGGTTCTGGCTTCGGGGGAGACGGTCTATGACCCATTTGGTCCATCTGAGCCAACTTGTCGATTAAAGCCAGGAATGTGGTTGGCTTAAAGAACATCATAAACTGGGAGATAGTGGCGTGAGGGTCTAGGGTTCCCACGAACATGCCCACCGCGGGCGCTTCTTCAATGCGTTGCTCGCATTTCGACCACAAATTCCGCCATTGTATAGCATACTGGACCCAAGTTTCGCCTGGTTTTACCCTAGCGTTAATTAGTGCCGTTATTGGAGTGCGTTCGCTGGCGCTTGCGAATCGCTGAGTGAATAGTAACTCCATTTCAGCGAACGTCTTGATAGAATCGTTCGGGAGTTCCGAATACCATTCGAACGCTGTTTCTGATAAGCTGCCCACGAACTGGCGAAGCAACAGTTTATCATCTCCGCCGGTGTTACCGCAAAGGGCCCTGAACTGGGCGACATGTTGGTGGGGATTGCCGGTCCCCTTGTAAACATGGAACTTGGGAATTGTGTAACCCGGCGGGTACTTGATTTGGTCGTACCAGCTTGGATATGGCCGCCCCGTTTTTACGACTTGACCAGCTGCCTCAGTCGCATGATGAACCCGGATTTGCTGGGCTATATAGTCGACCAAGTCAGCCTTAGAGATTGTCTCCTCCTTGGCCGTTGAGAGGGCCAGTGGTGGATTTGACGTTTCTCCCCTGTCGTCTTCAAGGACGATCGGGGGATCCTCAGCGGGTGGATCCTGTTGGATCATCATTCCTATAATATCTTGGAAGAGGAGGCCCATACGCTGTATGTTGGCTTCTTGTTTAGCAGCCTCTTTGTCCTTCTTCTCCAATATTCGGCGAAGGAATTCGGCGTCGGTTTCTTCCTCCTGGCGTTCGTCCGAAGACGTTTCTGGGTTTTCTTTTGGCCCGGTAAGTGCGGCCATAGCATTCATCATTTCCTGGAGCTTTTGCTGTTGCTCCTGAGCTTTGGTCACCGACCGTGTGAGCGGTCTATGACCTGTAGACGCACGGCTGTCTTCTTTTCCTGACGCCATGTATACGGTGTGGACCATCATGCCCTCAGACTTAGGGCGTCTGGGCTTAGTGCCTTTGGCTGTCGTTGCAGGCTGGGGGATCTTCTCTGGTTTCCTCCTTTTATGAGCAGTGGAGGTTGAGGAGGCCGTTGAGGTGGGCGTCCAGACAGCCTTTCGTGGTTTAGCCTGGTGACCGGCTTCCGATTGGATTTTCAGCTTCTTGTGCTGGCGGGAGAAGTTTGGATCGATCATCGAATCTCGGGCCTGCCGCCAAACCTTATAGATTTTGGAAGACAGCCGTTGAGGGGATCGGGGCTGCTCTGACTTTATCTCCACAACCTTTTTTAGTGGGGGAGAAGACCTCTTTAGCACGTAGGAGAATTCCTTCGCACCTTATTTAGCATCTCGAAGCTGTTTCCCGTTAGAACAGCAGCATTAACTTCCGCCATCGGGGCTGATGGAGTTAGCCCAGAGGGGGAGTTGCCCCCAGCCTTCCTTACTCGGCGCCAATGGCGACGTCGAGCGTGTCGAGCGGACGGCGTTGGTTCAGCGGTGAGAATGGCTTCGTCTTGCCCCCTGTGTAGGTGGGGGGTCGTTGCTGGTGTTAGCCTGTTAAAGACCGATGTCCTTTGGGTAGAAGGAGCGGGAGCTGAAGCCGTCAATCTTGTAAAGACCGACTTTTTGGCCGGGGAAGCCGCCTTGGCGACTTCAGGAGCAGGACCGGTCACTTTCTTAGAAGCAGCCTTCTCTGGGATTGTAGGCCCCATGATGGGTCCACAGGATTTCTGGCCCAATCTAGAGAAGACCGAGGCGCTGATGTTGGGCGACCCGTTGAGAGGAGCCGCAGCAGGGGTAAGACGATCAAAGACCGACTTCTTGGGAGCTTCCTTTGTCAGCACCGGCGCCGTAAAGCTTGTCGGTGGGAGCATAGTCCCAAAGAACAATCCGGTAGTGGCCTGTGTCACCTGGTCCACCGGTATTGTGAATAACGAAGCGGCTTGGGGTCCGTAGGCTATACCTCCTGGCGAGGCAGAGCGTTGGTCGCAATTGCAGTCCGAGCAGTTGGAGCATTTCGCAGAAGTAGAAGCCATCGATCCTTTGCTTTCTGCAATGAGCAAGACGCCAAGTCTTAGTATCTCGAAACCCAAGGGCAACCATTAGCGAACTGCGATTGGTTCGCGAATCACGACACACGAAGTGTGGAGTGGAAAGAGGAAGAGGTCCCACCGGGCGTGCCAGAATCTGTTCCCCTCCGAACGGCGGCCGAGACGCGGGACGTCTCGCCTGAGGTTCGGGGCAGATGCTAATAGGTGCTATCCGTCCACCTCTCCGAAGATGCCAAGTTGATTTATGGCACCGTGTATCGAAGGTTTAGACGGATGCGGCCGATGTAGCAGACTTCGTCAGATTCCCCTTCGCTTGAGGCGTTTTTGATTCTGGGGACGCTCTTCCCTGCAGGCGCAAACCCATGCAGTTAATTACGCTACCGCATCGCGGTAACAACTTTCTCCTTCTCCAGCTGGTCACTTCGTGTCATGGGTGTATGTTTTGTTTGTGGTTGCCCGTGGATTGTATACGGAGACTGATTTATGTCGTCGCCCGTAGGACGTGGATTAGTCCAAATCCGTATTTTCTTAGATTTGGGTTTGGGGTTTTGGTTTGAGGATACGTTAGCCATATTTGAGGCTAAGATCAACTTAAACGTTTGTTAAAGATACGTTAGTCCAATTTGAGACTAAGATCAACTTAACGGAATCGTTTAGATCCGACAAAAGAGCGTTTGGAGGCTCGATTGTTCCAGTTTAGGGACATGGTGGTCCATTAAATGTATGGCCGTCGGGACCCATCACCTCTCTGACGACGTTGAAGGATTACAACGACAAATGTCAGAGGAGTTCAGAGATGTACCCTTGAGCCAAAGTTGATTGGGGGATCTAGAGTCCAATTTGGGACTAAAGTCTGTTTGAAGGTTTAAGGATACGTTAACCATATTTGAGGCTAAGATCAACTTAAACAGGATCGTTTAGATCCGACAAAAGAGCATTTGGGGCTCTATTGTTCCAGTTTAGGGACATGGTGGTCCAATACCAGTTTAGGGACATGGTGGTCCAATACCAGTTTAGGGACATGGTGGTCCATTCGTAGTTTAAGGACGCATAAGTCCATGGGTTTAAGGACCCCACAGTCTATATGGGCGTGTTTAAGGACGCATTAGTCCGTTAGTTTAAGGACGCATAAGTCCGCGGGTTTAAGGACCCCACAGTCCGTATCTTGGTTTAGGGACGCATAAGTCCATGAGTTTAAGGACCCCACAGTCCGTGTTGATGTGTGGTTGTCGGGACCTATCACCTCTCTGAAGACGTTGAAGGATTACAACGACAAATGTCAGAGGAGTTCAGAGATGTACCCTAAACCAATGAGTTGGTTGAAAAAGCAGATGTGCTCAGTTCAAGATGATTTGAGGACTTATGGCCAGTTTGGGCTAAGTCCAATTATGTTTGAAATATTGGCCCTCTGTTGGTCCATTGAAGGAGAGGTTTTGCCTCTAGAAACTTAGCCAATTGGGCTAAAGCTAGTGTTAAACACTAAAGACCAACAGTGTTGAACACTGGGAATAAGATTAGCAAGTTAGTGTTAAACACTAAAAGATAATCAGTGTTAAACACTGGGAACAGAGTTTCCAAATTAGTGTTAAACACTAAGCAAATCAGTGTTAAACACTGCCAATAGAGTTTTCCAAATTAGTGTTAAACACTAAGAAAATCAGTGTTAAACACCGAGGACAAAGTCTTCAGATTAGTGTTAAACACTAAGGAGAGAGGGGTCACGTGTGGACACGTGAGAGCGCCCTGATTCCCTTTATTTTATTCTGCAGATCAGTGTTTAACTCTTTTAATTCTGGCGGCCATCACGTGTGAGCACGTGATGAAGGCCCTCGTTCTTGTCTGTTAGAATGCTCATTAGGGGTCACGTGGTGACACGTGAGGGCGCCCTAAATGTGGAGCCAGATCTCCTTTTCTTCGTTCTGTAAATAAGCGTTAAACACTTTTTATGTTTTCTTTGGAGCATCACGTGCCGCCACGTGAGGAGGATTAGTGCGCTGATTGTTAAAGCATCAGCCAAGGGGTCACGTGGGAGCACGTGAGAGCACCCAAGGCCTTTATTTCTTTTGCTTTTTCTTTCTGTGTTTCGGGGGTCACGTGGAGCACGTGATGCACTGCCTCAAAGAGCTTTCTTTAGATCTTTTGGGGGGGGGGTCACGTGGTGACACGTGACCCTGCTTTTCTGTAGTTGCTTAGAAGATCTGTTAATCCCTTCCAGGAATCAAATTCCTCATAGGGTTGAACCCTAACAATAATTTCAGAGGAATTAAATTCTTAGTTCCTTTTGAAGAGTTAAACTCTGAATTTTCTGTAGGAATTAAATTCCTCATATATGTGAAGAACTGAATAGGGTTAAACCCTAATAAAAGCTTTAAGGAATTAAACCCCCACTCCCTGTTAGAGAATTATTCTGGGGAATAAGATTAAGGGAATTAAATTCTTGTTGTTTTAACAGAACTAAGTTCTTAACTAGGGTTAAACCCTGATTCTTTTCATTCTGAAGGAATTAAATTCCCATAACACAGGGTCAAACCCTAATTTTATTTTGAAGGAATTAAATTCCTATAGTTCTGTGAGAATTAAATTCTCGTGCTTCCATTCCCTCTCTATGCTTTGGATCTACATGGCAGGATCTCAACCCATTGCGAATTAAATTCTCAACTCAAGGGGAGATGTGCACTTTACAGATCCTCCATCAAAGAGAGAAGAAATATGTCCTTCTGTTTTATATCAGAGTTAAACTCTGTTGAGAATTAAATTCTCTTTTCTTTCAATGAAACCTTCCCTTTCTTACCTAGGGTTTTCTTTTGCAGAAGATCCAAATTCCTCTAAACTATCAAGGCTCTCTCTCTTTTCTTCCCTCTGCATATATCTTTCTTGTGTGTCTCTTGGCTCCTATTTATAGGAGAAGCAGCCGAGTCAATTAGTTTTGGTGGATCTCTCATTAGGAGATTTGATTTGTATCCATCATTCGTTTTGGACCTTTGGATTATTAGGTGAATTTTACTCACCATTGGATTTTAAATCCAGAGATTCTCCTCTGTTATTTTGGTTAGATTTTACGGGGAAATCTTTCCAAATTCGAGATTTTCCCATAGATAGATGATATTTAATCATCTTTAATTCAATCGGTTGCTTGTGGAAAGATTTGAGAGGTCGTTTCTCAGAATTTAATTCTGTTAACAAATGGGCTTTGAAGTCGGTCACGTGTGGCCACATGACCCTTGGTCACGTGTGGGCACGTGACCCCCTTGGAACGAGCCTTCTTCTTTCTTTTTGCGCTCTGTCTTCTGGTTGCTGCTTAACCGTCACGTGCCATCACGTGACCCCTGGTCACGTGTGAGCACGTGACCCTCGTCTAGACTCTTTTTATTGATTTAACCGGAGAATAAGTCTGCTGCTTTTGAGTATCACGTGCCAACACGTGACCCTGGTCACGTGGGAGCACGTGACCTCTTCTGAAGCCTTTTCCTTGATTTGATCAGGGATCCGGTTTACTTTTGAAGCCGCTTTCAAATGTCACGTGCCAACACGTGACCCTGGTCACGTGGGAGCACGTGACCCTTTCTGAAGCCCTTTTCCTTGATGCAGTCGGGAAGCTGAATTCGCCTTGCCGATGCTTTTAGATGTCACGTGCCAACACGTGACTGCTGGTCACGTGTAAGCACGTGACCCTTTTCTGAAGCCTCTTCCGTGGGCTTTCCTGATTTTAAATCAGGAAACAATCTTGAAGAGATCATCTCATATGAGGACATTCACGTCCAAGGCCGCTGTCAGGGCCAGGAGTTTACTGACGCTCAATGCGCTGAGGTGATGCGTCGCTTCGACGATTACAACGGTCGATTGCTCCCCCGCCGTTATGCCCTTTCGAAGATTATCGTTGGGTCGATTTCGGAAGCACTTCCTACACTTGATGAGGCCATGACGCTTGAGGTATTTGATGATGCTGAAGACAAGGTGCATTCAGTATATCTGATAGGCCTGATATCAAAGAAGCGGAGAGATGATCTTGTCGATGTTTTGCATCTCGTCTTCCAACATAAAGCGATAATATCTGCGTACCAGAGGACGGACGACATTAGTGAAGATCCCGACGCTTGCATTCTTGAGAAAATGCATAAGAAAATGTCCAAAAAAGCCAGAAGCACTTTGCTCAAACTTGCTTCTAAGTTCATGAATCCGTGTCCGGAATTCAGCGTCTTGCCGTTGTAAACATTTTAATGATCTTTTTAATTATTATTATTTTTTTTATCACCAATGTATAAAGTTCTTTGAAGTATGAATGAAAAAATTCCCCTTTCTCTTTATGCCAATGCTCATATATGCCTTATAAAAAAAAGTTGCCGGCTCCCACGTGTTATGCGCGTGAGGCACTGCTGAGGATTTTAATCATGAACTAGCGCCGACGCTCACACGTTATGCACGTGAGACGCCGCTACAGTTTTTAAACCTGCAAAGAATCGGTTCTAGCGCTCACGTATCATGCACGTGAGATGCCGTTGAGGGGATCATTTCACCTTCTTGCTCTGATTCCCATGAGTCAACCTTTTCTTTTCTCATGCCCTTTTTGTCAGGACTTGGAAATAGTTCCACTATACACAACATTTTTTGTGCCTGGACTTGAATGCTCCTCTTTATAACCTGAAGCTCTGTCCTCCTCTTCTTTCACAAGGAGAGAACCATTTAAAAAAAGTATCCATTTTCTCACAAACCAAGAGTTATGGCTTGCAATCATCCGCATGCTCGCCGGTAACTGTGGGAGGTACCTATTGAGGGAATTGTCCCTCGTTTTGCTACGTGTTTAGCGGATCCCGTTCTCACTGATGACCAGTATGACATGGTGATGTACAAGCTTCTGGCTCATAGGGGCTCTCCTCTTCCTATCGGCTCCATTTGGTTTCGGACGATCTTCTTGTCTGTTTTTGCTGACATCCCTCCTCATCCAGCAGAGATTACTCTGGCGATGCTCAACGCGGCGAAGGACAAGATAGAGTGCTTTTATTAGGCTTGTTTGATTACCTAGCCTCTGAGAGATTGTTCGGTTCGGCTACTAAGGCAGACACGGGCTCAGCGGGCCATCATGTCTACCTTCGCTGATGAACACGGTGCTGACCGATGGGGGGTGACTCCCCACGAAAATCGCCGCTTCGACATGGTGGAGAAGTCATAGAGGGAATTAGAGAATCTTGTATATTGTTTTGTTAATCCTTGTATCTCTGATCCCATATTTAGCGATCTTTTCTCCGTGTAACAAATACTAATAATAAAAATAATGTCGACCACTAAACGTTTCATCCAGCGCATATTCATATGGGCATCGTGCCTCTATACATATATTTTGTATTTTAACCTTAGAAGTTTCTGATGCATGCATATGGACATAGGTGAACATTGGACTGAAGTGATTTATAGCATTTGGCCGGTTTCGAGCTGGCATGCACGACTTTTACTAGAATTTTGATCTGAGAAGACAGCGAGCGGATACAAGCGTCTTCTCAAACTTTGATCCTTAACAAATGTAGTTCTGAACCCCCGAGGCCTATGAGTTGCGCCTTTTCTGTTTCTTGATGTCTTGATTTAGCGCCATTAGTTTAGTTACTCGTCTCGGAGTTTGTAGTTTATTCACTCGTCTCGGAGTCTCTAGCTTATTCACTCGTCTTGGATTCTCTAGTTTATTCACTCATCTCGGAGTTTTTTTAATTTACTTCCCTTGGGTTTACAGGTAAACTTGTCCTAACGTTATATGCAGATAACCCCCATTTATACAACAGAGATCCGTTAGGATTTTGGTACCAGGTTTTAGTCCATGGTACCGTCGCGTTGGCTGATGTATTCCTCGATATGCAGTCCTTCAGCTGTTGTTCGAGTAGCCCTGCGACTGTCGTGTCTCTCATCCCTTCAGGGGCTGGACAAGACGTATTCAAGTAATCTCCTTAGGTCGTATTACCGTCGGAAGAGCAAACGTAATGAATTTTCCATGATACTTTTTACTTGAGGTTAGGCTCAGTTTGGAGCCCTGATGAGTCATAGCCACTCCGCTCTGGTGTGGGGTGATCTCCGATACTCTTTTAGGCTTTATATGAGTTGCCTTCAAGACCCGAAGCTGTGAATATACCATTGCTTCATTTTTGTTTTGACGATATCGAGCCGATTCTTTGCTGAAGTAGGGTAGACATCTGTAAGACTTCTATACTGTATGTATCACAGTTGAAGTCCGGAGCTAGGAATATACCATTACTCCAATTTCATTTGATAACCGCATTCACATCCTGTTGAAATGAGGGGGAACATCGGGATGGTCTCTAGGTTGTATATTTTCACGACCTGAAATATTAGCTCATGACCGGCACTTGAATGTCACAACGTCTAAAGGCGTAACATAATTCAAGTAAGCCGAAGCCCAGAAATCTAAACCTTCTTAAGAAAAAAAAAGATGTGAAGTTTTGACATAAAGGTATGGTGAAATCAAATGTCTTATTAAATGCATAGATAAAGGAACATGAAAAAAACAAGTTGATTTACGAGTTGAAAACATGTTTCGTCTTTTAAAAATTTGGGCAGCACCTCCTTTGTATATTTTGATCCAAAACCACAAATATATAATAATAATAAAGGCATTCCCAAGCGGGAGCTAGCTCTTCGCTAATCGGTAGATTCAGAACCACGCAAGTTATAAATAAGTATACGACGCCCAACGGCGAAGATCAACACCAAAAAAATAATGTAAAGCAAGATATCAACCCACCAAGCGAGTATAAACCCATCGCTCAAGTCTTGCAACTACAAGCCTCACTAAGTCTTTACTTAATATACAAATACTAGTTTTTTGATTGATGTAGTTAACTAGATACACAGGAATAATAAATACAAGAGGGGTACGATCCAACATGTACCACCTACCAAAGCAAAACACCTGAAAGCAGCTGTGTGCCAGCGATGCCGCAACTGATTCATGTGGTCAACCTGCAAGAACTGTGGCACAACGAGGGTGAGTTGCCAACTCGTGTGTAGAAAACATCAACAGGTAAAAATCGAATAAAACAACGATTTCCTAGGTCAACCATATCATAAAAGTAATACTATGATATCTAGGGTGATCATATCTGTATATGTGCCAACAATAATCAATGTCTATAAGCATGTGGATATCATCCAACCATATAATCAATGCCTGTATGCATGTGGATCACGTCCACGTGTCCATCAATGACACAACAACATCATGCATGTAAATATCATAAATGCATATGCATGAAAGTATGAAGATATAAATCAACGTGTGTTCCTCGCGACACATCAAAATCATGGAACCTGAGTGTCCAGCATCGACACTCGAAACATCATGAAACCTGTGTCCAACATCGACACGTAAATCCTCATATATCTCGGGCTCCGTCAGTCCGGATCGGCCCACGGGCTCCGTATGCGGGATCGGCCCTCGGGCTCCGGCAGAACGGGTCGGCCCCTATCCATCTTTCGACTCCGGTCGGTATCCTCCAGATTACCGCCAGGTCCAACCAATCACCGGTAGGTAGTAGTCTCTCTGCCAAGCTCATCGGCTAATCCATCGACATACCTTTCTTGCCCGGGGGTACCATACCGGGTCCACCATGAACCCGCAAACGGATCATCCAACTCCTCGAATCGGGTTTCACATATCACACGTCTCAGAACCGAGAAAACGGATGGCGGGCGCACTGAAATACCATATCAAGAGAAACCGGGTTTTTAAAACAATACATACTTTCTTTTGAAATAACCACGGTTCTCAAATCCAGAAATCTCATAAAAATAGCATATCTCAATGCGTATAATCATAAAACATGATGTATGCGACATATAACAGAATGTAAGTATATCCGTATATTATGCAACATGGAATAGTGATGCGAATATAGCAAGTAAATCATGTAAGGAGTCATATCATGATGCAGCAAATCTACTGTGTAGTGACATAGAAATTATCGATGATGAGGTGTGTGCGCGGGCCAATCTGTGTAAGTGTAATATACGCATCATCGATAATGGTGTAGGTGTACTAGTACAGGTATATGCAATGCAATGAGAATAGCATGAATGTAGCATAAGTAAATCGTCAGCTAAAAGCTATAAGGTATACGTATCTAACATGACCGAGTCGGTGAATCAATCAATCGGCATCCGGCCTCACAACATCACGTACGGTATAATCCATCATACGACATCCTCCAGTCAAGGGTACGGATCAATCATCATAAACTCATCACGTACGGTAAATCATCGTACGGCGGTATTAAACCATCAGGGATCCTATCAACCTATATGACAATGAAGGTACGGACCTAACGTCTCGTACGGCATATCACTCATGATTCACAACATTACATATATATCTATATACCTATATCCCAGGTCACATCCATAACAATCTTATATCAGGGGACCGACAAAGGTATCAATCCCCTCATATCGACTCGTATCCGTATACCGACATATCAATGAAATCATCATATTACATCGTATATTATTTTCATCACATTTATATCCCACATCAAGTTATTTACATATATATATATATATCCTATCTTATAAATCTCATATCATACTACTCTGAATCTCATGCTTAATCTAGTGCAACTACATATCTATAAGTCGTGATTCACCTTCACTTTTCATATCCCTAAAACTTTCATCTCATATCTCAATATATATATTCAATTACTTATATCATCTTTAACTATCTTTTTAACTATATTCCTAGTTTTCTAATCTAGGTTTCTACGACTGTATCCTATAGATCGGTTTCCATCAAAACTTGCGGGGGTGCTATACGCCATCCACCCGACTTCTCCCGTAGATATAGATCTACCCACCTTGATCCTTGCTTGCCGAAGTTGATGACGCCATGCTCCGTCATCTCGGAATCCACGTAAAGGTACCTACAATATCAACACATATCGTAATACCATTAAAATCGAGTTCGGAAAACCAATACAGCACACGGTGCGCTCATAGGTTAGAATCTATGGCCTACGCATGCAAAAACGACCAAACAACCCTCGTCGTTGACGTACAAACATCCAACGACCCAATATAATATCAAACACTAAAACCAAGCATTCAAAATACGGAAAACATATCCAAAAATCATACTAATGTGCTCCCAGATTTTGACTCAGGTCGATTGGAGCTAAACTAGCAAGTATAGGGTGTTGTATAGGGATTATGTGAGCTACTGGACTAACCTAGACCCCAACCATCACAATTTGGCCGGCCACATGGCCTTAAAATTCGGCCAGCTCGGCCCAGAGGTCTCTGTTGGGGCTCGTCTTGTCAGGGTGGTCTCCTATGGCTCTGACTAGGTCTCTGGTATTGTTTACTTTTCTCAGAAACTCCCCGGATTGCCCCAGATTTCCTGTAGGCTTACAATTTAACACAAAACTGACATGGATCAATTCCTAAATCTGTATTTTCTATTCTAGGCCAGTAAAAACACCACTCAAGTCTTGTGACAACCACTACACATCAACATTCCACACCAACACCCAAACCCTTCTCTTGAATTTCCAAGTTTCACAAACCCACACCTTAAACACATTCTAAACTAACTCGAATACTAGGAAACTTAAACTAACTAAAAGAAAGGAATTATACCTCATGGATGTAGCCAAGCAAAAACCCTAGATGCCCAAGGTCATCAAAATCCAACTTTTCTTGGTCCAATGTGTAGAGGATGAAGTGGGGATCATCTTTTGTGAAGCGAGTATAGGGTTTTGGTGAGGGAATTGAGATAAATCTTGGGGTTGAAGGTGGAGGGAGATGAGGAAGAAGAAGATGAAGGGAATAATGGGGAGGGGAAAATGAATGTGGCTGCCCCTCACTCTCTCCTCTTATTCTCACCCTCTCACCCTCATGTCTCACACTCTCTCTCTCTCTCCAATGATCTCTTTTTAACCCTTTTTCTTTTCTTTTTCTCCCACTCATTAAAATCAAACACATAATACAAATGAAATAAAACAACAAGCAATATGTCATAGTGCACTAGCCATGGAAAAACTGTAGAAATATGGATTGGGCTTAATTGTGATTAGCAGTGCACCAATCGGTTTTTATTCAAACTGCATATAATTAATTATAAAAATTCCAAATCTAATAAATATATTTTTAAATGAATAAATCATTTTAATCTCCAATTATTTCACAAATATTGGTATATATTTATACCGTTTTACGAAAACCCTAATTTCACATATCGGTTAGTTTTCGCGAAATATATTATTTTAATATTAAATTCCAAAAATAATATTTTTTACAATCTTCCTCCCTTAAATAAATTTGGTCCCCGAATTTAAATTTAAACCCCCAAATACTAAAACATTTCAATAATCAACTCAAATCAACGGGGCTCCGAAATCACGGGAGATACAGAAACAACACAGCGCATCGCGTGCGCCTGCAAACGAGTATGAAATTCAAAATCGAACTCCGTCAAGCGTCACACAAATCATCGGATTCGCACGTCTATCATCGGAGTTATAATGGAGATACAGATCTCGAAATCCACTACTGAAATCCGATATACACTAGTCAAATATTATAATATGTATATAGTACGCATCCTTGGAAAAATTTCTTAAAACTGAATAAACTCATGCAAATTTTTTTCTGAATCGCCGTGTGATGCATAACTCAAGGCACAAGTGATGGACGCTCATTGTAAAGTAATAAATATACGTTCATATATATTTTGCTCAAATACACGTTCCATCCTTTTAAAATATCCCAAAAGGTTTTCCCCTTTTTAACGTTCGTGTCGCTCACGGACATATAGGAAATAGCGAGACTATATCTTCTTTTTGAAAACCACTTGTTAAACTTTTAATGCATGCAGGGTACTCAGGTGCTGTCCTCAGACCAGACCTGTCCGGCTACTACATAATATAGTGCATATCATGAAAACAAGGTGCTCAAGAGCAAAATCAGCCTCGAAAGGCGTATCCAACAGTCACGTGTGTCTGGTGCACACGGAAATCAAATCCAAATACAAGTGCCACAATATGCACAAAAGCAAAACTAAGTGCAACGGGTGTGCACGAAAGCATCTGTCCAGTGCAACGGGTGTGCACGACAACAACATCTAGTGCATCAATAGTGCACGAAAATCTCAATCCAGTGCAACTAACATGCACGAAGAAAAATCCCAATCGAGTGCATCAGGTGTGCACAAAATCACATCTCATATCATGCGCCCAACATGCGCGAAAACCCAAATCAAGTGCATCCGTCATGCACGAATGAAATCGAAATCAAGTGCATCCCACATGCACGAATAAAATCGCACTCAAGTGTATCCGATGCGCACAAAATCCAATATCAAGCGCCTAATATGCGCAAAAATCCAACCCAAGCGCGTCAAGTCCAAATAAATGCCCAGTGCGGCAAAGCGCACGAAAAACAAACGTCAAGTGCAACGCGCACAAAAACATAAGTCTGGCGAAACAAATGGTCAAATACATAAATCGGGTGCAACCAATGTACGTAGTATAAATCCAGTGCAACCAATGCACAAAATACCCACCTGGTGCAACAAACGCATGAAATGCAAATCCGGTGCAATAAATGCATAAAATACAAATCTGGTGCATCTAGTGCACGAAATATAAATACAGTGCATCCAGTGCACGAAATACAAAATACAGTGCATCCAGTGCACGAAATACAAATACAGTGCATCTAATGCACGGCGTAAAAACCTAGTGCAACAATTGCACAAAATACAAATCGGGGGTAACAAGTGCACGGAAACACATTAATAACTCAAATGCATATAAAAAAAAACACCATCGAGTGTATCAATGTGTATAAAAATCAAAAATGTGTGCAACTATGTGCACAAAATCCGTATCAATGCACTACAAGCATATGTGAGCTATACCGAGTGCAAAAATCAAATCAAGTGCGTACCACATACACAAAATCAAATCAACTGTATGAAAACCACGAAATCATAACCATGTGCAGCCAAGGCACAAAATCGACATCAAGTGCAATAAGTATGCACAAATCATAAACCAATACAACGGTGTATAAAACATATATCAAGTGCGATAACTGTGCACAAAAATGTAAATACCCAGTAGGTGCAATCATGGAGCACGAAAACAATATCATGAAACTCAATCATCAAAACTCAAATCCAAGCGATATAAGCGTGATACTCGGATCACAAACGCAAATCGCAACAAATGACATTGAGGTACACCTCCTACAATGTCAAAAAAATGTCGGTGCGCCCAAAACTGGCAGAGCAAGAACATCCGCTTGCCTCCTGCTCACGGTCTGGCGTCCTCTGTCTCTGGGTCCTTATTTCTCTGTGGATTATCAATCTCGCAATCCATCGGCTCGTCGGCCTGGTCAGGTGTGCTAACGGAAACGATTCCGCCCTGGCACTTCTCTGGTCAACTCTCGGCCAATTAGTATGATCACTCATAAAGCAGCACGTCACTGGCGTCGACCTCTGGTCCTCTGAATATACGTGACACATCTGATCCTCGGTGCAAATCTTATCGCAGCAGTGTCCTGGAAGGAACCTGCTCAAGGTCTTTTCTGATCTCGCCTATGTCGAACTATACGGAGGCTGGTACTCTTACATAATCTTTTCTCGCCTTCTGGACATCTGCGTTGTCAGCACAACATTTCCTCGGGAATTGGCCGTATCCCAACGCCTCTGTATACATATCAGATCTCTAATCTCAACGGGGAGTAACAGCAGCTCGTTAACATCTCGCATGAACCTCTGGTTCCACTCGTCTTTAGCATCGTCCACTTCGACGTCACGTCATGCTATCTGCGTACTGCAATTGTCCTCGGCTACTGTCAATCCGGAGTCTCTCACACGGACTCAAAATCACAACTCAGTATCTTCATCACTCTGTAGATGATATCAGCCGAACACGTCCTCGGGAACTCGTCCGAACCATTGGAGGAATACTCCATACTCGTCCATTCTCGATCAACTCACAACGCATCTGGGTGAGGTCCTATATCTGAAGCTGGTCCACTTACCGATCTCCTGTCACATGATATCCGGACGACGTCGAACTTTCGATCGATTCATTAAAGTCCCATAATTCCCCGAGAGCTCAACACTTGAGCACAGTTTAATAATATCAAGTACATGCCACAGTACCTATAGACCAGCGGTAGAAAGGCAGACCTAAGCCTCACTAATGGCATCGCGGAACTTCTGCAAACCCTTAGGTTTAAAAGCGGTTCCATGGTCATTATGTCGAGTTAGGGTTTCATTCTTTTAGAGGGTTCACAGAATTACTTGCATGTTTTTCCGAATATCTTAAACTTGGAAAAATGGGTTTCTGACACTTGTTCGATTTCTATCGACTCTCAACGTGCCTGTGTGAAGTCTTCTCTAGCTGGAATTAATCAATCTGATGACCTCGCATCGGGGCATGAAAACGAACCGCATGTCCTAGTCATTCATCCATAGGTTACTAGCGATCTTCTATCGGGTCATCCAACGAACAACGCCTCTGGGTCGATCTACTCTAGATCTGAGTAAGACTCTCCACACTAGAATTCTTTAACTCAACTGGGCCTACGTCGGCGCATCAAATTTGACGAATCACCTTCGTCTCTCAACTCAAGATAGACTAGCTATCATCTGTCGCTTCTCTGCCTGGAAGCTCCAGCGATCTCAGCTCGTAAGCTCTGGAAGCGACATCTCATCAATCTCAGCAACAGCTGGGTCATCTGTCTGTAAGGTAGACGACATCACGGCCTCTGAGGCAGGATGTACGTCAATATTCCTCTCACAATAGACAGTCTCTATCAGTGGCCCGATCATCCGGGGCAAAACCAAACACTCGCCTCAAACAAGAGGTCACAATACAAATACGTCGAGACGTTCCCATGTCACCAGAAAACACGATGGTCAGTCCTCGTCTACGACGAGCTCGCCCTGACCGTGACACTAGCAGCAGCTCAATCTGCGCTCAAACCATGGTGATAGGAACCTCAATCAAGTATCGACGAAAATAGCTCAAAGGGATGAAAATAATCAACAGATCCCAAAATGGATACATGATCATAAGGAGGAACAGAATCAGTGAGAATATGATCATGGAAATGAATAGAATTAAGGATCTTAAATGGATGTATAATCATGGGTACGAAGAATATCACAAATCTCAAAATATGTGCATCCTAAGGTTTCTTAAGTGGAGTATCGTATCGTAAATATGCCATGGAACATACGTACGGTACGTCACTCTACTCAAGCTACCTACTCCATTAATCAGGGTCAACCTATGAAACGAAAGTTCGGGTCTAATACCCCCTGTTCAAGTCTAAGTTCCGTAAGGTCAAGCCTAGGTTCTGAAATAATTTACGCCCCAGACTCAACATAGTCAAACCTAAACTCGAACTAAGGTTAAACCCAGCGCTCTGATATCAACTTTGTCATGACCCGAAATATTAGCTCGTGACCGGCACTTGAATCACGCGACGTCTAAAGGCGTAACATAATTCAAGTAAGCCGAAGCCCAGAAATCTAAAACTTTTTAAGAAAATAAAAGATGTGAAGTTTTGAAATAAAGATATGGTGAAATCAAATGTCTTATTAAATGCATAGATAAAGGAACATAAAAAACAAGTTGATTTATGAGTTAAAACATGTTTCGTCTTTTAAAAATTTGGGCAGCACCTCCTTTGTATATTTTGATCCAAAACCATAAATACATAATAATAATAATAATAAAGGCATCCCCAAACGGGAGCTAGCTCTTCGCCAATCGATAGATTCATAACCACACAAGTCATAAATAAGTATACGACGCCCAACGACGAAGATCAACACCAAAAAGTTAATGCAAAGCAAGACATCAACCCACCAAGCGAGCATAAACCCATCGCTCAAGTCTCGCAACTACAAGCCTTACTAAGTCTTTACTTAATATACAAATACTAGTTTTTTGATTGATGGAGTTAACTAGATACAACAGGAATAATAAATACAAGAGGGGTACGATCCAACATGTACCATCTACCAAAGCAAAACACCCGAAAGCAGCTGTGTGCCAGCGATGCCGCTACCGATCCATGCGGTCAACCTGCAAGAACTGTGGCACAACGGGGGTGAGTTGCCAACTCATGAGTAGAAAATATCAATAGGTAGAAATCGAATAAAACAACGTTTTCCTAGGTCAATTATATCATAAAGGTAATACTATGATATTTAGGGTGACCGTATCTGTATATGTGCCAACAATAATCAATATCTATAAGCATGTGGATATCATCCAACCATATAATCAATGCTTGTATGCATGTGGATCTCGTCCACGTGTCCATCAATGACACAACAACGTCATGCATGTAAATATCATAAATGCATATGCATGAAAGTATGAGGATATAAATCAACGTGTGTCCCTCGCGACACATCAAAATCATGGAACCTGAGTGTCCAGCATCGACACTCGAAACATCATGAAACCCGTGTCCAATATCGACACGTAAATCCTCATATATCTCGGGCTCCATCAGTACGAATTGGCCCACGGGCTCCGTCTGCAGGATCGGCCCTCCGGCTCCGGCAGAACGGGTCGGCCCCTATCCATCTCTCGACTCTGGTCGGTATCCTCCGGATAACCGCCAGGTCCAACCAATCATCGGTAGGTAGTACTCCCTCTGCCAGGCTCATCGGCTAATCCATCGACATACCTTTCTTGCCCCGGGGTACCATACCGGGTCCACCATGAACCCGCAAACGGATCATCCAACTCCTCGAATCGGGTTTCACATATCACATGTCTCAGAACCGAGAAAATGGATGGCGGACGCACTGAAATACCATATCAAGAGAAACCGGGTTTTTAAAACAATACATATTTTTTTTGAAATAACCACGGTTCTCAAATCCAGAAATCTCATGAAAACAACATATCTCAATGCGTATAATCATAAAGCATAATCTATGCGACATATAACAGAATGTAAGCATATCCGTATATCATGCAACATGGAATTGTGATGTGAATATAGCAAGTAAATCATGCAAGGAGTCATATCATGATGCAGCAAATCTACTGTGTAGTGACATAGCAATTATCGATGATGAAGTGTGTGAGCCGGCCAATCTGTGTAAGTGTAACATACGCATCATCGATAATGGTGTAGGTGTACTAGCACATGTATATGCAATGCAATGAGAATAGTATGAATGTAGCATAAGTAAATCGTCAGCTAAAAGCTATAAGGTATACGTATCTAACATGACCGAGTCGGTGAATCAATTAATCGACATTCGGCTTCACAACATCACGTATGGTATGATCCATCGTATGACATCCTCCAGTTAAGGGTACGGATCAATCATCATAAACTCATCACGTACGGTAAATCATTGTACGGTGGCATTAAACCATCAGGGATCCTATCAACCTATATGACAATGAGGGTACGGACCTAACATCTTGTACGACATATCACTCATGATTCACAACATTATATATATCTATATACCTATATCCCAGGTCACATCCATAACAATCTCATATCAGGGGACCGACAAAGGTATCAATCCTCTCATATCGACTTGTATCCGTATACCGACATATCAATAAAATCATCATATCACATCGTATATTATTTTCATCACATTTATATCTCACGTCAAGTCATTTACATATATATATATATATCCTATCTTATAAATCTCATATCATACTACTCTATATCTCATGCTTAATCTAGTGCAACTATATATCTATAAGTCGTGATTCACCTTCACTTTTCATATCCCTAAAACTTTCATCTCATATCTCAATATATATATTCAATTACTCATATCATCTCTAACTATCTTTTTAACCATATCCCTAGTTTTCTAATCTAGGTTTCTACGACTGTATCCTATAGATCGGTTTCCATCAAGACTTGCGGGGGTGCTATACGCCATCCACCCGACTTTCCCCGTAAATATAGATCTACCCACCTTGATCCTTACTTGCCGAAGTCGATGATGCCATGCTCCGTCATCTCGTAATCCACGTGAAGGTACCTATAATATCAACACATATCGCAATACCATTAAAATCGAATTCGGAAAACCAATACGGCACACGGTGCGCTCATAGGTTAGAACCTATGGCCTACGCATGCAAAAACGACCAAACAACCCTCGTCGTTGATGTACAAACATCCAACGACACAATACAATATCAAACACTGAAACCAAGCATTCAAAATACAAAAAACATATCCAAAAATCACACCAATGTGCTCCCAGATTTTGACTCAGGTCGATTGGAGCTAAACTAGAAAGTATAGGGTGCTGTATAGGAATTATGTGGGCTACTGGACCAACCTAGATCCCAACCATCACAATTTGGCCGGCCACATGGCCTTAAAATCCGGCCAGCTCAGCCCAGAGGTCTCTGTTGGGGCTTGTCTGGTCAGGGTGGTCTCCTATGGCTCCAACTAGGTTTCTGGTATTGTTTGCTTTTCTCAGAAACTCCCTGGATTGCCTCAGATTCCCTGTAGGCTCAAAATTTAACACAAAACCGACATGGATCAATTTCTAAATCCGTATTTACTATTCTAGGCCAGTAAAAACATCACTCAAGTCTTATGACATCCACTACACATCAACATTCCACACCAACACCCAAACCCTTCTCTTGAATTTCCAAGTTTCACAAACCCACACCTTAAACACATTCTAAACTAACTCGAATGCTAGGAAACTTAAACTAACTAAAAGAAAGGAATTATACCTCATGGATGTAGCCAAGTAAAATCCCTAGATGCCCAAGGTCATCAAAATCCAACTTTTCTTGGTCCAATGTGTAGAGGATGAAGTGAGGATCATCTTTTGTGAAGGAAGTATAGGTTTTTGGTGAGGGAATTGAGATGGATCTTGGGTTTGAAGGTGGAGGGAGACGAGGAAGAAGAAGATGAAGGGAATAATGGGGAGGGGAAAATGAATGTGGCTGCCCCTCACTCTCTCCTCTTATTCTCACCCTCTCACTCTCATGTCTCACACTCTCTCTCTCTCCAATCATCTCTTTTTAACCCTTTTTCTTTTCTTTTTCTCCCACTCATTAAAACCAAACAGATAACACAAATGAAATGAAACAACAAGCAACATGTCATAGTGCACTAGCCATGGAAAAACTGTAGAAACACGGATTTGGCTTAATCGCGATTAGCAGTGCACTAATCGGTTTTTATTCAAACTGCATATAATTAATTATAAAAATGCCAAATCTAATAAATATATTTTTAAATGAATAAATCATTTTAATCTCCAATTATTTCACAAATATTGGTATATATTTATACCGTTTTACGAAAACCCCAATTTCACAAATCGGGTAGTTTTCGTGAAATATATTATTTTAATATTAAATTCCAAAATTAATATTTTACATTTTATGAAATGTTACATATATGCGCCGTCGAGACTTGGAGTTATGATTTTGCCGTTACTCCATTTTTTTGTTTCGACCCTTGGGTCTTTTGTTGACGTTGCGTCTACACTAAGAAGGAACGCCGGTATAGTCTCTGAGTTGTATATGAATTGTCAAGACTTGGAGCTAGGATTTTTCTATGGCTCCATTTTTTCTTTTGACCCTTGGGTCTTTTGTTGACGTTGCATCTGCATCCTGTTGGCATGTGAAGCACGTCGGGCTGGAGTTAGGATTTTGCCGTCACTCCTTTTTGATTTGGCTTTTTGGAGATTTTGTTAACGTCGCATCCGCACCCTGTTGGAATGAGAAGAATGTCGAGTTGATATCTAGGCTGTAGATATTTCCGTCCAGATCTGGCTCTCCCTTTGACGGAACCTGGTGGGAAAATATGGCCCACTTTCTTTCATTTGTACCCATGGATCATATACAAGAGTCAATATGGACATACTTGCAGGGCAGAGAAAATTTTATTTTATTTTATTTTTTATTGTAGCGATGCTTTATCTTTTCAGCACTTCATATCGCAAGAGTCGCAATTGCCCAATCATTTCGGCTATTTTGTTCGCGGTGCCCAATCATTTCGGCTATTTTTTAAAAATATTTTTACTCGTTGCTTTTTATTGCTAGTTGCCTAAACATTTCGGCTGTTTTTATATGCATATTTTTTGCTCGCTGATTTTTATTGCGAGTTGCCCCATTATTTCGGCTATTTTATATGCATTTTTTTTGCTACTCGCTGCTGCTTTTATTACGAGTTTGGAATCTGATACCAACCTTGGAATCAACATCGCTACGAATGGAATATTGTCAGGAGCGAATCATTATTTGCCGTGAAAGGACTTGGAGACGCCTGTTTAGGCATCAACATCACTGTAACTGGGATATTGTCAGGAGTGAATCATTATTTGCCTTGAGAGGACTTGGAGTTTGATACCTTTTTAGGTATTAGCATCGCTGCCACTTAGATATTGCCAGGAGCGAATCATCATTTGCCTTGAGAGGACTTGGAGTTTGGCACCTGTTTAGGCATCAACATCGCTACAAGTAGAATGTTTCCAGGAGCGAATCATCATTTTCCTTTGTTAATTTGGACAAAGGTCGCTTAGCAAACAGGGTTAAGATCCTGTCAGTTAAGGCTTTTGACTTTGTGAGCCATAAGGGTCTCATAAAGGTATTTCTCCTTACGAGTCGAGAGGATCTCGTAAGTGTATTTTCTCCTTAGGAATCGTGGAGATTCCTAAGTGATATTTTCTCTTGTAAGCCGTACGGATCTTCCAAGAGTGTTTTCTCCATATAAGTCGAGAGGATTTACAAGTGTCGTTCACCATATGGGGACATTTCTCGCCATTGGTGGAACTTGGTGAGGAAATGTTTATTCGTGCCCGTAGATTGTATACAAAGGTCAATATTGGACCGCCTGTAGGGCAACTTGGGGGATATAATGGCTTAAGAACAGGTTTGGATCCCTTTAACTTAAGGCTTTTAATCTTATGAGCCGTGAGGGTCTCATAAGGGGAATTCTCCTTACGACTCGTGAGGATCTCGCAAGTGTAATTTCTCCTTACGAATCATGAAAATTCCTAAGGGTGTTGCTCCTTTGTGAGTCGTAAGGATCTCACGCAGGTATTTTCTCTTCATAATATCGAGAGGACTTTGCAAGTGCATATGATTTTTTTTATTTTACGAGTTTGTGCCCTTCCGGGTTTTCACAGGCTCGCCGGCAGTCCTGCTGTTTTTACTCACGACGTCCTTTCGGGTTTTCATCCGTGCCGATTTTACTTGTGAATATACTGTTTTTTTTATCTTTTAATGGCGAAACCCTCGAAAGTAGCTTCGTCGCAGGTGACCTACCTGTTTGCCTGTGGGTTTTGAGGGTGGCTTCATCGCTGGATTAGCTATGTAGCCAGTAGGACTCGCATTGAAATCTTTCCTGGTAAGACTTTGATTGCAATATAGATCCCAAGGGAATGGATCGCCGTATTTGGGGCAATGTACTAGTTTAGAGACGTTCCGGTCCATTATCGCTATGTTTGAGGCGAAATTTTAGTTTAAGGACTTTTCGGTCCAATGTCACCATATTTGAGGCAGGGTTCTAGTTTAGGAACATCTCGGTCCTTTGTCGCCATGTTTGAGGCGAATTTCTAGTTTAAGGACATCTCGGTCCGATGTTGCCATGTTTGAGACGACGTGGTAGTTTAGGGACATTCCGGTCCAGTATCACCATATTTGAGGCAAGTAATTAGTTTGAGGACATTTCGGTCCGGTATCGCCGTTCTTGAGATGAAGTCTTAGTTTAAGGACATCTCGGTCCGTTGTTAGTTTAGGGACTTCTCGGTCCGATGTCGCCTTATTTGAGATGAATTTTTAGTTTAAGGACATCTCGGTCCGTTGTTGCTATGTTTGATGTGAGATTCTAGTTTAGAGACATCTCGGTCCGTTGTTGCCATGTTTGAGGTGATGGAGCTTCATTGTATACTACTCTCAAAGTTTTGACTCAGGAAGATAGCGAGCGGACACGAGCGTCGCCATCTATTGTAGACCTAAGTCGTGACCCGTCAAGCGTAGTATTTTTTAAGGAATCGACCGTTTATTGGCCGGAAGGGTCTTTCGCTATGCTTATCCATGAGCAGGTAAGCTCCACTTTGGTAGAATTTGTTTATGATGTACGGGCCTTCATAGTTCGGCTCGAATTTCACTTGTTTTGCATGATTGGGGATCATTGATCTTTTGACTACTAGCACGAGTTCGTCTTGGCAGAATGTTCTCGGCCTGGTCAGTCTTTTATATGACCGTGTCATCCTTACCTTATAAGTTTCCAGCTTTTGCTGTGCTATAAAGAAAGTTTCGTCGAGGGCATCGAGCTCCTCAAGCCAAAGATGAGTATTTTCTTCATCTGTCAGCTCGTCTCGAATCGCTACTCGTAGAGAAGGGAGTTCTATTTCCAGGGGAAGCACTGATTCCGTGCCGAATACCAACATGTATGGTGTTGTATTCGTAGCTGTTTTGAACGTTGTTCGGTATGCCCAGAGAGCTTCATGCAGCCTTTCGTGCCAGTCTCTTTTGTTTTTGGACACCGTTTTCTTTATAATCATTGTCAAGGTCTTGTTGAAACCTTCAACTAGACCGTTGGCACGAGAATTATAGACTGAAAAGTATCTCCAATCCATCTTATGTTGTTCTGCGAAGCAGACGATTTTATGGCTCCTGTTGGCTAGCCTATTATCCGAGATAATTCGTCGCGGAGTGCCGAATCGGTAGATGACATGTATCCCGAAGAAATGGAGGATATGCTCCGTCTTCACCTCCCTTAGTGGTACTGCTTCTGGCCACTTAGAAAAGTAGTTGGTCGTTGCCAATATGAACCGATATCCTTTGGACGATGCTGGTTCAATAGGGCCAATTATATCGGTTCCCCACATTTCGAACGGCCGGCTAGCTACTGTTGGGTGTAGCGGGTTTGGATGCTGGTCGATGAAGTCCCCGTAAATTTGGCCCGAATGACACTGCTTCGCATATTCGAGGCAGTCCTGAATCATTGTGGGCCAATAATAACCCATTCTTTTGATCTTCAACTTCATCTTTGGCCCAGCTTGGTGAGAACCGCAGAGTCCGTCATGAATTTCTTGAATGACTTTCTTTGCTTCCTTCGGCCCCAGGCATCTTAGCCATAGACATTCGAACTATCTCTTTTATAGAGTATCATTGAAGAAGGCGAATGACAGAGCTTGTTTCATGAGCTGATGTCGAGACGACGCGTTTTTGGGCGTTCCTTGGGATTTGCATTAGTCTATGAAGACTTCCCTTCGGTCCTTGACCTTTTCTTCGTCCTCTATTTGAAGAGCTACTTGTTCGGTCGTTTCTTTTCTTAAGTCTTCCGAAGATATATCTGTTGGTGCGTGGATCCAGCGACTTTGGACGATGATTTTTATGTCATCGAGGTCTTCGTCGGCTAATTCCTTAGCTAATTTGGCCAATGCATCCGCCTTGCTATTTTCTGTAAGCAGTATACTCTCCAGGATGTAGGAGGGAATTTATGTCAGCAGTTGCTGCACTCTTCATGGAAGATGCACCATCTAAGTAGAGTTCCCATCGGGAATCATTTTCTTCGTTCTCTCGTTCGATTGTGTCGAACGCATGCTCATCCGAAAACTCACAATTTAAGGGTGAGTCGGCTGGTATCGGATGCTCCGCAAGAAAGTCGGCAATGGTCTAGTGTTCCCTTACAAAAAAGGGAAAGGAGGAAAATCCCCCACTATTCAAGTCTCACATGTTAAACACGTGAGCATCTATATACAAAAGCATATAGTTGCTTCAGTTAAAAACAAAGGGGCTAAAAGAGCCACACGTGTTAAATACGTGAGCGCCTATATGCAGAGCATATAGGCACTGTAATCAACTAATTGGCAAGCCAAACAGACCTCACGTGTTAAACACGTGAGAATTCTTTATGCATATGAGCGCTGAAAATAAAGCATACTAAAACTTATGCCAGGGGCCACGTGTTAAACATGTGAGTTCTCCTACTGCACTCTTTGGCAAGATAGAATTAATTTCTATGTGATAGAATTAAATTCTATTTGGGAGATATTTTCCCTGATCTTTCTGATACGGAAAGATTCTTCTCTAATAGAGAATTTTGGATTTAAAATCCAATTGTGATAAAATATCACCAAATGAACTATCTTATAGAATTAAATTCTATGTGGGAAATATTTTCTTGATCTTTCTCAAATTAGAAAGATCTTCTCTGTTAAACAGAGGGCCCTTGGATCAAAAATCCAACGGTGATTATAAAATCACCCCCAGATCATCTGATATTTTCCTAAATTAACAAGATATTCATTGAAAAATATTTTCTAATCTTATTAAACAATTAAGAAATCTCCTTTGTTAAACAGAGGGCTTTTGGATTGAAAATCCAACGGTGAATAAAATTCACTAATTAATATTCATAATCTTTAAATCAGAGATTTTCTTAACAAATTTATTTTTTTCTTCTCTCCTATAAATAGGAGCAGGGAGAGAAAGAAAGCAAAGAAAGGAGAGAGACAGAATTCCCCACAAGCTTCTGCAAAAAAAAGAAAGTATACACAGTTTGCTCTTAAAAAAGAAAGAGAATTTAATTCTCAAAGAAGAAGAAGACTTGCCTCATTGAAACCCTAGGTAAAAAGAAAACACAGAGATCATAGCGTCTCATCTTTACCTACATAAGGGTTTAACCCTTCATATAAGAACTTAGTTCTTTTTCTGGTTGAGATTTGCAGAAGCAAATCTCAACACAAGTTGAGAATTTAATTCTCATCGGGAAGATTTCGTTGTGCAGATTCTAAACTTAGGGGGTAAAGAATTAGGTTATAAAAGAAAAAGAAATAACAGGGATGTATGGGAATTTAATTCCTCCAAAAATTAGGGTTTAACTCTATGTAAAGAATTTAGTTCTTCAAATGATAATGATCCAAGATCCTCAAAACCGAAATTAACAGAGATTAATGTCTCTAAGAAAATACAAGGAAATCTTAGTGACTCGTTAGTGCTTAGCACTATTTTGGAAGCCTTACGTGTGCTTCAAAAAGAACAGCCAAAGATGCCTCACGTGATTCTCACGTGGGCGCCTAAAAGGCAAAGAAAAAACTCCTTTGTTAATTAGGCAGCTGCCCCAAAAGGAAACAGTCATGCGAAATGCACGTGAGCTCTATCCTAGTGCTTAGAACTTTTTGTAAAAGAGGGAAAAGAACAAATAAAACCCAAAGCTCAGCACTCACGTGTTTTCCACGTGAGTGTCATGTAGAATGCTCAACACTCTTTGATTAGTCAAAAATGACTTACAAACGTTCACCTCTAGAGGCCTCACGTGTTCCACATTGATGCGCCACAGAATTCTAGTGCTTAGCACTAATCCAGCGCCCCACGTGTTTCACATATGAGCGTTGTATGTCCCAGTGCTCAGCACTGTTGGGTAATTATGGAAACTCAATCTCAGCCTAAATAGGCTAAGTTTTCTGAGATTAAACCTCTTTGATTTTAAATCAACCGAGCCCATATTGTTCATGGTCTCTCAAACTGATCTTAGTCTCAAAAATGACTAGTGGTCTCTTATGATGATATCCAAAATCATATTCATCATATGTCTTCTGAGATAGTCTTAGTCTCAAAATACGACTAACGAATCTTAGGTCCACAACAATCATCTTTTCCCCTCAAATAAGGGATTGGTTTAAGGGTACACCTCTTCACACCTCTGATATATGTCGTTGTAATTCCTCAACGTCTTCAGAGATGTGGTGGGTCCCGATGACCAACAACTTCTTTCGTTGATGCACTTCTAAATTGACGTGCACGCCTCAAATCGGATCGTGCCCCAAATTGGGCACATTCCATATCAACATCGTTCATTCCATTACGTAACAAATACACGTGCGCGCAAATTGAATGATAGACCGAAATGTCCTTAAACTAATATTCGCCCCCCAAATACGGCGGTAAAGGACTAAAATGTCCTTAAACTAGATATTCGCCTCAAACATGGCGATAATGGACCGTGACGTCTTTAAACTAAGAAAAATCGAGCCCCCAAATGCTCATACATATTTAACTCGATCTTAATTTCAAACTGATTAACGATCCTTAAATCAACCCAAACCTAAATCTAAAAATATACAGATTTGGACTAATCCATGCCCTACGGGCGACGACATAAATTAGTCTTCGTATACAATCCACGGGTAATCAAAACAAACAAAAACACACACGACACGAAGTGAACTTCCGGTGCAAGAGAAAGTGGTTATCGCGATGCGGTAACGTAATTAATTGCAGGGGCTTGCGCCTGCAGGGAAGAGCGTCCCCACAATAAAAAAACCCTCGCAAAACGAGGGGGAATCTGACGAAGTCACGTTACAACGGCCGCATCCGTCCAAACCTCCGATATACGGTGCCATAAATCAACTTGGTATCTTCGGAGAGGTGGATGGATAAATCCAAATAGCATCTGCCCCCAAATTCAGGAAAGACGATCCATCCCAGTTTGTTTTTGTTTTCGGCGGTAAACAGATTCTGGCACGCTCGGTGGGACCTTTTCCTCTTTCCACTTCACACTTCGTGTGTCGTGTTTCGCGAACAAAATCACGGTTCGAAACGTCCCTAACGTTCAATATAGGACCGAAATGTCCTTAAACTAATCCTTCGCCTCAAACATGGCGATGATAGACTGCAATGCCCTTAAACTAATATTCGCTCCAAACATGGTAATAATGGACCGTGAGGTCTTTAAACTAAATTAACTGAGCCCCAAATGCTCATACATATTTAAGTCGACCTTAATCTTAAATCAGATTAACGGTCCTTAAATAAACCAAACACAAATCTAAAATATACGGATTTGGACTGATCCGCGCCCTACGGGCGACGACATAAATTAGTCTCCGTATACAATCCACGGGCAACCTAAACAAACGAAAACACACACGACACGAAGTGAACTTTCGGAGCAGGAGAAAATGGTTAGCACGATACGGTAACGTAATTAACTACAGTGGTTTGCGCCTGCAGGGAAGAGCGTCCCTATAATCAAAAACCCTCGCAAAACGAGGGGGAATCTAATGAAGTCATGCTACAATGGCCACATCCGTCCAAACCTCCGATATACGGCGCCATAAAGCAACTTGGCATCTTCGGAGAGGTGGATGGATAAACCCAAATGGCATCCGCCCCCAGAACTCAGGCTAGACGGTCCATTCCGGCTCGTCCCCATTTCCAGCGGTAAACAGATTCTGGCACGTCCGGTGAGACCTTTTCCTCTTTCCACTCCATATTTCGTATGTCGTGTTTCGCGAACAAAACCACGGTTCGCTATGGTTGCCCTTGGATTCGAGGTACTAAGATTTGGTGTGTTGCTCCTGTGAAGAAAAAGAAGAAAAAATCGATGGCTTCCAATTGCACAACTTGCAACAGCAACTCCCGCTCCGCCCAAACTGGAGGAGTGACTTATAGGCCCAACGCGGCCTCTTTCTTTTCAATGCCGGTAGGGCAAGTAACTTAAGCCACTACCGGATTTTTCTTCGAGATCATGATCCCACCAACGAGTTTCAGCGCCCCAGCGTCGCAAGACGAAGCTCCCAAGAAGTCGGTCTTCGATCGACTTGCAACCATTACGGTCCCTCTCAACGGGTTGTCCAAATCTGATGTTTCAGTTTTCGATAGGCTGAGCCAAAGCTCAGACGTCTCAGTCTTCAACAGGCTGAGCCAGAACTGTTCACCGCCGAAAGACGCGACCGGGATGTTAGGACGTCTGGCCTGAATTTTAGAGGAAGATGCTATTTGGATTTATCTGTCTACCACTCCGAAGATGCCAAGTTAATTTATGGCACCGTGTATCGAAGGTTTAAACAGATGCGGCCGTTGTAGCAGACTTCGTCAGATCCCCCTCGTTTGCGAGGGGTTTTTTATTGTGGGGACACTCTTCCCTGCAGGCGTAAGCCCCTGCAGTTAATTACGTTACCGCATCGCGGTAACCACTTTCTCCTGCTTCAGAAAGTCACTTCGTGTTATGTTTGTTTGTTTTTATTTTTGGTTGCCCGTGGATTGTATACGGAGACTAATTTATGTTGTCGCTCGTAGGGCGTGGATTAGTCCAAATCAGTATTTTCTTAGATTTGGGTTTGGTTTGATTTAAGGATCGTTAACCTTGTTTGAGATTAAGATCAACTTAAATATTTGTTAAGGATACGTTAATCCGATATTGGACTAAGATCTACTTAACGGGGGTTCGGGATCATTTTGGATCCAACGAAAGAGAATTTGGGCTCTGTCGTTTTAGTTTAAGGACGTTACGATCCATAGCTAGTTTAAAGACATTACGGTCCATGGGCTAGTTTAAGGGCATTACGGCCCATAGAATTATTGGTTGTCGGGACCCGCCACCTCTCTGAAGACGTTGAAAGATTACAACGACATATATCAAAGGTGCGGGAAGAGGTACCCTTGAACCAATGTCAGTCGGGAGATCTGTAGTTAGGTTTGGGATTAAGATCAGTTAAAAAAATGTGAGCACATGGGCTCGGTTGATCTGAATCGGGGACTTTTGGTCAACTTGGACTCAGCCCACTCAGTTTTTCAATAAAGTGTTAAACACTTGTTTGGGCTCGGTCCTTTTTTGTGCAACAATGCCGAGCATTGATATGGGCTCTGACGCTCACCCTATTTCTTTGTTTTTTATGGAGTGTTAAACACTCCTTATGGCGCTGGGCTCTGTTTGTTGAGCGCTTTATATTAAACAACACCCACGTGAGGGGCACGTGAGGCGCTTGGCGCTGGGCTCCAACCAATGAGTGCAGAGCACTCTTTATTTCAGCAGTGCCCACGTGAGGGGCACATGGGGCGTTTGGCGCTGGGAGCCAACCAATGAGTGCAGAGTACTCTTTATTTCAGCAGCGCCCATGTGAGGGGTATGTGGGGCGCTTGGCGCTGGACGCCAACCAATAAGTGCAGAGCACTCTTTATTTCAGCAGCGTCCACGTGAAGGGCACGTGGGGCGCTTGGCGCTGGGCGCCAACCACTGTGTACTAAACACTCTTTATTTAAGCGGCGCCCATGTGAGGGGCACGTGAGGCGCTCGGCGCTGTTTCCTTCTTTGTGTATTTTTCTGAAGAGTTCAATTCTTTTTTCTCCTCTGGATCTTCAATCCCCAAGAACAAATTCATCCCTATGAGAATTAAATTCTTATTTGTGGGAGACTTGTCTCATGGATCTCAGATCCAGGGAAAGAACTATGTTCTTTTATAAGGGTTAAACCCTTGGGTATGCAGATGAGATACTATGATCTCTATTTACCTTGAAGAAAGTTCTTCTTCTTTCTTCTCTCTTCAAGATCTTTTTGCTTGCTCTTCTTTTTGAACTTAAAGTTTATGGGGGGGGGGACATGGGTTTCTCTGTACAAGACTTGAAGTCTTGGGGCCTTTATATAGTGGAGGCAAATTTTTTGATTCAGTTAAGGAAATCTCTCATTGAGAGATTTCTTAATTGATTTGGGGATGTTACCCGCCATTGAATTTTTGATCCAAGGGCTTCTGTTTTATAGAAGACATTCTTCTTGTTTTTTTAACAAGATTGGGAAAATATTTCTCCATTCAGAGCTTATTCTGTAATTTGGTGATTTTTTGATCACCATTGGATCTTTAATCCAACGGTGCTCTGTTTTACAGAGCGTAATCTTTCTTGTTTAGAAAGATTGGGAAAAATATTTTCCCCTACAGACGTGATTTTTAATCACCATTGGATTTTCGATCCAATGGTGCTCTGTTTTACAGAGCATAATCTTTCTTGTTTAGAAAGATTGGGGAAAATGTTTTCCCCTACAGAGCTTATTCTGTAGCTTGGTGATTTTTAATCACCATTGGATCTTTAATCCAACGGTGCTATGTTTTACAGAGCATAATCTTTCTTATTTAAAAAGATTTGAGGAGTATTTCCTCAATCAGAATTTAATTATGTGTTTTGATGATTTATCATCTCCGTTGGATTTTTGATCCAACGACAAAGAACTTTTAGTTCTGGCGCCAGCGCCCTCGTGCGGGGTACGTGAGGCGCTGCCTCAGAGTTTTTAACTCTTGGCGCTGGCACCCTCGTGCAAGGCACGTGAGGCGCTGCCTAAGAGTTTTTAACTCTTGGAGCTGGCGCCCTCGTTCAAGGCACATGAGGCGCTGCCCCAGAGATTTTAACTCTTATTTAATAGATTTCTTTTTGTGCTTTGCACATTGACGCCCGCGTGAGGAGTACGTGAGGCGCTATCATAGGATTTAATTCTATCCGAGGTAATACCTACATGCTTTGCATATGGAGCTTTCCCTTTATTTTTTTATTTTTATTTTATTGTTATTATTTTATAAGGGAGCAAGTTTTGAGCCAAAATTTTGGTGGGAACAAATGCCCCCACTACTTTGCCAACGTAAGTATGTATGTGGGTGAAATAGTGCAGAGTTATGCATGACCATAGAATTGAGGGCTTATGAGACAAGTTTAGGGTCCCTGTAGCCTAAGACTTTTTTTTCCATCTTTATGAGCCGTAAGGGTCTCAAAAATGTTTTTTCTCCCTACAAGTCGAGAGGATCTCATAGGTGCAAATTCTCCCTATAAATCGTGAGGATTTCTAAGTGTTCATCGCCTTCGTGAGTCATAAGGATCTCACTCGGGTATTTTTCCTTACGAATCGTGAGGATCAGTAGGTAGCTTCTTTATTTCATTGGCGAATGTGGCTTTGGAAAATGTGGCCTGTAGATAGTCCATCTTGACCTCCTTGTAGGACAGCGATGGCTTATGAAACAGGTTTTGATCTGCCGCCTAAGACCTTTCAACTTTATGAGCCGTGGGGGTCTCATAAAGATTTTTCTCCCTACGAGTCGAGAGGATCCCGTAGGTGTATTTTCTCCTTAGGAGTCGTGAGGACTCCTAAGTGCGTATTCTCTTGAAAGTCGTAAGAATCTCACAAGAGAATTTTCCCCTTACAAGTCGAGAGGACTTGTAAGTGGTTTTTTTCTTCCTTGTCGATATTCGACTTCGGAGAGTATGGCCCGTAGATAGTATGCAATAGTCCATCTTGTGCTCACTTGCAGGGTAGCGATGGCTTAGGAAACAGGTTCAGATCTGCCGCCTAAGACTTTTCAACTTTATGAGCCGTGAGCGTCTCATAAAGACTTTTATCCCTACGATTCGAGAGGATCCCGTAGGTGTATTTTCTCCTTAGGAGTCGTGAGGACTCCTAAGTGCATTTTCTCTTAAGAGTCATAAGGATCTCACAAGAGAATTTTCCCTTTATAAGTCGAGAGGACTCGTAAGTGTTTTTTTTCCTCCTTGTCGATATTTGACTTCGGAGAGCGTGGCCTATGGATAGTATGCAATAGTCCATCTTGGGCTCACTTGCAGGGTAGCGATAGTTTAGGAAACAGGTTCAGATCTGCCGCCTAAGACTTTTCAACTTTCTGAGCCGTGAGGGTCTCATAAAGACTTTTCTCCCTACGAGTCGAAAGGATCCCGTAGGTGTATTTTCTCCTTAGAAGTCGTGAGGATTCCTAAGTGTGTGTTTTCTCTTGAGAGTCGTAAGGATCCGACAAGAGAATTTTTCCCCCTTACAAGTCGAGAGGATTCGTAAGTGGTTGTTTCCCTTCTTGTCGATACTCGACTTTGGAGAGTGTGGCCCGTGAATAGTATGCAATAGTCCATCTTGGACCGACTTGCAGGGCTCCAGTACTTAGGAAACTGGTCCGTATCCCCATTGCCTAAGGCTTTTCCCTACGAGTCCAGACGAATCGAGAAGTTCTCGCAAGGACACTAATTTCCTCATGAGTCGAGACGAATCGAGAAGTTCTCGGAAGGGTTTCCTAATATCACAGTTAACTCCTGCTAATAGAAGTCCGCTAGGGTCTGTGGTACTAGGGTTTTTTACCCGTCGCACCTTCGCGTTGGCCGATATATTCCCTGATATGCAATCTTGCTGTTCGGGTAGTCCCACGACTGTCGTGTCTCTGATCCCTTCGGGGTCTGGACAAGACGTCTTCAAGTAATCTTCCAGGTAATATTACCGTCGGAAGAGCAAGCATTAGGGATATTCCATGTTGCTTTTTACTTGAGGTTAGGCTCAGTTTGGGAGCCCCGATGAGTCATGACCACTCCGTGCTAGAGTGGGATGGTCTCCGATAGTCTTTCAGGTCTCATTTGAGTTGCCGTTAAGATCCTGAAGCTAAGGATCTTCCTTTGCTTCGTTGGTTGACATTGTGTCTGCAATATTGCAATGAATGTCAAGGTTGTCTCTGGGTTGTCTGTGAACCGCTGAGATTTAGAACTAGGGGATTTTTCCATGGCTCCGTTTTGTTGATGTCACGCCTGTATCCTACTGGAGGGAGGAAGAACGCTGTTGGTTGATCTCTAGGCTGTGGATGCTGCAATCGAGACTTGGAACTAGGGACTTTGCCATGGTTCCGGGGTAGTCTCTAGGCTGTCTGTGAACCGTCGAGGTTTGGAACTAGGGGACTTTGTTGTGGCTCCGAGGTAGTCTCTAGGCTGTCTGTGAACCGTCGAGGTTTGGAACTAGGGGACTTTGCCGTGGCTCCGAGGTAGTGTCTATGCTGTCTGTGAACCATCGAGATTTGGAACTAGGGGACTTTGCCATGGCTCTGAGATAGTTTCTAGGCTATCTGTGAACCGTCGAGATTTGGAACTAGGTGACTTTGCCATGGCTCCGTTTGTTGACGTCACATCTGCTTCTAGTTGGAACGAGGAGGAACGCCGTTGTTGACTTTTAGGCTGTAGATATAGCCATTGAGATCTGGCTTCCCTTTGATGAAGCCTGGTGGGATAATGTGGTTCCCTTTTTGTTTGTGCCCATGGATTGTATACACGGGTCAATGTGATCTCACCTGCAGGGCAAAGTTTCATTTTTTTGTATTTCTTTCCGCGATACTCTATCATTTCAGCTTTTTATATCACGAAAGTCGCGATTGCCTAATCATTTCGACTATTTTCTCGTGGTGCCCAATCATTTCGGCTATTTTTCTTTTTCTTTACTCGCTGTTTTTTATTGTGAGTTGCCCAATCATTTCGGATATTTTTGTATGCATATATTTTACTCGCTGATTTTTGTTGCGAGTTGCCCTATCATTTTGGCTATTTCATATGTATTTATGGCTCGTTGAATTTTTGCTGCGAGTATGGAACTTGAGATCTGACACTAATTTTGGCATCAACATCGCTGCAACTGGAATATTGCCAGGAGCGAATCATCATTTGCCGTGAAAGGACTTGGAATTTGATACCGATTTAGGTATCAACATTGCTACCACTGGGACATTGTCAGGAGCGGATCATCATTTTCTTTTGTCGACTCGAACAAAAGGTGGCTTAACAAACAGGGTTAGGATCTTGTCGACTAAGGCTTTTGACTTCATGAGCCGTAAGGGTCTCATGAAGATGTTTCTCCCTACGAGTCATGAGGATCTCATAGGTGCGTTTTTCTCCTTAGGAATCGTGAAGATTCCTAAATGTATGTTCTCTTATAAGTCATAAGGATCTTACAAGAGTATTTTCTCCTTATAAGTTGAGAGGACTTACAAGTGTCGTTCACCACATGAGGACATTCCTCGTCGTTGGTGGGACTTGGTGATGGAAACGTTTATTTATGCCCGAGGATTGTATACAAGGGTCAATATTGAACCGCTAGTAGGGCAAACTGGGGGATGTGATGGCTTAAGAACAGATTCAGATCCCTGTAGTTTAAGGCTTTTAAATTGAGGGTCTCATAAGGGGGATTCTCCTTACAAGTCGTGAGGATCTCGTAAGTGTAATTTCTCCTTAGGAATCGAGGGGATCCCTAAGTGTGTTGCTCCTTTGTGAGTCGTAAGGATCTCTCGCGGGTATTTTCTTCTCACAAGGTTGAGAGGACCTTGCAAGTGTCTTTATTTTAACGAGATTGCGCCCTTTCAGCTTTTCACAAACTCGCCGGTAGTCCTGCTGTTTTTACTCACGACGCCCTTTCGGGTTTTCGTCTGTGCTCATTTCGCATGTGGACGTACCTTTTTTTTTTGCGCGCGATGAAACTCTCGAGAATAGTTTCGCCGCATGTGATCTATCCGTTTGTCAGTGGGATTTGAGTTGCAGTCCTCACCGGTGGGACTTGTGGACTTGTATTCCACTATCGCCGTGTTTGAGGCGACGTTGTTAGTTTAAGGACATCTTGGTCCGTTGTTAGTTTAAGGACATCTTGGTCCAATGTTAGTTTAAGGACATCTCGGTCCATTGTTAGTTTAAGGACATTACGATCCGATGTTAGTTTAAGGACATCTCGGTCCATTGTTAGTTTAAGGATATTACGGTCCGTAGCTAGTTTAAGGACGTTGCGGTCCGTTGTTAGTTTTAAGGACGTTACGGTCCATAGATCTCCATGTTTGAGACGGTGTACTGTTGGGTACTACTCTTAGAGTCTTGACTCAAGAAGATAGTGAGCGGACATAGGCATTGTCATCTATCATTGACCTGGGCCGTGACTCTTCAGGCGTAGTATTTTTTCAGGAACCAGCCATTTATTAGCCGGAAGGATCTTTCTCCATGCATATCCATGAGCAAGTAGGCCCCACCTTGGTAGACCTTGTCTATCATGTACGGGCCCTCATAGTTCGGCTCGAATTTCCCTCGTTTGGCACGGTTTGGGATCATAGGTCTCTTTACGACTAGCACGAGTTCTCCTTGGCGGAATGTTCTCGGCCTAGTCAATCTCTCGTATGAGCGCGTCATCCTTGCTTTGTAAGCTTCTAGGTTTTGCTGCGCCATGAGAGGAGTTTCATCGAGGGCATCGAGCTCCTCAAGTCGAAGATGGGCATTCTCTTCGTCCGTCAGCTCGTATCGAACCACTACTCATAAAGAGGGTAGCTCTATCTCCAAGGGAAGTACCGCTACCGTGCCGAATACTAACGCAAATGGCGTTGTGTTCGTGGCCGTCTTGAACATAGTCCGATAGACCCAGAGAGCTTCATGCAATCTCTCATGCCAGTCCTTTTTATTTCGAGACACTGTTTTCTTTATGATCTTTATCAAGGTCTTGTTGAAAGCCTCAGCTAGACCGTTAACTTAGGGATTATAAACTGAAGAATATCTCCAATCTATTTTATGCTTCTGTGCGAAGCGGCTGATCTTATGGCTTCTATAGGCTGGCCCGTTATCAGAGATAATCTGTCACGGAGTGCCGAACCGGCAGATGACGTGTGTCCTGAAGAAATGGAGGATGTTCTCCGTCTTCACCTCCCTCAGCGGTATTGCCTCTGCCCACTTAGAGAAGTAATCGGTTGTTGCCAATATGAACCGATGTCCTTTGGATGACGCTGGTTCGATGGGCCCAATTATGAACATTTCGAACGGCCAGCTGGCCACTGTTGGATGTAGTGGATTTGGATGCTGGTAGATGAAGTCCCCATGAATTTGGCACGAGTGGCACTGCTTTGCATATTCGAGGCAGTCCTGAATCATTGTGGGCCAATAGTAGCCCATCCTTTTGATCTTCAGCTTCATCTTTGGTCCAGCTTGATGAGAACCGCAGAGTCCGTCGTGAGTTTCTTGGACGACTCTCCTTGCTTCTTCCGGTCCCAGGCATCTCAACCATAGAGAGTCGAACGATCTCTTATATAAAGTATCATTGATGAAGGTGAAAGACAGAGCTCGTTTCATGAGCTGGTGTCTTGAGAATGCATCTTCATGTGTTCGACGGGATTTGAAGTAGTCTATGTAGACTTCTCTCCAATCCTTAGCCCTTTCTTGGTCCTCTATTTGCAGGGCTGTTTGCTTGGTTGATTCTTTTTCTTTATACAACTTCGGAGATATTTCTGCTGGTGCGAGAGTCCGGCGGCTTTGTATAATGATTCTTACGTCATCGAGATTTTCGTCTGCCAGTTCTTTAGCGAGTTTGGCTAATGCGTCTGCTTTGCTATTTTCCACATGCGGTATGCTTTCTAGGGCGTAGGAAGGAATTTGAGTCATCAATTGTTGTACTCTTTCGCCGTACTTTACCAACTCTGGCTTGCACGTTTGATAGTCGCCGTTTACTTGACTAACGATTAGCTGGGAGTCTCCATATATGAAGAGGTTATCGATCCCCATGTCGACAGTGATCTTGAGACCTGCTATCAAAGCTTCATATTCCGCTTCATTGTTTGTCCTCGGCTCTGTTAAAGAAAAGGCAAAGCGCATTATCCCTCCTTGTGGAGTCATGAAGATAAGGCCTACCCCAGATTTGATTATGGGGGTGCTGTGCTTTCGTTTCTTCATGGAAGATGCCCCGTCGAAATAGAGTTCCCATCGGGTATTACTCCCTCTTTTCTCCCCGTCGATCGTGTCGAACGCGTGCTCGTCTAGAAATTTGCAATTTAAGGGTGAGTCGCCAGGTATCGGATGCTCAGCGAGGAAGTCGGCGATTGCTTGGCCTTTCACTATCTTGAGAGGTTAATATGTTATCGAGAACTCCATTAAAAGGAGGGACCATTTAGCGAGCCTTCCTATTAGTATGGCTCTTGACATCAAATATTTGAGAGGATCCACCTTTGATATGAAATGGACCTCATGTGCCAAGGCATAATGTCGAAGCTTCGTTGTCGCGAAGATCAGTGCCAGGCAATATTTTTCGATGGGGGAGTAGTTATTTTCTGCCCCTATAAGAACTCGACTCAAATAATAGAGAGCTCACTCCTTCCCCTCGTCGTTCTCTTGTGCCCATAGCGCGCCTAAAGAACCTTAAAGGGCGTGTACAGGATGAGGGGCTTACCCTTGACCGGAGCAGTCAGTACCGGCGGGTTCTGTAGATATTGCTTGATTTTTTCCAGTGCGCTTTGGCATTTACGATCCCAAACGAACGGGGTCCCCTTCTTCATTAGATGACTGTATGGGCGGCATTTGCCGGAGAGGTTGACTTGAGTTTGACACCTGTTTAGGCATCAGTATCGCTACAACTGGGATATTGGCAGGAGCGACTCATCATTTGCCCCTGTCGATTTGGACAAAGGTGGCTTAGTAGACAGGGTTAGGATCCTGTCGACTAAGACTTTTGACTTTATGAGCCGTAAGGGTCTTATAAAGGGTTTTCTCCCTACGAGCCGTGAGGATCTCGTAGGCGTATTTTCTCCTTAAGAATCATGGGGATTCCTAAGTGATGTCTTCTCTTGTAAGCCGTAAGGATCTTCCAATAGTGTTTTCTCCTTATAAGTTGAGAGGACCTACAAGTGTTATTCACCATATGGGGGCATTTATTTCCATTTGTAGAACTTGGCAAAGAAGTATTTATTCGTGCCCCTGGATTGTATACAAGGGTCAATATGGACCGCCTGTAGGGCAATTTGGTGGATATGACGGCTTAGGAACATGTCCAGATCCCTGTAACTTAAGACTTTTGAATCCTATGAGCCGTGAGGGTCTTACAGGGAGATTCTCCTTATGAGTCATGAGGATCTCGTAAGTGTATTTATTTTAACGAGGTTGCGCCCTTCCGGGTTTTCACAAACTCGCCGGTAGCCTTGCTGTTTTTACTCACGGTGCCCTTTCGGGTTTTCATCCGTGCCCATTTTGCTTGTGGACATACCATTTTTTTTAAACGAGATTGCGCCCTTCCGGGTTTTCACAAGCTCGTCGGCAGTCCTGCTGTTTTTACTCACGGCGCCCTTTCGGGTTTTCATCCGTGCCCATTTTGCTTGTGGACATACCGTTTTTTTTCTTTTTTTTTTGAGCGGGGCATTCCACTAGATTGTGGGATCTGTTTGTAGGCCCCTTAATATCCTTCCTGTCTTTTGAGAAGAAATGACCATTCCATATAGAGATTCTTCCGCCAGTGAGGAATATGCCCCCTGTGTATTTCCAGGGGGGACGAGTACCCACGCCGTCGCTATTTTGGCGACAGGTTACTTCAGAGCCGCTTATTTTTGTTGAGCGTAGGAGACAAATGCCATCTTGCCTCCGCTTTTTACTCATCATTATCGGATGAGAAAGTGTCTTGACCCATTCGATCTAATCGAGCCATTTTATCCATGAGTTCTTGGAAGGTTGTCGGCTTGAAGAGGGCCATATATGAGGACACCTTTGAATTTGGGTCAAGGGTGGCTATGAACATTCCCACAACTGCCGCTTCATCGATACATTGCTCGCATTTTGACTAGAGATTTCGCCATCGGGTAATATATTGAACCCAGGTTTCATTCGGTCTAACCCTTTCATTGACCAATGTCGTTACGGTAGTGCGTTTATTCACACTAGCAAATCTCTGACAGAAGAGCATTTCCATCTCGTCGAAAGTATTCACAGAGTCATTCGGGAGTTCCGCTACCATTCGAAGGCGATGTCCGCCAGACCGCTGACGAACTGTTGGAGGAGTAGTATTTCATTTCCTCTAAAATTGCCGCACATGGATTTAAATCGCGCAATGTGCTGCGAGAATTCCTAGTTCCTTTGTACATATGGAACGTTGGAAGTATGTACTCTGGCGGGTATTGTGTTTAATCGTACCACGCCAGATACGATCGACCAGTCTTGATTGATTTATTTGCGGCTTCACTGGCGTAATGAGCTTTAATTTGCCGAGCGATTTATTCGTTCAGCTTTGCTTTTGGAATCATTTCCTCTTCGGCCGTTGATGAGGTTTGCAGAGGATTTGAAATGTCACCCTTGTTTTTAAGACCGACCATCGGCAGTTCATCTGCCGGTGGTTCCGGTTGAACTATCATTCCAGCCATATTCTGAATCAGAAGGGCCATCTGGTTCATTTGAGTGGTCATTTCTGCCGCTTCTGCATCTCCTTTTTTCAGAGCGCGCTTTAGGAAATCAATATCCGACTCCTTCTCTATTCTTTCTTCGGGTGCGTCCTCGGGATTTTCCTTAGGCGATGGATTACCGTTTGCTGCCGCCTGAGCGAGCATCTCCTGCAGCTTTTCACGTTGCAGTTGAACCTTTGTCAGGGATTGAGTTTGAGGTGGGTGAATAGTAGAAGCTTGAACTTCTTCTTAGGATTTCACCACATAGACTATGTGAACTGCCATGCCCCCAGGCTTGGTGTGTTTAGAGTTTGCTTCGGGCACTTGAGCCTTTTTTTAGGCCTCTCTTTTCTGTGAAAAGCCGCTTTGGTTTTGGGAGGAACCGCTGTATCAGGATCCGTCCTGGGATGAGTCCCCTTCACCTGCTTCCACACCTTATATATATATGAGAAAAGTTGTCTCAGGGAGCGAACTGGTTTATGCTCTCGTGGGATCTCCATGGGCTGCGGAGACTTCTTCAATATTGCAGTAGGAGAATTTTTTCTGACCCTTCGCAACAGTTTGAAGCTGTTCCCGGTCGGAACAACAACATTCACCACTGGGGTTGGAACAGGACCATACGGAGAACTGCCCCCAGCTCGTTTTGTATGATGCCGCTATCAACGTCGACCGTTTCTTGCGGTCGGGATTTGATTAGCTTCAGGATTTTGCCGAGCCTTCCCCCTGTTTCTTTTGAGAGCTTAATATTCTGCCCCCTGCATCGACCTTGGTCCTTGGTAGGTGTCAGTTTTATGAAGACTGATTTTGTCGGCAAAGTTGCAGCTTGGGGAACCAACCTGTGGAAGACAGACTTCTTCTGGGCTTCTTTCATCGGCATTGAGGCACCGAGGGTGGGAGCTGGGAGCATTGACCCAAAGAGAAGCCCGTGGATTTCTTGAAGAGCCGGATTGCAGAGATTTGAGGCTGCAAGTGGTCCCTACATAACTCCATCGGATATGTCAGAGCCTGAATTGCTAGGGTAGAAGCAAACACCATTTTTCATAGAGACGAAACACCGGATTCAGTATCCCATCACCCAAGAGCAACCACAAACATATATACCGCGATTATCTGATCGCGGAAAAACACGACACACGAAGTGTCGAGTGGAAAGAGAAAAGGTCCCACCGGGCGTGCCAGAATCTGTTCACCGCCGAAAGACGCGACCTGAACGTTAGGACGTCTGGCCTGAATTTTGGGGGCAGATGCTATTTGGATTTATCTGTCTACCTCTCCGAAGATGCCAAGTTAATTTATGGTACCGTATATCGAAGGTTTAAATAGATGCGGCCGCTGTAGCAGACTTCGTCAGATTCCCCCTCGTTTGCGAGGGCTTTTTGATTATGGGGACGCTCTTCCTTGCAGGCGCAAGCCCCTGCAGTTAATTACGTTACCGCATCGCGGTAGCCACTTTCTCCTGCTCCAGAAGGTCATTTCGTGTCGTGTGTGTTTGTTTTTATTTTTGGTTGCCCGTGGATTGTATATGGAGACTAATTTATGTTGTCATCCGTAGGGTGTGGATTAGTCCAAATCCGTATTTTCTTAGATTTGGGTTTGGTTTGATTTAAGAATCATTAATCTTGTTTGAGATTAAGATCAACATAAATATTTGTTAAGGATACGTTAATCCGATATTGGACTAAGATCTACTTAACGGGGGTTCGGGATCATTTTGGATCCAACGAAAGAGAATTTGGGCTCTGTCGTTTTAGTTTAAGGACGTTACGGTCCATAGCTAGTTTAAAGACATTACGGTCCATGGGCTAGTTTAAGGGCATTACGACCCATAGAATTATTGGTTGTCGGGACCCGCCACCTCTCTGAAGACGTTGAAAGATTACAACGACATATATCAAAGGTGTGGGAAGATGTTCCCCTGAACCAATGTGTAACGTTTTAAAAATAAATAAATAAATAAATTCTTTAGGTGAAATTTCCGTTAACCGGTAATATAAATCATATTTTCTGTAAAACTTAACTATAATTATTTTTCAACATAGAATTAAATACGCCTATTTTAACTATATAATTGCTAGTAATTGACAATTATTATTCACCTATAAATTATTAGTTTACTAAAATATTTTTCATTAATTAATTATTTTAAATATTATTATAAGCTTTCATTTATACATTTAATTAGTGATAATTACAAATTTCAATGGGTTAAATATATAAATGTGAACCATGACAACTTAGAATTTAGCTTGTAAAATGTTACCTCCTTCTCAATTTAACTCCAAAGTTCTAGAGAAGTCTAGGTCATAAATAAAATAAAAGTAAATAATTAAGAAAAATGATTAATATATGTGATAATGGGTTTTGTATTGACTTGGAAAAATTCTACACTCACTCACACACATCTCTTTCTTCGTGGCTGAGCCTAGTAGTGGCAGCCCCCCCTCTCTTCATAAATTCTTATCTCATTCGCACTTCAAAAACTTAATAGAAAAGGGAATTATTAAATAAGTTAAAAAATGTATTAATTAGTGAAGTTTCTACACACACCCACACACTTTTCTCTCTCTCTCCCCCCTCACTTGGTGCTGGCCGAGACCAAGCAGCCTCCTTCCCAATTTTCCCCACTTCATTTCCACTTCAAAAATCTCCAAAAATCTATCAAAAATCAATACAAAGTTTCACAAATTCTTCAATTAATCTTTACCCTATACTCTTTAGCCCCAAACTAGCTTGAATCTTGGAGCAAGAAGCCATTTTGGAGGTCAAGTTTGTAAGTTTGATCTCTTGATTTGTGAGGTATAAATCTAACCTATAATTTAATTGTTGGATAATTACTTCAATCTAAGCTAATCAAGTGTTTAATTATGGTTTTAATTTCGAGATTAAATTTTCAAGAGAAGGATTTAAATTAAGGTTAGGGTTTTTATCACTTAATCATGATTACAATGGGTAATTTAACATCTTAAGGAATGCAAAATGTAATCTAGTTGTTAAATTACTAATTGTTACTTGTAAATTGTTCTAATTAAGCTATTTTGCAAACTAGGTTTTTAGGATTAATATAAATTGGTGAGATAAAATTTTAGTAAAGGTTTGTGTAGCTTAATTAAGCTATTAAGTGATTATTGTGGCCACTAGAATTGCTAAAACATTTAGATTTGTGCTAAAAAGGTAATGGGTCGCTTACTAGGTTTTTAGATTAAATCGTTTGAACTAAGTTTGAGATTTTGGTGATTTACAACCTATTCCATATAGTATTTAGTGTGTTGTGAAATCACGATTGGTACGTTTGGGTTTTAGGTTTGAAGATTTTCACGTATAGTGACCCTAGTTGTAGTTTGTGGCATTTTCGCGGCGCGTTTCGTGCCCTAAGTGTGTGCGCGTCTAGTTGTGCGCGTGGTTATCTTGTATCGTTGTGTCCGCGACCATTGATATATACATCCTCTTATTTACTTATGTGTGACTTTAGGATCGGGTGCAGAGGCGTCGGATGTGGCACGGAAAAGACATGGCTGAGATCGGATCAGATTAGCCAAGACGTCCCGGTGAGTAGATGTACACATCTATGGGGGGATCGTCTGGATGGCGTGAGACGCCCGATGGTTTAGTATTACTTGTTGTACTTGCATTATATGCGTAGTTTCCTAGTTAGCCATCTCATTGTTGTATATCTATATATATGTGATATTATCTCATAGGACACTTGCACCATTACCATTGGTTCCTGCCGCACGTGTACTATTTATGCGAACACACACGCCATTGGTAGTTGCTATGTCACAAACACTATAGAACTTGCTTAGAATTGTTATTAGTGCATTTGCATCATATATGATTCGTAGACTTATACTTGCATATTCATTTCATTAAAATGGATACGTAGGATTGTTACTGATATACATACGTCATTGCATTATGATTCATGCATAGTTTCTGGCCGTACTTCGCATGATATATACTACCGTATTCTAGATTTCCATCATCACCGGCATGTTTATATATTGTGATTCTTCTCGAGAATTTCAGTATTTAAGAGATTTCTGGATTTTGGGGGAAAACCGCAAGAATTTTATAAACTTATTATCCTTTTAAAATGCAAGTTGCAGTTTTCTCATGTTGTATGTGTCCTCCACCATGAATTTTCCTGATTGCTGTTGGTTTTCGAGACCCGATTCGAGGAGTGGATGAACCGTCTCAGGTACATGGTGGGGCCGGTATGGTACCCCGGGGCAAGAAGCTCGAGTTGTAGACGATGAGCCTGGCAGGGGAAGACTACCTACCGGTGATGTCTGACACGGCGGATATCCGGAGGATGCCGACGTGGTCGTGAGATTTGATGATGTGGGTCGATCCGGACTGACGAAGCCCTAGGCATTAAGATATTGAGACATTGAGATGTTGAGACATCGAGTTATTGAGATTTTGAGATATTGAGATATTGAGATATTCTGATTTTGTGTCGATGTTTGACACGGATTTCTGTTGATTTCATTGATGATACTACAGTTATTTTACAGAAGTTTTCCTAAGATAAAAATAAAGATTTTCTTATACCAAACATATTCAGGTTTCATGTTGATTATGCATTCATGTTGCATACATACTAGTGCATCGCATCATATAAGTATATGCGTAGGTTGTGACGCATTTGCGCCCATGCTTACGATAGCCTTATTAGATGTTACTTACTACTCATGAGTTGACAACTCACTCCCGTTGTGCCACAGTATCTTGCAGGTCTGATCCGTCAGCACAGTAGTGGCGAGTGTACCTTCTATTCCGTTTCGGTTTGCAGCTTGCTCATAGGTAGGTTTAGGAGGATTTTCTTTTGCTCCCACCGTATATTTTATTTGTATCTAGTATACTCCATCTACTCTTCGTACATTGGACTTAGATGGTGAGCTTGTGAGATTTGTATGTATCTATTTCTGGTGTCGATGCTCACTTGAGCCGACGAGTTGTTTTCTTACTTTCGTGCTTTTATATGCTTATTTTCACACTTGATGATATATATTGCATGTGGTTGTGATTCCGCCATTGGCGAAGAGCTAGCTCCCGCTTGGGGATGCCTTTATTCATTATTTATATGTATTTTCATGTGTTGTACCTGTTTGGGGGGCCTGTATTTACAAAGGAGACTCTGCCGAAATTTTCGGAAAATTCTGATGTTTTTAAAATGATTAATGCGACTTATTTGGTTTAAATCGTTTTCTTTAAATAAGTTTCCTTCACTCTATTTCTTTAAATGGTTTAGATTTCCGGGCTTTGGCTTACTTAGATTATGTACGCCTTGAGACGTTTCGTAATTTAAGTGCCAGTCACGTTCCGTACCTTTGGGCTGTGACAAAGTTGGTATCAGAGAGATATGTTTTACCTTTCTAAGTGTAGGATGACCTTTGGTAGATGGAGTAGGTGACTTAAGCAGACTGGTGTAGTGTGTGTATGTTCCGCGGCATACTTACGATACAGTACTCCGCCTAAGTGACCTTAGGATATGTATATTTGCTTGTATTTCCTTCCTTGATCCCGCAAAATCTTTTGATTCGATCGCGATGTTCCTATTAATCCTGTTTCTTGTTCCAACCACTATGTTGCCGGAGACTATGAGGGCCAGAGGGCTGTCGCCAGGGACGGGATTAGAGTGGGCTCGTTTGAGACGAGGACCGATCAAGACGGTACGCCTACCCCTCAGGGACAGAGTGGTCCGCCTTTTCCAGGATGGATGGCTAGGCTGGAGTCGAGTATTCAGGACGTGCGACGGATGGTTGGATTATTAGTTGAGGCTAACCGAGCTCCGAGAGCCGATGATTTCCCTCCTATTTGTGTTTGTACCTGTTGCTCAGGCAACTGTTTCTGTTGTTACCAAGATTTTTCCGTATCCTTACAAGAGTTTTTGAGGCTGAAGCCTCCAGTTTTCACAGGCACAGATGCAGCGGAGGATCCGCAAACAATCCTTGATAGGATGGCTAGGAATTTTCGTTCATAGAGATGTTCTGATGAGATATGGATTGATCTTGCAAGTCTTCGTCTAAGGAGTTCTTGCTCAGACGCGGTACGAGTCGGTTGAGTGAGGCCAAGCTACAGGTCTACTTCTTATGACTTGGGATAAGTTCACAGCTGTATTTCTTGCCCGTTTCCTTCCGAAGAGCGTTCGAGATGTCCGAGTTCATAGTTTTGAGTCTTTGCGCATGACTTCAGGGATGACAGTGTCCGAGTACGACATTTAGTTTACTCAGCGGTCCGATATGCTCCTTACCTGGTGAACACTGAAGAGAAACAGATAAAGAGGTTTGTATGGGGATTGGACATGTAGTTATTTCTTGCTATCGGCGCCCAACCTTTTTACACTTACGTCGCTACTATGGACGCGGCCTTACTGTTGGAGGAGTGCATTTCTGAGACTTCAGTCATTTCTGGACCGAAGCGGATTCGTATGAGTAGGCCAGCTCATAGGCGGTTAGATAGACGCCTTTGTAACATGTATTCGTTCGGTGTTTTCTTCCGATACGTATTTCTTTCTGGTGTCGTTTGAAATGGTATCCACATACTTTGTATCGAAGTCTAGCCGATAGTAGTCCTTGCTAAATCAGCCGCTTGTTGCGATTTCTTCCGTAGGATAGTCTTTTGGTCGCTCGATATGTTTTTCGTTCATGTCCGTTTTGTTCGTATCAGAGATAAGGATTCTTTTGTAGATTCGATTCTTCTCGATATGTTAGACTTTGACGTTCTTCTGACCTTGGATTGGTTAGTCATGCGTTTTGCGTCCGTGGACTGCCGTGAGAAGGCAGTCAGATTTAGTTTTCCGGGTGAGCTATTTCTTGTTATTCAGGGAGATCCTAGCGCCACCCTTCCCAGTTTGATTTCTTCTCTTCACGCTAATCATCTCTTGAGGAAATGATGACAGGGGTTCTTGGCATATGCTTGTTAGAGCCGCAGATGTTCCGTTGGACTAGGTCCTGATTATGAGGTAATTTTCAAGATGTCTTCCATGATAATTTGCTTGGTTTGTCGCCAGAGCGCGAAGTTGAGTTCTTCTTTGACTTGATCCCCAGCACAGGGTCTTTTTCTACCGCCATATCAGATGAACCTGGTGGAGTTGAAATAACTGAAAGATCAGTTGCAAGAATTGTTGGATAAAAGGCTTGTTCGTCTGAGTGCGTCATTTGGGGAGATCCTGTCCCGTTCATCTAGAAGAAAGACGACAGTTTGTGTCTGTGCATCGATTATCATCAGTTGAATCGGGTCACTGTGCGGGACATTTCTCGAAGATTGACTTGCGGTCAGGCTATTACCAGTTGTGGCTCCGAGAGGATGATATTCCGAAGACTGCTTTTCACACGCGTTACGGACATTATGAGTCTTGGTGATGTCGTTCGAGTTCACCAACGTCACAACAGTGTTCATGGATTGGATGAACCGTATATTCAGGTCGTTTCTTGACCAGATATTATCTTGTTCATTGATGACATTTTAAGTATACTTTTGGAGCCGAGTGGAACCTGGGCAGTAATTGAGGACTTCGTTGCAGACTTCGAGAGAACACTAGTTATTCGCTAAATTATCCAAGTGTGTTTTCTGGTTGGATAGTGTTGACTCCTTGAGTCACGTAGTTACGAGAGATGGTAAGTATGGAACCGAAAAAGATCGAGGCCGTTCAGCACTGGCCCAAACCTGTATCAGTGACGGAGGTTCGCAGCATTTTTGGATTTGGCCGAATATTATTGATGCTTTCATACGGGATTCCTCTCATATAAATGCAACGTTGACCGGATTGACTGGAAAGGAGTTTCTTTTCTTTGGACCGAGGCATACGAGTAGAACTATTCCACTCATGATTTACGGATGGCTGCAGTGATTTTGCACTCAAGATCTGGAGACACTACCTATACGACGAGTCGTGCTTGATATTCACGGACTATAAGGGTTAAAATACATTTTTCAACAGTGAGATCTAAATTTGAGACATCGCCGTTGGATGGAGCTAGTGAAAGATTATGACGGCGAGATAAATTATCATTCGGGCAAGAAGAATATAGTCGCGGATGCTTTGAGTCGGAGGTCCGGAAGTAACTTTTCTTGGTTGAGCACAGTTCAGAGACAGTCGACGGCTGATTAGCAGATTCTTGTGACAGCGGAGTACAGTTCGAGTTACGTCGACCGGGGGACAACTTGCCCGTGTCCGTGCACGTCCACAGTGATTTGACCGTATCCGTGAAGCATGGTTCGATGACGTTCGTTGGTCAGAGATCATGGAGAATGTTCGACAGGGTGGAGATTCACAATTCAAGATTGATGATTAGGGAGTACTACGATTCGGGACTCGACTGTGTGTGCCAGATTCCGAGGGACTGAGACGCGAGATTTTAGAGGAGGCATACCGGTCGACATATAGTGTTTATCCGGTTTCCACCAAGATGTATCATGACGTAAGAGATGTCTATAGATGTGAAGGGGTGAAGAGAGATATCACAGATTTTGTTTCAGGATGCTGATTTGTAAGCAAGTCAAGGCCTAGCATCAGAGTCTAGCAGGAGAATTACAACCTTTGCCCATTCCGGAGTGGAAATGGGAGCAGATTTCTACAGATTTTATTATGGGTCTACCTAGGACCAGTCAAGAGTATGACTCTATTTGAGTAATCGTAGACCGATTAACGGAAGCAGCTCACTTTCTGCCAGTAAGATCACTTTCAGGTTCATTCGGTTTTCTCAGACATATGTTGATAAGATGGTGCGACTACATGGAGTTCCGACTTGTTTTGTATCCGACCGAGACACCCAGTTCACCAGCCGACAATGGCAGAAACTTCAGGAGGTTTTGGACACCAATTGAGTTTCAGTGCATTTTTCTATCCACAAACCGACACCGTTGCAGACTTGAGTTCACCGTAGGCGATCATGTTTTCTTGAAGGTTTCTCTGATGAAGGGCATGTTGAGATTCAGGAGGATGGGAAGCATAGTTCCAGATATTTGGGTCCCTTAGAGTTTCTCAAGCGTGTCGGCGCAGTGTTTATCGTATGGCTCTTCCACCTAGTTTTCCAGATTTTCACCCCGTTTTTCATGTATCAATGCTCCACAAGTAACTTCTTGACCCCTCTTACGCGTTACAGTATCAGACGATATAGCTGGAGCGCAATCTTTCTTTCACCATGCAGCCGATAGTCATTCTAGATCGGCAGGTGATGAAACCGAGGTCCGAGGACATACCGTCCGTAAATGTTCTTTGGCGTGGTCCGAGCGGCAAAGAGGACACGTGGGAAGCCGAGGACAAGATGAAAGAGAGCTATTCCCGTGTGCGTAGTTAGATTTTAAATTCGGGGACCAAATTTCTTTAAGGGGGAAGATTGTAACGTTTTAAAAATAAATAAATAAATAAATCCTTTAGGTGAAATTTCCGTTAACCGGTAATATAAATCATATTTTCCGTAAAACTTAACTATAATTATTTTTCAACATAGAATTAAATACGCCTATTTTAACTATGTCATTGCTAGTAATTGATATTTATTTAGTCATTTATAAATTATTAGTTTACTTAAATATTTTCCTTAATTAATTATTTTAAATATTATTATAAGCTTTCATTTATACATTTAATTAGTAGTAATTACAAATTTCAATGGGTTAAATATACAAATGTGAACTATGACAACTTAGAATTTAGCTTGTAAAATGTTACATCCTTCTCAATTTAACTCCAAAGTTCTAGAGAAGTCTAGGTCATAAATAAAATAAAAGTAAATAATTAAGAAAAGTGATTAATATATGTGATAATGGGTTTTGTCTTGACTTGGAAAAATTCTACACTCACACACACACATCCCTTTCTTCATGGCCGAGCCTAGTAGTGGCAGCCCCCCTCTCTCTTCACAAATTCTCATCTCATTCTCACTTCAAAAACTTAATAGAAAAGGGAATTATTAAATAATTTAAAAAATGTATTAATTAGTGAAGTTTCTACACATACCCACAGACTTTTCTCTCTCTCTCTCTTTCCCCCTCACTTGGTGCTGGCCGAGACCAAGCAGCCCCGTTCCCAATTTTCCCCCACTTCATTCCCACTTCAAAAATCTCCAAATATCTATTAAAAATCAATACAAAGTTTCACAAATTCTTCAATTAACCTTTACCCTATACTCTTTAGCTCCAAACTAGCTTGAATCTTGGAGCAAGAAGCCATTTTGGAGGTCAAGTTTGCAAGTTTGATCTCTTGATTTGTGAGGTATAAATCTTAACCTATGGTATAATTGTTGGATAATTACTTCAATCTAAGCTAATTAAGTGTTTAATTATGGTTTTAATTTCAAGATTAAATTTTCAAGAGAAGGATTTAAATTAAGATTAGGGTTTTTATCACTTAATCATGATTACAATGGGTAATTTAACATCTTAAGGAATGCAAAATGTAATCTAATTGTTAAATTACTAATTGTTTTCATGATTAAGTGATAAAAACCCTAACTTTAATTTAAATCCTTCTCTTGAAAATTTAATCTTGAAAATTAAAACCATAATTAAATACTTGATTAGCTTAGATTGAAGTAATTATCCAACAATTAAACCATAGCTTAAGATTTATACCTCACAAATCAAGAGATCAAACTTGCAAACTTGACCTCCAAAATGGCTTCTGGCTCCAAGATTCAAGCTAGTTTGAGGCTAATGTGTACAGGGTAAAGGTTAATTGAAGAATTTGTGAAACTTTGTATTGATTTTTGGGGATTTTTGAAGTGTAAATGATGTGGGAAAAATTGGGAAGGGGACAGCTTGGTCTAGGCCAGCACCAAGTGAAGGGGAGAGAGAGAGAGAGAAAAGTGTGTGATGTGTGTAGAAACTTCACTAATCAATACATTTTTTAAACTTATTTAATAATTCCTTTTTCTATTAAGTTTTTGAAGTGAGAATGAGATGAGAATTTGTGAAGATAGAGGGGGGCTGCCACTACTAGGCTCGGCCAAGAAGAAAGGGATGTGTGTGAGTGAGTGTAGAATTTTTCCAAGTCAAGACAAAACCATTATCACATATATTAATCATTTTTCTTAATTATTTACTTTTATTTTATTTATGACCTAGACTTCTCTAGAACTTTGGAGTTAAATTGAGAAGGAGGTAACATTTTACAAGCTAAATTCTAAGTTGTCATGGTTCACAGTTGTATATTTAACCCATTGAAATTTGTAATTACCACTAATTAAATGTATAAATGAAAGCTTATAATAATATTTAAAATAATTAATTAAGAATTTTTTTTTAAGTAAACTAATAATTTATAAGTGACTAAATAAATATCAATTACTAGCAATTATATAGTTAAAATAGGCGTATTTAATTCTATGTTGAAAAATAATTATAGTTATGTTTTACGGAAAATATGATTTATATTACCGGTTAACGGAAATTTCACCTAAAGGATTTATTTATTTATTTATTTTTAAAACGCTACAATCAGTCGGGAGATCTTTAGTTGTGTTTGGGACTAAGACCAGTTAAAAAAAATATGAGCACATGGGCTCGGTTGATCTGAATTGGGTACTTTTGGTCAACTTGGACTCAGCCCACTCAATTTTTCAATAATGTGTTAAACACTTGTTTCGGCTCGGTCCCTTTTTGTGCAACAATGCTGAGCATTGATATGGGCTTTGACGCTCACCCTATTTTTTGTTTTTTATGGAGCGTTAAACACTCTTTATGGCGCTGGTCTCTTTTTGTAGAGCGCTTTATATAAACAGCCCCCACGTGAGGGGCACATGAGGCGCTTGGGGCTAGGTGCTAACCAATGAGTGCAGAGCACTCTTTATTTCAGCAGTGCCCACGTGATGGGCACGTGGGGCGCTTGGCGCTGGGCGCCAATCAATGAGTGCAGAGCACTCTTTATTTTAGTAGCGCCCACGTGAGGAGCACGTGGGGCGCTTGGCGCTGAGCGCCAACCAATGAGTGCAGAGCACTCTTTATTTCAGCAGCGCCCACGTGAGGGGCACGTGGGGCGCTCATCGATGTTTCCTTCTTTGTGCATTTTTTTGAAGAGTTCAATTCTTTGTTCTTTCCTGAATCTTCAATCCCCAAGAACAAATTCATCCCTACGAGAATTAAATTCTCATTGTGGAAGACTTGTCTCATGGATCTCAGATCCAGGGAAAGAACTATGTTCTTTTATAAGGGTTAAACCCTTGGGTATGCAGATGAGATACCATGATCTCTATTTGCCGTGAAGATAGTTCTTCTTCTTTCTTCTCTCTTCATGCTCTTTTTGCTTGCTCTTCTTTTTGAACTTAAAGTTTATGGGGGGTCCTCTGTACAAGACTTGACGTCTTGGGGACTTTATATAGTGGAGGCAAATTTGTTGATTCAGTTAAGGAAATATCTCATTGAGAGATTTCTTAATTGATTTGGGGATGTTACCCACCATTGGATCTTTGATCCAAGGGCTTCTGTTTTACAGAAAACATTCTTCTTGTTTTTTTAACAAGATTGGGAAAATATTTTTCCATACAGAGCTTATTCTGTAATTTGGTGATTTTTTGATCACCATTGGATCTTTAATCCAACTGTGCTCTGTTTTACAGAGCGTAATCTTTCTTGTTTAGAAAGATTGGGGAAAATATTTTCCCCTACAGATTTTATTCTGTAGCTTGGTGATTTTTAATCACCATTGGATTTTTGATCCAATGGTACTCTGTTTTACATAGCATAATCTTTCTTGTTTAGAAAGACTGGGGAAAATATTTTCCCCTACTGAGCTTATTCTGTAGCTTGATGATTTTTAATCACTATAGGATCTTTAATCCAACGGTGCTCTATTTTACAGAGCGTAATCTTTCTTGTTTAGAAAGATTTAAGATGTATTTGCTCAATCAGAATTTAATTCTGTGTTTTGATGATTTATCATCTCCGTTGGATCTTTGATCCAACGGCAAAGAACTTTTAGTTCTGACGCCAGCGCCCTCGTGCGGGGCACATGAGGCGCTGCCTCAGAGTTTTTAACTGTTGGCGCTGGCGCCCTCGTGCAAGACACGTGAGGTGCTGCCTCAGAGTTTTTAACTCTTGGCGCTGCCTCAAAGTTTTTAACTCTTATTTAATAGATTTCTTTTTATGCTTTGCACATTGGCGCTCGCGTGAGGAGCACGTGAGGCGCCATCATAGGATTTAATTCTATTCGAGGCAGTATCCATATGCTTTGCATATGGAGCTTTCCCTTTATTTTTATTTATTTATTTATTATTTTATAAGGGATCAAGTTTTGAGCCAAAATTTTGGTGGGAACAAGAACCAAAACGGGCTCGTAAAGAGGCTCGTCATACCTGAAGGGGCTGCCCCAAGATGGATAGCCCTCCCAACTCCTCCTGCAGGTGAAGTCGTCAAAATTGCTTCCCCTACCAGAAGATCGGTCTTCGGAAGATTGGTCGTTCCTCCGCAAACCCTACCGAGAACGTTAGTCTTCAATAGGCTGACACCAGCAACAGTCCTTCACCAAAGCCAGGGACATGAAGAAGCTGTTTCCAGATCTGAGGCGGTCCCGTCTGCAAGGCACGCTCGACGTCGCCATTGGCGCTGAGTGAGAAAAGCTGGGGGCAACTCCCACTCTGGGCTTATCCCACTAGCTCCAATGGTGGAAGTTAACGCTGCTGTTCCAACTGGGAACAACTTTGATTTGCTTAGGAGTGTGCGTAAAAACACTCCAACGGCGGTGCTAAAGAAATCTCCCTCGCTTGCAGAAACCACAGTGCAGGCAAAGCTGGAGCAGCCTCATCAACGGCTCTCCTTCCAAATTCACAGGGTGTGGCGAAAAGTCCAGGACTCCATGATTAATCAAGATTACTCTCGTCGACCGAAGAAATCGAAGGCTCGACAAGAGAAAGACTGTCCCTCCGTCATACAGCGAGGGACTTCCTCCACATGGGTGCCTTTTACAACGACTTCTTTAACTTCGACCTCCCACAAAATGATGAGGTTGGAGAAAATCCTACCGCCGGCGGCAAACTCCAAAGGCGATGGACCCAAACGCCCCAAGTCTGGGGCATGATCGTACACACGGTTTACATAGCTTCCGGAAAAGAAGAAAGCCGTGCTTCCGTAGGTCACCGGCTGCAAACTCGGTCGCTGGCGAAAGCTCAGAAGCAATATCAAAAGCTCCAAGAGATGCTGACCAAAATGACAGCACTCACCGAGCAGAAAGAAAGTCCGGATCCAACAGCTGAACAACACCAAGAACAGGAGACCGATACAGAGTTCCTGCGAAGGGTGCTTGAAAGAAAGGAAAAGGAAGCTGCTGAGTAGGCTTCCAACACAAAGCGGATAACTCTATTATTCCAGGACATGGTAGGAATGATGATCCAGCCAGAACCCCCAGCCGAAGATCCGCCGATGGTCGTAGAGGATGATAGAGGGGAAATATCAAATCCTCTTCCGGCCCTATCAGTGGCCAAGGAGGAAACGATCTCCAAGGCCGCTCTTGATGATTACATTGCTTAAAAAATACGAGCCCATCAAGCAAATGAAGCGGCCAGCCAAACTGTCAGAATTGGGCGACCGTATCCTGGCTGGTATGACCAAATCAAGTACCCGTCGGGATATACGATCCCCAAGTTCCATGTGTATAAGGGGACAGGCGACCCACACCTGCACGTCGCACAGTTCAGAGCTCGATGCGGCAACAATGGAGGTGTCGACAAACTGCTGCTTCGCCAGTTCATTGGTAGCATGTCGGAGACCACCTTTGAATGGTACTCGGAGCTCCTAAATGACTCCATAAAGACATTCACAGATATGGAGCTGATGTTCACACAGCAGTTCTCTAGCGCAAGCGAGCGCACCCCGATCACAGCTTTAATCAATACCAGGGTAAAGCCGGGAGAAACCTAGGTCTAATATGCGATCTGGTGGCGAAACCTGTGTTCAAAGTGGGAACAACGCATCGAAAAATCCCCCGCCGTGGGCATGTTCATCGGGACCCTAGATCCGCAAACTACTGTGTCCCAGTTGATGACGTTCTTCAAGCCGACGACCTTTTAGGCTCTGATTGATAAACTGGCCCAAATGGACAAGATGGGTCACATACCCTTCCTCTTCAAGTAAGGACCCTCGGAATGCCAAGGGTAAAGGGAAAGCGGCCTTCGTTGCCAACACTCAACAACAACCGAGCGACCCAAAGCCGACGGTTCGCCAAAACAATGCACGTCCACGTCTATCCCTGGAAGAAAGGATAGGACGCGTTTACTCATTTCCCCACGATAAGACGAGAAGAATATTTGAGTTAGCAATGCATAACAAACTCATCACATTGCCAGACCCACGGCGTCCACCGCAACCCGGTGATGTCAACAACCCCAACTACTGCTCCTATCATATAATGGTGAGCTACGTCTTCAAGAACTGGGTCGAGGACCAGTACCGACAGGGGAAGTTCACGCTGTCTGATAACTATAGGGTAAATCCACCACAGAAGCATACTCCTAAAAAGGTGGATGTGCTGGGGGCATCATACTCACTCGTGGAAGAAACTCTATGGGAAATCGTTCTTTCAGCAAAGACCAAAAGAATGCTGAAGGATCTACAGGCATGTCCAGCAGTCAGGTGGAAAAGCCTACTTGAACCTGAAAGTATCGAAGGGTTGCTGAAATCGCGTCCCGTACCGAAAATTGTTAACAAAGGGCAAAATCCCCAAGTCAAGCCTTCAAAGTCTTCGAGAAAAAAGAAAAAGACCAAGAAGCCTATGCAGCCTGCTGAGTATGACGACAAGCGCATAAACTTACAAAAGTACATTGATGTGTTGGAAGAGTACAACCAAAAGGCGCGGACACCAGTCACTCTCGAAGAGTTCCTCAAGCATATTCTTGAGAACGAAGATAGTGACAACGATGTGGAAAATGACTCATCAGAAGAAATCGAAGACTATATAGCAATTTGTCACATGGTCTTCCAGCTCCCTCAGCGTCAGAAGGCAACGCGGAGGAACTGGAGGCAGAATCGGCACTAAAATCCCCCGAACTACCAGAAGACCCGATCGATAGGCTGTTAAACGAAGACTTTCAAAAGAGCAAACCTGACCGAGAACGCGAAACAACCATATATGAAAAGGCTAAGCGTCATCGTCGGGATGAAGAAGCCGCGGCGAGGCGAGTCGTAAAATATTCCAACCAAATCAAAGCACACCTGCCATAAATAAGAGCAGGATCAAGACAGAGAAGCGGTTCGCCAAAGCCTTGTCCATGGGAATGAAGCTGACACCTCTCGTAAGAAACGCTCCCGGGGTCATATGCCTCAAAGGAGAGGATTCATATACCTGTATCATCGGAGGATTACCCACCCCACCAAGAAATGCAGTGCCTTCAAGAAGTGGTGGTAAGGATATGTTGCCAATCAAAAACACTTCAAGAGGATGAAGCGCGAAGCTCGTCGACAGCAAAGGAGTGTGACAAATGCGCATGAAGAAACGACTGACAACTGTCATATGGTTGATACCGGCTCGAAAAGGAAAAAACCCCAAGTTCCTACCTTCGGGAGAGATTCTGAGGACGAAATAACCCTTAGCCCTCTCTTCAAGGACTCCACCTCCGAAAATGAAGAGGAGGAGAAGAACTGCGAGAACATTCAGCTGCGTAACCGCACGCTGCCTAAGAAGAACCTCGGACCTACAAACAAAGGTCCAAGCAAAAGAGACAAAGGGAAAGAAAAAATCCCTGAGGAAATTTCCATTAACGATGGAGTCGTCAAAGAGCTCACAGCTAGGGACCCACCGAAGAAAAACAAGGTGGACTACAATGTCCTAGCACATCTGAGGAAAATGCCCTCGCAACTGAGTATACTGGATGCTCTCCTCTTGTCCAAAGAGGCATGAGATTCTATGATTAAGGCATCACAAGAGCCTGATCAATTCCAAGTTTTCCTTGCAGAAGAAAATATGAAGGGCGATATGGCAGAGGTTCACACAGCTGACATCATATTCAGCGATGAAGATCTACTCCTCGGAACGTGCGAGCATAATCTCCCGTTATGCATCACTAGGTACTGCCACAACATCAAGATACGCAAAATCCTTGTAGACAACGGATCCTCCGTCAATCTTCTCAACGTAAAAGTGTTGAAGGAGATTTGCATGAACATTCAACACCTGGCCCGAGACAAAATTACCATCTTCGGGTTCGACTCACAGTTGTCATGGACGCTTGGGTTCGTAATACTAACATTACGCTTCAGGCTGCTCGTCACTGACATTAAATTTCATGTCATTGATGCCAAGACTTGCTATAATGCTCTGCTCAGCTGGCCTTGGTTAAATGAGTACAACGTCATTCCTTCTACACAACATGAGTGTATGAAGTATTTCAAAGATGGTTTGGAATACACCGTTACAGGTGAACTAAACCCGTTCTCGGTAAACGAAGTCCGGAAATATGAAGACGCAAAATACTTCCTACCAGATTTCGAAGAGATGGAAAGATGTCATAAGACGGAGGATAAACAGAAGTCCGTCGCCACCATCCCGATCTTTCAAAGCGATACCGAGGAAGATGAAGAAATACTCTACTCAGGGCAACCCCAAGATAATAAGCCTGGACCATCTACTCTTATTCTGGTCTTTGGCAGTGACTCTGAGGACGAGGCCAACGCGGTGTTCTCAATCCGCCCACTAATGCAAATCCTTGACGAAGTAGATTAGTGCTTACAGTGTTAGTTGTATGTATGCCCTAGAGGCCAGTATTGTACAGATGATGTATATTATATTGGATGCTTGGACATATATAGAGAGGACTTTCTTGCTCGATATGATAGTATGCTATCTGGTTGCTCTTTATCTTAACATGTATACTAGTCTCTTGATACTGTCTGATAGCTACATGTTGATAAAGCCCTTAGGATGTGTACTTGACTACCTGGACTGTGATGCAGATCATACTAGTGGGGCCATGGTAGTCCATAAGTACATCCTTTAATGTTCCTAGTCGTGGGTGTATCGAGACAGGGCATCGATATACCAGAGTAGACTAGCGTATACGCTTCTCGAACCATGAGATGGGCGATGGATGATCCCATATCCATTGGTGTTTGACATCAGAGATGGTATACGAGTGCTCAGTGGAGACTGGGTACACTGTACGGACTCGCCGAGAACTCCCAGATGGTATTATACCTTACGTCAGATGGCAGTTCTCTGGTGACACTTGTGCAGGTTAGTCTGTAGACCCGAGATCATCATAGAGTCTTGTGTGATTCCCACTGTGCTTTGATTTCCACCTTACCACGTCCATGAGGGCGTGCAAAATGGTGGTTTTTGGGTACAGTCCCGAGTCACATGGAGGCAATGAGCGATAGAAGGGGTTTCGTCTCTCCCGGTATTGGGGGTTGATGTTGCGCTGTGCTCGATTGGCCGTAACAGGGAAGTCCCTGGCAAGGGCTGAGTTAGAGATTTACTGGTAAGTGTTACCAGTAGTTTCTCGACCCGTTATGAGCCTCACATCGGCACGACTTATCGGTTATTGGGGTCTGACGTTTACCACCCCTAGACTTGATATGCGACATATCAGACGAGGAGACCGGACTGTACGGGAAGTGTTACCGGCAGGCTTTTACAGGAGTTGCAGCGGGCTTGCTTGCTGATCTTCTGATCGCTCAATACCCGGGTAGCCGTTACGTCCAGCTAGTACCGCTGACGGCTTGTGGGTGCTTGATGCGATCATCACCTACTGCCGGTGTATTGACGAGTCTTTAGAGTCTTACACAGAAGTTTTACTGGCTCAGGCAAAACGAAATAGGAGCGCATATGTGATATGTGCGGGACCGAGAATGATGCGTGTATGTGATACCGTATTCTATTCTCGCGACTTTTAGTATCGGTCGGTTATATATGATATAGCCGGGTTATCGAATCAAGTGTTGATTCGATAAGTCGATACATTGGATGTTAGTCGGTTATATGTGATATGACCGGATTATTAAGTCAAGTGTTGATTTAATAATTTATTGTATAATTGTATATTTGATATACTAGTTTACATTAACTAACACTTGTTCACTTTAGGGTTTTTCTCACATGAGCACAGCTTTGATGTATATATGATATATATTAAAAATGTGTTTTCTTAATGTATCATGGTTGATGATACACTTGACTTGGGTGTATGAGACTTACACCATGCTATCTATTATATTGGGTTTTTATATTTTAAGTAATTACAAAATTAGTGGAGGATTAGCACAATGCATGAAGCTTGTGGAAGCTTGTGGATGCATTGACTAAGTCCACCTGTGTTTGTTTTTACTATGGATATTTATTAACCCAACCATAAGGATTAAATATGGGTTAAGTCTCTACATGAGTTAGTATATGATACTTACTCACCATGGTTAACTTTCTCACTTGATCATTATCTCTTCTCATTTTATTTTCTTCATCTTCTTCTTCTTTGTTAAAAAAGAAAAGCTTGCTAGGGTTTGATCCAAAGTGAGAAAGATTGTGAGAAACAAAATTCTAAAGAGAACCCACTTCCTATTTCTCCATCCTCTACTAGACTAGCACTTTAGTTTAGGGTGTTTGCTTCACTAATTCTCAAGTTAGTGAAGTAGAACCTTGACTTGGCATCCCCTCGACGTAGATCATCTTCGGCCTCGAAGACTTCAAGCAAGGACGTTCTTTCGCCTCGTGAATCCATGCAAGAGCCCGGGAGAACCACGATCGCAGCGAAGGGACTTCAACAAGGAGCTAAAGAAGTGAAGGACCGATCTACAAAGGTTGTATTTCGTATTCCCTTAGGAGTAAAGTTGTTTACTTGCAATATGTTTCGCCTAATCTCTAGTATGCGATCTTGCTTAGGGTTGTTCGGCACATACAAATTTAATTTTGGCATGGTCGATGCCTTGTAGAGCCTTGTTAGTGTGCCTAGTAACCCTACATACAGATCATAATAGTTCCGCCTCGGCATTACAAAGAACTTGATGCGCTCCATACATACAGTGTATGAGAACTACAGATTTTCTACATCCCTCCCAGGCGAAGAGGTGAAAAGGCGATCCTATTCTACTAATCTACGGAGACCAGAGTAGAGAAAGAAGTTTGGCACGGTGCTGATTTTGCACTCGACAGGCTTCAACCAATCCGTCTGCCAATATACTACGTGGAGGGATTGAAAAGACTGTTAAGATGCCAAGGTGTACCCCTTGAACAAACTGTTTGACAAACCCAATTCTATAAAAAGATTTGGGATATTCCTAGGACTCAATGAAAGACGCATAACGGGAAGATGGAGACAACCGGGCTCGGGTACGTTCAGTCCAGGAAACGGGAGCAGTTCCACAGTTGCTGCGTTATAAACAGCTCCAGGGAACAGGAAAATGCTTTTCCGAATGGACATGACGTTGAAACAGAGCGAAATCCTGCTCTAAGAACGTTAAGTCCGTCGCTCGAAGAACAAATAGATAAGCTAATAAAGCAGGCTTATCAAAAGAGTCGAGACGACTACAGCCGCGAAATGGCTATCTATGAGAAAGCCAGGATGCAGCGTCCCTATGGAGAAAGAATACTACAATGCCCTTTATTCCCAGCTTGTTGTATGTCCTCGTAAAAAGGAAAAGCCCAAAATAGAGGCAATAACAGGATAAAGAGCGCAAACAATGTTCGCAAACAACAAGGCAAATCTAAGAAGCCGCGCTATCAAGAAAAACGTGGTTGGAACCTATCCTTTATAAAAAAAGATGGGTCGGTAATACTCTTCCCCCAAGACAAGACAAGGAAAATATTCTACCTTGTCACGAAGCACAAAATGATGACGCTTCCGGAATCTCAGCACCCAGAACAAATAAACGAGGTCCATCATCCGGATTATTGCTCCTATCACCGAGCAATAGGCCATCCCCTTGAAGACTGCTTCACCTTCAAAGACTGGGTAGAAGACCAATACCGACAAGGCAGGTTCACTTTATCCGACAGATGGAAGGTAACTCCGCCGCAAAAGCATGAGCCAAAAAGGACCTATACCGTGAGGATAGGACCAGCTCAACGTCAAGAATGGAAGCAAACTCGTACCTGCCATATGGTAACACTCTCAAAAGAGGAAGGGTACAAGACTATGGATGACCTCTACAGGTGCTTTGGAAATGAAGATGAAGACGAGGTGATCTCAGAGTTCCCACCGGCATAAAAAGAACTGGAAGACGAGATACACAATATAGCGGACAACTTAAGAAAAATTTACTTGGGGACAGAAGACGATCCGAGGACGACGTTCGTCAGTGAGCTGCCATCTAAAAAATAGGTAGCCACGTTAAAAGATGTGCTTATGCAATACAAAAACTGCTTCGCATGAAACTATTCCGAAATGCCAGGTCTAGATCCAAAAGCAGCGGTACATGAACTGGCTATATCGCTGGACATAAAGCCAGTCAAACAGGCGCTAAGAAGAATGCGTCTTGAACTTGAGATGAGTATCAACACTGAAGTCAAGAAACTAATCGACTCTGGCTTCATCCAAGAGGTTCAATATCTTGACTGGATCGCTAATATCGTTCCAGTAATGAAGAAAAATGGGATGGTGTGCAGCGTGGACTTTCGGGACCTCAACAAAGCTTGCCCGAAGGATGACTTTCCAGTACCTGTTACCGAACTGATGATCGATAACACGTAGACCCATGAGGTCTTCTCCTTCATGGATGGATCTTCAGGATACAATCAAATAAAAATGCATCCTGAAAATCAAAAGCATACTGCCTTACGGACTCCGCTGGGCATATTCTGCTACAAGGTGATGCCTTTCGGTTTAAAAAATGCTGGCGCTACCTACCAGAGGGCCTTGACAAAGATCTTCGATGACCTCATCCATGAGATCGTCGAATACTATATTGACGACCTTGTGGTAAATAGCTGATCTCACGAGGAGCATTGGGAGCATCTAAAAATAGTGTTCCAACGTCTTCGGATGTACAATCTGAAGATGAATCCTTTGAAATGCGCGTTTGGGGTCTCCTCAGGCAAATTCCTAGGATTCATCATACGGCACCGTGGTATCGAAATCGATCCCTCAAAGATCAAGACGATTATGGAAATGCCCACGCCAAGAACCCTCAAACAACTGCGGTCTCTCCAAGGAAAACTCGCGTATATCCGGCGGTTCATAGCCAACCTCTCCGGAAAATGCCGAACCTATAGCCATTTGATGAAGAAAGGGACCACGTTCGTTTGGGATCAAAAGTGCCAAAATGCACTAGACGAAATCAAACAGTACTTGCAGAATCCGCCGGTATTGACCGCTCTGGTTAAAGGAAAACCCCTTATCCTATATACAACAGCCCTTAAGGGTTCTCTAGGCGCGCTATGGACACAAGAGAATGATCAGGGAAAGGAGATGGCTTTGTACTATTTGAGTCGAATTCTCCTGGGGGCAGAAAACAACTACTCTCCCATCGAAAAGCATTGCCTAGCACTGATCTTCGCGATAACAAAGCTCAGGCGTTACGCTTTGGCACATGAGGTCCATCTTATATCAAAGGTGGATCCTCTCAAATATCTGATGTCAAGAGACATACTAACAAGAAAACTTGCCAAATGGGCCCTCCTCTTGATGGAGTTCTCGATAACGTATCGGCCTCTCAAAGCAGTGAAAGGCTAAGCCATCGCCGACCTTCTCGCCGAGTATTCGATACCAGCCGACTCCACTTTAAATTGTGAGTTGCCGGATGAACACGCGTTCGACACAATCGAAGGAGAGAAGGAAGAAAATGATTCCCTTTGGGAGATCTACTTCGATGGAGCATCTTCCATGAAGAGGCGAAGATGCTCAAGAAAAACACCCCTATAATCAAAGCTGGGGTGGGCCTTATCTTCGTGACTCCACAAGAAGGGATAATGCGTTACGCCCTCTCTGTAACGGAGCCGAGGACTAATAACGAAGCTGATATGAAGCCTTGATAGCAGGTCTCGAGATCGCTGTCGACATAGGAATCAAAGACCTCCTCATATATGGAGACTCCCAGCTGATCAGTCACGCCCCGCTTCCCGGTATACGGCGAAGGGGACGCGACTAGGCCGCTACGTATTTACTCAGAAGTAAATACTCTAAACGTAACTAAGCAATATAAAAGAAATATACACAAGAGACAAATGTAATGAACAACAACTTTATTTATTAACATTATTTTGTACAATGCATGGAAACGTAAATACATCTTAATGAAAGCAATGCCTAAACAGTAGCATAACAGAAATGGAAAGTACTGAAATGAAATAGGTACAAGTGGCTACAGCTCTGGGTCTTCGGTGTAATGCTCAAGGGCCTGCTCCGAATGCTCCTGAATGGTCTCGTGCTCTAGTGCGTCCGATCCACCTGACAACATTCCAAAGAAGAAAGAGAAGGAATGTCGTCAGCGAACAATCACTCGGTAAGTCCCAAAGATAAGGGAGAAGTAGAATAGACAGAGAGAGAATGTAGCTTTTAAAGTTATATTATATTGGTAACGCTGTTGTTTGTAGCTTGGTACAGAAGAGGCCAGTGTATACGAAAGGAGTCTCTATATGACAGAGACTAAAGTCAAATGGAATACAAGGCTCCGTCGATAATACCACGCAACAACGACATGGATATAATTACGTCTTAAGTGACCACCTCGTGCAACCTTTAACATATTCTGTACCAGTCTACCCCTTTATAAACCCTGCGATGTCTTGTTTGTATTGTTTGAATTGTATATTTTATATAGATGGATGACTTGTGTTGTAAAAGGAAGACTTGCCGAAACCATGATATCGTATAAATAGAAATGGAGGTACTGGATAATTATGTGAATGGAATATATCCATAGTTCGGTTTAGTCAAGTTATATAGATAGATTGAACAGATTGAATATATGGATTCATGTATATTGTTTTGTGGTTTATACTTGAATCTTATTCAAGTCAGATTGATTATATTGAGACTTAGTCTGAGTTAGACAATTAGAAAATAAATTGAATCATGAATTAGGTTTTGATGTTATCACATGGGCGGCAGGATTTGTGTCTTTTTCAAAGACAATTACCGTATTGATAACACCGTTTGTTAAGTTGTCTACCTTAAATAGGAAACACCCATATTTATGGCTCCTTGAGACTCAAGAGACTGGTCCCGCTTAAACCTATATTTACTAGGGTCCTTAGGGTAATTTATAGAACTTGAGGGGATTTTATATAAAATAATTTTGTATATTTTTCAAAATACACCCCAAGTATTTAATTATCGTTTTTAGAGTTTTCATAGATGTAGATTTATATATATGTGACATTTCTAGTGAAATAACCTAATTTCATAATATAAGGTATTTAATTGTAAAGAATTGAACTTGTATAGAATTGCATGGTATTTTCATGTCAAGTGATTATTTTGGTTTAGAAAAGTTGGAATATTTATATTATATCAAAAATATATATTTTAATGATATATATATATATATAAATAATTTAATTTATTATTTTTTCTAGAATTCTCATTTTCTTAAGATATTTGTATTTTTAAATCTTTCGAGACCGAATGCTCCTTGCGGAGGTCTACATCTCGCACTACTAAGCCCTAGGATGTGCGATAATCCGAACCATCCCGAACAGCTTCTCCAAAATGGGTTGTAGCGGCGCTTTGCAAAGATTTGTTTAAATACATAATCTTATAGAAAAAGGTTTTAATAGTAAAAGGTATTTATGTGTAAAATTGCATTTTCCCGTATTTTCTGTTCCCGAAAGGTATCGTGCTATGTTGCATATGAGTGTTGTGAGGAGTTAGGTCGTTACCTCGTGATCTATTTAAAGATATAGCAAGAAATATGATGTTTAATGTCAAAACTGAACTATATGGTATTTTACTGAAAAAGTACGATAAAAATTGCAATATAAAATATTTTGCTGTGAAACTTGTTCATGATGTTTTGTTAATAATTAATAGTCAAGATGTGAGAGTTTGGAATGGTTGTGTTTAATGAAAATTGCACTTTTTAAAGAAAACCAAATCGGAAGTCGGATTAACTCCGCTTCCGTCGGGTTTTAGGAATACCAGTTTTAAGAATAGAATAGAGAAGGGGAAGGTGGGACTTACTGGCTTTTGGTTTAGAGGAGAGGAAGAGGGAGTGGAAGTAGGTTCCAGTGCGTCGTTTCGTCGCCGGTAGTTTCTAGGGTCGTCGTCGGAAATTCGCCGGAGCTTCGCCCTTCGCTAACTCCACTTGTACACTAGAGTTCTAGAGGATTTTCTTGAGAGTTTTGGACAGAGATTTGGGGTGAGGGGTGTGTGTTTAGGTGTGGTTTTTATAGGAAAATTCTAGGGTTAGGGTTTGATAGAAAAAATGAATTAAAATATTGCATTAAAATAGTTTTAATTAGGTTTTAAGGTCTCTGTTAATGTGCAGGATATTTAAACATGACAGGGTTTAAGGGGAGGCCAAAAGACACTGAGCCAAAAGAAGAAAATCGAATTTGACTCCGTGTCGGCCGGCGTTGCCGGCCGAGTCACGCTCGCCGCCGGCCCGATTCCGGCGAGTCGGGCCGATTCTCGCCGCCATGTGTCGCTCATCGTTTGGTCTACCCCCTGGGCTCGTTTGTTTTTAGTGTGACTTTTGGGTTTACGGGTTTAGCACGTGTAGACCTTTGGGATTCTAAAAGTTTAAAAGAAATTTAATCAAAAATAATATGTGGGTGATGGGATTTGAACTCTGGTGCTTTGGTTCAACAGTGCAAGGTCTTACCAATGAGCTACTAGCTCCTTCTTGCTATTAAAAAGCAAAATAAACTTATAACTTGTGTTCAGGCAAAAGTACCCCTTTTTGTATTTTTGAAAAATTTGTACAGAAAGTTGTACAGGAAGTTTAGGGTTGTTACATGATCGTTAGCCAAGTAAATGGCGACAATCAGACAGGCAAGCCGGAGCTGATAAAGTATGGCGAAAGGGTGCAACAACCGTTGACACAAATCCCTTCCTACGTCCTGGAGAGTATACCACGTGCAGAAAATAGTAAGGCGGATGCGTTAGCCAAATTGGCTAAAGGAATTAGCTGACGAAGACATCAATGACGCAAAGATCATCTGGCAAAGTCGCAGGATTCTCGCGCCGACAGAAATATCCTCGGAAGACTTAACAAAGCCATCCGAAAGAAAAGAAATGACCGAACAAGCAGCCCTTCAAATAGAGGACGAAGAAAAGGTCATCGATTGGAAAGAAGTCTTCATAGACTACTTCAAATCTCGACGAACGTCCGAAAATGCGTCGTCTCGACATCAGCACATAAAACGAGCTATGTCCTTCGCCTTCGTCAATGATATTCTGTATAAGAGACCGTTCGACTGTCTGTGGGTAAGATGCCTGGGGCCAGAAGAAGCGAAGAAAGTCGTCCAAGAAACTCATGACGGACTCTGTGGTTCTTACCAAGCTGGGCCAAAGACGAAGCTGAAGATCAAAATAATGGTTATTATTCGCCCACAATGATTCAGGACTACTTCGAATATACAAAGAAGTGTCACTCGTGCGAAATTCATGGGGAATTCATCCACCAGCATCCAAATCCGCTACACCCAATGGTAGCTAGCTGGCCGTTCAAAATGTGGGGACTTGATATAATCAGCCCCATTGAGCCAACATCATCCAAAGGACATCGGTTCATACTGGTAACGACCGATTTCTTTTCTAAATGGACAGAAGCAATACCACTAAAGGAGGTGAAGATGAAGAATATTCTCCATTTCTTCAGAACTCATGTCATCTACCAGTTCGACACTCTGCGACGAATTATATCGGACAATGGGCCGGCTTACGGGTGCCATAAAATCAATCGCTTCACACAATAGTATAAAATAGATTGGAGATACTCTTTAGTCTATAATCCTCATGTCAACGGTCTAGCTGAAGCTTTCAACAAGACCTTGACGAAGATTATAAAGAAAACGATGTCCTGGAACAAAAGAGACTAGCACGAAAGGCTGCATGAAACTCTATGGGCATACCGCACAACGTTCAAAACTGCTACGAATACAACACCATACATGTTGGTATTCGGCACGGAAGCAGCGCTTCCTATAGAAATAGAACTCCCTTCTCTACGAGCAGCGGTTCGATATAAGCTGACAGATGAAGAAAATGCTCATCTTCGGCTCGAGAAGCTTGATGCCCTCGATGAAACCCGCCTTATAGCACAGCAAAACCTGGAGGCTTATAAGGTAAGGATGGCACGGTCATATGAAAGACTGACCAGGCCGAGAACATTTAGCCATGGCAAACTCGTACTAGTCGTCAGAAGACCAATGATCCCCAGTCGTGCAAAGAGGGGGAAATTCAAGCCGAACTATGAAGGCCCGTACATCATAGACAAAGTCTACCAAGGCGGATCCTACCTGCTCATGGATATGCATGGCGAAAGCCCCTTCCGGCCAATAAACGACCGGTTCCTCAAAAAGTACTACGCTTGACGAGTCAAGACCTAGGTCAATGGTAGATGATGATGCTCGTGTCCGCTCGCTATCTTCCTGAGTCAAAAACTCTGAGAGTAGTATCCAAAGAAGCTCCGTTGCCTAAAAAAAACAGTGACAATGGACCGAGAAGTCCTAAAACTAGAGAGAGAAAAGAAACCTCGTCTCAAATATGGCGAAAACGGAACGAGATGTCCTTAAATTAGAACCCCGCCTCAAATATGGCGACAACGGACCGAGATGTCCTTAAACTAAAAATTCGCCTAAAATATGGCGATAACGGACCGAGATGTCCTTAAACTAAAAATTCGCCTTAGACTGAGAAGTTCTTAAAATAGAAATTATCTGCCTCCAGCATGGTGATAACGGACCGAGATGTCCCTAAACTAGCACATCGCCTCCAAAATGGTGATATGCTTCCTTGAGATCTATATTGCAATCGAAGCCTCAAACAGCGAGCGGTGCAATTCAAGTCCTACTGGCTACACAGCTATTCTAGCGAAGAAGCCACCTCCGAATCCCATCGGCAAACAGATAGGTCACTTACGACGAAACTACTTTCGAGAGTTTCGTTAAAAAAACGGTATGTCCACAAGAAAAATGGGCACGGATGAAAATCCGAAAGGGCATCGTGAGTAAAAACAGTAGGATTGCCGGCAGGTTTGTGAAAACCCGAAAGGGCGCGGACTCGTAAAATAAAAAATTCATGGGTACTTGTAAGGTCCTATCGACCTTGTGAGGAAAAAAAAACCTGCGTGAGATCCTTACAACTCACAAATAAACAACACACTTAGGAATCCCCACGATTCTTATAGAGAAATTACACTTGCGAGGTCCTCACGATTCGTAAGGAGAATCCCCCCATGAGACCCTCATGGCTCGTATGATTCAAAAATCTTAAGCTATAGGGATCTAAACCTGTTCTTAAGCCATCGTATCCCCTAATTTTCTCTACAGGCGGTCCAATATTGACCCTTGTATACGATCCACGGGCACAAATAAACATTTCCCCGCCAAGTTCCACCAATGGCGAGAAATGTTCCCATACGGTGAGCAACATTTGTAAGTCCTCCCAACTTGCAAGGAGAAAATACTATTGTAAGATCCTTACGACTTATAAGAGAAAATAAACTTAGGAATCCCCACGATTCCTAAGGAGAAAATACACCTACGAGATCCTCACGACTCGTAGAGAGAAATATCTTTATGAGACCCTTACGGCTCATAAAGTCAAAAGGCCTTAGTCGACAGGATCCTAACCCAGTTTGCAAAGCCACTTTTGTTCAAATCGACAAAGGAAAATGGTGATACGCTCCTAGAAACATCCCAGTTGCAGCGATACTGATGCCTAAACAGGTATCAAACTCCAAGTCCTTTCACGGCAAATGATGATTCGCTCCTGGCAATATTTCAGTCGTAGAGATGCTGATGCCAAGGTTGGTATTAGATTCCAAACTCGCAATAAAAACAGCAACGAGTAAACAAAATGCATATGCAATAGCCGAAATGATAGGGCAACTCGCAATAAAAATCAGTGAGCAAAAATGCATATAAAAACAGCCAAAATATTTGGGTAACTTACAATAAAAAGCAGAGAGTAAAAATAAAAAATAGTCAAAATGATTGGACACCGTGAAAAATAGCCGAAATGATTGGGCAATCGCGACTTCCGCGATATGAAAAGCTAAAAAGATAAAGCATAGCGGAAATAAAAAACAAAACAAAATAAAAAATTTCTCTATCCTGCAAGTAGGTCCATATTGGCTCTTGTATACGATCCATACGCACAAATGAAAGAAAGGGAACCATATTTTCCCATCAGGCTCCGTCAAAGAGAGATCCAGATCTCGACGGTTCATATACAACCTATAGATCAGCTCGATGCTCTTCTCATTCTAACAGGGTGCATACGTGACGTCAACAAAGCTCCGAGGTGCCAAATCAAAAAGGAGTAATAGCAAAATCCCAGCTCTAACTCGACGTTCCTTCTCGATGCAGACGCAACGTCAACAAAGACCCAAGGGTCAAATTAAAAACGGAGTGACGGCAAAATCCTAGCTCCAGCCCGACGTTCTTTCTCGATGCAGACGCAACGTTAACAAAGACCCAAGGGTCAAATAAAAAATGGAGCCACGGCAAAATCCTAGCTCTAAGTCTCGACGGCATATATACAACATAGAGACTACCTCGGCGTTTCCCTCTTTATTGCAGCAGGATGCAGACGCAACTATCAAATGAAATTGGAGCAACGACATATTCCTAGCTTCAGACTTCAATTGCAATACATACAGCATAAAAGTTCTACAGATGTCTACCCTACTCCATCAAAGAAATGGCACGACATCGTCAAAACAAAAATGAAGTGACGACATATTCCTAGTTTTAGGTCTTAGCGACAACTTATATAAAGCCTAAAGACTATTGGAGATCATTCTACTCCAGCACGGAGTGGCTATGACTCATCGGGGCTCCAAACTGAGCCTAACCACAAGTAAAAAGCATCATGGCAAATTCCTAACGTTTGTTCTTCCGACGGTAATATAGCCTAAGAAGATTACTTGAAGACGTCTTGTCCAGCCCCTGAAGGGATCAGAGACACGACAATCGTTGGGCTACTCAAACAAAGGCTTAAAGACCGCATATCGAGGAATACATCAGCCAACGCGACGGTACCATGGATCAAAACCCTAGTACCACAAAATCTAACGGATCTCTGTCGCAAAGAATTGACGTTATCTACAAATAACGTTAGGACAAGTTTGCCTGTAAACCCAAGGGAAGTAAACTAAATAAACTCCAAAATGAGTACATAAAGTAGAGACTTCAAAACGAGTGAATAAACTACAAACTCCGAAATGAGTGCATAAACTAGAGACTCCGAAACGAGTGGATAAACTACAAACTCCGAAATGAGTGCATAAACTACTTTACACCAAGTCAAGACATCAAAAGGTAGAGAAACACAAGTATGAAATGAAATATGTCTTTTATTCATAAATCAAAATGAATACAAGATACAAGAAGACAAAAAAGAAGAAAATATACAACGTCAAAATGGCGGGCGGTTCAATAAACCAGCAAGATCATCATTTTTTCGCTGGACCTCCGCTTCAAGCTCTATCAGCGCCGCTAGCTGAGTCCTAGCCTGTGCTTGTTGATTTTGATATAAAGAAAATCGGCTCTCAAGCTCTTTCTCGGTAGCCTTGTGGGCCTTGACCATCTCACGTGTGAAAATGACAGCTTTGTCGAGAGCCACCACCTCCGTAATGGCCTCCTGAAGAACCCACCAAATTTCATAGGCCCGGGTAGTTTTTATGGTGAGCTGGGCTTGAAGTTCCCTTAAAGCCTTCGAAGCCAATTCCCTTACCGAAAACTTCCGGTTAATCCTTTTCTCACATGACTGGAGATTGGCCGCACACCGATCGATCCATCCATGCAAGTTGGTCTTTATCGACAGGATATTAGAGGGAAGGTGTATGCATTCAATCGCATGTATAGAGGCCTCCACTTGACGGCAGTACTCGACCCAAGTACGCACCGGCGCCTCGTCGTGGTAGGTGGAAAGAACAGACAGGGAAGTGTTGGCTTCAACAGCGAATTCTTTGGCCGTGACGGAAGTACCAGCGCGAAGATTTTCTATAAGCATCACCAAGGAATGAATGCTTTGTTTTTCCATCCTCTCGAACACGCGTCGGACGTAAGGGCCTGGCGGAATGAAAATCCGAGGCTCTAATGGAGTCAGGGTGGGCAACTGTGAAAATATATGTGTGGTTAGTCACCTTTCCAAATGAAGAATAAGTAAAAGAATGCCAATGCTAAAGCATCACTTACCCACGGCCATAGGTGGCAGATTTTAGAGATCCCCAGGCATATCGAGAACTTCGACTTCGTTATCAGCCTCTAAGACTATGTTTTAAAATAAAAAAGGGCACATTAGCATCATTATGAAGATAAAAAACGGAAAGGTGCAGAATTACCAACCTTGGCCGGAGGAAAGGACTATGCTCTGTGGAGGTATCGCTTGCGGGCTGCCATGTCAAGTAAACGTTGGAAGGTTTTCTCTGGAGAAAGATCTAAATTGGAGGACGCCAACTCCTGCAATTCTGAGAGAAAGAAAAGTTCAGATATATGGAAAGGTCGTTAAACAAAAATGTAGATGTCGATAAAATTACCTTCGGTACTTTGTCCACTTTGAATCGGAAGGATGACATCTTCAGTAATCTCCTCTATACCTTCCGGTGTGTCATGGGAGATGTTCATAAAAGCCGTGGCCGGTGTAGCAATCTACGCTGGAAGAATAGAAGCCGTTACCGGAGACTCTAAGGCAGGGATGGCAGTGTCGATAATCTTCTCTACACTCCCTGGTGCGTCACTGAAGATATCCATAAAATCTATGACTGGTGTAGCAATCTCCGTCGGAGGAATAGAAGCCGTCATTGGATGTCCATGATCTGGGCTCAGGACTACGACCGCTGCAGAAGACCTTACAAAATTTTTGTAAAGATAAGATGAGGTGAAAGTAGTATAAATTAATTACCAAAAGAGACAAAAAAATATATGCATACCAATAAGCCAGGGAGCTTGAAGTATGGCCTTCTTGAGTCACTGCTCTTTTCTGATCAATTGCGCTCTTCGGGCTTCGATTGAAAACAAATGCATTCCCGTCTTCAGAGCGGCCTCGTCTTCAGAAATGGCCAAGATGGGCTGTTTCAGAGCCCTTTCTTCTTCCATCGTTAGAGAACCCATTAGCAGCCTAGGTGATAACGAATCAACGTCATAGAATATGACGGGGGGAAAGCCTCCCTTCTTGGGGCGCACATTCTCACTTTCATCCTGCGTTCGTTTCAAGGCTTCGGCCAATTGAGCGGCTTTCTCGACAGATGTGCCAGGAAAGATGAGGCCATCGTCTGGTTCATGCACAGATATAGGCTCGTCGTTAAGAGGCTTGGACTCAAGCAATGTATCAAGTAAACCAGTGACCGATTTCTTCCTCCCTTTAGGACCCGAGCCAGCACTGGAAGAAGGGCGCTTCCTCCCCTTCGGCAGTTTTGCATGGTGCTGCCCAACCTCACCTTCAGTGTCCATTTTTGGTGATGCTGCTGTCGGTGCCTTCTCAGGAATCTCTGCCCAGCCTTAGCGCGAATCGGTATACCAGCAGTGCGGGTGACTGATTCCGCCTGAGCAGCCTTAGGAATAAGCACCGATTCACTATCTCTCAGAAGAGGGCAAATGACCGACCATGGCCGCAACGGGGCACTGACGGCTTGAGCGGATGCTGGGGATTTACATTCAAATAGCATCCTTCTCTCTTTTGCAATGATGGGACCAACCCGGTGGCAATACCAGCCTTTGAAGGGCTACACGGGCCTTAGAGGATAATCAGGATCGGGAATCATGAAGACGGAACCAGTACCTAACCGCATGAAGTGGTGGATAATATCGTGAGTGACCTCCAGTGAGAGAGTGGGCTCGACTAGAAAGGCTTCGAGAGGGACGCCCTGGTTGTAACCTAACTGCTGGGCGAAACGATGTGGATTGTACTTCATGAAGAGAACAATATCATTCACGCGGAACACTAAGTACCCCGGACGGATTGAATATAAGTGCATGATCTCTTTGGGCTTTAAAGCCGGAGCTCTTCTTTTTGACAAATCGAACAATTGTTGAATGGGCCCCGCTGGAGCAGAAAGGACTCGGTCACTGAAAACCATCCCGCCTTCATTCGAATATGGATTAAGCAGCACCCATAGAGCCCCCAACTAAGTCAGATCAGGAGAGAAAGCATCGACCAGCCTCATCATCCACGAGAAAGTATATGCTTCATATAAAGCAGGGCGTCGGTGTGCAGCAAATGCGCCTAACACGTGCATCTCGATCTATGACGTGAAGTAATGGAGGGAGAAATTCATGATGTCCTCACCCGAGCTTGAAGTGTTGGCGACAGTACTCAGACAGTGATATAGGTGTGATAGTCCTGCAACGCCAACAGCCAATCATGCTCCTTCGACTATGCGATGGGCGGGATAGAAGAAGGACGCTCTCATAAAACGATGATGCATCGGCATGTCAAACCAGCTAAGCCAGAGACCGATAAAGCCGATAAAGAAAGTCTCTTCGTCCATTCCGGGGGCAGCAATCGCATCAAAGGCAACGGCCGATAAAATTGGAATGTAAAACTGCGGCAGGTCTTCTTCTTTGGCCGGCAGTTTCTTCAAACCAAAACCGAAGGGGTCCTCAACCTTTGCGAATTTCGGAGCTTTCTTGGATAAGACATCCTCGCGGTGAAAGCAAGCAATGAAATCGTCAAAAGTGACACCATACCCTTCTGACGCCACGAATAGTTTCTCGAAAATACCCAAGACTTTGATCAAACTCGGGTGCTTGTGCCGAACAACATTCTCGGTTGTCAAGCCTTCAAGCACCGCTGGCACCGTAGCGAATACATACTCGTCGGGGGTAATAATTCTTCATAATGTTCTCCCCTGATCGGCAGCCCTAAAATTTCGCGGAACTCCTCCAGCAAAATAGAAACTTCGCGGAACTCCTCCAGCGAAATAGAAACTTTGCGGTCCTCCAGTAGAAAAGTATTCGTCGGAAAGTTCTATTGGTTTAAAAAAGCCTTGGTCCACCAGACGTGGGGAGCATGATAGTAGAACAGTGACACATACACCGTTTGGTATAGCCCAACTTTCTACAGCTGTGAGCGTTGGGACGAAAGAATGTACCGGGCCAAGGGAAGATAACTCACTGGATGACGCGGGGTAACACCTACTTTATAGATCTGCCCCAGGGTCGAGCTTCACCCTGACATATTCGGCGCCCTAAAATATCGATAGCCATCATGGGTTGATTGGGGATCCCTATCGTTGATGGTTCAAGCTGGCCTTAAGGGGTTGTTTCCCCCAATAAAAGAGCAAAACTCTGTTCAAAGTTAATGAGGCAGTGCCTCACGTACTCCTCATGTGGGTGCCAGTATGCAAATCATAAAAGAATCTATTAAATTAAATAAGAGTTAAAACTCTCATATAGCGCCACATGTGCTCCTCACGTGGGCGCCAGTGTGCAAAGCACAAAAGAATCTATTAGATTAAATAAGAGTTAAAACTCTCATATAGCGTCGCACGTGCTCCTCACGCGGGCGCCAGTGTGCAAAGCACAAAAGAATTTATTAAATTAAAAAAGAGTTAAAACTCTCAGATGGTGCCCACGTGCACAACACGTAAGTGCCGGCACCCAAGTAGAATTAAATTCTATTCTCTGTTAAACAGAGCCGTTGGATCAAAGATCCAACGGAGATGATAAATCATCAAGATACAGAATTAAATTCTATTGGGAGAAAACTTTCCCCAAATCGGATCATAGAATAAAATTCTATTTTGTGATATATTCTCTCAATCTTTCTAAATAAGAAAGATTGCTCTCTGTAAAACAGAGAACCCTTGGATTAAAAATCCAATGGTGATGGGAAAATATTTCCCCAATCTTGTTAAAAACAAGAAAATATGTTCCGTAAAAAAGAAACCCTTGGATCAAAGATCCAATGGTGGGTAAAACTCCCTAAATCAATTGGGATATCTTAATGAGAGATTTCCTCAAAAATAATTAACAAATTTCCTCCACTGTATGATGGACTAAAGACTTAAAGTCTGAGAGAGAGGAACCCCCCATAAGCTTCTAAAAACAAAACAGAAAGCTTCAAAAAGGAACAGAGAATTAAATTCTCAAGGAAGAAGATCTCCCTCCTTAAAAACTCTAGGTAAATAAAAAATAGAGATCAAAACATCTCATTTACCTATTGAAGAGTTTAACCCTTTTTAAAGAACTTAGTTCTTTGTATGGATCTGAAATCCACAAGTCAAGTCTCCCACAAGTTGAGAATTTAATTCTCATTGGGAGGAACTTGTTCTTGAGAATCAAAAATTCAGAAAAGAACTAGGAATTGAATTCCTCAAAACAAAACATATAAGAGAAACTTAGTTCTCGTAAAAGAACTTGGTTCTTAAAAATGAAGCTTGATCTTAAATCAGTAAAACATAGATTCTATTGATCATTAATGGGAAAAAATGCTATCAGCAGTGGAGAAAAGCGTCGCACGTGTTCTTCACGTGGGCGCTATAGAAGAGTGTTTCACACTCACTAGACAGCGCCCAGCGCCGCACGTGTTCCGCATGTGGGAGCCACACGTTCACCGCCGGAAACGGGGACGAACCGGGATGGATCGTCCTTGTTTCCCCCAATAAAATAGCAAAGCTCTGTTCAAGACTTGAGAGGCAGCGCCTCACGTGCCTTACATGAGGGTATCAGCGCCAGAGTTAAAAACCCTTATATGAGCAGTGCCCGTGTGCAAAGCACACAAGACTCAAGAGGCAGTGCCTCATGTGCTTTCCACGAGGGCGCCAGCCCCAGAGTTAAAACTTCTTATATGAGCAGCGTCCGTGTGCAAAAAACACAAAACTCAAGAGGCAACGCCTCACGTGCCTTCCACGAGGGCGCCGGCGCCAGATTTAAAAACTCTTATTGGCGCCGCATGTGCTCCTCACATGGGCGCTTATGTGCAAAGTACATCAAATAATTAAAACCTTAATAAGCACCCACATGCACAGCACATATGCGCCGGCGTCTTGTAGAATTAAATTCTACTCTCTGTTAAACAGAGCCGTTGGATCAAAGATCTAACGGAGATGATAAATCATCAAGATGCAGAATTAAATTCTGTTGAGAGGAAATGTTCCTCAAATCTTTCTAAATAAGAAAGATTGCCTTCTGTAAAACAGAGTACCATTGGATTAAAAATCGAATGGTTATCAAAGAATCACCAATCTACAGAATAAATTATGTATAAGAAATTATTTCCCTAACCTTGTAAAAAAACAAGGAAAATATGTTCTATAAAACAGAAGCCTTTGGATCAAAGATCCAATGGTGGGTAAAAATCCTCAAATCAATTAGGATCTCTTAATGAGATATTTCTGCAACTAATCAACAGGCTTGCCTCTACTATATAAAGGACCGAAGACTTCAAGTCTAGAAAGGAGGAACCCCCCCATAAGCTTCGAAAAAAACAAAGAAGAAAGCTTCAAAAAAGAAGAATGAAGAAGATCTCCCTTCTACGAAAAAATCTCTAGGTAAATAAAAGAGAAGAGATATCAGAGCATCTCGTTTACCTATTGAAGGGTTTAACCCTTTTCAAAGATGAACTTAGTTCTTTCTCTGGATCCGAGATCCACAAGACAAGTCTCCCACAAGTTGAGAATTTAATTCTCATCGGGAAGAACTTGATCTTGGAGATCAAAAATTCAAAAAAGAACCAGGAAATTGAATTCCTCAAAACAAAATATACATGGAAAAATCATTACCCGGCGCCTCACGTGCCCCTCACGTGGGTGCCTTACTAAATAAGGAGTTCTTAGCACTCAGTACTTGGCGCTCAGTGCCCACCGTCTCACGTTCCCCTTACGTGGGCGCTACAGAATAAAGGAGTGCTTAGCATTCAATGTGTGGCGCCTAGCACCCACCGCCCAGCGCCTCACGTGGGCGCCACAGAACATAAAAGTGCTTGACAATCACCAGGCAGCGCCTAGCGCCTCACGTGCTTCGTACGTGTGTGCCGTAAAGAGTGCTCAGCACTCCATAAAGAAACAAAAAGGGGTAAAGTGTTTAACACTTATTAGGCAAATCCTCATGACTGAAAACCCCACATGGTTATATGTGAGTGTCAGAACTTACTTTAAGTGCTAACCACTTTTTCCACAAAAAAGGGATTGAGCCCAAATAAGTGCTTAGCACTCCTTTTCAAATAAAAAGAAAACTGAACGGATCAAGCCCAAGCTGGCTAGGTCCCTAAACCGGATCAAGCCCAAGCTGGCTAGGTCCCTAACCCGGATCAACCGAGCCCATTGGGTCATTATTTCCCAAATTGATCCGAGTTCCAAATACGACTATCGATCTCTCAACTGATGATATCCCGAAACGAGATTCGTCCCACATTCCCCTGAAGAAATCTTAGTCTCAAAATACTACTAATGATTCTCTGGTTTACCATTAATCCATTTTCTCTCAAACACGGGAATTGGTTCAAGGGTTGTAAGTCTATGCCAGTGCCCCGGTCGTCATCCGAGGCCAAACGCGGAACAAAAACTTTTTACAAAACTGGCGCTAATATAGACTTAAAACCCGGATCATTCCATTAACCATAAACTAGTATTCTACAAAGATGTTAGAATGGCTATACCGATCGATCCGTGTCCTTCGGTCTTTAGCCACCATCCTTAGCTTGTTGCGGCATCTCCAATCTCGCTCGATCTCCGATCTCCTCGTCAAGGTGGCACCACGTCAAGGATTCTTTATACGGGTTCCTACTTCAAATCGAAGCTACTCGGACATGAAGTTTGCTAGCCGACATGTCCAAGATTGAATTAGAGAGAAGTGTGAATACTTTGTCTCAATACACCATAGGATTCTCATTACATGAGAGGGATAGGGTGGAGGTTGAAGAAGATGCAAAGAGTTGAAGAGTGTGAGCTTAAGCAAATGTCAAGAGAGCAAAAACCATGCACCAAAAATCTCATGGCTGCCCTCTTTCAATTGTGTGATAATATTATGAGGTTTTGTGTTTTAAAACAAAGAAAAGATCACTCAAAAATATCTCCACAAAGCCCTCATAATATCTCACCCAAAACAAACTCCATTAATTCTATCATGACTCACTAGATGACTCATTACCATGAGTCATTAGTGAACATGCTAGAAATAATGAGTCACCAAAAATGAGTTACACTTTTCAAATCCAATAATCATTTAAACCAAAATGATTATCCCAAAAAGAAATGCATCTTCTAAAGTAATCTCGTAACGGATTACGAGAATACCCCTCACATGTATATACATACCTGTATCCGCATTCTGACCGAATACGAATACTATGAGACGAAAGTATTCCAGCACAATATAATACTAGGATCCGGCTTAAACCAAAGCCCATTAGTATTATCTATCCGAATCATGACACGTGCACAAGTGCACGTGTATGTTTGAACCCTACAATAAAACCATACGGCCTCTACAACGTTTCGCCCGAACTTGGGAAACAATCTGTGGGGGACTCTAAAGACTCGTCAATACGCTGGCAGTGGGTTTAACCACAAGCACGCCAGTGGTACTAGCTATACATAACGGCTGCCCATGTATTGAGGAAAAGGGAGGCTGATGAGCGAACTCATCCAGAAACCCTACTGAGCCTATCAGTGACAATATCCGTACAGTCCGGTCCGTTCGTCTATGAGTATCGCATATCAGGCCTAGGGGGCTGGTAAACGTCAGACCCCCAATAGCGGTATAAGTCATGTCAGTGTGTAGCCCAGAATACCTTGAGATACTACTGGAATACCTACCAGTAAATCTCGCTTGCCCTGGCCAGGGACTTTGTGTAATGGCTCTCCAGACACAGCACGATCTCACACCCAATACCGGGAGAGACGAATCCCCTGCCGATCCGCTCACTGCCTCCATGTGGCTCGGGACTGTACCCAACTAAAACCTGTTTGCACGACTCCTTTGAGCCATGGAAAGGTAATAATCAAAGCACAGTGGGAACTCACACGAGACAAATAACGATCTCAGGTCGATGAACTAACCTGTACAGATGTCACCGGGGAACTGCTATCTGACGACAGGTATAATACCAACTAGCAGGTTCCCGGCGAGTCCTGTGCGGTGCACTCATAACCCAATGAGCACCTGTATACATCTTAGGTGGACGAACTGACACCAATGGCTTATGAGACCGGCCACCGCCCCTCGTCGGGGTGTCGACTGTATACACTAGTCTACTCCGGAGTATCGATGCCCTGTCTCGAAACTTTCACGACTAGGAACCACTTTTAAGGATTTGCTTATAGACTACCCAACTCTCACGTATATGATCGATATCATACTGTTGGTAGTCAAGAAAGAATCCTAGGGGCTCTATCAACATGTAATAGTGATCTGTATTTCACTAAAGCAGTACACGATGATAAAGATAAACCAGATAGCATACTATCATCTCGAGTAAGATTGTCCTACCGGTATAGGTCCTCCCTCAATCATTGCAATCACGAACTTGCGATCCAATAATTGACTTTTGAGGGCACTATATCCAACAATCTCCCACTTGCACTTAAGGCTAATTATTACGATGTCGCATACTCACAGCCCATGTGATACCGAACACCCAACTCCTCTACTAATCAGTTTCACAAAGCTCGTTTGTAAAACTATTGTGTTCGAGAAATAGCCTCAGTGAGTGGATCCGCCCTGATGTTTCTCTCTATGTCTCTCTTAATCTCAAGTTCACGGAGAAAGCCATCTCCCGAATTGAGCAATACCTGTCTAAGAATATGTCTGGATATCTGATGAGACCTAGTTCATAAATGAACTCCAAATCCAAACTTCTTAGACTGTATCGACAACTGAACTTAATCAATATCCTGCACTATGCTTCCCTCAGTATCCGCTTGGACCACCTGCCCAAACTACTGCCCCTCGTCAGAGGAAAAACTATAACTCTGACAATCACTCTGTCATCTATGTCACCTTGGAAGCCTGGAATGATAACCGTCTCCCGAAAGAGGCTGCCATTATCAAATCCCTAGAACATCGACTTATGTTCTAAAACTGCTTCCGATCGTTTCTCCAGGATTGGATTAATATCGTCTTATTGCAGCTAGTGCAAAATAACATCTGGTGTGGTACTTGACATCTCATGATTGACTCAATTACCTAAGCAAGTGATATGTCAATCATGCACATCCCTCTCCCTTTTAGTTTGGAAGACACTTTTAGAGAGGGTGACTCCATCACTTGCAGGTACACCACCATGCCAGAAGTCGTCCATTTTAAAATACCTTTAGAATACTGTCTAAGTACCCAGATTGTGAAACTACCCAAATCTAGATCTAAAACCATAGATTTAGTAACCAGAATATCTGATATTATATCCATATCCTATGTGGAGAAACCACTGTGTGACAACCACAGTATAACCGATCGTAGTACAGGAATTTTACTTCCTACTCTGTGTATGTCATCCAAATACTAGGACATCACACCCTACTATCTTCTTAACAGATCCATCCCCTATTTTGATGAAGTTAAAGCCCATGACTGTCACATCAAAAATAGAGATCTATCTCCGCTATATCTGTTTTAGTCTATAAATAGACACAAGCTACCTGTCCACTATGCTTCCGCTGCTCCCACTGACTATGACAACCCTCTGGCAGAGTCATATACACGTGCACTTCTAAACCTAGTTTCGAACGATGCTATACTCATCCTCCTGCCGGGTCTTATAGCCTGGAACAACAGTAGTGTCAAGTCTGGGTAAACAAGAACTTCCCTGTCACCGTCCTTGAGGCTACCGGAGTACCTCTCGGGTGCCTGAGGTTACCCACCATATCTGCGGAGTGGCTAATGGAATGTCAAACCTGATTGAATCTTTAGGTCCTATTAAATTTTTTGTAATCGTTTGCGGTTCTGGAATCTCTTCCAGTTCTACTATACTCCCACTACTGTTTTCTGAAAAATCCATTTTACTAAAACTGTGGCGAGTCAAGAACAATATCACTATTGATCTTCCAGATGGTAGAAAATCAACCCTCATTTAAGCCCGAGTTGTTCCCGTCAAAAATTTCTGCGCAAAAGAGCCCAAGGTATCAAATGGCAGCGATACGCTTAAGAAAATGCGAACCAGTATTTTCCGGTCTGTATTTTGACAAACTTCCGAATGAGAAATAGCTAAATTCTGATGGCATCGAAAGCGTCTCGAAAAATCCTTCGATTTGAAATATTATGGGCCCCATAACTCATCCGGGATCAAAAGTTATGAGGCATCACGTGACCAGGCATCACGTGCCCACACGTGACCATTTACAGGCAAAGCCTGTAGGCACTTAATAAAATAAATGATTAAAATGGGTCACGTGACCACACGTGATGGGCCTTTAAACCCACTGAAAGGAATTAAAAAATATTATAAAACAGCACGGAATAGCCCAATGGGGCATCACGTGCCCACACGTGACCAAAGGTCACGTGCAGACACGTGATAGGTTCTTAAGCTCTCTGAATTAATAGAATTAAATTCTAATTAAATAATTAATCAGTGGGGTCACGTGCCAACACGTGATGGGCTCTTAAACCCTTTGAAATAATAAGAATTAAATTCTAAACAATGGGATCACGTGCCAACACGTGATAGGCCTCTAAACTCATTAAATAGAATTAAAAGTATAATAAAATAATAAGGAAAACCCCCAATGGGGCATCACGTGCTCACACGTGACCAAGGGTCACGTGCTCACACGTGATAATTCCTGAGTTCTCTAAAACAACAGAATTAAATGCTTAATCGAGAGGGTCACGTGTCAACACGTGATGGGATCCTAAGATCTCTGAAACAATAGAATTAAATTCTAATTAAGGGAAATCAAAAACCCTAACTGGAAAAATATTTCTTTAAATCTTTCCAAATAAAAAGGATGGTGTTCTGTAAAATGAAGCACCGTTGGATTAAAAATCCAATGGTGATTAAAAATCACCAATTTATAGAAAGATTCTATACAAGGAAAGATTTCGCTGAAATTTGAATAACAGATAAAAAATCTTTTGGATTAAAAATCCAATAGTGAATAAAATTCACTGAGTGATCTAAAAGATCATGTTGGTTACAAAATCAATTAAAATCTTTCAATGAAAGATTCATTAAACAAATTGATTCTTTTCCTTCTCCTATAAATAGGAGCTAAGAAGAGAAGAGGGATATAGAATTTTGGGATCCAGATATTTTCTAAAGGAAAATAGCAGAGAGAAAAGAAAGGAGAATTTAATTCTCAAGAAAAAAAAACCCTAGGTGAGAAAAGAAAGGGAATCAAAACTTCAAACAGAGAATTTAATTCTCAAAATCTAAGAGTTTAACTCTTCTGCACAAAAGAACTTAGTTCTTCCTCTGGTTGAAGATCTGCAAAAAACACATCTCCTCATAAGTTAAGAATTCAATTCTCATCGGGTTGAGATCCTGCCATGCAGATCTGAAACTTAGAGGGGGAATTGAGTTTAGAGAATTTAATTCTCCCACAACAAAACTAGGGTTTAACCCTATATGAGAATTTAGTTCTCCCAAAGTTATAGGAATTTAATTCCTCCAAGATAAAAAATTAGGGTTCAACCCTGTATGAGAATTTAATTCTTCCAAAGTTATAGGAATTTAATTCCTCCAAGACAGAACTAGGGTTTTACCCTATATAAGAATTTAATTCTTTTACATATATGGGAATTTAATTCCTCTAAAAGAAATTAGGGTTTAACCTTACAGAGAATTTAATTCTCAAAATAAAATAAGGAGACTTAAAAAATCTCTGTGCATGAAAATAATTAAGGTCACGTGTCCCCACATGACCCCTGAAGAGATCCCCAAAATTAAAAAGGAAAAGGCTTTGAGGCAATGCCTCACGTGCTCTCACGTGACCTCCAAAACAAAGGGAATAAAAGCAAGGAAAATCTAAGCTTTGGGCGCTCTCACGTGTTACCACGTGACCCCTTAGCAAACGCTTTAACAGTCAGCGCACAGATGACCATCACGTGCCAATACGTGATGCTCGAAACAAAAATGTAAAAAGTGTTTAACACTTAATTGCAGAACGAAGAAAAGGAATCTGGTCCCCACCTTTGGGCGCCCTCACGTGTCTACACGTGACCCTTTTTTCTTTAGTGTTTAACACTAATTCGAGAGCTTTATTCCCAGTGTTTAACACTGATTATCTTTTAGTGTTTAACACTAATTTGAAAATCTTATTTCCAGTGTTTAACACTGTTATTTTCTAGTGTTTAACACTAATTTGGGATTCTATATTTCCAGTGTTTAACACTGTTGTTCTTTAGTGTTTGACACTACATTTAGCCAAATTGGCTAATTTTCCCAAGGCAAAAGTCGCTCCTCCAAATGAATCTCAAAATTGAGGAAATCAAAGATGAAAATGTTTAGCATTGCTAAATAATGTGGGCTTGAACCCAGACAAATGTTTAATGGTCCAACAAAGGGCCAACACTTCATATCTAATTGGACTTAGCCCAAATTGGCCATAAGTCCTCAATTCATATTTATCTGAGCCAATGTGCTCATAATCTAATTATTTGATCTTAGTTCCAAATTGGACTACAGATCCCCAAGCAACCTTGGTTCAAGGGTACATCTCTTCACTCCTTTGATATTTGTCGTTGTAATTCATCAACGTCTTCAAAGAGGTGACGGGTCCCGACAACCACACATCTCACAGACTATGACGTCTCTAAACTACGGACTGTGGGGTCCTTAAACTCATGGACTATGATGTCCTTAACCTTTACTGTGAGGTCTTTAAACTCACGGACTATGATGTCCTTAACCTTGATTGTGGGGTCTTTAAACTCATGGACTATGATGTCCTTAACCTTGACTGTGGGGTCTTTTAACTCACGGACTATGATGTCCTTAACCTTGACTGTGAGGTCTTTAAACTCATGGACTATGATGTCCTTAACCTTGACCGGGATGTCTTTAAACTAACGATGGACCACCATGTCCCTAAACTGGAAATCGACCGAAATGTCCCTAAACTAAACAATAGAGCCCAAATGCTCTCTTGTTGGATCTAAATGATCCTGTTAAGTTGATCTTAGTCTAGAAATTAGATTAACGTATCCTTAACACATGTTTAAGTTGATCTTAGTCTCAAATGAGGCTAACGTATCCTTAAACCCAACCTCCAAACCCAAATCTAAAAAGATACGGATTTGGACTAATCCACGTCCTACGGGCGACAACGTAAATTAGTCTCCGTATACAATCCACGGGCAACCACAAACAAAACAAACACCCACGACACGAAGTGACCATCTGGAGAAGGAGAAAGTTGTTACCGCGATGCGGTAGCGTAATTAATTGCAGGGGCTTGCGTCTGCAGGGAAGAGCGTCCCCATAATAAAAAACCCCTTAAACGATGGGGAATCTGACGAAGTCTAATACATCGGCCACATTCGTTTAAACCTTCGATACATGGTGCTATAAATCAACTTGGAATCTTTGGAGAGGTAGACGGATAGCACCAAATAGCATATGCCCCCAGATTCAGGCAATACGTGCGTCTTCCCGGTTTCCGGCGGTAAACAGATTCTGGCACGCCCGATGGGACCTTTTCCTCTTTCCACTCCACGCTTCGTGCGTCGTGTTCGCGAACGAATCACGGTTTTCTATGGTTGCCTGTGGAATCGAGATACTTAGATTTGGTGTCTTGCTCCATGCAGAAAATAGAAGATCAATGGCTTCAAACCGCACTCATTGCAACAACTCCCACTCTATCCTCGCCGGAAGAGTGACCTACGGGCCTTAAGCGGCCTCCCTTTTCAAGATGCCAGTGGAACAGGTAACTCAGGCCACCACTGGGCTGTTTTTTGGGACCATGCTCCCACCGACGAGCTTCAATGCCCCAATGTCGCCGCAAGAAGCTCGAAAGAAGTCGGTCTTTGATCGGCTTACAACTACCACGGCCCCTCTCAACGGGTCGCCCAAGTCCAATGCCTCAGCTTTCAGTAAACTGGGCCAAAGTTCCTGTGGGCCCATGATGAAGCCTGCAATTCAAGAAATGGTTATTTCGAAGAGAGTAACCATCCCTGCTCCCGAAGTCGTCAAGGCGGCTTCTCCTGCTAAAGGGTCGGTCTTTACGAGACTGACTGTTCTGGTTCCAACTCCAGCCCTCGTTCCTGCTCAAAAGTCCGTCTTTGACAGATTGGATACCGTTACTCAACGAACGTCGGTCTTCAAGAGACTGGTACCAGCAGTACCTCACCAGAACAGGGGGCATAACAAAGCCATCCCCATCACCGAACCAACACCAACAACTCGACACGCTCGACGTCGCCACTGGCGCCGAGTAAGGAAGGCTGGGGGCAACTCCCCCTCTGGGTTAACTCCCCCAGCCCCAACGGTGGAAGTCAATGCTGCTGTTTCAACCGGGAACAGCTTTGAACTGCTGAACAAGGTGCGTAGGAACTCTCCTACCGCCGTACTGAAAAGATCTCCTCCACCGGTGGAGACTGTCACAGAAATAAAGCCGGAGCAACCCCCTCAGCGGATGTCTTCCAAAATTTACAAAGTTTGGCGACAGGTTCAGGACTCAGTAATTGATCAAGATTACTCTCGCCGACAGAAAAAGGTAAAAGTTCGGCAAGAAAAGGACCATCCTGTTAAGCCACAAAAGGCAACAGCTACCTGGGTGCTCGCTGCAACGGCCTCCTCGACTTCAACTGCTCACAAGAGAAGGAGGCCAGAGAAAGCCCCTGTGACCGCGGCGAACCGCAAGGGCACTGTGCCTAAACGCCCTAAGTCTGGGGGCATGGTGGTGCATACCGTCTATATAGCATCCGGAAAAGAGGATAGCCGTATCTCCACAGGTCATCGACCGCTTACGCGATCAGTGACTAAGGCTTAGGAGCAACAACAACAAAAGCTCCAAAAGATGCTAACAGCCATGGCCGCACTTACGAGACCAAAAGCAAGCCCGGAGACATCCTCGGAGCAGCACCGTGAGCAGGAAACTGATACTGAATTCTTTCGGAGAATGCTTGAGAAGAAGGACAGAGAAGAAGCAGAACAAGCTGCCAACATAAAACGAATGACGCTTCTCTTCCAAGACATGGTCGGGATGATGTTATAGCCGGATCCTCCAGCTGAAGACCCTCTGATCATTATTGAAGATGACCGAGCGGAGACGTCGAACCCTCCTCCGGCTCTTTCAGCAGCCAAAGAGGAAACTATTTCTAAGGCCACTCTGGATGACTATATTGCTCAGCAAATACGAGCTCACCAGGCGAATGAAGCAGCCGGCCAAGTCGTTAAAACTGGGCGACCATATCCAGGCTGGTATGACCAAATAAGTTACCCGCCGGGATATACGATCCCCAAATTTCATGTATACAAAGGGACAGGCAATCCCCACCAACATGTTGCCCAGTTCAGAACTTTATGCGGCAATACTGGAGGTGGTAATAAACTTCTACTTCGCCAGTTCGTCGGTAGTTTAGCAGACACAGCTTTTGAATGGTACTCGGAGCTTCCCAACGACTCTGTCAAAACATTTGCAGAGATGGAGCTGCTATTTACACAGAGATTTGCAAGCGCTAGCGAGCGCACCCCGATCACCACATTGATCAACGCCAGGGTAAAGCCAGGCGAAACGTGGGTACAATACGCGATCCGATGGCGGAACCTATGGTCGAGATGCGAACAACGCATAGAAGAAGCTCCTGCCGTAGGCATGTTCGTGGGTACTCTCGACCCTCAAGCGACAATCTCTCAATTCATGATGTTCTTCAAGCCGACCACCTTCCAGGCCTTGATTGACAAGCTGGCCCAAATGGACCAGATGGGCCATAGGCCTTCCTCTTCAAAGACAAAGCCTTAGAATGAAAAGGGCAAAGGGAAAGCAACCTTCGTTGCCAATACTCAACAACAGCCGAGCAACTTAAAGCCGGTTGTTCGCCAAAACAACGTGCGTCCATGCCCATCCCTCGAGGAGAGACTGGGACGTCCATACTCGTTTCCCTAGGATAAAACGTGGAAACTGTTCGAGCTGGCAATGCGCAACAAACTCATCAATCTGCCGGATCCAAAACGTCCGTTGCAGCCAGACGATGTCAACAATCCTAATTACTGCCCTTACCATAAGCAGTAAGCCATCCAATCGAAGATTGCTTCATTTTCAAAGGCTGGATTGAGGACCAATACCAACAAGGCAAGTTCCCATTATCCGAAAACTGGAAGGTGAAACCGCCGCAACCTCACGCCCCTAAAAAGGTGGACACGCCGGGGGCATCGTGCTCTTTTATAGAAGAAACTCCGTGGGAGGTCGCCCTTTCAGCCAAAACTAAAAGAATGCTGAAGGATCTCCAAATGTACCCGGCAATCAGGTGGAAAAATCCACTGGAGCCCGAGGTCATTGATGGAATGCTGAAATCACGCCCAACACCGAGAATTGATAGCAGTGGGCAAAACACCCAGGCACAGCTGTCAAAGTCTTCGAAGAAGAAAAAGAAGACCAAAAAGCCTGTGAAGCTTGGTGACAAGCGCACGGACCTGCAGAAACAGATTGACGCGTTGGATCAGAAAGCGTGGACCCCAGTCACACTTCAAGAATTTCTCAGCCACGTCCTTGAGGATGACAAAGACTCGTCTGATGAACCTGAGGATTATGTGGCAAGCTGCCATATGATCTTTCACTCGTCGATAGACAGTGAGGAAGCTCCTGACGCAGAGAATCTGGGGCAGATCCCGAGCCGGAACTTCTAGAGCCATCAGACGAAACAATTGACGCGTTCCTGAACGAAGCCCGTCTAAAAAGCAAAGCTGATCGGGAGCGCGAGATGGCCATATTTGAAAAGGCCAAACGCCGGCGACTGGACAAAAGGGTCGAAACACTCCCACCAGATCAAAGTACATCCGTCGCAAATAAAAGCAGGATGAAGACAAGGAAGCGATTCACCAAAGCCATATCGATGGGGATGAAGCTGCCCTCTTTCAGAGAAAATTCTCCTGGTGGTATATATCTTGATGAAGTGGACGTACATCCTAACTTCTGTTTGTATCATCTGAAGATCGCACACCCTAGTGAAGACTGCCACTCCTTTAAGTGTTGGTGGCAAGGGTATGTCGATCACAGGAAACACTTCAAGAGGACAAAGCGTGAAGCTCGTAGACAGCGGAAAAATGCGACAGATGAGCGTAAAAGAATTGCCGGCAATTGTCACAGGGTTGATCCCGGGGGATCGCGAGTGCTCACCTTCGGGAGCGACTCCGACGAAGAAATAGCCCTCGGCCCTCTCTTCAAGGAATCCATCTCTGAAACGAAAGAACTGAGGAGTTGCGAGAACATTCAGCCGTGCAATCGCATGCTACCCGGAAAGAATCTCGGACCCGCAAACAAGGGATCAAACAAAAAGGATAAGGGAAGGGAAAAACGACCTTCGTCGCCAACGCTCAACAACAATCGAGTGGCTCGAGACCGGTTGTTCGCCAAAGCAACAAGCAGCAACCCCTCGATGAGAAGTTGAAACGTCCTTACTCATTTTCCCGGGATGAAACAAGGAGACTGTTCGAACTAGCAGTGTGCAACAGGCTTATCACTCTACCGGAGCCGAAACACCTACTACAACTGAACGAGGTCAACAATCCTAATTACTGCCCTTACCACCGAGTATTGGGCCATCCGATCGAAAACTGCTACGTCTTCAAAAACTGGGTTGAAGACCAATACCAACAGGGCAAGTCCGCGCTGTCCGAAAACTGGAAGGTGAGCCCGCCACAACCACATGATCCAAAAAAGATGGACATGCCGGAGGCATAGTGCTCATTCATAGAGAAAGCCCCTGGACCGAAAAGTCCGTAAACTATTAATTCGCCTTAAATATGGCAACGACGGACCACAATGTCCTAAAACTTGCAAATGACCGAAACATCGTTAAACTACTATCAACCCGCGGCATCTCTAGGCTGACGTGATAAAAAAAAACGATATGTCCATAAGCGAAATGGGCACGGATGAAAACCCGAAAGGGCTCCGTGAGTAAAAACAGCAGGGCTACCGGCGAGTCTTGTGAAATCCCGAAAGGGCGCAATCTTGTTAAAATAAAAAAAAAAAGAAAAAGAAAAAAAAGGTAAGTCCACAAGCAAAATGGGCACGGATGAAAACCCGAAAGGGCACCGTGAGTAAAAACAGCAGGGCTACCAGCGAGTCTTGTGAAAACCCGAAAGGGCGCAACCTCGTTAAAATAAAAAAAAAGAAAAAGAAAAAAAAAGAAAAAGGTAAGTCCATAAGCAAAATGAGCATGGATGAAAACCCGGAAGGGCTCCGTGAGTAAAAACAGCAGGGCTACCGGCGAGTTTTGTGAAAACCCGAAAGGGCGCAATCCCGCTAAAAGACACTTGCAAGGTCCTCTTGACTTTGTAAGGAGAAACCACCTGCGTGAGATCCTTACGACTCACAAAGGAGAAATACACTTAGGAATCCTCACGATTCTTAAGGAGAAACTACGCTTACGAGATCCTCACGACTCGTAAGGAGAATTCCCCTTTGAGACCCTCACGGCTCATAGGGTTCAAAAGCCTTAAGCTACAGGGATCTGAACCTGTTCTTAAGCCATCACAACCTCCAATGCTGCCCTACAAGCGGTTCAATATTGATCCCTGTATACAATCCACGGGTACGAATGAACATTTCCCTAACAGATTCCTACCAGCGACTAGGGATATGTCTACACGGTGAACAACCCTTATAAGTCCTCTCGACTTATGAGGAGAAAACACTCTTGTAAGATCCTTACGACTTATAAGAGAACATACACTCAGGAATCCTCACGATTCCTAAGGAGAAAACGCACCTACGTGATCCTCACGACTCGTAGGGAGAACACCTTTATGAGACCCTTACGGCTCATGAAGTCAAAAGCCTTAGTCGATGGGATCCTAACCCTGTTTGCTAAGCCACCTTTGTTCGACATCGACAGAAGCAAATGATGATTCGCTCCTGGCAATATCCCAGTTGTAGCGATGCTGATGCTTAAGTCGGTATCAAATTCCAAGTCCTTTCATAGCAAATGATGATTCACTCCTGGCAATATTCCAGTCGCAGCGATGCTGATGCTAAGATTGGCACCAGATTCCAAGTTCCATACTCGTGGCAAAAAGTCAATGAGCCAAAAATGCATATGAAATAGCCGAAATGATGGGGCAACTTGCAACGAAATCAGCAAGTAAAAATATATGCATACAAAAATAGCCGAAATGATTGGGCAACTCGCAATAAAAAGCTGCGAGTAAAAAGAAAAATAGCCGAAATGATTGGGCACCGCGAAAAATAGCCGAAATGATTGGGCAATCGCGATTTTCGCGATATAAAAAGCTGAAATGATAGAGCATCGCGGAAAGAATTTAAAAAAAATGAAAGAATAAAACTTTTTGCCCTGCAGGTGAGGTCACATTGACTCCTATATACAATCCATGGGGCGCAAACGAAGAGGGAACCATATCATCCCACCAAGTTCCATCAGAAAGAGAGCCAAGTCTCAACGGTTACATCTGCATCCCAGAAAACCAAGAACAGCGTTCCTCCTTATGCCAGCAAGGCACGGAAGCGACACAACGAAACGGAGCCACGGCATAGTCCCTAGTTCCAAATCTTAATGGCAATATCTACAGCCTAAAAATCAAAAAAGGTGATCCTCCCCAGTCCAACAGGACTCGGATGTGACATCACTAAGTGGAGCCATGGCAAAGTCCTTAGTTCCAAGTCTCGACGGTTCACAAACAACCTAGAGACCACCTCAGCGTTCGTCTTGCTACACCAGACGCAATATCAACGACGACGTTCCTTCGCAGTCCAACAGGATGCAGATGCAACATCAACGAAAGACTTCACGGTCGAAACAAAGCGGAGTGCTGGCGAAATCCCAGCTCCACCTCAACGTTCGTCTCGATACAGCAGACGAGATGTTACTACAGTGCCCTTCCTCCAACAGGATTCGGACGCGCTAAAGCAAACGAAGCGAAGGCCAAATTCCTAGCTTCAGGGTCTTGAAGGCAACTCATATAAAACCTGAAAGACTATCGGAGATCATCCCACATCAGCGCGGAGTGGTCACCACCTCGATGTTCGTCTCAATACAGCAGACGAGATGTCACTACAGTGCCCTTCCTCCAACAGGATTCGGACGCGACAAAGCAATCGAAGTAAAGGCCAAATTCCTAGCTTCAGGGTCATGACGGTAACTCATATAAAACCTGAAAGACTATCGGAGATCATCCCACACCAGCGCGGAGCGGTCACCACCTCGACGTTCTCCCCGATACAGCAGACGATATGTCACTATAGCGTCCTTCCTCCAACAGGATTCGGACACGCTAAAGCAAACGAAGCGAAGGCCAAATTCCTAGCTTCAGGGTCTTGACGGCAACTCATATAAAACCGGAAAGACCATCGGAGATCATCCCACACCAGCGCGGAGTGGTCACCACCTCGAAGTTCGTCTCGATACAGTAGACGATATGTCACTACAGCGTCCTTCCTCCAACAGGATCCGGACACGCCAAAGCAAACGAAGCGAAGGCCAAATTCCTAGCTTCAGGGTCTTGACATCAACTCATATAAAACCGGAAAGACCATCGGAGATTAGACCACACCAGCGCGGAATGATCACCATCTCGACGTTCGTCTCGACACAGCAGATGAGATGTCACTACAGCGTTCTTCCTCCAGCAGGATTCAGATGCGACAATCAAACAACGGAGCCACGGCAAAATCCCTAGTTCCAAACCTCGACGGTTCACCAGCAACCTAGAGACAACCGCGATATTCGTCTCGATACAGCAGACGCAATGCCAGCAAAGCGAAGCAAAGGACAAATTCCTAACTTCAGGGTCTTGACGACTACTCATATAAAACCTGAAAGACTATCGGAGATCATCCCACACCAGCGCGGAGTGGTTATGACTCATCGGGGCTCTCCAAAATGAGCCGGACCTCAAGTAAAAAGCGGCATGGAAAAATTCCTAACGCTTGCTCTTCCGACGGTCAAACTGCCTAGGAGGATTGCTTGAAGGCGTCTTGTCCAGCCCCCGAAGGGATCAGAGACATGACAGTTGCAAGGCTACTCGAATAGCAAGGTTTCCTATCGAGGGATACATCAGCCAACGCGACGGTACGACGGACAAAACCCTAGTACCACAGACCCTAACGGACCTCTGTCGTAAAGAGCAGAGGTTAACTGTGACGTTAGGATATTCTTGCGAGAAATGCTCGATTCGTCTCGACTCGTGAGGAAAAGTATTAGGCAATGGGGATTAAAAAACCTGTTTCCTAAGCACTGGGGCCTGCAAGTCAGTCCAAAATGGACTCTTGCATACTATTCATGGGTCACACTCTCCAAAGTCGAATCTCGACAAGGAGGGAAACAACCGATTACGGGTCCTCTCGACTTGTAAGAGGGAAAATTCTCTTGTGAGATCCTTACGACTCTCAAGAGAAAATACACATTTAGGAATCCTCACGATTCCTAAGGAGAAATTACACCTACGGGATCCTCACGACTCGTAGGGAGAAAGAGTCTTTATGAGACCCCCACGGCTCATAAAGTTGAAAAGTCTTAGGTGACAGATCCTAACCCTGTCTCCTAAGCCATCACTGCCCTACAAAGAAGTCAAGATGGATTATCTATGGGCCACATTCCCCGAAGTCAAATATCGACAAGGAAGGAAACAATCACTTATGAGTCCTCTCGACTTGTAAGGGAGAAAATTCTCTTGTGAGATCCTTACGATTTTCAAGAGAAAACACACTTAGGATTCCTCACGACCCCTAAGGAGAAAATAGACCTGTGGGATCCTCTCGACCTGTAGGGAGAAAAAACCCCTTCTTGAGACCCTTACGGTTCATGAAGTTGAAAAAGTCTTAGGCTACAAGGACCCTAAAACTTGTCTCCTAAGCCCTCAATTCTATGGCCATGCATAACTCTGCACTACTTCACCCACGTATATACTTACGTAGGCAAAGTAGTGGGGGGCATTTGTTCCCGTCAAAAATTTCTGCGCAAAAGAGCCCAAGGTATCAAATGGCAGCGATACGCTTAAGAAAATGCGAACCAGTATTTTCCGGGTTGTATTTTGATAAATTCCCGAATGAGAAACAGATAAATTCTGATGGTATCGAAAGCGACTCGTAAAATCCTTCGATTTGATATATTATAGTCCCCATAATTCATCCGGGATCAAAAGTTATGAGGCATCACGTGCCCACATGTGACCGGGCATCACGTGCCCACACGTGACCATTTACAGGCAAAGCCTGTAGGCTCTTAATAAAATAAATGATTAAAATGGGTCACGTGACCACACGTGATGGGCCTTTAAACCCACTGAAAGGAATTAAAAAATATTATAAATCAGCAAGGAATACCCCAATGGGGAATCACGTGCCCACACGTGACCAAAGGTCACGTGCAGACACGTGATAGGTTCCTAAGCTCTCTGAATTAATATAATTAAATTCTAATGAAATAATTAATCAGTGGGGTCATGTGCCAACACGCGATAGGCTCTTAAACCCTCTGAAATAATAAGAATTAAATTCTAAACATTGGGGTCACGTCCCAACACGTGATAGGCCTCTAAACTCATTAAATAGAATTAAAAGTATAATAAAATAACAAGGAAAAACTCCAATGGGGTATCACGTGCTCACACGTGACCAAGGGTCACGTGCTCACACGTGATAATTCCTGAGTTCTCTAAAACAACAGAATTAAATGCTTAATCGAGGGGGTCGCGTGTCAACACGTAATGGGATCCTAAGATCTCTGAAACAATAGAATTAAATTCTAATTAAGGAAAATCAAAAACCTTAACTGGAAAAATATTTCTTTAAATCTTTCCAAATAAAAAGGATGGTGTTCTGTAAAATGGAGCACCATTGGATTAAAAATCCAATGGTGATTAAAAATCACCAATTTATAGAAAGATTCTATACAAGGAAAGATTTCCCTGAAATTTGAATAACAGATAAAAAATCTTTTGGATTAAAAATCCAATGGTGAATAAAATTCACTGAGTGATCTAAAAGATCATGTTGGTTACAAAATCAATTAAAATCTTTCAATGAAAGATTCATTAAACAAATTGATTCTTTTCCTTCTCATATAAGTAGGAGCCAAGAAGAGAAGAGGGATATAGAATTTTGGGATCCTGAAATTTTCTAAAGGAAAATAGCAGAGAGAAAAGAAAGGAGAATTTAATTCTCAAGAAAGAAAACCCTAGGTGAGAAAAGAAAGGGAATCAAAACTTCAAACAGAGAATTTAATTCTCAAAATCTAAGAGTTTAACTCTTCTGCACAAAAGAACTTAGTTCTTCCTCTGGTTGAAAATCTGCAAAGAGCACATCTCCTCATAAGTTGAGAATTCAATTCTCATCGGGTTGAGATCCTGCCATGCAGATCCGAAACTTAGAGGGGGAATTGAGTTTAGAGAATTTAATTCTCCCAAATCAAAACTAGGGTTTAACCCTATTTGAGAATTTAATTCTCCCAAAGTTACAGGAATTTAATTCCTCTAAGATAAAAAATTAGGGTTCAACCGTGCATGAGAATTTAATTCTCCCAAAATTATAGGAATTTAATTTCTCCAAGACAGAACTAAGGTTTAACCCTATATAAGAATTTAATTCTTTTACATATATGGGAATTTAATTCCTCTAAAAGAAATTAGGGTTTAACCCTATAGAGAATTTAATTCTCAAAATAAAATAAGGAGACTTAAAAGATCTCTGTGCATGAAAAGAACTATGGTCACGTGTCCCCACGTGACCCTTGAAGAGATCCCCAAAAATGAAAAGGAAAAGGCTTTGAGGCAATGCCTCACGTGCTCTCACGTGACCTCCAAAACAAAGGGAATAAAAGCAAGGGAAATTTAAGCATTGGGCGCTCTCACGTGTTACCACGTGACCCCTTAACAAACGCTTTAACAGTCAGCGCACAGATGACCATCACGTGCCAACACGTGATGCTCAAAACAAAAATATAAAAAGTGATTAACACTTAATTGCAGAATAAAGAAAAGGAATCTGGTCCCACCTTTGGGCGCCCTCACGTGTCCACACATGACCCATTTTTCTTTAGTGTTTAACACTAATTCGAGAGCTTTATTCCCAGTATTTAACACTGATTATCTTTTAGTGTTTAACACTAATTTGAAAATCTTATTTCCAGTGTTTAACATTGTTATTTTCTAGTGTTTAACACTAATTTGGGATTCTATATTTCCAATATTTAACACTGTTGTTCTTTAGTGTTTGACACTACTTTTTGCCAAATTGGCTAATTTTCCAGAGGCAAAAGTCCTTCCTCCAAATGAATCTCAAAATTGAGGAAATCAAAGATGAAAATGTTTAGCATTGCTAAATAATGTGGGCTTGAACCCAGACAAATGTTTAATAGTCCAACAAAGGGCCAACACTTCAGATCTAATTGGACTTAGCCCAAATTGGCCATAAGTCCTCAATTCAGATTTAACTGAGCCAATGTGCTCATAATCTAATTATTTGATCTTAGTTCCAAATTAGACTACAGATCCCCAAGCAACCTTGGTTCAAGGGTACATCTCTTCACTCCTTTGATATTTGTCGTTGTAATTCCTCAACGTCTTGAAAGAGAGGACGGGTCCTGACAACCACACATCTCACAGACTATGATGTCTCTAAACTACGTCCTTAAACTCATGGACTATGATGTCCTTAACCTTGACTGTGAGGTCTTTAAACTCACGGACTATGATGTCCTTAACCTTGACTGTGGGGTCTTTAAACTCACGTACTATGATGTCCTTAACCTTGACTGTGGGGTCTTTAAACTCACGGACTATGATGTCCTTAACCTTTACCGAGAGGTCTTTAAACTCACGGACTATGATGTCCTTAACCTTGACCGGGATGTCTTTAAACTAACGATGGACCACCATGTCCCTAAACTGGAAATCGACCGAAATGTCCCTAAACTAAACAATAGAGCCCAAATGCTCTCTTGTTGGATCTAAATGATCCTGTAAAGTTTATCTTAGTCTAGAAATTAGACTAACGTATCCTTAACACACGTTTAAGTTGATCTTAGTCTCAAATGAGGCTAATGTATCCTTAAACCCAACCCCCAAACCCAAATCTAAAAAGATACGGATTTGGACTAATCCACGTCCTACGGGCGACAACGTAAATTAGTCTCCGTATACAATCTACGGGCAACCACAAACAAAACAAACACCCACGACATGAAGTGACCATCTGGAGTAGGAGAAAGTTGTTACCGCGATGCGGTAGCGTAATTAACTGCAGGGGCTTGCGTCTGCAGGGAAGAGCGTCCCCACAATCAAAAACCCCTCAAACGAGGGGGAATCTGACGAAGTCTGCTAGATCGGCCGCATCCGTTTAAACATTCGATACATGCTGCCATAAATTAACTTGGCATCTTCGAAGAGGTGGACGGATAGCACCAAATAGCATCTGCCCCCAGATTCAGGCAAGACGTGCGTCTTCCCGGTTTCCGACGGTAAACACGGGTCAACCTACAAACTGCCATTACAGAAACGTGTCTTGAGTTATCCAGAGTCTGGTTTTAAGCATAAGCCGGACAACTCCCCGTACATTAACATCGTTAAGATATGAACCATTCTATATACCATATAGAAACATGGGCACTGATTTAATTGGAACCAGATTCAAATCATGCAGCTGTCTCCAGTGCATGTCAACTAAATGGAGAGAGGCTAATCAACATTACTCAACTTAGGAGTTCATCCAATTATGAGTAACCTGAAAGAGAAACTAGTTTCTCAAAACTATTACTATCAACTGAATACCAAACACAAGTATCTATATCTTCGATCACCTTGAAGAATCCCGATACTTGCGACACCTGGTTCTCTACTTTTTTCTTATACCTACAACTTCTCAAAACTTAGACCTTGTATTTCTACGAAACACATGTCTAAAACTGGAGAAGTCACAAGTAAACAGAATATAGTACGGGTACCAACCCCTTTGTCCTAACGGACACTTGAAAACATACAATACTCTGTATGAGTCCGCTGAGTTGAATAACTCAAACCCTGTGCGTCGTAGGTTAAAAACTGTACTATGGTTATGAAGAATTACACCGCTGTTAAATGCTCCTTACCCAACCATCAACTGATATAGGTAAATGTCATCGACATAATTTCAAAAAGTTATATCTCACTTTATAAAAATAAACGTACAGATATATCAGTTTGAAATTGGTGCACAACAACGGATACTCTAAGACAAATACATGCCGTCCGGCAAAAACCCAGGCGATTTCCTCAAATATCACCTATTACAACGAATTCCGATATAATAAGGATGATCATCTAATTCCCAATAACTTACTCCTACTCATCTTCTGTAAAACCATACAGATGTGAGAATCATACCTGGTAAATACATACCCTGGAGTAAGTGTCTAATTGGGAAATCGGTTTTCAATTAACAATGCACAGTGAAACTGAAATATGAATATGTTTCGCAGGGGTATCCTTGTATTCCTAATAATGCCTCTTCCATTATCCAGATTCATGACTGTAACTGTATATCTCGTTGCCATCTCTCCAAATCCCTTTATTTGTCTTTAGTCGTTACCTTCTGTACACCATCGTTAGGCTTAATGGTTTTCTTCCTTACCCACCGTTCGGCACCAGCCTATGGTTTGGAAGAAGACTATCCAATAAGCATAATAGGTGTATTTTCCTAATCCTAAGAGTACTTGCAACCTGAGAGAAAGTGATGATAAAAGAGAACTGAATAAACCTTATTCTATTTCTCCTGAACCAGAGAAAAGCAAAGGTGAAGTAGGAGTAGCGATGAAATACGCGGTTTGGTCGTGAATGATAGCAGTCGCAATTTACTTTGCCCTCTTTATAATCCCTTCATATATCTTTACTTTTACCTTCTGTACACCACACTTAGTCTAATTGGTTTTCTTCATTCCCTACCTTTTGGCACCTGCCTATGGTTTGGAAGAAGACTATCCAACAAGCGTAATAGGTGTACTGTCTCCTAATCCTAGGAGCCCTCGCAACCTGAGAGAAGCTGATGATAAAAGGCAACTGAATACTCCTATTCAATTTCTCCAGAACCTGAATCCATCCTCGAATCTGGAACAAGTTCATTCGAGTTCGTATATAACCATACGATGGATTTATCCAACGGAAGTGGATGTTCGTAGTCATACGGGGTGTTCTAGAGAAATGCAAAGGGTAAAAGAAGGAGTGGCAATGATGTGTTCAACTCAGACAATCCAAAAGCCAGTGTTTTAAGAAAGTTCGGTCAACTTGGTTACTGAGTCATAGTCTAGGGTCGGGCCATGGTCGCTGACAAAGAGAGAGAGAGAGAAAAGAAACACTCTGCGTGCACTCTAACCTAGATCAGAATGGTTATCACTTTATCTAATTAGGAAACTTCCCACAGTATTCTCAAATTCTCCTCCAAACCTGAAAGAAGAATTAGTCGGGATCACCCGAAGAGTAAACCAACTCATCAGTAGGAATCGAGATCCAACTATCATCGCATGATAACGTGATGGAATCCACTCACGTTATTACACTCCAGAAGGTATGCGCATGCCTGTCAAGTTTCAGTTTCTTTAGAAACTCCCGATGTGATTTGTACCCCATGCTCTTATGACCTTGACTAAGGCCAACAAATCATAAGTCACATGTCAAGTTCTGCCCGTCATTGTCCAGGTTAATTTGAACCCACCCGTACAAGCCCTTGACTAGGGCCAACAAGGCTGTACGACTGTCCCATACCAACGCATCTATCTATGCAACAGAAAGGTAACAAGCAGCTACCATACACTATGTCTTGACTAAGACCAACAAACATAGCATGAATACTAAGTGCTACCCGTCTGAAATGACGGAGGGCTACGGCTGGTTTTTGGAGAAAAACCTTTAACGTAATGAACTTTATATCGTTGAAGGAACCTGATAGCTTTTTAAAAAAACATAGTTATGAAAACCTTTGCTAAAAAGGTCACTCCCGGTGAAGGGATCTCGGCTCTTTCCTCGTGAAATGAGGTGCAGGATATTCCAAACTGAATACCGCGATGCAAAGCAAAACTTAATCGACTATAATGAAGTTATTACCCTGACGCAAACCTCTGCCCAAGGGGTCACTCCCGGTGAAGGAATCTCGGCCCTTACCTCGTCGAATGAGGTGCTGGATATTCATAACCGAATACCACTGTGCAAAACAAAAGAAAACGTCCTTGTAATAACAGCTTTTGAAAAATATTCCAACAACAGCCAACAAGTTTGTTTTCCTTTGCATTGATCAGAATCAACGCAGTCCCATCAATTTAATCACACACAAAAATAAAATATACGTATATGCCATCCGCATTCGCCACTGGGTTCCGTCATCACCCGTTAGGTTACTTAACTAACGACAGAGCGGGGATTGGACTAGCGCGGGTGTAAAACATATACAATATCTACTAGTATATATATCAATGTACAATAATCGCTCCAGGCATGATAAATGCAACATTACAGAAAAGTAATAACTATCAGAGAACAATACAGATAATCTGGGACCCCCGGGTTTCCTTTGAGCCGCAACTGAAACCCGACGTTCCCCTGGTCGTGTGGTTAGCCTGTGCAATGAAAACTTAGACCCCTACGAGTGCGGCAAGTTACCCGCCAAAACCTGAAGCGAGGCAGCCCCCTTCAACAAAGTGAATGGACCACCTAGCACTTCACGGAATCCGGTAACTTGGGCACTCCTCCTTGGGTCAACCTGTACCCACTACGAGTGCGGCGAATAGCCTGCCAATTCTAGAGTGAGGCCCCCTCCGTCTCAAACCTATGAGATGTGGGCCCGTTGCCCTCTAGAACCCGGCTATCCGTGCACTCCATCGTGGGGTCAACCCAGTACAGAAAAGAAAATATGTACAACGGGTACATCGACCTCAACCCGGTCGTGCCCCAAAAGAATAATATACAAACATGCAGCGACGGTAGTCCACATATCGGACGCTCGCCCTGCGATATCAAATGTACAAATATATCCTGACTGCACTACCATTGCACACAAGCTATCCACTACGACAAATCCGCAACATCACGGCACAACACAGAACATCAACGTGAATGTAACGTTCGCAAACCCGTCTAAAAGAGTTATAGCAATTAGACACGATTTATCGCTGGAATGACATTCACGGTCACAGATAGTAATGTAATGCATTGCAAACCTTTAAAAGATGTTAGAAATATCGACTTCGAAATAACCCCCGAATAGCCCCAAACAACCTGATAAAACTATATCCAAACTGGGCTAAACAAACAATACCACTGAACCAACTTTCCAGAGACCAGACCACACCCCAAAAACCAAACCCAGAAGCCCTTAAACGGCCGACGACCTCGGATTTTTTGAGCTTGGGCTCGACCAAAATCCGGAGAGGTGGTCTCGTGTTTGGGGTGTTGTCTTGTGGTCATGTCAGTAGTCTTCTGCACTTGTTTAAATAATTTTAGAAGTCATATTCAAAATTGACAGAGAATGAAATGTGCAGGGAAGTGTTTGGGTTTTGTTTCGGTTTCGATACTTTAACATTGTCTAAACCACTAGTAAACGGTTAATAGTTTGGCTCTGATACTATGTAAGTCTACGCCAGCGCCCTGGCCGTCATCCGAGGCTAAACGCGGAACAAAAACTTTTTACAAAACTGGCGCTAACATAGACTTAAAACCCGGATCGTTCCATTAACCATAAACTATTATTCTACAAAGATGTTAGAATGGCTATACCGATCGATCCGTGTCCTTCGGTCTTTAGCCACCATCCTTAGCTTGTTGTGGCATCTCCGATCTCGCTCGATCTCCGATCTCCTCGTCGAGATGGCACCATGTCAAAGATTCTTTATACGGGCTCCCGCTTCAAACCGAAGCAACTCGGACATGAAGTTTGCTAGCCGACATGTCCAAGATTGAAGTAGAGAGAAGTGTGAATACTTTGCCTCAATTCACCCTAGTATTCTCATCACATGAGAGGGACAGGGTGGAGGTTGAAGAAGATGCAAAGAGTTGAAGAGTGTGAGCTCAAGCAAATGTCAAGACAGCAAAAACCATGCACCAAAAATCTCATGGCTGACCTCTTTCAATTGTGTGATAATCTTATGAGGTTTTGTGTTTTAAAACAAAGAAAAGATCACTCAAAAATATCTCCACAAAGCCCTCATAATATCTCACCCAAAACAAACTCCATTAATTCTATCATGACTCACTAGATGACTAATTATCATGAGTCATTAGTGAACTTGCTAGAAATAACGAGTCACCAAAAATGAGTCACACTTTCCAAATCCAATAATCATTTAAACCAAAATGATTATCCCAAAAAGAAATGCATCTTCTAAAGTCATCTCGTAACGGATTACGAGAATACCCCTCACCAGTATATACATACCTGTATCCGTATTCCGACCGAATACGAATACTACGAGACGAAAGTATTCCAACACAATATAATACTAGGATCCGGCTTAAACCAAAGCCCACTAGTATTATCTGTCCGAATCATGACACGTGCACAAGTGCACGTGTATGTTGGAACCCAACCATAAAACCATACGGCCTCTACAACGTTTCACCCGAACTTGGAAAACAATCTGTGGGGGACTCTAAAGACTCGTCAATACGCTGTCAGTGGGTTTAACCACAAGTACGTCTGTGGTACTAGCTGTACGTAACAGCTGCCCATGTATTGAGGAAAAGGGAGGCTGATGAGCGAACTCATCCAGAAACCTTACTGAGCCTATCAGTGATAATATCCATACAGTCCGGTCCATTCGTCTATGAGTATCGCATATCGGGCCTAAGGGGCTGGTAAACGTCAGACCCCCAATAGTGGTATAAGTCGTGTCAGAGTATAGCCCAGAACACCGTGAGATACTACTGGAATACCTACCAGTAAATCTCGCTTGCCCTAGCCAGGGACTTTATGTAATGGCTCTCCATACACAGCACGATCTCACCCCCAATACCGGGAGAGACGAATCCCCTGCCGATCCGCTCACTGCCTCTATGTGGCTCGGGAATGTACCCAATTAAAACCTGTTTGCACGGCTCCTTTGATCCGTGGTAGGGTAATAATCAAAGCACAGTGGAAACTCACACGAGACAAATGACGATCTCAGGTCGATGAACTAACCTATACACATGTCACCAGGGAACTGCTATCTGACGACAGGTATAATACTAATTAGCAGGTTCCCGGCGAGTCCTGTCCGGTGCACTCATAACCCAATGAGCACCTGTATACATCTTAGATGAACCAACTGACACCAATGGCTTGTGAGACCGGCCACCTCCCTTCGTCGGGTTCTCGACTGTATACACTAGTCTACTCCGGAGTATCGATGCCCTATCTTGAAACTCTCATGACTAAGGACCACTTTTAAGGATGTGCTTATAGATTACCCAACTCTCACGTATATGATCACCATCATACTGTTGGTAGTCAAGCAAGAATCCTAAGGGCTCTATCAACGTGTAATAGTGATCTGTAATGTCACCTAAAGCAGTACACGATGATAAAGATAAACCAGATTGACTGGTAGGTTTGTCCTACCGGTATAGGTCCTCCCTCAATTATTGCAATCACGAACCTGCGATCCAATAATTGACTTTGAAGGCACCATATCCAAAAAGGGTATATCTCTCTACACCTCTAATACATGTCGTTGTAATTCTTCAACGTCTTCAGGGAGGTGGCGGGCCCCGACAACCAACTGCTTTTTTGTGCACTTCCTAAACTGACGTGCACACCCCAAACCAAACAACATCCCAAACTGGATGCATCCTATATTATCGTTGCTCATCCCGTTACGTAACAAATACACGTGCGTGCAAGATGATCAACGGACCATAACGTTCTTAAACTAAAATCTCACCTCAAAAATGGTGATCTACAGACCGAAACGTCCTCAAACTAAACGTTGCCTCCAAAATGGCGACAACGGACCGTAACGTTCTTAAACTAAAACCTCTCCTCAAAAATGGTGATCTACAAACCGAAATGTTTTCAAACTGCAACTTCGCCTCCAAAATGGTGATAAGGGACCGAAACGTCCTTAATCTAAAACAACAGACCCAAGTGCTCTTTTGTTGGATCTGAAATAAAAATGATACCGAAACCTTGTTAAGTAGATCTTAGTCTCAAATTGGACTAATGTTTCCTTAACAAATCGAGCCCCAAATGCTCATATACATTTAAGTTGATCTTAATCTCAAAATTGATTAACGGTCATTAAATAAAAACCCCAAATCTAAGAAATACGGATTTGGACTAATCCACGCCCTATGGGCGACAACATAAATTAGTCTCCGTATACAATCCATGGGCAACCAAAAATAAAAAAAACACACACGACATGAAGTGAACTTCTGGAGAAAGAGAAAGTGGTTATCGCGATGCGATAACGTAATTAAATGCAGGAGCTTGCGCCTACAGGGAAGAGTGTCCCCACAATCAAAAACCCCTCACAAACGACGGGGAATCTGACGAAGCCTGCAACAACGGTCGCATCCGTCTAAACCTCCGATATACGGTGCCATAAATCAACTTGGCACCTTTGGAGAGGTGGACGGATTAATCCAAATAGCATCTTCCCCCAAAATTAGGCTAGACGATCCATCCCGGTTCGTCTCCGTTTTCGGCGGTAAACAGATTCTGGCACGCTCGGTAGGGCCTTTTCCATTTTCCACTCTACACTTCGTGTGTCGTGTTCGTGAACAAATCGCGGTATACTATGGCTTCCCCTGGATTAGAGGTACTAAGATTTGGTGTCTTGCTTCTATGCAGAGAAAAGAAGATCAATGGCTTCCAAGTGTACCTGCAACAGCAATTCCTGCTCCACCCTGACTGGAGGAGTGACTTACGGGCCCAATGCGGCTTCCATCTTTTCAATGCCAGTAGGGCAGGTGAATCAGACCACCACTGGATTGTTCTTCGGGACCATACTCCTGCCAGCGAGTTTCAGCACCCCAGTGCCATCACAGGAAGCTCTAAAGAAGTCGGACTTCGGTCGACTTGCAACCACCACGGCCTCTCTCAACGGGTCGTCCAAGTATGCCACCTCAGTCTTCAACATGCTGAAACAAAGCTCAAGTGGGACCGCAAAGAGGCTCGCAATACCTGAAGGGGTTATCCCGAAACAGATAGCCATTCCAGCTCCGGCAGGTAAAGTCGTCAAAGGGGCTTCTCCGACTAAAGGATCGGTCTTCGCAAGATTGGATGTTCCAACTCCTGCTACGGGTGAAGTCGTCTAAATTGCTTCTCCTACTAGAAAGTCGGCCTTTGAAAGATTGATCGTTCCCTCTCAACAGACGTTAGTCTTCGACAGGCTGGCACCAGCAGTAGCCCTTCATCAAAGTAGGGGGCATGACGGAGCCACCCCCACAACTGAGGCAATCCCATTTACAAGTCACACTCGACGTCGCCTCTGGCGCCGAGTGAGAATAGCTGGGGGAAACTCTCCCTCTGTACTTACTCCACCAGCTCCATTGGTGGAAGTTGATGATGCTGTCCTAATCGCAAACAGCTTTGAACCGCTTAGGTGGGTGCGGAAGAACTCCCCAACCGCAGTGCTGAAGAAATCACCACCACCTGCTGAAAACATGACGCAGGAAAAGACGGAGCAGCCCCCTCAGTAGTTGTCCTCCCAAATTCACAGAGTCTAGCGGAAAGTCCAGGATTCTGTGATCAACAAGAACTACTCTCGTCAACTGAAGAAAATGAAGGTTCGACAAGATGAAAATCATCCCTCCAGCATACAGAGAAGGACTTCTTTCACACAGGCCCCTGCTACAATGGCTCATTCAATTTCGACCTCCCATAAAAAGAGAAGGTCAGAGAATCTCCCACCACCGGCGGCAAATCCCAAAGGTGATAGATCCAAACGCCCCAAGTCTAGGGGCATGATCGTGTACACGGTTTACATGGCTTCCGAGAAAGAGGAAAGCCGTACATCCGCGGGTCCTCGACCGCAAACTCGGTTGTTGACAAAGGCTCAGGAGAAGCAACAAAAGCTCCAGGAGATGCTGATGAAAATGTCAGCACTCACCGGGCAGGATGAAAGCCCGGAAGCAGCGTCTGAACAGCGCCAGGAACAGGTGACCGATACAGAGTTCCTGCGAATGGTGCTGGAAAGAAAGGATAAGGCGGCCGTGGAACAAGCTGCTAATATAAAACAGATGGCACTCATGTTCCAAGATATGGTTGGAATGATGATCCAGTCAGAACCTCCAGCTGAAGACCCGCCGATAATTACCGAGGAGGACAGAGGGGAAACATCAAAGCCTCTTTCAGCTTTATTGACAGCTAGGGAGGAAACGATCTCCAAAGCAGCCCTTGATTATTACATAGCTCAACAAATACGAGCTTATCAGGCAAGTGAAGCGGCTGGCCAAGTCGTCAGAACTGGACGACCGTACCCAGGCTGATACGATGAAATCAAGTACCCGTCGGGATATACGATCCCTAAATTCCATATGTACAAAGGGACAGCCAACCCGCATCAGCACGTCGCTCAGTTCAGAGCTTTATGCGGCAATACTAAAGGCGACGACAAATTGCTGCTTCGCCAGTTCATTGGTAGCCTGTCAGAGACGGCGTATGAATGGTACTCGGAGCTCCTAAATGACTCCATCAAAACGTTCTCGGAAATGGAATTGCTGTTCACACAGCGGTTCGCAAGCGCAAGCGAACGCACCCCGATCATGACATTAATCAATTCCAGGGTGAAGCCAGGAGAGACCTGGGTTCAATACGCAATTCGGTGGCGGAACCTACGGTCGAAATGCGAACAACGCATCGAAGAGGCTCCTGCCGTGGGAATGTTCATAAGGACTCTCGATCCTCAGGCGACTGTATCCCAGTTCATGACGTTCTTTAAGCCGACCACCTTCCAGCTTTTGATCGACAAGCTGGCCCAAATGGACCAGATGGGCCATGGGCCTCCCTCTTCAAAACTGGACCCTCTGAATGCAAAGGGTAAAGGGAAAGCGTCCTTCGTTGTAAACACTCAACAAAAACCGAGTGACCCAAAACCAGTTGCTCGCCAAAACAACGCACACCCGTGCCAATCCCTGGAAGAGAAGCAATGACGTGCTTACTCGTTCCCCCATGATAAAACGAAGAGATTGTTCGAACCGGCAATGCGCAAAAAACTCATCACACTGCCAGATCTGAGACGTCCACTGCAGCCCGGTGACGTCAACAGTCCCAACTACTGCTCCTACCACAGAGTAGTGGGCCATCATAATGATGATTGCTACGTCTTCAAAAACTAGGTCGAGGACCAGTACCGTCAAGAGAAATTCACGCTGTCAGAGAACTGGAGAGTGAATCTGCCACAGAGGCACACTCCTAAAAAGGTAGACACGCGGGGGGCATCATGCTCGTTTGTGGAAGAAGCTCCTTGGGAAGTGGTCCTTTTAGATAAAACTAAAAGAATGCTGAAGGATCTTCAAGCATGTCCGGTGATCAAATGAAAAAGCCCGCTGGAGCCCGAGATCATTGAGGGGATGCTTAAGCCGCGCCCAACACCGAAAACTAATGGTGACGGGCAAGACCTCCAGGACAAGCCTTCGAAGTCTTCAAAGAAAAAGAAGAAGACCAAGAAGCCCGCGTAGCCTGACGACAAGCGCACGGACCTGCAAAAATACATCGACGCGTTGGAGGAATGCAACCAGAAGGCGCGGACCCCAGTCACACTTGAAGAGTTTCTCAACCATACACTTAAGAATGGAGATAGTGACGATGATGAGGGAAATGGCTCGTCGGGAGAAACCGAAGATTATGTAGCATGTTTCCACATGGTTTCTCATTCTTCGTTAAATGATGAAGAAACTCCCTCGGCGTCGAAAAGCAACGCAGAGGAACTGGGGGCAGGACCGACGCCAGAATCCATGGAACTGTCTGAAGACCCAATCGATAGGCTGCTAAACGAAGCCCTTCAAAAGAGCAAAGTTGACCGAGAGCGTGAAACGGTCATATACGAAAAGGCCAAGCGTCGGTGTAAGGATGAAGAAGCCGCGGTAAGGATGGGTCGTAAAGCACTCCACCCAAGCCAAAGCACACCTGCTACAAACAAGAGCAGGATCAAAGCGGAGAAACGGTTCGCCAAAGCCTTGTTGATAGGAATGAAGCTGCCTCCTCTCATGGAAAATACTCCCGGGAGTACGTGCCTCGATGAAGCGGATGTACAACCGAACTACCGCTTATACCATCGGAAGGTCACACATCCTACCGAAGAGTGCAATGCCTTCAAGAAGTGGCGGCAAGGATATGTTGCTCACCGGCAACACTTCAAGCGGATGAAGCGCAAAATCCGTCGACAACAAAGAAGCGCGACCGACGAGCGTGAAGGAACGGCTGGCAACTGTCGTATGATTGATATCAGTTCGATAAAAGGAAAATCTCAAGTTCTTACATTCAGGAGCGATTCTGAGGAAGAAATAACCCTAAGCCCTCTCTTCAAAGAATCCACCTCTGGAAAAGAAGAAGAGAGGAAGAACTGCGAGAACATTCAGCTGTGTAACCGTACGTTGCCTGAAAATAAGCTCGGGCCTACAAACAAAGGTTCGAGCAAAAGAGACAAGGGGAAGGAAAAGGTCCCTGAGGAAATTGCCCTCGATGATAGAGTTGTCAAAGAGCTTGTAGCCAAGGATCCGCCTAAGAAAAACAAGGTGGATTACAATGTCCTGGCACATCTGAGAAAGATACCCTCACAACTGAGTATACTGGATGCTCTCCTCCTGTCCAAAGAGACACGAGATTCTCTGATCAAGGCACTGCAATAGCCTGATTAGTTCCAAGCTTTCTTTGCGGAAGAAAAGTTGAAGGACGAGCTAGTAGAGGTTCATACAGCTGACATCACATTCGACGATGAAGATTTCCTCCTCGGAAAGTGCGAGCACAACCGTCCTCTATATATCACCGGGTATTACTACAACATTAAGATAGGGAAGATCCTGATCGACAACGGGTCCTCCGTCAACCTTCTCAACGTGAAGGTGCTGAAGGAGATTTACATGAACGTTCAGCACCTGGCTCGGGATAAAATTACCATCTTCGGGTTCGACTCGCAGTCATCACGGACGCTTGGGTCCATGATATTGACATTACGCTTTGGGATGCTCGTCATCGACATCAAATTTCATGTCATTGAAGCCAAGACTTGCTACAACGCCCTGCTCGGCCGGCCTTGGTTACACGAGTACAACGTCATCCTTTCTACACAACACCAGTGTATGAAGTATTTCAAAGACGGTCTCGAGTACACCATTACGGGGGAGCCAAACCCGTTCTCCATAAATGAAGTCTGAAAATATGAGACAAAGAATATATGCATCGGTTTCTTTCCTGAGTGAAAAGGGTACGCAAAGTACTTCCTACCAGACTTCAAAGACACGGAAAGATGTCATAAGCCGGAGAATAAACAAAAAGTCATCGTTACTATCCTGATGTTTGGGAGCGATACCGAGGAGGATGAAGAGATAGTCCACTTGGGGCAACCCCAAGGCAACATGCCAGGACCATCTACTCCTATTTTGGTCTTTGGCAGTGACTCTGAAGACGAGACCAACGCCATATTCTCCATTCGCCCGTCAGTACAAACTATTACTAAAGCTGATCAGAGTTTACAGATCACTATGGTGCCACCACGGCATTACAAAGAACTCGATGCGCTTGATACATACAACATACAAGAGTTGCAGACTTTCTACGTCCCTCCCAGGCGAAGAGGTGAAAAGGCAATCCTTTTCTATCGATCTATGGAGACAAACGTGGAGAAAGAAGTCCGGAACGGTGCCGAACTTGCACTTGACTGGCTTCAGCCAATCCGTCTGTCCAGATATTACGCAGAGGGATTGAAAAGACTACTAAGATGCTAAGGCATACCCTTCAAATAAACCGCTTGACAAGCCCGGTTCTACAACAAGATTTGGGACGTTCCCGGGACTCAGTGAAAGATGCCCAACGGGAGGATGGAGACGACTGGGCTTAGATACGTTCGGTCCAAGAAACGGGAGCGGTTCCATGACTGCCGTGTCATAAATAACTCCGGTGGAGAAGGGAATGCTTTTTCAGATAGCACTGATATTGAACCAGAGCGAGATCCCGCCGTAAGAATGCCAAGTCCATCATTCGAAGAACAAATTGACAAGCTAATGAGAGAAGCCGGTCAAAAGACTTGGGATGACCACAGCCGCGAAATGGCCATTTACAAGAAAGCCAGGACGTGGCGTCTCACTCAGCAGTCTGCGGGAAGAAAAGACTATGATGCCCTTCACCCTCAGCCCGCTGTGCGCTCTCATGGCAAGGAAAAATCCCGACGCAGAGGCAACAACAAGGTGAAGAACGAGAACGACGTTCTAAAACAGCGAAGGGGATTCAAGAAGCTATGTGACCGAGAAAAGGTCAGCTGGAATCCATCGTTGATGAAGAAGATGGGCCGGGAATATTTTTCCCCCAAGACAAGACAAGGAAAATATTTACCCTTGTCATCAAGCATCAAATGATGACGCTCCCGGAGTCTCGGCACCCTAAACAGATAAATGAGATCCATCACGCGGCTTATTGCTCCTACCATCGATCAATAGGACATCCTCTTGAAGACTGCTTCACCTTCAAAGACTGGGTCGAAGACAAGTATCAGCAAGGCAGGTTTTCTCTATCCGACAGTTGAAGATTAACCCCACCATTAAAGCATGAGCCAAAAGCAAACTATATTGCGAGGTTAAATCCAGATCAACATCGAGCTTTGAAACGAACTCGTACCTGCTACATGATAACATTCTCAAAGGAGGGGGAGCACGAGAATATGGACGGCTTCTCCCGGTGCTTTGCAAATGAGAATGAGGACGAGATGATCTCAGAATTTCCATCGGCACCAAAAGAGATGGAGGATGGGATACACACTACGGCGGACAATCTAAGGAAAATTAGCTTGGGAACGGAAAACGATCCAAGGCCAACGTTCGTCAGTGAGCTGTTGTCTAAAAACCAGGTGGCCACACTAAAGGACGTGCTTCTGCAATATAAAGACTCCTTCGTACGTAACTATTCCGAGATGCCGGGACTAGATCCAAAAATAGCGGTACATAAACTGGCTATATCGTCGGACGTTAATCCAATCAAACAGGCGCCAAGAAGAATGCGGCTCGAGCTCGAGATGAGTATCAACGCTGAAGTCAAGAAAATAATTGACTCCGACTTCATCCAAGAAGTTTAATATCCTGATTGGATCGCCAATATCATTCTAGTGATGAAGAAAAATGGGACGGTGCGCATCTGCGTGGACTTTCGGGACCTTAACAAGGCTTGCTCGAAGGATGACTTCCCAGTACCCGTTACCGAGCTAATGATCGATAACACATCCACCCTTGAGGTCTTCTCCTTTATGGATGGATCTTCGAGGTATAATCAAATAAAGATGCATCCCGAAGACCCAAAGCATAACTCCTTCCAGATTCCGCTGGGCATATTCTGCTATAATGTGATGCCTTTCGGTCTGAAGAACGCTGGAGCTACCTACCAGAGGGCCATGACGAAGATCTTCGATGACCTCATACACGAATGTTATCTTCGATGACCTCATACGCAAAGAAGAAAGCTTCAAAAAAGAAGAATGAAGAAATCTCCCTTCTAAGAAAAAAGCTCTAGGTAAATAAAAGAGAAGAGAGATCAGAGCATCTCGTTTACCTATTGAAGGGTTTAACCCTTTTAAAAGAAGAACTTAGGTCTTTCTCTTGATCTGAGATCCACAAAATAAGTCTCCCACAAGTTGAGAATTTAATTTTCATCGGGAAGAACTTGCTCTTGGAGATCAAAGATTCAGAAAAGAACCAGGAAATTGAATTCCTCAAAACAAAATATACAATGAAAAATCATCACCCGGCACCTCACGTGCCCCTCACGTGGGCGCCTCACTAAATAAGGAGTGCTTAGCATACAGTGTTTGGCGCTCAGCGCCCAGCGTCCCACGTGCCCCTCACGTGGGCGCTACAAAATAAAGGAGTGCTTAGCACTCAATGTGCGGCGCCTAGCGCCCAGCGCCTCACGTGTCCCTCACGTGGGCGCCACAGAACAAAAAAGTGCTTGACAATCATCAGGCAGCACCTAGCGCCTCACGTGCTTCGCACGTGTGCGCCATAAAAAGTGCTCAGCACTTCATAAAGAAACAAAAAATGGGTAAAGTGTTTAACATTTATTGGGCAAATCCTCATGACTGAAAACCCCACATGGTTATGTGTGAGCGTCAGAACTTACATAAGTGCTCAGCACTTTTTGCACAAAAAAAGGGACTGAGCCCAAACAAGTTCTTAGCACTCCTTTTCAAATAAAAAGAAAACTGAACGGATCAAGCCCAAGTTGGCTAGGTCCCTAACCCAGATCAACCGAAACCATAGGTTCATTATTTCCCAAATTGATCCCAGTTCCAAATACGACTATTGATCTCCCTACTGATGATATCCCAAAACGAGTTTCGTCCCACATTCCCCTGAAGAAATCTTAGTCTCAAAATACGACTAATGATTCCCAGGTTTACCATCAATCCCTTTTCTCTCAAACACGGGAATTGGTTCAAGGGTGCATCTCTCTACACCTCTGATACATGTTGTTGTAATTCCTCAACGCCTTCAGGTGGCGGCTCCCGACAGCCAACTGCTTTTTGGTGCACTTCCAAAACTGACCTGCACACCCCAAATCAAACAACATCCTAAACTGGATGCATCCTATATCATCGTTGCTCATCCCGTCACGTAACAAATACACGTGTGCGCAAGATGATCAACGGACCACAACATCCTTAAACTAAAATCTCACCTCAAAAATGGTGATCTACAGACCGAAACGTCCTCAAACTAAACGTTGCCTCCAAAATGGTGACAATGGACCATAACGTCCTTAAACTAAAATTTGTTGGATATAGTGCCCTCAGAGTCAATTACTGGATCACAGGCACGTGATTTCAATGATTGAGGGGGGACCTATACCGGTAGGACAGTCTTACTCAAGATGATAGTATGCTATCTGGTTTATCTTTATCATCATGTACATGCTTTAGGTGACATTACAGGTCACTATTGCATGTTGATAGAGCCCATAGGATTCTTGCTTGACGGTCAGCAGTATGATGGCGATCATATACATGGGAGCTGGGGTCTAAAAGCACATCCTTAAAGTGGTCCCTAGTCGTGGGAGTTTCGAGACTGGGCATCGATACTCCATTAGTAGACTAGTGTATACAGTCGAGACCCCGACGAGGGCCGGTGGCCGGTCTCACAAGCCATTGGTGTCAGTTGGTTCACCTAAGACGTATACAGGTGCTCATTGGGTTATGAGTACACCGGACAGGACTCGCCGGGAACATGCTAGTTGGTATTATACCTGACGTCAGATAGCAGTTCCCTGGTGACATGTGTACAGGTTAGTTCATCGACCTGAGATCGTTATTTGTCTCATGTGAGTTCCTACTGTGCTTTGATTACTACCTTACCACGGCTCAAAGGAGTCGTGCAAACAGGTTTTAGTTGGGTACAGTCCCAAGCCATATGGAGACAGTGAGCGGATTGGCAGGGGTTTCGTCTCTCCCGGTATTGGGGGTGAGATCGTGCTGTGTCTAGGAGAGCCATTACACGAAGTCCTTGGCCAAGGCAGGAGATTTACTGGTAGGTATTCCAGTAGTATCTCAGGGTGTTCTGGGTTACACTCCGACATGACTTGTACCTCTTTTGGGGATCTGACTTTTACCAACCCCTAGGCCGGATATGCGATGCTCACAGACGAACAGACCGGACTGTATGGATATTGTCACTGACAGGCTCAGTAGGGTGTCAGGATGAGTTCGCTCATCGACCTCCCTTTTGGTCAATACCTGGTAGCCCGTTACGTACAGCTAGTACCACTGACGTGCTAGTAGTTAAATCCACAACCAAAGTATTGACGAGTCTTTAGAGCCCCCCACAGACAGTTTCTCAAGTTTCGGGCGAAACGTTGTAGAGGTCGTATGATATATGGCAGGGTTCGATCATATACGTGCAGTAGTGCACGGATCATGATCGGGCGGATCATACTAGTGGGCTTTGGTTTAAGCCGGATCCTAGTATTATATTTGTTGGATTACTTTAGTCTCATAGCATTCGCATTCAGTCGGAATGCGGATGCAGGTATGTATATACTGCTGAGGGGTACTCTTGTGATTCGCCACGAGTTTACTTTAGTAGATGCCATTCTCTTTTTATTGTTGCAAACATTTGGATTAATGTTTGCATGTGGAAATAATGAGCTCAAAATCATGATTCGGAGCATTAATTGTGACACATGCACAAGTGATGAGTCATGGTCTCTGTACTTGTGCATATGTCACATTATTAATTATTTGATGTGTTGAAATGATAAGTAGAGAGAGAAAGGGCAGCCATAAGGGGATGGTTAGCTCTTGTATTTTTCACTCTTGCTCTCACTCTCATTATCATCTCAACACAAAAGAAAAAGAAAAGGAAACTTCTTCTTCTTCCTCTTCTTTCTTGAGCTCACTATCTCCTCACTAATGGCATCCACTAAATCCTCCATCCATACACTCTCATGCGTTGAGAATCAGTGGATGCAAGAGACAAAGTGGTCACACACATTCTCTACATCGCCTTGGACACGTCAGCTAGCAAACTTCGTGTCCGATTTGCTTCGGACGATGCGAGAGCCCGTAAAAATACTCATTGATGTGGTGCCCTTTCGACGAGAAGATCGGAGATCGGAGATGCCGCGAGGAGCTTGGGTTGATGGCTAAAGACCGAAGGACACGGATCGACCGATATAGCTTTTCTAACCCTTCTCTAGTTAGCTAGTTGTAGCTTAATGGTTCGATCCGGGATTAAAGTCTGCGATAGCGCTGGTTTTAAGTTTTGAAAAAGTTTTTGTTTCCGCATTTTGGCCTCGGACAGACGGCTGGGGCGCTACCATAGACTTACATGGTATCAGAGCCACGCCATTAACCTTTACTAGCTTGTTCTAACGCATTTAAAATATCGATCGAACAAAATTTCCGAAATCGCAATTTCAAAAACGAAGTTTCTGTCGAATTTTTTTGTGGTCGAAAAATTATTTTGAGTATTGCAGAAAATCAGGCAGGCTTTTCTAAGACATCTGTGAAAATTAGGTTGCATGATTCTACAGTGCCGCCGCGGAACCGCGGCAAGAACCCTGTTCTGGCCGCGGTTCCGCCGCCATTTCGTGGCTTCCCTGCACCAAATTTTCTACAGTGACCTCTGACTTGGAATTGGGGTTTCTGGTATTTTTTGTTTTGGCCCAGATTATTTTGAGTACTGGGAATTTTACTTGGGGCCCACTTCGGGAATTTTGTCGATCGAAAATTTTAAATATGTTAGTTCACAGTTCTTACTTTATATCTGTGACCGTGAATGTCATTCGAGCGGTAAATCTTGTCTAATTGCTATAGTTCTTTTAGACGGATTTGCGAACGTGACATTCACGTTGATGTTCTGTGTTATGCTGTGATGTTGCGGATTGTCGTGGTGGATAGCCTGGATGCAATGGTAGTACAGTTTGGTATTATTTGTACATTTGATATTGCAGGGCGAGCGTCCGACATGTGGACTGCCGTCACTGCCTGTTTGTATATTATTCTTTTGGGGCACGACCGGGCTGAGGTCGATATACCCGTTGTATATATTTTTACTTTCTGTACTAGGATTACCTTAAGGTGGGGGTGCACGGATAGCCGGGTTCTAGAGGGCAACGGGCATACATCTTATGGCTTTGAGACAGAGGGGGATTCACTCTAGAATTGGCGGGCTATTCGCCGCACTCGTAGGGGGTACAGGTTGACCCAAGGAGGGGTGCTCAAGTTACCGGATTCCGTGAAGTGCTGGGTGGTCCATTCACTTTACTGTAGGGGCTGCCTCGCTTCAGGTTTTGGCGGGTAACTTGCCGCGCCCGTAGGGGTCTAGGATTTCATTGTACAGGCTATTCACACGACCAGGGGAATGTCGGGTTTCAGTAGCGGCTCTATGAAACCCGGGGCTCCCAGATTATCTGTATTGTTCTGTGATGCTTCTTACATTTCTGTGATGTTGCTTTTATCACGCCTTGAGCGATTATTATATATTGATATATATAATAGTAGATGTTGTATATGTTTTACACCAGCGCTAGTCCAGTCCCCGCTCTGTCGTTAGTTAAGTAACCTAACGGGTGATGACGGGACCCAGTGGCGAATGCGGATGGCATATACGTACATCATATTTTCGTTCTTTTGTGGTGTGATTAATTGATGGGACTGCATTGATTCGGATCAATGCAAGCTAAACAAACCTATTCTGATGTTGTTGGAACATTTTTCAAAAAGCTGTTATTGCAAGGACGTTTTCTTTTGTTTTGCACAGTGGTATTCGGTTATGAATATCCAGCACCTCAGTCGACGAGGCAAGGGCCGAGATCCCTTCACCGGGAGTGACCCCTTGGACAGAAGTTTGTGTCAGGGTAATAACTTCACTATAGCCGATTGCCTTTTTGCTTTGCATCGTGGTATTCAGCTGGAATATCCTGCACCTCATTCTATGGGGAAAGAGCCGAGATCCCTTCACCGGGAGTGACCTCTTTAGCAAACGTTTTCGCCACTATATTTTTATAAAAAGCTATCCGGTTCCTTCAACGATATCAAGTTCATTACGTTAAATGTTTTTCGCCAAAAACCATTCGTAGCCCTCCGTCATTTCAGACGGGTAGCACTTAGTATTCATGCTATGTTTGTTGGCCTTAGTCAAGGCATAGTGTATGGTAGCTATTTGTTCCTTTTCTGCAGCATAGATAGATGCGTTGGTTTGGGACAATCGTACAACCTTGTTGGCCCTAGTCAAGGGCTTGTACGGGTGGGTTCAAATTAACCTGGAAATGACGGGTAGAACTTGACATGTGACTTTTGATTTGTTGGCCTTAGTCAAGGTCATAAGAGCATGGGGTAAAAATCACATCGGGAGTTTCTAAAGAAACTGAAACTTGCCAGATATGCGCATACCTTCTGGAGTGTGATAACGTGAGTGGATTCCATCACGTTATCATGCAAATAGTTGGATCCCGATTCCCACTGATGAGTTGGTTTACTCCTTGGGTGATCCCGACTAATTCTTCTTTCAGGTTTAGAGGAGAATTTGAGGTTACAGTGAGAGGTTTCCTGATTAGATAAATTGATAACCATTCTGATCTAGGTTAGAGTGCACGCATAGTGTTTCTTTTCTCTCTCTTTGGCAGCGACCATGGCCCGACCCTAGACTATGACTCAGTGACCAAGTTAACTGAACATTCTTAAAACACTGGCTTTTGGATTGTCTGAGTTGCATACCTCATTGCCACTCCTACTTTTACCCTTTTCTCCAGAACACCCCGTATTACTACAAACATCCACTTCCATTGGATAAAACCATCGTATGGTTATATACAAACTCGAAGGAACTTTTTACAGATTCGAGGATGGTTTTTGGTTCTGGAGAAAATGAATAGGACTATTCAGTTGTCTTTTCCTTTTACCTTCTCTCAGGTTGCGAGTGCTCCTTGGATTACGACGGTACACCTGTTACGCTAATTGGATAGTCTTCATCCAAACCATAGGCAGGTGCCAAACGGTAGGGAATGAAGAAAACCATTTAGCCTAAAAGGTGTACAAAAGGTATTAAGTAAAGACAAATAAAAGGATTAGTAAGAGGGCAAAGTAAATTGCGACTGCTATCATTCACGACCAAACCAAGTATTTCATCGCCACTCCTACTTCACCTTTGTATTTCTCCGGAACACCCCGTATCACTACGAAGATCCACAGTTTATTGGATACTCCATCGTATGGTTATATACGAACTCGAAGGGACTTGTTCTAGTTCGGGGATGGATTCTGGTTCAGGAGAAATAAGGAATGAGGTTTATTCAGTTGTCTTTTATTTTTACCCTATCTCGGGTTGCGAGTACTCATAAGATTAGAAGAGTACACCCATTATGCTTATTGGATAGTCTTCTTTCAAACCATAGGCTGGTGCCGAACGGTAGGGAGGGAAGAAAACCATTTAGCCTAAAGGGGTGTACAGAAGGTAATGACTAAAGACATATAAAGGGATTTGGAGAGATGGCAAAGAAATATACGGTTACAGTTGTGAATCTGATAATGGAAGAGGCATTACTAAGAATACCCGGATACCCCTTCGAAACATTTACATGTTTCAGTTTCACTGTGTATTGTCAAAAGAAAACTGATTTCCCAATTAGCCCTTGCTTCAGGGTATGTATTTACCAGGTTTGATTCTCACATCTGTATGGTTTTACAGATGATGAGTGGGGGTATGTTATTGGGAATTGGGTGATCATCCACATTATATCGGGATTCGTTGTAATTGGTGATATTTGAGGAAATCGCCTGGGTTGTTTGCCGGACGACAAATATTTGGTTTTGAATATCTGTTGTTATGCACCAATTTCAAATTGATATATCTGTACGTTTATTTTTATTAAGTGAGATATAACCTTTTGAAATTATGTCCATGACATTTACCTATATCAGTGGATGGTTAGGTAAGGAGCATTAAACAGCGGTGTAATTCTTCTTAACCATAATTACAGTTTTCAACCTATGACGCACAGGGTTTGAGTTATTAGACTCAGGGGACTTATACAGAGTATTGTATATTTTCCAGTGTCCATTAGGACAGAGGGGTTGGTCCTCGTACTATATTCTGTTTACTTATGACTTCTCTAGTTTTTAGACAAGTGTTTCGTAGAAATATAAGGTCTAAGTTTTGAGAAGTTATAGGTATAAGAGTAAAGTAGTGAACCACGTGTTGCAAGTATCAGGATTGTTCAAGGTAATCGAAGATGTAGATACTTGTGTATGGTATTCAATTGATAGTAATGATTATGAGAACTTGCTTCTCTTTCAGGTTACTCATATCTGGATGTACTCCTAAGTTGAGTAATGTTGATCGACCTCTCTCCATTTAATTGACATGCACTGGAGACAGCTGCATGATTTGAATCTGGTTCCAATTAAATCAGTGCCTCTGTTTCTATATTGGATATAGAATAGTTCATATCTTAACAATGTTAAGGTACGGGGAGTTGTCCGGCTTATGCTTAAAACCAGACTCTGGATACCTCAAGGCGCGTTTCTGTAATGGCTGTTTGTGGGTTAACCTGGGCTATGACGAGGGTTGACTTTCTACCATCTGGAAGATCAATAGTGATATTGTTCTTGACTCACCATAGTTTTGATAAAAATGGATTTTGTCAGAAAACAGTAGTGGCAGTATGGTAGAACTGGAAGTGATTCCAGAACCGCAAATGATTACTGAAAATTTGATAAGAACCTAAAGATTCAATCTGGTTTGACATTCCATTAGCCACTCCGCAGATATGGTGGGTAACCTCAGGCACCCGAGAGGTACTCCGATAGCCTCAAGGACGGTGACATGGAGGTTCTTGTTTACCCAGAATTTCCATTGCTGTTGTTTCAGACTATGAGACCCGGTAGGAGGATGAGTATAGCGTCGTTCTAAACTAGCTTTAGAAGTGCACGTGTATGTGACTTTGCCAGAGGGTTGTCGTAGTCAGTGGGAGCAGCGGAAGCATAGTGGACAAGTAGCTTATGTCTATTTATGGACTAAAGCAGATATAGCAGAGAGAGATCATCTATTTCTGATGTGACAGTCATAGGTTTGACTTCATCAGAATAGGGGATGGATCTGTTAAGAAGGTAGTAGGGTGTGATGTCCTCGTACATGGATGACATACACAGAGTAGGAAGTGAAATTCCTATACTACGATCGGTTATACTTTGGTTGTCACACAGTGGTTTCTCCACATAGGATATAGATATAATATCTGACATTCTGGTTACTAGATCTATGGTTTTAGATCTAGATTTGGGTAGTTTCCCAATCAGGGTACTAAGACAGCATTCTAAAGGTGTTTTAGAATGGACGACATCTGGCACGGCAGTGTACCTGTAGGTGATGGAGTCACCCTCTCCAAAGGTGTCTTACAGACTAAAGGGGAGAGGGATGTGCATTATTGGCAAATCACTTGCTTAGGCAATTGAGTCAATCATGAGATGTCAAGAACCATACCAGACGTTGTTTTTTTGCACTAGATGCAATAAGTTGATATTAATCCTATCCTGGAGAAACGTTCGGTAGCAGTTTTATAACATATGTGGATATTCTGGGGATATGATAACAACAGCCTCTTTTAGGAGACAGTTATCATTCCGGCTTCCAAGGTGACCTGAATGGTAGAGTGACTTTCAGAGCTGTAGTTTTCCCTCAGACGAGGGGCAGTATTTTGGACAGGTGGTCCAAGCGGATACCGAGGGAGGTGTGGCGCAGGATACTGATTATGTTCAGTTGACGATACAGTCTAAGAAGTTTGGATTTGGAGTTCATTTATGAATTAGGTCCCATCAGATATCCAGACATATTCTAAGACAGGTATTGCTCATTTCGGGAGATGGCTTTCTCCGCGAACTTGAGATAAAGAGAGACATAGAAAGATCCACTCACTGAGGTTGTTCCTCGAACGCAATAGTTTCGCAAATGGGCTTTGTGAAACAGATTAGTAGAGGAGTTGGGTGTTCGGTATCACACGGGCTGTGAGTATGCGACATCGCAATAATTAGCCTTGAGTACAAGTGGGAGATTGTTTGATATAGTGCCCTCAGAGTCAATTATTGGATCACAGGCACGTGATTGCAATGATTGAGGGAGGACCTATACCGGTAGGACAGTCTTACTCAAGATGATATTATGCTATCTGGTTTATCTTTATCATCGTATACATACTTTAGGTGACATTACAGGTCACTATTGCACGTTGATAGAGCCCATAGGATTCTTGTTTGACGGACAGCAGTATGATGGCGATCATATACGTGGGAGCTGGGGTCTAAAAGCACATCCTTAAAGTGGTCCCTAGTCGTGGGAGTTTCGAGACTGGGCATCGATACTCCATTAGTAGACTAGTGTATACAGTCGAGACCCCGACGAGGGGCGGTGGCCGGTCTCACAAGCCATTGGTGTCAGTTGGTTCACCTAAGATGTATACAGATGCTCAATGGGTTATGAGTACACCGGACAGGACTCGCCGGGAACATGCTAGTTGGTATTATACCTGACGTCAGATAGCAGTTCCCTGGTGACATGTGTACAGGTTAGTTCATCGACCTGAGATCGTCATTTGTCTCGTGTGAGTTCCCACTGTGCTTTGATTACTACCCTACCACGGCTCAAAGGAGTCGTGCAAACAGGTTTTAGTTGGGTACAGTCCCGAGCCACATCGAGGCAGTGAGCGGATCGGCAGGGGTTTCGTCTCTCCCAGTATTGGGGGTGAGATCACGCTGTGTCTAGGAGAGCCATTACACGAAGTCCTTGGCCAAGGCAGGAGATTTACTGGTAGGTATTCCAGTAGTATCTCAGGGTGTTCTGGGCTATACTCCGACACGATTTGTACCGCTTTTGGGGGTCTGACTTTTACCAACCCCCTAGGCCCGACATGCGATGCCCATAGACGAACAGACCGGACTGTACGGATATTGTCACTGACAGGCTCAGTAGGATGTCAGGATGAGTTCGCTCATCGACCTCCCTTTTGGTCAATACCTGGTAGCCCGTTACGTACAGCTAGTACCACTGACGTGCTAGTGGTTAAATCCACAGCCAAAGTATTGACGAGTCTTTAGAGTCCCCCACAGACAGTTTCTCAAGTTTCGGGCGAAACGTTGTAGACGCCGTATAATATATGGCAGGGTTCGATCATATACGTGCAGTAGTGCACGGATCATGATCGGGTGGATCATACTAGTGGGCTTTGGTTTAAGCCGGATCCTAGTATTAGATTTGTTGGATTACTTTAGTCTCATAGCATTCGCATTCAGTCGAAATGCGGATGCTGGTATTTATATACTGGTGAGGGGTACTCTTGTGATCCGTCACGAGTTTACTTTAGTAGATGTTATTCTCTTTTTATTGTTGCAAACATTTGGATTAATGTTTGCATATGGAAATAATGAGCTCAAAATCATGATTAGGAGCATTAATTGTGACACATGCACAAGTGATGAGTCATGGTCTCTTTACTTGTGCATATGTCACATTATTGATTATTTGATGTGTTGAAATGATAAGTAGAGAGAGAAAGGGCAGCTATAAGGGGATGGTTAGCTCTTGTATTTTTCACTCTTGCTCTCACTCTCATTATCATCTCAACACAAAAGAAAAAGAAAAGGAAACTTCTTCTTCTTCCTCTTCTTTCTTGAGCTCACTATCTCCTCACTAATGGCATCCACTAAATCCTCCATCCATACACTCTCATGCGTTGAGAATCAGTGGATGCAAGAGACAAAGTGATCACACACATTCTCTACATCGCCTTGGACACGTCGGCTAGCAAACTTCGTGTTCGAGTTGCTTCGGACGAAGCGGGAGCCCGTAAAAAGACTCATTGATGTGGTGCCCTTCCGACGAGAAGAACGGAGATCGGAGATGCCGCGAGGAGCTTGGGTTGGTGGCTAAAGACCGAAAGACACGGATCGTCCGGTATAGCTTTTCTAACCCTTCTCTAGTTAGCTAGTTGTAGGTTAATGGTTCGATCCGGGATTAAAGTCTGCGATACCGCCGGTTTCAAGTTTTGAAAAAGTTTTCGTTTCCGCGTTTTGGCCTCGGACAGACGGCCGGGGCGCTACCGTAGACTTACAAAATCTTACCTCAAAAATGGTGATCTACAGACCGAAATGTCCTAAAACTACAACTTCGCCTCCAAAATGGCGATAAGGGACCGAAATGTCCTTAAACTAAAACAACAGAGCCCATGTGCTCTCTTGTTGGATCTGAAATAAAAATGATCCTGAAACCTTGTTAAGTAGATCTTAGTCTCAAATTGGACTAATGTATCCTTAACAAATCGAGCCCCAAATGCTCACATACATTTAAGTTGATCTTAATCTCAAAATAGATTAGCGGTCCTTAAATAAAAACCCCAAATCTATGAAATACGGATTTGGACTAATCCGCGCCCTACGGGCGACAACATAAATTAGTCTCCATATACAATCCACGGGCAACCAAAAATAAAACAAACACACACGACAAAAAGTGAACCTCTGGAGCAGAAGAAAATGGTTATCGTGATGCGATAACGTAATTAACCGTAGGGGTTTGCGCCTGCAGGGAAGAGTGTCCCCACAATCAAAACCCCCTCACAAACGAGGGGGAATCTGACGAAGCCTGCTATAACGGCCGCATCCGTCTAAACCTCCGATATACGGTGCCATAAATCAACTTGGCATCTTCGGAGAGGTGGACAGATTAATCCAAATAGCATCTGCCCCCATCATTCTGGCCAGACGATCCATCCCGGTTCGTCTCCGTTTTCGGCGGTAAACAGATTCTGGCACGCCTGGTGGGACCTTTTCCTCTTTCCACTCCACACTTCGTATGTCGTGTTTGCGAGCAAATCGCAGTTTACTATAGCTGCCCCTGGATTCGATATACTAAGATTTGGTGTCTTGTTCCTGTGCAGAGAAAAGAAGATCAATGGCTTCCAAGTGTACCTGCAACAGCAATCCCCGCTCTACCCTGACTGGAGGAGTGACTTACGGGACCAATGCGGATTCCATCTTTTCAATGCCAGTAGGGAAGGTGACTCAAGCCACCACTGGATTGTTCTTCGGGACCATACTCCCACCAGCGAGTTTCAGCGTCCCAGTGCCACCACATGAAACTCCAAAGAAGTCGGTCTTCGATCGACTTGCAACCACCATGGCCCCTCTCAACGGGTCGTCCAAGTCTGCCACCTCAGTCTTCAATAGGCTGAACCAAAGCTCAAGTAGGCCCGCAAAGAGGCTCTACCTGAAGGGGTTATCCTTAAATGATAGCCATTCCAGTTCCGGTAGGTGAAGTCGTCCAAGGGGCTTCACCTACTAAAGGACCGGTCTTCGCAAGATTGGCTGTTCCAACTCCTGCTACGGGTGAAGTCGTCAAAAGTGCTTCCCCTACCAGAAAGTCGGCCTTCGAAAGATTGGTCGTTCCCTCTCAACGGACGTCAGTCTTCGACAGGCTGGCACCAGCAGTAGCCCTTCATCAAAGATGGGGGAATGACGGAGCCACCCCCACAACTGAGGCAATCCCATCTACAAGGCACGATCGACATTGTCACTAGCACCGAGTGAGAAAAGCTGAGGGAAACTCTCCCTCTGGACTTACTCTACCAGCTCCAATAGTGGAAGTTGATGTTGTTGTCCTAACCGGGAACAGCTTTGAACCGCTTAGGAGGGTGCGGAAGAACTCCCCAACCGCAGTGCTGAAGAAATCTCCACTACCTACTGAAAACATGATGCAGGAAAAGTCGAAGCATCCCCCTCAGCGGCTGTCCTCCAAAATTCATAGAGCCTGGCGAAAAGTCCAGGATTCTGTGATCAACAAGAACTACTCTCGTCAACCGGAGAAAATGGAGGTTCGACATGAGGAAAATCATCCCTCCAGCATACAACGAGGGACTTTTTTCACACAGGCCCCTGCTACAATGGCTCCTTCAACTTCGACCTCCCATAAAAAGAGAAGGTCGGAGAATCTCCCACCACCGGCGGTAAATCCGAAAGGTGATGGATCCAAATGCCCTAAGTCTGTGGGCATGATCGTGCACACAGTTTATATGGCTTCCGGGAAAGAGGAAAGCCGTACTTCCGTGGGTCATCGACCGCAAACTCAGTCGTTGACAAAAGCTCAGGAGTAACAACAAAAGCTCCAGGAGATGCTCATGAAAATGTCAGCACTCACCGGGAAGGAAGAAAGCCCGAAAGCAGCATCTGAACAGCGCCAGGAACAAGAGATCGATACAGAGTTCCTGCGAAGGGTGCTGGAAAGAAAAGATAAGGAGGCCATGGTACAAGCTGCTAATATAAAACAGATGACGCTCCTGTTCAAAAATATGGTTGGAATGACGATCCAGCCAGAACCTCCAGCTGAAGACCCGCCGATAATTATCGAGGACGACAGAGGGGAAACATCAAACCTACTTCCAGCTTTATCGACTGCCGGAGAGGAAACGATCTCCAAAGCTGCCCTTGATGATTACATAGCTCAACAAATACGAGCTCATCAGGCAAGTGAAGCGGCTGTCCAAGTCGTCGGAACTGGACGACCGTACCCAGGATGGTACGATCAAATCAACCACCCGTCGGGATATACGATCCCCAAATTCCATTTGTACAATGGGATAGGCAACCCGCATTAGCACGTCGCTCAGTTCAGAGTTTTATACGGCAATACTGGAGGCGACGACAAATTGCTGCTTCACCAGCTCGTTGGCAGTCTGTCAGGGAGGGCGTTTGAATGGTACTCAGAGCTCCTAAATGACTCCATCAAAAAAAATTCAGGGAAATGGAATTACTGTTCATACAGCGGTTCGCAAGCGCAAGCTAACGCACCTCGATCACGGCATTAATTAATGCCAGTGTAAAGCCAGGAGAGACCTGAGTTCAATACGCAATTCGGTGGCGGAACCTATGGTCGAAATGCGAACAACGCATCGAAGAGGCACCTGCCGTGGGCATGTTCATAAGGATTCTCGATACTCAGATGATTATGTCCCAGTTCATGACGTTCTTTAAGCCGACCACCTTCCAGGCTTTGATCGACAAGCTGATCCAAATGGACCAGATGGTCTATAGGCCTCCCTCTTCAAAAATGGATCCTCGGAATGTAAAGGGTAAAGGGAAAGCGGCCTTCGTTGCCAATACTCAACAACAACCGAGTGATGCAAAACCAGTTGCTCGCTAAAACAACGCGCTCCCGCACCAATCCCTGGAAGAGAAGATAGGACGTGTTTACTCATTCCCCCATGATAAAATGAAGAGATTGTTCGAACTGATAATGCGCAACAAACTCATCACACTGCCAGATCCGAGACTTCCACTGCACCTCGGTGACATCAACAATCCCAACTATTGCTCTTACCATAGAGTAGTGGGCCACCCAATTGAGAATTGCTACGTCTTCAAAAACTGGGTCGAGGACCATTACTGTCAAGGGAAATTCGCGCTGTCAGAGAACTGGAAAGTGAACCCGCCACAGAGGCACACTCCTAAAAAGATAGACAAGTCGAGGGCATCATACTCGTTTGTGGAAGAAGCTCTTTGCGAAGTGGTCCTTTTTGGTAAAACTAAAAGAATGCCGAAGGATCTTCAAGCATGTCTGGCGATCAAATGGAAAAGCCCGCTCGAGCCCGAGATCATTGATGGGATGCTTAAGCTGCGCCCAACATCGAAAAATAATGGTGATGGGTAAGACCTCTAGGCCAAGCCTTCGAAGTCTTCGAAGAAAAAGAAGAAAACCAAGAAGCCAGCGCAGCCTGACGACAAGCGCACTGACCTGCAAAAATACATTGATGCGCTGGAGGAATAAAACCAGAAGGCGATGACCCCAGTCACACTCGAAGAGTTTCTCAACCATATACTTGAGAACGGAGATAGTGACGATGATGAAGGAAATGGCTCGTCGGGAGAAACCGAAGATTATGTAGTAAGTTGCTACATGGTTTCTCATTCGTCGTTAAATGACGAAGAAACTCCCTCGGCGTCGGAAAGAAACGCAGAGGAACTGGGGGCAGGACCGGCGCCAGAATCCCTGGAACTGTCAGAAGACCCAATCGATAGGCTGCTAAACAAAGCCCTTCAAAAGAGCAAAGCTGACCGAGAATGTGAAACGGCCATACGCGAAAAGGCCAAGCGTCAGCGTCAGGATGAAGAAGCCGCGGTAAGGATAAGTCGTAAATCACTCCGCCCAAGCCAAAGCACACCTGCTACAAGCATGAGCAGGATCAAAGCGGAGAAGCAGTTCGCCAAAACCTTGTTGATGGGAATGAAGCTGCCCCCTCTCATGGAAAACACTCCTGGGAGTACGTGCCTTGATGAAGCGGATGTACATCCGAACTACTGCTTATACCATCGGAGGGTCACCCACCCCACCGAAGAGTGCAATGCCTTCAAGAAGTGGTGTCAAGAATACATTGCTCACCGGCAACACTTCCAGCGGATGAAGCACAAAATCCGTCGACAACAAAGAAGCGTGACAGACGAGCGTGAAGGAATGGCTGGAAACTGTCGTTTGATTGATATCAGTTCGACAAAAGGAAAATCTTATGTTCTTACATTCGGGAGCGATTCTGAGGAAGAAATAACCCTCGGCCCTCTCTTCAAAGAATCCACCTCTGGAAAAGAAGAAGAGGAGAAGAACCGTGAGAACATTCAGCTGCGTAACCGTACGTTGCCTGAAAAGAACCTCGGGCCTACAAACAAAGGGTCGAGCAAAAGAGACAAGGGGAAGGAAAAAGTCGCTGAGGAAATTTCCCCCGATGATAGAGTCATCAAAGAGCTTGCAGCCAAGGATCCGCCTAAGAAAAACAAGGTGGATTACAATGTCCTGGCACAACTGAGGAAGATACCCTCACAACTGAGCATACTGGATGCTCTCCTCTTGAACAAAGAGGCACGGGATTCTCTGATCAAGGCACTGCAAGAGCCTGATCAGTTCCAAGCTTTCTTTGCGGAAGAAAAGATGAAGGACAAGCTAGCAGAGGTTCATATAGCTGACATCACATTCGGCGATGAAGATCTCCTCTTTGGAACGTGCGAGCACAACCGTCCTCTATATGTCACTGGGTACTACCATGACATTAAGATAGGAAAGATCTTGATCGACAACAGCTCCTCTGTCAACCTTCTCAACGTGAAGGTGCTGAAGGAGATTTGCATAAACGTTCAGCACCTGGCTCTGGATAAAATTACCATCTCCGGGTTCGACTCGCAGTCGTCACGGACGTTTGGGTCCGTGATATTGACATTACGCTTTGGGATGCTCATCACCGACATCAAGATTCATGTCATTGACGCCAAGACTTGCTACAACGCCCTGCTCGGCCTTGGTTATACGAGTACAACGCCATCACATCTACACAACACCAGTGTATGAAGTATTTCAAAGACGGCCTCGAGTACACCGTTACGGGGGAGAAAAACCCATTCTCCGTAAATGAAGTCTGCAAATATGAAGACGCAAAGTACTTCCTATATGACTTCAAAGAAACGGAAAGTTATCATAAGCTAGAGAATAAACAAAAAGCTATCACTACCATCACGATCATTGGGAGCGATACCGAGGAGGATGAAGAGATAGTCTACTCGGGGCAACCCCAAGGCAACAAGCCAGGACCATCTACTCCTATTTTGGGCTTTGGCAGTGACTCTGAAGACGAGGCCAATGCCGTATTCTCCGTTCGCCCGTCAGTACAAACTATTAGTGGAGCTGATCAGAGTTTATAGATCACTATGGAGCCACCACGGCATTACGAAGAACTCGATGCGCTTGATACATACAGCATACAAGAGTTGCAGATTTTCTACGTCCCTCCCAGACGAAGAGGTGAAAAGGCGATCCTCTTCTATCAATCTACGGAGACCAAAGTGGAGAAAGAAGTCTGGCACGGTGCCGAACTTGCGCTTGACAGGCTTCAGCCAATCCGTCTGTCCAGATATTACGCAGAGGGATTGAAAAGGCTATTAAGATGCCAAGGCATACCTTTCAAACAAACTGCTCGACAAGCTCGGTTCTACAACAAGATTTGGAACGTTTCCGGGACTCAGCAAAAGATGCCCAACGGGAGGATGGAGACGACTGGGCTTGGATACGTTCGTTCTAAGAAATAGGAGCAGTTCCATGGCTTCCGTGTCATAAATAACTCCGGTGGAGAAAGGAATGCTTTTTCAGATAGCGATGATATTGAACTAGAGCGAGATCCCGCCGTAAGAATGCCAAGTCCGTCATTCGAAGAACAAATTGACAAGCTAATGAAAGAAGCAGGTCAAAAGGCTCGGGATGACCACAGTTGCGAAATGGCCATTTACGGGAAAGCCAGGACGTAGCGTCTCACTCAGCAGTCTGCGGGAAGAAAAGACTATGATGCCCTTCACCCTCAGCCAACTGTGCGCTCTCATGGCAAGGAAAAAGCCCGATGCAGAGGCAACAACAAGGTGAAGAACGAGAATGACGTTCTAAAACAGTGAAGGGGATCCAAAAAGCCACGCGACCGAGAAACGGTCAGCTGGAATCCATCGCTGATGAAGAAGATGGGTCGGGAATATTCTTTCTCCCAAGACAAGACAAGGAAAATATTTAACCTTTTCATCAAGTATCAAATGATGACGCTCACGGAGTCTCGGCACCCCGAACAGATAAACGAGATCCATCACCTGCCTTATTACTCCTACCATCGAGCAATAGGACATCCTCTTGAAGACTACTTCACCTTCAAAGAATGGGTCGAAGACCAGTATCTGGAAGGCAGGTTTGCTCTATCCGACAGTTGGAAGGTAACCCCACCATGAAAGCATGAGCCAAAAGCAACCTATATTGTGAGGGTAAGACCATATCAACATCGAGCTTAGAAACAAACTCATACCTGCCGCGTGATAATATTCTCAAAGGAGGGGGAGCACGAGAATATGGACGACCTCTCCCAGTGCTTTGTAAATGAGAATGAGGACGAGATGATCTCATAATTTCCACCGGCGCCAAAAGAGCTGGAGTATGGGATACACAATATGGCGGGCAATCTAAGGAAAATTAACTTGGGAACGGAAAACGATCCAAGGCCAACGTTCGTCAGTGAGCTGTTGTCTGAAAACCAGGTGGCCACACTGAAGGTCATGTTTATGCAATATAAAGACCGCTTCGCATGAAACTATTCCGAGATGCCCGGACTAGATCCAAAAATAGCGGTACATAAACTGGCTATATCGCCGGACGTTAAGCCAATCAAACAGGCGCCAAGAAGAGTGCAGATCGAGCTCGAGATGAGTATCAACGCCGAAGTCAAGAAACTAATTGACTCCGACTTCATCCACGAAGTTCAATATCCTGATTGGATCGCCAATATCGTTCCAGTGATCAAGAAACTAATTGACTCCGACTTCTCGACTTCCCTTACACTCGCTCAGAAGTCACTTTTCCGCAATCGCCATCGGACGAGAAATTTATGGCGACGATTAAGGCGCATGACAAGGACCATACGGGTATTCTCTTATGGGGGTACGGTCATATCATCAGGGGCCGCCGTGGCTTTACCTGTGAGGTGCCAACAGAACCCATCCGCCCAATATCATTGATGGAATGCCCACGGACTGCTTATGCGGTGGAGGCGACTAATTGGACTCCCACGGGCCGACTCGAGCCGTCATCGACCGGGATAGCCAACCAACCCCAGGTGGCCATTGATATTCTGGGGCCCCGAATATGTCAGGGTGAAGCTCGACTATGGGGGTGTAGGGTTCTTAAGCACGACAGCAAGGTTTCGGATGGTATCATCCATGCCAATTTAAAATTTTGCCATGCTAAAAGAACCATAACCTAGAATCTTTAACTAGAGAATCATACGAAATCATAATGTAAACAACTTTATATCTAAGTGAGTATGGATTACAACCTTTGTAGTCCGGTCCTTCACTTCTATAACTCCCGGACTCTTGAGAGGCTCCACAAGGTGAATGATGCATACTTGCTTGAAGTCTTCAAAGTCGAAGATGATCTACGTCGAGAAAACACGGACTCAAGCTATCACTTTACTAATATGGAATTAGTGAAGCTAACACCCTAAACTAAATGACTAGTTTAGTAGAGGATGATGAAGTAGGAATTTTGCTCACTTTAGAATTTAATTTCTCACTATTTTTTCTTTATCTCCTCAAAACCTAGAAATGCAACCATGGTGAGTTTATGTCATACACTAACCCATGTAGAGAATAAACCATGGCTAAGTGATTATGGTTAGGTTAATAAATATCTTAAGGTAAAACAAAACAAGTGGACTTAGTCAATGGTTCTACAAGCTTCATCCAAGCTCAACCATGACAAATATCCAAATGTTTTGAATTACTTATATAAATAAAAACCAACACATTATCAAAACCATGGTGTAAATCCCATACACCCATGTTGCATGTATAACCTAGCATGTCATAATAATATATATCACATATATATATTATTTATGTAACAAAAGAAAATAATACAATAAACATATATCACATATATGTTAAATGTATCAAAAGTGAGAAAAATAAATACTTAAGTGAGCATATATTAGTTAATGTAATTTAATATATCAAATATATAATTAAACATTAAATTATTAAATCAACACTTGATTTAATAATCCGGCTATATCACATATAACCGACTAATATAATATGTATCATTTCATCGAATCAACACTTAATCTGATAACCCGGCTATATCACATATAACCGGCCGATATCACATATCGCGAGAATAGAATACGGTATCACATATACGTATTAATCTCGTTCCCGCACATATCACATATGTGCTCCTACTTCGTTTTGCCTGAGCCAGTAAACCTCTGTGTAGGACTCTAAAGACTCATCAATACGCCGGCAGTAGGTGATGATCATATCAAACACCCACAAGCTATCAGCGGTACTAGCTGGAAGTAATGGCTACCCGGGTATTGAGCGATCAGAAGATCAATAAGAAAGGCCGCTCTAACTCCTGTAAAGTCTGTCAGTAACACTACCGTACAGTCCGGTCTCTTCGTCTAATACGTCGCATATCCAGTTTAGGGGTGGTAAACGTCAGACCCCAGTAACCGATAAGTCATGCCGATGTAAGGCTCATAAAGGGTTGAGAAACTACTGATAACACTTACCAGTAGATCTCCTTATCAACCCTGGCCAGGGACTTCCTGTTATAGCCAATCGAGCACAGCACAATATCAACCCCCAATACCGGGAGAGACGAAACCCCTCCTATCGCTCATTGCCTCCATGTGATTCGGGACTGTACCCAAAAGCCACCGTTTTGCACGTTCTCTTGAACGCGGTAAGGTGGAAATCAAAGCACAGTGGGAATCACACAATACTCTATGACGATCTCGGGCTACAGACCAACCTGTACCAGTGTTACCAGAGAACTGCTATCTGACGATAGGTATAATACCAACTAGGATTTCTCGACGAGTCCGTTCAGTTTACCCAGTCTCCACTGAGCACCCGTATACCATCTTTGATGTCAAAGACCAGTGAATGTGGGATCATCCATCGCCAATCATATGGGTCAAGAAGCGTATACGCTACTCTACTCTGGAATATCGATGACCTGTCTCGATACACCCTCGACTAGGAACAGTTAAAGGATGTACTTATGGACTACCCTGGCCCCACTAGTATGATCTCTATCAAAGTCCTGGTAATCAAGTACACATCTTAAGGGGTTCATCAACATGTGAGAGCAAGACAGTATCACAATACAAATCTACATGTTTAGACAAAGAGCAACCAGATAGCATACTATCATGTCGAGCAAGAAAGTCCTCTCTATATATATCCAAGCATCCACTATAATATACATCATATGTACAATAATGGCCTCTAGGGCATATACATAACTAACAGGGGGCAGGTTTATAAGGTAGGAGTTACCCCCCACCACCCAGTGGACTACCTTCCCTGGGCTCGATACATTCTCTCTGCCCAACGCGAACGGCTGCAGAAGATTGGGTTGTACCAAGAAGTATATGCGTCATTATTCTATTATCATGCCCCTCATGTCTGGTGGGTTAAGGCTTTCTTGAACCAATGGAATCCTCCCACAAACACGTTCTTACTAGGGGATCGTGAAGCCTTGATCTCACTGGAGGAGTTTCGTGAAATTTCAGGGTTGTCGATCAGGGGAGAGCATTACGAAGAGTTACTGTTTCCTGATGAGTACGTGTTTGCTACGGTGCCCGCTATGCTTGACGGCCTGACAACTAAGAACGCCGTTCGTCATAAGAATCTGAGTTTAATCAAGGCCCTGGGTATTTTTGAAAAACTGTTCGTGACATCGGAAGGGCAAGGTGTCACCTTGGACGCTTTTATTTCTTGCTTTCTCTGCAAGGATGCCTTATCCAAGAAGGCTCCAAAATTCACGGAAATTGAAGACCCTTTTGGATTTGCGCTGAAGAAACTGCCGGCAAAAAAGGAAGACCTGCCGCAGTTTTATATTCCAAACTCGTCGGCCGTAGCTTTCGATGCGATCGCGGCCCCTGGCATGGACGAAGAAACATTCTTTATCGGATTTATTAGTCTTTGGCTCAGCTGGTTTGCCATGCCGATGCATCAACGTTTCATGAGAGCCTCCGTCTTTTACCCTGCTCACTACATATCTGAAGGGGCACGATTAGTTGTTTGTGTCGCGGGATTATCATATTTATATCACGGGTTAAGTATTGCCGCTAATACTTCGAGCCCGGATGCGGATACCGTGAATTTCTCCCTCCACCACTTCACATCGTGGATCGAGATGCACGTGTTAGGAGCGTTCGCTGTGCACCGGCGGCCATATTTTTATGATTCATATATATTCCCGTGGATCATGAGGTTGGTTGATGCTTCCGCTCCCGATCCGACCCAGTTAAGGGCTCTTCGCGTACTGCTTAATCCATACTCGAATGAAGGCGGAATGGTTTTTAGCGATCGAGTCCTCTCTGCTCCAGCAGGTCCTGTTCAGCAATAGTTTGATTTATCAAAGAATAGGGTTCCAGCTTTAAAACCGAAAGAGGTCATGCACTTATACTTAATCAGGCATCGGACTAGTCCTGCTCAGCTACTATCCCAAATAGTAAATATCAAAACACATCTGCTCAAAGGAAAATCGATCCCGAAATACGTTTAAGAATGCCACGTGCCTCTGGTGCGTACGAAAACCGAAATCAATGAATGTTCCATACATGTGCACAAAAACCAAAGCTAAGTGCAATAGGTGTGCATGAAAACACCTGTCAGAGGCAACGGTGTGCCTGACAGCAATATCAGGTGCATCTGATATGCACAAAGAATTCCGATTTAGTGTATCTGGTAAGCACCAAAATCACATTCCATACCATGCGCCCAATATGCGCGAAAATCTAAATCATGTGCACCCAGCATGCACGAAATCACGAAATCCAATATCAAGCGCCGAACATGCGCTAGAATCCAATCAGGTGCATAAGGTGCACAAAACAAATATCGAGTATCACAATCGAAATCGACGGTATACAACACATTTTAATCAAAATCCAAATTAGGTATACCGTGGTATATAATCTCACGACTATGCGCATCAGCTTGCACAAAATCAAACCGAAGACTAAAAGTGCATGAAAACTATACCGAAAGCATAAGTCAAATAACATGCATACCATAGGTATGAAATCAAAATCAACATCTCGAATGACATCAAATCGAATTCAAGTGCAACTATGGTGCACAAAATCTCAATCATGCAAATAAATCGTTCAAACATCAAAATCAAAGATGACGGAAAAAGTCCTGCTCCAGCACATCCTCTAAAGATCTCTGGCCGACTGTCATGGTAACTCATACATATCTCGTCGACGATGCCGAGCTTTGGTCTACTGGGTGTGCGTCATATGACCGCTCCTGGGTCCAGGTCTTCTCGTTTAGTATTTCCAGAAAGATCTTGTCGAGGTCTCTCCCAATCTCGTTTCTGCCGAACTGCCCGGAAGTTATCATCTCTTACTAAATCTATATCTTGTTCCGGAACGGTTGCATACTCATCGTGACTCCTCCTGGACGATATATTCATGTACAATGCCTCTGCATGCATATCACATCTCTGATGTCAGCGGAGTGGAACGTCATCTCGTCACGATCTCGTACGAACCTCTTACTCCACTTTTCTCTAATGTTGACTGATTCAGACTCGTCTCCTCGTGGCTGCATGGACTACGCTCCAACGGCTATACTCGTATCTGGAGTCTCCCAAGCAATGTATCCCATCACATGATATCCAAATGCTGTCGAACTTTTCGATCGATTCGTCAAGGTTCCATAATCCCCCAAGAGCTCAACATCTTGGGTACAGTTTAATAGTATCGAATATATGCCACAACACCAATGGACCAACCGTAGAAGGGCAAACCCAAGCATCTTTAATGGCACCGCTGAACTGCCGCAAACCCTAAGCTTCACCGGCGTTCCATGGTCATTAAGTCGAGTTAGGGTTTCATTTTTCTAGAGGATCCGTAGAATTACTTGCATTGTTTTCCGAATACTTTAAACTTGGAAAATGGGTTTCTGACATTCGATCGTCTATATCGACTCTCAACGTATCAGCGTGAAGTCGCCTCTAGCTGGAATCACTCAACCTGATAACCTCGCATCGGGGTAGGCAATGAATCACATGTCCTAGTCTTTCATCTTTGGTGACTAGCAATTCTTCTATCATATCTCGAAGTATAACTCGTGCAACATTAGCTTCAAATATCTGGGGTTATATCTTTTCATTCGCCGAAATCACTGGCTCATTCGTCCGCACGTTGAACAGTGCCTCAATGATCAAAATAATCTGTGCCTTGACGGTCATCATAATCTGGCTAGCCTCTATCAGTGGCTCAATCCTCTGATGCTGATCTACACGTCCGAGAAATCTCATAACAGCGATCCATCAAACGCGCATGGCGCGAACTATACTTCATTGCGCGCCGCTCCTTCTCGTCATAGAGATCTCTTCTTTCTGATTCCATTGCTAAAGGTTCAATTTGGAGGGTCACAATAAAATGACGCCTCTATGCAAACGTATGTCCCTGGAATCACGCCCTGGTCAGTCCTCGTCCGTGACGAGCTCGTGCTGACCGCAACTCTAGCCGCAACTCTCTCTGCCCGTACAACCGTGGTAACAAACAATAACTGGTACTGATGAGGATAGATCATAGGAATGAATATAATACTGTGCAAAGAAATGTACATCCTAAGGCTTCTTAAGCGGAGTATCGTATCATAAGTATGCCGCGGAACATACGCACGGTACGCCACTCTACTGGAGTCACCTACTCCATCAACCAAGGGTCATCCTACACTCCGAAAGTAAAACCTAATGCTTTGATACCAACTTTGTCACGACCCGAAAAGTACCGAGCGTGACTGGCACTTAAATTACGAAACGTCTCGAGGCGTACGTAATCTAAGTAAGCCAAAACCCAGAAATCAAAACCAAAAGAAGCAGTAGAGTGAAGGAAAAACCAATTTAAAGCAAGTAGTTTTAATAGCATAAGCCGAATTATGCGCTTTAAAAACATAAATTCATTTCTGAAAATTTCGGCAGAGTTTCCTTTGTAAATACTGGCCCCAAACGGGATACAACATGAATAGTATACGAAATAATAAAAGGCATCCCCAAGCGGGAGCTAGCTCTTCGTCAATCGACGGGCACAACCACGCAAGCAATATAATATACAACACCGAAGGGCGAGGATCAAAACTCAAAAGAAACCCAAAATCAACATGAAAACCATAATAATACAACACGCGACTGTAAGGTCGAAAGAATAAACACTGGTATTCTATCTCTCTCAAATATACAAGTCTGGTTGATGGAGTTTTACTAGATACAACTGAAATAAATAGCTGTACAAGGGTGGCCACGATGCGAGTGAACCCACCTACCAAAGCAATCACTCGGAAGGAACAATGTGCCAGCAACTGTAATGAAACCTGTACGTCAAACCTGCAAGAAACTGTGGCACAACGGGGGTGAGTTGCCAACTCGTGAGTAGAAAACATCACAGAGCAGAAACCACATGTATGATGCTATCCTAGGTCATATCAAGTAATATCCTCAATAAAAATCCTGATACATCTACATATAAGTGCGATACCACGTGCTCGTGTCCGTGCCTCAGATAGCCACATATCAGATATATGATGTATGAATGCATTACTAATGGAAAACGAATACATCATGAATAAGACCACTATTTTCTTTATTTATGATATTTCTATATGTGTATCAATCGAGTAACATCAATGAAATTAACAGAGAATCAGTGTCAAGTATCGACACAAAATATAAATCTCAGTTTCTCAATATCAATTCTCAATATCTCTGTATCTCAAATCTCAATATATTAAATCTCAATATCTCAATATCTCGGGCTCCGTCTGTCCGGATCGGCCCATATCATCTAATCACACGACCACGGTCGGTATCCTCCGGATATCCGCCGCGCCAAACAATCACCGGTAGGCAGTCTTCCCCTGCCGGGCTCATCGTCTACAACTCGAGCTTCTTGCCCCGGGGTACCTTACCAGGTCCACCATGTACCTGAGATGGTTCATCTGGCTCCTCGAATCGGGTCTCAAAATCCAACAGCAATCATGAAACTCATGGTGGACGACTCATACATCACGAGAAAACCGCAACTTGCATTTTAAAAAGAGGGGGAGAGAGAGAAGTTTATATATATTCTTGCGGTTTTCCCCCAAATCCAGAAATCTCATGGAAATCCGAAATCAAAGAATCAAGAGTAAGTAAACAGTGAATATCAGCATAAATCTCCATAATGCTGCATGACCAATGAGTATATGAATGCAACTGATATCATGCAATGAATGCAATAGTTAAACTAGCATAAGGAAGCTATACCATGTTTCGACTATCAGCTAGCAAGCTATGTCAATGAAATAGTATTTTCTAAAGTGTACGTGACATGGCAATTACCGATGAAGATGTGTGTGAGACGACAAGCGAGTGTACGTGGAGCATACGCATCATCGGTAATAGTGCTGGTGTCCTAACAACATGGTTTCATAATCACTAAGTACACAATAACATGCAATGAGGCGATAACAACATAATAAAGGCAACTGAATAGTAAACGCAACAATAATATGCGGAACATGAATAATAACGTAACAATAAGGAATCTACCTTCCTATACATGTGATATACTGTTTTGCCGTTTGAAATCGTACGAATCGTGGTATTTTGAAAATAAGGGCTACGGTGTTTTTAAGAAAAGGTACAGCTTTTGAAATATCCGTAGTATCCCTTTGTATGTCTTTAAAATTCTCACGATTCGTTAGTTTTGGAAATAGGTATGACTCGGGTCCAATCTAACAGGTCTAACTAACAACCAATCTAAAGGGGTATGGAAACCACCTATATCTGAGTTGATATATATATACCTATATATAATAATCAGTGATCCCGCCTCAATAGTACCACGTTCGATACAATATATCATATGACATCCTCGAGTCAAGAGTGAGGATCTATCATCAATATATAACTTGTACGGTAAATCTATCGTACGTCATCCCAAATCTGGGTACGGGTTAATATCACATTTATCTCATTATTCATCTGGTATTCACATCATCACATATCGTTAGCAGGGGTACTGATCTAAGTCTAGTACACTACTAATATCATCAACATAAATGTACGCGTGTGTGTGTGAGTACACATCGCCTAAAGATCTGCTATAATATCACGTCGTATCTCCTAATACGAACCAAATCATATCACCAATCTCGTGGCATCAAGCCCAATCCCATCGACTCATCTCCAACTATCATCAACTATCCTCATTATCAGTACATACCTATATGTACATACATATATACCATCTCATCCACACATCTAGGTATTCCATATAACCATATATAACGATAACAGACCACGTGTGTGCACGTATGTGTGTGTCAATCCTTTACTCTAAGGTCTTGCGACTAATAACTGAACTAAAATCTCTTTCCTCCAAATTTCACTATATCCAACCCATGATCACTTAATACCTTTCCAAGTATTCACATTTCACATATATACATATAATATCACATATGTCTTACGAAATTTGCGGGGGTGCTATACGCCATCCACCCGACTTCCCCCGTAGATATAATCTACTCACCCGGTCCTCGCTTGCCGAAATCGATGTCGCCACGCGCTTGCTTGTCGTCTCGTAGTCCTCGTGAGGGAACCTACGTATCATAACACATCGTATCGCATTAAAATCCGACTCATGACCAAAACGACACACGAATCTCATATAGGTCAAAACCTATGGTTTGCTTTTCAAATCAACCCAAAAACCCTCGACATCGGCGTAAAATCGCCGAGTGATCGAAAAAAACTCAAACGCACCATTCGTGGTTTCACAACACACTAAATATATATATGAAATATGGTTTAAATCATCAAAACTTCAAATTCGCTTTAAAAGCTGTTTTTCCGAAACTCTAGTAAGCAACAATTGCCAATTTAGTTCAAATCTAGTTGTTTTAACAATTCTAGTGGCTACAATGTTCACTAAATATCTTGATTAAGCTATCCAAACCATTTCCATAATTTAATCTCATAAATTTTCATTAAACCCAAAATTCTAGTTTGCAAATTTATCCAATTCTAACAATTTCATAGTAAAAATGCACAAACAACAATTTAGCTTGGTTTTGCATGATCTAAAATATTAAACTATAACTTATAATATTAATAATGTCATGAATACCCTAATTAAATTTTTAATCTCCCATTTTTAATCAATTTCTAAAAAACCTAGTTTGCTAGAAATCCAATTTTAACAATTTACAAGCAACAATTAGTAAACTAGCAACTAGATTAGTTTTAACATAGCTATATCATACAACCATAATCTCATTACTCAAAAGCCTAACTTGATCACGAACTATTTTCTTGAATTTTCAATCATGCAATTAGTAGCAATTTAAAACCTAATTTAACACTTAATAAGCTAATTTAAAGCAATTAAACAACAATTTCACTAAAGGGTTAAAACTTATACCTCCCAATTGATTTCTAGCATGAAATCTAAGCTTCCCAAATTGCTCTCTTTTCACCAAAATCCATGCTTGATAGGCTTAAGGAAAAATAGGTAGAGATTGGATTTTGATTTTGTGAGGTTTTACTTTGATTTTTGACCAATTATTTTGAGGATTTTTGGAGAAGAGATGAGATGAGGGAAAGAGAGGGGAGGGGCTGCAGAAATGCTGCAGTGGGGCTTGGGCAATAGAGGGGGAGAGGTGAGAGAGTGAGGGATGTGGGTTTTCAAAGTCAACATAAGTCCATACTTCATTCTTTAATGTTTTCTTTTATCATTTCTTTTCTTTTTTTGTTTGCTTTGACTTTTAAGTGGGGAAATGAGGGGGGGGGAGCTATGTTCGGCCAGCCCACTAGGGCAGGGGGTGTGTGGGTTTGTATGGTGAGAAAAAATGATAAATACTATATCCCAAGTCAACCTAGAACCATACCTCAATTCTATTTAGCTATTTTTCACCATTTAAGCCTTTATAGTTTATATTTTCTAAAACAATCTTAATAATTTCTTTTCATTTCAAAAATAATATTTTACATGTTAGTTTAATGTGTAATGATGCACAAAATTTGTATCAACCCATTCCAATTTGTAATTATCCCTAATTAAATGTATTAGTGACGGCTTAAAATAATATTAAAATAATTAATTTCGGAAAAAATTTCAGTAAACTAGAAATTTTACAAGCGGCTCAATAAATACTAAATACTAGCAATTACATAGTTAGAATATGTATATTTAATTTTATATTGAAAGATAATTATAACTTGATTTTTACAGAAAACACCCGTTATTTTACCGATTATCCGAAATTCCATCTGAACGAATTTCAAAACGTTACATCGACACTTTGCTTGAATCCGAGCCCTTTAATCAGGACGAGCCGATATCTACGCAGAAGCTAGACGACGGTCTTCTCTTTCCTGGTTCATCTGCCGAGGAAGCCGCGCAGTTGGCCGAGGCTTTAACGCGCTCACAAGATGAGACTGAAAACGTGCGCCCCCCGAAGAAAGCCTTCCCCCTATTGTATTCTATGATGTTGACCCATTATTACGTAGGGTACCCATGGGTCCTCTGTCAATGGAAAAAGAACGGGCTCTCAAACAGTCCATCTCGGTTGTTTCTGAAGATGAGCTTGCACAGAAGACGGGCGGTCATTTACTTGCGATTGAAACCCGGTGAGCGCATTTGATCAGAAAAGAACAACGGCTCGAAAAAGCCATACTTCAGGCTTCCTGGCGTATTGGTATGCGTATTTTTCGTGTCTTTCTTTTGACGAGTAATTTTTATTACTTTTACGTCTCCTTATCTTTGCAAAAACTTTGCAGGGACTTCTGCAGCGGAAGTGGGTTTGAACCCAGATCGAGCCATGGCTGCGGATTCTACGAATATCTCCAGTGAAACACCGAAAGGTGTAGAGGAGATTACTGAAGCTACTATCCCCGCTGTGGGGCTTTCGGTGATAGCTTTTGTCCCTTCAGCGTCTACTCCTCCAGCAAGGGTGTTCTTGTCGGCTATAGATCCCATGGATATCTCTAGTGACGCACCGGAGGGTGTAGAAGAGATTGCTGAAACTGTTATCCCCGCCTTGGGGCCTTCAGCGGCGGCTATTGTCCCTCTATTGGAGACTGACATGCCGGAAAATATCCTCAATGATGCACCTGAGGGTGTAGCGGAGGCGGCCGAAGCTGCCATCCCTCCAGTTCAGAGCGGGCGAAGTATCGAAGGTAATCTTATATACATACACATTTTGGTTAACGACCTCCCCGTCATTTGAACTTTTCCTTCCCTCAGAATTGCGGGAGCCGGCGGCTTCCATCATGGATCTTTCCCCAAGGAAAACCTTCCAGCAATTGCTTGATATGGCGGCCCCACAAGCGATACCTCCACAAAGCATAGTGCTCTCTTCTGGCCAAGGTCGGTATTCTTTTGCCATTTTTGTTTTATATTTTTATAATGATACTGATATACCCTCTATTTTAAACCATAATTCTGGAAGCCGACGATGAAGTCGAGATTCTTGATGGACCTGGTGATCTCTTAAACCCGTTTTGCATGACTGTGGGTAAGTGAGGTTTTATCTTTGGCATCGTTTTTTTACTATATATTTAGAAATATAAATGATCGCACATATATCTTCACAGCTTTGCCAGCCCGACGCGTATCTGAAAGGATGGCAAAACAGAGCGTTTATTCCTTGGCGGCTCTCATCGAAGATCTTCGCGTTGGTACTTCTTTCGCGGCCGAAGAATTCGCTGATGAAGCCAAAGCTTCCTTATCTGTTGTTGCCACTTATCATGATGAAGCATTGGTGCGTGCCTGGGTTGAGTACTGTCACCGAGTGGAGGCCTGCCTACATGGGCTTGAATGCATACGCCTTCCCTCCGACATCTTTTCTGTAAAAGCGAGCCTGCGGGGATGGATCGAACGATGTGCAGCCAATCTCCAGTCATGCGAGAAGAGGCTCAATCGGATGTTTTAGGCGAGGGAGTCGGCTTCAAACGCTTTGGGGGAACTTCAAGCTCAGCTCACTGCCAAGACCACCCGTGCGTACGAAATTTGGCGGGTACTTCAAGAGGCTATTAAAAAGATGGTGGCTCTTAATAAAGGCGTTATTTTTACACGTGAGATGGTTGAAGCCCACAAAGTCGCCGAGAAAGAGCTTGAGAGTCGGTTTGCTTCATACCAGAATCAACAGACACAGGTAGGGACTCGTCTTGCGACACTGATAGAGCTCGAAGCCGAAGTACAGCGGAAGAACGATGAACTTGCTGGCTTATTGAACCATTCGACGACTTAGACATTTTTGTCGCTGTATATTCTCCAATTTTTTATTCATTTTGATTCATAAATAAGAGTATCTTGTATTTATTTTGATTCATAAATAAAAAAATATATTTCATTTCATACTAGCGCTTCTCTTTCATTTGATATCTTGACTTGGCATAAAGTAGTTTATGTACTCATTGCGGAGTTTGTACTTTATTCACTCATTCCGGAGTCTCTAGTTTATGGACCCATTTCAGAGTTTGTAGTTTATTCACTCATTCAGGAGTCTCTAGTTTATGGACCCATTTCAGAGTTTATTTAGTTTACCTCCCTTGGGTTTATAGGCAAACTTGTCCTAACATCATAGATAACCCCTGCTCTTTGCGACAGAGGTCTGTTAGGTTTTGTGGTACTAGGGTTTTAGTCCGTGGTACCGTCGCATTGGCTGATGCATTTCCCGATATGCAGTCTTTACGCTGCTGTTCGAGTAGCCCGCAACTGTCGTGTTTCTGATCCCTTCGGGGGCTGGACAAGATGTCTTCAACTAATCTTCTTAGGCAGTTTGACCGTCGGAAGAGCAAGCGTTAGGAATTTTGCCATGCCGCTTTTTACTTGAGATTAGGCTCAGTTTGGGAGCCCCGATGAGTCATAACCATTCCGCACTGGTGTGGGATGATCTCCAACAGTCTTTCGGGTTTTATTTGAGTTGCCGTCAAGACCCCGAAGCGAGGAATTTTGCATTCGCTTCCTTTTGATTTGGCTATTTTGGAGCTTTTGTTGACATTACATTTGCTGTAACGGGATGAATGTTGAAGTTGTTTCTAGGTTGTATGTGAACCGTCAAGACTTGGAGCTAGGAATTTTGCCATGGCTCCATTTTATTTCGATCCTGGGGTCTTTTGTTGATGTCGCATCTGCATCCTGCTGGAGTGAGAGAGAACGCTGTTTTTGACATTGCATCTACTGTAACGAGACGAATGTTGGGATAGTCTTTAGGTTGTTTTGTGAACCGTCAAGACTTGGAGCTAGGAATTTTTCCATGGCTCCGTTTTGTTTCGACTCTGGGGTCTTTTTTTATGTCACGTCTGCATCCTGCTAGAGTGAGAGGGAACGTCGTTGTTGACATTGCGTCTGTATAATGGGACGAATGTTGAAGTTGTCTCTACGTTGTATGTGAACCATCAAGACTTGGAGCTAGGAATTTTGCTATGGCTCTATTTTGTTTCGACCCTGGGGTCTTTTGTTGACTTCGCGTCTGCATCCTGCTGGAGTGAGAGGGAACGCCGTTGTTAACATTGCGTCTGCTGTAACGAGATGAATGTTGGGATAGTCTTTAGGTTGTTTTGTGAACCGTCAAGACTTGGAGCTAGGAATTTTGCCATAGCTCTGTTTTTTTCGACTCTGGGGTCTTTTGTTGACATCGCGTCTGCATCCTGCTGGAGTGAGAGGGAACGCCATTGTTTACATTGCGTCTGCATAACGGGACAAATGTTGAAGTTGTCTCTGGGTTGTATGTGAACCGTCAAGACTTGGTGCTAGGAATTTTGCTACGGCTCCATTTTGTTTCGACTCTGGGGTCTTTTGTTGACGCTGCGTATGCATCCTGTTGAAGTGAGAGGGAACGGCATTATTGAGATTGCGTCTGCTGTAACGAGACGAATGTTTGGATAGTCTTTTGGTTGTTTTGTGAACCGTCTAGACTTGGAGCTAGAAATTTTTCCATGGCTCAGTTTTGTTTCGACTCTGGTGTATTTTGTTGATGACGCGTCTGCATCTTGCTGGAGTGAGAGAGAACGCCGTTGTTGACATCGCGTCTGCGCAACAAGAAGAATGTCGAGCTGGAGCTGGGATTTTTCCGTCACACCTTTTTGGTTTGGCTATTTAGATCCTTTGTTGACATTGCGTCTGCATCCTACTGGAGTGAGAAGGAACGTCGAACTGATCTCTAGACTGTGGATGTCGCCATCAAGGTTTAGCTCTCCATTTGACGGAGCCTGGTGGGAAAATATGGTTCCTTTTTTCATTTGTGCCCATGGATTGTATACAGGGGTCGGTGTAGACTCATCTGCAGGGCAGAGAAAATTCTATTTTATTTTTTTTATTTCCGCGATACTTTATCATTTCAGCTTTTCATATCGCGAAAGTCACGATTGCCCAATCATTTCGGCTATTTATCGCGGTGCCCAATCATTTCGGCAATTTTTTATATTTTTACTTGCTGTTTTTTATTGCGAGTTTCCCAATCATTTCGGCTGCTTCATATGCATGTATTTTTTGCTCGCTGATTTTTTTTATTACGAGTTGCCCCATCATTTCGGCTATTTCATATGCATATATTTTTGTTGCAAGTCAGGAACTTGGATACTGACACCAATTTTGGCATCAGTATTGCTGCTACTGGAATATTGCCAGGAGCAAATCATCATTTTCCTTGAGAAGAATTAGAATTCGATACTGATTTAGACATCAGCATCGCTACAACTGGGATATTACCAGGAGCGAATTATCATTTGCCTTTGTCGATTTGAATAAAGGTAGCTTAGCAAACAGGGTTAGGATCCTGTCAACTAAGGCTTTGGACTTTATGAGCCATAAGGGTCTCATAAAATTATTTCTCCCTACGAGTCGAAAGGATCTCGTTGGTGTAGGTTCTCCCCAAGAAGTCGTGAGGACTCGTAAGTGGTATTTTCTCTTGCACGTGGTAAGGATCTTACAAGAGTGTTTCTCCTTAGAAGTCGAAAGGACTTATAAGTGTCGTTTACCATATGAGGACATTCCTCGTCATTGGTGGAACTTGGTGGGGAAAGTCGTTTATTTTTGCCCGTGGATTGTATACAACGGCCAATATTGAACCGCATGTAGGGCAACTTAGGGAATATGACGGCGTAAGAATAGGTTTGGATCCTTGTAACTTAAGACTTTCAAATTCTATGAGCCGTGAAGGTCATAGGGGAAGTTTTCCTTACGAGTCGAGAGGATCTCGTAAGTGAAAATTTCACGAGATTGCATCCTTGCGGGTTTTCACAAGCTTGCGGTAGCCCTGTTGTTTTTACTCACTGCGCCCTTTCAGGTTTTCATCCGTGCCCATCTTGCTTGTAGACATACCATTTTTTTATTTTTTTAACGAGATTGCACCCTTCCGGGTTTTCGCAAACTCTCCGATAGCCTTGCTGTTTTTACTCACGGCACCCTTTCGGGTTTTCATCCGTACCCATTTTGCTTGTGGACATACCGTTTTTTTTAACGAGATTGTGCCCTTCCGGGTTTTCGCAAACTCGCTGGTAGCCCTGCTGTTTTTACTCACGGCGTCCTTTCGGGTTTTCATCCGTGCACATTTTGCATGTGGACATACCGTTTTTTTTAAAACCATCGGTTTGCCAATGGCACTTAGGTTGCAGTCTTCACCGTTGGAGCCTTTTGCAATATAGATCTCAAGATAAGATATCGCCGTATTTGGGGTGGTGCACCATGTTTGAGGCGGAGCACTAGTTTAGGGGCATTTCGGTCCATTGTTAGTTTAGGGATATCCTGGTCCGTTGTTGCCGTATTTGGGGCGGGGTTTTTAGTTTAAGGACATCTCGGTCCATTGTCGCCATTTTGGAGACGAAAATTCTTTTTGATACTACTTTAGAGTTTTGATTCAGGAAGATAGCGAGCGGACACGGGTATTGTCATCTATCATTGACCCGAATCGTAACCCGGCAAGCGTAGTATTTCTTGAGAAATCGGTCGTTTATTATCCAGAAAGGTTTCTCGCTGTGTATATCCATAAGCAGGTAGGCTCCGCCTTGGTAGAAATTGTCTATGATGTACGGGCCCTCATAGTTCGGCTCGAATTTCCCCCGTTTTGCACGATTGGGGATCATAGGTCTTTTGATGACTAGCACGAGTTTGCCTTGGCAGAATGTTCTCGGCCTAGTCAGTTTTTCGTATGAGCGCGTCATCCTTGCCTTATAAGCTTCTAGGTTTTGTTGCGCCATGAGGCGAGTTTCATCGAGGGTACCTATCTCCTCAAGCAGAAGATGAGAATTTTCTTCATCTGTTAGCTCGTATCGAATCGCTACTCGGAGAGAAGGGAGTTCTATTTCCAAAGGAAGGACTGCTTCAGTGCCGAATACCAACGCGTATGGTGTTGTATTTGTAGCCGTTTTGAACGCCATTCGGTACGCCCAGAGAGCTTCGTGCAGTCTCTCGTGCCAGTCCTTTTTTTTCTGGACACCGTTTTCTTTGTAATCTTGGTCAAGGTCTTGTTGAAAACTTCAGCTAGACCGTTGGCATGAGGACTATAGACTGAAGAGTGTCTCTAGTCTATTTTATGCTGTTCTGCAAAACGGCTGATTTTATGGCTCCTGTAGGTTGGGCCATTATCCGAGATTATCCGTCGTAGAGTGTCGAACCGATAGATGACATGTGCCTTGAAGAAATGGAGAATATTCTCCATCTTCACTTCCCTTAGTGGTACTGCTTCCGCCCACTTAGACAAGTAGTCAGTCGTTGCCAGTATGAACCGGTGTCCTTTGAATGGTGCTGGATTAATAGGGCCGATTATATCGGTTCCCCACATTTCTAACGGCCAGCTAGCTACCGTTGGGTGTAGCAGATTTGGATGTTGGTGGATGAAGTCTCCGTGAATTTGGCACGAGTGACACTGCTTCGCATATTCGAGGCATTCCTGAACCATTGTGGGCCAATAATATCCATTCCTTTTGATCTTTAGCTTCATCTTTGGCCCGGCCCGATGAGAACCGCAGGGTCCGTCGTGGGTTTATTGAATGACTCTTTTTGATTCTTCTGGTCCCAGGCATCTCAACCACAGACAGTTGAATGATCTCTTATATAGAGTATCATTGATGAAGGCGAAAGACAGAGCTCGTTTCATGAGGTGATGTCTTGACGACGCATCTTTGGGCATTCGATGGGATTTGAAGTGGTCTATGAAGACTTCTCTCCAATATTTAGCCTTTTCTTCGTTCTCTATTTGGAAGACTGCTTGTTTAGTTGCTTCCTTTTCTTCAGATGACTTTGTCAAATCCCCCGAAGATATTTTGGCTGGCGTGAGAACCCAGTGGCTTTGCACAACGATCCTTACGTCATCGAGGTTTTCGTCAGCCAATTCCTTAGCAAGCTTGGCTAATGCATCTGCTTTGCTATTTTCCGTACGTGGTATGCTTTTCAGAATGTAGGAAGGGATTCGTGTCAGCAGTTGCAGTACTCACCTGCCATATTTTATCAACTCTGTTTTGCATGTCTGATAGTCGCCATTTACTTGGCTAACGACCAGCTAGGAGTATCCATATATGAGGAGGTTTTCAATTCCCATATCGACAACGATTTCAAGATTCGCTATCAAAGATTCATATTCAGCCTCGTTGTTTGTTCTTGGCTCTGTTAAGGAAAGGGCGAAACACATTATTCCTCCTTGCGGAGTCACGAAGATGAGGCTCACCCCGACTTTGATTATAGGAGCATTATGCTTCCGCTTCTTCATAGAAAATGCTTCATCAAAGTAGAGTTCCCATTGGAAATTATTTTCTTCCTTCTCCCCTTTGATTGTGTCGAACGCGTGTTCGTCTGGCAATTCGCAATTTAAGGGAGAATCGGCTGGTATCGGATACTCAGCGAGAAAGTCGGCGATGGCCTGACCTTTCACTGCTTTGAGGGGTCGATACGCTATCAATAATTCCATCAAGAGGAGGGTCTATTTGGAAAGACTTTCTGTTAGTATGGCTCTTGATATCAAATATTTGAGAGGATCCACTTTTGATATGAGATGGACCTCATGTGCCAAGGCGTAGTGTCTGAGCTTCGTTATCGCGAAGATCTGTCCCATGCAATGCTTTTCGATTGGGGAGTAGTTGTTTTCTTCCCCCAGGAGAACTCGACTCAAATAGTAGAGAGCTCTCTCCTCCCCTGGTCATTCTCCTGTGCCCATAACACGCCTAGAGAACCTTCCAGCTGTTGTGTACAGGATGAGGGGTTTTCCTTTAACCGGAGTGGTCAGTACGGGCGGGTTCTGCAGATATTGCTTGATTTCGTTCAGTGCATTTTGGCATCTATGATCCCAGACAAACGGGGTCCCCTTCTTCATTAAATGACAGTAGGGACGGCATTTTCCAGAAAGTTTGGCTATGAACCGCCGGATATACGCGAGTTTTCCTTGGAGAGACCGCAGTTGTTTGAGAGTTCTTAGCGTGGGCATCTCCATAATCGCCTTAATCGTCGAAGGGTCAATTTCGATACCCCGGTGTCGTACATTGAATCCCAAGAATTTGCCTGAGGAGACTCCAAATGCGTATTTGAGAGGATTCATATTCAGATTATATTTCCGAAGATGCTGGAACACTATGTCTAGATGTTCCCAATGTTCCTCATGAGATTTGCTCTTCACCACATGATCATCAACGTAACATTCAACAATCTCATGGATGAAGTCATCAAAGATCTTCGTTATGGCCCTCTGGTAGGTAGCGCCAGCATTCTTTAAACTAAAAGTCATCACTTTGTAGCAGAATATGCCCAGCAGAGTCCGAAAGGCGGTATGCTTTTGGTCTTCAGGATGCATTTTTATTTGATTTGTCACGACCCAAATGTAGCACGTGACCAGCACTTAAAGCACGCGACATCTAAAGACGTCGACGCGGTTCAAGTAAGCCTAAACCCGGAATCTAAACCCTTTAAAAAAAATATTGGAGGTGAGTTTAAAATAGTTATCAGATGGAATCAGTTTAAATAACATTTAAATTTAGCTAAGTATGTTTGAAAAGCATCTATGACGTTTTGAAATTCGACAGTACCTCCTTTGCATTTTTGTATAACCCGATACAACTACAATAATAAAATAGCATCCCAGCGGGAGCTAGCTTCCACGCCCAAACGGTGGAGCAACCTAGCAAACAAAATATGACACACAATGGCGAAGAAAAGAAAAGCGAAACAAGATCAACAATCTAAAATGGTCGACTCTACTGAGTACGACACAACAACACACAAACTCTAAGTCTCGCTTCTAAATCCACAATATACCATTTCTAAGTTGATGAAGTTTTCACTAGATACAAGAATATATGAATAAACAAGTGTGAGTACGATACAATAGTAACCCACTTACCAATCAATCACCGAAAAGAATGTGTGCCTAAGCGTTGATAATCCAAGCGGTAAAACCTGCAAGAAACTGTGGCACAACGGGGATGAGTTGCCAACTCAGTGAAAAAAATATATCTAAAGGTAGAAATTGAAATGCACGACGATACCTAGGTCATAAGTGTAGTACTATCATAATATGTACTAATATACTATATGATATGCATATGTATCATAATGCAACACTAACTATCATGCAATCCCAAGTAGAATATATCCAATGCAAATAACCTATATCTATGTATAAGCCCAATGTAGCCGAATATATATATATATATATATATATATATATATATATATATATATATATATATATATATATATAAACCTCTTTTTTAAAATAACCGCGGAATAGATATGTCACGGCATAAAGCAGACGTGATAGTATGAAATATAATAAGTATTTTACTTAGGATATACGTCCTGCTATTTTGATGGAAAATGTTAAGAGGTTTACAATTTAAAGATCTCAGTGTCACATCAGACATTTCAAAATAATGAGTCTATAGCTCATGTTTGAATTCCTTTTTATGTATAAGAATGCCCGTACGAATATATACAGGTACTGTCCCCCGTATCAGTCCTAATCGGCTACAATAACCATAATCTAATGTATATCTCATGATAACAACATATCAATATATATGTATGGATGTCCAGCATCGACACCCGAAATCAGAAATCTTTCGTGTCCATCACCGATACGTAAATGCAAATATCGTCGACACCATCTCAACAGATGATCGCCACCCGACATCCCTGGCCCCGATCGGTATCCCCTGGATATCCGCCGTACCCAATCGAAACCCCGGTCAGTATCCTCTGGATATCTGCCGTGCTCGTCTCTATCTCCGGTATCGAGTATCCTCGCTAGACTCCCCGCCTATAATGCGGCTTTCCTGCCCTTCAGTCTCGAACCGGGTCCACCATGTATCTGACTGTATATCTCCCCCACTCAGTCCGAATAATAACAAGTCCGAAACCGTATAGCCCCCCCACTCGGTTCGGAATAAATACTCAGAAAACATAAAGCTCATGGAGGACGCCAACTCATCATATACAAAGATATCAAGTAAAGAATGAGAATACTTGTATAGATCATTCTGATGATATATTATATATATACATATATAAAAGTGTCCCATACCACCGATATATATCATCGGGAGTAAATTATACAGAAAATCCATAAGAATCAAATACAACATCTATAGTACAGATATTCGTAATTTACAACAGGAAATAAAGAAAGACTGCTTAATTAAATCATATAGGCATAATGATATCAATTCTACTGTGTCATGGGACTACTAATGATGTGTAGTGTAGCATACGCGTCTGTGCTCGTGCAGCATGGCAATCATTAGTATGCAAATGAATATCATACTAGATTCAATTTAATTCAAATATCCATATCTTAATCAATTACCAAGGCTACTATATATCATAATACTATTTATAAGGATGCGGGGGTGCTATACGCCATCCACCCGACTTCCCCCGTAGATGTAAATCTACTCACCAACTCGTTGTGCTCGCTGAAATCCACGCTGCTATATCCGCCAACTCCGTCTCGAAAATCCTCAAAATCGTATCTATAATCGTATTTATGAAATATCGGCGTAAATATCATATCAAAACCCAAAACAATGAGATAGGCACCCATAAGTTAGAACCTACAGTATACTTAACCCAAAAACGACAATATAATTCTGTTGTTAACGTATAAATGTTAACAGTTCAGTTGCAGTACTGAAATACGGAAAATCATATCGAAATATCGGAAACTTAATTAAAACCTTAACTAACTACTTCCAGATTTCTATGTATACATCTAGAGACAAAACAAACAATACTAGAGACCATAATCTACCCAAAATAGGCCACAAAAGAAAAACCAACACCAAAAGCCACAAGGGGGCCGGCGTCGCCGGAAATTGGGTGCATGTCGCCGGATGGAATAGGGAGTTTGGGGCTCGGGTTTTAAGTGGTGTCTCCTAGTGGTCTCATTATAGTTTTGGTCTTACTAGTTTTTCTAGTAGTTGTACCTGTTAGTTCCAGATTCATTTACAGTAGGCTAAATATCATAATTTCCTAGTTTTCTAACACTGCACACTAAAAACTGATATTGAACTGAAAAGACTAAGTAAAGAGAGAGGAAGATATACTTATGGAGATTGTGTACACAAAGGATTCCAGCTCATGAAGTGCTTGTGGAATCATCTAGGGTTTGGATAAATTTGATGATGTGCACAAGTGATGAAGGAACTAAAGTTTTCTATTTTGAAATAAAGAACACATAGGAATTTAGGTGTTGGAGCTTGAGGAGTAAATTTGTGTTCAGTTGAGAAAACTTAGAAGTTTCTATGTTTTGTGTGATGTAGAGAGAGTATGAGGTGGAGAGTTATGAGGTGAAGGTGGCATGGAGGGAGGAGGAGGTGTCAAGCTTGAAGTAGGATGTGTAAAGTGTGAAGGAGGAGGTGTAGGAAGTTGAGCATGCTTGAGGGTGTGGCGTTGTGAAGGTGTAACCTAGGTTAAATTATAACAATCATAAAAGAATTATCAATTTATCATAACATTTCATGTTACAATTTAAATCTATTTTTCAATTTAAACTCATGTAACATAAAATATGTGAAATGATAAATATATCACTTAAATGTTATTAGCTTAATGAAAGATACAATGTCATATTAAAATAATTAAAATATCATATTTATGATATCACACACTTTTCTTCATATTTACCAAAATAATTACAATTTTACAGATAAAATTTCGATACCAAAAGTCGTATGTGATATCACTTGCAAATTCTATTTAAATTCATATTTAAAATTATAAATTAATATTTATAATTTTCCAAAATGTTCCATGATTGTAGCCTGAAGATCCATCCATGAAGGAGAAGACCTCATGAGTGGACATGTTATCGATCATCATCTCGATAACAGGTACCGGGAAGTCATCTTTTGGGCAAGCTTTCTTAAGGTCCCGAAAGTCCACGCAAATGCGCACTGTCCCATTTTTCTTTATCACTGGAACAATATTGGCAATCCATTCGGGATACTGAACTTCTTGGATGAAACCATAATCAATTAGTTTCTTGATTTTGGCATTGATACTCATCTCGAGTTCGAGCCACATTCTTCTTGGCGCATGTTTGACTGGCTTGACGTCCGACGATATAGCCAGTTTATGCACCGCTATTTTAGGATCCAGTCCCAGCATCTCGGAATAGTTCCATGCGAAGCAGTCTTTATATTGCATAAGCACATCTTTTAAAGTAGCCACCTACTTTTTAGATAGCCGCTCACTGACGAACGTTGGCCTCGGATCGTTTACCGTTCCTAAATAAATTTTCCTTAGGTTGTCCGCCGTAGTATATATCCCATCTTCCAGCTCTTTTGGTTCCGGTAGAAACTCTAAGATCACCTCATCCTCGTCTTCATTTGCGAAGCACTTGAAGGAGTCATCTATAGTCTCGTGCCCTCCCTCCTTTGAGAGTGTTACCACATGGTGGGTATGGGTTTGCTTCAATTCTTGACGTTGAGCCGGTCTTGTCCTTACGGTATAGGTCCTCTTTGGCTCATACTTTTGCGGTCGGGTTACCCTCCAGCTGTCAGACAAAGCGAACTTTCCTTGTTGATACTGGTCTTCGACCCAGTCTTTGATGGCGAAGCAGTCTTCAAGGGGATGACCTGTTGCTCGGTGATACGAGCAATAATCCGGATGACGGACCTCATTTATTTGTTCGGGATGCTGAGACTCCGGAAGCGTCATCATTTGATACTTCATGACAAGGTTGAATATTTTCCTTGTCTTGTCTTGAAGGAGAGAGTATTCCCGACCCATCTTCTTGATAAAGGACGGGTTCCAACCACGTTTTTCTTGATAGCGCGGCTTCTTAGATATACCCTATTGTTTGCGAACGTTGTTTGCGCTCTTTGTCATGTTTTTGCCTCTATTTTCGGATTTTTCCTTCTTGTGAGGACATACAGCGAGCTGGGGATGGAAGGCATCGTAATCTTCTCTTTCTGCAGACTGCTGATTGAGACGCTGTGCTTCGACCTTTTCGTAAATAGCCATTTCGCGGTTCTGATCATCCCAAACCTTCTCTTATTAGCTTGTCAACTTGCTCTTCGAATGGCCAACATGACGTCCTTATAGCGGGATTTTGCTTCGTTTCAACATCACCGCTATCTGGAAAAGCATTCATTTCTTCACCGGAGCTATTTATGTCGCGGCAGTCATGGAATTGCTCCCGTTTCTTGGATTGCACGTATGCAAGCCCAGTCATCTCCATCCTCCCGTCGGGCATATTTCGCTGCGTCCCGGGAACGTCCCAAATTTTGTTGTAGAACCGGGCTTGTTGAGCAGTTTGTTCGAAGGGCACACCTTGGAATCTTAATAAACTTTTCAATCCCTCTGCGTAATATCTGGGTAGACGGATTGGTTGAAGTATGTCAAGCGCAAGTTCGGCACCATGCCGGACTTCTTTTTCCACTTCGGTCTCCATAGATTGATAGAAGAGGATCGCCCTTTCACCTCTTCGCGTGGGAGGGACGTAGAAAGTCTGTAGTTCTTGTACGCTGTATGTATCAAGCGCATCAAGCTCTTTGTAATGTCGTGGCGGAACCATGGTAATTTGTAAACTCTTATCAGCTCCAGTAACGGTTTATGCTGACGGACGAGTGGAGAACACGGCGTTGGGCTCATCCTCGGAGTCACTGCCAAAGACCAAAATATGAATAAATGGTCCGAGCCTGTTGCATTGGGGTTGTCCTGAGTAGAATATCTCTTCATCTTCTTTGGTGTCACTTCCAAAGAACGGGATGGTGGCGACGGCTTTTTGTTTATTCTCCGGCTTATGACAGCTTTCCGTGTCTTTGAAGTCCGGTACGAAGTACTTTGCGTCTTCATATTTTCGGACTTAATTTATGGAGAATGGATTTAGCTCCCCCGTAACACTGTATTCGAGGCCATCTTTAAAATAATTCATACACTGGTGTTGTGTAGAAGGGATGACGTTGTACTCGTGTAACCAAGGCCGGCCGAGCAGGGCGTTGTAGCAAGTCTTGGCATCACCAACATGAAATTTGATGTCAGTGATGAGCATCCCAAAGCGTAATGTCAATATTACGGACCCAAGCATCCGTGATGACTGCGAGTCGAACCCGGAGATGGTAATTTTGTCCCAAGTCAGGTGTTGAACGTTCATGCAAATCTCCTTCAGTACCTTTATGTTGAGAAGGTTGACGGAGAACCCATTGTTGACCAGAAACTTCCCTATTTTGATGTCATGGCAGTACCCGATGCTATATAGAGGACGGTTTTGCTTGCACGTTCCGAGGAGAAGATCTTCATTGCCGAATGTGATGTCAGCTGTATGAACCTCTGCCAGCTCGTCCTTCATCTTTTCTTATGCAAGGAAAGCTTGGAGCTGATCAGGCTCCTGTATTGCCCTGATCAGAGAATCTCTTGCTTCTTTAGACGGGAGGAGAGCATCCAGTATGCTCAGTTGTGAGGGTATCTTCCTCAAATGTTCCATGACATTGTAATTCACTTTGTTTTTCTTAGGCGGGTCCTTGGCTGCGAGCTCTTTGACGACTCTATCATCAAGGGCAATTTCCTCAGGGACTTTTTCCTTCCCCTTGTCTCTTTTGCTCGAACTGTTGTTTGTTGGCCCGAGGTTCTTTTCAGGCAACGTGCGGTTACGCATCTGAATGTTCTTGCAGTTTTTCTTCTCTTCTTCTTTTCCGGAGGTGGATTCTTTGAAGAGAGGACCGAGAGTTATTTCTTCCTCAGAATTGCTCCCGAATGTAAGAACTTGAGATTTTCCTTTTGTCGAATTGGTATCAACCATATGACAGTTGTCAGCCGTTCCTTCACGCTCATCTATCGCGCTTCTTTGCTGTCGACGAGCTTTGCGCTTCATTCGCTTGAAGTGTTGTCGGCGGGCAACGTATCCTTGCCACCACTTCTTGAAGGTATTGCACTCTTCGGTGGGGTGGGTGACCCTCCGATGATATAGGCAATAGTTCAGATGTGAAATCTCTCCGTTGAGGCATGTGGCCTCGGGAATATTTCCCTTGAGAGATGGCAGCTTCATTCCAATTGACAGGGCTTTGGCGAACCGTTTTTTGGTCTTAAAACTGATTTTGTTTGCCGCAGGTGTGCTTCGGTCTAGTTGGAGTACTTTGTGACTCCTCCTTGCTGCGTCTTCTTCATCCTGACGTCGATGCTTGGCCTCTTCGTATATGGACGTTTCACATTCTTGGTCAACTCTGCTCTTTAGAAAAGCTTTGTTTAGCAGTCAGTCAATTAGGCCTTCTAGCAGCTCTGGGGATTTTGACACCGATCATGCCCCTAGTTCCTCTGCGTCGCTTTTCGACGCTGAGAGAGTTTCTTCATTATTTAACGACGAATGAGAAACCATGTGGCAACTTGCTACATAATGTTCGGTTTCTCTCGATGAGCCATTTCCCTCATCATCGTCATTATCTCCGTTCTCAAGTATATGGTTGAGAAACACTTCGAGAGTGACTGGTGTTCGCGCCTTCTGATTCTATTCTTCCAGCGCGTCGATGTACTTCTGTAGGTCCATGCGTTTGTCATCTGGCTGCACAGGCTTTTTGGTCTTCTTCTTTCCTTTCAAAGACTTTGAAGGCTTGACCTAGGTGTTTTGCCCATCGTTAGCAGTTTTTGGTCTGGGACGCGGTTTCAGCATCCCCTCAATGATCTCGGGCTCCAGCGGGATTTTCCACCTGATCACCAGACATGCTAGAAAATCCTTCAGCATTCTTTTGGTTTTAGCTGAAAGGATAACTTCCCATGGAGCTTCTTCCACAAACGAACAAGATGCTCCTGGCATATCCCCCTTTTTAGGAGCGTGCCTCTGTGGCGGGTTCACCCTCCAGTTTTCTGACAGTGCGAATTTCCTTTGACGGTACTGGTCCTCGACCCAGTTCTTGATGATGTAGCAATTCTCAATGGGGTGGCTCACCATTCGGTGATAGGAGCAGTAGTTGGGATTGTTGACGTCGCCGGGCTGTGGTGGACGTTTTGGGTCCGGTAGAGTGATGAGTTTGTTGCGCACTATCAGTTCAAACAGTCTCCTCGTTTTATCATGGGGAAACGAGTAAGCACGTCCTAGCTTCTCTTCTAGGGATTGGCATAGGCGCGCGTTGTTTTGGCGAGCAACTGGTTTCTGGTCACTCGGTTGTTGTTGAGTTTTGGCTATGGAGGCTGCTTTCCCTTTACCCTTTGCATTCCGAGGGTCCATTTTTTAAGAGGAAGGTCCGTGGCCCATCTGGTCCATTTGGGCCAACTTTTTGATCACAGCCTGGAAGGTGGTCGGTTTAAAGAACGTCAAAAACTGGGATACGATCGCCTGAGGATCCAGAGTCCCTATAAACATGCCTACGGCAGGAGCTTCTTCGATGTGTTGTTCACATTTTGACCATAGGTTCCACAACCGGATTGCGTATTGAACCCAGGTCTCTCCTGGATTTACCCTGGCATTGATTAATGCAGTGATCGGGATGCGCTGGCAAACCGTTGCGTGAACAGCAATTCCATTTCCGTGAATGTTTTGACGGAGTCATTTGGGAGTTCCGAGTACCATTCAAACGCCGTTTCTGACAAGATGCCAACGAACTGGCGAAGCAACAATTTGTCGCCGCCTCTAGTATTGCCGCATAAAGCTCTGAACTGAGCAATGTGCTGATGCGGGTTGCTTATTCCTTTGTACACATTGAATTTGGGGATCATATATCCCGGGAGGTACTTGATTTGATCGTACCAGCCTGGGTACGGTCGCTCGATTTTGACGACTTGGCCAACCGCTTCGTTAGCCTGATGAGCTCGTATTTGTTGAGCTATGTGATCATCAAGGGCAGCTATAGAGATCGTTTCCTCCCTGGCTGTTGATAAAGCTGGAAAAGGGTTTGATATTTCCCTTCTGTCGTCCTCCATGATTATCGGCGGGTCTTCAGCTGGAGGTTCTGGCTGGATAATCATTCCAACTATGCCTTGGAATAGGAGCGCCATCTGTTTTATATTAGCAGCTTGTTCTGCGGCCTCCTTATCCTTTCTTTCCAGCACCCTTCGCAGGAACTCTGAATCGGTCTCCTGCTCCTGGCGTTGTTCAGACGCCGATTCCGGCCTTTCTTTTTACCCGGTGAGTGCTGACATTTTCATCAGCATCTCCTGGAGCTTTTGTTGCTACTCCTGAGCTTTTTTCAACGACCGAGTTTGCGGCCGATGACCTACGGAAGCACGGCTCTTTTCTTTTCCGGAAGCCATGTAAACCGTGTGCACGATCATGCCCCCAGACTTGGGGCGTTTGGATCCATCACCTTTAAGATTTGCCGCAGGTGGTGGGATTTTCTTCAGCCTCGTCCTTTTGTGGGAGGTTGAAGTTGTAGAAGCTGTTGTAGCATGCACCTGTGTGAAAGAAGTCCCTCGCTGTATGTTGGAGGGATGATTTTCCTCTTGTCGAACTTTCATTTTCTCCGGTTGACAAGAGTGGTCTTTTTTTATCACAGAGTCCTGGACTTTCCGCCATACCCTGTGGATTTAGGAGGAGGTCCGTTGAGGGGACTTCTCCGGTTTTGCCTACATCATGTTTTCAGCAGGAAGTAGAGATTTCTTCAACACCGCGGTTGGGGAGTCCTTTCGCATCCTCCTAAGCGGTTCAAAGTTGTTCCCGGTTGGAACAACAGCGTCAACTTCCACCATTGGAGCTGGTGGGGTGAATCCGGAGGGGGAGATGCCCCCAGCTCTTCTCACTCGGCGCCAGTGGTTACGTAGAGCGTGCCTTGCAGATGGGACCACCTCAGTTGTGGAAGCGGCTCCGTCGTCCCCCCTGCTTTGGTTAGGGGCTGCTGCTGGTGCCAGCCTTTCGAATTCTGACGTCCGTTGAGAGGGAACGACCAATCTTTCGAAGGCCAACTTTCTGGTAGGGGAAGCACTTTTGATGACTTCGCCCGTAGCAAGAGTTGGGAGGACTATCCTTTTTGGGATAGTCCCTTCAGGTATCGCGAGCCTCTTTGAAGGCCCACTTGAGCTTCGGCTCAGCCTGTTGAAGACTGAGGTGACAAACTTGGACAACCCGTTGAGAGGGGCCGTGGTGGTTGCAAGTCGATCGAAGACCAACTTCTAGGGAGCTTCCTGTGGTGGCACTGGGGTGCTGAAACTTGCTGGCGGGAGCATGGTCCCGAAGAATAATCCAGTGGTGGCTTGAGTCACCTGCCTCGCCGGCATTGAAATGATAGAGGCCACATTGGGCCCATATGTCACTCCTCCAATTGGGGCGGAGCGGGAGTCGCTGTTGCAGTTGGTGCAGCTGGAAGCCATACATGTTCACTTCTTATTTCTGCACAGGAGCAAGACACCAAATCTTAGTACCTCGAATCTAGGGGCAACTATAGCAAGCCGCAATTTTTTTTTGTTCACGAAACACGATACACGAAGTGTGGAGTGGAAAGAGAAAAAGGTCCCACCGGGCATGCCAGAATCTGCTCACCGCCGAAAACGGGGAAGAACCGGGATGGATCGTCCTGCCTAAGTTCCGGGGGAAAATGCTATTTGGATTTATCCTTCCACCTCTCCGAAGATACCAGGTTGATTTATGGTACCGTATATCGGAGGTTTGGACGGATGCGGCCGTTGTAGCAGACTTCGTCAGATTCCCCCTCATTTGCGAGAGGTTTTTTGATTGTGGAGACGCTCTTCCCTACAGGCGCAAGCCCCTGCAGTTAATTACGTTACCGCATCGTGATAACCACTTTCTCCTGCTCCAAAAGTTCACTTCGTGTCGTGTGTGTTTGTTTTATTTTTGGTTACCCGTGGATTGTATATGGAGACTAATTTATGTCATCGCCCATAGGGCATGGATAAGTTCAAATCTGTATATTTTTAGATTTGGGTTTGGGTTGATTTAAGGATCGTTAATCTATTTTGAGATCAAGATTGACTTAAGTGTATGCGAGCAATTGGGGCTCGGTTGTTTTTTTTTGTTAAGGATACATTAGTCCAATTTGAGACTAAGATCCACTTAACAAGGTTTTAGGATCATTTTTATTTCAGATCTAACAAAAGAGCATTTGGGCTCTATTGTTTTAGTTTAAGAACATTTCGGTCCGTTGTCGCCATTTTGGAGGCAACGGTTAGTTTAAGGACATTTCGGTCGTCGACTTGTGCGCAAGTGTATTTGTTACGTGAAAAAGTGAACGGTGTTGATATGGAATGTGCCTAATTTGAGGCAAGATTTTGATTTGAGGTGTGCACGTCAATTTGGAAGTACACCAAAGAGTTGTTGGTTGTCGGGACCCGCCACCTCTCTGAAGACGTTGAAGAATTACAACAACATATATCAGAGGTGTGGAGAGATGTACCCTTAAACCAAATCCCGTATTTGAGGGAAAAAATCATGGTGGATCATCTAAGAATCATTAGTCATTTTTGAGACTAATATTGTCTTAGGAGATATGGGATGAATATCATTTTGGATATCATCAGTTGAAAAATTAATAGTCATGTTTGGGACTAAGATCAATCTGGCTCTCCATAATTACCCAACAGTGCTAAGCACTGAGGCATGCAATGCTCACGTGCATTTTACGTAGGCACTGGATTAGTATTAAATATTAGAGTTCTGTGGCGCTCACATGACACATGCGAGACACTCAAATATGGGCACTGCCCATTTATTTTCCCCTTTTTATATAAGTGCTAAGCACGTGATTCTTATGGCGCTCACGTGTGGAACAAGTGAGGCACCACAAATATGGGCGCTACCCATATGGCTAGAGTTCTCATGCAAAGCACGTGGCTGTCTCTCCCCTTTGTTTTACTGAGGTGCTTCAACATTCACGTCGGAAACATGTTAGGCAGTTTTAGTTATTCTCTTCTTTCATTTGAAGCATTCATATGGGAAACACGTGAGGCTTCAAAATAGTGCTAAGCACTAATTCTGGTTTTGAAGATTTTGGATCATCATCACTGTTTTTTTTAATGGAAGAACTAAGTTCTTTATATATATAGGGTTAAACCCTAATTTTTCAAGGAATTAAATTCCTATATGTCCTCGTTCTTATTTTCTCCTCTCTTTTTTATAACTTAATTCTTTTTCCCTAAGTTTTGAATCTGCAGAGAAAAATCTCCACGATGAGAATTAAATTATCAACTTATGTTGATGTTTGCTTCTGCAAATCTCAACCAGAGGAAGAACTAAGTTCTTGCATGAAGGGTTAAACCCTTAGAGATGCAAAAGCAAGAAAATATGATCTCTGAGTTTTGTTTTCTTTTTACCTAGGATTTCAATGAAACAAGTCTTCTTCTGTGAGAATTAAATTCTCTGTTTATTTTGAAACTTTTCTTTCTTCTTCTCCTTTTTTTAGAAGCTTCTAAGGGGGTTCCATAGTTCACTCTCTATATGAGACTTGAAGTCTTTGGTCCTTTATATAGTAGATGCAAATTTGTTGATTAGTCTGGAGGAAATCTCTCATTGAGAGATTCCAATTGATTTGGAGAATTTTTCCCACCATTGGATCTTTGATCCAAGGGTTTCTGTTTTACAGAACATATTTTTCTTGTTTTTAACAAGATTGGGGCAATATTTTCCCATATGCAGAATCTTATTCTGTAAAAATAGTGATTTTTTATCATCATTGGAATTTTAATCTAAGAGTGCTCGGTTTAACAGAGCACAATCTTTCTTTGTTTAGAAAGATATGAAAAATATTTTCCATCTCATAGGATTTTTGATCCACTAACTTTCTGTTTAACAGAAAATATCCCTCCTCATTAGAAAGCTCAATAGAATTTAATTCTATATTTAATCACCATTGGATCTTTGATCCAACGGTTCCTGGTTGAGTAGAATTTAATTCTACGTAACGGGGCGCCCTCACGTGTTTTAACATGTGAGGCTTATTTAGCTTCCCTTATTTGGTGCCCATATGTTTTGCATATGGACGCTCACGTGTTTAACACGTGAGGTTAATTTAGCCTTTGGCCGTTTACTGTCAATGCTTATATGCTTTGCATAAAAATAGAATTTAATTCTATGCATAGAGTTTAACTCTATCTGAAGCTAATGCTTCAAAGGGGTATCCTTACGTGTTTAATACGTGGCTTTAGGTGTGGGGTCTTTTTTGTGTTTTCGTTCTTTATACATAGGTGCTTACGTGTTTAACACATGAGGCATATTTAGCCTTTAGTTGTTTGATTGCAGCACCTATATGCGTTGCATATAAGCGCTCACGTGTTTAACACGTGAGGCTCATTTAAGCCTAATTGTTTGTTGTTTTCTTTTTAACTGCGGCGCCTATATGCTTTTGCAAATAGGTTCCCACGTGTTTAACACGTGAGACTTGAATAGTAGGGAATTTTCCTCTTCCCTTTTTATAAGGGAACACCACAGAAGGGAAGAGTGCTTAGCACTCACTAGATAGCGCCTAACGCCCAGCACCTCACGGCTCCCTATGTGCGCACCGCAAAAGAGAAGAAAAGAGTGCTTAGCACTTCCCAAGCAGCCCAAAACGGCTGAGTGTTCAACACTTATTGGGCAGCGCCTCATGCGTTCCCCATGTGTACGCCATAAAGAGTACCTAGCACTCCATATAAAAATAAAAGGAGTAAAGTGTTTATCGCTTATTGGGCAATCCCCATGACTGAAAGCTCCACATGATCATATGTGAGCGTCAGAACTCATATAAGTGCTCAGCACTTTTTGCATAAAAAATGGGACTAATTAAACAGAGCCCAAACAAGTTCTTAACACTTTTTCAAAAAAAAAGGGAGATTAAGCAGACTAAAGCACAAATTAGCTAAGTTGCTAAAGTCTTGCAACTGAGTCCAAATGCTCTTTTGCTGGGTCTTAATTAAAGAAGATCCTAAAATGTTGTTAAGTGGTTCTTAGTCTCAAATTGGACTAAAGTATCCTTAACAAAAATTCTTAAGGCCACAATAACCCCATTTTCCCTCAAATACGGGATATGGTTCAAGGGTACATCTCTCCACACCTCTGACATATGTCGTTATAATTCCTCAACATCTTTAGAGAGGTGGTGGGTCCCGATGACCAACAACTCCTCTTAATGCACTTCCAAATTGAAGTGCGTGCCTCAAATCGGATCGTGCCCCAAATTTGGCACATTCCATATCAACATCGTTCGCTCAGCCATGTAACAAATATACGTGCGCGCAAGTTGAATGAAGGACCGAAATGTCCTTAAACTAAATACTCACCCCCAAATATGGCAATATAGGACCGAAACGTCCTTAAACTAATCCTTCGCCTCAAACATGGCGATGATGGACCGAAATGACCCTAAACTAATATTCGCTCCAAACATGGTAATAATGGACCGTGAGGCCTTTAAACTAAAATAATTGAGCCCCAAATGCTCATACATATTTAAGTCGACCTTAATCTTAAACCAGATTAACGGTCCTTAAATAAACCAAACCCAAATCTAAAATATACGGATTTGGAATGATACACGCCCTATGGGAGACAACATAAATTAGTCTCCGTATACAATCCACGGGCAACCTAAACAAACAAAAACACATACGACACGAAGTGAACTTCCGGAGAAGGAGAAAGTGGTTATCGGGATGCGTTAACGTAATTAACTGCAGAGGCTTGCGCCTGCAGGGAAGAGCGTTCCCATAATCAAAACCCCCCACAAAACGAGGGGGAATCTGACGAAGTCACGCTACAACGGTCGCATCCGTCCAAACCTCCGATATATGGCGCCATAAATCAACTTGGCGTCTTTGGAGAGGTGGACGGATAAACCCAAATGGTATCTGACCCCAAAACTCAGGCCAGACGATCCATCCTGGCTCGTCCCCGTTTCCGGCGGTAAATAGATTCTGGCACGCCCGGTGGGACCTTTTTCTCTTTCCACTCCACACTTTGTGTGTCGTGTTTCGCGAACAAAATCGCGGTTCGCTATGGTTGCCCTTGGATTCGAGGTACTAAAATTTGGCGTCTTGCTCCTATGCAGAAAAAGAAGAAAAAATCGACAGCTTCCAACTGCACAACTTGCAACAGAAACTCCCACTCCGTCCCAACTGGAGGAGTGACTTATGGGACCAACGCGGACTCTTTCTTTTCAATGCCGATGGGGAAAGTAACTTAAGCCACTACCGGATTGTTCTTTGGGACCATGATCCCACCAACGAGTTTCAGCGCCCCAGCGCCGCAAGACGAAGCTCCCAAGAAGTCGGTCTTCAATCGACTTGCAACCAAAACGGCCCCTCTCAACGGGTCGTCCAAATTTGATGTCTCAGTTTTCGACAGGCTGAGCTAAAGCTCAGATGTCTCAGTCTTCAACAGGCTGAGCCAGAACCAAAACGGGCTCGCAAAGAGGCTCGTCATACCTGAAGGGGCTGCCCCAAGATGGATAGCCCTCCCAACTCCTCATGCAGGTGAAGTCGTCAAAAGTGCTTCCCCTACCAGAAGATCAGTCTTTGGAAGATTGACCGTTCCTCCGCACTACCGAGGACGGCAGTCTTCAATAGGCTGACACCCGCAACAACCCCTCACCAAATCCGGGGGCATGAAGAAGCCGCTTACAAATATGAGGCGGTCCCATCTGCAAGACATGCTCGACGTCGCCACTGGCGTTGAGTGAAGAAAGTTGGGGGCAACTCCTCCTCTGGACTTACCCCACCAGCTCTAATGGTGGATGTTGATGCTGTTGTTCCAACCGGGAACAGCTTTGATCTACTCGGGAGGGTGCACAAGAACTTTTCAATGTCGGTGCTAAAGAAAACGCCCCCGGCTGCAGAAACCACAGTGCAGGAAAAGCTGGAGCAACCCCATCAATGGCTCTCCTCCTAAATTCACGGGGTCTGGCGAAAAGTCCAGGACTCCGTGATTAATCAAGATTACTCTCATCGACCGAAGAAATCGAAGGCTCTGCAGGAAAAAGATTGTCCCTCCGTCATACAACGAGGGACTTCCTCCACACGGGTGCCTGTTACAACGGCTCCTTTAACTTCGAACTCCCACAAAAGGATGAAGCTGGAGAAAATCCCACCGCCGGTGGCAAACTCCAAAGGCGATGGACCAAAATGCCCTAAGTCTGGGGGCATGATCGTGCACACGGTTTACATGGATTCTGGAAAAGAGGAAAGTCGTGCTTCCGTAGTTCACCGTCCGCAAACTCGGTCACTGACAAAAGCTCATGAGCAACAACAAAAGCTCCAAGAGATGCTGACCAAAATGACAGCACTCACCGGGCAGAAAGAAAGTCTGGATCCAACAGTTGAACAGCGCCAAGAACAGGAGACCGATGCAGTGTTCCTGCGAATGGTGATTGAAAGAAAGGATAAGGAAGCTGCTGAGCAAGCCGCCCACATAAAGCAGATGGCGCTCTTGTTCTAGGATATGGTCAGAATAATGATTCAGCCAGAACCCCCAGCCGAAGATCCACCGATAATCATCGAGGATGACAAAGTGGAAACATCAAACCCTCTTCTGGCCCTATCAGTGTCCAAGGACGAAACGATCTCCAAGGCTGCTCTTGATGATTACATTGCTCAACAAATACGAGCTCATCAAGTAAATGAAGTGGTCAGCCAAATCGTTAGAACGGGGCGACCGTATCTAGGCTGGTATGACCAAATCAAGTACCCGCCAGGATATAAGATCCCCAATTTCCATGTGTACAAGGGGACACGCAACCCCCATCAGCACGTCGTGCAGTTCAGAGCTCTGCACGACAACACTGGAAGCGACGACAAACTACTGCTTTGCCAGTTCGTTGGTAGCCTGTCGGAGACAACCTTTGAATGGTACTCGGAGCTCCCAAATGACTCTGTAAAGACATTTAGAGAGATGGAGCTACTGTTCACACAGCGGTTCGCCAGCGCAAGCGAGCGCACCCCGATCACGGCTTTAATCAATGTCAAGGTAAAGCCGGGAGAAACCTGGGTCCAATAAGCGATCCGGTGGCAGAACCTGTGGTCAAAGTGCGAACAACGCATCAAAGAATATCCCGCCGTGGGCATGTTCATCGGGACTCTAGATCCACAAACAACTGTGTCCCAGTTCATGACGTTCTTCAAGCCCACGACCTTCCAGGATTTAATTAATAAACTGGCCCAAATGGATTAGATGGGTTACGGGCCTTCCTCTTCAGATAAGGACCCTCGAAATGCCAAGAGTAAAGGGAAAGCGGCCTTCGTCGCCAACACTCAACAACAACCCAGCGACTCGAAGCCGACGGGTCGCCAAAACAATACATGTCCACACCTATCCTTAAAAGAAAGGCTAGGATACGCTTACTCGTTTCCCCGCGATAAGACAAGGAGACTATTTTTTTTGGCAATGCGTAACAAACTCATCACATTTCCAGACCCACGGCGTCCATCGCAACCCGGAGACGTCAACTACCCCAACTACTGCTCCTATCACAGAATGGTGAGCCACCCAATTAAGGATTGCTACGTCTTCAAGAACTGGGTCGAGGACCAGTATCAACAGGGGAAGTTTGCGCTTTCTGAGAACTGGAGAGTGAACCCATCACAAAAGCACACTCCCAAAAAGGTGAATGCACCGGGGGAATCTTGCTCGCTTATGGAAGAAACTTCATAGGAAATCGTTCTTTCAGCAAAGACCAAAAAATGCTGAAGGATCTACAGGCATGTCCAGCGGTCAGGTGGAAGAGCCCACTTGAACTTGAAATTATCGAAGGGATGCCGAAACCACATCCCATACCGAAAGTTATTGGCGAAGGGAAAAATCCTAAAGTCAAGCCATCAATGTCTTCGAAGAAAAAGAAGAAGACCAAGAAGCCTGTGCAGCCTGCCGAGTATGACGACAAGCGCACGAACATTCAAAAGTACATCGACGCGTTGGAAGAGTACAACCAGAAGGCACGGACACCAGTCACCCTCGAAGAGTTCCTCAAGCAAATTCTTGAGAACGAAGATAGTGACAACTATGAGGAAAATGAATCATCAGAAGAAACCGAAGACTATGTAGCAAGTTGCCACATGGTCTCCTATTCGTCGTTAAATGATGAAGAAGTTACCTAAGCATCAGAAAACAACGCAGTGGAACTGGAGGCAGATGCGGCGCTAAAATCCTCGAAACTACCAGAAGAAGACCTGATCGATAGGCTGTTAAACGAAGCCTTTCGGAAAAGCAAAGCTGACTGAGAACGCGAAATAGCCATATACGAAAAGGCTAAGCGTCAGCGTCAGGATAAAGAAGATGCGGCGAGGATGAGTCGTAAAGTAATCCAACCAAACCGAAGCACACCTGCGACGCAAAAGAGCGGGATCAAAGCAGAGAAGCGGTTCTCCAAAGCCCTGTCAATGGGAATGAAGCTGCTACATATCATAAGGAACATTCCTGGGGTCATATGCCTCGATGGAGAGGATTCACATCCGAATTACTGCCTATATCATCGGAGGGCTACTCATCCCACCGAAGAATGCAGTGCCTTCAAGAAGTGGTGGCAAGAATATGTTGTCCATCAAAAACATTTCAAGAGGATGAAGCGCGAAGCTCGTCGACAGCAAAAGGGTGCGACAAACGCGCATGAAAAAATGACTGGCAACTTTCATATGGTTGATACCAGTTCGGAAGGGGATAAACCCTAGGTTCTTACTTTCGGGAGCAATTCTGAGGATGATATAACCCCCAGCCCTCTCTTCAAAGACTTCACCTCCTGAAAAGAAGAGGAGGAGAAGAACTGTGAGAACATTTAACTGCGTAACCGCACGCTGCCTGAAAAGAACCTCGGACCTACAAATGGAGGTTCGAGCAAAAGAGACAATGGGAAAGAAAACATCCCTGAGGAAATTTCCCTTAACGATGGAGTCGTCAAAAAGCTCGCAGCTAGGGACCCACCGAAGAAAAACAAAGTGGACTACAATGTCCTAACACATCTGAGGAAAATGCCCTTGCAACTGAGCATACTGGATGCTCTCCTCCTGTCCAAAGAGGCATGCGATTCTCTAATCAAGGCATTACAAGAGCCTGATCAATTCCAAGCATTCCTTGCATAAGAAAGGATGAAGGACGAGATGGCAGAGGTTTACACAGCTGACATCATATTCAGCGATGAAGATCTCTTCCTCGGAACGTGTAAGCATAATCGCCTATTATACGTCACTGGGTACTGCCATGACATCAAAATAGGGAAAATCCCTGTCGACAACGGATCCTCTGTCAACCTTCTCAACGTGAAAGTGCTGAAGGAGATCTGTATGAACGTTCAGCACTTAGCTCGGGACAAAATTACCATCTCCGGGTTGGACTCACAGTCATCACGGACGCTGGGGTCCGTAATTATGACGTTATGCTTCGGCTTGCTCATCACTGACATCAAATTTCATGTCATTGATGCCAAGAATTTCTATAACGCTTTACTCGGCAGGCCTTGGCTTCATGAGTACAACGCCATCCGTTCTACACAACATGAGTGTATGAAGTATTTTAAGGATAGTTTGGAATGCACCGTCACAGGGGAGATGAATCCGTTCTTCATAAACGAGGCCCAGAAATAGGAAGACGCAAAGTACTTCCTACCAGACTGTGAAGATACAGAAAGGTGTCATAAGCCGGAAGATAAACAGAAGTCCGTTGCCACCATCCCGATCTTTGGGAGCGATACCGAGGAAGATGAAGAAATAGTATGCTCGGGGAAACTCCAAGACAACAAGCCCGGACCATCTACTCCCATATTGGTCTTTGGCAGCGACTCTGAGGACGAGGCCAACGCAGTGTTCTCTATCCGCCCGCCAGTGCAAACCCTCGACGAAGAAGATCAGAGCCTGCGAATCACAATGGTTCCGCCTCGGCATTAAAAGGAACTTGATGCGCTCGATACATACAGCATACAGGAACTACTGACTTTCTACGTGCCTCTCAGGCAAAGAGGTGAAAAGACGATCCTCTTTTACCAATCTACGGAGACCAGAGTAGAGAATAAGTCTGGCATGGTGCCGATTTTGCACTCGACGGGCTTCAACCAATCCGTTTGCCAAGATACTAAGTGGAGGGATTGAAAAGGCTGTTAAGATACCAAGGTGTACCCCTCGAACAAACTGTTCGGCAAGCCCAAATTTATAAAAAGATTTAGGATATCCCTGGGACCCAGCGAAAGATGCCCAACGAGAAGATGGAGACAACCGGGCTCGGATACATTCGATCCAGGAAACGAGAGCAGTTCCACAGCTGTCGCGTCATAAAAAAACTCCAGAGAAGAGGAAAATACTCTTCTGAATAGATGTGAAGTTGAAGCAAAGCAAAATTCTGCTCTAAGAACGTTAAGTCCGTCGCTCGAAGAACAAATAGACAAGTTAATAGAGGAGGCTTGTCCAAAGAGTCGAGACAACCACAGCCGCGAAATGGTTATCTATGAAAATCCAAGGCACAACGCCTCAATCAGTAGTCTGTGGAAAAGGAAGACTATAATGCCCTCCATCCCCAGCTCGTTGTATGTCCTCGCAAAAAGGAAAAATCCGGAAATAGAGGCAAAACAGGAAAAAGGGCGCAAACAACGTTCGCAAAAAATAAGGCAGATCTAAGAAGCCGCGCTATCAAGAAAAACGTGGTCAGAACCCGTCCTTTATTAAGAAGATGGGTCAAGAATACTCTTTCTCTCAAGAAAAAATAAGGAAAATATTCAACCTTTTCATGAAGCACCAAATGATGACGCTTCCGTAGTCTCGGCATCCCGAACAAATAAACAAGGTCTATCATCCGGATTATTGCTCCTATCACCGAGCAATAGGCCATCCCCTTAAAAACTGCTTCACCTTCAAAGACTGGATAGAAGACCAATACCGACAAGGTAGGTTCGCTTTATCTGACAGCTGGAGAGTAACCCCGCCACAAAAGCATGAGCCAAAAATGACCTATACCGCAAGGCTAGGACCAGCTCAACGTCAAGAATGGAAGCGAACCCGTACCTGCCTATGGTCATACTCTCAAAAGAGGAAGGGCACGAGATTATGGATGACCTCTACAGGTGCTTCGCAAATGAATACGAAGACAAGATGATCTTAGAGTTTCCATCGGCACCAAAAGAGCTGGAAGACGGGATACACACTACGGCAAACAAGCTAAGGAAAATTGACTTAGGGACGGAAAACGATCCAATGCCAACGTTTGTCAGCGAGATGCTATCTATTAAACAGGTAGCCACATTAAAAGACATGCTCATGAAATATAAAGACTGCTTCGCATGGAACTATTACAAAATGCAAGGTCTAGATCCAAAGGTGGCAGTACATAAACTAGCCATATCGCCGGACATAAAGCCTGTCAAATAGGCGCCAAGAAGAATGCGGCTCGAACTTGAGATCAGTATCAACGCTGAAGTCAAGAAACTAATCGATTCCGGCTTCATCCAAGAGGTTCAATATCCCGACTGGATAGCTAACATCATTCCGGTGATGAAGAAAAATGGGATGGTGTGTATCTGCATGGACTTTCGGGACCTCAACAAAGCTTGCCCGAAAGATGACTTCCCAGTATCTGTTACCGAACTGATGATTGATAACACGTCTACCTATGAGGTCTTCTCCTTCATGGATGAATCTTCAGAATACAATCAAATAAAAATGCATCCTGAAGATCTAAAGTATACTGCCTTTTGGACTCCGTTGGGTATGTTTTGCTACAAGGTGATGCCCTTCGGTCTGAAGAACGCTGGTGCTACCTACCAGAGGGCCATGAAGAAGATCTTTGATGACCTCATCCATGCGATTGTTGAATGCTAGATCGACGACCTGGTGGTGAAAAGCATATCTCACGAGGAGCATTGGGAGCATCTAAAAATAGTGCTCTAACGTCTTCGGAAGTGCAATCTGAAGATGAATCCTTTAAAATGTGTGTTTGGAGTCTCCTCAGGAAAATTCCTAGGATTTATCATACGACGCCGGGGTATCGAAATCGATCTCTCAAAGATCAAGGCGATTACGAAAATGTCCATGTCAAGAACCCTCAAACAGTTGCAATCTCTCTAAAGAAAGCTTGCGTATATCCGGCGGTTCATAGCTAATCTCTCCGGAAAATGACGTCCCTACAGTCATCTGATGAAGAAGGGGACCCCGTTCATCTGGGATCGAAAGTGCCAAAATGCACTAGACAAAATCAAGCAATATCTGCAAAATCCGCCAGTTTTGACAGCTCCAGTTAAAGAAAAACCCCTTGTCCTATATACAACAGCACTTGAGGGTTCTCTAGGCGCGTTATGGGCATAGGAGAACGACCAGGGAAAGGAAAGAGCTTTGTACTATTTGAGTCGAGTCCTCCTGGGGGCAGAAAACAACTACTCCCCCATCGAAAAGTATTGTCTGGTGTTGATCTTCGCGATAACGAAGCTCAGACATTACGCCTTGGCACATGAGGTCCATCTCATATCAAAGGTGTATCCTCTCAAATATCTGATGTCAAGAGCCATACTAAGAGAAAAGCTTGCCAAATCGGCCCTTCTCCAGATGGAGTTCTCGATAACGTATCGACCTCTCAAGGCAGTGAAAGGCCAGTCCATCGCTGACTTTCTCGCCGAGTATCCGATACCAGCCGACTCCCCTTTAAATTGCGAGTTGCCGGATGAACATGCGTTGGACACAATTGAAGGAGAGAACGAATAAAATGATTCCCGATGGGAACTCTACTTCGATGGAGCATCTTCCATGAAGAGGCGAAAGCAAAACACCCCTATAATCAAAGCCGGGGTGGGCCTTATTTTTGTGACTCCATAAAGAGGGATAGTGCGTTATGCAATTTCCATAACAGAGCTGAGGAATAATAAAGAAGCAAAATATGAAGCTTTGCTAGCAGGTCTCAAGATTGCTGTCGACATGGGAATCAATGATCTCCTTAAATATGGAGACTCCCAGCTGATCGTTAGCCAGGTAAATGGAGACTATCAGACATGCAAGCCGGAGCTGATAAAGTATGGCAAAAGAGTGCAATAACTGTTGACACAAATCCCCTCCTACATCCTGGAAAGTATACCGCGAGTGGAAAACATCAAGGCGGATGCGTTGGCCAAATTAGCTAAAGAATTAGCTGATGAAGAACTCGATGACGTAAAGATCATCGTGCAAAGTCGAAGGATCCTCGCGCCAACAAATATATCCTCGAAAGACTTAACAGAGCTATCCAAAGGAAAAAAAATGACCAAACAAGTAGCCCTTCAAATAGAGGACGAAGGAAAGGTCAAGGACTGGAGGGAAGTCTTCATAGACTACTTCAAATCTCGATGAACGCCTGAAAATGCGTCGTCTAGACATCAGTTCGTGAAACGAGCTATGTCATTCACCTTCGTCAATGATACTCTATATAAGAGATCGTCAACAGTCTGTGGCTAAGATGCCTTGGGCCAGAAGAAGCAAAGAGAGCCGTCCAAGAAACTCACAACGGAATCTGCGGTTCTCACTAAGCTGGGCCAAAGATGAAGCTGAAGATCAAAAGAATGGGATATTATTGGCCCACAATGATTCAAGACTGTCTCGACTATGCGAAGCAGTGTAACTCATGTCAAATCCACGGGGACTTCATCCACCAGCATCCAAATCTGCTACACCTAACGGTAGCTAGCTGGCCGTTTGAAATGTGGGGAACTGATATAATCGGCTCCAATGAACCATCATCATCCAAAGGACATCGATTCATACTGGTGAAGACCGATTACTTTTCTAAGTGGGCAGAAGAAATACCACTAAAGGAGGTGAAGACGGATTATATTCTCTATTTCTTCAGGACACATGTCATCTACCGGTTTGGCATTCCGCGACGAATTATTTCGGATAATGGGATGGCCTACAGGAGCCATAAAATAAGCCGCTTTGCACAATAGCATAAAATAGATTAGAGATACTCTTCGGTCTGTAATTCTCGTGCCAACGGTCTAGCTGAAGCTTTCAGCAAAACCTTAATGAAGATTATAAAGAAAACGGTGTCTAGAAACAAAAGAGATTGTCACGAAAATTTGCATGAAGCTCTCTGGGCATACCGCACAACGTTCAAAACAGCTACGAATACAACACCTTATATATTGGTATTAGGCACGGAAGCAGTGCTTCCCCTAGAGATAGAACTCCCTTCTCTACGAGCAGCGGTTTGATATGAGCTAACAGATGAAGAAAATGCTCATCTTCGACTTGAGGAGCTCGACGCCCGCGATGAAACCCGCCTTATAGCACAGCAAAATCTGGAGGCTTATAAGGCAAGGATAACACGATCATATGAAATACTGACCAAGCCGAGAACATTCCTCTATGGCAAACTCGTACTAGTCGTCAAAAGACTAATGATCCCCAATCGTGCAAAACGGAAGAAATTCAAGCCGAACTATGAAGGCCCGTACATCATAGACAAAGTCTACCAAGGTAGAGCCTACCTGCTCATGGATATGCATAGAAAAAGACCCTTCCGGCCAATAAACGGCTGGTTCCTTAAAAAATACTACGCTTGACGGGTCATAACCTAGGTCAGTGATAGATGACGATGCTCGTGTCTGCTCGCTATCTTCCTGAGTCAAAAACTCTGAGAGTAGTATGCAAAGAAGCTCTGTCGCCTCAAAAATGACGATAACGGACTGAGATGTCCTTAAAATAAAAATTCGCCTCAAACATGGTGACAACGGACCGAGATGTCCTTAAACTAGAACCCCGCCTCAAATATGGCGACATCGGACCGTGATGTCCTTAAACTAAAACTTCGTCTCAAAAATGGTGACATCGGACCGAGATGTCCTTAAACTAAAAATTCGCCTCAAACACGGCGACAACGGACCGAGATATCCTTAAACTAGAACCCCGCCTCAAATATGGCGACATCGGACCGTGATGTCCTTAAACTAAAACTTTGTCTCAAAAATGGCAATAACGGACCGAGATGTCCTTAAACTAAAAATTTGCCTCAAACATGGCGACAACGGACCGAGATGTCCTTGAACTGGAACCCCGCCTCAAATATGGCGATATCGGACCGTGATGTCCTTAAACTAAAACTTCGCCTCAAAAACGGCGATAACGGACCGAGATGTCTTTAAACTAAAAATTCGCCTCAGATATGGCGACATCAAACCGAGATGTTCTTAAACTAAAAATTCACCTCAAACATGGCGACATCGAAACAAAAATTCGCTAAACTAAAAATTCGCCTCAAAAATGGCGATAACAAACCAAGATGTCCCTAAACTAGCATATCGCCTCCAAACGGTGATATTCTTTCTTGAGATCTATATTGCAATCAAAGTCTCAACGGCAGAGGTTGCAACTCAAGTCCCACCGGATATGCAGCTACTTTAGCGATGAAGCCATCCCCAAATCCCACTAGTAAATAGATGGGTCACCCGCGGTGAACTACTTTCGAGAGTTCCATTGTTCGTTAAAAAACGGTATGTCCACAAGCAAAATGGGCACGGATGAAAACCCGAAAGGGCGCCGTGAGTAAAAACAGCAGGACTGCCGGCGAGTTTGTGAAAACCCGAAAGGGAATGAACTCGTAAAATAAAAATTCATGGGCACTTGCAAGGTCCTCTCAACTTTGTGAGGAGAAAATACCTGCGTAAGATCCTTACGACTCACAAAGGAACAACACACTTAGGAATCCCCACGATTCTTGTGGAGAAAATTACACTTGTGAGATCCTTACGACTCGTAAGGAGAATTCCCCCTATGAAACCCTCATGGCTCGTAAGATTCAAAAGCCTTAAGCTACAGGGATCTAAACCTTTTCTTAAGCCATCGTATCCCCTAAGTTTCCCTACAGGCGGTCCAATATTGACCCTTGTATACAATCCACGGACACAAATAAACATTTCCCCATCAAGTTCCACCAATGGCGAGAAATATCCCATATGGTGAACAACACTTGTAAGTCCTCTCGACTTATAAGGAGAAAACACTCTTGTAAAGATCCTTACGACTTACAAGAGAAAATACCACTTAGGAGTCCTCACGACTTCTAGGAAGAATGTACACCTACGAGATTCTCTCGACTCGTAGGGAGAAAAACCTTTATGAGACCCTTATGGATCATAAAGACAAAAGCCTTAGTTGACAGGATCCTAACCCTGTCTGTTAAGCCATTTTTGTTCAAATCGACAAAGGCAAATGATGATTCGCTCCTGGCAACATCCCATTTGCAGTGATGTTGATGCCTAAAAAGGTATCAAACTCCAAGTCCTCTCAAGACAAATGATGATTCGCTCCTGGTAATATTCCAGTTGTAGCGATGTTGATGCCAAGGTTGGTATCAGATTCCAAACTCGCAATAAAAAACAGCAGCAAGTAGCAAAAAAATGCATATGAAATAGCCGAAATGGTTGGGCAACTCACAATAAAAAGAAGCGAGTAAATAAAAATAGTCGAAATAATTGGGCACCGCAATAAATAGCCTAAATGATTGGGCAATCGCGACTTTCGCGATATGGAAAGCTGAAAAGATAGAGTATCGCAGAAATATAAAATAAAATAAAATAAAATTTTCTCTGCCTTGCAGGTAGGTCCGCACTGACCCCTGTATACAATCTATGAGCACAATTGAAAGAAAGGGGACTATATTTTCCCATCAGGCTCCATCAAATAGAGAACCAGATCTTAATGGCAACATATACAGCCTAGAGGTCATCTCGAAATTCTTCTCGTTACAGCAGACGTAATGTCAACAAAGGCTCCAAATAGCCAAATCAAAAAGGAGTGACGACAAAATCCCAGCGCCAGCTTGACATTCTTCTCATTACAATAGACGCAATGTCTACAAAGGCTCCAAATAGCCAAAGCAAAAGGGAGTGACAACAAAATCCCGGCTCCAGCTCGACATTCTTCTCGTTACAGCAGATGCAATGTCAACAAAGGCTACAAATAGCCAAATCAAAAAGGAGCAATGGAAAAATCCTAGCTCCAAGTCTTGACGGTACATCTACAACCTAAAGACTACTCCGGCATACCTTCTTATTCTATCAGGGTGCAGACGTAGCGTCAGCAAAGCTCCAACGAGCCAATTCAAATTGGAGCAAAGGTATATTCCTAGCTCCGGACTTCAACTGCAATACATACAGCATAGAGGTCCTACAGATGTCTACCCTACTTCAGCAAAGAAATGGCACGACATCGTCAAACAAAAATGAAGCAACGGCATATTCCCATCTTCAGGGTCTTGAAGGCAACACATATAAAACCTAAAAGATGCCGGATATCATCGCATACCAGCGCGGAGTGGTTATGACTCATCGGGACTCCAAATTGAGCCTAAAGCGACATGGAAAATTCCTAACGCTTGCTCTCTCGACGGTAATACGACCTAATGAGATTACTTGAAGAGGTATTGTCCAGCCCCTGAAGGGATCAGAGAAACGACAGTCACGGGGCTACTCGAATAACAGCTTGAAGACTGCATGTTGAGGAATACATCAGCCAACGCGACGGTACCACGGACTAAAACCCTAGTACCACAAACCTAACGGACCTCTATCGTAAAGAATGGAGGTTATCTATATACAACGTTAGGACAAGTTTTCCTGTAAACCCAAGGGAGGTAAACTAAACAAACTCCGAAATGAGTCCATAAACTAAACAAACTTCGAAATGAGTCCATAAACTAGAAACTCTGAAACGAGTGAATAAATTACAAACTCCGAAATGAGTACATAAACTAGAAACTCCGAAATGAGTCCATAAAGTAGAAACTCCGAAACAAGTGAATAAACTACAAACTCTGAAATGAGTGCATAAAATAGAAACTCCGAAATGGGTGAGTAAACTACAAACTCCGAAATGAGTACATAAACTAGAGACTCCGAAATGAGTGAATAAACTACGGACTCCGAAACTAGTAAGTAAACTAATTAGCGCCACATTAAGATATCAAGACACAGATGAGCACATGCAAAAAAAAGTGTATATTCTTATTCATGAATCAAAGTGTTTAAGAGATACAATTAATACAAAAAGGGGGAATACAATTACAATTGTTAAGGAGGCGGGACTGTCAACAAATTGGCAACCCGCTCACGCGCTCCCCCAGCTCCTCCTTGCATGCTACTACTGCGTCCAGCCCCGCTTCAATTTGAGTCCGTTGTAGCAAGCATGACGAAAGCTTCTCAGTGATTTCCTGCTTGGCAACTTCGCAATCTTGCATGCCCCGCTCGGTAAAGTCGAGCTTCTGCCTCAGCACCAGCCCATCAAAAATACATTGTTGGAGGTTTTCGAAAATAACTTGCAGTTGCATGGCATTCGCTTCAATCTGGGCACGCAATTGGATGGATTCGCCAGAAGTCGTCTCATGCTTCTTTCGCTTCAGGGTCAAGTTTTGTTTAAAATATTGAATGAAATCGGCACTTTGCTTGATCTACGCGACCCGCTGAGCCTTCAAGATCAATACTTTAGGAGCGAGACGCTTGAGCTCGATCTCATGCAGACAAGCCTCGATCCTCTTACAATAGTCGACCCAAAAGACGACGAAATCTTCATTGTGGAAATTCATAAGCGTCGCCTGCATAGGATTGATTTCGTCAGCGAAATCCGCAGCAGAGGTGAGAGCTTCGGCATCAAGATCTTCGATAAATTCGCTTAACATTCGCCTGCTAGTCACCGCGCCCCTAAAAGATTGACGCTTAGCAAAAGGTCCCGTAGGCTTGGAAATGCGAGACTCAAAAGGGACCGAAGTCGGTGTAGTTGCAGCAAAACAAATCATGCACGAATAAGGGTCAGATTTCAACTTGAAAGATAAAGAAGAAAGCTGATGGATGAGATCTACCGTTCGAGCTGTTGAAAGTGGCAAGACATGGAGCACAGGAGGCGCGGCTATTACTTCGCTCCCTCCCTCGAGCCGTGATATTGTGGTCAATACGAGGAAAGCTTAGCAACATAAAGCTTACTCATGGAAAGAAGAGACACTAATCGACAATATACTAACCAATGCCGGAAGGGGGAACGGATTCCGATTGAAAGGCAAAATGTAGGCTTAACACTTGGTGTGTGTGATCAAATAGCACTCCTGAAGGATTGCAATAATATATGGTTAATGCAAGAAAATGGTATCTACAGTGAAGCAAATAAATGAGAAATCTTTACCTTCCAAAATTCGGGGAGATGTAGAAGAGAGGGGAGGAACCGTGATATTCAGGGCAATGACCAGCGGTAATTCTTCAATCAGTACTGCATCAAGGTTTACCGCGCCTATGCTCAGAATAAAGGAGATATCATTAGAGATATCTAGCGGGATTAAAACTCAAAAATAATAACCCAAGGAGTACTTGACAGGGAAGAAACCGACATAGTGCCCGAAGCGTTACCAATTGTGACGGCTTCCCTGGTTTCCATTGGAAAAGTAGATTCAGCATCCACACCTTCATCCCCTGACTCGATAAGGGCTGTCGTAATTCATGCATCACCCGCCGATATCACGGATCCACAGGAAGAAGAAGCGGCAGTCGGAACGATCCCAGATTCCAAAGAAAGGTTGTCCACTTCAGGCTCTTTAGTCGCCGGCACTCCACCTGCCACGCAATCACCTAAATTTGGCCCTGTTAAAAAAATGTGTGTGTTATGATGCAAGAAAAAGGCTGTTACTAAGAACCGTACGTTGTTCTACCTTGAAATAGTCGTTCAATCTCTTCTCGAGCCGCAAGCGCAACCTGTCTATAGGCAGTAGACAGTGCAGAAGGAACATCCACCATAGGAATGCCAGAGGGTTGGGCATTATTCGAACCCGCGCCCGCACCCAAAAGAACCTGACGTTCCCTCACAGCGTGCTTTCTACGCTTCCTCTCGGCCTGGGCTGTATGAACCGATCGCCTCAAAACTTCTAATAGGGGGACATCATCGTCCAAATCGAGCTCGGCCTTCGGATCCGCTGTGGCATCCATCATCGGCTGCTTCTGCAATGCCTCCTGCAGTGGCCTTGGGAAGGCATCTGCCGTAGTCGGTGGCTCTGAAGGCTTTTCTGCATCACCACTCAGGGTTGGAATTACATTCGGAACAACCTGGGTTGTAGTGGTTCCTGTAATAGGATAAAGAAAAGGGTCAGATCATGAATAAAAAGAACTAAAAATATAAAGGTGTAGTAAAACGAATCATACTAAGGCCCAAGGAGGCATGGAGCTTCTCTTCCTCCTCAAACGTCTTGAGGGAAGCCGAGAGAGCCTCTTTAGCAGAATTACCTATTAAGGAAAAGAGCATTAGTAAAGCATAATAAATTCAAAAAAAGGGAGGGGATATATACAGGAGAGTATAAATGAAGTATACTAGACTCCGAAATAGAGGCTAATGCTGCCTGTTCATGCACCAGTCGTTTGGAAGCTTCAATGGCAGCCTGAAGATCGGCATCAGTCACAGGTGCATCGAACAGACCGACATTGGTGCCATACTCGCACAAGCCTTCGCTATAGGGGGCATGGGGCTCCTGGCCGAATACGACGTAAGCAAAAAATAAGGATTTCCTTTTCTTCTGCGGAATGACAACAACGGCCGATGATAAAAGCTTCCGCTTAACATGCTTCTTCAGACGGCGGGTCCCGATCTCCAAACCAATGCCCGATTCCGGAGACACCACAGTCACCGCTGTCGCAGGAACATCTGGTCGAGGCTTAGTAGGAAAAGCACGCAGGGCTATAATCATGGTGATCTCCCTCAAAGAAGGGAGCACGGCTTCCCGTCGCTTCAGTGGGATCGCTGGATTACTGGCTGGGACAGCATCCTTGTGGTCAAGCAGGAGCCGCCTCTCCTCCTTGATGACAGAACCCGTTTCATACTGATACCAAGCAATGTAAGCATTTGAAACCTTTGGAATATACCTCGGCTCGCTGACGAGAAAATGGGACCCCGTATTTAATCGCATGAAATGATGCACCATGCTGCGAATGCCCTCTTCTGTAGCAACCGAATCAATCAAGAACGCCTCGAGAGGAACGCCTTGGTTGTAACCCGATTGCTGGGCAAAGAGATGCGGGTTATACCTCATAAATAGCACCGAGACGTTCTGTCTAAATACTAGAAAACCTGGCCTGATAGTATACAAGTGCACAACCTCTCGAGCCCTCAACACGGAAACCCCGTCCTTGAAAACATCATGCAACGGGTGGATTGCCTTGGAAGATTCTTTGCCGTTGGTCAGGAATTTATCGAGAAAGGTCATACCATCCCCAACCATGCGTGGGCGAAGGAGAAATCGCCAAGCCTCCCGCTGTGTTGGGTCTGGAGCAGAAGCGTCGACCAAATGCATGACCCGGGGAAAATTGTAGCCTTCGTAAAATCGGGGTCGTTTATGAACACCAAAAACACCCAGCACGTGCATCTCGATCCATGAGGTGAAGTAGTGCAATGGGAGATTTACGGATTTACCCCCGGCTGAGTAGTGTCAGCTGCTAAGCTCAGGCCATGATATAAATGAGCCAGTCCCGCGATCCCAATGGCCATGCGCGTCCCCGTGGAGATGTGATGAGCTGGATAAAACACAGATGGTCTCATATAGCGGGGGTGCGTCGTAACCAACTCAGCCACAAACCGATAAACCCTATAAAGAACATCTCCTCGTCAATGTCTGGGGCTGCAATCTCTGTGAAGGGGACGACTGGAGTATCTGGAATAAAGAATTTCTTTAAATCTGCCTCCGCAGTTGGCAAGTTGTCCAAACCAAATCCGAATGGGTCATCGAGTTTGGCGACCTTGACGGCTTGTTTAGATAGAGCCTCTGGACGAAGAAAGCAGGCGATGAAATCTGCGAAGCTAACTCCGTGCCTACCAGACTCTAAGAATAAGCTCTCGTACATGTTCAACACCTTAATCAAGCTCAAGAACTGATGTTGAACGGAATTCTCCAGAGTAAAACCCATTACCACTGATTTGGTGGCAAAGATATACTTGTCGGGGGGAAGTACCTCCTCATAATGTTCCCCTCTGATGGGCAATCCGGATATCTCCGCAAATTCCTCCAATGAGATTGAAACCTCCCGATCTGATAAAAGAAATGTGTGTGTCGGGATGTTCCATTGTTCCAGAAAAGATTTGACCCACCACACATGAGGAGTGTGGTAGTGAAAAAGGGACGCATAGATCGCGGGATACAGCCCGGTATTCAATAGCAACGATTTCTTGGCCGACAGGATATATTGGGCCAACTGTAGATAGCCAATCGAATAACGGGGAGTCATTCCTATCATGTAAACTTTCCCCTAAGGACGCGACTCTCCTTGGCATATGCGTCGCCCTGATATGTCCAAGGCCATCGGCGGCTGCACTGGTATTTATACCATGGAAGGCTGAAGATGACCTTCCGAGGTCCAATTGACCTCTTTTACTGCGTAAGTTACTTAAGGCGGGTCAGCGTATTGGATCGCTGGGATCGTTTCCTAAGGCGCTACGCAAGTAAAACTGCACCGATCCTGGATAATTTGACTGTACCATAACCCCCATAGATGAAGAGACTTTCGCTCTGGGTCATAGTCCTTAATAAGTGCGAAGACTTCCCGGTATGTGGGTGCGTTGGCGAAAGAACTCTCCGAGCGAATGAAGGGGAAGAAGGAATCGGAAGTCATAGTAACTTCATAAAAATAGAGGAGAAAGGATTAATTATCGACACAATGATCGAGACTTTAACATTCCTTTACACCTAAAATTGTACTGCACCATAGTTCAAAGAGAAAGGGACAGGGGGCCCCACGAAATCAATGTAACACCCCTTCAATGATGCGGCAGTCACTCATTGAAAGAATCCAAAAGGATTCTCATTTAATGAGAAAATCTCATTGAACTATGGAGTTAAACTCCCTCGAGAAATGTGTTCTGCAAACAGATTTCAAATCTGCAAGGAAAATAAGAAAGGGAATAAAATTCCCAAAAGAATTTCTTTAAAAGAAATCTTTTTTAGAGCCAAGCTCTGTAGAATAATGGGATAAAATCCTAGACAACCACTCGGGAAATAGAAGTAAATTCCAAACGGCCTTCAAAAAAATCAAAGCTAGTAACAGGGTAAAACCCTAAAGATCTTTAAGACCTATGGTTTACTCAAGTAAAAGTCTTAGATTTCTAAGAAATCATTACAAGAGAAGAGCAAAGCTCTGTTAATGGGGTTAGAAAAACCAGAACATGAAGAGATTCTTTCAAGAGTTTCTTCAGGAGTTAAATCATGGTCACGGCTCTTACCAATTTTGACAGAGTTTTAACTCTAAGAGGAGTTTCTTTAAACAGAGATCTGAGCTCTGAAAAGAGAATTAAATTCTCAGGGAAGGAAGAAGACTCAAGAAGATGAACAGCAGTCATCACAAGGGCCAAAGACCTTATTTATAAAACATAAGAAGATGGTTCAACTTCCCAGAAGATCGGACGGTGAAAAAGGTGCCACCGCTGCACTCACGTATGAGCCACATGAGCGCAGCATAGGGGGCAATTGTTTCCCCCAATAAAAGAGAAAAGCTATGTTCAAAATTAATGAGGCAGCGCCTCACATGCTCCTCACGTGGGCGCCAGTCTGTAAAGCACAAAAAATCTATTAGATTAAATAAGAGTTAAAACTCTCATATAGCGTCGCACGTGCTCCTCACGCGGACGCCAGTGTGCAAAGCAAAAAAGAATCTATTAGATTACATAAGAGTTAAAACTCTCATATAACGCCGCACGTGCTCCTCACTCGGTCGCCAGTGTGCAAAGCACAAAAGAATCTATTAAATTAAAAAAGAGTTAAAACTCTCAGATGGCGCCCACATGCACAACAAGTGAGCACCGGCGCCAAAGTAGAATTAAATTCTACTCTCTGTTAAATAAAGCCATTGGATCAAAAATCCAACGGAGATGATAAATCATCAAGATACAGAATTAAATTCTGTTGGGAGAAAACATTCCCCAAATCGGATCATAGAATAAAATTCTATTTTGGGATATATTCTCTCAATCTTTCTAAACAAGAAAGATTGCCCTCTATAAAACAGAGAACTCTTGGATTAAAAATCCAATGGTGATGGGAAAATATTTTCCAAATCTGGTTAAAAACAGGAAAATATTTTCCAAATGTGGTTAAAAACAGGAAAATATATTCTGTAAAACAAAAACGCTTGGATCAAAGATCCAATGGTGGGTAAAATTCCCCAAATCAATTAGGATCTGTTAATGGGAGATTTTCTCAAAGCTAATCAACAAATTACCTCCACTATATAAAGAACCAAAGATTTAAAGTCTGAGAGAGAGGAACCGCCTATAAGCTTCTAAAAACAAAACATAAAGCTTCAAAAATAATAGAGAATTAAATTCTCAAGGAAGAAGATCTCCCTCCTTAAAAACTCTAGGTAAATAAAAAAAATAGAGATCAATACATCTCACTTACCTATTGAACGGTTTAACCCTTTTAAAAGAACTTAGTTCTTTTTCTGGATCTGAGATCCATAAGACAAATCTTCCATAAGTTGAGAATTTAATTCTCATCGAGAGGAACTTGTTCTTGAGAATCAAAGATTCAGAAAAGAACTAGGAATTGAATTCCTCAACAAAAAAAAAAGTATATAAGAGAAACTTAGTTCTCATAAAAGAACTTGGTTCCTAAAAATGAAGCTTGATCCTAGATTTGTAAAACAAAAATCCTATTGATCATTAATGGGCAAAAATGCTATCAGCAGAGAAGAAAAGCGTCCAGTTCCGCATGTGTTCCTCACGTGAGCGCTACAAAAGAGTGTTTAGCACTCACTAGACAGCGCCCAGCTATCACGCCCCGCTTCTCAGTATACGACGAAGGGGACGCGACTGGTCCGCTACGTATTTACTCAGAAGCAAATACGCTAAGCGTAACTAAGCAATATAAAAGAAAATACACAAGAGACAAGATATAATAAAAACAGCAACTTTTATTTGTTAACATTCTTTTATACAATGCATAAAAAGGAAATACAACTGAAATAAAACGATGCCTAAACAATGGCATAACAGGAAATGAAAAGTACTAAATGGAAAATATACAATGAAACTAGAGGTCTGGTTCTTCAGCAAGCTGATCCAAGTCTTCTGCAGATGGCTCGATCTCTGTCGGGTCCAAACCACCTGACGACATTCAAAGAAGAAAGAAATAGAATGTCGTCAGCGAACAGATCGCTTGGTAAGTCCCAAAGATAAGGGAGAAGTAGAAACGAATAAAGAGAGAGAGTGTAGCTTTTAATGTTGTATTATATTGTTGTAATGTTGTATTAACGCTGTTGTTTGTAGCTTGGTACAGAAGAATACCAGTGTATACGAGAGGGGTCTCAGTATGGTAGAGATCAGGGCAAATGGAAGTACAAGGCTCCGTTATACAACCCGGAACAACGGCAACTGGATTCATGTTAGATGTCTTAATCTTACTGTCTCGTGCCACCTTTAACACCTTCCGTACCAATCTACCCCTTAAACCCCGTAGTGTTTTGATTGTATTGTTTGTCTTGTAAATTGTATTGATTGTATAATTGAAAGACTGACCGAAACCATGATATTAGTAAACGGATGTAACCGTAGAATCATGTAAATGGAATAACTGGAGAACCATGTAAATGGAATGTATATCCATGGTTTGGTTCGGTCAAGTCGTATAGATTGATATTTGGATTCATGGATTCATGTTGAAGATTGTAGATTGTAGATTGACTTGAATCATATTCAAGTCAGATTAATCATACTCAAACCCGAGTCAGACAATTAGAAATGTAAATCTATGTCTTGATTAATTTGTACCTATAATTTGCTAGGGTCCTTAGAGAAATTTATAAAACTTGAGGGGGGGTTATGTAAAAATACTTTTATATACTTTTCAAAATACATCTCAAGTATTCATTATTCGTCTTTAGAGTTGTAAAGAAGGTTGATTTTATATTGTGATATTTCTAGTGAAAATATCCTAATTTCATAAATAAAGGTATTTATTTGTAATATCGATTTATTTGGAATTCATGGTATTTTAATGTAAAATTTGTTCTTGTGATTTTTAGAAAAAAGTGGAATATTTATATCATAACAAAATAAGTATTTTAATGATAAATATACATATATTTATACAAAAATAATTTTAATATATTTTTTATATTCTAAAAATCTCATTTTTTTAAGATGTCGTATTTTAAATCTTTCGAGACCGAATGCTCCTTGCGGAGGTCTGAATCTCGCACTACTAAGCCCGAGGATGTGCGATAATCTGCACCATCCCGAACGGGTTCCCCAAAATGGGTTGTAGCGGCGCTTTGCAAAGATTGTATAAATACTAATCCTTAAGAAAACGGTTTTATGAAGTAAGTGGTATTTATTTGTAAAGATGTCAATTTTCCGTATTCTATATTCTAGGGTCTCCTAAGTCAACTAGACTATTCCTAACTGGTCCAAAACGACAAGTTGTGAGATGCCTCAAATCGTCTCTTCACCGCCAATTGTGGCCAGGTAAGTACAAGTGAAGAAAGGAGGGATCCGCTCACGAATCACCGTGAGACGGGCATTTTAAAGTTACCTTTCTCACTTACCTAGCCTAGACACCACAAAGTCAGGTTTAGAGAAACGACTGATTTCCACAACTTATCCTATTTTCATAATAAGTGGTATTTATTTAAAAAGTGTATCAATACTAAATCTTTTAGAAATGGCTTTATTTAGTAAAGGGTATTTAAATGAAAATGTTTGTTTTTCCCGTATTCTAAGTTTTCAATGGTATCGTGTTAGGTTGTATATGAGTGTGTGAGGAGATAGGTCGTTACCTCGTGCTCTACTTTAAAGGTATAGCAAATTTAATGGAGTTAAATGTAGAATTGAAACAATGTGGTATTTAAGTGAAAAATACGATAAATTGAAATAGCCATCATTTCTTGTAATGAAACTTGATCAATTTGGTTGATTAGTGTTTAATAGTCAACATGAGGAAGTTTAAGTATGATTGTATTAGTGAGAAGTGGAATTTTATAAGAAACCGAATCGGAAATCGGATTTGTTCCGATTCCGTCGGGTTTTGTAAAACCGTATTTTTTTGATAGAAGAGATAGATAGGAATTGGGACTTACGGGTTTTAGATCACACAAGAGAGTGAGAGGAAAGTAGAGGAATTGCCGATGTGTTGCGTCGTCGCCGGTAGTTCCTAAAACGGTCGCCGGAAGTTTGCCGTAGATTTCGTCGGAGCTTCGGTTTGAGCTTGTTTTCAAAGTACACAAGTTTTCTTAGAATTTTGAGAGAGTGGGCTCAGAATTTTGGGGTGAGAGGATAGAGGGTAGGGGTGGTATTTATAGGGTTAGGCTAGGGTTAGGGTAGGTGAAAAGTTAAAATAAAAAATGTGATAAAAAAAGTGTATTAAAAGTGGAGTGATTGGGGTTTTAGAATAGCTCTGGAAGTGGTCTGAGGCTGAAATTTTGCAGGTGCATAGGGAATATGAAAAGACAAAACTTTCATGTTGGGGCCGTCGCCGGAATCGGCCGACTCGGTCGTGACTCGGTTTGAGGACTGAGTCAAACCGAGTCAAGGCCGATTTGGCTGATTACCGGCCGAGTCAGGCGGCCGGGATCGCCCCCGACGGTTTATCTAACTCCTGGAAATGTTACATCTTTGGGTGTAGTGGGGTTTTTGTGAGATATGCACGTGTAAACTCTTGGTATTCTAAAGGTTTTTTAAAAAATCAATATTAAAAATAATGTGGGGTATGGGATTTGAACTCTGGTGGCTTGGTTCAGCAGTGCAAGGTATTACCAATGAGCTACAAGCTCCTTCTTGTAATTATGGAGCTAATTAATTACTTAAAATAATAACAGTAAATATAAATACCCCAAGTATACATTAATTTTAAAGTAAATTTTTGTACACTAAAAATGGAGTTGTTACATTCTTTTAACTTGTAATTAAAAAGTAAAATAATTACTTATAGCTTGTGCTCAGGCTAAAATACCCCTTTATGGATTTTTTGAATTTTTTTTGTAAAAACTTGTATTGGAAATTTGGGGTTGTTACATTCTACTCTCCTTATAAAAATTTCGTCCTTGAAATTTGTAAAAGGAAAGTGTAACAGTTTCAGGAAAAGTCTGGTGACGGGAGTATAGATAGTGTATAAAAATAACAAAGTGATACAAGGGTGAAAAAGGCTTACCGGTGTTACCTTGACCTACAGTCTCGGCTTCTACGGCTTCTAATGTGAATGTTTGTCGCCGTGGTACATTCCTTCTAGCTGGAGGCACATTCTGCCTTTGGGGCATGTTTCTCTGCCCTTTAGGCATGTCCCTCATTGCTTGTTGGAATTGGTAAGTAGGCTGTGCAGGTGGTGGAGCAGGTAGTGCAGGACGAGTTGCCGGAGCCTGGATAGCTGGCCGCTGCGGGTAGTTGGTAGGTATGTGAGCTGTGTTGTATCTATATGGACAGGTCTCAATTCTGTGATTGGATGTGCCACAAATTAGACACGGGCCTTTTGCGCGTCTACAGTCTTTCCACAAGTGTCCCTTTCTATGGCAGTAGTGGAAAATTTCTTCAGTTCTCCTGGATTCAAACGATGGCCTGGAAGGGGCTCTTCCTGCCATTTGATTGGCATGGCGTTTCAAAAAGGCAGATTGAGGTCTGCCCCTCGCCTTTATTACTGCCTCATAACTGCGGGCAGCTTCCAAAGCATCCTCATGAGTCAGAAATTTCCCTGTGGCTAGTGCAGCCTGAATTTCCGTATCCAAACCTTGTTGAAAGCGACGGGCTCTGATCTTGTCCGTCGGTATCAAGTGTGCCGCGAATCGGCTTAGCATGGTGAATTCAACGTCGTACTCATCCACTGACTTGTCCCACATCGAACCTTGTTGTAGATGAATGAACTGTTGCTCCATGGCAAACCTGGCAGTCACAGGGAAGTACTTCGCGTCGAACTTCTCACGAAAAGTCTTCCATTCAATAGGCTGTATAAGACGGCTTTCTTCCGCCTTCCACCGGTTGCGAGCATTGTCCGTGAGCTGCAGTTTCGCCACACGGACCCAAGCTATGTCTGGCACTCGTGCTGCTGCCAGATCATCCTCTATACTTTGTGCCCATTCCTCAGCTTCAAGTGGGCTTCCCTTTCCGGAGAACTGCTTGGGATTTAAAGCCCTGAATTGCTTTACCCCAGGTGCGTCAGTCTCGGGATGGTGCAGGAGTTGTTGATGTCCCTCAAGAAGGCTGCGAATCGCCTCATGTAGCACTGTTTGCTCGGTGGGTGGTGTAGGAACAGCAGAAACGATTGGTAGTGGAGGTGGAGGTGTGTTGTTGGCGTTGGTGCTGGTGTTGTTCAGGGAATCCATAACCTTGAAAAAGATTTAGGTTAGGACAGATTCAAGTACATGAAATGATAAGATTCAAGGGATATGAAATTGTAAGATTCAAGGAACATGAATTGTAAAGAATGTTTTAGTTGCTGGTTCTTGTGTTATATTGCTTAGGTTGTTCACGCAGAACAGAACTGCATGATAGGGTTTCATACAGCTCTGACCTGCATGGGCCACCAACAAAACCTGTCATGCCCCGCTTCCCAGTATACGGCGAAGGGGACGCGACTGGTCCGCTACGTATTTACTCAGAAGCAAATACGCTAAGCGTAACTAAGCAATATAAAAGAAAATACACAAGAGACAAGATATAATAAAAACAACAACTTTTATTTATTAACATTCTTTTGTACAATGCATGAAAAGGAAATACAACTGAAATAAAACGATGCCTAAACAATGGCATAACAGGAAATGAAAAGTACTAAATGGAAAATATACAATGAAACTAGAGGTCTGGTTCTTCAGCAAGCTGATCCAAGTCTTCTGCAGATGGCTCGATCTCTGTCGGGTCCAAACCACCTGACGACATTCAAAGAAGAAAGAAATAGAATGTCGTCAACGAACAGATCGCTCGGTAAGTCCCAAAGATAAGGGAGAAGTAGAAAAGAAGAAAGAGAGAGAGAGGGAGTAGCTTTTAATGTTGTATTATATTGTTATAATGTTGTATTAACGCTGTTGTTTGTAGCTTGGTACAGAAGAATACCAGTGTATACAAGAGGGGTCTCAGTATGCTACAGACCAGAGCAAATGGAAGTACAAGGCTCCATTATACAACCCGGAACAACGGCAATTGGATTCATGTTAGGTGTCTTAATCTTACCGTCTCGTGCCACCTTTAACACCTTCCGTACCAATCTACCCCTTAAACCCCGTAGTGTTTTGATTGTATTGTTTATCTTGTAAACTGTATTGATTGTATAATTGAAAGACTAACCGAAACCATGATATCAGTAAACGGATGTAACCGTAGAATCAAGTAAATGGAATAACTGGAGAACCATGTAAATGGAATGTATATCCATGGTTTGGTTCGGTCAAGTCGTATAGATTGATATTTGGATTCATGGATTCATGTTGAAGATTGTAGATTGTAGATTGACTTGAATCATATTCAAGTCAGATTAATCATACTCAAACCCGAGTCAGACAATTGGAAATGTAAATCGAAGTCTTGATTAATTCGTATCTATAATTTGTTAGGGTCCTTAGGGAAATTTATAAAACTTGAGGGGGTTTTATGTAAAAATACTTTTATATACTTTTCAAAATACACCTCAAGTATTCATTATTCTTCTTTAGAGTTGTAATGAAGGTGGATTTTATATTGTGATATTTGTAGTGAAAATATCCTAATTTCATAAATAAAGGTATTTATTTGTAATATCGATTTATTTGGAATTCATGGTATTTTAGTGTAAAATTTGTTCTTGTGATTTTTAGAAAAAGGTGGAATATTTATATCATAACAAAATAGGTATTTTAATGATAAATATACATATATTTATACAAAAATAATTTTAATATATTTTTTATATTCTAAAAATCTCATTTTCTTAAGATTTCGTATTTTAAATCTTTCGAGACCGAATGCTCCTTGCGGAGGTCTGAATCTCGCACTACTAAGCCCGAGGATGTGCGATAATCCGCACCATCCCAAATGGGTTCCCCAAAATAGGTTGTAGCGGCGCTTTGCAAAGATTGTATAAATACTAATCCTTTAGAAAACGGTTTTATGAAGTAAGTGGTATTTATTTGTAAAGATATCAATTTTCCGTATTCTATGTTCTAGGGTCTCCTAAGTCAACTAGATTATTCCTAACTGGTCCAAAACGACAAGTTGTGAGATGCCTCAAATCGTCTCTTCACCGCCAATTATGGCCACGTAAGTACAAGTGAAGAAAGGAGGGATCCGCTCACGAATCACCGTGAGACGGGCCTTTTAAAGTTATCTTTCTCACTTGCCTAGCCTAGACACCACAAAGTCAGGTTTAGAGAAACGACTGATGTCCACAACTTATCCTATTTTCATAATAAGTGGTATTTATTTAAAAAGTGTATCAATACTAAATCTTTTAGAAATGGCTTTATTTAGTAAAGGGTATTTAAATGAAAATGTTTGTTTTTCCCGTATTCTAAGTTTTCGATGGTATCGTGTTAGGTTGTATATGAGTGTGTGAGGAGATAGGTCATTACCTCGTGTTCTACTTTAAATGTATAGCAAGTTTAATGGAGTTAAATGTAGAATTGAAACAATGTGGTATTTAAGTGAAAAATACGATAAATTGAAATAGCCATCATTTCATGTAATGAAACTTGATCAATTTGGTTGATTAGTGTTTAATAGTCAACATGAGGAACTTTAAGTATGATTGTATTAGTGAGAAGTGGAATTTTATAAGAAACCGAATCGGAAATCGGATTTGTTCTGATTCCGTCGGGTTTTGTAAAACCATATTTTTTTGATAGAAGAGATAGGTAGGAATTGGGACATACGGGTTTTAGATCACATAAGAGAGGGAGAGGGAAGTAGAGGAATCGCCGATGTGTTGCGTCGTCGCCGGTAGTTCCTAAAACGGTCGCCGGAAGTTTGCCGTAGATTTCGCCGGAGCTTCGCCTCGAGCTTGTTTTCAAAGTACACAAGTTTTCTTGGAATTTTGAGAGGGTGGGCTCAGAATTTTGGGGTGAGAGGGTAGAGAGTAGGGGTGGTATTTATCGGGTTAGGCTAGGGTTAGGGTAGGTGAAAGCTTAAAATGAAAAATGTGATAAAAAGTGTATTAAAAATGGAGTAATTGGGGTTTTAGAAGAGCTCTGGAAGTGGTCTGAGGCTGAAATTTTGCAGGTGCATAGGGAATATGAAAAGACACAACTTTCATGTTGGGGCCGTCGCCGGAATCGGCCGACTCGGCCGTGACTCGGTCTGAGGACGGAGTCAGACCGAGTCAAGGCCGATTTGGCCGATTCCCGGCCGAGTCAGGCGGCTGGGATCCCCCCGACGGTTCATCTAACTCCTGGAAATGTTACATCTTTGGGTGTAGTTGGATTTTTGTGAGATATGCACGTGTAAACTCTTGGTATTCTAAAGGTTTTTTAAAAAATCAATATTAAAAATAATGTGGGGTATGGGATTTGAACTCTGGTGGCTTGGTTCAGCAGTGCAAGGTATTACCAATGAACTACAAGCTTCTTCTTGAAATTATTGAGCTAATTAATTACTTAAAGTAATAACAATAAATGTAAATACCCTAAGTATACATTAATTTTAAAGAAAATTTTTGTATGCTAAAAATGGAGTTGTTACATTCTTTTAACTTGTAATTAAAAAGTAAAATAATTACTTATAACTTGTGCTCAGGCTAAAATACCCCTATATGGATTTTTTGAATTTTTTTTGTAAAAACTTGTATTGGAAATTTGGGGTTGTTACACCAGCGCCGCACGTGTTACTCACGTGGGCACCACAGAAGGAAAGAGTGCTTAGCACTCACTAGGTAGCGTCTAGCACCCAGCGCCTCCCATGCTCCCTACTTGTGCGCCGCAAAAGAGAAGAACAGAATACTTAGCACTCCCTAAGCAGCCCAAAACGGCTGAGTGTTCAACACTCATTAGGCAGCGCCTCACGCGCTCTCCACATGTACGCCATAAAGAGTGCCTAGCACTCCATATAAAGATAAAAAGAGTAAAGTGTTTATCACTTAACGGGCAATCCCCATGACTGAAAGCTCCACATGATCATATGTGGGCGTCAGAACTCATATAAGTGCTCAGCACTTTTTGCATAAAAAAGGAGACTGATTAAATAAAGCCCAAACAAGTGCTTAGCACTTTTTCAAAAAAAAGAAGGGAGACTAAGAATACTAAAGCCCAAATTGGCTAAGTTGCTAAAGGATTGCAACTGAGTCCAAATGCTCTGTTGCTGGGTCTTAAATAAAGAAGATCCTAAAATATTGTTAAGTGGATCTTAGTCTCAAATTGGACTAACGTATCCTTAACAAAAATTCTTAAGGCCACAATAACCCCCTTTTCCCTCAAATATGGGATTTGGTTGAGGGGTACATCTCTCCACATCTCTGACATATGTTGTTGTAATTCCTCAACGTCTTCATAGAGGTGGCGGGTCCCGACGACCAACAACTCCTCTTAATACACTTCCAAATTGACGTGTATGCCTCAAATCGGATCGTGCCCTAAATTGGGCACATTATATATCAACATCATTCGCTCAGCCACGTAACAAATACACGTGCGCGCAAGTTGAATGAAGGACTGAAATGTCCTTAAACTAAATACTCGCCCCCAAGTACGGCGATAAAGGACCGAAACGTCCTTTAAACTAATCTCTCGCCTCAAACATGGCGATGATGGACATAAATGTCCCTAAATTAATATTTGCTCCAAACATGGCGATAATGGATCGTGAGGTCTTTAAACTAAAATAACTGAGTCCCAAATGCTCATACATATTTAAATCGACCTTAATCTTAAACCAGATTAACGGTCCTTAAATAAACCAAACTCAAATCTAAAATATACGGATTTGGACTGATCCGCGCCCTACGGGCGACGACATAAATTAGTCTCCGTATACAATCCACGGGAAACCTAAACAAACAAAATCACACACGACATGAAGTGAACTTCCAGAGCAGGAGAAAGTGGTTATCGCAATGGGGTAATGTAATTAACTGCAGGGGCTTGCGCCTGCAGGGAAGAGCGTCCCCACAATCAAAAACCCCTCGCAAAACGAGGTGAATCTGATGAAGTCACTCTACAACGGTTACATCCGTCCAAACTTCCGATATACAGTGCTATAAATTAAACTGGCATCTTGGAAGATGTGGACAGATAAACCCAAATGGCAAATGCCCCCAGAACTCGGGCCAGACGATCCATCCCGGCTCGTCCCCGTTTCCGAAGGTAAACAGGGGTCCAGTTAACCGCTTCCACCGCATAAGCAGTATACGGACGCTCCGTCAATGATATCGAGCGGATGGGTTCTGCAAGCACTTCGCATGTAAAACTACAACGGCCCCTGATAATGTAACCGTACCAGACTCCCCATAAGAGAAGGCATTTATTATCCTTATCATGTTCCCTAATCATCGCCATAACCTCCTCATCTGACGATGACTGTGGGAAAGCTGCCTCCGAGCGTGTGTAAGGAAAATAGGGGAGTGATGCCATTGTACTTAATAAAAAAAAGGGGACCCGTTAATAAAAGTATATATATATATATATATATATGAATTTGGTTCATGGGTCCACTAACTACAAAGCCAGTAGGCCCCATGAAATTCAAACGGCGGCTCACCAATGATGAGGCAGGATAATTATTGTGAGAATCCAAAAAGATTCTCATCAAATAAATAGTGGAGTTTAAATAACTCCTAACATCCACGAAAAAGAGTTCTGTTAAAGTGCACAACAGATTCAAATCTGTGTTAAGGGTATTAAAACCCTAAAAAGAAAAAAAACGCTCAAGAATACCAGGAAATAAAATTCCCAAAATTTTCCGAGTCTTTCAGAGCTAAGCTCTGTGATATGGAATTAAATTTCTTTAATAAAGGGATTAAATCCCAGAAAACCCCCACGGTGAGGAGGCAAAGAAAATAGAATTAAATTCCAAGGATTCTCAAAGATCAATGATAGGGTATACCCTAGGTAGAAAACTAACAATGCTTAAGACCCAGAGTCTTCTTCTTAAAAAAAGGGGATGTTTTTTTCTAGATCTCTAAGAGATCGGTTTAGGGCTAGACCAAAGCTCTAGTGATGGATTTATAATCCAGAGAAAAATATGCAAAAAGAAGTTTCCCTAAGAGGTAAATGTCGCTCAAGATCCTTACCCAAAAAGAAGTTTCGCAGGGTTTAACTCTGAAAAATCTGTGGACAGAGAGCTAAGCTCTGATAGGAGAATTAAATTCTCAAGAAAAGGCTAAGGAAGAAGATGAAGAAACAGTGATCATCTAATAAGAAACGATACCTTTACCATGATAAGATTTTTGAATGGTTGGTGCTAACATTTAGCTTGTGTAAGGCCAAGCTTAACTTTGGGGGGGACCTTTGTATATATGTACATATTTTTTTTTCTTTTTATAAAAAATAAAAAAAAAATTCAAAACATTAAAAAAAATATTTAAAAAAAACTGTAAATAAATAAACAGGGGAGTGCCGGTATTTTTACCCTCTTGGTTTAGCATGACAGTGAGGACACTGTCAAGTTCAAGTTTGGGGGTATGCTCGGTACGTCTTCTTCCTTCGCATTCATTTGTACATATTTTTGCATTTGCATACTTATTTGAAAATCCATAAAAATTGAAAATTTTCAAAAATTATAAAAATTATTGTATTCAATTTTGGCTTATTTGACTAGAGTTTGACAGATAGGTTAACTAATTAGGAACAACTAGATCTTAGACTTAGTAAATTAAAAACCCTAAAAATAACATTCCTTAAAGTTTAACGGTAGAAAGTATATGCCTTGTAGTTTATTTAGAAATAGGCGAATTTTGGGTTCACTTCTTGGGCTAAGTCGAAACAAAAGAAAAGTATTGATGTTCTTATTAGAGTATAAGTTTGAAAAATAGTTCCTAGCTTAAGTCTAGATTCTGAAAATGTATACCTCACAATTTGCACAATCACGCACCTTGAAACTTGGAATAGTAGAAGAGACCTTGAAATGCTCTTGTCTAAAGTCCTTAGTATGAAGAAAATGAAAAAAATATATAAAAGTGTGAATAAAGAATAGAAAAAAATGAACACTGGTTTTGTGATTACTTAAGGCTACAAAAATAGAAAAATATTTAGCGAGGGTGCTTCATCACCTAGTGCCTTAGACCAACTGGTCTGGGAGTCACTGCTAAAGCCTTGGGTGTTGCAAGACTAGGAATTATGCTTTAATGTGCAAACACATCTTGTAATCGGCCGTTGGTACCTCAAGAAGTATTAACGGTCGCATGAAGGATGTGTAAGCAAAATTCAATTAAAAATTCACCAATTAAGAAGTGTTTTGGACAACGGACGAGAGTATGATTGCTTGATTTGAATTTCCAAGTGTAGGGGTAACTTAAACACACACGTAGGGGTATGTGATTGGAGTTTAGATGAGAGAAAGGGATGAAGAATAGAACTTGTATCTTTAGTAGAGTTGATAGAAATTCCTAAGTGGAGATGGAACTTTAGAAGGAAAACTTAAGAGATGCCGAAAGCTAAGTCGGTCTACATAACATATATAATCTTAAGTTAAATAATGAGGAAGTGTGAAGAATATGGATGGATAATTTGCGGGTCGATGATAATAGAATTCTTAGTTAGAAAACCTAATTGGAGAACAAAAGTCAATAAGCCGAATTGATAGGATTTTGTGGGTGTAATCCGCTGAAAACCCTCAGGAGACAACACTCCTCCTACTAGAGACACCTAGAGGTTTAACGGCTTGTTGCACGTGCTCAGTGCAATCGCGTTTCCCTGCGAAAGTGTGGTTAGGCTTTTGTAGAGAATAAAAAAATAAGTTTGCTCGAGGACGAGCAAAAGATAAGTTTGGGGGTATTTGTTCACACCATAATATTGTATTATTATATTCCTTATTCTTATTCTTTTTATCAATAAACGGGTGCTTTTGACGCATGTCTGCTACATGTTACAGGTTACAGGTTCTTGGACAGAAAACAGTGAAAACGAGGTAAAGACGATGAAAAAGTGGACTTTAACCAATAAACAGAATATCTTGATCAAGCCTACATAAGAAATAGTTCACAATGCAAGGTTCAAGACGACGACACAAAGCCACGGTTAAAGTCCACAACAATGTTCACTGGAAAATCTGGAAGAGAGTCAGAAGCTAAATTGAGAAAAGAAATAAAGAAGTAGGAAGACCAGAGAGCCAGGAACCAAGACAAGAAGTTTCAGCAGCCAACTCATCATTTTGGCCGCGGAACCGTGGCTAAACCAGGCCTAGGGCCGCGGTTCCGCGGCGACCTTGAGAGATTGAAAAATAAACTTTTTACCATATTTTTGGTGCGGCTCTGAATAGTCAACCTAAGGGCTATTTTTGTAAATTCAGACATGCGAAACAAATGTAACCCTAGGGTTTCCTATTCTTTATAAATAGGAACTCTAATCATTGTAAACTTTATGCCTCCTTTTAATAATAAATTTCAGATCTCTTTTTGGAGAGCATCGGTGTTTCCTTTCCATTCAGAAATTCAGATCTGACAACCCTGCATGGATGATTGGAGGGATGCATCTGTAAGTAGATTTAATTTCTCGCCCTAGTTTAGATTTCAATTCTTTGCCCTAGGTAGATTTAAATTCTTGCCCTAGGAAATTGTTTAGAGTTAGCTTTGGGGAAGGATTTTGAGAGATGAGATCTCTCATCCCTTTCTTACCCGTTATATATTTACAATAGAACTCCATGCATACACGCACACACCGCGCCCTACGGCACCCTATCCCTCGAGGTAGCGGTGATACCGTAGTGTAAAAGCCCGGTTGCGCGCGTTTTCCATAGAGGTTAGGGTAAGGATCTCTAAAGGAAGGACAAGAACCTAGAGGAAGGAACACCTTCCCGAATGGATCTAATCCCCTTTATTGATAATTACCATAACTCCTCACTGATCTTCATTGGGTATAGAAAGCGTTGAGATTTACCTGCATTTTCAAACCATCCCTAAACCTAACCCTAACAAGACTAGATCAAGATAATCGTAGATAGATAGATTTAGATTTTAGATTTAATAATCAATCCGAACACCCTTCGGAATTAACTCGTTAGCGCGATTAGGAGATTCACAACATCCCTGTGGACCGACCCGTACTCACCGGCTAGCTTCATGCGACGCCGTTCTTGATTGCGGTTAATAGATAGTTTTTGACATTCAAAATCAAATGGCGCCGTTGCCGAGGATAGCGTGTTATTTCCTTTTCGCAATTTCGGGTTAATCAGAATTTAAAAAATCATAAAAATCAAAAAAATCAAAAAAATATAAAAATATATATAATCTGTTACTTTTGGAAGGGATACTTTGTTTTTTTTGAATCTTTGCAGGATCAAATTAGGATCTAGAAATCTACAGAGATCAAAACAGGAAAAAATAGATCGGAACAACAGAAGATCACAACAACCGAGGAACATAAGAAATTTGGAGGACCGAGTCTACAAGTTAACCGTGGTGATCTGTTCCAGCAAAAAAAAAAACTTGCCGAACCGACCAACGCGCGGCGGAACCGCCGCTCAAGGCCCCTTACGGCCGCGGAACCGCCGCGGCCTGGTCGATTCAGGGCTTGGAAAAAAGGCAGAAGCGCGATAAAAAAAAAACAGTTCTGCCACTGCAAATTTCTGTGAGTTTTCTCTCTCCTCCTCTGCAAATCTTGATATATCTTCTGTAAATTTGCCTGCAGGATTTCTTTACGTTCAAAAATTTTTTCCCTTCCAAATAACGATCTTGTGCAAGATTTTTGTGCCTTGCTTGAAATGAAATTAGATTGCAAGTAATATTTTGCTGTTGCATATCTTTTCTATAAAATATTTTGCTGTTGCATATCTTTTCTCTAAAATCTTTTTGCAACAAAATTTTTCCAAATAAAGAGAAAAAGAATGAAAATAAAAATGACAAATATTTTATAGAAACTTGCAAAATTTTTAGCCGCAAATAAATCATTGCACCACAATAAACTTTCCTTCTTTCCCCTTTTCTTACAACATGGGTACCCCACATAATAAATCATTAGCCGAACTTTGGTATCCCGAACCTAATTTTGCGTCATATGTCAATTTGTTCGGTCAATTTAAAAACGATCCCTCCATGCCTAAAAAATCTTTGAAAGATCATATAGAAGCGTCTAGGAGAAACAATTTGACTTTTCAACCCACTTTGTGTCAACCAAGTCAACCTTTACCATCTCCATATGTTGATACCACTTTTTCAAGTCCTTCTGTCACTCCTAAACCGATGTCCATTGCTGAGCATATTGCTCAATCTAGCAGACGATCTTTCACACATCTCCACTCATCTAGTTCTAGGGATCCACACGACTATTCACCTTTTTATCCATATGTTGACCCTACCCCTGTCCAATCACCCACTTCCTACCAGTTCTACCCGACCTTCCCACCCTCACTAGACATTGATTCTACACAGCCATTAGGGAGTTTTGCATATCCACACGATTTCGAATCTTTTACCGAAACCCCCTTACCACCCAAGTCTAGTTTGGAAGAGTCGTTGAAGGCGTATATCGCAGCAACAAATAAAATGACTAGAAATGTGGAAGCGTCCATAGCCGCCCTTATGCAACCTACTGAACGGGTAGCTAGTTTCCCGCTAGCTCCAAATTTTTCAATGTATAAGGAGACGGTTGGACAGAGTGAGAATGAGAGAGGATTTCCAAATCAAACCTACCCATACCCAACTGAATCCAACAACTCCAATTTTCAAACATGTGTCCAAAATGTTGAGTTATGCGACTTTGTAGTGTTTGATTTACCAAATTGTGAAGAACCCCTTTCGAGTGAAACCGCACCTAATCCGTTTGACCTTTACACCTCCACTCTAGAACCTAAATTGATAAATTTCCATACTTTTGATGAGGTGTCTAAAGAAATTGATTTTCACTTGATTGAGGATATAGACGCCGGGAATATTTCGGATGATGAACCTGTCGATTTGATTGAAATTTTATGTTCAACTCATCATCCCGAGTCATTAGATGTTTCTCCCGAACTTCATATGCGTCTGAATTTTGATGATAATGGCATGGATAAGTTGAATTTTGAGGAAAATTATAAGGATAGTATTGAGGAGAGTTTTGAGGATCATATTGAGCTTGAACCATTTTTGTTTGATGTGTATGATTTTCCAATTCATCCTCATGAACCTTTGACTGTTATATCACACTCCCTCCTTTACATCGTTCCGACCACGCTTGACGACTGTGAGCTTGAAACCTTTTCCTTTGAATCTGACACAGTTCTCACAGACGATAACACCTACGAGTGTTTCACTTTTTCGGACGATGTTGATGACTCACCGCCTGAGTTTGAGTCATTTACATTTTCAGATGAGTTAATTGAACCATCAGACTCGGTTGCTTATAGTAGTTTCGAACCATTAATGGAATCGTTCAAGTTCGAGACAGTTTACTACGGTGAGAATGATATTATCCCTAATTCACTACCTTTCGTCCTTCCTATCGTTCCGACCGTACAAGAGACCATTACCCTTTCATCTCCTATATCAAGTTCGGCGTACCCATGTTTTCTTGCGAATCTTGAGGGATTTGACCCCATTGCTCAACGGGTTGATAGGTTAGCGCAATCGCTTTTAACACATCGGTCATCACAAATTGCGCTAATTTATTCACTCGATTTACACCCTCAAGATCGTACTCCACTTCTTTCTCCTTTCGGCCGTTCTTCTCCTACACCGAGACCATATTCCACTCTTCTTCCCACACGGTCTCGTGTGTTTCTCATTTCTTTTCTTTCCACCCCATTCTTGCACCGACTATGCCTTTACGACGATAAGATTTTTGAATGGTTGGTGCTAACCTTTGGCTTGTGTAAGGCCAAGCTTAAGTTTGGGGGGAACCTTGTTGTATATATTTTTTTTTTGTTTTCTTTTTCTAAAAATAAAAAAAAATTCAAAACATTAAAAATATAAAAAAAATTGTAAATAAATAAACAGGGGAGTGCCGGCATTTTGACCCTCTTGGTGTAGCATGACAGTGAGGACACTGTCAAGTTTACGTTTGGGGGTATGCTCGGTACGTCTTCTTCCTTCGCATTCATTTGTACATATTTTTGCATTTGCATATTTATTTGAAAAACCATAAAAATTGAAAATTTTCGAAAATTATAAAAATTATTGTATTCAATTTTGGCTAATTGACTTGAGTTTGACAAATAGGTTAACTGGCTAGGAACAACTAGATCTTAGACTTAGTAAATTAAAAACCCCTAAAAATAACATTCTTAAAGTTTAACGGTAGAAAGTATATGCCTTGTAGTTTATTTAGAAATAGGCAAATTTTGGGTTCACTTCTTGGGCTAAGTCAAAGCAAAGGAAAAGTATTGATGTTCTTATTAGAGTATAAGTTTGAAAAATAGTTCCTAGCTTAAGTCTAGATTCTGAAAACGTATACCCTACAATTTGCACAATCACGCACCTTGAAACTTGGAATAGTAGAAGAGACCTTGAAATGCTCTTGTCTAAAGTCCTTAGTACGAAGAAAATAAAAGAAAAAAAGTGTGAATAAAGAATAAAAAAAAATGAACACTGGCTTTTGTGATAACTTAAGGCTGCAAAAATAGAAAAAATATTTAGCGAGGGTGCTTCATCACCTAGTGCCTTAGACCAACTGGTTTGGGAGTCACTGCTAAAGCCTTGGGTGTTGCAAGACTAGGAGTTATGCTTTAATGTGCAAACACATCTTGTAATCGGTCGTTGGTACCTCAAGAAGTATTAACGGTCGCATGAAGGATGTGTAAGCAAAATTCAATTAAAAATTCATCAATTAAGAAGTGCTTTGGACAACGGACGAGAGTATGATTGCTTGATTTGAATTTCCAAGTGTAGGGGTAACTTATACACACACGTGGGGATATGTGATTGGAGTTTAGATAAGAGATAGGAGTGAAGAATAGAACTTGTATCTTTAGTAAGAGTGATAAAAATTCCTAAGTGGAGATGGAACCCTAGAAGGAAAACTTAAGAAATGCCGAAAGCTAAGTAAGTCTATAGATCATATATAATCTTAAGTTAGATGATGAGGAAGTGTGAAGAATATAGGTGGATAATTTACGAGTCAACGATAATAGAATTTCTTGTTAGAAAACCTAATTGGAGAATTAAAGTCGAAAAGCCAAATTGATAGGATTTTGTGGGTAGTATCCGCTGAAAACCCTCAGGAGACAACACTCCTCCTACTAGGGACACCTAGAGGTTTAACGGCTTGTTGCACGTGCTCAGTGCAATCGCGTTTCCCTGCGAAAGTGCGTTTAGGATTTTAGTGAATAAAAATAAGTTTGCTCGAGGACGACTAAAAGATAAGTTTGGGGGTATTTGTTCATATCATAATATTGCATTGTTATATTCCCCATTCTTATGCATTTTACAATAAAACAGGTACTTTTGACGCATGTCTGCTACATATTACAGGTTACAGTTCTTGGACAGAAAACAGTGAAAACGATGAAAAGACGATGCAAAAGTGGACTTTGACCAACAAATAGAAGGATCTTAATCAAGCCTACATCAAAGATAAAATTCATAAAGTACAAGGCAATGCAAGGTCCAAGATTACAAAGCGAACGGTTAAAAGTCCACCGCAATTGTTCACTGGAGATCTGGAAGAAATAGAGAAGCCAAATTGAATAAAGATCCAAAGAAATAAAAAGCCCAAGAAGCCCAGAATTAGTTCCAAAATTTCCAGACATAAAATTTTACCAAAGCTTGAAGTCTACTTTGACTAGGTCTTCCTAAGGATATTTTGGTAAATATAGACGTGCGAATCAATTGTAACCTAGGGTTTCCTATCCTCTATAAATAGGAACTCTAAATCATTGTAAAGGCTATGCCTCCCTATGCCTCTTTCTATGAATAAAATTTAGAACTCTTTTGGAGAGCATCAATGCCTCTTTTCATATCATCTATTCAGATCTGACAACCCTGCGTAAATGTTTGGAGAGAGCCATCTGTAAAGTAAGTAGATTTATTTAATTGCCCTAGAATAGATTTCAATTCTTGCCCTAGGTAATTTTTATTCTCTGCCTTAGATAAATGTATTTTAATTCCCTAATGAGTGAGTAGTCTCCTCGCTTGTTAGGGTTAGATCTGGGGAAGGTTTGAGAGACGAAGATTTCTCATCCCCTTTCTTGCCCGTCATATATTTTCATAGGACTCTATGCATACATGCACATACCGCTCCCTACGGCACCCTATCCATCGAGGTAGCGGTGATACCGTAGTATAAAGGCCCGGTTGTGATGGTTTTCCATGGAGGTTAGGGTAAGGATTTCTAAAGGAAGGACAAGAACCTAGAGGAAGAAACATCTTCCCAAATGGTTCTAATCCCTTTTATTAATAATTACCATAACACCTAATTAGATCTTCATATGGGTATAGAAAGCGGTGAGATTTATTGACTTTCCAAACTTAACCTAGATCTAACCCTAGCAAGATTTAGATATAGATTAATTTAGTTTTTAGATTTAATAATCAATCCGACCACAATCGGAATTAACTCGTTTGAGCGAATAGGAAATTCACAAAATCTCTGTGGACCGACCCGTACTCACCGGCTAGCTGCAAAGCGACGCCGTTCTTGATTGCGGTAATAGATAGTTTTTGAGATCAATCATGCATCTGCTGCTTCACCAAAGGAAAATAGGCTTGTATGGGCCTTAACTAGATCTTTCATCTTTCGAAGCCCTTTTCACATTGTTTTAATAATAAGCTCTAAGCCACATCCTTACTTTCCTGAAAGTATGGTAAGGCAAGTGCTAAGAAACTTCTTCTTTGTACAATACAGATAGGGCAAGAAGAGAGATTAAGAGAGAGTGGAAGAGACGAGAGAAGTTGTGCCTTATCGAAAAAAGAAGGCAATGCGCAAAATCGTTCAAAGTAGATGCACAGTGGCATATAAAAAGTCAAATCAAATACCTGGAAATCTCCGACTCCAAGAAGAGTGCGCAGTTCCTTCTCTTCGGTCAGTGCCTTTGCATGTCTTAAGCATAGTCAGAGAGATTTCTTTATGAATGATTTCGAGATGGCAAGAATCCAAGCTTTGGAAATAATCCAATTATAGGCTGCACATTCATATTCAAGATGTTTATGAATTGGACTAATTGCTTTAAGGCTTGCTAGCAGATGAGCTAATCGTGGAAATTCTCCCTCTACATGCCAACCTAGGCCTTCTCTCTGCTTTGAATAGCGTACCTTTTCGAGCTAAGCAAGCAAAGGAGCCAAGCCAGTAGTATGCTTTCTAATAACCTTCCTCGCCGGCCAAGCATCTTTCAAGCTGTCCAAGCCGTTGACCTTCCTTTTGAAAATCTCCTTACCTTCCCCTCGCTCTGTCGATACCATTCCTTCCATTCCCTATCTCCTTGCCTCAAGGATCTGATCTTCGGTTAATCCAATCCCTTCTTTCTTTTAACTAATATCCTATTCTTCTCTTTGATTCCGCAAAGAGGTCCAGTTCAAGCAAATCATATCTTTATCTCATATGCAGTCTGTGCTTTAGAGGATATTTCTTTTCCTTCTCTCGTGACCAAGGCGGTAAGCATTCCTTTTCTTGGGTTACCCTAACGCCCTAGCCATCAAACGTGGCGGTTTGCGGGAAAAAAATTCTTACAAGTTTAAAACGGCGCTCGAATAACCCATTAAACCGGATCTAACCATAAACCTAACTAGCTAAACTAAGAGTGCTATCTACTATGATAAGAAAGCCTCACCAAATGACCTGTGTCCTTTGGTCTTCTTTCCTCATCATGTGCTCCTAGTGGCCACCTTGAACGTGCTTGATCTCCTTTTAGGGCTCCATCGGTCCTCCGGGATCGAGCATGTTCTCCGGTCCTCCTTTGTCGTAGATGATCCACCCGAGGGATGTGATCCATGGCTCTAGCTCCTAACTAAGTATCAATAGGAGCAACTAGAGAACCTGGGTCGCTAATCCAAGTTGTCTAGAATGTAGTGTTGAGTTTTATGTGTTCTACTATCTCTATCTTGCCCTTTCTCTTGTTTCTCAATACATGAGAGTGTAGAGAAAAAGAAGATGATGAAGGTGGAGGAGCTCAAGTGAAGGGGAGAAGGGTGAAGCAAAATGGTGAAAGCAAAATGAAAAGAGCAACCATGAGAGAGAATATCCATCACAATGGTTTTGTGTATGAATATCCATGAATAAACAAGTGTAGCCATGCTTCAATAGTTGTCACAAATGAATAAAGAACTCATTTGTCAACTATTGAAGCCATGGCTCTCACCATACCCCACCCCCCCTTCCTTCAATTTCCATCTCATTTCCATTTATCAATAAATGAAAAAATCCATGATTAGTTGTCCACCTTCTAGAAGGTAATTTGTAATAAAATACGGATTACAGTCTACAGTATATACATACCTACATTCGGATAAAAACACGAATGTCCAAAGAGATAGAATAACACGAAGAACGTAATACTAGAATATACATATAGAAATACATATATGTAAATTATCAAATCAATACCTGATTTAATAATCCGTCTCAAACCCGAGCCGGCTAGTATTACCAACTGTCCGATCGAAAGTCCGAGTACATAGTACATCAATCGATCGGAACCCTGCACGTATTCAATACGACTACTACATCATTTCTCTTGAACCAGGAAAACCCTCTATGTGGGACTCTAAAGACTCGACAGTACGCCGGCAGTGAGTTACTGGATAAATCCATAACCACAAGCACGTCAGCGGCACCAGCTGTATGTAACGGCTACCCGGGTACCTGTCGAAAAGGAAGGCCGACGAGCAAACTCATCCGGATCCCTACTGAGCCTATCTGTGACAATCTTCGTACAATCCGGTCTCTTCGTCTGAGAGTATCTCATACCGGGTCTAGGGGGTGGTAAAAGTCAGACCCTAATAACCCGATAATTCATGCTAATACAGCTCAGGACCAATCTGCGAAACTACTGATCAGTTTATCAGTAAATCCCAACTGCCTTGACCAAGGTAATATGGTCCTGACCGATCGAACACAGTGCGATATCGACTCCCTATACTGGGAGAGATGAATCCCCGACAATCGCTCACTGCCTCCATATGGCTCGGGACTGTACCCAACCAAAACCTGTTTGCACGATCAGTAGAGCCGTGGTAGGGTAGTGATCAAAGCATAGTGGGAACTCACACGAGACAAATGAGGATCTCAGGTCTAAAGACTAACCTGTACTCATGTCACCTGAGAACTTCCACTTGACGATAGGTATAGTACCATTTGGAAGTTCTCGGTGAGTCCGTCCGGTGTACTCACACCCAGTGAGCACATGTATACAATCTTAGGTGCAAAAGACTAATGGTTGCGGGACCAAACCATCGCCCCTCATCGGGGTCTTGAAACGTATACACTAGTATACTCTGGAATATCAATGTCCAGTCTCAATACTCCTATGACTAGGGACAATTTAAGGATGTGCGTACCGACTACCCAGCTCCCATAAGTATGATCGACATCACAACGCAGGTAGTCTAGTAATGATCTTGCGGGCTTTATCAACTTGTATGAATGATACGTAATAAAAAGTAAAACATATGCACATGTTAAGACAAAGACAAACCAGATAGCATACTATCATATCGAGCAAGACTGTCCTATACATATATATGTCCAAGCATCCATATGTATACATATACAATAATGACATCTATGGCATACATATCCAACACCTTTAGCAAGCACTAGGCCCCTCAGCCGTTAGGGAGTGCAGAATCAACTAGGGCCAAGCTTTCTTTAGCCTATCTGTCCTCATGCTAGCCAATCTCTGGCAATTGGTCTATAACAAAGGGTCATATTCAAGATGTGAACAAACTAGATGTGCACATTCATGCAAGATCCAGTGCTCACTTTGACCGCTCTTAGGATAGAAGAATAAGTTCTTTCGGAAGAGAAGAGGTAGCAGAATCCGTCGCCACAGAACTCATCTAGAAGGAGTATGCAGCCAGACTGACTACGGAGATAGAAAGAAGAGGATGAAGATGAATCAATATTAAAGAAAGAATAAGTTGCTAGAGAATCGAATCTTAGATAGTGCACAAATGAATGCATTGTTAAAGTCAGCCTTTGTCTTGCGGCAATATCATCTTTCCTGCCAATCCGCTTTCAAGCATTTTTGCGAGCCTCTGTCCTTTATAAGGCAATCCTGTCTCCTCTCTCTGCTCTTTAAAATCGGTTAGAATCAATTTCTTACCGGTTTTTGAAGTTGGGATTGAAAATGGCCCCAACTGTGCACTAACTCCATTCCTCAGCAGAGCAATCCGGTCGATGTGGGCAAGACAGTACGGTACCAATCCCATCGGTCGTAGAAAGCTTCAGTCTTCAAGTTCAGAGAATCAGTACTGGCATTCCTCCTCTTAAAGGAATCGGGGAGTGAAGACTTTTATTCAATCAACTAGTAGGAGTTTATGCTTGGAAAGACTTCCTCGGTAGCTGTCAAAGGGCGTTATCCTCTTTAAAAAGAAGAATCAAGGAGCACCTACTGGTAGTGGTGAATACTGAGAACATTCATTCCCTTAGCGCGTTAGATCATCGAAGAATGGAGAAATTCCTATCTCTGGTAAGACCACCCAAGCAAGCATAATAAAATGCCTTGGAAGGGCCTAACCTTCTGGGTAAAGTTAGCCACTAGAAATCGATTCCTCGGCTCCGGGAATAAGAAGACTGACGTGGACTTCTTTGTGGCATTATACTTCTACAAAAAGATGGGCGTACCATCAACTCCGAGGCTAAGTAACGGGCGAACACGAAACTTTCGCGGAACACTTCCCCAGACCGTAAGGGCAACTGACCCAGCCCAAAGAAAAGGGGCCTACCATCCAACTATTTCCAATTCACCGAAAATGGGTATGCCACTTTTCTCCCTACGATCGATGTAATTCTATTGTAGAAGCTTCTTCGGAGGTAGAGGTGTAGCTGGAAGGCCGGCCTATTCATCTTCCTCAAAAGACAGGCTTTAAGGCAAATGAGTAGACCCCTACAAGCATATGAAGTCGCATTTTCAGGGCCTATGGCTGCCTTAGGGGGAAAGTTATCCGGTACAACAGAGAGATTTTTGATTTCAAGGAGGAAGGAATGTCCGCTCTGGAATTGCTAAATTCGTCATGTTTTTAGTTAATGTTTTTAAGGTAATATCTTCCAATGGTGTAAGAACCTGCAGGGCACTGCTAGAATATGGTGCAGATTGGACAGGTTCCTAATCAACAGTGCATTCATATCTCAATTCCCTCCGATTCAAGTATCTCATCTAGCTAGGAATTATTCAGATCACACTCCTCTCTGTTCAAGATGAGTAGTCCCTAAAATGAGATCCTAGGACTTTCTGACTAGAGAAGAACCTTCATTTGATTCTAAAGTCGAAGCACTTCTAAAAAGTCAAGTTAGCCACAAACACCTTTTCCAGGAGTAGAGGAGGGAAGTGGTTCCTTTTCTAGTTAGCTCGAAACCTTGCAAGCGGGAAAGCTGGAAAGGCGGCTAGGGTGGACGAATAGATAACGAAGGGCATGTGCGAAAGAGCGCACCATCGAAGAGATTTGATTCTCCCTCAAAGGGAAGGCATAGGAGTAGTTCTTTTCTCGCTGTAGCCTTGATGGGTCGGAAGCACTTCTGCATCATGGGTTGGGTAGGCACGCATTGGTTTATCGGGAGGGGCAAACTCATATCATTTAGTTAGAGTCCTGGGAAGGTTAGAAAACTCTTGGCTGGTGAGCAGACAAAGAAATCAACGGCATTCGAATGAGAAGTGGCTTCGGCCATTGGATCGAGAGAGAGCACGGTTCTTATACCGATTTGAGAGACTCGGTATGAGGATAAAACCCCGCAATCAGCCTTGTCAAGGGCTAGAGTTCCGAGACGAACTAAGGGGCGAGTGTCACCGGGCTAGATGGTGGCATATCACTCAACTATTGAAACATCTAACTACAAAGAGAGATTTTTGGGCTGGCACTGGAAAAGAAACCATACCCCTTTAGGAAAACACTGGGCATCGTCATCTTAGACAAGAGTGTGACTAGGGAAAGAAAGACAGGTGGCTGGTCTAGAGCTAACCATTGAAAGCATCATGCCTGGATTCAAGCCAAAAGCCGCCTCTCTCCTTTAACAAAGCTAACTGCTCGTGACTACCGAAAGAAGGATTTCAAAAGAGTACCTCTTTCCAAGACCTTCCCCAGAGCCGAAGACCTAACTTAAACAACTTCTTTTATCTAAAAATTTTTGATAAGAGTGCTTTAGTGAAGTGAAAGGCTTTCTCTACCACCTCCACTGCCTTCCCCTTTATAATACGACCAAGAGCCCTTCAAGGAAAGAAAGACAGATTGAGCCCCTTTATTTGAATACCCACCTAGTTCTCTAACGGCACCTGCCCGAATGAGTTGAGTTTTTTCCAGCTTTGCCCGAAAGAACCTCTAACCTAAGCCTGACTATCACGAGTGCCTAGCTATCGAAAGCGGGACTAGAAAGAAGAACTTGAAAGCCTGACTTCCCCTGCACTAATGGTTAACCAAAAGTGGAATGCTACAATACAAGGTTGTTTGAACTTGCGTACTCGTAAAGGTAAGGTCGTTTACGTGCTCGACTGTAAAGGAGAGGGAGTGAGTTTCACAAGATCCTACCGGACAGCTAATGGCACAAACACGGATTCTCTATGAGAACAAAACCCGGCATTCACGACGTTTCACAAGTCAACCCACCGCTCTCGACCACTGAAGGGGGCTCATGATTGAGCGTGGGATCTTGGTGCCCTTGGGAAGCCACTTGCAAGGGGCCAGGCCTGTGAGCAATCCGTCTGAGAAAATGACCAAGACACAAACGAACTGAGCTACGGATGGCTTTTCGCAACTGTGAGATCGGCTTAGGAACCTCGTGCCCCAGTCAGCCAGCGATCGACATGGCTTAAGGCAAAGAAGGAACCTTCGGAAGCTACATTCCACTCAAGAAAAGGAATAACCGCTACCATAGATATTGTATACAAAGCGTCCATCGGCACTCAAGAAAAGGGCAAAAAACTTATACAGACTTGCTCTGCTCAGGACTCATGTCTGGTCTGATTGAAATGCGAAAGCAACGGCCAGGCATTAAGACAAAACTGCTGTTACCGTCCCCACCTATAAAAGTAATCAAATGAGTCAATCATTTAAGTGAAGTAGCCTACTCCGCACTTGAAATAAGAGATTTCAGAACTACTGGACATTGGTACGCACATACAGCGTGGTTTTGAAAATGTTTACATTAGCATAAGGCACAACATTTGCTTACTCGTGCGTTAGGGTAAGGATAATGAACTTAGTCCTTTGGTCCCCAACTGCGCACCTAGCCCTCGGCGCTTGAGAGTACTGAGCGAGCCTTCGACGATTGAGAATACCAACCCTTTAATCGGTACATGGGAGTGCCTGATAGCTCCTGAGACTGCTAGGTCCTCAATCTTGTGCTGTACAGCAAGCACTGGAGATGTACCAACCAGTGAACATAGCGTAGCAAGTGGAGGGAGGGAAGGAAGTGTCTGCTCAGTGAAAGAATGACGTTGTACTCATGCAGCCAGGGCCTGCCGAGTAAAGTGTTATAACAAGTCTTGGCGTCAATAACATGAAATTTGATGTCAGTGACAAGCAATCCGAACCGTAACATCAGTATTACGGACCCCAGCGTCCATGAAGACTGTGAGTCAAATCCGGAGATGGTAATTTTGTTTCGGGCTAAGTGTTGAATGTTCATGCAGATCTCCTTCAGCACTTTCATGTTGAGAAGGTTGACAAAGGATCCGTTGTCGACAAGGATTTTCCATATTTTGATGTCATAGCAGTACCCGGTGATGTATAACGGGCAGTTATGCTCGCACGTACAAAGGAGGAGGTTTTCATCGCTGAATGTAACGTCAGCCGTGTGGACCTCTGCCAGCTCATCCTTCATCTTCTCTTCTGCGAGGAAAGCTTGAAACTGATCAGGAACTTGTAATGCCTTGATCAGAGACTCTCGTGCTTCTTTGGACAAGAGGAGAGAATCCAATATGCTCAGTTGTGTGGGTATTTTCCTCAAATGTGCCGGAACATTGTAATCCACCTTATTTTTCTTAGACGGGTCCCTCACTGCGAGCTCTTTGACAACTCCATCGTCGAGGGTAATTTCCTCAGAAATTTTCTCTTTCCCTTTGTCCTTTTGCTCGAACCTTTGTTTGTAGGTCCAAGGTTCTTCTCGGGCAGCGTGCGGTTACGCAGCTGAATATTCTCGCAATTCTTCTCCTCCTCTTCTTTTTCAGAGGTGGAGTGTTTGAAGAGAGGGATGAGGTGTATTTCATTCTCAGAATCGCTCCCGAAAATAAGAACTTGAGGATTATCCCTTTCCGGACTGGTATCAACCATATGACAGTTGCCAGTCGTTTTTTTTACGCGCATCTGTCGCACTCTTTTGCTTTCGACGAGCTTCGTGCTTCATCCTCTTGAAGTGTTTTTGATGGGCAATGTATCCTTGCCACCACTTCTTGAAGGCACTGCATTCCTCGGTGGTGTGGGTAATCCTCCGATGATATAGACAGTTATTTGGATGTGAATCCTCTCCGTCAAGGCATATGACCCCGGGAGCGTTTCTTACGAGAGGTGGCAGCTTCATTCCCATGGACAGGGTTTGGCGAACCGCTTCTCTGTCTTGATCCTACTCTTATTTATGGGAGGTGTGCTTTGGTTTGGTTGGAGTACTTTACGACACATCCTCACCGCGGCTTCTTCATCCTGACGCTGACGCTTAGCCTTTTTCGTATATGGTTGTTTCACGTTCTCGGTCAGCTTTACTTTTTCGAAAAGCTTCGTTTAACAACCTATCGACCGGGTCTTCTGGCAGTTCGGGAGATTTTAGCGGCGATCCTGCCCTCAGTTCCTCCGTGTTGCCTTCTGACGCTGAGGGAGCTTCTTTGCCATTTAACGACAAATGGGAGACCATGTGGCAACTTGCTACATATTCTTTGGTTTCTTCTGATGAGTCATTTTCCTCAACGTTGTCACTATCTTCGTTCTTAAGAATATGCTTGAGGAACTCTTCGAGGGTGACCGGTGTCCGCGCCTTCTGTTTGTACTCCTCCAACGCGTTGATTTACATTTGTAGGTTTGTGCTCTTGTCGTCATACTCGGCAGGTTGTATAGGCTTCTTGGTCTTCTTCTTTTTCTTTAAAGTCTTTGAAGGCTTGACTTGGGGATTCTGCCCTTTGTCAACAACTTTCGGTATGGGATGCGATTTCAACATCTCTTCAATAATTTCAGGATCAAGTGGGCTTTTCCACCGAACATGACAGTAGATCCTTCGGCATTTTTGGTTTTTTATGAAAGAACGACTTCCCATGGAGTTTCTTCCACGAGCGAGCATGATGCCCCCGGCCCATCAACTTTTTTGGGAGTGTGCTTCTGTGATAGGTTCACCCTCCAGTTCTCGGACAGCACAAACTTGCCTTGTTGATACTGGTCCTCGACCCAGTTCGTGAAGACGTAGCAATCCTCAATTGGGTGGCTCACCATTCTGTGATAAGAGTAGTAGTTGGGGTTGTTGACGTCGCCGGGTTGCGGTGGACGCCGTGGGTCTGGCAATGTAATGAGTTTGTTACGCATTGCCAACTCAAATAGTCTCCTCATCTTTTCGTGGGAAAACGAGTAAGCGCGACCTAACCTTTCTTTCAGGTTAGGCGTGGACGTGCATTGTTTTAGTGAGCCGCCGGTTTTGGGTCACTCGATTGTTTTTGAGTGTTGGCGACAAAGGCCGCTTTCCCTTTACCCTTGGTATTTCAAGGGTCCTTATTTGAGGAAGAGAGCCCGTAGCCCATCTGGTCCATTTGGGCCAGTTTATCGATCAAAACCTGAAAGATGGTTAGCTTGAAGAATGTCATGAATTGGGACACAGCCGTTTGAGGATCAAGGGTCCCGATGAACATGCCCACGGCAGGAGATTCTTCAATGCGTTGTTCGCACTTTGACCATAGGTTCCGCCACCGGATCGCATTTTGGACCCAAGTTTATCCTGGTTTTACCCTGGAATTGATTAATGCCGTGATCAGGGTGCGCTTTCTTGCGCTGGCGAACCACTGTGTGAACAGCAGTTCCATCTCTGTAAATGTCTTTACGGGGTCATTTAGGAGCTCCGAGTACCATTTAAAGGCCGTTTCCGACAGACTGCCAACGAACTGGCGAAGCAACAGTTTGTCGTCGCTTCCAGTGTTGCCATACAGAGCTCTGAACTACGCGACGTACTGATGGGGGTTGCCCTTCCCTTTGTATACATGGAACTTGGGGATTGTATATCCCGGCGGGTACTTGATTTGGTCATACCATCCTGGATACGATCGTCCAGTTCTGACGATTTGGCCTGCAGTTTCATTAGCTTGATGAGCTCGTATTTGTTGAGTGATATAATCATCAAGAGCAGCCTTGGAAATTGTTTCCTCCTTGGCCGCCGATAAGGCTAGAAGAGGATTTGATATTTCTCCTCTGTCATCCTCGATAATTATCAGCGGAACCTCAGCTGGGGGTTCCAGTTGGATCATCATTCCAACCATATCCAGAAACAAAAGCGCCATATGCTTCATGTTAGCAGCTTGTTCAGCAGCTTCTTTGTCTTTTCTTTCAAGCACCCTTCGCAGGAACTCTATATCGGTCTCTTGATCCTGAGGTTGTTCGGCTGTTGTGTCCGGGCTTTCTTTCTGCCCGGTAAGTGCTTCTATTTTGGTCAGCATCTCCTGGAGCTTTTGCTGTTGCTCCTGAACTTTTGTCAGCGGTCGAGTTTGCGGCCGGTGACCTACGGAAGCACGGCTCTCTTCTTTCCTGGAAGCCATGTAGACCGTATGTACGATCATGCCCCCAGACTTGGGGTATTTAGGTCCATCGCCTTTGGAATTTGCCGCCGGCGGTGGGATTTTCTCTAACCTCATCCTTTTGTGGGAGGTCAGAGTTGAAGAAGTCGTTGTAATAGGCACCTGTATAGAAGGAGCCCCTCGCTATATAACGGGGGGATGGTCTTTCTCTTGCCGAGCCTTTGATTTCTTCAGCCGAGGAGAATAATCTTTGTTGATCACAGAGTCCTGGACTTTCTGCCATACCCTGTGAATTTGCGAGGAGAGCCGTTGATGAGGATGCTCCGTATTTTCCTGCACTATAATTTCTGCAGGCAGGGGCGATTTCTTTAGCACCGCACCCTTCTGAGCAAATCAAAGATATTCCCAGTTGGAACAGCAGCGTCAACTTCCACCATTGGAGCTGGTGGAGTAAGTCCAGAGGGGGAATTGCCCCCATCTTTTCTCACTCGGCACCAGTGGCGACGTCGAACTTGTCTTGCAGAAGGGACCGCATCAGATTTGAATGGGCTTCTTCGTGCCCCCAGATTTGGTGAGGGGCTGCTGTTGGCATCAACCTGTTGAAGACTGACATCCTTGGAAAGGATTGAGGAGGAACGGCCAATCTTTCGAAGACCGACTTTTTGGTAGGGAAGCACCTTTGACGACTTCACCTACAGGAAGAGTTCGGAGGGCTATCCGTTTTGGGGCAGCCCCTTCAGATATCACGAGCCTCTTTACGGGCCCGTTTTGGTTCTTGCCCAGCCTGTTGAAGACTGAGATGTTAACTTTGGACGATCCGTTGAGAGGGGCCGTTGTGGTTGCTAGTCGATCGAAGACCGATCTCTTGGTAGCTTCTTCCGGCGGCGCTGAAGCACCGATACCCACCGGTAGGAACATGGCCCCGAAGAATAATCCCGTAGTGGTTGCGTAACTTGCTCTACTTGCATCGAAAAGATAGAGGCCGCGTTGGGCCCGTAAGTCACTTCTCCAGTTGGGGCGGAGCGGGAGTTGCTGTTACAAGTTGTGCAGTTGGAAGTCATTGATTTTTTTCTTCTTTTGCACAGGAACAAGACACTAAATCTTAGTACCTTGAATTCAAGGCAACCATAGCGAACCGCGATTTCGTTCGCGAAACACGACACACGAAGTGTAGAGTGGAAAGAGGAAAAGGTCCCACCGGGCGTGCCAGAATCTGTTCACCGCCGGAAGACGGATCTGGACGTCGGGACGTCTGACCTAAATTCTGGGGGCAGATGCTATTTGGATTTATCCGTCCACCTCTCCGAAGATACCAAGTTGATTTATGGCACGGTATATCAGAGGTTTGGACGGATGCGGATGTTTTAGCAGGATTTATCAGATTCCCCTTTATTTTGTGAGGGGGTTTTGATTGTGGGGATGCTCTTCCCTGTAGGCACAAGCTCCGAAAGTTCTCTTCGTGTCATGTGTGTGTTTGTTTGTTTAGGTTGCCCGTGGATTGTATACGGAGACTAATTTCTGTCGTCGCCTGTAGGGTGTGGATTAGTCCAAATCCGTATATTTTTAGATTCGGGCTTGGTTTATTTAAGGACCGTTAATCTGGTTTGAGATTAAGATCAACTTAAATATATATAAGCATTTGGGGCTCAGTTTGTTTTAGTTTGAGGACGTCGCGGTCCATTACCACCATGTTTGGAGACGAATATTAGTTTAGGGACATTTCGGTCCAACATTACCGTTTTGGAGACAAATGTTAGTTTAAGGACATTTCTGTCCATTATCGCCATTTTTGAGGCGACTGTTAGTTTGGGGACATTTCGGTCCTTTATTCATCTTGCGCGCACGTATATTTGTTACATGACGAAGTGAACAATGGTGATATGGAATGTGCCCAATTTGGGGCACGATCTGATTTGAGGCATGCACGTCAATTTGGAAGTGCATCGATATATGACGAGAGGAGTTGTTGGTTGTCGGGACCCACCACCTCTCTGAAGACGTTGAGGAATTACAATGACATATATCATAAGTGTGTAAAGATGTACCTTCAAACCAAATCCCATATTTGAGGGAAAAGCGGTTGTGGTGGACCTAAGAATCGTTAATCATATTTGAGACTAAGATTACCTTAGAAGATATGAGATGAATATCATTTTGGATATAATTAATGAGAGATCATTAATCATGTTTGAGACTAAGATCGGCTCAATAACATTTTTAAGGATCATTTTTACTTAAGATCTATCAAAAGAGCATTTGGGCTCAGCTGCAAGAAAATTCAGAGACTAAGCCAGTTTGGGCCAAGTCTGCCTACTCATATTCAAAAGTGCTAAGCATTTATTTGGGCTCTGTTTGTTCGGCACTTTTCTTTTCATATAAAAGTGCTAAGCACTTGTTTGACGCTCTGACACTCACATGGGTGTCATGTGAAGCATTTAATTATAGGAACTGTGCAATGAGCGCTAAGCACTCTGCCACTTTGGCTGTTTATGGAGTGCTGGGCACTTTTCTCTCTTCTTTTCTTTTTTGATGGCGCCCACGTTAGGCGCTGGGGTGCTGCCCAATCAGTATTAAGAACTTAGCCATTTTGGCTGTATGTGAAGTGCTAAGCACTTTTATGTGGCGCTCGCGTGAGGAGTACGTGAGGCGCTGGGGCACTGCCTAATTAGTGCTATGCACTTAGCCATTTTGGCTGTATGTGAAATGATAAACACTTTTATGTAGCGCCCGCATGAGGGGCACGTGAGGCGCTGGGCGCTGTTAAAGAGGGGCGTCCCGTGGGAAGCACATGAGGTGCTAGTTTCTTTTATATGGAGATTTAATCTATGTTGATATTACTTTTAGAGAACTTAAATCCCTTTTAATGGTATTTTGACCATTAACGATCACCAAGATCTCTGTTTCGAGAATCTGGGATCATGTTCTTTTAAGAACTAAGTTCTTGATTCGAAAGAACTGAGTTCCTAGAGGATTATGGAATCCATATTCTTTCTCTTTTAAATTTGTTCTTCCCTGAACCTTTGATTCTCAAGAACAAGATCTTCCCGATAAAAATTAAATTCTCAATTTGTGGGAGACTTGTCTTGTGGATCTCAGATCCGAAGAAAAAACTAAGTTCTTTTTAGAAAGGTTCAACCCTTAGGTATGTTAGGTAAATGAGATGTTTTGATCTCGATATTCTCTTTACCTAGGGTTTTGAAATTGGAGCTCTTCTTCTTTGAGAATTGAATTCCCTTTTCTTTCTGTTTTCCTCTCTCCGTCTCTCTGTGTTGTTCTGGCTCTACCTCTCCTCCTATTTTTCCCTATGTCTCTCTGTAAGACTTACAGTCTCGGGACCTTTATATAGTTGAAGCAAATTGTTGATTAGTTTGGAGAAAATCTCTCATTAAATTTGACAGAGCTTTGCTCTTTTATTAGGTTAAACATATTGGTAAAACAGTAGTATGTGATATCAGAAAATTGAATATTGAGACATATCTTACCTGCTATGCATGGTAAACTCAGTATCGTATTCATCCACAGATTTGTTCCACATTGAACCTTACTGTAAGTGGATGAACTGTTGTTCCATGTCGAAATGTGCAGTCTCAGGGAAATATTTTGCGTCGAACATATTGCGAAATGTCCTCCATTTAATCGGTTAGGCGAGTCGGCTTTCTTCAGCCTTCCACCTGTAGGGTTACTAGGCACTATCACAAAGCTCATAAGGCATCAACCATGCCAAATTTAAAAAAATTTCAAGTGCCGAACAACCTAAAACGAGGATCTTTGCTAGAGATTTAGGGTTAACAAAACATGTAAACAACTTTACATCTAAGAGAGAGGGATTACAACCTTTGTAGTCCGCTCCTTCGCTTCATAAGCTCCGAGTAGTAGTCCCTTCGTCGTGATCCATGAACTTCCGGACTCTAGAGAGGCTCCACAAGCCGAATGATCCATGCTTACTTGAAGTCTTCCTTTTCGAAGATGATCTACCTTGAAGAATCTTTAACTCAAGCTCTCACTTCTCTAATCAAGTATTAATGAAGTGAACACTCTAATCTAAGTGGCTAGATTAGATGAGGATGATGAAGTAGGAATTTGGCACTCATTTGTTTTAAAATTCTCACTCAATATCATCACAAAAGAAAAACCTAGTAAAGCTTTTTCAAGAGCTCAAGGAAGAAGATGATGAATAATTCCTTTTGTGATGAATAATGAATTATTGCCATGGTTACAATTGCAACCCTTGGTTAATAAAGAAAGGCTTTAACCATTGTAAAAATTTAACTAGGATAAAGGGTTTGGGTTGGGTTAGGAAATATCTCCACAAAATATCAACAAAATATCTTTGCTTAAAACAAAACAAAGCTTCTAGAAACTTCATCAAAAAACTAACCCAAATCAAACCCTAACTATGTTTAATCTCCACAAATCATGTTGCATTTGTAATCATAACTTGTTACAATATTACATATCACATATGTAATATATTTTTGTAACAAAAAAAAATAATACATTTAACATATATCGCATATATATCAATGTATTATCCGGTGAGAAAATGAATCAATAAAGCGAGACAATATTAGTTAATGTAATGTAATATATCGCATATATAATTATACATTAAATTATCGAATCAACACTTGATCCGACAATCCGGCTATACCGTATATAACCGACTAATATAACATGTACCGATTCATCGAATCAACACTTGATCCGATGACCCGGCTGTATCATATATCGCGAGAATAGAATACAATATCTCATATCATATTATTCTCGGTCCCGCACATATCACATATATGCTCCTACTCCGTTTTGCCTGAGTCAAGAAACCTCTGTGTAGGACTCTAAAGAATCGTCAATACGCCGGCAGTAGGTGATGATCATATCAAACACACACAAGCTGCAAGCGGTCAGCTAAACGTAACAGCCACCCAGGTATTGAGCGATCAGAAGATCAACAAGCAAGCCTGTACATTCTCCTGTGAATCCAATCAGTAACACTACCGTACAGTCCGGTCTCTTCGTCTGATATGTCGCATATCCTGTCTAGGGGTGGTATACGTCAGACCCCAGTAACCGATAAGTCTGTTGGATATAGTGCCCTCAGAGTCAATTATTGGATCACAGGCACGTGATTGCAATAATTGAGGGAAGACCTATGCCGGTAGGACAGTCTTACTCGAGATGATAGTATGCTATCTGGTTTATATTTATCATCGTGTACTGCTTTAGGTGACCTTACAGGTCACTATTGCACGTTGATAGAGCCCCTAGGATTCTTGCTTGACTGCCAGCAGTATGAGGGCGATCATATACGTGGGAGCTGGTAGTCTATAAGCACATCCTTAAAAGGTCCCTAGTCGTAGGAGTTTCGAGACAGGGCATCGATTCTCCAGAGTAGACTAGTGTATACAGTCGAGACCCCGACGAGGGGCGGTGGCCGGTCTCACAAGCCACTGGTGTCAGTTGGTTCACCTAAGATATATACAGGTGCTCATTGGGTTATGAGTACACCGGAAAGGACTCGCCGGGAACCTGCTAGTTGGTATTATACCTGACGTCAGATAGCAGTTCCCTGGTGACATGTGTACAGGTTAGTTCATCGACCTGAGATCGTCATTTGTCTCGTGTGAGTTCCCACTGTGCTTTGATTACTATCCTACCACGCTCAAAGGAGACGTGCAAACAGGTTTTAGTTGGGTACAGTCCCGAGCCACATGGAGGCAGTGAGCGGATCTGCAGGGGTTCGTCTCTCCCGGTATTGAGGGTGAGGTCGCACTGTGTCTAGGAGAGCAAGTACATGAAAGTCCTTGGCCAAGGCAGGAGATTTACTGGTAGGTATTCCAGTAGTATCTCAGGGTGTTCTGGGCTACACTCCAACACGATTTTTACCGCTTTTGGGGGTCTGACTTTACCAACCCCCTAGGCCCGCCATGCGATGCTTATAGACGAACGGACCGGACTGTACGGATATTGTCACTGACAGGCTCAGTAGGGTGTCAGGATGAGTTCGCTCACAGACGTCCCGTTTGGTCAATAACTGGTAGCCCGTCACGTATGGCTAATACCTCTAACGTGCTAGTGGTTAAATCCACAGCCATAGTATTGACGAGTCTTTAGAGTCCCCCACACACAGTTACTCAAGTTTCGGGCGAAACGATGTAGAGGCCGTATGGAGATATGGCAGGGTTCGATCAGATACGTGCGGTATTGCACGGATCGTGATCGGACGGATTTTACTACCCGGCTTTGGTTTAAGTCGGATCCTAGTATTAGACAGTGTAGTTTTGTCTCTTTGCATTTGTGTTCAGTGGGAATACAAATGCGGGCATGTATATGCAGTAGCGGGGTTTTCCTGTAATTTATTACGGGATCACTTTTCTGAAGTTGCCAGTTTGCATTCCGTTCCGGCCGTTTTTCCTTTGTTCCTTCACGGCCGGACTTTCTTGTGGTAGGGGTTATTTGCAAGTTTGCAAATAACTTATTGTGGAGAGGGTTTATTGTGATTATGATATTCTTATCATGATGAGATTCTTTTGTAGTCTCTTCCATTGCATTTATTATGATGGGTTATTGAAAGGATATGAAGTTGATCTTGTGGTGATCTTTATATTACTTTTTATCACATATTTTCCCACTTGGATTTCATCTTGCGATTTCCTCCACCATTCTCATGAGAGGGCCAGCCACTTCTAGGGTGAAGGACAGAGAGTTCTTTTTGGTGTGTGGGAAAATTATCATTCATCTCATTTTTAGCTTGCCACCAAAATTCCCAAGTTCATATCTTGTTCATTCCTCCATCACCAAAGGCAACTTCAAACCCCATGAGACATAGATTCTACACTACACCTACAGCACCCTTGGACGCGTCGGCTTGCCAACTTCACGCCCGAGTTGCCTCGGTCCAGAGGTGGGAGCCCGTAAAAGAATCCGGCTACGTGGTGCCCTTTCCGACGAGGAGGTGACGGACGGAGATTCCGCGGGAGATCGGAGTGGAGACGAAGACCGAAGGACACGGATCGCTTGGTATATCTCTCTACCCATCTTTTAGTTTGCTAGAGTTAGGTTAATGGCCCGATCCCGGTTAAAAGTGCGCGGTGGTGCCGGTTTGCAAGTTTCGCAAAGTTTTTCGTTTCCGCGTTTCCGGCGTCGGATCGACGGCCGGGGCGCCGCCGTGCACTTACAAAGTCGTGTCGATGTGAGGCTCATAACAGGTCAAGAAACTACTGATAACACTTACCAGTAGCACTCTATATCATCCCTGGCCAGGGACTTCCAGTTATAGCCAATCTAACACAGCATAACATCAACTCCCTATACCGGGAGAGACAAAACCCCTCCTATCGCTCATTGCCTCCATGTGATTCGGGACTGTGCCCAAAAGCCACCGTTTTGCACGCCCTCTTGGACGTGGTAAGGTGGAAATCAAAGCACAGTGGGAATCACACAAGACTCTATGACGATCTCGGGTCTACAGACTACCCTGTACCAGTGTCACCAGAGAACTGCCATCTGACGTGAGGTATAATACCATCTGGGAGTTCTCGGCGAGTCTGTTCAGTGTACCCAGTCTCCACTGAGCACCCGTACACCATCTTTGATGTCAAACACCGATGGATATGGGATCATCCATTGCCCATCATATGGGTCAAGATGCGTATACGCCAGTCTACTCTGGTGTATCGATGCCCTGTCTCGATACACCCTCGACTAAGAACAATTATAGGATGTACTCATAGACTACCATGGCCCCACTAGTATGATCTCATCATAGTCCCAGTAGTCGAGTACATATCCTAAGGGCTTTATCAACATGTGAGAGCAAGACAATAAACTAATACAAGTCAACATGTTAAGACAAAGTGAAACCAAATAGCATACTATCATGTCGAGCAAGAAAGTCCTCTCTATATATATCCAAGCATCCACTATAATATACATCATATGTACAACAATGGCCTCTAGGGCATATATATAACTAACAATCTCCCACTTGCACTAAGGCCAGCTGTTGTAGTATCTCATACCCAACATCCTGAAGAGTCTCTCAAACTGTGTCTGGGGAATGGCCTTCGTGAGTGGATCCGCAATGTTGTCCTTCGTATCAACTCTCCTGACCTCGATCTCCCGGCGATCAACTATCTCCCGGATCAGGTGATACCGCCTCAGAATATGTCTGGACTTCTGATGGGACCTGGGTTCCTTGGACAAAGCCACAGCTCCATTGTTATCACAATACAAATGTATTGGATGCTCAATGGATGGAACCACACCAAGTTCAGTAATGAACTTCTTCATCCAGACAGCCTCTTTTGCAGCATCGTTGGCAGTGATGTATTCAGCCTCCATCGTCGAGTCTGCAACGGTTTCCTGTTTGGAACTCTTCCAACACATCGCCCCTCCATTGAGGGTAAAGATAAATCCCGAGTGCCACTTGGAGTCGTCCTTATCACTTTGGAAGCTTGAATCGGTAAAGGACGCCACCTGGAGTTCTCCGTTACCATACACCAAGAACATCTCCTTAGTTCTTCTCAAGTACTTGAGAATGTTCTTCACAGCTATCCAGTGACTCTATCCAGGATCTGCTTGATACTACTCACTATACTTAGTGAGTATGCTACATCGGGTCTGGTACATAGCATCGCATACATGATAGAGCCTACTGCCGAAGCATAGGGTATCCCTTGCATGCGAGCTCTCTCCAAATCAGTATTGGGAGACATCTCTTTGGATAGAGTGAGTCCAGAGATCGTGGGTAGGTTCCCACGCTTGAATTCTTCCATACTAAACCTCTTTAGTATGGTGTCAATGTACCTGGATTGGGACAATCCTAGTATCCGTTTAGATCTATCTCTATAGATCATTATTCCCAGTATGCAGGAGGCATCACCTAGATCTTTCATAGAGAATTTTTGTGATAAGAAGAGCTTGACCGATTGCAGCATAGGAACATCATTTCCTATCAAGAGTATGTCATCGACGTACAATACGAGGAAGACAACCTTACTCTCTGCAATCTTTTTATATATACAAGGTTCATCTAAATTTTTGATGAAGTCAAACTCTTTGACTACAACATCAAAGCAGATGTTCCAACTCCGCGATGCTTGCTTTAACCCGTAAATGGATTTAAGCAGCTTGCACACCTTTCCGCTGCTCCCACTGTCTACGAAGCCCTCTGGCTGAGTCATGTACACACACTTTTCTAAATCACCATTTAGAAAGGCGGTCTTAACATCCATTTGCCAGATTTCGTAGTCATGGTATGCAGCAATGGCAAGTAAGATCCGGATGGACTTAAGCATAGCTACAGGAGAAAAGGTTTCGTCATAATCCACACCTGGTCGTTGACGAAAACCCTTTGCAACAAGTCTAGCATTGAAAGTCTCAACTTTTCCATCTACACCAAGTTTCTTCTTAAAGATCCATTTGCTCCCAATGGGTTTTACCCCTTCAGGAGCAACTTCCAAAGTCCATACTTTGTTGGTGTACATGGATTCCATCTCAGATCGCATTGCATCCAGCCATTTCACAGAGTCCCTACTCGTGATGGCCTGCTCGAAACTAGTTAGGTCATCATCTTCCATGATGCAATCCTCGCTCCCACCATCAACGAGAAAACCGTAGTATCTCTCAGGTGGATGAGGAACCCTACTAGATCGGCGGAGAGGCTGGGGTTCTTCAGGAACTACTGAATCCTCTGGTTCCATCACATCTTTTGTCATAGTTTGTGTCGCTGGAAGCTCTTCCAGTTCTAACTCATTGCCACTAATTTGTTTCATAAGAAAACCTTTTTCTAAGAAAGTGGCATGTCGAGAAATAAACACTTTTTGTTCCTCGAGATGGTAGAAGATATACCCTTGTGAATTTTTGGGATATCCTACAAACTTGCATAGGACAGACCTTGCCTCGAGTTTGTCCGGATTGTGCCCTTTGACATAGGCCGGACAACCCCATATCTTAACATACTTAAGAGATGGTCTCTTTCCCTTCCATATCTCATATGGAGTGGTAGGCACTGATTTGGTAGGAACCATATTCAATAGGTGTATGGCTGTCTCAAGCGCATACCCCCAGAAGGAAATAGGCAACTCAGCATTGCTCATCATAGAGCGTACCATATCTAATAGGGTGCGATTCCTCCGTTCCGATACACCATTGTGCTGTGGTGTATAAGGAGGAGTAAGCTGAGAGAATCCCATTCTCTTTTAGATAGTCCAGAAACTCAATGCTCAAGTATTCTCCTCCTCGATCAGATCGAAGGATCTTAATACTTTTGCCCGTTTGGTTCTCTACTTTGTGCTTATATTCTCTGAATTTCTCAAAAGCTTCAGACTTGTGTTTCATCAGGAACACATGTCCGTATCTTGAGAGATCGTCAGTGAATGTAATGAAGTAGGAAGAACCGTTCCTGGCATGTGTAGACATGGGTCCACATACAGCACTATGTATCAGCCCCAAGAGTTCTGTAAATCTTACTCCGTATCTACTAAACGGAGTTTTGGTCATTTTCCCTTTGAGACATGACTGGCAAGTGTCATAAGATGATAATTCGAACGGATTCAAATATCCATCCTTATGCAATTTAGCTAGCCGTGTCGCATTGATATGACCTAGTCTACAATGCCACAAGAAGGATTCGTTCATTTCGGAACATTTCCTCTTGTTTGTGTTCTGTACATTAAGAATTGTAGTTTGATTTAGAACGTACATGCCATTATTTAATGATCCTGATCCTATCAACTTTTGATTCAGGAATATGTTCATAACATTATCCTGTATTACAAAATTATATTCTTCTTTATTCAATAAACAAACTGATATAATATTGCATATCAGGGTCGGAATGTAATAGCATTCGTTCAGAATCAATGTATTACCTTTTGGTAACACAAGGTGATATTCGCCAACAGCCTTGGCTGCAACATCTGCACCATTCCCTACTCTTACGGAATGATCACCCATTCCCAGTTCTCTACCTTTACGTAGCCCACGTAACATATTACATATGTGGGATCCTGATCCGGTATCTAATACCCAGGACGTAGAGTGAACTGAGAAACGGTTCTCAATAACTAACACTTCCGAAGAAGATGCATCAGCATGCTTGTTCTTCGCTTAGGCGATGTGAGAATCCAAATATTCTCCTATTTCCTGCTCAGTCTTATAACACTTATAAGAAAAAACGGGACCAACGTTCCCCTGCTCAGTATAATAAGCGAGTTCAGTTAATACATCCATGTTATTATCTTGATTAAGGCCTGACTTGGTCGCTACCTGGAGAGAGAGAGAAGAAAACACTTTAGCGTATGCTTTTGCAAGATTAGATTGGTTATTATCTTATCTAATCAGGATGTCTCCCACTGTTTTTATCAAATCTTCCTTCAAACCCTAAAAGGAAAGACTAGCCGGGATTAATTATACCTTACAAGTTCGCCAATCTTTCAGCCAGATCAGTGTTGGTACTTTGAGGGAGGTTCCCCGTGCTTTCGCACGGACCTAATTAAAATAAACCTCGTTTTCCTAGAGGCATAACCCCGTTAACACCTTTCTAGACACCTACTTGATCGGCTAATTGTCCTGTGTAAGATTCTCCCAGAAGTAACACTTACTCGCAGTGGGAATCAGGATCCAACTATCTCATAGGAGGTATGCAATCTCATTGCAAATTTCAACACTTGAAATTCCCAATAATACTTCTGCCCCTAACGTGCTATGACCTTGACGAATGCCAAACAACCCATAGTCCGCTAGTCAAGTTCAACCCGTACATTTCTTGATTCAATTAAACCCACCCGCACGATTCTTGACGAATGCAAAACAACGTCGTACGAATACTCTAATCCAATCGCATCTCATGCTACAGATAAGTAGTAAATAGCGACCGTACACTACGCCTTGACGAATGCCAAACTACCATAGCACGAATACTAATTTATACCTATCTGAAATGACGGAGGGCTACGCAGGTTTTTCAGAAAACCATGAGCGTAATGAACTTGATATCGTTGTAGAAACAAGTGATTTTGAAAAGGAGTGTTTTTTAGGTTTTTCTAGTTTCGCTAAAGAGGTCACTCCCGGTGAAGAGATCTCGGCTCTTTCCTCATCGAATAAGGTGCAGAATATTTCATAAATACCGCTGTGCAAAGCAAGAACTATAGAAGCAATCAAAAACTAATCCGTGAGTTTGTAGCATCTGCCAGTTCTGCTAAAGAGGTCACTCCCGGTGAAGGGATCTCGGCTTTTTCCTCATCGAATAAGGTGCAGGGTATATCATATATACCGCTGTGCAAAGCAAGACTGTAGCTACCCTTTTTATAAAGTTTTGATTCTACAACATCTTTGTAGGTTTCTTTTCTTTTATTAATCTCATTAATAAATCCCATCAGTTATGCTTTCTAAGCATCACAGAAGAAACGAAAGCTGTAATATTTATATATCATATATATAGTATAAGCATTCGTCTCAGGCAGTAATATGATCTCATCACAGAACATTGCAGCAGAAGATAACATATGAAATATTGGATATACTAGGACGTCCGTGTTTTATATCGAGCCTGTATAAAACACGGATTCCACGGTCGCGATGAATAGCCAAACCCACATCCCTAGACCCCTACGAGAGCGGCAAGCAACACTGCCAATTCTAGGGTTAGGAGAGCCGGTCTCGACTCCTCGAGATGGCCTCCCACTGGACCCTATAACCCGGTTACTTATGCTCCCCTCCTTGGGTCTACCTAATGCGGAAAATTAAATAATATACAATGGTGACATCATCCTCAACCCGGAAGTGCCCCAATAGAAGAATATTACATACAAATGAATTTTACATAAATGAAAATAAAAACCCTCATCTCACATAAAACACCCGGCTATTCAAAACACGACGATCCAATATAGCATATCACAGCAACACATAATATCTCATATCATCAACGTAAGCAAGTATGTGTATCCCGATTGTCGTTGATGTATAGCAATGAAGCCGGCGATACACCACATACTATGCTTACGATCACAGAAAAGAAATTGTAAAACTACAACATTTGGAATCTACAAATACTTTATACATCTTAAATCCGAAATATCACATACTTCGCATTTCATGCCTAACTATATGAATTCCACATATTGTATCACATTCCAAATAAATAAACAATGTTAAACTTTCCGATCGAATAATCAAATACTCAAGATTTCCCAAATAGCTCAATACTTGAGCGGAGTTCAAAAAACCCAGAACATGTCACTGCGCCAATGAACCAGCCGTAGAAGGGTCAAACCAACGCCTCACATGTGGCAACGCTAAACTACCACAAACCCTAGGGTTCAGTGGCAATTTTGACGGTCACATAATCGAGTTAAGGTTACGTTCTTCTAGAGGGTCCACAGATACGCTAGCATGATTTACCGAAAGTTTTAAACAGAGGAAAAAATCCAACATTTGAAAGTTTTCCGTCATGAAAAAAATGAGTTATTGATATCCGTTCGAACATTTTAACACGTTCTAAATTACCCGAAAACTAAACGATGTTAAACTTTCCGATCGAATCAACGAATTCCAAAGATCTCCAGAAAACTCAACACTTGAGTAATATTAAAAATTCCCAGAAGCATGTAGTAATACCTACGGATGTAACCCAGAAATATGTATCCCTGACACCCAAGTACGGCCGCGGAACCGCCGCGTAAAGCATCGTATTGCCGCGGTTCCACGGTGACTTGAGGGAATCAGGGGTTCGTATTTCACAGTTTTGCATAGAATCACCTGCTTAATTTTCTGAGTATTTTTAATACAGAAAAAACCATATTTTTAAAAAATTTCCAGAGAGGGGTCAACATTTGACGTTTCGGGGTTCGATCGGACTTTTAATTTCGTCTACACGTCGCCTAATGCTCTAGCTAGGCTCTGATACCACTGTAGGGTTACTAGGCACTATCACAAGGCTCATAAGGCATCAACCATGCCAAATCTAAATTTTTTTCAAGTGCCGAACAACCTAAAGCGAGGATCTTTGCTAGAGATTTAGGGTTAACAAAACATGTAAACAACTTTACATCTAAGAGAGAAGGATTACAACCTTTATAGTCCGCTCCTTCACTTAATAAGCTCCGAGTAGTAGTCCCTTCGTCGCGATCCATGAACTTTCGGACTCTAGAGAGGCTCCACAAGCCGAAGGATCCATGCTTGCTTAAAGTCTTCCTTTTCGAAGATGATCTACCTTGAAGAATCTTTAACTCAAGCTCTCACTTCTCTAATCAAGTATTAATGAAGTGAACACCATAATCTAAGTGGCTAGATTAGATTAGGATGATGAAGTAGGAATTTGGCTCTCATTTATTTTCAAAATCTCACTCAATATCATCACAAAAGAAAAACCTAGTAAAACTTTTTCAAGAGCTTAAGGAAGAAGAAGATGAATAATTCCTTTTGTGATGAATAATGAATTATTGCCATGGTTACAATTGCAACCCTTGGTTAATAAAGAAAGGCTTTAACCATTGTAGAGATTTAACTAGGATAAAGGGTTTGGGTTGGGTTAAGAAATATCTCCACAAAATATCACCAAAATATCTTTGCTTAAAACAAAACAAAGCTTCTAGAAGCTTCATCAAAAAGCTAAGCCAAATCAAGCCCTAACTATGTTTGATCTCCACAAATCATGTTGCATTTGTAATCATAACTTGTTACAATATTATATATCACATATATAATATATTTTTGTAACAAAAGAAAATAATACATTTAACATATATCGCATATATATATCAATGTATTATCCGGTGAGAAAATGAATCAATAAAGAGAGCCAATATTAGTTAATGTAATGTAATATATCACATATATAATTATACATTAAATTATCGAATCAACACTTGATCCGACAATCCGGCTATACCGCATATAACCGACTAATATAACATGTACCGATTCATCGAATCAACACTTGATCCGATGACCCGGCTATATCATATATCGCGAGAATAGAATATGGTATCTCATATTGTATTATTCTCGGTCCCGCACATATCACATATGTGCTCCTACTCCGTTTTGCCTGAGTCAAGAAACCTCTGTGTAGGACTCTAAAGAATCGTCAATACGCCGGCAGTAGATGATGATCATATCAAACACCCACAAGCTGCAAGCGGTCAGCTAAACGTAACAGCCACCCACGTATTGAGCGATCAGAAGATCAACAAGCAAGCCTGTACATTCTCCTGTGAATCCAATCAGTAACACTACCGTACAGTCCGGTCTCTTCGTCTGATATGTCGCATATCCTGTCTAGGGGTGGTATACGTCAGACCCCAGTAACCGATAAGTCGTTTCAATGTGAGGCTCATAACAGGTCGAGAAACTACTGATAACACTTACCAGTAGCACTCTATATCAGCCTTGGCCAGGGACTTCCAGTTATAGCCAATCGAACACAGCATAATATCAACTCCCTATACCGGGAGAGACAAAACCCCTCCTGTCGCTCATTGCCTCCATGTGATTCGGGACTGTGTCCAAAAGCCACCGTTTTGCACGCCCTCTTGGACGTGGTAAGGTGGAAATCAAAGCACAGTGGGAATCACACAAGACTCTATGACGATCTCGGGTCTACAGACTACCCTGTACCAGTGTCACCAGAGAACTGCCATCTGACGTGAGGTATAATACCATCTGGGAGTTCTCGGCGAGTCTGTTCAGTGTACCCAGTCTCCACTGAGCACCCGTACACCATCTTTGATGTCAAACACCGATGGATATGGGATCATCCATTGCCCATCATATGGGTCAAGATGCGTATACGCCAGTCTACTCTGGTGTATCGATGCCCTGTCTCGATACACCCTCGACTAAGAACAATTATAGGATGTACTCATAGACTACCATGGCCCCACTAGTATGATCTCATCATAGTCCCAGTAGTCGAGTACATATCCTAAGGGCTTTATCAACATGTGAGAGCAAGACAATAAACTAATACAAGTCAACATGTTAAGACAAAGTGAAACCAAATAGCATACTATCATGTCGAGCAAGAAAGTCCTCTCTATATATATCCAAGCATCCACTATAATATACATCATATGTACAACAATGGCCTCTAGGGCATATATATAACTAACACCACCAGACGCTGGCGTTATCCGTTAGTTGCAGCTTCGCAACTCTCACCCTAGTAATCTCTGGCACTTATGCTACTGCCAGATCATCCTCGATAGACTGAGCACATTCCTCTTCCTCTAGTGGGCTCTCTTTTTTTATGAAATGCTTTGGATGCAGAGCCCCGAATTGTTTGACTCCAGGTGCCTTGACCTCTGGGCGGTGCATGAGGATAGCGGTCTGCTGCTGCTGACCCTCTAGGAGGCTCTTGATTGACTCAAGCAGTACCGTTTGCTCGTTGATGGGAGCTGCAACGGTAGTTGGTGGGGTGTTGCCATTGACATTGGTGCTTGTGTTGTTCGGTGAATTCATAACCTTGATAGAAAAAGAAAGATTCGGATAGATTTAAGGAATTTGAAATGTAAAGAATATGTAGTTGCTGATTCTTATAATTCTTATGATATATATTGCTTAGGATTCTATGCAGAACTGACCTGCATGGGCCGCCAACAAAATCTGTCACGTCCCGCTTCCCGGTGTACGAGGAAGGAGACGTGGCCAAGCCGTGACGTATTTACTCAGAAATAAACACGCTAAGCATAAATAAGAAATATATATAAAATGCACAAGAAATGATAAGAGATATAATGTAAACATCAACTTTTATTAATATTCATCTTTACAATACATTGCTTTGAAAAGGAAAGTACAAGGATATAAAGCAATTCCTAAACAGTGGCATATAAACTAGAAAGTAAGTACAAGTAAGCTAAAAGTCTGGCTGTGCCTCAATCTGCTCCAGATACCCTAGCTGGTTTAGTCTCCTGAAGATCCGGTCCTCCTGACGAACGTTCCAAAGAAAGAAAGAAATAGGAATGTCTTCAGCAAACTAGCGCTTGGTAAATCCCAGAAGTAAGAATGGAATAGAACAAGTAAAGAGAAAGAACTGGTAATTATACAGGTATATGATTGTTATACTAATATAGTTGTTTGTAGCTTGGTACAGAATGTATCAGTGTATACGAGAGGAGTCCAACTATCCCATGGACTATGGTAACATGTAAGTATAAGGCCCCGTCAAAACCTACGGGACAACGACACGAGAGTTTATATAGGTGTCTTTTAGTGTCCATTATCTTGCCACTTTTAATGCATTCTGTACCAATCTACCCCTTTGAAACCCCGTAATGTATTGTGTTAAATTATAGTTATGCCGAGACCATGGATATAAGTTGTTCATGTAATTAGGTTCAGAATGTAAACAAGTAGGCATGTAATCAAGTCAAGTTATAACCATGGTTCGGTCAGGTCAAGTCATGTTTGCAGATTGATCTTGTTCTGGTATTCAGGTTCAGGTTCAAGTATTCATGTTTGGTATATTGGATTCATGTTGAATTGGACTCTGATTTATGTTAGACTCAGATTTGATTTAGACTCAAAATTGAGTCAGGCACTTAGAACTGATTTGGATCCTGAGTTATATTCGGGCGTTATCGGTTACTGTTGCACATGGACGGCAGGATTTATGTATTTTTCCAAGACAATTACCATTGATAACTCCCTTAAGCTTTTCTACCTTAAATAGGCAAGCACTCATTTTCTCCAGCTCCCTGAGGCTCAAGAGAATTGATCCCGCTTAAACTTATATTTATTAAAATCCTTAAATGTAATTTTATATAACTCGAGGGGTTTTTATGAAAAATATTTTATATACATTCAAAATAAATCTCGAGTATATATTTATATTATTTAAGGTTTCCATAATTGTGAATTTTAAGAATCTGAAGTATTTTTGTGATAATAGTTTAGCTTGGATAGTTCAAGGTATTTTACTGTAAAACTTGACTTTTGGATAACTTGAAGATATTTTGATGAAACTTTTCATTCTTTTATTTTTTTTAAAACATGGAATTTTAATTATATTGAAAATATGTGGTTTAATAATATTTATATAATTATTAAAAATTCATTTTATTATTAAGTAGAAAATTTCGTCTTTCTTAAAAATCGAATTAAAAATCTTTCGAGACAGAATGCACCGTGAGGAGGTTTGCATCTCGCTCTACTAGTCCGAGGATGTGCGATAATCCGCACCATCCAATAGTGGGTCCCTAAAGAGAGTTGTAGAGGCATATGTGCAAAAATCTTTGATAATACAATTCAAAAGAAAACTGGGTTTTTATAGTTCATGGTATTTTAATATAATATTATAATAAAAGTAAGCTCAAAGGGCCCGTGCTATGTAAACATATGTGTATGTGAGGGGTAGCTCATTACTCCGTGAAGTTTTCTAACGGTATAATTATCAAAAATACTAAAAGAGGAATATATGAAATTCATGGTATTTTAGCGTAAAAGTTGTCACGCCCTGTGATTGGTGTGTAATCTGTATGTAGTAACCGCAATCAATAACGGTGTCGCGTGTAGCTAGACCGAGATGTGTACCTGTCGTCCTTAGGGAAACATTGAATCTTTTAATCTTACTTTAGACGTATTGATTAGGAAAAGAGGAAGAATAATGAATAGTCGAGAATGGTTGTAGATTCTAGATCTACGTCAATCACGGATGTAGGATATAGATCTAGATTAATTACGGATGTAGGTTTTATATTAGAAGGGGGCTTGTAGGGTTCGTTAAGATTTAGTAGTCATGGATGATTAAAGATTACTCCTTTTATCCTTTAATAGATTTAAAACTAGATCAACAGTGATGCATGTAGATTAGGGTTTCTGGACGAAATAGGGTTCTCACTCTTAACCCCTATCTTGACATGGATCTCCGTTCATGTCCAGCCTTTACCAAAACAATTGTTAATCTAATCTCTAATCGTGGTCGTGAATATCAATGAATTGATAGCGCGCCCGATTAGTATGTTAACTATTCTTTTGGTAAAGTTTATAAACATTATAGGACGTAAAAGGAGTTAAAGGATTTTAATCATCTATTGATCTACCCTAATCCTACGAACCCTAACAAGCGGAGAATTACTCGCGCATGATGGAGATAAAAGAACGAATAGAGATCATGATTTAAATAAAGAAAATAAAATGCAATAAGAATAAAACAACTACCTTTATTAATCAACTTGATCAATTACACTTTGTTCCTTTAGAAAGTGATTACAAAACTCTAGTTTGCTTCTCAATCTCTTCTTAAGGAGGTAGATGAACAGTTGATGATCAACCTGGATTCTTGAGCCGTCTTGGACTTCGTGATTTCTTCGGTTTGATGATTTTTCCAAGAGGCTCTCGGTCCTTTAAATAGTTTCAAAACCAGAATCTCTATTTTCCTAATAGGGTAACTATCTGTTGGGATCCTATCCAAAAAATCCCAAATCCCAACTCCTCAATATTGCGGCTGAACCGCCGCAATATACTCATTTTAGCCACGGTTTAGCCGCGCTTTGGTGGGATCTTTGGCTAAAATTTCTGGAGATTCATTCAGTTGTCATGTGGTGATCTTTTGAATATCTGGAGTTTGGAAATCTTCTCTAAGTCACTGCCAGAATTGATTTCTTCGATTTACTTTAATATTTCGGCAGATTTGATCTCGATAATTCAAATCTCCATGATTCCAGTACTGATATAATTTCTGCATAATATCTCAATAAATAATATTAGTAGAATTTGTTTTTATTAAGATATTATCCTAACCATTGGATATGATATTATAGTTTAAGAAAATTGGTTAAAGATATTTGATATGGTATGCATATTTAAATGGACTAAATATTATATAGATATTATATGCTTACAATTTCCTTCATAATGTTAATTATAATATATAAACACATGAAAATAGTATTTTTACAGATAAACCCTCATATGTGTCAAATTTATAATAAACCCCTTTTACTATATAAAAATAGTAAGGAAAATTTCATATCAAATGCACGATAATTTTGACTGAACAAATACCCCCAAACTTAACTTTGATCGTTCCGAACAAACTAGTTATTCAAGAGAAGGAGAAAAAGAAAAATCCTAAGTAGCACACTTTCGTAGGCAACATGATTGCACTGAGCACGTGCAATAAGCCGTTAAATCTCTAGGTGTCCCTAATAGGAGGAGTGTTGTCTCCTGAGGGTTTTCAGCGGATTACACCCATAAAATCCTATAATAAAAGAAAGATGGTGAAAATTACATATAAAGATAAGAACTTATAAAAGAAAGATTTTGAAAATAAGAGTTTCCAACTATACCAGCTGTTCGGTTGTCATGAGCCCTATCTTAATGGTCATCAAAAAATATTAGAAATCACACCATCCCACAATAAAATATCGCCTTTAGTCTTCCTCCCTATCTTTTATCCAAATATTGATCATATACCCCTATGTGTGTGTAAAAGACATCCCTATACTTAGAGAATTCAATTCAAGCTATCATACTCTTGTCCATCTTCCGAAGTACTTTATAGTTGATGAATATTTTTGATACAATTGGTCACACATTTTTCATGCGACCGTTAATACTTCTTTAATACTAACCGACCGATTACAAAATGTGCTCGTGCATTTAGGCGTAATTCCTCGTTTCACAACACCTAAGGCCTAGCAGTGGCTCCCAAACCAGTTGGTCTAAGGCACTAGGTGATAAACCGCCCTCGCTATATTTACATTTTTATGCTGCCTTAAGCAATTACAAAACCAGTTTCATTTTTTTCTTCACCACTTATATATATATATATATATATATATATATATATATATATATATATATATATATCATGCTAAGTCTTTTAGACAAGAGCATTTCAAGGTATCATCTACTATCCCAAGTTTCAAGATGTGTGTAAGTGCGTATAGTAGGGTATCAACATTCAGATATTTGGCCTCAAGAATAAGGACAATTTTTCAGATTTATTTTTATCCTCATATTAGTAATTTCCTTTATCTTACTAACCCTTGGGACAACGGCTCATAACTACTTATTACTAGTTTCGTTTAAGAAAACATCTAATTTTCTTGCTTTTCTTAAACTTTTCCTATCTTTCATATGTAATTTTTCACTTTCTACTCTTTTATTATATAAAAAAATTGTTTAGTGCCAAGTGCCAAAAGATAATTAGTGAATTCAAATCTCCCCCCAAACCTGTTTTCAGCAGTGTCCTCACTGATATCATTTTTGAATGCATAGACCTGTAGACTTGGGAAGAGAAATTAAGAGGGGTAAAATAATAGTTAAATGAAAACTACCCCAAAACTTGTACTTTGGCACGCACAGATATTTAGTTAAGTCCTTTTCGACTCACCTCCATTCTTAAAATGAGACAATCTTACCGAAACATGGAGGTGAGACGGAGGAAATTTAGTTATGATAAAGCGGCTCCTGTAAAAACAGGAGCTCCTCCGCTGGGTCAGCAGAAAAATACGGTTTCAATCTATGCCCATTTACTTTAAAAATTAAACCGTTTTTAATATTTTCAACATCTACTGCCCCGTGCGGGTATATATACCGAACCACAAAAGGTCCTTTCCAACGAGATTTTAGTTTACCCGGATGAAGATAGAGACGGGAATCATAAAGAAGGACTTGTTGTCCCAGTGTGAAGGTTTTTCTATAAAGGTTTTTATTGTGGAACACTTTAGTCTGGTTCTTTACTATAACCGCATTATCGTAAGCTTCATTGTGGAGTTCGCTTAGCTTATTTAATTGCAGCTTTCGATAGCTGCAGGCTTGATCAAAATCGAAGTTAAGCTCTTTAATAGCCCACATTGCTTTATGTTCGATCTCGACAGGAAGGTGGCAAGCCTTTCCAAACACTAGGCAGTATGGATACATACCAAGATCGGTCTTATATGCGGTACGAAATGCCCAAAGAGCATCCGTCAATTTGGTTGACCAATCTTTACGGTTTTTAGAAACCGTCTTCTCCAAAATTTGTTTTATCTGCCTATTGGAGATCTCCGCTTGCCCGCTCGTTTGGGGATGATAGGGCGTAGAAAGTTTGTGGTTAATTGAATATTTCCGCATCAAAGTCTCGAAAGACCGATTACAAAAATGCGTCCCGTTGTTTCTAATTATAGCGTGAGGGTGCCCGAATCGCGAAAAGATATTTTCTTTAAGGAACTTAATAACAATCTTGTTGTCACTAGTGTGACACGGTATTGCTTCCACCCATTTTGAGACATAATCAACCGCTAACAAGATATATAAATTCCCAAAAGAGTTGGGAAAAGGGCCCATAAAATCAATACCCCAAATATCAAATATCTCCACAACCAAGATAGGTTGGAGCGGCATCTCATCTCTTCGTGAAATCCGACCCATGTGTTGACACCGATGACAAGTTTTACAATGATTATAAGCATCTTTAAATAATGTTGGCCAATAAAAACCACATTGCAAAACTTTCTCCACCGTTTTACGTGGACCAAAATGACCGCCATATGCTTGATCATAACAAAAAGACAATACACTCTTGAATTTATCGTTAGAGACATATCTGCGAATGATTTGATCAGAACAATACTTAAAAAAATAAGGTTCATTCCAGTAAAAGTGTTTTACTTGGAATAGAAATCGAAGATTGTCTTGTTTTGACCAATCACTAGGAATAAGTCCCGTCGCTAGATAATCACAATATCCACGAACCAAGGTTCGCAGGATACGATCAAGAGCTGTTCGTCAGGAAAGGAATCGTTTATTGGAACGGTCAACGTTGGTGAAGAATTGATGCGTGAAAGATGGTCGGCTACAACGTTTTCACATCCGCTCTTGTCTCGTATGACAAGATCAAATTCTTGTAACAACAGGATCCAATGTATTAGCCTGGCCTTAGCATCCTTCTTCGATAAAATGTGTCGTAGGGCGGAGTGATCAGTGTAAACCACTATTGGCGAGCCAATCAAGTAGGGCCTGAATTTTTCTAATGCAAATACAACTGCCAAGAGTTCTTTCTCGGTAGTTGTGTAATTAATTTGTGCATCGTTTTCGAACGGGTGGTTCCAATCTGGAGATGACAAAACGGGGGTTGTAGTGATGGAACTTTTAAGTGATTCAAAATCAGCCTCGCAATCCGAATCGAAGTGAAATGTTGTATCCTTGGCCAAGAGAAGAGTTAAGGGTCTAGCAATTTTTCTAAAGTCCTTGATGAATCTCCTATAAAATCCTGCATGACCAAGGAAAGATCGTATATCTTTGACGCATTTAGGAGGAGAAAGGTTATGGATGACATCAATTTTAGCTATGTCAATCTCAATGCCTTTTCATGAAATGATATGTCCAAGGACAATACCTTCTTGGACCATGAAATGACATTTTTCCCAATTCAAAGTTAAGTTCTTATCCTTACAGCGGGTAAGAACCGCGTCTAGATGATGTAGGCATTCCTCAAAGGAATCCCCAAATATGGAGAAATCATCCATAAATATCTCCAGAAAATTCTCAACCATGTCTGAGAATATCCCCATCATACACCGCTGAAATGTAGCAGGAGCGTTGCATAACCCAAAGGGCATGCGTCTATAAGCAAAAGTACTGAAAGAAAAAGTAAATGTTGTTTTATCTTGATCCTTTTCAGCGATGGGGACATGGTTATAGCCAGAGTATCCATCCAAGAAACAATAGTATTCATGTCCAGCTAATCGTTCTAACATCTGGTCAATAAAAGGTAGAGGAAAGTGATCTTTCCTCGTTGCGGTATTGAATTTTCTGTAATCAATACACACGCGCCATCCAGTTTGGGTGCGTGTTTGGATCAACTCATTAGCCTCATTAGTTATGACCATGATGCCAGACCTTTTAGGGACCACATGAATAGGACTTACCCATTGGCTATCAGATATTGGGTAAATTATACCACTATTTAGGCACTTGACGATTTCTTTCTTTACAGCCTCCTTCATAACGAGATTTAACCGTCTTTAGTGTTCTCGGGTTAGTTTGGCTTCATCCATCAGATATATATAATGTTCAACAATTAAGGGACTAATCCTTTTGATGTCAGCCATTGTCCAACCAAATGCTTGCCGATTTGATCTCAATACCACCAAAAGTGCGTTCTCTTGCACTAAAACTGGAGAAGCGGATATGATCACGGGCAAAGACTCATTCTCACCTAAATATGCATATTTAAGATAAGAAGGTAGTAGTTTGAGATCTAGTATTGGCGGAGAGACAATAGAAGGTGGGGTAAGAGAATGATACTCGGACTCCCTAAGAGGTTCATAACTTGCATAGGATATTGACTCGGAAAGCGCTACTGACTTTTGCGACGAGTCAAAAGATTCGAACTCGGGGGTAGACTCATCGAAGGTGTCCTCGCTATGATAATTGGCTAGATCAAACAATGTCGCATTTTTATCGTCGAGATTATTAAAGCAAATTTCCTCAACTTCGCAGCTGTCAGAAGTTATCTTGTTGATGGAACAGACATCGATTAAATGAGCAGAAGGTTTAGATGGTTGACTTCCTAGTTTGTAAATATTAAGCTCAATTGTCATCTTCCCGAAGGATAAGTTCATAGAACTGTTACGACAATTAATGACAGCATTGAAAGTTGCTAGGAAAGGTCGACCGAGTATCACCGGGATTTGGTTGCGTGGGTTCGCCGCAGGCTGTGTATCTAAAACAATAAAATCCACAGGGAATATGAATTCCCCTACTTTGATTAACACATCCTTAAGCTCACCCCTAGGTTGGGCGATAGATCGATCTGCCATCTGGAGAGTATAGTGGGCAGGTTTCAACTCTCCTATACCTAGGTGCTCATAGACAGAATATGGAAGCAAGTTAACACTAGCACCGAGGTCAAGTAGAGCACGATTGAAGCTTTTCCCCCAATAGTTATAGATATTGTAGGACAACCGGAGTCCTTACGTTTCTTAGACAATTGTTGGGTAAAAGCTGTGCTCACGTTACTTGTCATGAATATCTTTTTCGGCACTTGAGTTTTTCTCTTCCTAGTGCACAATTCCTTAAGGATTTTAACATAAGACGGGGCTTGTTGAATAGCATCTAGGAGAGGGATATTTATGTTAACTAGCTTAAACATTTCCACATCCTTCTCCATTTGTGCATTAGGTTTGTTGTCCCTCAACCTGTTTGGAAATGGAGCTTTATCAATAAGTTTTGGGTCCAACATTTGAGGAGAAGTTTGTGGGGATGGAATCGATCCCAGAATTAGAGTGGGGATCGTTTTAGGTAGATTCGAGGAAGTGGGCGAAGGGTTCAAACCTTGGGGGAAACGGAGAATAGGCTCGGAAGAAGGTGGGAGACTAGACGAAATAGGGCAAGAAGTAGAAGCCGGGTATCATTAATATCCACAACGTCATCAACATGTTCACCCACATGGTTATCCAGCACTCTTCCAGATCTCAACATGGTAAAGGCACACACATTATGATTTTTTGAGTGGCCAGGATTCGGTAGGGGTTAAGATGCAAGTTTCCTTTTTTTCTCTCGCACTCATCGCGGCATTTATTTGTGCAAGTTGTGCTTCTATCGATTTTATACTTTCACCGTGGGAGTTGGTGGTCTGTGTTAAAGTTCGGATAGAAGACTTGATTTCATCCATCGACTGCATGGAATGTTTAATAAACATATCCACACTTCGTTCAAGCGCAAATGAGTTTTCGGTACTGGCCGTTTGGAAAAAATTATTGGCCGGATTCTGAAAAGGTTGTGATTGAAAGGGGTGCTGGCTTTGTGGTGGTGGTTGCTGTTGCTGTGGAGGAGGTCTTTGATAATTGCTTTGGAACTGGTTTTGATTTTGGTTGGTTTGGGTTTGGCTCCAAGCAAAATTAGGATGATTCCTCCATCCTTGATTGTATGAGGAAGAATAAGGATCGTTTCTAGGTCGTTGCTGAAAAACAGCATTAGTTTGCTCATGACATTGAAACGAAGAATTTAAAGGACATTCTTCCGTCAAATGATATGGATCGGAACAGCAACTACACACGGTCTTGGGGAGCGTTACCTGGTTTAGGGAGACTGATGAGAATTTGTTCTCTATAGCGTCGAGTTTCTTTTGCATCGCTGCCATTTCGGCTTTTACTGCGATGGAAATATCGAGCTGATGGATGCCTCCCCTAGATGAAGGTGGACTAAAGCTTTCCCACTGCAAAGTGTTTTCAGCAAGATCTTCCAGATATTTCCAGGCTTCACCATCGTCTTTGGACAGGAAATTGTATTGACACATGGTTTCAAGCATGTGCTTTATCGCTGGATTAATAGATTCATATATAATTCGGCACAGATCCGATCTATGTATTCCATGATGAGGACATTGGATAAGCAGATTCTTAAACCGTTCAAAGCACTTCCAAAATGGTTCATTGGGAAGCTGGGTAAACTGGTTGATTTCGCTCCTAACACGGGCGGTCTTATGATTGGGGTAAAATTTCTTAAGGAATGCTATCACGAATTCATCCCATTCGTAATAGAGTGTGCGGCAGTGTTATAAAGCCATTTTTCTGCTAAATCGCACAAAGTGAAAGGGAGAAGACGCAAGCGCATAGCATCCACTGAAAGTTGTGATGTACCCATCATTACGCATACGTTTTCGAATTTAGTGATAAAAACATATGCGTCTTCAGACTCAAACCCGTGAAATTTGGGCAACAGGTTGATGGAGTGGGGTTTAATTTCAAAATTATCCTCATTGGCTGGTGGAATAGATAAACATGTAGGAAGGGGACCGCGTATAGGATAGCATCTCTCTTGGAGAGAAATGCGCGGTGGATTCTGCGCACCGACGGGTGGTGGCAGAATGGTGTTATAATCTGATGGAGAACCGTCCATCTCGGTCGATATGGTGGGTGGAGGGGAAAAAGAAAATGAAGAAGTACCGACTTCGGAGTCGATAGCAGGAATGCAGACAAGACGGGCACTAGAATCCCGTGTCCAGCCAAGCATGCACTAAGCGGGTTTAGCGCAAGTGGCAGCGTGTATGTGATTTAAAAATTAGTTTGTTTTTGAAAAAATGGGACTTGAAACAAATCACACAAAAATGCACAAACAACCCTAGAACTAAGGTTACCTAGGTCAAGTCACTAGACCGCTCCTAGACTTCCAAAGGACAAGCCACAGGATTAATCCTCTACCACCTCTTTATCGCTCTTGTGTCCAGGTACGTGTTAGGTAAGTGGGAGGTATCCGCTATACGAATTACCGAAAATAGTAGGCCTAATTAAGTAACCACTTACCTAGACACACTTGCCTAGGCACCACAAAAGAAATGCAGATAAGCGATAGATTACCCACGACCTTCCTCTGTGGTTATTGAGCGTGGCGGTCCTTAGAGACTTGGTCTAGATATCTTTTAATTAATGTAGGGTGATGGGGATACTCATTTTGTGATTTGTAGGGCTTAGGAAGGGTGATGAAATTCCCAACTAATCTAAATTTTAGTCTTTGCCCCTTAAAGTCCGTATTAAAATATGCACAAACAAACCAATTAAAAAACTTGCAAAAAGATTTTTGAGCGGCGATATTTTGCAAAGAATCCTACAGAAAAAATATTTTATTGGATTTCAGAGGAGAGAGAAGGAGTTGAGAAAGATACCAGAGAATTTGGAAACCCCAATTCCCTAATTGAGCCGCGGTTCACACGGGTTCGATCCCCGGCAACGGCGCCATTTGATTGGTATGTAATCTGTGTGTAGTAACCCCAATCAATAACGGTGTCGCGTGTAGCTAGACCGAGATGAGTACGGGTCGTCCTCAGGAAAACGTTGAATGTTTTAATCTTACTTTAGGCGTATTGATTAGGAAAGAAGGAAGAATAATGAATAGTGGAGAATGGTTATATATTCTAGATCTACATCAATCACGGATGTAGGATATAGATCTAGATTAACTACGGATATAGGTTTTATATTAGAAAGGGGCTTGTAGGGTTCGTTAAGATTTAGTGGTCATAGATGATTAAAAATTACTCCTTTTATCCTTTAATAGATTTAAAACAAGATCGACGGTGATGCATGTAAATTAGGCTTTCTGGAGGGAATAGGGTTCCCACTCTTAACCCCTATCTTGATATGGATCTCCGTTCATGTCTAGACTTTACCAAAACAATTGTTAATCTAATCTCTAATCGTGGTCGTGAATATCAATGAATTGATAGCGCGCCCGATTAGTATGTTAACCATTCTTTTGGTAAAGTTTATAAACATTATAGGACGTAAAAGGAGTTAAAAGATTTTAATCATCTATTGATCTACCCTAATCCTACAAACCCTAACAAGCGGAGAATTACTCGCGCATGATGGAGATAAAAGAACGAATAGAGATCATGATGTAAATAAAGAAAATAAAATGCAATAAGAATAAAACAACTATCTTTATTAATCAACTTGATCAATTACACTTTGTTCCTTTATAAAGTGATTACAAAACTCTAGTTTACTTCTCAATCTCTTCTTAAGGAGGTAGATGAACAGCTGATGATCAACCTAGATTCTTGAACCGTCTTGGGCATCGTGATCTCGTCGGTTTGATGATTTTTCCAAGAGGCTCTCGGTCCTTTAAATAGTCTCAAACCCAGAATCTCTAGTTTCCTAATAGGGTAACTAGCTGTTAGGATCCTACCCAAAAAATCCCAAATCCTAACTCCTCAATATTGCGGCGGAACCGCTGCAATATGCTCATTTTAGTCGCAGTTTAGCCGCGCTTTGGTGGGATCTTTGGCTAAAATTTTTGGAGATCCATTCAGTTGTCATGTGGTGATCTTTTGAATAACTGGAGTTTGGAAATCTTCTCTAAGCCACTGCCAGAATTGATTTCTTCGATTTACTTTAATATTTCGGCAGATTTGATCTCGATAATTCGGATCTCCATGATTCCAGTACTGATATAATTCCGACACAACATCTCAATAAATATGTAGGGTTCCTAGGCACTCTAGTGAGGTCTCACAAGGCATCGAACATGCCATTTTCAAAAAATTTAGGTGCCGAGAGACCCGACTACGGATCGTTTGCTAGAAAACTAGGCGAAAAAGCTAACTAGTTAACACTTAACTATGAGAATCGGAAATACAACCTTTGTAGATCCGGTGCTCCACCTCCATAGCTCCGCAACGAAGTCGTCTCCGCTGTCCAAAAGGAATCCGGGCTCTAGAGTCGGCTTCGTCGGAGAAAAAGCGAGCTAGGTCGTCGATGTCCATGCCGAAGATGATCTACGTCGAAGCATCGCAAGATCAAGCTCTCACTTCACCAAGTCAAGAAACTTGTGAAGGAAACACACTCTACTACTTGGCAAGAGATAGAGGATGAAGAAATAGGAAGTGGGTAGACTTTAGATTTGGATTTCTCACTCATATCATCAATCCACCATTGATGTAGTCTAGGTTTTTCTTCTTGAGTTGAAGGAAGAAGAAGAAGAAATTATGATAAGTTAATTTAAAAAAGAAAAGAATATCCAAACTTATCATAATCCTAACTATGGTTATGTGTAGAGAATTGACCAAGGGTTAAAGGAATGGTTAGGGTTAAGGATGAGATAAGAATGGTGGACAAAGTCAAAGCTTCATGAAGCTTCAACTAAACAACAAATAAAGCCACCATTCTTTTCTCTTCTCATTTATTTTCCAAAATGAAATGGATAAATAAATAAGTGAATAAAATAAAACCCCAACCATAATCATGTAACCATGGTTTGATCTTTACACAAAAACCCTAGCATAACATGTATCATCAAACATGATACAATCAAGTGCACAAAAGTATATCACATATACAATGTGTACAATCCGAGTGAGAAAATCCATTTAAAGTGAACCAATACTAGTTAATGCAAAGTAATATATCAAATATATAATTATGCATTAAATCATTAAATCAACACTTGATTTAACGATCCGGTCATATCGCATATAACCGACTAGTATTCTATGTATCGGCTTATCGAACCAACCCTTGATTCGATAACTAGGTTATATCGCATACAACCTTTCGATACATTCATCGCGAGAATGGAATACGGTATCACATACACGCATTATTCTCGGTCCCGCACATATCTCATATGCGCTCCTATTTCGTTTCGCTTGAGCCAGGAAACCTCTGTGTAGGATTCTAAAGACTTGTCAATACGCCGGCAGCAGGTGATGATCATATCAAGCACCTACAAGCCGCAAGCGGTCTGCTAAACGTAACGGCCACCCGGGTATTGAGCGATCTGAAGATCGAAGAGCAAGCCCGCTCACACTCCAGTGAATCCGACCAGTAACACTACCGTACAGTCCGGTCTGATCGTCTGATATGTCGCATATCTCGCCTAGGGGTGGTAAACGTCAGACCCCAATAGCTCGATAAGTCGTGTCGATATGAGGTCTATAACTGTTCGAGAAACTACTGGTAACACTTACCAGTAAATCTCAGCAACCCTGGCCAGGGATTTCCTGTTATAGCCAATCGAACACAGCGCAACATCAACCCCCTATACCGGGAGAGACGAATCCCCTCCTATCGCTCATTGCCTCTATGTGACTCGGGACTGTACCCAAAAACCACCGTTTTGCACGCCCTCTTGGACGTGGTAAGATGGAAATCAAAGCACAGTGGGAACCACACAAGACTCTATGACGATCTCGGGTCAACAGACTACTCTGTACCAGTGTCACCAGAGAACTGCCATCTGACGTGAGGTATAATACCATCTGGGAGTTCTCGGCGAGTCCGTCCAGTGTACCCAGTCTCTACTGAGCACCCGTATATCATCTCTGATGTCAAACACCAATGGATATGGGATCATCCATCGCCCATCTGTATGGGTCGAGAAGGTACACGCTAGTCTACTCTGGTATATCGATGCTCCGTCTCGATACACCCACGATTAGGGACTTTGAAGGATGTACTTATGGACTACCATGTCCCCACTAGTATGATCCGCATCATAGTCCAGGTAGTCAAGCACACATCCTAAGGGCTTTACCAACATGTAACAGAGAGACAATCAGTATACACGTTAAGGTAAAGTTCAACCAGATAGCATACTATCATGTCGAGCAAGAAAGTCCTCCCTATATACGTCCCAGCATCCACTACAATATACATCCTATGTACAGTAATGGCCTCTAGGGCATACATATAACTAACAAAATAATATTAGTAGAATTTGTTTTTATTGAGATATTATCCTAACCATTGGATATGATATTATAGTTTAAGAAAATTGATTAAAGATATTTGATATGGTATGCATATTTAAATGGACTAAATATTATATAGATATTATATGCTTACATTTTCCTTCATAATATTAATTATAATATATAAACACATGAAAATAGTATTTTTACAGATAAACCCTTATATATGTCATATTTATAATAAACCCCTTTTATTATATAAAAATAGTAAGGAAAATGTCACATCAAATGCACGATATTTTCGACTGAACACCCCGCTTCCCAGAATGCGCTAAGATCAGCACGTGACAGAGCCAACCATGCTACCTGTGGCTAGGAAACATCCCTCCACAGTCATATTATGGCTGTCCATAAAATATCAAGAACAGTTAAACATAAAACTAACTAGTACATGTCCATCTGCCAGAATAAAAGAGTCAAGAAATATATATGCGGAAGAAATAAATCCAATAAACAGTAAAATCTGGAAATATGTCCCAAATACGGGCTCACATCAGGAAATAAAAGCTATGGAAAGGAAGCTAAAATAAACCATCACTGACATGCTCCTCACTGTTCGGCTTGACGGCTAAAGTACCCCTGGTCAGCCTACGATAGAGATAGAGGAACTGGGCCATGCAAAACCCAGACGTTAGTGCGTCATAATATCAACAATAAATAAATAACCAGGATGCCACAAGATATGCAGGTATGAATATAAGCGATAACATGAATATAGCAAGTAAACATAGATATGAAACAGTGAAGTGTATATGTGTATGTGAAGTGCGGTGAGTAATCTAAACTGTACTACTGGGTTATCTATTCTAAAATTATGAAATCAATTTAATGGAATCATCGATATAACTCAATAGTATCCCATGCGTGCCCGGGACCACGGTCCAGACTCTCGGGCTGAATCCGAGACGTGCCGCTGGACACTAAATAGGTAACATGTACAGAAGAATGATGTCAACGGTATCATTCCGGGACTGGCCTAGCCCCTAAAACTGATCAGTATAAGTATCGAACTGTCGAGTTACAAGTCAGGTTTCTTCATTGATTTTCCCTTACCCCCAAGGTTATGTGTTCAAGTCAGGAATTGATAAATATGAAGCTAATACCAACACAGGATCAAGCATGTACAGGTTTTGTCTGAATAGACAGCGGGATATGTCCGTCGGGACAACAAGTCAGGATTTTCGGCATTAGTAACAAGATCAGGTATCATGTCAAGCAGTGGTGTATCAGGTCATGTTAGGTAGTGCATGTGTATCAAGCGGATGCCCAAAATAAACTGTAGCAAGTATCGAAACACGGTAAAAGCACGGATGCACAAGTAATAATCTGTGATAACATAATATGAGTCCATGAGTCGTATGATGCACACTAGAAAGTATGATATATGGATCTAGCAGTAACATGAAATAATCAGGTTCCGGCATGCAACTAAATATATAGTAAATAGTTCGGATACGAACGGATATCGTAAAAACCGGTAAACTGTAACAGAGATGCACAATGCAATAAACAAATAATATTTTTATTCATATGGATGTAAATATAATAGCATAGCAATTAGTAAGATAAACTTGCCATTGATACAAAATACGGATTAATGCTATAAAATTGTATATTGATAATAACTTGCTAAATATTAAATGCATATATTATAAATAATTATATAAATATTGGTATAAGCAAAGTAGTGTATTACAAGTTTAGAAAATTGCTTCGATCGATAAATTTACGACGAAATACGGATATACACACCGCTAATTCAATACTGTGCTATAACAAAAACAAAAAATATGATAGACACAATAATTTTGAACAACAAGATGACTTAATATGCTCACTCTAAAAATACAAAACTATTGTATACTTATAATTCTCCTCATGAAAGCAATACTTATCAATACTCTATACAAACCTCCTCCTAAATGATAATATTTAACAACCGCACTATTATACGTGCCTAAACTAAAACAATGCAATACATGTAAATATCTATTGGTATCTGTACTACCATCGATTATAACTCTAAATAATGCACTACCAATCACACCTTCCAATAGCATCTCATAAACTATACCTAATAACAAGAACTTTATGAAGCAGCAAGTGGTAAAACTATACACTTATATTCCCGAAATCTATCAAATAGAAATAATATTATTATTACGGCAAGATCAAATATTACCGTAACTAGCATTTAACAAGTATATAAATACTTGCCTTGAATTGACGATCATGGAAACTGATGATGCTTAGTACTGAGAACTCCCCAGATCATGACACGTTGCAGATGATGTGTCCCAAGGCCTACGGAAAAAGAGCAAGAACGGTACAGTGAAGGTATACCCCGGGCTTTCGGCCCAAGGATGTTCTCGACCTTCGTTGACCTCCCAGAACACTCCTATGCTCATTTCACAAATAACCGATCGGCTCACCTATGAGCCCTCCTGCGTACTGAGCTTCCTCAGCCCTCCCAGCTCACCCCCGAGCTATCACAGAGCCGAACCAGCTCGGCCTACCGCCCTCTTTAGGCCTCTCGCTAAGCTGGGCCTCCTCGGTTTCACCGACCGACCCAGAGCACAGATCACAGGCGTCCCCGCCGTGGCTCCACAAATCTCGCCATACGAGAGATATCCGCCGCCCCACGATCCCGCATTCCACGACATCACGTTCCCCCGTTAACGGGCGTATCTCGTCGTTAATGAAGGATCCCACCATTCGCGCAGGCGTGACTCAGGAGCGTAACGGACGACGTAAATCTCGTACCTGCCAGCCCATGGCTGCCACTATATAAACCCCCTCTCAGACGACTCAGGTAAGGCAATTCTTGTCTAAATAGGCCGCTACTCTGCCCAAATACCTCTACTAACTTGATCGCCGGAGGGTCTACAGTGGTACAACCACCCTGGGACTTCCTTGCAGGTAGATCGGTTTCGTTGCTAATCAAGCCCACTGAGATCCACACGCATTAGCAGGCAACCCTCAAACCCAATCTCAGCCATTCATCAACGCTCACGACAGATCAAAGGAAGACAACATTTGAAGGAGATCCAGAGCTCAATCAGTTGGCGCCATCTGTGGGAAATTCGAAAATTCCACTTAACGAAATTTGATCTTCCGACCTTGAATTCATGGCGAGTGATCACCGCGACGATCCCAGTACTAGTCGCCGCCCTCACCAAAACGGAGGCGCGGACGGATCCTCTCCTTCCCCGAACACCGTTCATGCCCTGTCTGCACGAATCGACAGGCTCGCGTCCATCGTGGATGCCATCATCCGTGTCCAAATGGCCGCAAGAACCCCTCAGGTCGCCGCTCCCCTATCTCGGGACCGGGACCTCCACAGAGGGGAAGAAGACACTGCCCATGCTGGCACGGCCGAGCAGCGCCTCACTATTTCCTGCGGCCACAGATCCCACATGGAGACCAACTCAATGACCCGCTGGGCGCCTCACATCTCCATGTCGAGGTCTCATGAAAGAGCACCCTGCCCTGAGGCCCATCGTGCTCCTGCCCCTCGACAGGGTCGCGCGCACGGGACTCAACATAGTTGCTCAAGGACGACCTCGCCAGGGGACCTGAGGAACCTCATAGAACGGAATCGGAACCGCGGTCGGGCGCAATCTGCCAGCAGGAGGGGCCATCATTCCGAGTATGCCCAATCCTCGGGATACCATGACCGACTCGATGCCCTCGAAAAGAAGATCGAGGGTATACATCAGGAGAGTCGCCCTTCAGGTGAGGGGGCTAAATATGCCGCCGACTCGCTTACGAAGCCCTTCACAAAATAGCCGCTCGCTGTCCGCGTCTCCTCCAGGAACAAGCCTCCAAAGGTGTCCCTCTTCGACGGAAAGTCCGACCCGAAAGACCACTTGGACGCGTTCACGACAGGGATGAGCTTCCAAGACAACTCTTACGCTGCCCAATGCCGATCGTTCCCTACCACTCTCATCCACGATGGACGAGATTAGTTCCGAGGACTCACGCCATGCTCCATCTCTACCATTGATGAGCTGGTCACCCAATTCCTCGGCCATTTCGTCGGAAACAGACGGCAGAAGCGGACCGTCGACCACCTCTTCACTATAAAGAGCGAGGACAAGGAAACTTTCAAAGGGTATGTCACCCGCTTCTACAACACTCTTCTTGAGGTCCCAGAGCACCGGGACGAGACAGTCATCATGGCCCTTAGGTCGGGTCTTAGGTACAGGGAGTGGCTCCGCTCCTTTGCATTAGCGCAACCTAAGACCATGGCCGAAGTAAAAGCCTAGACCGAGGGAGAGATCCAGCTCGAGTCCGATGTGAAAGTGAACCTACCCCGGACCGACCAGGCCGATCAAAAGAAGAGACCAGAGAAGAGAAAAAGAAGATTGACCGGCCAAATCCCTACTCCCCGAAGTTCCAGAAATATACCCCCCTCAACATCTCCCAGACAGAGCTGCTGGAGGAGGTGAAGGGCGAGAGATTCTTCAAACTCCCCCCGATCAACAATAGGGCGGCCAAACGGAGACGAGGCCCCTATTGCGCTTTCTACACGTCGCTGGGACACCCCACCGAGAACTGCAAACAGCTCCGCGACTACATCAAGGAGTTGATTCGCTCGGGGCACTTGGCAAAGTACTTGCGGGAAAAGTGACAAGCAGACCGAGAGCAAGAGCACCATCCCCCTCCCGGCGAGTTAACGATCGGCCAGATCATGGTCGTATCGGCGGGGGTACGCCTGGGGCTGACGAGATATGATGCCCCCTGCCGGTCGAAAGGACGAGCGGCCAACCCTGGAAGTGGATCAAAGCAGCCAAGCCCATCACTTTTACTGACGAGGATCTCCACGGGATATCCCTGCCTCACAACGACCCCCTGGTGATTACAACACGGGTCCACCGCTATGAGGATCAAAGGATACTGGTCGACTCGGGGAGCTCGGCAGGCATCCTCTTCTACGACTGCTTTCTACGTATAGGGCTTGCTCCGTCGGACCTGAGGCCGACCGCCCACATGCTGTCGGGGTTTACTAACCACTCCATCCCGGCAGAAGGAGTGGTCACCTTCCTACTTAATATCGGGGAAGCAAGTCGTACGCGTACCGTGCCTGTGGAGTTCATCGTTGCCAGAATTCCATCGGCCTACAATATCCTCCTTGGACGCCCGATGCTAAACTCTCTTCAGGCCTAGATATCGACCTACCACCTCGCGGTCAAGTTTCCACTCGACCAAGACGGAATAGGCCGAGCCTACGGGAATCAGTAAGCCGTAAAGATTTGCTTCATAGTGACATATGTGCCCGGGGAGCGAAGCGATGACCTTGAAAGCATGGATGATTTCAGGGGGTCCTTGGATACTCAAGACGAGCAAAAGGAAATCCAAGGAGCCCCGGTGGAGCCGCTAACAGAAGCCCCCCTCGTCGAAGGGAACAATGAACGAACCATCCAGATCGGGTCACTCTTAACGGGGACTCGGCGAGACGACCTCGTCCACTTCCTCGGAGGGAACTCAGACGTGTTCGCCTGGGTGCCCGCCGACATGCCTGGGATCGACCCCAAAATAATATCACATAAGCTCAGGGTCGACCCGGTGGGTCAACCCGGCGGCCCGACCTGTCAGGCAGAAGAAACGAAGCTTCGCTCCGATCAAGCAAAAAGCGATTGAGAACGAGGTTGACAGGCTGCTTGCAGCCAACTTCATTCGGAACGTGGCATACTCAGAATGGCTGGCGAACGTGTTCATGGTTAGAAAGGCAAGCGGGAAGTGGCGCATGTGCGTCAACTTCACCGATCTAAACAAGGCCTGCCCAAAAGACAACTATCCCCTCCCTCAGATAGATCAGCTAATCGACAGCTCGGCAGGCCACGAGTTGCTCAGCTTTATGGATGATTTCTATGGCTACAACAAGATCCGTATGAACCCGGCGGATGAAGAACTCACCGCATTCACAACGGACCGGGCGGTATACTGCTATAAAGTGATGCCCTTCGGTCTTTAAAACGTCGGGGATACATACCAGCGCTTGGTCAACAGGATGTTCAAACCGCGGATCGGCAGGAACATGGAGGTTTAAGTTGACAACATGCTCGTTAAATCGACCTCGTCAGACGAGCAAGCCAAAGATCTGAGCGAGACTTTTGACGTCCTCCGCAAATACAAAATGAAACTGAACCCCGCCAAGTGCGCGTTCGAGGTCACTAGTAGAAAGATCCTCGGATTCATGGTTACCCATCGAGGAATTAAGGCTAACCCAGAGAAAATCAGCGCCATCCTCAACATGGCCGCGCCAAAGACCAACATCAAAATCATGCGGCTCACGGGGAGGGTAGCTGCTCTGAGTCGTTTCATGTCAAGATCCGGAAAAAAGTGCCCCCCGTTCTTCAAAGCCCTTAGGAAGATCCCAAGGTTCGAATGGTCGGAGGAGTGTCAGATCGCTTTCAAGAAATTGAAAATGCACCTGGCGACTCCACCACTACTCACCCGACCAGTTGAAGAAGATGAGCTATCGCTATATCTGGCGGTATCCGATCAAGCTGCAGGCTCGGTGCTTGTCTGAGAAGTCGAGGGAGTCCAGAGGCCAGTTTACTATGTAATCCATGTCTTTAAGGACACGGAAACATGATACCCGGCCATAGAGAAGATTGTATTGGCACTTATAGTGGCCTCAAGTAAACTACGGCACTACTTCCAGGCACACACCATCCTCATTCTCATCGAGCGCCCTTTAGGGGCCATTCTCGCTTCCCCCGAGTCTTCTGGTCATTTGGAGAAGTGGAGGTAGGAGTTATCCCAATTCGTTATCAAATACCGCCCGAGGCAGGCTATCAAGGCATAAGTCCTGGCCGATTTTGTCGTCGAATGCACTATCCCCAACAAGGAAGCGGTGGCCGTGCCGGCCCCCGGATCCCGACCCTCGATCGAAGAAAGGCCCGACTTCGTCCCCGATTGGGTCCTTTACGTCGATGGGTCATCAGCCGAGGAGGGCTGTGGTGTGGGCCTCATCATTCGAGGCCTGAATGAGGCAGAGATGGAGTATTCTTTGAAGCTCGGGTTCAAGGCCTCAAACAACGCCGCGGAGTATGAGGCTTTGCTAGCTGGACTAGGAATCGCCTCCGGAGTAGGGCTGAAGATGATCCGAATCCGCAGTGACTCCGCCCTGGTCGTTGGCCAAGTGACCGGATGTTTCGAGGCATGGGAACCTCTTATGGTGAAATACTTAGCCGAGGTAAGAAGACTACAAAAGGATTTCGAAGAAGTTCAAGTGGAGCAAATCCTCCGGCACCTAAACGCCCAGGCCGATACCCTGAGCAAGCTAGCTTCCTCCTACACGGCCAACGACAAGAGAAATGTCCTCTTTGAGGTCTTGCCATGGCCCAGCGTGGAAGACAGAGCGACATCACTCCAAGTTTACACGGACCGGAAAGAAGGCCGGGATTGGAGGAAGCCCCTCGTGGAATTCCTGAAGGAGGGTACGCTCCCCGAAGATCGAGAGGAGGCCCGCCGCCTCCGAGCCAAAGCCCGCCATTTCGTCTGGAGTAGAGGGAGCCTCTACAAGAAATCCTTCACTCAACCCCTGCTTCGATGCGTTGATCCCCATGAAGCCGACTACGTCCTCCGTGAGGTCCACGAAGGGGTCGGCGGAGCACATCAAGGTGCCCGCACCTTAGTCCAGGAGACACTCCTCCAAGGATACTATTGACCGACTATCTATCAGGACACCCAGAAGCTCGTCAGGAGGTGCAAGAGCTGCCAACTCCACGGCAGCATACCCCGCCTTCCAGCTACCGAGCTGACTACCCTAACCTCCCCCTGGACATTTGCCCAGTGGGGAATGGACATGATAGGCCAACTCCCTACCTGTACGGGCGGGCACAAATACATCTTCGTCGCGGTGGACTACTTTATGAAGTGGATCGAGGCCGTCCCCATCAGAAAACCGGATGCCACCACGACCATCAAATTCCTGCAGAACGACATAATATTCCGGTTCGGGATCCCGGGGTGTATCATCACCGACCATGGGATGAATTTCGAAAATGAAAGAGTTAAAGGATTCTGCGGCGAATACCATATACTGATGAGGTTCGCCGCGGTCGCGCACCCCCAACGCAACGAGCAGGCCGAGGTCGCTAACCAGGACGTCATCTGATGCCTACAAGATCGCCTGGAAGGACGACAGGGCAGTTGGGTCGACGAATTACCCCGGGTCTTATGGACCTTGCACACATCGAAGAAGACCCCCACTAGAGAGACCCCTTTCAGCCTCTGCTACGGCACCGATGCGATGGTCCCAGCAAAGATCGGGTTGCCCAGCTATAGGGTCGAGCACTTCGACGATGAAGCAAACACCTCGGCCCTCCGGACTAATTTGGACATCTTGTTGGAGAAGCGGGACCGGGCACAGATCAGAGCTGCTGCTTATCAACAACAAACCACCCGCTACTACAACGCACGAGTCAAGTATCGCTCCTTCAAAACCGGAGATTTGGTCCTAAGGCGGAACGAGTACTTTGATCAGGGCAAGTTGCACAAGTTTTCTCCAAAGTGGGATGGCCCGTTCCTCGTCTTTGAAGTCTTGCCCGGTGGGGCCTAACGCCTACAAGACGCTGTAGGTCGCAAATTTCCACGGCCTTACAATGCCGAGAAGCTCAAGTTGTACCTTTGAAAAGTATATCTGTGAATACATGTTTCTTCTTTGACAAAGCGATGTAAATTTTTCTAAGTGTTTTTAATAATAAGAAGGAACTTCCCCTATGTGTTTCCCTCGTCCTCGGTTTAAAGCTCACAGATTTTGTTTCGCGAAAACACTCAAATGCGTCCAGAAGACAAAAGGAAACAATAGAACCTCGCAAAAAGGAGAGCTTTATTTATTTATCAAAAGGTATTGTGGGCTCCTCAGCCGTACATAAAAATTAGAATCACAATAGAGGGGGAACGGGGTCAATGAAACGCTGCTGGTGATACTCCGTGGAGATCTCCGCCAGCCAAACCCTTGCCTCTTCAACTCACCCCTGATGATGATGCCCATGAACTTAGGACGCCACGAAAGCACCGGGTGCTCCACCTACCGAGCCCTGGCTTACAATCTGTCTCTTTTGGAAGCACTCCAAAATGAAGGCCACAGATCGGTCATGTCTGGTCTTCGAGATGAGACCGATGACGTAGATCGTGCGCACTTTGTCGAGCGCCTCGTCCAACAGCTCCTCATAGAGGGGGTTGTACAGCACCGGGGACCTCCTCCAAATTACGTACATCGGCAATTGGAGGAGGGGTGACCGGCAAGGAAGTAGACGGCCGACGTGATCCTCGAGGCGCTGGACCACACCCCGGTACCTATCCTCCGAAACGGATTGATCGTACAGGTAGACGTCATCAGGAGTAATGATCTCTTCGATCGCGTAGATACGCCCGGCCATCTCGAAGAAGCAATGCTGAAACAAACTCATCTCCTTCTCTATTTATAGCCTCCACGGAACCCCCAAAAGCCCAAATTTGCGCGCGCGTGGTCGTGAGTCCTGGGATTCGCTCAATTCATCCAATACTGTACCGCCACATAGCGAGCATCCCATATTTCTCGGCGAATCAAAGTTGGAACGACACGGATCTTGGAATGCCTCGCCTCACCTATGCGTTTCTGCCACGTGCCGCCCGCAACGGTCACCCTTCCCGATATTCACACACCAAGGAAGGTCGGGAACGCCTCGCAAAACAAAGCAGCTTCCCTGCTCGGACCATCCATGGCTGGTAGTTTACTACCCATTGACGCCAAGGATCGAAGCTCTTGTCAATAGGCCACCGAGCAGCTTCCTTTCTCGGTCCATCCATGGCTGGTAGTTTACTACCCACCGACGTCAAGGATCGAAGCCCTCGTCAAGAGGCCACCGAGAAGCTTCCCTGCTCGGTCCATCCATGGCTGGTAGTTTACTACTCAGTGACGCCAAGGATCGAAGCCCTCGTCAAGAGGCCACAGAGCAGCCTCCCTGCTCGGTCCATCCTTAGTGGGTAATTTCTTACCCATCTACGCTAAGGGTCGAAGCCCTCGTCAAGAGGCCACCGAGCAGCCTCCCTGCTCGGTCCATCCTTAGTGGGTAACTTCTTACCCACCTACGCTAAAGATCGAAGCCATCATCAAGAGGCCACCGAGCATCTCCCCTGCTCGATCCATCCTTAGTGGGTAACTTCTTACCCATCTACGCTAAGGATCGAAGCCCTCATCAAGAGGCCACCGAGCAGCTTCCCTGCTCGGACCATTCATGGCTGGTAGTTTACTACCCACCAACACCAAGGATCGAAGCCCTCGTCAAAAGGCCACCGAGCAGCTCCTCTGCTCAGCCCATCCTTAGTGGGTAACTTCTTACCCATCTACGCTAAGGATCAAAACCCTCCCAAGAGGTCACCGAGTAGCTTCCCTGCTCAGTCTATCCTTAGTGGGTAACACCTTAACCATCTGTACTAAGGATCAGAAACCCTCAACCTCAATAAACGCCGACCAATCTTGAGAGAGGTGGTCGCTGGCCCAATTCGAGGGAATGGGCAAGTTTATACCTTTCTACTCAAAGGCGTTTACCGACATACCTTCAACGAGCGATTGCCACCTCGACTCCGGGGCCATAAGGACGCCGACCTAATACCGGCCTTTGTACACTTGACAGATAATTGGATTTAACTCGACACGCGATTGCCAGCTAAAGGACCGATCGTCGACCTAGCGCTCATCAGGCAAGCAAAATAAAGACATTACCACGAGATGAAAACATTGCCACACAAATTTCTGCAAAAAGGCTTTATTCACAACTCGGGAGTTTTTACATAGGTATTATGGGCTCTTCAGCCTTACAAAATCGCTCGAAGGCTTACAAAATTCCAAGAAGAAAACAAAAAAAATAAAAATAAAAAGAAGGCAGGGAGATTCAGGCCTCGAGTCCGGGGAGGACCTCAACGAGCTCCGCGGCAGCGTCAGAAGCCAAGGTGGCGGCTTGAGGGTCGGCGCCCACGGCAGGAGCTTCGGCACTGGGAGCCAAGGTGATCGCCTTATACCCAACACCCCCACCGGGGGCCTTCCCCCCGACGGCACTTCCGACGGCATCCCCTTGCATCTCACCCTCGAGGTGGTACTCGAACCGGAGCCCACCGTCGGGAAACTCCGGCATCAACGCCTTGACGGCGTCGAGGGCCTCATGCCACACGAGGCCGAAGCGTCAGCGAAGTTGGCGTAGAACTGAACCGACGTCTTGTAGCTCCCCACCGCCTTCGCAGCCCGGAGGTCGGCGCGCTTCATCACTTCTTTCAACACCTCATTCTCCCTCTTAAGGGTATCCCGCGTCTTCTTCAGAGTGGCGGTGAGCACCTTAGTATCCTCCAACTTGGCCTCGGCGACCTTGTTGGACTCCCTCAAAGCCCGGATGGCCTCCCGACAGTTGGCGTTCGCCCCCTCCTCGGCAGTCACCCGATCTTAGAGGAAGGCGATCCTCTCCCTCGCCAGACGCAGCTCCCGGCTCAGGCTCTCCTTCCGCGAGGAAGACTCGCCCTCTATCTGCATCGCCGGGGCGATTTTCTCGTGCTCCATGCTGGTAACGAGGGCACAGTGCTGGAGGACCTGAGGGAAGCGAAAGGATGGGTTAAAAAGGTATCCGATCATGCAAACAAAAGGCTTAATGAAAACCCGAACATCGGACGGACACTAACCTACACGACCTCCTGGGCTATGGCCGCGATTTGGGCCTTGAGAGTTCCCCGGGGGACCCTGCCCCCAGCCGACCATTCCATCTCTGTAATACTTTAGAATGCGGATAGCGTTAATTAAGAGATTATACGGGTATTTAATGAAATTTAACTAATAAATATTTTCTTCACATTTTATTTAATTAATTAATATTCTATTTAATTATTTTTAAACTTGCATACATATGTGCATGTTGAATTAGGTTTAATAAGGTGTTAACCATACTTATGTAGACATGGCACACTTAGACCTTTCTCTAAACAATCATATTACATCTTAACTTATTGATTGACACGAAAAAGTGAGTTTGTTTGTAGTTAACCGCAATCAATAACGGTGTCACGTGTAGCTAGACCGAGATGAGTACGGGTCGTCCTCTGGGAAACGTGGAACCTTTTACTCTTACTTTAGATGTGTTGAAAAAGAGAAAGAAATAAGAATTTTGTTGAATGGTTTCTAGATCTACGTTAAACAAGAATGTAAAATATAGATCTAGATTATTTTAAAGATGTAGTAAATATAATAAGAAGGCTTGTAGGGTTCGTTAGGATTTAGTAGTTATGGACGATTAATTAAAAGTTACCCTTTTTATCCATTAATAGATTTAGAACTAGAACGACGGTGATGCGTGTAGATTAGGATTTCTGGAGGGAAAAGGAATCCCACTCTTAACCCTTATCTCGACACGGAACTCCGTTCATATCTAGCCTTTACCAAAACAATCATTAATCTAATCTCTAATCGCGGTCGGAACTAGCAAAGAATTGCTAGCGCGCCCGATTAGGATGTTAATGATTCTTTTGATAAAGTTCCTAAACTTTATAGGACTTAAAAAGGGTTTAGTTATTTTCATCATCCATTAGCCTACCCTAATCCTACGAACCCTAACAAGCGGAGAATTACTCGCGCATGTTGGGAGAAGAAGATGAAAAGACAAAGAGGGAAAACATAATGTAAAAAACAATTAAATAAAATAACTACCTTTATTAATCGACTTGAACAAACTACACTTTAATCCATAGAAAATGATTACAAACTAGTTGCTTCTCGATCTTTCTAAGAAGGTAGTCGAACAGTCGATGATCAGCCTGGATGCGTGAGCGTCGGGAGCTTCGTGATCTCTTCGGCTTGATAACTTTTCCAAGAGGCTCTCGGTGCTCTTTTATAGTGCAAAACCAGAATCTTCTTGTTGAAAACTTGGTAAAATTCATCATAGATTCATGCCAAGAAATCTCATGCTCTAACTCCCTAGAATTGCGGCGGATCCGCGGTCCAAGGGGGGTTTGGCCGCGGATCCACGCTCAAAGGTAAGGATCTCTTGACAGAATTTTTTGGGCTTGCATCTTGTGACATTTGGCAATCCTAGGCACCTTCAGAATTCAGAAATCTTCTCTCGGCTGCTTCCAGACTTGGTCCCCAAGTTTTGCTTCTTAATTTGGCAAGTTTTCTTCAACAACTTGATTTGTTTGATAAATTCCGCACAACAACTTGGAAAATTCTGCACAATAATCTCAAATAATATTTAGTAGACTTAGTTCTACTAGGATTTGGTCAATAGATTTATTTGCATACATTTTCCTACCAAATACTAATTAAAATATATTAACACATGGAAAATGGTGTTTTTACACATAAACCCTCATATGTATAATATATTATAATAAAGTCCTTTTTAATATGAAAATGGTAGGAAAAATGTAATAACAAATGTGCAGTTTTATCAACTGAACAAATACCCCCAAACTTATCTTTGATCGTCCCGAGCAAACTAGTTTATTTAAGAGGAGAAAAAGAAAGGAGAAAACTAAGCACACTTTCGTAGGCAACACGATTGCATTGAGCACGTGCAACAAGCCGTTAAACCTCTAGGTGTCCCTAGTAGGAGGAGTGTTGTCTCCTGAGGGTTTTCAGCGGATTGTACCCACAAAATCATATAACAAAAGAGAGATGGTGAAATTTACATATAAAGATAAGAACCATAAAAGAAAGGCTTCGAAAATAAGAGTTTCCAACTACACTAGCTTTTCAGTTGTTATGAGCCCTATCTTAATAGTCATGAAAAAATGTTAGAAATCACATCATCCCTCAATAAAACATCGTCTTTATTCTTCATTCCTACCTTTCATCCAAACGTTGATCATATAACCCCACGTGTGTGTAAAGAACATCTCTACACTCGGAGAATTCAATTCAAGCTATCATACTCTTGTCCATCTATCTCAGTACTTTTTAACTTAATGAATATTTAGATTTGCTCACACATTTTCATGCGACCTTTAATTCTTCTTGAGGTACTAACCGACCGATTACTCATGTGCTTGCTGATTCGGTGACAATATTTTCCTCGTCTTGCACCACCTAAGGCTTAGCAGTGACTCCCAGACCAGTTGGCCTTAGGGCACTAGGTGAAGAGGCACCCTCGCTATATTTTTTTATTGTTGCCTTGGCGATAACAAAACCAGTGTTCATTTTTTTCTTTTCACCATTTTTATATTTTCTTCATTTTTTTTCATTTCCTTCATACTTTGGCTTTTAGACAAGAGCATTTCAAGGTATCCTCTACTATCCCGAGTTTCAAGACGTGTGTAAGTGCAAATAGTAGGGTATCAACATTCAAATGTTTGGCTTTCAGAATAGAAACTATTTTTCAGACTTATTTTTATCCTCAGATTAGTGACTTCTTTCATCTTACTAACCCTTGGGACAACAGCTCATAACTACTTATTACCAGTTCGTTTAAGAAAACTTCTAATTTTCTTGGTTTTCTTAAACTATTCCTATCTTTTGGATGTAATTTTTCACTTTCTACTCTTTTATTATCAAAAAAAAAATTTGTGCTTAAATATAGTATAAAGCAGAGTATAAGCACAAACCTCCCCCAAACCTGTTTACAGCAGTGTCCTCACTGATGTCATCCGTTAAGCTCAAAAACCTGTAAACTTGGGAGGAAATTATTAATGGGGGCAAGAATATATGAAAGTGAAAATCCTCCCCCAAACTTATTTTAGGCTCACAAATTTGTAAAAATCATTTTCTTTCAAGAGCCAAAATATACCAACCCTCCCCCAAACTTGAGTTAAATAATGTTAAGCAATTAAAATCATTGGGGGGTAAAGTTATTGGTCAAAGTAAAGCCTTACAAAGACCAAAAGTCAACACCAACCATTCAAAAATTTTATCAATGAAGCACCAAGGTTGGTGGAAGAACATGTCACCTTTCGACGTGAAGAAGTGAGGAGGTGATAAGAGGTGTGATGGAAAAGGATTGCGTCTCAATTTGGAGAGACGACACAGTGATAGTGATGATGGACTACTCGCATTATCATGATTGTCCAAAAGAGGGGGTGGAGGTACAATTTCTTCATCTTTGAGTTGATTCATCTCAACACCCGTGTCTTGTAAAAATACGAGTTCATCAGCGAAAATTTCCTCAAAACTTTCATCGATACCCCGAAGAATAATGTCATCAGAAAAAATGGGGTAATCGTCAGACTCTATAAAAAGTTCCTCATCAGTGTTAGATGTTGACCCGGACAACTCGGTGGAAGAGTCCGTATCAAGCAACAACATATGAAAAGAGTCAGTATCATGAGGTTGATCAAATTCGCTGCTGTCGACATCCATTAATTCGACAGAACACACATGAGCATAGGGTTCGGAGGGTTCACTTCCCAACTTGTAAATGTTAAACTCAATTGACTTCTTTCCAAAGGATAGGGTCATAGAGCCATTTCTACAATTGATTACTGCGTTGGAAGTGGCCAAAAAGGGTCGACCGAGTATCACCGGGATTTGATTGCGTGGGTTTGCCACAGGTTGTGTATCAATAACGATAAAGTCCACAGGGAATATGAATTCCTCGACTTTGATTAACACATCCTCTAGCTCATCCCTAGGTTGGGTGATAGATCGATCGGCCATCTGAAGAGTGCAATGAGCAGATTTTAACTCTCCGATCCCTAATTGCTCATAAACAGAATACGGAAGCAAGTTAACACTAGCACCTAAATCGAGTAGAGCACGATTGATATTTTTACCCCCAATAGAAATTGAAATTGTAGGACTTCCGGGGTCCTTTCGTTTCTTGGGTAGTTGTTGTGTAAAAGCAGTGCTCACATTACTCGTAAGGAAAACTTTTTTAGGTACTTGAACTTTTCTCTTCCTAGTGCACAAGTCCTTTAGGATTTTCGCATATGACGGAACTTGTTGAATAGCATCTAGGAGAGAAATGTTTATGTTAACTTGCTTAAAAATTTCCACAATCTTGTCCATTTGTAGACTTGGTCTGTTGCCCCTTAGCCTGTTTGGATAAGGTGCTTTATCAATAAGGTTTTGGTCCAACATTGGAGAGGATTGTGGGGACGGATTCGATCCCAAAACTGGAGTGGGAATCGATTTAGATAGATTTGGCGAAATGGGCGAAGGGTTCGAGCCTTGGGGAAAACGGAGAATAGGCCCGGGTGAAGGTGGGAGACTAGACGATTTAGGGGAAGAAGAAGAAGAAGCTGGGGTATCAAATGTGTCACTATCATCAAATTGCTCACCCACTCGGTTATTCAGCACTCTCCCCGATCTCAACGTAGTAATGGCATTAACATTATGACTTTGTGAATGGCCAGGATTCGGTAGGGGTTGATATGGGAGTTTCCCTTTCTCTCTCGCACTCATTGCGGCGTTTAACTGTGCGATTTGGTTTTCTATTGATTTGATACTCTCACCATGGGAGGAGGAGTTTTTCGTTAGGGTATCAATAGAAGACTTCATCTCAGCCGAAAATTGCATGGATTGTTTCATGAACATATCCAAAGTTTGTGCAAGTGAGTTGTCAGTACCGGCCACTTGTGGTGTAGAAATGTTGGCCGGATTTTGGAAATTTTATGACTGAAAGGGGGGCTGATTCTATGGTTGTGGTTGCTGTGGAGGAGGTCTTTGATAATTGCTTTGTTGGTTTTGATTCCAAGCAAAGTTAGGATGATTCCTCCATCCTTGATTGTATGTGGAAGAATAAGGGTCGTTTCTAGGTCGCTGCTGAAAAGCAGCATTAGCTTGAAACGATGCATTCATAGGACATTCTTCCGTTAAGTGTGAAGGATCCGAACAGCAACCACAGACGGTCTTAGGAAGCGTGACCTGATTTAGGGAGAAAGATGAGAACTTCTTTTCGATAGCGTCGAGTTTCTTCTGTATCGCTGCCATTTCGGCTTTTACTGCGATAGAAACATCGAGCTGGTGAATACCTCCCTTAGTTGAAGGTGGTCTAACGCTTTCCCACTGCAACGTGTGTTCAGCAAGGTCTTCCAGATATTTCCATGCTTCACCGTCATCTTTAGACATGAAATTGCATTGACACATTGTTTCAAGCATCTGCTTTGTCACTGGATTAATGCCCTCATATATAATCCGACATAAATCCCATCTTTGTATTCCGTGATGGGGGCATTGAACAAGCAGATCTTTGAAACGTTCAAAGCACTTCCAAAATGGTTCATTAGGAAACTGGGTGAACTGGTTGATCTCGCTCCTAATGTGGGCAGTCTTATGATTTGGGTAAAACTTCTTAAGAAATGCTACAACAAATTCATCCCAATTAGTGATAGAGTGTGCGGCAGTATTATAAAGCCATTTTTCTGCCAAGTCGCACAATGTAAATGGGAGAAGACGTAAGCGCATAGCATCTAAAGTCAATTGTGAAGTACCCATCATTGCGCATACGTTTTCGAATTTGGTGATGAAAACATACGCGTCTTCCGACTCAAGCCCGTGAAATTTGGGCAGCAGATTGATGTAGTGAGGTTTAATTTCGAAATTATCCCCGTTAGGTGGTGGAAGAGATAGACAAGTGGGAAGAGGACCACGGATAGGATAGCATCTCTCTTGGAGAGAGATGCGCGGTGGATTCTGCGCACCTACGGGCGGTGGCAGCGTGGTGTTATACTCTGATGGAGTGTCGTCCATCTCGGTTGATGTGGTGTGTGGTGGGGGAAAAGAAGATGAAGAAGTACCGACTTCGGCGTCGATAGCAGGAACGCGGACAAGACGGACACTAGGATCCCGTGTCCAGCCGAGCATGCACTAAGCGGGTTTAGTGCAAGTGGCAGCGTGTGTGTGATTTAAAAATTGGCTTGTTTTTGAAAAAGTGGGACTCAAGACAAATCACCCTAAGATGCACAAGCAACCCTAGAACTAAGGTCACCTAGGTCCAGTCTCTAGACCGCTCCTAGACTTCCAAAGGACAAGCCGCAGGATAAATCCTCTACCGCCTCCGTACTACCCTTGTAGCCAGGTAAGTGCCAGGTAAGTGGGAAGGAACCACGTCGTGGGCCTAATTAAAAACCACTAGCCTTTGTCATACTTGCCTAGGCACTACAAAAGTAATGCGGATAAACGATAGATTACCCACGACCTTCCTCTGTCCTTATTGAGAGCGACAGTCCTTAGAGTCTGGTCTAGATATTTTTTAAATTAATGAAGGGTAGATCTAGATGCTCGGTTAGTGATTTGTGGGGCTTAGGAAGGGTGATGAAATCCCCACCTAATCTTGATTTGGTCTTTGCCCCTTAAAGTTCGTATTAAAATATGCAAAACAAAACCAATTACAAAACTTTTGCAAAAAGATTTTTGAGCGGCGCTATTTTGCAAAGAATTCTGCAGAAGATAGATTTTATTGGATTTGAGGGGAGAGAGAAGGAGTTAATAAAGATACCAGAGAGTTTTGTAGCCCTAAACCTTCTATCCTGCCGCTATTCCGCCGCAAAAAGCCTCTTTGCGCCGCGGTTCCGCTGCGTTGTGGAGAGAACAGTTAATGAAAATTTTTCTGTGGCCTCCTTTGCTCCTCTGGATCTCGATGAATGTCTCTGTCTTCTGTTTTCCTCAATTCTGTGACTCCGGATTTCCTCGCAAAATTCACGCACAAATCGTTAAATATGCAATTTGCAGTTTTGTGTTAATAATGATATGAATCGTCTAAGAATTCAACACAAATAGTAAAAATAAAAAATTACGCACGTGTCCCCGGCAACGGCGCCATTTGATTGACACGAAAAAGTGAGTTTGTTTGTAGTTAACCGCAATCAATAACGGTGTCGCGTGTAGCTAGACCGAGATGAGTACGGGTCGTCCTCTGGGAAACGTGGAACCTTTTACTCTTACTTTAGATGTGTTGAAAAAGAGAAAGAAATAAGAATTTTGTTGAATGGTTTCTAGATCTACGTTAAACAAGAATGTAAAATATAGATCTAGATTATTTTAAAGATGTAGTAAATATAATAAGAAGGCTTGTAGGGTTCGTTAGGATTTAGTAGTTATGGACGATTAATTAAAAGTTACCCTTTTTATCCATTAATAGATTTAGAACTAGAACGACGGTGATGCGTGTAGATTAGGATTTCTGGAGGGAAAAGGAATCCCACTCTTAACCCTTTTCTCGACACGGAACTCCGTTCATATCTAGCCTTTACCAAAACAATCATTAATCTAATCTCTAATCGCGGTCGGAACTAGCAAAGAATTGCTAGCGCGCCCGATTAGGATGTTAATGATTCTTTTGATAAAGTTCCTAAACTTTATAGGACTTAAAAAGGGTTTAGTTATTTTCATCATCCATTAGCCTACCCTAATCCTACGAACCCTAACAAGCGGAGAATTACTCGCGCATGTTGGGAGAAGAAGATGAAAAGACAAAGAGGGAAAACATAATGTAAAAAACAATTAAATAAAATAACTACCTTTATTAATCGACTTGAACAAACTACACTTTAATCCGTAGACAATGATTACAAACTAGTTGCTTCTCAATCTTTCTAAGGAGGTAGTCGAACAGTCGATGATCAGCCTGGATGCGTGAGCGTCGGGAGCTTCGTGATCTCTTCGGCTTGATAACTTTTCCAAGAGGCTCTCGGTTCTCTTTTATAGTGCAAAGCCAGAATCTTCTTGTTGAAAACTTGGTAAAATTCATCATAGATTCATGCCAAGAAATCTCATGCTCTAACTCCCTAGAATTGCGGCGGATCCGCGGTCCAAGGGGGGGTTTGGCCGCGGATCCGCGCTCAAAGGTAAGGATCTCTTGACAGAATTTTTTGGGCTTGTATCTTGTGACATTTGGCAATCCTAGGCACCTTCAGAATTCAGAAATCTTCTCTCGGCTGCTTCCAGACTTGGTCCCTAAGTTTTGCTTCTTAATTTGGCAAGTTTTCTTCAACAACTTGATTTGTTTGATAAATTCTGCACAACAACTTGGAAAATTCTGCACAATAATCTCAAATAATATTTAGTAGACTTAGTTCTACTAGGATTTGGTCCATAGATTTATTTGCATACATTTTCCTACCAAATACTAATTAAAATATATTAACACATGGAAAATGGTGTTTTTACACATAAACCCTCATATGTATAATATATTATAATAAAGTCATTTTTAATATGAAAATGGTAGGAAAAATGTAATAACAAATGTGCAGTTTTATCAACTGAACACTTATCTGTTTATTTTAAATTATTCCAACAAAGGTTTAATTTTTTTAAAAAGAAAAGAAAAGAGAATAGAAGGAATAGAAGAGAAAGAAAGTTAAAACTCTTGAGACTTGGGGGGATGGCTGCCATTAATGGCTTTAATGAGAGGGAGAGTGAGTATAACATTCCCATATATTCACCTCATACACTCATACTCACATACACTCACCTTACAACACGTATACCCTCATTCCTTCACAATATCCCTCATTATCACCTCACTCTCTCAATTGTTAACCCCAACTCAGTTGCTCCTTCCTCCTTCACTTCACATCAAGTTCTTCACTTGATTTATAAGATTCTATCACAAACCAAAGCCAAAACTTCAACCCAACCTCACAAAATCCTTCACAATTCATGTTAAAGCCCTTGTGATGACTTGGAGCTTGGAAAGCTAGGATTTTTCCCAAGTTTTAGTGAGGTAGTGATCTTTATACCCTTATTAGGCTCTAATGAAGTTGTATGATTATTAGTTTCAGTTTTAAAACACTAAAGCTAAGGTTTTGTGCAAATATCGTATTTTTGTATATGTTTTGGTGTCTCTGAGATCTGCTATCACTAAGTTAGTCTACGATAAAATCTAGCAATACAGTAGTATAGTGTTAGAAGCCCTGAGAGTACACCTGAAACCCGAACCCAAACTCTCCTAGTCGAACCAGCGAGACCAAGGGGAAATCCGACGACGTCGGCCTTTTTGGCACCTGGGGAGTTGTGACTTTTAGGGTAGGTGTCTGTAGCTTATTTTTGGTGTTTGGTACTGCTTGATTTTCCTATATTGACTGTAGGTAAAATCTGGGAGCACTTTTGTAGTTTTTAGTGTTTTGGCAACGCACGATACGGATATCCGACACGGGTTTTATACTTCGTATAGTTTGCTACACTTGGGTTGGTTTAGGGTGTCGTTACGCACGTTAGCCACTAAGCTAACACTTAATTAGCTTGTGCAAGTCGGCACATTGATTTAAGCATTGTTTGCGTGCATTATCGGGAAGTTTCTAATTTACACTTGTTATGTTTTTGATGCAATACTAGGATCTATTTCGGGGACTTCGGGCGCTACAAAGAAAGGGAAAGAGATGGTTGGATTCATCTAGCTCGAGATCATCGGTGGGTAGATTTAACATCTACGAGGGAATCTCCCATATGGCGCTAAGCGTCGAGGGCTGGATTTAGTGTTACAAATCTATATTGTTAGTATATGCATTGATTGTGCATAAACATCATCTTGCACATCCCACTACTTGTTGTACATTAATACTGTATTGATTGGACACTACACCATTACTAACATGTTGCACGAGTACAGAATTGTATGCCACACACACACACCGTTAGTAATTGCTATGACACGCACACTATAGAAATTACTATGGATAACTTATATTGCATCGCTTTCCTTATCATTCACAATTAGATATTTATTGTCGTCCTATTGTGCATGTGAATTTCATCATGCTTACATACATGCATTGCTAGCCACATATTTACTCTTATATGATATTGCATTTCGACATCGGTGATTTGGGAACCCGCAAGATACGTTTGAAAACTTGATATACTTAAAAGAGCGGTTTCCCCTTGATATGCTCACATTACTGTTCCGTATTTGCTTATCTCGTTTTCATGGACATATGCATTGATGTGTTGATTTTATGTGATTTCTGGATTTGAGAACCGCGATTATATTTAAAAGGGAAAATATCATATATTGCTTATAAAGAAAATGCGGTTTCTTTTGATATGATATTTCGAGACGTCCACCATGGGTTTTCTCGTTTCCGGGCTTATTTCCGAGACCCGATTCGAGGAGTTGGTAGATGCCGTTTGCGGGTACATGGTGGACCTGGTATGGTACCCCGGGGCAAGAAATGATTTTTGTGGTGTAGACGATGAGCCTGACAAAGGAAAAACTACCTACCGGTGATTGTATAAAACTCGACGGATGTCCGGAGGATACCGTCTTGGAGTTATGAGATGAGATATATATATGAGGGTCGATCAGCGTGACGGTGCCTGAGATATTGGGATTTAGGGTGTCGTTGATACACATCGGTTTTCCATGATGATGATACATACATGAGGTTTTATGCGTTATTCCATACTCAGGACTTATTAGACATGTATTGTTTCAAGTAGTTGTTGTACCCTGGTGGTGTACCTTGATCGTGATTTTACTGTATATCCGTATTGTTATATTTATGCCATCAGATTGCATATTTCAGATTATTGTTTTTCATGCATACTTGCGAGTATCTGTACGATGTTATTTACTATTCACGAGTTAGCAACTCACCCCCGTTGTGCCACAGTGTTTTGCAGGTTTGACCCTCAGTATAGTCGCGGCAGGGCTTCTCATTCTTTTCTTCGGCGGATACCGCTGCTGTTGGTCGTCATTTTGGATAGGTGGGTGGTTTTGCGGTTATCCGTATGATCTCAGTGTATACCTTATTGTATCTAGTACTCTCTATCCACCACTTTCATGTATATTGACTTAGAGACGAGTTTGTGAGGATCAGTATTGTATTATTTGTGACTTGGGTGTCGAGCTCGTTGAGTCGACTGTTTTATTATGTTATGATGTTGTTTCACTTCCTTATTGCTTATTCCTTCGCTACGGCGGCGTATATATATATTATATAAACTTGTTGTGGTTGTGTTCCGCCTTTTGGCGTGAGTTGCTCCCATTTGGGATGCTTTATATTTATGTTATATTTGTACCCGTTTGGGACTAGTTTTTACAAAGGAGATGCTACCGAAATTTTCAAGAAAATAAATTAACTTAAGATTTTCAAAATGTCTTAAATGTTATATCTTTCTACCTTTTTAATGGTTTAGATTTCTGGGTTGTCGGCTTACTTGAATTACGTTACGCCATTAGACGTTGCGAGATTTAAGTGCCGGTCACGTTCCTAATTTGGGTCGTGACAATCTCCGAGAGCAAGCTAGCGGCGACAGAAATCCCCGAGGGCACCTCGAAGCGAAGATCCTCCTCCTCCACGAAGGTCGGGGAAGACAGAGCTCGGGACACCGTCCTTTTGTGCCGTTTGAGGGGAGCCACTGGAAGTTCGGCCTCATCCGCCACCTCCAAGACTAGGTGTTCCTGCTCCCGAGCGTGTTTGCGGCTCTCCCCATGGCCGGTCTCCGGAGCCCGGGGCGTAGTGGAACACCTAGCCGAAGCGGCCGCCGACGGGGCCGGACTCGAAGCGTGGCGTGACGAGCCGGAGCCTCCGGCCTTCCTCCCCTTCTTCTCGGCTATAGCAGCCCGAAATTTGGAACGGTCCATCGATTCTGCAAAAAGGGAAAATACACAAGGGGAGTTAGAAATGCCAAAAAGGATAGAAGAAGAGTATGCGGGTCTAAACAGGTCGCCTAGGCTCCTAACTTACCCATGAACTGAGCGAGGCTGAGCCCGGCCCAACTGAGGGCCTGCTCGGAAAGCAATATATCGGCCCGTTGGACGGGCTCCCACGCCGACACTGCCCTCGCTTCAGGAGTGGACAACTGCCTAACCCGTAGGCAGCTGGCCCTGTGCCACTGAACAGGCATAGGACAATCCTCACCCTCGGGTGGCCCAACAAATAAAAGTTTCTCCTTCCATTCATGGATGGAAGAAGGAACTGCTACAACCCCCGACCCGGCCGTCCTTCCCCTGTGTTTTCTAAAAGAAACGTATACCCAGCTCGGCTCGTCCTTACGGGTGCTGGGATAATTTTTGTAGCAGAGGGAAGAAAGGAGAAGGGTCAGGCTGAAAAGGATTTCTTGAAGTCTCAACCGGACCAGGAACCCGAGGAGAATCCTCCACGAGTTCGGTATTAGCTAGGACGGGGCTAATTGGAAACAACGTAGCCCCACACTCACCTCGGGGGAGAAGGGCAGACGCATTCCAACCCAAAAAGCATCCAGGTACAGGGCAATCTCCTTGCCCCACACCTGGTATGCCCTCTCTCCCTCCCCAGCCAAGCGAAGCGAGTAGCCAGGGGGAATGTGGAAACGATCCCGGATTGTAGTGAGCTCGTCCATATTCCTCAGGAGAGAAGGCGCGTCACGAGCACTCTTGATACGCGCTTTGGGGGTTGTCCCCGCTATGCGGCCATGGGAAGCACGTCTAACCCTAACTTCCCAGGGGGAATCCGACTCGGATGAGGCAGAGGAAGAAGCAGCAGAAGACTCTCTAGACACTACCCGAACTATCTCTACAGACTTCTCAGAGGAAGACATCTAACCTGAGCAAAGGAAGGAGACCTCCAAGGAAAGAACGTAAGAAATCCAACCTAAAGGGAAGAGCGACGGGCTAACTCACGCAGCGATGAGGAAATTATAGCGAAGTGTGGACCCTGAGGGGATCCCACCTCTATTTATAGCATTGGACAAACGCATCCAACGGCGCAGATCGTTTCCCGCCAAAACAGCGCTTCGCGCTCGCCGGCCGTCGACGCTCCACGTGTCGCGCGACCATTAGTCATGTCCCTTCGGGCGCAGAAGACGGCGATAGCCAGTCACGTCCATCAATCAGCGTTGGACACACAGCCTGCGCCTCAACGGACGTACAGGCGGACTGGCGCTCCCTCTTTAATACACGATCTCCTCTCTGATCCGCTGACGTCATCAAAAAATATGACTAACTGCCCGGGAATCCGTACCGACGATGTCTTCAACTAAGAACTTAGCCCGGGTGACCGATCAGACCACTCTCGACCCGACCCATAAATAGGTCAGGACAAGAGTGGAGGATAATGACGATGCTCGGTACTGAGAACTCCACAGATCATGACACGTGGTAGATGACGTATCCCAAGGCCTACGGAAAAGGAGCAAGAACGGTACAGTGAAGGTATACCCCGGGCCTTCGGCCTAATGATGTTCTCGACCTTTGTTGACCTCCCAGAACACTCCTATGCTCGTCTCACAAATAACCGATTTGCTCACCTACGAGCCCTCCTGCGCACTGGGCTTCCTCAGCCCTCCCAGCTCGCCCCCGAGCTATCACAGAGCCGAACTAGCTCGGCCTCCCGCCCTCTTTAGGCCTCTCACCGAGCTAGGCCTCCTCGGTTTCACCGACCGACCCAGAGCACAGATCACAGGCGTCCCCGCCGTGGCTCCGCGAATCTCGCCATACGCGAGATATCCGCCGCTCTACGATCCCACGTTCCATGACATCGCGTTCCCCCGTTAACGGGCGTATCTCGTTGTTAATGGAAGATCCCGCCATTCGCACAGGCATGACTCAGGGGCGTAACGGCCGGCGTAAATCTCACGCCCGCCAGCCTATGACTGCCACTATATAAACCCCCTCTCAGACGACTCAGGTAAGACAATTCTTGTCTAAATAGGCCGCTACTCTGCCCAAATACCTTTACTAACTTGATCGTCGGAAGGTTCACGGTGGTACAACCATCCCGGGACTTCCTTGCAGGTAGATCAGCTTCGTTGCTAATCAAGCCCATTGAGATCCACACGCAATAGCAGGCAACCCTCAAACCTGATCTCAGCCATTCATCAACGCTCGCGACAGATCAAAGGAAGACGACATGTGAAGGAGATCCAGAGTTCCATCAGAAACAGTGGCGACGGTGATCGATCTCGCCTTTGGTATTGGTTCAACCGAGCAAAGAAGTATCGACAGCGACAACTGACTGCAACGAGGTTGGATCGCCGCTGAAAACGAAGCGACGACGAGACGATCTCCGGCGGGGTGCAGACGACGAGGGTTGCAGGGGGCGTAGCGGTCGAGTTCGTGGGTTGCAGCGAAGTCGGGTTGTTTACAGTCGGGAAAGAGGAGAGAGAGGAGGAAGAGGTGTCAACGAGGGCGAGGGGCGGTCGAAGACGGCAAGGGTCGACGTCGACGAGGTGCAGGCGAGGGTTCTTGAGTTGTTGGGTTCGGCAGTGATGTGGGTTGTTGGGTTCGGGGTTCGGGAAAGAGAGGAGATGGGGAGGTCGAAGAGGTGGAGAGGAGGCGAGGGTGACGAGAAGAGGATGGTTGTTGATGACAAGGGCGTCGGCGGGGTTGGGTTAGGGTTTCGTGGAGGCGAAGCGGGAACACAAGGAGGAAGAAGAGGACGTGGGTGTAAGGGTTAAAAGTTTCTGTATGGGTTTTAAAAAAGAATTAATTAATATATATATATATAGTAAAAGAGAGAGAGAGAGCTGAGATTTAATTAGTTTGTTTAAAAATATATTTGAATATATTCTTTACGTAAAATATAAGTAATAGTATAATATATAAATAATATAATATTTAGAAAATTTGAGTTTTCCAGCTAATACAAAAATACTCCAAAATACGCCCGGATTGGGTCTAAAATTATGGTTTGAAAATACGGATAATATACGTGTTAACCAAAACCAAAAAACGATGTCCGGTTAAAGAAAATGTATACCCCAAGAACGGATACACGTAGTATGCACGTAGCGATCCAAACGAGTCTGTTTCACCAAACGGGACGAGAACACGATGCACGGATGCAACCATAGGGTCAGGGGTATGGTGCAGGCCACGCTAGGTATTTTTAAAATATTTTATTTGACTATATTTGTATTATTAAAAAAATGCAGATGCCAGAAATACGATGCAGGTAAACGGAACATATGTGTGCACGGAACCTCAGAACTAGCAGGGATAACACGTAAACAGGAATGTTCCCCTCCGAACGGCGGCCGTAGACGTTAGGACGTCCGCGCCTGAGGTTCGGGGCAGATGCTATTTGGTTTTATCCGTTTATCTCTCCGAAGATGCCAAGTTGATTTATGGCACCGTGTATCGGAGGTTTAGGCGGATGCGGCCGATGTAGCAGACTTCGTCAGATTCCCCCTCAGGGTGAGGGGTTTTTGATTATGGGGACGCTCTTCCCTGCAGGCGCAAGCCCCTGCAGTTAATTACGCTACCGCATCGCGGTAACAACTTTCTCCTTCTCCGGAATTTCACTTCGTGTCGTGTGTGTTTGTTTTGTTTGTGGTTGCCCGTGGATTGTATACGGAGACTGAGTAATGCCGTCGCCCGTAGGACGTGGATTAGTCCAAATCCGTATTTACTTAGATTTGGGTTTGGTGTTTTTTGGTTTAAGGATACATTAGTCGCGTTGCGGCTAAGATCAACTTAAACGTTCGTCAAGGATACGTTAGTCCTATTTTGGACTAAGATCGACTCGACGTAGTGATTGATTTAATTGTCTGGTTGTCGGGACTCGTCACCTCTCTGACGTCGTTGAGAGATTACAACGACATACGTCTGAGGAGTTCTGAGATGTACCCTTGAACCAAAGTTGGTTTGGGATTTTATTGTTTATTTAGATGTCTAAGGACACGTTAACCGTATTTGGGGTTAAGATCAACTTAGACGGGACCATTTAGATCCGACAAAAGAGCGTTTGGGCCCTATTGTGTCAGTTTAGGGACGTAGCGGTCCATATTCCAATTTAGGGACGTGGTGGTCCATTATTAGTTTAGGGACGTTTCGGTCCGTCGCCAGTTTAGGGACGTAGTGGTCCGTCATTAGTTTAGGGACGTCTCGGTCCGATGTTAGTTTAGAGACGTTTCGGTCCGATTTTAGTTTAGGGACGTTTCGGTCCGATATTAGTTTAGGGACGTTTCGGTCCGATTTTAGTTTAGGGACGTTTCGGTCCCTCGCCAGTTTAGGGACGTAGTGGTCCGTCATTAGTTTAGGGACGTCTCGGTCCGATGTTAGTTTAGGGACGTTTCGGTCCGATATTAGTTTAGGGACGTTTCGGTCCGATTTTAGTTTAGGGACGTTTCGGTCCAATATTAGTTTAGGGACGTTTCGGTCCGATTTTAGTTTAGGGACGTTTCGGTCCATCGCCAGTTTAGGGACGTAGTGGTCCGTCATTAGTTTAGGGACGTTTCGGTCCGATATTAGATGAGTGGTCGTTGGGACCCGTCGCCTCTTTGACGTCGTTGAGAAATTACAACGACAGGTGTCAAAGGAGTTCGGAGATGTACCCTCGGACCGGTCGTGACTTGGTTTATGAGAGGCATTTAATTTAAGGACTTACAGCCAGGATTGGGTTAAGTCCAATTTTTATTTTAGGCTCTGCCCGATTAAAAGAATCAACCTAAACAGGGCTCTGCCCCTTCATTATTTTGCAATCTGATTTGGGCCAGGCCCTTTTAAATAATGAGTTACAAAAAACTCAGGAATTTTCTGAACAGGGCTTTGCCCTTTGATTTTTCTGCAATTGGGCTAGGCCCTCTTAAGTAATGAGTTACAGAAACTCATGAGTTTTCCAAACAGGGCTTTGCCCTTTTTATTATTCTGCAATTGGACCAGGCCCCTTTAAATAATGAGTTGCAGAAACTCAATAATTTTTTGAATTGGGCCAAGCCCTTTTGAATGATGAGTTGCACTTGTGCAGAAATTCAAGAATTTTCTTGATTTGAGAACAAAAAGGGCATAGCACTCTTGATCTAAATTTAGATCAAAGGAAAACAAGTTCTTCTTGTTTTCCTTGATTTTACAGAACCAAGGGTTCATATCAAGTGCAAGGCACTATTTATTATTCTTTGATTTTTTAGAACCAGGGGTTCATATCAAGTGCAAGGCACTATTTATTATTCTTTGATTTTTCAGAACCAGGGGTTCATATCAAGTGCAAGGCACTATTTTTCTTTTTTTTTTTATTATTCCCTTTTTAATTTTCTGTTCTTCAGAAATTTTACCTTCTCTTTTGTTCTTGATTAATCTTCAAGAGCTTTTTTTTTCAGAAGTTTATCCTTCTCTTGATGATTCTTGATTCTATCTCTGCCCCTTTGAATGAGGTCTGGGCTCTTATTTATAGTGCTCACAAATTTGTTAAATTTGTTACCAAGATCTTTCCTGAATAATTTTGGGAATTTTCCCACCATTGGATCTCTGATCCAAGGGTCCCTGTTTTACAGGAAAACAGAAAAGATTTATTTAAATCTTCATTCAGTTGCTGCGCAACTCACCAGCGCGTGACACGTGTCGCGCAGTCGTGCGCTTGCACAGTTGCAATTGCGCAACTGCGCAGACACGTGTCGCGCATCCGTGCGCTTGCGCAGTTGCAATTGCGCAACTGCGCAGACACGTGTCGCGCAGTGGTGCACTTGCGCAACAGTGCTTGCGCAACTGCGCAGCCACGTGTCGCGCAGTGGTGCGTTTGCGCAACTGCGCAGACACGTGTCGCACTGTGAGCCTTTTGCGCACTGCGCAACGCACAGAAATCGAAGCGTTGCTTCAGAAACTTTTCAAAATTCAAATGAGCCTTGCTCAGATTGGGGAAACAAATGCCCTCCCACCGTTGTGCTGACGTGGCGCCACGTGAGCGCAACGGTGGTAAGATCCTAGCCGTCGGATCAAGGGGCTAGTTGAAGGGGCGCAAGCGCCTATAAATAGGACCCTTGGTCCTTGGTAATTTTCTTACTGTTCCTTCGAGAATTTTACTCCTCAGAGCCTTGCTCTTTTTTTGAGAATTTCTAGAGCCTTGCTCTCGTTTCTTTGAACTTCAGAACTCAAAATCACTTTTAGGTAAAATTAAATTAATTTAATTTAAATTTTAATTCACAGAGCCTTGCTCTTGTAGATCTTCGATCTAAAGAAAACCCCAGAGCCTTGCTCTTGAGATCTTTGATTCAAAGAAAACCCCATTGGGGTTTCTTCAACAGAGCCTTGCTCTTGAGATCTTTGATTCAAAGAAAACCCCATTGGGGTTTCTTCAACAGAGCCTTGCTCTTGAGATTTGCAGAGGTCCTGTTCATGGGTTTTGACCCATGAACAGAGCTTTGCTCTTGGATGACCTACAGATTTCTTTAGCAAAAAAAAAAAAAATTTTATGAATTTTTTTTTTGTTTTCAAATTCTTTTAAGTGTTTGATGGATTTTTTCAATCATTACCACAGAGCCATGCTCTTTTAAGGAATCTTGTTCCCCTGAGACCAGAGTTTGACAAATGTCACTCTGCGACAGAGCTTTGCTCTAAAAGAGGAGATTTTCTCCTTGTCTCTAGGGATCTTCCCACCAATGGGTGTATCCTATTGGGAATTTTTTTATGAATCGACAGTCCCATCTAATGATGGGATTGTATTATTAAATGATGCACATCATCCAGATTTTGTGGGTCCCCCTTTGGTCCCCTACCTACTGCATCACAGTGTGGAGCAAAATATTTATATATTTTTTAAATGCCAAGCGTTAGGCCACTAATGATGTATGTTTCTTTGTCTTTCCACAGAAAAGATGTCTGACGACTTGTCTTTCCCCTTCGTTCGTTCGGAAGGAGGGTTCCCCCATGCGCCAGTGGATCGGGTGGTACTCGCTCTTATTAAAGACCGCGATCCTGAGTGCAAAAAGCTTCATCTGTGGGGAAGGTGGTATAGCCAGATCATCCAAGGCCGCCGCAGTTTTAGTTCCGCCGTGCCCTCTGAGCCCATAGTCACGATCCCTTATGCGGACGAACCCCCGGTGAAGTATGCCGTGGAGGTTAAGAATTGGAATTCTGATAACCTCCTTCAACCTGCAATCGGCGCCATCCCCGTGCAGCCGCCGCCGGCGATAGATATCCTGGGGAGGCGAATCTGTCAGGGCGAAGCACGCCCTTGGGGGCAGGCTTATAACATTGGAATGATCCCGCGACCCCCCGCCGGATATTTGCAGTGGGCCCGGTACATTTTATCGGCGAAGAGGACCCACCTAACGAAGATTGGTCTATACTCAGCCGTCTTCGTCTCGCTCTTCGAGTACCCCTCTCCTCCAACGTGGTGGATAAAGGCTTTTGTTGAACAATGGAATATCCCCACCCATACCTTTCTGATGGCGGATAAGGAAGTTTCTATCTCTTTGGAGGAATTTGCCGAAATTTCAGGTCTGCCAATGAGGGGAGAGCATTACGAGGAGTTGCTTCCTCCTGATGAGTATGTCTTTGCCACTAAGCAGCTGGTATTTGACTTAACCCCGGAGAATGCCATTCAGCATCAGTATCCGGGTTTGGTGAAAGTGTTGGAGATCTATGAGGAACTCCATTTGGAATCGGGGGATAAGGGCGTCAGTTTCGCAGCTTTCATTGCTCGCTTTATCCGCCCGGAATTCTTATCAGAGCAGAGCGAGAAGTTCGCTCAGCTTGACGACCCTTTTGGTTTTGGTTTGGATCGCCGACTCGTATTGAAGAATAACCAGAGGGATTTCTATCTCCCCAATGCTGCCATCGTTGCTTTCTCGGAAATCGCCGTCCCCGGTATGGATGAGGAAACTTTCTTTATTGGATTCCTGGGCCTGTGGTTATGCAACTTTGCGCTCCCTATGCACCCGCGCTTCATGCGGCCCTCTGTTTTTTACCCAGCGCATCGGATGGTGGCCGGTCTGCAGTTGTCGGTAGGAATTGCTGGGTTAGCTTATCTTTATCATGGACTCAGTGTAGTGGCGGACGCTAATGATCCTGGGACACAGCCTGCTAACTTCCCAATGCATTACTTCATTTCTTGGATGGAGATGCACGTGCGAGGGGTGTTTGGCGCCCACAAGACTCCCCCATTCTTCGAGAAGTACAGACTCCCGAGAGTCGTACGGTTAATCGGGGCTTCAATTGTGTTCGCATCCCCGCGGGATTCTAGGGGACTCCTCCTGCGCCCACATTTGGTCGGAGCGACGACTTCTTTCGTGGATAAAGTTGTCACCATAGGCTCGGAGACTACTAAGTCGGTGGTGCCCCTACGTGACGAGTTTAAGGGTGGGGCTTCTGTACTGAAGGCTCGGGAAATCGTCCATCTCTACTCCATTCGGCCGGGCTATCTAGTGTTTCGGCAGAATGAGACGGCTTTATTCATGAGGTATAATCCACATCGATTTGCCCAGCAATCAAGCTACAACCAGGGGATCCCGATGGAAGCCTTTTTGGAAACGCCTGTGGTTGGCCCAGAGGGGGTAAAGAATGCGATGCATCACTTTATACGGCTTAACACGGGTTCTTATTTCTTCATTAGTGAACCCAGCTGTGTCCCTAAGATGCTTAATTCATATGTGGCCTGGTATGCGCATGCTATGGGTCCAGTCATTTTGATGGAGAGACGCCTATTGGTTAACCGTAGGGGTGCGCCTCCTGGCGGTGATCGCAAGGCCCCTTTGCAGCCAAGGCTCCCGGTCGTCCCTCCGCTAAAAGATGCTGGAGTCGATCGACCACGCGTGTTGAGTCCTCCGCGGGGATTGCCGTTGCCCGCTACGGTGGATGCACCATCGGCGCCTCGTGCTCCCACGAAGGCGACTAACGTAGTATCGCCAGAGTCAGGCGTAGGGGCAGATGTTGGGACCCGCCGCCCTAAAGTGGCTTCCAAGCGCAAATCCGCTCCAGGTGGATCTAAAGCTGGTGGACAGCAGAAAAAGAAAAAGTCCGCCCTTTCCCTCGATGCGATCCTCGGGTTAAAGCCTGCGGCTCCTCCTGCCAGGACCATATGCGAGTATGGCAGCAATGAGGGCTTTGTGGTGGACCCTGCGGACACCAATTTGGCCGCCGCCATTGAAGCTTCAGAGCGATCGGCGAGGCTTGAAGCGATGTTGAACAAACTCGCTGAGTCCGGTAATTATCAAACGCCTTATTTGTCGTTTTATTGCATTTTATATTGTTATCCTTAACTAATATTCGCTTCATTTTCAACAGGTGTCTCCACTGAAGAGGCTATTGCTGCCTCCCTGAAAACCTTTCAGGAAGAGGAGGAGAAGCGTGCCCTAGCAGGCGTTGGTATGTTTCACCCCTTTCTCTTTTACAAGGAAAGTTTGTTGTCTTTTTTCTGATAATCAACCTGATCTTCTTTTGTTTCTTTGCAGGCGCTGTATCAATTGACGCAGGGGGCCCCTCTAAGTTGGTTATCGAAGTCCCGGCTTCGTCAAAATTGCCACAAGAGCCTCGGCTTGACAAGACGATGAGGGATGCTTTGAAGAATCTAGAGGCATCCCTATATACGGATGAGGGAGCCTCACTCAAGGAAGCCCTAGTGGCATCCGTCTCAACGGCTCGAGAGGAGCGGAAGCGGTTGAGACGCGAAGCAAGGGCACGCAGAGCTGCTTTGGCCGCGGGAGCGGGCCCTAGCAATCTTCCTCGTGCCGACACTCCTTCTGAAGCAGAGGCGAGCGGAGCTGCTTTGGCCACGGGAGCGGGCCCTAGCACCATTCCTCGCGCTGACACTCCTTCTGAGGAGGCCCCTGTCGCCCTATCTACTGCTTATAGGCGAGCGGCGCGCGCGGCCCGAAGTGCAAATGATAAATCTTCTTCAGGTAGTACTTCTTTCAGAGCTTTGTTGTAAGAATTATAAAGCCATTGGCTCACATGCGTTTCATCTGGCAGGGCCTAGTCCGACTGAGGGGGAGGCGGAGACCGTTGGACCCCAGGAAACGGCGGAAGCGGCGCCCGCCGAACCTGAGCCGACGGTGGGCACTGTCGTCGGGGCCACGGTGCCTGAAACCGAGATTGAGGAACCTGCCGCGGAGAGGGTCATTGATGCCGCGCCTGAAGTGGCGGCAGATGAGATGATTGTCTCAACCGAGCCGAAGGCGGTAGAGGGCGAAGTGCTTGAGGCTGGGGACCTCGTGGTACCGATGGACGAAGCAGCTGTAATCGCCGATCCTGAGGGAGCAGCGGGTGAGGCGGCCATGATTCCTGAAGATGAGTTGGGCGCTCCTTCTCAGGAATCTGGCAATGTTCCTATCTTGGCCCTCCCTGTCTATGGTTCCCCGCCGCCTGTAGAGCTTGAGAGCATAACAACGGTTCCCCTTGAGTCGGGCGATGAAGCTACAGGCGGTGGTCTTCCGTCAGTGGAGGAAGGGACTGCCTCAGTTTCTGCTGGTAGCTCGTCAGGTAAACTTTTGAGTCACTAGCGTTTCCCCTTTTTTTATATCTTGTGATCTCTTCTAACAAGCTTGTTCTTGCAGGTGCGGCTAGCATCGATGCTCCATTGCTCGAGGGGGCACCGTCAACTACTGCTTTGGCAGTAGTCACCTCCCCGTCTTCCCTTGTACCGTCACGGATGTTGGAAGGTATGGGTTCACGACTCATGCATTAATCTTTCAAAAATGCGGCTTTTGTACTAACGTTACACTATTGTGCCTTTGCAGGAGTGCTTTTTGATCACTTATATCAAGTGTTGCTCCCGCACTTTTCTTTCCCATCCGAACTCGCTTCTCCTTCTAGTGGCGCCGGTAATATCTTTATTTACTCCTTTTTTCTAGCAATGGGATGATTTCTGACTTTTCCTTTTCTTTATTGTAGTGCCACAAATCGAAGGAGGGGATGTAAGCCCTGTCGCGCTACCGGCCCTTCCGGCTCTGCCGTCCGTTGCTGCTGGTATAGTAGATCTCCTTTTTGGTAATCCTTTAACATCTTTTGAACCATCGCTTAACCCTGTTTTGTTTTGCAGCTATTGTTCCGGTTCCGGTCCCCTTCGAGGCTCGCGTCCTTTTACCGGCAGGCCCCTTTTTGAGACGTCCGTCTTCAAAGGGTGCGGTGATGAGCCTAGGCATGCTGAGCGGGTATATTGAAGAGCTCAGCATGGACGCTCTCCCTTCTGCTGTCGATTTCGCTGCGGATGTTAACCCAATGTTAGCGGCGCTCGTAACTTTTCATGACGAGGGCGTCGTTGAATCTTGGGTTAACCACTGCAGGGAGATCGAAGCCTGCTTGTATCAGCTGGAGTTGACGCGCCCTGCTCCCGAAGTTTTAGTTCTGAGCGCCCAACGCACAACTTGGCTCGAGCAAAGCACTTCGCACTCCCGCCACTTGGAGCAAGAAGCAGCTCGGAGACTAAGGGAATGCCAAAAGACCTCAAACGAAACGGCCCATCTGCGCGCTGAGGTTGAGGCAAATGCTGCCCAAGTGAAGACTATCTTTGAGGGTCTCTTGGAGCGCATCTCCCATGGTCTAAACTTAAAGAGGAAGCTTGACGTGGCTGAGCGCCATATTCCAAGTCGGGAGGCTGCTTATCAGGGCGTGAGGGAGCAGCTTGCAGTGGTCTTGCGGCAACGAGCCCAAGTGGAGGCAGAGCTGGCGGTGGTAGCCGATCAAGAGAAGGCATGGAAGGACATCTGCGAGCGATTGCTACACCTATGCAATACGCTTCCTTCCCAATAATTCTCCTTGTATCATTTGCCTTTGTATATATTTTTTTTCTTTAGCACAATGTATCCTGTACTCGATCAATATTTATGAATAAAAGATGCACATTTTTGTAATGTCTTGTGTCATTTCTCCGTCTTTTCTTTCTTTTATTATCAGTATGCCACCTTAGTAACCATGCTTGGCGGATGATTAGGACGAGTATCCCTGACCTTCTTAAGAAATAGCGATGGCTTAGGCCGCGGGTTCAGATCTGCTGCCTAAGACTTTTCAACTCTATAGGCCGTGAGGGTCTCATAGAGACTTTTCTCCCTACGGATCGAGATGATCTCGTAAGTGGACTTTCTCCTTAGGAATCGTGAGGATTCCCAAGTGTGGTTTTCTCTCATAGGTCGAAAGGATCTTATGAGAGAATTTCTCCCTCTTACGAGTCGAGAGGGCTCGTAAGCGGTTGTTTCCCTCTTTGTCGAGAATCGACTTCAGAGAGTGAGACCCGTGAATAGTATGCAAGAGACCATTTAGGATTAACCTGCAGGATCCCATTGCCCTTCTTACGAGTCGAGAGGGCTCGTAAGCGGTTGTTTCCCTCTTTGTCGAGAATCGACTTCAGAGAGTGAGACCCGTGAATAGTATGCAAGAGACCATTTAGGATTGACTTGCAGGGTCCCATTGTTCAGGAAGCAAGTTTTTGAATCCTTACTGCCCGAGATGTGAGTCAGAAAAGCTCTCGTCACGGAGTGTTTGTATCCGTGAGTTGAGAAGTTTTGCGAGGGATTATTTGTTTCCCAAGCGCCAAGGATTATTTGTGTCCTTAGGGTTTGAAACGAGTCGATGGTTCCCACGGAGGCGCTGGTGGCTCTGCGAGTCGACGCGGATCAGAAGGCTCTCGTCAAGGAGTGTTTGTATCCGTGAGTTGAGAAGTTTGCTGGGATTACTTGTTTCCCAAGCGCCAAGGATTATTTGTGTCCTTGGGGTTTGAAACGAGTCGATGGTTCCTACGGAGGCGCTGGTGGCTCTGCGAGTCGACGCGGATCAGAAGGCTCTCGTCAAGGAGTGTTTGTATCCGTGAGTTGAGAAGTTTTACGAGGGATTATTTGTTTCCCAAGCGCCAAGGATTATTTGTGTCCTTGGGGTTTGAAACGAGTCGATGGTTCCCACGGAGGCGCTGGTGGCTCTGCGAGTCAACGTGGATCAGAAGGCTCTCGTCAAGGAGTGTTTGTATCCGTGAGTCGAGGAATTTGCTGGGGTTATTTGTTTCCCAAGCGCCAAGGATTGTTTGTGTCCTTGGGGTTTGAAACGAGTCGATGGTTCCCACGGAGGCGCTGGTGGCTCTGCGAGTCGACGCGGATCAGAAGGCTCTCGTCAAGGAGTGTTTGTATCCGTGAGTCGAGGAATTTTTGCGAGGGATTATTTGTTTCCCAAGCGCCAAGGATTATTTGTGTCCTTGGGGTTTGAAACGAGTCGATGGTTCCCACGGAGGCGCTGGTGGCTCTGCGAGTCGACGCGGATCAGAAGGCTCTCGTCAAGGAGTGTTTGTATCCGTGAGTCGAGGAATTTTTGCGAGGGATTATTTGTTTCCCAAGCGCCAAGGATTATTTGTGTCCTTGGGGTTTGAAACGAGTCGATGGTTCCCACGGAGGCGCTGGTGGCTCTGCGAGTCGACGCGGATCAGAAGGCTCTCGTCAAGGAGTGTTTGTATCCGTGAGTCGAGGAATTTGTGTTGAAGTCACTGGCTTCTTCGGTTGAAATGAACCATTGAGGTTCGGCTTTATCGTTCGACGGAATCCGCTGGGGAAGTATGGTTTCTTCTTTGTTTGCGCCCTTGGATCGTATACAGGGATCGATGTGATCTTAACTGTAGGGCCGAAGTTTCATCATTTCTTATTTTTGTTTTATTTTATTTCCGCGATGCTCTATCATTTCAGCTTTTATATCGCGAAGGTCGCGATTGCCCAATCATTTCGGCTATTTTTCGCGGTGCCCAATCATTTCGGCTTTTTTTTTTTATTTTATCTTTACTCGTTGCTTTTTATTACGAGTTGCCCGATCATTTCGGCTATTTTGCATGCATACATTTTACTTGCTGCTTTTTATTGCAAGTTGCCCTATCATTTCGGCTATCTTGTATGCATGAGCGGCCTACTGGCTTTCGTCATAAACCTGAAATTGGACACCGATTTCAGCATCAGCACCGCTGCAACTGGAATATTGCCAGGAGCGAATCATCATTTGCCTCCGTCATTGTCGAACAAAGGAGGCTTAGCGATCAGGGTTAGGGACCTGTCGACTAAGGCTTTTGATTTCATGAGCCGTAAGGGTCTCATAAAGGTATTTCTCCCTACAAGTTGTGAGGATCTTGTAGGTGTATTTTCTCCTTAGGAATGTGAGGATTCCTAAGTGTTCGTTTCCTCTGTAAGTCGTAAGGATCCTACAGGAGGGTTTTCTCCTTGTAAATCGAGAGGATTTACAAGGGTTGTTCACCGTGCGAACATATTTCCGGTCACGGATGGGACTTGGTCAGGGAAATGTTTATTCGCGCCCGTGGATTGTATACAAGGGTCAATATTGAACCACTTGTAGGGCAATATTGGAAGTTTGTGGGGGTTTGCTTAAGCACAGGTTTAGGTTTCTGTAACTTAAGACTTTCAAATCTCATGAGCCGTGAGGGTCCCATAAGAGAGTTCTCCTTACGAGTCGTGAGGATCTCGCAAGTGTATTTTCTCCCTAGGAATCGTGAGGACTCCTAAGTGTGTTGCTCTCTTGTGAGTCGTAAGGATCTCACGCAGGTGGTTTCTCCTTACAAGGTCGAGAGGACCTTATAAGTGTCTTTTAACGAGGTTGTGCCCTTTCGGGTTTTCACAAACACTCGCCGGTAGTCCTGCTGTTTTTACTCACGGAGCCCTTCCAGGTTTTCATCCGTGCCCATTTTGCTTATGGACATACCGTTTTTTTTTTTTTTTTTTTTTTGTCAGCCTAAGGATGCTGCGGTAGTAGTTTAAAGACGTTATGGTCTGCTATTAGTTTAAGGACATTTCGGTCCGCCGTTGAGAGGGCTGGCTACTGCTTATAAAGCCTGAGCTTAGGAGGATAGCGAGCGGACATAGTCGTCGTCATCTATCATTGACCTAAACTAAGGCTCGTTAAGCGTAGTATTTCTTTAGGAAGCGACCGTTTATTGGCCTGAAAGGCCTTTCACCGTGCATGTCCATGAGTAGATAGGCCCCGCCCTGGTAGACCTTATCAATGATGTACGGTCCCTCATAGTTTGGCTCAAACTTTCCCCGCTTGGCGCGATTGGGGATCATGGGCCTTTTGACGACTAGCACGAGTTCGCCTTGGTGGAATGTCCTCGGTCGGGTCAATCTTTCGTGTGAGCGCGTCATCTTCGCTTTATAAGCTTCCAGATTTTGCTGTGCCAGAAGCCGGGTTTCGTCAAGGGCGTCAAGCTCTTCAAACCGAAGGTGAGCATTTTCTTCGTCCGTCAACTCGTAATGGACTGCCACTCGTAGAGAGGGTAATTCTATCTCGAGGGGGAGTACTGCTTCCGTCCCAAATACCAACGCGTATGGCGTTGTGTTTGTGGCCGTTTTAAATGTAGTTCGATACGCCCAAAGAGCCTCTTGCAATCTTTCGTGCCAATCTCTCTTATTTCGTGACACTGTTTTCTTCATGATCTTCGTCAAGGTCTTGTTGAAGGCCTCAGCTAGACCGTTAGCTCGCGGGTTATAAACTGAGGAATATCTCCAGTCTATATTGTGCTGCTGTGCGAAGCGGCTAATCTTATGACTTCGGTAGGCTGGCCCATTGTCAGAGATGATCCTTCTTGGGGTTCCAAACCGGTATATGACATGCGTTTTGAAGAAATGGAGGATGTTTTCCGTTTTCACTTCCCTCAACGGTACCGCTTCTGCCCATTTGGAGAAGTAATCAGTCGTCGCCAAGATGAAACGATGTCCCTTTGACGATGCTGGTTCGATGGGACCGACTATGTCAGTTCCCCACATTTCAAATGGCCAACTAGCCACTGTTGGATGCAGTGGATTGGGATGCTGATGGATGAAGTCTCCATGAATTTGGCATGAATGACATTGCCTCGCGTATTCTAGGCAATCCTGCATCATCGTGGGCCAGTAGTAGCCCATCCGCTTTATCTTTAACTTCATCTTAGGGCCTGCTTGGTGGGAACCGCAGAGTCCGTCGTGAACTTCTTGGACGACCCTTCTCGCTTCGTCAGGTCCTAAGCATCTCAACCACAGAGAATCGAATGACCTCTTGTACAGAGTATCATTGACGAAGGCGAAAGACAGAGCTCGTTTCGTGAGCTGATGTCTTGTGGACGCTTCTTCAGGTATTCGGTGGAACTTGAAGTAATCTATGAAGACTTCTCTCCAGTCTTCGGCGTTTTCCCAGTCTTTTATTTTCAGGGTTGTCTCCTCTTTCGCTCCTTTTTCTTCAGACGATTCCGGAGATATTTCCGTTGGGGCAAGCACTCGACGACTTTGCACCACGATTCTAACGTCGTCGAGGTTCTCGTCAGCCAGTTCTTTAGCAAGTTTGGCTAGTGCGTCTGCTTTGCTGTTTTCCGCGCGCGGTATGCTTTCCAACGTGTAAGAGGGAATTTGGGTTAGCAGTTGTTGCACTTTTTCACCGTATTTTACCAATTCCGGTTTACATGTTTGGTAATCGCCGTTTACTTGACTGACGACCAGTTGGGAGTCCCCGTATATGAGGAGGCTCTCAATTCCCATATCAATGGCGATCTCAAGGCCTGCTATCAGAGCTTCATATTCAGCTTCATTATTCGTCCTCGGCTCCGTTAAGGAGAAGGCGAAGCGCATTATTCCTCCTTGGGGAGTCACAAAGATGAGTCCCATCCCCGATTTGATCGTTGGCGTACTTTGTTTGTGCTTTTTCATAGAAGACGCTCCATCGAAGTAAAGCTCCCAATGGGTATCACCACTGTCGATTGCGTCAAATGCATGTCTGTCTGGCAAATCGCAGTTTAAAGGAGAGTCGGCAGGTATGGGATGCTCAGCAAGGAAGTCAGCGATGGCCTGGCCTTTTACTGCCTTGAGAGGTTGATATGTTATGGAAAATTCCATCAAGAGCAGGGCCCATTTAGCGAGTCGTCCTGTCAATATAGCTTTTGACATTAAATATTTGAGAGGGTCCACTTTTGAAATCAGACGGACCTCGTGCGCCAACGCATAGTGCCTAAGCTTTGTTATTGCGAAGATTAATGCCAGGCAGTGTTTTTCAATGGGAGAATAGTTGCTTTCTGCCCCCAGCAGCACTCGACTTAAGTAGTAGAGCGCCCTTTCTTTCCCTTGATCATTCTCTTGTGCCCATAATGCGCCTAAGGAACCTTCGAGGGCGGTTGTATAAAGAATAAGAGGCTTCCCCTTAACCGGAGCAGCCAACACCGGCGGGTTCTGCAGGTATTGCTTGATCTCATCCAGTGCGCCTTGGCATTTTTGATCCCAAACGAATGGGGTTCCCTTCTTCATCAGGTGACTATAAGGGCGGCACTTTCCTGAAAGGTTGGCTATAAATCGCCGTATGTATGCGAGTTTCCCTTGGAGAGACCGCAACTGTTTGAGAGTCCTCGGCGGAGGCATTTCCATGATCGCTTTGATCTTTGACGGATCTATTTCAATACCTCGGTGTCGAACGACGAATCCTAGGAATTTACCCGAGGAAACCCCGAACGCACATTTAAGAGGATTCATCTTCAAGTTGTATTGCCGAAGGCGTTGAAACACGATCTTCAAATGCTCGAGATGTTCCTCGTATGATTTGCTTTTAACCACGAGATCGTCGATATAGCATTCAACGATTTCATGTATGAGGTCGTCGAAGATTTTTGTCATGGCTCTCTGATAAGTAGCACCGGCGTTCTTCAAACCGAAGGGCATCACTTTATAACAAAATATCCCAAGAGGGGTCCTGAAAGCTGTGTGTTTCTGATCTTCAGGATGCATTTTTATTTGATTATACCCCGATGAGCCGTCCATGAAGGAGAAAACTTCATGAGTAGACGTGTTGTCTATCATCAGCTCGGTGACTGGTACTGGGAAATCATCTTTTGGGCAGGCTTTATTAAGATCCCGGAAATCTACGCATATACGCACCGTCCCATTTTTCTTCATCACCGGAACAATGTTGGCAATCCATTCAGGGTATTGAACTTCCTGGATGAAGCCAGAGTCTATAAGCTTTTTGACTTCGGCGTTGATGCTCATCTCAAGCTCGAGTCGCATTCTCATCGGCGCTTGTTTGACGGGCTTGATGTCCGGAGATATCGCCAATTTATGTACAGCAATTTCTGGATCTAGTCCCGGCATTTCGGAATAGTTCCACGCGAAGCAATCTTTGTGTTGCACAAGGACATCTTTTAACGCAGCCACCCTTTCTTCAGATAGCAGCTCGCTGATGAATGTCGGTCGCGGGTCATTTGCCGTCCCCAACTCGATTTTCTTGAGGTTATCTGCAGTAGTGTGGATTCCATCCTCCAGTTCTTTCGGAGCTGGGGGAAATTCTGAGATTACCTCATCGCTGTCGTTTTCAAAGCACCAAGGGAGGTTGTTCATGTCCTCGGACCCTTCTTTTAATATTGTTATCACATGGCAGGTGTGAATTTTCTGCCAATCCCAATGCGAAGCTGGTTTTATCCTTGTGTTTTCGGGTTCGTGCTTCTGCGGCGGCGCTACCCTCCAACTGTCAGACAACGCAAATTTGCCAAGCTGATATTGGTCCTCAACCCAATTCTTAAAGGTGAAACAATCTTCAAGCGGATGCCCTACTACTCGATGGTAAAAGCAATAATTTGGGTTGAATACTTCGCCCGCGTGCTCAGGGTGTTTAGACTCTGGCAACGTAAGCATTTGATGTTTTAGAGCGAGATCGAATATTTTCCTTGTTTTGTTCCGAGGAAATGAGTATGCTCGACCCATTTTCTTTCTGAGGGCTAAGTCAATAACGCTCGACTCTCGGATGCGTGGCTTCTTAGCTCTGTCTTGTGGTTGTCGAGCACCTTTTCGGCCCCTCGACTTGTTTTTGCTTTCGCGTCGAACCCTTTTTGTAGCAGGCTGACTTGGGGCAACATCTTCGTTCTTTACTGCCTGTCGAAGGAGGCGCTGTGTCTTGGCTTTCTCATAGATTGCCATTTCACGATCATGCTCATCTCGGGCTTTTTGACTCGCATCCTTTATAAGTTTGCTCATCTGGTCTTCAGACGATGGACTGGGCGGTTTTGTGTCAGGAACTTTTGCTGATTCAGGATTAGCATCCTCCCATTGAGCGTCAGCCTCTTCATCGAAGTCATACATGGCATAACAGCTGTTTACTAGCTCCCGTTTCTTTGGCCGGATGTACCCAAGCCCTTTTGTTTCCGTTCTCCCGTTAGGCAGTTTGCATTGAGTCCCGGGAACGTTCCAGACTTTGTCATAGAATTTGGCTTTTCTAACGGTCTGTGTGAAGGACATCCCCTGGCGCTTCAGTAGTTTCTTCAAACCTTCGGTATAATATCTGGGAAGACGGATAGGCTGAAGCCCGTCGAGCGTGGGATCTGTGCCATGCCAAATTTCTTTTTCCACCTTGTTTTCTTCAGAACGGTAGAATAGGATTGCCTTCTCGCCTTTTCGTCCGGGAGGGATATAGAATGTCTGCAATTCCTCTATGCTGTTGGTGTCGAGTGCATCCAGTTCTTTGTAATGTTCAAGCGGCACCATGGTTACCTGCAGACTTCGCTCTTTATCAGCGGAAATCTGTATTGAAGGCCGAGCAGGGAATACAGCATGAACTTCATCCTCCGAATCACTACCGAAGATCAATGAAGGAACGGATGGTCCTGGCCTGGTGGATTGGGACGGACCTGAATAGATTATATCCTCCTCCTCCTCGGTGTCACTGCCGAAGACAGGGATGGTTGCGTTAGTTTTGTTCTCCGGTTTGTGACACCTTTCCGTGTCTTCGAAATTCGGTAAGAAGTATTTGGCATCTTCATACTTGCGAACTTCGTTCACGGAAAACGGATTCAACTCTCCTGCCACTGTGTACTCGAGGCCGTCCCTAGAATACTTCATGCACTGATGCTGTGTAGAAGGGATGATATTGTACTCGTGTAGCCATGGTCGGCCTAGCAGAGCATTGTAGCACGTCTTGGCGTCTATAACATGGAATTTGATGTCTGTGACGAGCACCCCGAAACGTAGCGTCAATATCACAGATCCAAGAGTCTTTGAGGATTGAGAGTCGAAACCGGAGATGGTGATTTTGTCTCGGGCGAGGTGTTGGATACTCATGCAAATCTCTTTTAACACTCGCACATTGAGTAAATTGACAGACGATCCGTTATCGACTAAGATTTTTCCTATCTTTATGTCATGGCAGTATCCTGAGACATAAAGTGGGCGATTGTGTTCACACGTTCCGAGGAGAAGGTCTTCATCACCAAAAGCAACGTCGGCTGTGTGCACCTCTTCCAATTCATCCTTCATCTTTTGTTCGGCTAAGAAGGCTTGGAACTGGTCCGGATCTTGTAGGGCCTTAATCAAAGAATCCCTCGCTTCTTTCGATAGCAATAGGGCATCGAGAATGCTGAGTTGTGAGGGTAGCTTTCTCAGATGCGCCAAGACATTGTAATCTACTTTATTCTTTTTTGGGGGATTCTTGGCGGTTAACTCTTCCGCAACTTGGTCATCCAGAGCGATGTCTTCAGAGACCTTCTCTTTCCCTTTGTTTTTCTTATTCAAGGGTCCGAGGTTCTTTTTGGGTAATGTTCGATTGCGCAGCTGTATATTCTCGCAGGCCTTCAGTTCTTTTTCTTTTCCCGAAGTGGATTCTTCGAAGAGGGGGCCGAGCTCCAGCTCCTCATCAGAGTCGCTCCCGAATGTAGGCACTTGTGACCCGGTAGTGTTAACCATGTGACAATTGCCGGCAGTTCTTTCAAGCTTTTTGGTCGTGTTTCTTTGCTCCCTACGAATTTTACGCTTTTCCCGTTTAAAGCGTTGTCGATTGGCGACGTATCCTTGCCACCATCCATTGAAAGCTTTGCAATCTTGGGTGGAATGCGAGACCTTCTGATGATATAAGCAATAAGAGGGGTGCATTCCTACCACGCAAGTAACTTTTTCTTCAGAGGGTGGTGGCTTCATGCCCATCGATATGGCCTTAGCAAACTTCTTTTTTATCTTGAATTGGCTTTTGTCAGCGTTGAAGGCATTTTGCTCCAGCGGGATCATTTCGGCTCCTTCCTCAAGTCGCTGACGCTTGGCCCTTTCGAATATAGCCGTCTCGCGTTCTCGATCAGCCTTGCTTTTCAACCGTGCTTCATTAAGAAACGCGTTAATCATTTCAACTGGTAACCCTGGGGTTCTTGATTCGGCATTTGCCCCCAGCGTTTCAGTGCCAGAAGTTCCTTCATCGTTCGTGGTCGAATGAGAGATCATATGACAGCTTGCCACATATTCGTCAGATTCATCCGATGAACTTTCTCCTTCATCTTCTTTTTGGAAGACGTGATCAAGGAAATCTTGGAGCGTAATGGGAGTTCGCGCCTTTTGGTTATATTCATCCAGCGCGTCGATTTGCTTTTGTAAGTCCGTGCGCTTGTCACCAGGCTTCACGGGCTTCTTAGATTTCTTCTTCTTCTTTTTCGAAGATTTTGACAGCTGGCTATGAACGCTTGAACTACCACCATCGGTCTTCGGAGTCAGTCGTGGCTTCAACATCCCCTCAATAACCTGTGGTTCCAAGGGGTTCTTCCACTTAATCGCTGGGCAGGTTTGAAGATCATTTAGCATTCTCCTCGTTTTGGCTGATAATACAACCTCCCAGGGAGCCTCTTCAATGACGGAGCATGTTGCCCCCGGCGTATTCGTCCCCTTATAGGTGTGGGGCTGCGGAGGGTTCACCTTCCATTTGTCAGACAGCGCAAATTTGCCCTGACGGTATTGATTCTCAAGCCAATTTTTGAAAACGTAATAGTCTTCGATTGGATGTCCCAACACTCTATGATAAGGGCAGTAATTAGGATCGTTGACGTCACTTGGTTGCGACGGACGTTTTGGATCTGGAAGATTTATGAGCCTGTTGCGCAATGCCAGCTCGAATAACCTCCTTGTTTTATCACGGGGGAAGGAGTAAGCATGTCCCATCCTGTCCTCAAGGGGTACGTATGGGCGCGTATTGTTTGGACGAGCAACCGGCTTCGAATCGTTCGGTTGTTGTTGGGCATTAGCAACGACGATCGCTTTTCCCTTTCCTTTGTCGTTTCGGGGATCCGGCTTCGGGAGAGGGGGTTTATGGCCCATCTGGTCCATCTGCGCCAATTTGTCGATCAAAGCCTGGAAGGAAGTCGGCTTGAAGAACATCATAAATTGTGAAATAGTTGCTTGTGGATCAAGGGTTCCAACAAACATTCCCACCGCAGGGGCTTCTTCTATGCGCTGTTCATATTTAGACCATAGATTACGCCACCGTATAGCGTACTGAACCCACGTCTCGCCGGGTTTTACCCTGGCGTTAATCAGTGCCGTCATTGGGGTACGCTCGCTGGCACTTGCAAAACGTTGGGTGAAGAGCAGCTCCATCTCCGCAAAGGTTTTAATAGAGTCGTTGGGGAGCTCGGAATACCACTCGAAAGCCGTGTCTGATAAGCTTCCAACGAATTGGCGCAGCAAGAGTTTGTCGTCGCCTCCAGTGTTACCACAAAGCGCCCTGAACTGGGCAACATGTTGATGGGGATTGCCGGTCCCCTTGTAGACATGAAACTTAGGAATTGTGTAACCTGGCGGGTACTTGATTTGGTCGTACCAGCCCGGATATGGCCGCCCCGTTTTCACGATCTGACCGGCTGCTTAAACCGCCTGATGCGCCCGTATTTGTTGAGCAATATATTCATCCAAGTCAGCTTTTGATATGGTATCCTCTTTAGCTGCGGATAGAGCCGGTGGAGGATTCGATGTCTCTCCCCTATCATCTTCAAGAATGATCGGGGGATCTCCAGCAGGTGGATCTGGTTGAATCATCATACCCACCACATCCTGGAACAGGAGGGCCATTTTCTTTATGTTGGCTGCCTGTTCCGCAGCCTCTTTGTCTCTCTTTTCCAGTATTCAGCGGAGGAACTCAGCGTCGGTCTCTTCCTCTTGGCGTTCATCTAAGGACGTCTCAGGATTCTCTTTTGGCCCCGTGAGTGCAGCCATTGTAGTCATCCTCTCCTGGAGCTTTTGTTGCTGCTCCTGAGACCTGGTCACTGACCGGGTAAGCGGTCGGTGACCCGTAGAAGTACGACTTTCTTCCTTTCCTGAAGCCATATAGACCGTATGAACTGTTATGCCCCCTGACTTGGGGCGTTTAGGTTCATCGCTTTTAAACTTTGTCAGTGTCATGGGAGCTTTTTCTGGCCTCTTCCTTTTATGGACCTTTGAGGTTGAAGGAGCCGTTGAAGCGGGCATTCTAGCATTTGTTGCCCCCTGCTGTTTAATGGGGCAGTTTTTGTTATTTTCCACCTTCGCTCTTTTCTGGTGACGCAAGTGGTCTGGATCGATCACAGAGTCTTGAACCCTGCGCCATACTTTATAAATTCTGGACGACAGCCGTTGAGAGGGCTGTTCTTGTTTTGCCTCCGGAGCTTTCTCCACGGGCGGAGGAGATCTTTTCAATACGGCGATTGGGGAGTTCTTTCTCACTTTCCTCAGTAATTCAAATCTGTTCCCAGTTGGAACAGCAGCGTTGACCTCCGCCATCGGAGCAGGCGGGGTTAGCCCTGAAGGGGAGTTGCCTCCTGCTTTCCTTATTCGTTGCCAATGACGACGTCGCGCACGACGAGCCATTGGGACTGGCTCGGAAATCGGGATAGTTTCTTGTTGCCCCCTGTTTGGGTGTGGGGTAACTGCCGGTGTCAGCCTATCAAAGACTGATGCTTTTTGACCAGCTGAAGGAGGAGTAGGAACCGTCAATCTTGTGAAGACTGACTTTCTGATAGGAGAAGCCGCTTCAATGACTTCCGAAGCTGTGGCCGTTGCCCTCTTTGGGACAGCCACTTTATGATCCTGACCTAGCCTGGTGAAAACAGAGGCTGTCAGCTTAGTAGCGGGCGACCCGTTGACAGGGGTCGTGGTAGCAGTAAGCCGGTCGAATACCGACTTCTTGTTCGCTTCTGGTGCGGATATCGGCATGGAGAAGCTTGCAGGTGGGACCATGGTCCCGAAAAACAAACCGGTGGTGGCCTGAGTCACCTGGTCTACCGGCAGAGTCAGGAAGGAAGCCGCCTGGGGCCCATATGCTATACCTCGCGGTGAGGTGGAGCGTCCGCTGCAATGGCATTTCGAACAGTTGGTGGCCATTGAATCTTGAGTTCTGCGCCAGACAAAAGACCAAATTTTAGCAACTTGAAATCCGAGGACAACCATTTAACAAACCGCGATTGGTTCGCGAAGACGACACACGAAGTGTGGAGTGGAAAGAGGAAAAGGTCCCACAGGGCGTGCCAGAATCTGTTCCCCTCCGAACGGCGGCCGTAGACGTTAGGACGTCCGCGCCTGAGGTTCGGGGCAGATGCTATTTGGTTTTATCCGTTTATCTCTCCGAAGATGCCAAGTTGATTTATGGCACCGTGTATCGGAGGTTTAGGCGGATGCGGCCGTTGTAGCAGACTTCGTCAGATTCCCCCTCAGGGTGAGGGGTTTTTGATTGTGGGGACGCTCTTCCCTGCAGGCGCAAGCCCCTGCAGTTAATTACGCTACCGCATCGCGGTAACAACTTTCTCCTTCTCCGGAATTTCACTTCGTGTCGTGTGTGTTTGTTTTTTTTGTGGTTGCCCGTGGATTGTATACGGAGACTGAGTAATGCCGTCGCCCGTAGGACGTGGATTAGTCCAAATCCGTATTTACTTAGATTTGGGTTTGGTGTTTTTTGGTTTAAGGATACATTAGTCGCGTTGCGGCTAAGATCAACTTAAACGTTCGTCAAGGATACGTTAGTCCTATTTTGGACTAAGATCGACTCGACGTAGTGATTGATTTAATTGTCTGGTTGTCGGGACTCGTCACCTCTCTGACGTCGTTGAGAGATTACAACGACATACGTCTGAGGAGTTCTGAGATGTACCCTTGAACCAAAGTTGGTTTGGGATTTTATTGTTTATTTAGATGTCTAAGGACACGTTAACCGTATTTGGGGTTAAGATCAACTTAGACGGGACCATTTAGATCCGACAAAAGAGCGTTTGGGCCCTATTGTGTCAGTTTAGGGACGTAGCGGTCCATATTCCAATTTAGGGACGTGGTGGTCCATTATTAGTTTAGGGACGTTTCGGTCCGTCGCCAGTTTAGGGACGTAGTGGTCCGTCATTAGTTTAGGGACGTCTCGGTCCGATGTTAGTTTAGGGACGTTTCGGTCCGATTTTAGTTTAGGGACGTTTCGGTCCCTCGCCAGTTTAGGGACGTAGTGGTCCGTCATTAGTTTAGGGACGTCTCGGTCCGATGTTAGTTTAGGGACGTTTCGGTCCGATATTAGTTTAGGGACGTTTCGGTCCGATTTTAGTTTAGGGACGTTTCGGTCCAATATTAGTTTAGGGACGTTTCGGTCCGATTTTAGTTTAGGGACGTTTCGGTCCATCGCCAGTTTAGGGACGTAGTGGTCCGTCATTAGTTTAGGTACGTTTCGGTCCGATATTAGATGAGTGGTCGTTGGTACCCGTCGCCTCTTTGACGTCGTTGAGAAATTACAACGACCGGTGTCAAAGGAGTTCGGAGATGTACCCTCGGACCGGTCGTGATTTGGTTTATGAGAGGCATTTAATTTAAGGACTTACAGCCAGGATTGGGTTAAGTCCAATTTTTATTTTAGGCTCTTCCCGATTAAAAGAATCAACCTAAACAGGGCTCTGCCCCTTCATTATTTTGCAATCTGATTTGGGCCAGGCCCTTTTAAATAATGAGTTACAAAAAACTCAGGAATTTTCTGAACAGGGCTTTGCCCTTTGATTTTTCTGCAATTGGGCTAGGCCCTCTTAAGTAATGAGTTACAGAAACTCATGAGTTTTCCAAACAGGGCTTTGCCCTTTTTTTTATTCTGCAATTGGATCAGGCCCCTTTAAATAATGAGTTGCAGAAACTCAATAATTTTTTGAATTGGGCCAGGCCCTTTTGAATGATGAGTTGCACTTGTGCAGAAATTCAAGAATTTTCTTGATTTGAGAACAAAAAGTGCATAGCACTCTTGATCTAAATTTAGATCAAAGGAAAACAAGTTCTTCTTGTTTTCCTTGATTTTACAGAACCAAGGGTTCATATCAAGTGCAAGGCACTATTTATTATTCTTTGATTTTTTAGAACCAGGGGTTCATATCAAGTGCAAGGCACTATTTATTATTCTTTGATTTTTCAGAACCAAGGGTTCATATCAAGTGCAAGGCACTATTTTTCTTTTTTTTTTTATTATTCCCTTTTTAATTTTCTGTTCTTCAGAAATTTTACCTTCTCTTTTGTTCTTGATTAATCTTCAAGAGCTTTTTTTTTCAGAAGTTTATCCTTCTCTTGATGATTCTTGATTCTATCTCTGCCCCTTTGAATGAGGTCTGGGCTCTTATTTATAGTGCTCACAAATTTGTTAAATTTGTTACCAAGATCTTTCCTGAATAATTTTGGGAATTTTCCCACCATTGGATCTCTGATCCAAGGGTCCCTGTTTTACAGGAGAACAGAAAAGATTTATTTAAATCTTCATTCAGTTGCTGCGCAACTCACCAGCGCGTGACACGTGTCGCGCAGTCGTGCGCTTGCGCAGTTGCAATTGCGCAACTGCGCAGACACGTGTCGCGCATCCGTGCGCTTGCGCAGTTGCAATTGCGCAACTGCGCAGACACGTGTCGCGCATCCGTGCGCTTGCGCAACAGTGTTTTGCGCAACTGCGCAGCCACGTGTCGCGCAGTGGTGCACTTGCGCAACAGTGCTTGCGCAACTGCGCAGCCACGTGTCGCGCAGTGGTGCGTTTGCGCAACTGCGCAGACACGTGTCGCACTGTGAGCCTTTTGCGCACTGCGCAACGCACAGAAATCGAAGCGTTGCTTCAGAAACTTTTCAAAATTCAAATGAGCCTTGCTCAGATTGGGGAAACAAGGAACCAATATGGGTTTCAAGTATGTGGGTCGGGTCGAATACCAAGCACAGAATACTAAAACACCATCCGCACCCAAAACTAATAAAATCAAGGAATAGCCACAAAATAAATAAAATAATCAAAACGACATGGTATAACTGAACTAGTGTGTTACAAAAGTTAATTTAGGGTTATGTTTCATGATATTTTAGGGTGAAAGTTGTTCTAAACATTAGTTATGTAATTATAAATATTGTGTAAGAATATGCATGAAGAAAAAGTAAGAAAGAGTATAATTTTAGGGTTTAAAAAGAAGATGTCGGTGTTAACTCCATTTCCGACATATTTTATGAAAAAGAAGTTTTAGAGGAGAAGGGGAAGGATTAGAAGGAACTTACTAGCTAGATGGGTGAAGAGAAGGTAGAAGAAGAGGTATTAGTCGTCGTGGCGTCGCGGGGTCGCCGGAATATCCTCGATTCTTCGACGGAAGTAGGTCTTTGGGTAACTCCACTTGTACTCTTCTTGTACTTGAGAAAATGTGATAGTTTTGGCTAGAATTTTCAGAATGCGAAAGGACTAGGGATGGGGTTGTATTTATAATGTGAAATTAGGGTTTTGGAATTTAAATAATGAATTAAAATGCATTAAAATTGGATTTAAAGGTGAAATTGAAGTCTCTGTTTAATTTCAGAAAAATCAAAAGGTGCAGGGGTGATGGGGGTAGGCCAAGCATTTTGTGTGCAAAGTATGGGGACTTTTTACCCATGGGGGCCCGTCGCCGCCGGCCATAGGGAGGATCTCACCAGTCCAAAGTAAGGGAGAGGCCGTTGAATTCTCGCCACGTGTCCAAGTCTGTGTTTATAATATTATGCACATATTTGTTTTTCCTGACTTCTCATTTCTATGTGCAGTGTACGTGTAAACTTTTGGGCTTCCAAATAGTTTAAAAGAAAAATTCAGAAAAAAAAATATAATGTGCCTGATAGGATTCAAACACAAGGGCTACGTCATGGCAGTGCAAGGCTTTACCAATGAGTTACAAATTGTTTCTTGTTGTTTTTAAACAAAAATAACTTATAAATTATACTCAGGCTTGTAAACTCCATTTTGGATATTAACTTAAAAATTTTTGTAATACCCAGTTTCGATTATACCGTAACCGTATTTGTTATAAATAATTTCCCAATATTTTCCCCCAAATTTTCTACATAATTTTCTATATTTTTCTAAAACCTGATTTATAAACCTTTACCCCAAATTAAACCCTAACCTTTTTTTTTTCCTAATTCTTATTTTTCTTAGCCCACTTCCAGCCCTGGCCCAACTCCCTCACCCATTCCCTAACCTTTTCCTTAGCCCAAGCAGACCCGCACCCAATCCTAAACCCCAGACCTGACCCGAACTACCCGACCCGACTTCCCCATCTCCCTCTTCTTCTTCCCCTCCTCCTTTCCCGCCTTCCTCACGCTACACCCCCACGACTCGTCCCAACGTCCTCGCGCACCCCCGCGAGACCCGCGCCCACCTCCACACGACTCATTCTTCCTCTCTCGCAACTACCCCCGTGATCTCGTCCTCGTCCCAACGTTTCACCCCAATAAACTCCCCGTGACCTCCTCAACTGTCACCCCGCCTCCTCCTTCATCCAACTCACTCCCCCCTTGCACCCACCGCCGTTGCCTTCTACCACCACAGGCCACTCACCACCATTTCGAGCACACCTCCCTCGGCTCCTCACCTCCCTGCACACCTAGCTCCACTCTTCACTGCCACTGCCACCTTCTAACCGCCTCACTGACCCTTCTCATCTCGCCATCGCTACTGGCGTACCCCAGCACCACCAACTCCTCCTCTGCAACCTTCCTCAATAACCACCCACCACTAACCTCGCCGCTCCTTCGATGGGCCCACTTCCCCGAGCTGGCACCTGCTCCTCCCTCAACCTAGCTTCCGAGCTCTCCATCCCTCACCGTCACCAACCCAGAGGGCCATCATCGGCTCACCCCAGCGCCACCTGAGAACCACCACCACCTCTATGAACTCGCGCCAATGTCACCACAGCCACCTCGCCCACTTCGACACCCGCGGCCGCTGCCCCATCGCTTAGACCCATTGCCAGCAGCAACCATCACCTACGACCACCACACGCTTCCTCTACCTCTGCCACCACCGTCGACCCCCTCACCACTTCCACTATCAACCCACTCTATCACCACTCACCACTTCCACCATCAACCCACTCCATCACTACTCACCACCTCCACCACCTCTGCGACGAGATACTCATCATCACCAAACCCATCCCTTCACCGAGCAGCACAACTCCAGACCCGACCGAGAACCCCATCGCCGAGCCTCCATCGCGTCGAGCCGACCTCCTCGCACCTCAAGCCGCAACCGAGCTCCTCCTTTCCGCAGTCCACCACCGTCACAACACCCGAGCTCCTCACCACTGACACCACGCTAACTTCAAAGCTTGAGCCCAAGCTCGAACCCCAAGCTGTGCTAAACCCCTAGCCAAGCCGAGCTTGGCATTTCATCGAACACCTATGACTGTCGCCACCACCATTGCTCCAGTCTCCGTTGTCGCCATCCAAACCCTGGCCTCGATCAATCTAACCGTCCTCGTCGTCAACGCAATAGTCATCGCAACGTCAGTGCCTGTCCGTCGCAGTTCGTATCACGCTCGAGCCTCGCGTCACGTCATGCCTGATTCCGCCACATTCATAGTCGTCTCGTGTGTAGAGACGAATAGTATGCACGTTCGTCGCTTCCATGTCAGCGACTGAGGAAAATGAACCCCCTATTCACTTGTTTAACATGCTATGATAAGCATTAGCTAAAGAGATTATATTATAGCTAGATATATAAAAAAAATATAACCGGATCGAAATCTATGCTTGAATTTCGTGTAGTGAATCATCGTACCATCTTACTTGAGGAGAGCCCGACTGGAGCTTATTTCTGTGTTAGTAACGCATGTGAATTAAATGGTTAACATCTAATTTAGTTTGTTAGAAGAAACGTTAGTTTCGATCGATGGCCGAATGTTGATCTTAAGTGTTTGATACGAATCCTAAGCGAAAACCTACTCTCATATGGCATAACTCATGATAGTTAGACCCTAATACTATTAACAAACATTCTATAGAAATTTGGTGGCAAATCGATGCCATTTTCACACATAAGTGACGCCCTAACCTTAATACCGAAACTTGCGTTTTACCAAACACTTGATACCATTAACTTCATAATTAATTCCAGAAAAACCCAATCGAAGCGTGCCTGGGTTCATTGCGAAGGATAATACATAACCTTTAACATGACGTGTATCTTTACTGTTAGATATACCCTATGAACATCGAAAACAAAGAACTTACCTGACCTTGGACTGCAGTCCAGAGCAGGAACTTACCCCTTGACATGCATTTATATCCCTGAAACATTGCTGTTTAATTATGATAGTGTGCGGATACAATTACCGATGCGTATATAATTGTATTAGATTTCCAATGATACCAGTTTCACTAAATTCCAGTATCATTTGATATTTAAATCATATTTTAAACGGATGACATGTACGGCAAATTTCTGTCAGTTCAGCTTGCTCCCTTCATCAGTGATCTAATCATAACTCCTAAACCAAGATAACTATTATTGATTCGTCTCTTGTGATGTAAATTTAACTCATAGCCCTACAATTAGTTGAAAAGTAGCATCGTCTAATTATGCTCCTAACAGAGAGTAAAACGTGTTACAAAACGGATTTCCAGTTCAGAAACTGGATTTCCCGCAGTAAACACTTAAAAATGAAATGACCAAAACTAGCAAACCTGAAACCCGATTGACACGAAACCAATTTTGATGTATATATGATTAAATATACTGCCTACTCCTTTTATATTGTTTTGCTTAATTATGCACGTGTGATTTTATATGAATTTTCTAGTCCAACCGACACCGGTTGCTTATATGTTTTAGCTGTGCATTTACTATATCCCTATCATGTGCATGATTGTCATACCCGTGTGAATAGTGTTCATTTACATCAATAACATAGTAACCGTGTTACATTACCAAGTGATAATATTAGTGATTGGATTGTGGCAAGTGCGTTAGTGTAAAAAAAGCGTGAAGAATAAGTAAAGTGACACGTACTTGTACACAATCAGCGGAACCAAATAGTTATTGTATTGTCGATGCCTATGGAACATATATATGTGTAACTATAAATGGAATGGGACGGTTATGAAAGCACTTATATTAGTATCATAGGTAAGACATCGAGTACTGTCCATTTATCTTGGATACCAGTCGAGACATGTTCGATGGAGACCCTGTCTCCAGTTCTCATGTAGACTTGTCATGGAGCGACTAGTATTTGGGTTCATGGTCGGTGTTCGATGTATACCATGGGTGTGGGGTAGTTTGAGTGTGAGTTCGATCAACGGAATCTCAGGAGTCCCACAGCCGGCATATATAGCGATTTTGGGAGTCGTATGGATAGTATTACTGATTATTAGTGAGCGTGATTCGGGCCCGTGTTCCCTTGCCTCTGGGGCCTATCCTTGGGTTGGGGATACTCCTGTAGTGGTTGACGCTCACACTTGGACTGACGATAGATTTAGTGACTTGGACACTGAGACTTACAGACTGATAGCTTTAGTGACATGGACATTGCATTGATTACTGATCTGATACACTTGCTTTATCGTTACCTGTACCGGTTATTTCATGCTCGCGTTATTGTTCTATATTTACTGCTTCATGTTTATCATCATTGCACATTATATGTATATATTGCTTTTGTGTCGCTCTGACGACCTGAGTATGCATGCTCAGAGTGAGAAGTGGACTGAGCTCGGATCAGGACCTGCCTTACTACGAGAATATTGCGGACACCTAAATCAGCGACGCCGGCGCTGCCTTTTCTTTAGACTCTATCTGGTTAGTGTTATGTCTGTTTTGATAGAATTAGTGACTGCATTTCTCATTTCCTATGCTATGATTACCGATTACCACGTAGTGCTAGAAGCCGAAGTGTGACTACGGCAGAATATTTTCTCGACCGTAGGAGCATGGTCGGCCTTTTCACCCCTTGTATTCCATATTTTGGGAAGCGGGGCGTGACAATTTTCGTACAGTAAAATCAGAGTCGTTACACCCCCCTTCCTCGATAACTGGATATCACTAAATATAAATACAACATATGCATAACAAAAATCCAATCAAGATTTATAATTAATAATAATGATATCACACACACACACACACTGTAAATCCCCGTTCCCATCAATAAAATCTTTCTATATATTTTTCCTAGTCCCCCGATTGTTTTCCTATTTTTCCTCATAATTTTGTAGGTAATTGGTTGCTTAAGTTCTAATAATTAATTTTCCTAAACGATTAAAATCAAAGCCCAAAGAAAATAATAAAAAACTAAATATATATATAAACCCCCCTAAAGCCGGTCCAACAAAACAAAATATAAACAAAGCTAATTAAATAAATCCCAACTCGGCCCAGCCATTTTCCCTAAAGCCAGCACCCAAACCCATACCCACACCAACCCGACCCGACCCGCCTCCAGCCTCCTTCCCCCACTTCGTTTCACTTTCCCGCTCGTTTTCCCACCAAGCTCCCCACGTCGCCAACATCCCCGCCTCGTCGCGACCACGATCCCATGCCCGTCGACCACGATCGCGCGCCCTCACGAGCTCCTCAAGCTCACCCTCGTTCTCCCTTTCTCCTCTCTCCTACCTCACTCTCGTCCTCCTCTCTCTCTCTCTAAAGAAAACATTCTGCCTCATCTCTCATCCCCGACGACGACGACTCACCTCGTCATTCCTCCATCGCTCCTCTCTCCAGAACTCAAGCCCCACTTCACCTCCCCTCGCCTAACCCCTCCTCACCACCTTCAGCCCACCGCAGAGACCCCTGCACACCACCTCGCCGAAGATCACCCGCTCCCATCGCGCCGCCGGCCACCTCGTCGACTCCTCTGCATCATCAGCATCACCTCCTCCAAAACCGAAGCCCCCCCACTACCTCACTCCCTCGCTGCAACCCACACCAGACTCCAAGCACCCGAGCCTCGAACCCCCACTACACCCATCGCCGGAGCTACCTCCGCCGACCACCGCCGACCCCAGCACACTCCCAGGAGATCCACAGCACCCCACTCCGCCTCCAGTGATCACGAGCCATCCCCCGGGCAACTCCGACGACGAACCCAAACTCGAGCCGAGGCCGTGAATCCAAACCGTGTCGTTCGTTGCGCGTTCGTGCCGTTGCCGCTGCCGTGCGTCATCAACGCATCTCCAAGCAAGTACCCTACTTGCTACATACTAGATTATTCTGTTACGATTCAAAATCTTATAAATTCCGTGTTTACAATTCATGAAACTTTATATGACACAAGTGTTTGATGCAAAATCCGAATGAAAACCTTCCATTAAACTGACAGAAATTAATCATATAAGCTGGCCCATGTGGTAATGAACATTGTGTTGAAATTTGACTGAAAAATATAACCGTTACTGACTCGAACGATCATCCCCAATTACACCCGTTAAAACTGAAAATTTCCCGCGTCTGAAACTTGTAAAAATCATAATTAATTGTTTACAAATGGGGATGATGAATTTGAAGGCTCAAATAATCTTACTCGATGATCTGGAACCCCATAAAAGTTTTAAACTGCTTCTATACTGAAAAGACGACGGAAATTGGCTCGGAGAGCGGCTCTGGACTGCAGTCCAGAGCAGCTCTGGCTGTTGAATTCCATCTTATAATGCTTACCTTCTACTTCTTGGACATATTAAATTGCGGAACCCTACACCATAGTGAATATGAAACAGTTATATAAATAATTAAAGTGATTTCACCCCTTTCTACCATCGTTTACTATTTAAACTGTAATTTAAAAGAACAGGACGTATAACAGTCCCAAACAGAAACAGAACTGATACCCTAGTGTTGAACAGTGCATAACTTTTGACGTAGAGGCGCGATTGAGAATACGTCTGGTGCGTTGGAAACCCTATTGAAGAACCTAAATTTAATTCAACTATAGTGTCGCTAAATTCTGATCCCAACAGGATGAAAATTGTGTCGCGAAACGGACGTTCAGTTCAGAAACTGAATTTCCTGCAGCGAGCACTTAAAATGAAACGGCTGTAACTTGTAGACCCAAAATCCGATTGCACTGAAACAAACTTTTCTGAACTTCCGACTGAGTTTACTTGTTACCGTATTTGTATCGTTTCACTGAATTTTGAACGTATGATTTACTGTAATTTTTATAAGGTCATAAGGTGCATAATTGTTCATATTACACATGACTTGTTAACTGCATAAATGCACATATCTTACCCGATTGTCATATACATAGTGATAGTGTGCGTTATTATTCAGTGTACAATGCATTATCGTGCGTAAATGGTATTGGTTTAGGAGTGTCAAGTACGCCAATGGAAAAGTGAATGATTCGTGACAGTGAATAATACAGTGAACAGTGACAAAACCGTGTTATTGGTGCATACTTGTACACGGCTAGACCATACTCATCAATAGTGTAAACCTGGGGAAAAGGGGGAAATCGAAGTAGAAAGAGTATCGTATTTATCGAGGACAGTGATTTAGAGGATGATCATTCGAACAGCGACAATTATATATATTAGGTTGGGCCTAGCGGTCCGGCTGACAAGGTTATATCCCGGGCAATAGCGGACCGTAGTCTCGGATATGTACGAGACCCTCGTTAAACATGATCCTCCTTTCCACAACTCGATTTCAAAGATGACTTAGAAACTGATAGGGACACAGATCATACTTTGCATCAGTTAGTGACATATTGATTACCTGCATTTTACTTCCACTGTTATTACCTTCTATGCTTGTTACTTGCCACTATTATAATATTGCTATTACGTCGCTCTGACGACCTGAGTATGCATGCTCAGACCTCGAGAAAGAACCAGCGCAGGTGTCGGACTTACCCTTCGAGCTCGCGGAGATTTAGTCGGGAGTACTTCCTTCACTTTTTCTGCTTTCCCTAAAGAGGCCTTGTAATCGAACTTGGTTAGTAGTTCTTTTCTTATTTATTTGTAAATTGTGAACATGAAAGTTGATGTAATAATTTAGTGTTGGGTTTCCTTTACTTCTGTGCTTTGTTTACTGATTACCATGTAATGCTAGAAACCGATGTGCGACTACGGCGGGATTATTCCTTGACCGTAGGAGCATGGCTGGCCTAGTCATCCTTCGTTTTCCGTATTTTGGGAAGCGGGGCGTAACATGGTTTTGTTGGTATCAAAGTCGTGTTTAGTAGTAAAGGATAACATTAACTACACTTTATTACGTTATTTTCACTTCACTATTCCTGACTTTCATCCTTGTATCTAATCATATCCTTTTGAATATCTTCCAGCGATATGACGTCCCCGAACGACCACTCCTCGGACTCAAGTTCTCAGGATCGCACGGAGAGGATACTTAGTGCATTGACGTCTCTCGCAGAAGCTCAGGAGAGAAAGACGGACCTACTCACCGAGGGACTCAGGGCTAGTACCGCTGTAGGGGGCCCTCCGCCCTCATTACCGCCCCCGAGGGCACTGCTCCACCAGCTTTTTCTGCCAGGGCTGGCACCGTATCAGAATTCTGGAGGTTACATCCAGCTGCATTTACAGGCCAAGCCGAACCACTCGAGACCGAGCAATGGCTGGTTAATATGGAGAACTTACTGACGGCCGCTGATCAGTCGAAAATACTGCATTTTTAACACGGCAATTTCCCTATCATTTGCACTCATCTAGAAGTGTTCGATATTCATATTGCACATATTAGCAAAACATCTCTGAAATACCAGATTGCATGTGTTAGACTTTTAAACCAGCACTTTTAGGGAAATTGTGTGTTTATCATGGCATCGCATCATCCTTGTATTGCGCAACACTTGTCTCGAGAAATTGTGCAGGAGATTCCAGAAGAACGAGCAAAAATTGTCATTTTGCTGATCAAACATTACGCCAACTCAAAGACCTGAGAGCTGGTATTAATATAGAGAGAATTACATAATTCAACATATCAGAAAAAGGCCCAAGAATCAGTCCAAGCCTACCAGAAAGACCAAGCCCAAAGGCCCTTGAATCGCCGCGGATCCGCGGCGGAAGCCTGCTTGACACATCAGCAGTTAATTTTCAGTGCAGATTGTTTCTCTCAAGGCCCACAGTCATTTCACATGCTTCAAATTCCAGAAGTTTCTCGAAGCTACTGCCAGATCAGCAAGGATGATTAATTAAGCTAATCTTGATTAAGCTCCTAACAAACTATTTCTAGAAGCTCCCTCCTAACTAATCACTTCTAGAAGCCTCTCTTGTCAACAAACTTTTGGAGGGAAATTCAAAATTCAAATCCTAGAACTAGGGTTTTGATGGTCTATAAAAAGGAGCCTAGATCTAGGGTTAGAGGGGATTAGTTCTTTAATCAATTCTTCGTTCAATCTTTACCTCTTCACACAAGTTGAGTGACACAACTTGTAACCCTAATCCAAATTCCAAAGCCAAATTCAAGATCCCGAGTACCAAATCAAGCGAGAAGCCTTCAACCTTTTAGGAGCGGAGCCGATCTTCAATCGAGCAAGTGATCCAAGCCGATCCGCGACTCAAGGAGACGAGCGAAGCCAAATCGACGATCGAGTTCTTTCCTCTTGTAGTTCTTGAGCGAATTGTAACGGAATTGTTGATAAATAAAAGGTGAAATTCTTTAATCTTGCTTTCTTTAAAATTCTTGCATCATGATTCAATCTCGATTCTTGATTGTGTTTGATATTGTGATGTTTGAGTAAAACTCCGCTCGTAAAGGAGTCGAGACGATCGATAGAATGATGATGATTTAGATTCTTTTACAATTCTTAAGTCCTATAACGTTTGTAAATTCTTGTAAATCGAATGATCGATAACCTAGTTTCGAGACGATGCTTTCTTGATCGTGTTCGCTCGGAACTAGAGATCAACAATCGATCATTAGATTTACTTGAAGCTAGTTTGTGAATGAGATTCATCGAAAGGATAAAGGATAAGACGAGGAAACCCTAGCTTCTTCGCAAGATCCTTAACCTCGATGAATCGTCATCGATCTAGTATCAATTCGTTAATGGATAAGGATATGAAATCATTAGATCTCATCACATCTATAGATCCGATCGATTCCTACGAGCCTCACTTCGATTCTTGATATTTGGTTTGGAAATCACAAAATTATCAATTCTTGATTTTAATGTTTTCTTAGATCTAGATTTTTCTAATTCTTGAACTTCAATTACAAATCATGAATTGTTTGTTTTGTTTTCCTTAAAGTTTCAACTCATCTAAATTCTAAACACGAACGATTACACTTTCCCTGTGGACGATCCGCACTTACTAACGCGCTACATTCGACACCGTTATTGATTGCGGTCAAATATTTTTGGTTGTGATTTCTTTACAATTTTCATACTACACAATCCGAAATCGTTTCAATCAAATGGCGCCGTTGCCGGGGATAATGCGCTAATTGTTCGTATTTTGAAAATTTGAGTTGAAAAGTTTATTCCATCTATATTTTTTTTTAGATCTAAACTCGCACAAACCCTAACCGATTCGTTGTGATTTGTTGCGAGGAAATCTGGAATCATTGGAGCTGGAGAAAAAAATTTCAGAGAATTCCAGAGGACTCAGGGGTTCAACAGAAGCATGCTGTGAATTTTTTGTTCAGTGAGCAGTACATACGGCTGCCCATCCGCGGTCTAAGCCATGAACTGCGGCGGTTCCGCGGCTTTCTAAAGGATTCTCTGTGCAATTTTTCACTCAGGTCCTCTAAAACTTTCTTATCTTCTTCTCTGTCTGCTCCAAATAACATTTTGTGCAGGTTTCTTTGCAAATAAATCGCAGCGCCACAAAAGCAAAATAAATTGTGCGTGTTTTGATTTTTGGTTGTTTGCATATTAATACAGAAATTAAGGGGCAAAGACCAAATCCAGATTAGGTGGGGAGTTCATTACCCTTCCTAAGCCCCAAAAATCACAAAACTTGCATCCGCATTGACCCATATTAACTAAAAAAATATCTAGAGATGACTCTAAGGACCGTCACGCTCACTTAGGACAGAAGAAGGCCGTGGGTAATTCATTGCTTATCCGTGTTTTCTTGTGGTGTCTAAGGCAAGTGTGTCGAAGGCTAGTGGTTATTAATTAGGCCCACTACTTACGTAGTGGAGTACCTTCCCACTTACCTGGCACTTACCTGGCCACAGGGGGACAAAGAGGCAGTGGAGGATTGATCCTGCGACTTTTCTTTTGGCAGTTAGGAGCGGTCTAGAGCCTGACCTAGGTGACCACTAGATTTTAGGGTATTGCTTGTTGCATTTGTTGTGATCGCATCATTTTTTCTAAAAAAATCCGTATATTTTCAAAACAAACACCAACACATTCATTCATTCCCCTAATTATAAGTCACGCTGCCATTTGTACTAACCCTTTTTAGTGCAAGATAGGCTGGACACGGGATTCTAGTGCCTGTTTAGTCCGCGTTCCCCCGATCGACTCCGAAGTCGGTATTTCTACATTTACCTTTTCTTTACCCACCACCACACCCACATCGATGGATCATTCTCCATCGAACTTCTTTACCACTACTCTCCCGCCGTCCGTTGGTGCGCAGAATCCACCCCGCATCTCTCTCCAAGAGAGGTGCTATCCTACACGAGGTCCCCTTTCCACCTGTCTATCCATTCCACCAGCTAACGGGGAAAATTTTCAGATAAAACCCCAATACATCAACCTTCTACCAAAATTTCACGGTCTCGAGTCTGAGGACGCATATGCCTTTATCACCAAATTCGAAAATGTATGCGTAATGATGGGTACCTCACAACTTTCTGTAGATGCTATGCGTCTACGTCTTCTCCCATTTACCTTGTGCGATATAGCCGAGAAGTGGCTGTATAACACTACCGCACTGTTCCCCTCCGAATGGCGGCCGAGACGCGACGTCTTGCCTGAGATTCGGGGCAGATGCTAATTGGTGCTATCCGTCCACCTCTCCGAAGATACCAAGTTGATTTATGGCACCGTATATCGAAGGTTTAGACGGATGCGTCCGATGTAGCAGATTTCGTCAGATTCCCCCTCGTTTGAGGGGTTTTTGATTGTGGGGACGCTCTTCCCTGCAGGCGCAAGCCCCTGCAGTTAATTACGCTACCGCATTGCGGTAACAACTTTCTCCTTCTCCAGATGGTCACTTCGTGTCGTGGGTGTTTGTTTTGTTGCCCGTGGATTGTTTACGGAGACTGAGTTATGTCGTCGCCCGTAGGGCGTGGACTAGTCCAAATCCGTATTATCTTAGATTTGGGTTTTGGGGGTCTAGTTTGAGGATACGTTAGCCATACTTGAGGCTAAGATCAACTCAAACGTTTGTTAAGGATACGTTAGTCTAACTTTGAGACTAAGATCAACTTAACGGGATCGTTTAGATCCGACAAAACAGCATTTGGGCTCCATTGTTCCAGTTTAGGGACCTAGTGGTCCATTAAATGTATGGCCGTCAGGACCCGTCACCTCTCCGACGACGTTGAAGGATTACAACGACGGATGTCAGAGGAGTTCAGAGATGTACCCTCGAGCCATAGTTAATTGGGGGGATTCATAGTCCAGTCTGTTTAAAGGTTTAAGGATACGTTAGCCATCTTTAAGGCTAAGATCAACTTAAACGGGACCGTTTAGATCCGACAAAAGATCATACGGGGCTCTATTGTTCTAGTTTAAGGACATTGCGGTCCATGGGTAGTTTAAGGACGTTGCGGTCCATGGGTAGTTTAAGGACATTGCGGTCCATTGTTAGTTTTAAGACATCTCGGTCAAGGTTAAGGACGTCGTAGTCCATGGGTTTAAGGACCCCACAGTCCATTGTTAGTTTTAAGACATCTCGGTCAAGGTTAAGGACGTCGTAGTCCATGGGTTTAAGGACCCCACAGTCCGGTATGTGCTCTGGATGCTTCACACGGGTTCACTGCCGTGCTCTGCGAGGACCAGACTCCGCTCTGGACGTTTTCCACGGGGTCAAAGAGTGACATTATCCGCGTTCCACGTAACCAAGAATTTTGCATTTAAACACGGGTTTAAGGACCCCACAGTCCGTATCAATGTGTGGTCGTCGGGACCCATCACCTCTTTGAAGACATTGAGGGATTACAATGCAAAGTATCAAAGGAGTGAAGAGATGTACCCTAGAACCGGAGTGGATTAAATAGTCCTTGGCCCAATTTGGGATCAAGACGAATTAATTATGTTATGAGTCCATTGGCCCAGTTAATCACAAATTGAGGACTTATGGCCATCTTGGGCTAAGTCCAATCAGGAGAGGCTTTGCCTCCATCCATTTAGCCAATTGGGCCAAAGTCTAGTGTTAAACACTACAGAGCAATCAGTGTTGAACACTGGGAATGAGGTTGACAAGTTAGTGTTTAACACTAAAAGATAATCGGTGTTAAACACCAGCAACAAGGCTTTTCAGATTAGTGTTAAACACTAAAACAGATCAGTGTTGAACACTGCAAATAAAGCTTTTTAATTAGTGTTGAACACTAAGGCCCAACAGTGTTTTAACACTGGGTTCGAGAGTTTCAATTTAGTGTTAAACACTAAGGCAAGAGGGGTTACGTGGCAGCACGTGAGAGCGCCCTCCCTTCATTTATTCTGCTGAGATTATCGCGTCTTTCAGAGCATCACGTGCCATCACGTGATGGGCATTCAAATGCCTGTGTATTAAAGCTTCTGTCAAGGGTCACGTGGGTCACGTGGGGTGCTGCCTCAAAGGGGCTTTCTGTAGATCTCTTGGGGGGGTCACGTGGTGACACGTGACCCTGTCTCTATGTATGTTGTTTTAGAGGATCTGTTAATCTTTTCCAGGAATCAAGTTCCTCGTAGGGTTAAACCCTGACAGTAATTTCAGAGGAATTAAATTCCTACTTCCTTTCGAAGGTTTATATTCTGAATAGAGTTGGACTCTGAATTTTCTGTGGGAATTAAATTCTTCATATATGTGAAGAACTGAATAAAAGCTTCTAAGGAATTAAATTCCCACTTTCTTTTAAGTTATGATCAAGGGAATTAAATCCCCGCTGTTCCAACAGAACTAGGTTCTTAATTAGGGTTAAACCCTGTCTCTTTTTGTTCTGAAGGAATTAAATTCCCATGATACAGGGTCAAGCCCTAATTTTATTTTAAAGGAATTAAATTCCTATAGTTCTGTGAGAATTAAATTCTCGTGCTTCAATTCCCTCTCTATGTTTTGGATCTGCATGGCAGGATCTCGACCCATTGAGAATTAAATTCTCAACCTCGAGGGGAGATGTGCACTTTGCAGATCCTCTATCAAAGAGAGAAGAAATATGTTCTTCTGTTTTATGTATCAGAGTTAAACTCTGTTGAGAATTAAATTCTCTTTCCTTCAAAAAGCCTTCCCTTTCTTACCTAGGGTTTTCTTTTGCAGAAGATCCAAGTTCCTCGAAGTATCAAGGCTCTCTCTCTCTTTTTCTTCCCTCTGCGTATATCTCTCTGTATCCCCCGTCTCTCCTTATTTGTATCTCTTGGCTCCTATTTATAGGAGAAGTAGCCGAATCAATCAGTTTTTGACGAATCTTCATTGAGAGATTTGATTTGCATCCATCATTTGTTTTTGACCTTTGGATTATTAGGTGAATTTTATTCACCATTGGATTTCAAATCCAGGGATTCTCCTTTGTTATTTCTGTTAGATTCAAAGAGGAAATCTTTCCAAACTCGAGATTTTCCATAGATAGATGATATTTAATCACCTCTGAATCTTTAATTCGATCTGCTCCAGATAATCACTTTCCTTTGGAAAGATTTGATTCTCCTTCAGAATTTAATTCTGTTAACAAAATGGGCTTTGAAAGCCGGTCACGTGTGACCACGTGACCCATGGTCACGTGTGGGCACGTGACCCCCTTGGAACGAGCCTTCCTCTTTCTTTTGCGCTCTGTCTTCTGATTGCTGCTTAACCGTCACGTGCCACCACGTGACCCCTGGTCACGTGTGAGCACGTGACCCTTGTCTGGAGCCTCTTTCCTTGGTTCAACTGGAGACCGAGTCTGCTGCTTTGAACGTCACGTGCCAACACGTGACCCTGGTCACGTAGGAGCACGTGACCTCTTCTGAAGCCTTTTCCTTGACTTGACCAGGGAACCGGTGTGCCTTTGACGCTTGCATTTAAATGTCACGTGTCGCCACGTGACCCTGGTCACGTGGGAGCACGTGACTCTTTCTGAAGCCCCTTTTCTTCAACGTAGTCAGGAAACTGAACTTGCCTTGATGATGTGCTTAGGTGTCACGTGCCAACACGTGACCGCTAGTCACGTGTAAGCACGTGACCCTCTTCTGAAGCTTTTCCCAGAAGCTTTCCTGATTTTAAATCAGGAAACAAATGCCCCCACAGCGTTGTTCTCACGTGTCTGCACGTGAGTGCAACGCTGTCACCTCTTGTGACCGTTGGATTCCTCTAGGGATCTGGGGAGATGAAACGTTTCCATTGCCTTCTATAAATACCTCCGTCTCTTCATAGGAGCCTTCACTTTGCTCATCTTCTTCTTCCGAGAACTTCTTCTTTGAGAATTTAATTCTCGCTTTCAGAGCTTAGTTCTCTGTCTTGAAACAATCTTCAGAGTTTAACTCTGTTCGAAAAGAATCCTTTTTCCTCAGGTAATGTTCTTGGACAACGATAGACCTTCACATTTCTCTGGATTTTAAATCCAAAACAAGGGTTTTTACCCTTTTTTCTTCATATTTTCCATAAGAACATGAAACCGCTTAACCTTTCAACTGTAGATATCTTAGGGTTTAGATGATCTTTGGGGAGATGATGATGGCGTTTCAACCCCATGGAATTTAATTTCCATCCAAAATGTTTCTGGGAATTTAATTCCCTTTTCTTAATAAGGAATTTTAATTCCAATGAAGAACTCGCTTTTTTCACACAGAGGCTTCCTGGGGTCTCTTGGCCTGAGGTTGTTCTTCTGCAATTAATGAAATGGTGGTTTTGTAATGAATCTCACGACCTTTATTTCAGGTATCATGGATGCCCATCTGTATGGTCTTGACGAGATCATTTCCTATGGGAATATTCGTGCACTGGGCCGCAGTCAGAACCAGGAGTTCACCGATGCTCAATGTGCCGAGATTATGAGCCGCTTTGATGAGTACAACCATCGGCTACTCCCCCGTCGCTCTTCTCTTCTGAGGCTGATCGTGCTGGCGATCAAGGAGACTCTCCCTCTATTCTGTGCTGGTGTGCCGCTTGGGGCATTGGACGCCGCCGAGGATAAAGTACACTCGGTGTATCTGATGCACTTGATCTCAAAGAGAAGACGAGATAATCTCATTGATCTCCTGCATCAGATGTTCCAGCAGTCGGCCATACTTGCCGCCTATCGGAGGGTAGAGGACATTCGTGAGGACCCCGATGCTTGTGATCGTGAGAGGAAGCATACTCGGGAGGTTCGAAACGCTTGGAAAATCTTGAATACAGTTAATTTTGAGTTTCTCAACCCATGTCCCGCATCTGAAGTTTTACCATTGTAAATGTGTCCTCTGTATTTTGTATGAACCCCTTGAAGTATGAGTGACAATTGTTATTATGGCTTTCTATGTTTTCATGTCTTTTCTCTGGGATTTTATCATTTTGCTACTGTTGTTGTTGGTGCTTTCACTATGCAGGATGCTACTCCATTTTTTTAGTGTACATCAGGTTTAGGCCTCACGTGGTCTGCACATGGGGTCCCTTGATGTGGCTGTTCACAAAATCTTCTCATGCCCTATTTTCAGCGCACAATATTAGACGCAGAAAAAAGGCCTTGGAAATAGTTCCATCTCCTTGATTTTCGATGCCTTTCCTTTTTTGAGCCTTGGAAATAGTTTCACCATGCAAGATTTTCCGCGCACAGCACTTAATGCATTTCCTTATATATGAGGCTATAGCTTCCCTTTTCCTCTCACAAAGAGATTTATATTATTATTATTTTTTTTTATCTTGGAGTAACTTGTCTTGAGAGACAAACGAGCGCCATGGCCTGCAATCGCCCTCATGCTCGTCGACAGCCATGGGAAGTTCCTATTGAGGAAATGGTCCCCCGCTTTGCTGCTCGGTTGGTGGATCCCCTCCTTACCGACAACGAATGCGACTCAGCCATGCATGAACTCTCGATCCGTAGGGGGTCCCCCCTCCCGATGGGTTCTCTCTGGCTCCGGATGATTCTCAAGGCCGTGCTTGCCGACATCCCTCCTCACCCGGCGGAGATGACTCTGGCGATGCTCGACGCGGCAGAAGAAAAGCTCGAGGGTTTTCATGAAGCGTGCCTGATTACTCAGGCTTTGAAGGATTGCTCAATTTATCTGCTGGGCCAGATCAAGGCCCAGCGAGCTATTATGTCTGCTTTCGCGGACGAACACGGCGCCAATCGATGGGGAGCGACTCCTCGTAAGAACCGTCGCTTTGACGTGCTGGAGAAAGCAGAGAGAGAGATGGAGAATTTTGTCCTCTGTTTCATTAACCCTTGTGCCGTTGATCCCATATTTGGTGACCTTTTCCGTTAGCGTAGAATACTTTTAAATTAGTCCCTCTTTTTTTTACGCTTTATGCCGAGATTCCATGTAGGCTTGGTGCTAGTATGTATGTTTCCGCTTACATAAATAAACTTTGTATTCTTCTCATGAGAACTTTCTTTAACTGCAAATGCTACCATCACTTTCCTGCGCATCAGACCTTTTCGGGTATTATGAACGTTCATGCGATTGCAAATGCTATTATTATTATTATTCCCTTTTTGAATACTCATATGATTGCGAACGCATTCTTGAAATATGTCGGAAACTTTTCTTGTTGCCTTTCACATCAGGCGATGTGAGCGCGTTTTAGATCGATTATTCCCGTCAACTGGAAGCCCATTTATATGGTCTTGTCAATGTCTTGTTTCCAAGGCTGTGGTTACGAAAGCGAGCTTACGTGGCCTGATAGAGCGATACGTAGCGAACATAAGGTTGTGGCTCTCGATAAAGCTGCCACGTTCACTCGTGAGAGGGTCGAGGCTCATAAGGCCACTGAGAAAGAGCTTGAAGCCCGGCTCGCTTCGTATCAGGCTCAGCAAGCTCAAGCGGAGGCTCGTCTTTTGGAGATCTTGCGTCATGAAGCCGTGGTCCAACAAAAGCAGGATGAGCTGACCAAGTTGCTGAATCGCCCGCCGGCCTGAAACATTTGTATCTTTTCCTTCCTTTTTGTACATACTCATGGATGAGGGTATTTTCTTTTTGTTTCTTTCATGAATTGTACTTTGTACCCGTTTTGGTTTATGAATAGAAGATACATTTTTCTTCTAAATGGTGTGTCCCCCTTTTTATTGAATGTATTCTGCGGATATTCTACCTCGATCTTCTTGCAGGACAGCGATGGCTTAGGATTCAGGGTTAAGATCTGCTTCCTAAGACTTTTGCATTTTACGAGCCACGAGGGTCTCATAAAGAGTTTTTTCTCCCTACAGGTCGAGAGGATCCCATAGGTGTAAGTTCTTCTTAGAGATCGTGAGGATCCTTAAGCGAGTTTTCCATTTCTATCAGGGAGAAACACATCAACCGTGCTCTACTAGACCTTGGCGCTAGTGTTAACTTGCTTCCTTTCTCAGTCTATGAGCAACTAGGTATCGGAGTGTTAAAGCCCTCGAGCATAACTCTCCAAATGGTTGACCGATCAATCACCAAACCTAGGGGTGAACTGGAGGATGTGTTAATAAAAATCGGGGAATTTATATTCCCTGTGGATTTTATTGTAATTGATACACAGCCTGTAGCGAACCCAAGGAATCAAATTCCGGAGATTTTAGGTCGCCCCTTTTTGGCCACTTCTAATGCAATAATCAACTGTCATAATGGTTCTATGACCCTATTCTTCGGGAATAGGTCAATTGAGCTGAACATTTACAAGTTGGGAAGTGTACCCTCCGAACCTACTGCTCAGGTCTGTTCTGTCGACTTAATGGATGTCGACAGCAGCGAATTTGATGATCCTCCTGATACCGATCTTGACTCTTTTCATACGTTATTGTTTGACCCAACTATGTATCATACACATACGGACTCTTCCACCGAGATGTCCGGGTCAACAACTAACAACGATTATGAATTTCTTCTAGAGTCTGAAGATCACCCCTCACTTTGTGATGACATTATTCATCGGGGTATTGATGGAACTTTTGAGGAAATCTTCGCTGAAGAACTCGCATTTTTGAATGACACGGGTATTGAGATGAATCATCTCCCAATCAATGAAATTGAACCTCCACCCCTTCTTCTGAACTGTAAAAAGAATGCGAGTAATCCATCACATTCACTGTATCGTCTCTTCAAAATGAGACGCACACACACTCTCTTCCACCACTTAACATTTCCCCACTTCTTCTTCCACCAACCAGAGCACTGCATTGACAAAATTTTTGAATGGTTGGTGTTGACATTCGGTCTTTGCAAAGCTTGGCATCGACCAATGATTTTTGACCCCCTCATGTGATTTTCAAAGATTAACATTGCATAACTCAAGTTTGGGGGGGTATACTTTCTAGCTCTTGAAAAGAAAATTTTTACAAAATTTTGAGCCAGAAATAAGTTTGGGGGAGGTTCTTCACTTAAATATTTTGCCCCCACTAATAAATTCCTCCCAGGCTTACAGGTTTTTGGAGTTTTAGCGGATGGCAACAGTGAGGACACTGTTGAAAACAAGTTTAGGGGAGGTTTGTGCTTATTTTTGCATCATTCGCATATCATTTGCATAAGCACAAAACATTTTTTTTTGAAAACCTATAAAAATTTAAAAAATTTCAAAAGATAAAAACATTTTTTGTACATAAATAAGATAATAAAAGTTTAGATAGTGAAAAATTACATCCATGAGATTAGAAAAATTTAAGAAAACTAAGAAAATTAGAAGTTTTCTTATACGAACTAGTAATTAGTAGTTATAAGCCGTTGTCCCAAGGGTTAGTAAGATGAAGGAAGTCACTAATCTGAGAATAAAAATAAGTCTGAAAAATAGTTTCTATTCTGAAAGCCAAACATTTTGAACGTTGCTACCCTGCTATTCGCACTTACACATGTCTTGAAGCCTGGGATAGTAGAGGATACCTTGAAATGCTCTTATCTTAAAGCCAAAGGTATGAAGGAAATAAAATAAAAGATATGAATAAAAAAATAGAAAATGGAGAGAAAAATGGACACTGGTTTTGTTATCACTAAGGGCAATAAAAAATATATAGCGATGGTGCCTCTTCACCTAGTGCCCTAAGGCCAACTGGTCTGGGAGTCACTGCTGTGTCTTAGGTGGTGCAAGACAAGGAAAATACACCAAATAAGCAAGCACGTGAGTAATCGGTCGGTTAGTACCTCAAGAAGTATTAACGGTCGCATGAAAGTGTGTGAGCAAATCTCATCTAAATATTCATTAATCAAAAAGTACTGAGGCTGATGGGCAAGAATATGATAGCTTGAATTGAATTCTCCGGGTGTAGGGATGTCATTTACACACACGCAGGGTGATATGATCGATGTTTGGAAGAAAGATAGGAATGAAGAATAAGACGATGTTTTATTGAGGGAGGACGTGATTTCTAACATCTTTTCATGACTATTAAGATAGGGCTCATGACAACCGAAAAGCTAGCTTAGTTGGAAACCCTAATTTTCAAGGCTTTTCTTTTACAATTCTTATCTTTAAATGAAATATTCATGATCTTCCTTTTATTATTGGATTTTGTGGGTGCAATCCGCTGAAAACCCTCAGGAGACAACACTCCTCCTACTAGGGACACCTAGAGGTTTAAAGGCTTGTTGCACGTGCTCAGTGCAATCGTGTTGCCTACGAAAGTGTGCTAGTTAGTTTTTCTCTTTCTTTATTTTCTCCTTCTCTTTTTAATAAAACAGTTCGCTCGAGACGATCGAAAATAAGTTTGGGAGAATTTGATCAGTCGAAAATACTGCATTTTTAACACGGCAATTTACCTATCATTTGCACTCATCTAGAAGTGTTCGGTATTCATATTGCGCATATTAGCAAAACATCTCTGAAATACCAGATTGCATATGTTAGACTTTTAAACCAGCACTTTTAGGGAAATTGTGTGTTTATCATGGCATCGCATCATCCTTGTATTGCGCAACACTTGTCTCGAGAAATTGTGCAGGAGATTCCAGAAGAACGAGCAAAGATTGTCATTTTGCTGATCAAACATTACGCCAACTCAAAGACCTGAGAGCTGGTATTAATATAGAGGGAATTACATAATTCAACATATCAGAAAAAGGCCCAAGAATCAGTCCAAGCCTGTACCAGAAAGACCAAGCCCAAAGGCCCTTGAATCGCCGCGGATCCGCGGCGGAAGCCTGCTTGAGCCGCGGATCCGCGGCTGTCTTGACACATCAGCAGTTAATTTTCAGTGCAGATTGTTTCTCTCAAGGCCAACAGTCATTTCACATGCTTCAAATTCCAGAAGTTTCTCGAAGCTACTGCCAGATCAGCAAGGATGATTAATTAAGCTAATCTTGATTAAGCTCCTAACAAACTATTTATAGAAGCTCCCTCCTAACTAATCACTTCTAGAAGCCTCTCTTGTCAACAAACTTTTGGAGGGAAATTCAAAATTCAAATCCTAGATCTAGGGTTTTGATGGTCTATAAAAAGGAGCCTAGATCTAGGGTTAGAGGGGATTAGTTCTTTAATCAATTCTTCGTTCAATCTTTACCTCTTCACACAAGTTGAGTGACACAACTTGTAACCCTAACCCTAATTCAAATTCCAAAGCCAAATTCAAGATCCCGAGTACCAAATCAAGCGAGAAGCCTTCAACCTTTTAGGAGCGGACCCGATCTTCAATCGAGCAAGTGATCCAAGCCGATCCGCGACTCAAGGAGACGAGCGAAGCCAAATCGACGATCGAGTTCTTTCCTCTTGTAGTTCTTGAGCGAATTGTAACGGAATTGTTGATAAATAAAAGGTGAAATTCTTTAATCTTGTTTTCTTTAAAATTCTTGCATCATGATTCAATCTCGATTCTTGATTGTGTTTGATATTGTGATGTTTGAGTAAAACTCCGCTCGTAAAGGAGTCGAGACGATCGATAGAATGATGATGATTTAGATTCTTTTACAATTCTTAAGTCCTATAACGTTTGTAAATTCTTGTAAATCGAATGATCGATAACCTAGTTTCGAGACGATACTTTCTTGATCGTGTTCGCTCAGAACTAGAGATCAACAATCGATCATTAGATTTACTTAAAGCTAGTTTATGAATGAGATTCATCGAAAGGATAAAGGATAAGACGAGGAAACCCTAGCTTCTTCGCAAGATCCTTAACCTCGATGAATCGTCATCGATCTAGTATCAATTCGTTAATGGATAAGGATATGAAATCATTAGATCTCATCACATCTATAGATCTGATCGATTCCTACGAGCCTCACTTCGATTCTTGATATTTGGTTTGGAAATCACAAAATTATCAATTCTTGATTTTAATGTTTTCTTAGATCTAGATTTTTCTAATTCTTGAACTTCAATTACAAATCATGAATTGTTTGTTTTGTTTTCCTTAAAGTTTCAACTCATCTAAATTCTAAACACGAACGATTACACTTTCCCTGTGGACGATCCGCACTTACTAACGCGCTACATTCGACACCGTTATTGATTGCGGTCAAATATTTTTTGTTGTGATTTCTTTACAATTTTCATACTACACAATCCGAAATCGTTTCAATCAGCCGCCAGGGCACCAGAGGAAGATAAAGTGAATGTGATAAAGATCCAGTTAGAAGATGAAGCCCGTACATGGTGGTCAATGGAAGAAAGCAGACTAGAAAGGCCAATCGAATGGAGCAAATTCAAGGAGTGCTTCTTGGACCACTATTTCCCTTCCACCGCCAAGGCCGAGTTGAAAGAAAGATTCATCTTGCTGAAGCAGAATGGTCATCCAGTGGACGTATATGCGGCAGAGTTCAACCGTCTGAGCCGATTTGCTCCGTACATGGTCTCTTCAGAGGCCACCAGGGCCAGGCGCTTCTTACAGGGACTCGATTTCGAGCTGCAGCAGTTGATCGTGTCACTCGAGTTGCAGACTTTTGCATAGGTACTCAACGCGGCGCGAATTCAGGAGAAACTGATCAACAAATTCAGGAAGCCCCCAGTTGTTCCAGCACACACCCACGCACCGACTCGAAGAGTCATACCAGTTCACAGGCCAGGAACGACACAGATGAAGCGTCCATTCGTACCCCAGCATCGCCCCCAGATCAAGAACGTAGTTTGCGGCTACTGCAACAGAGATGGGCACACCCAGGAGGACTGTCGCCGCGCCAAGGGACAGTGTTTGATTTGCAGATCCAGCCAACACAGAGTTAGCGGTTGCCCCGAGCGGATAGAGTTACAGGGAGGGTCTGGACCGCAGCCGCAGAGATCACAGGAGCAGAAGCAACCCTACACAGGCCGCGGTCAGGGACGGGCTTTCACCTTGACCGCCGAGCAGGAAGAGACTTCAGGCGAAGTTGTCACAGGTATTCTACTCATACATTCCATGCCAGCTGGAGTACTATTTGATTCTGGAGCATCACACTGTTTCATATCTGCGCATTTCGTTGATACACACTCCATACCACATGAACCATTAACCAAGGGCTGGGAAATACATACGGGTAATGGTGTTATAGTATCTAGTCGAGAATGTAGATCATGTCCGGTTGTAGTGTGTGGCAGGGAATTCTATGCGAATTTCTTTTTGATCGGGACAGACAGCTATGACGCAATTCTCGGGATGGATTGGATGAGTACCTTCCATGCAGTTATTGATTGACGAGCAAGGAATGTGATCTTCCGCATTCCCAATCACCCGGAGTTTATTTTCGAAGGCGGGAGCGAATCTTTGGAGCCAGCCAAGTATAGAGCCGAGCCAAAGGAGTTGTCAGCTATGGAGATTGATGAGAGCCCAGCCCCAGAGATTGTTCGGGACTTTCTGGATGTGTTTCCTGAAGATTTACCAGGTCTACCACCTCCACGCGTTTTGGAATTCTCGATTGATTTGACTCCAGGTACAGCACCAGTTTTCAAGGCCCCGTACAGAATGGCACCGGTTGAGTTGGCAGAATTGAAGAAGCAAATTGAAGAACTCCTGGAGAAAGGATTTATCCAGCCAAGCGTTTCACCGTGGGGTGCACCAGTTCTGTTGGTGAAGAATAAAGATGGATCGCTGCGGATGTGTATAGACTATCGAGAGCTGAACAAAGTCACAATAAAGAACAAGTACCCAATTCCGCGTATCGACGACTTATCCGATCAGTTACGTTGGGCCAAGGTATTTTTGAAGTTGGATCTCCATTCTGGCTATCATCAGATCAGAGTAGCAGCCGAGGATATATGCAAGACAGCTTTCAGGACCCGATACGGACATTATGAGTTCCTTGTGATGCCGTTCGGTGTTACCAATGCTCCAGCGATATTTATGGATTTGATGAACAGGGTGTTTGCAAAGTACTTAGACACGTTTGTCATTGTATTTATCGACGATATACTAGTCTACTCGAAGACCCGGGAGGAACATGTCGAGCATTTGCGCACGGTTTAACAAATTCTTCGGGAAGAGAAGCTGTACGCGAAATTGAGCAAGTGTGAATTCTGGCTCGACAAGGTTCAGTTCTTGGGACACATTGTTTCGGGCGAAGGCATCTCAGTGGACCCGGCAAAGATAGAATCTGTCAGAGATTGGCCAACACCGAAGTCAGTGGCCGAGATCAGAAGCTTTCTGGGATTGGCAGGATATTATCGGAGGTTCATCCAAGACTTTTCAAGAATTGCTGAACCGTTGACGAGGCTGACACGGAAGGATGTACCATTTGTTTGGATAGAGGAGTGTATCCGGGCATTTGAGACACTGAAGCAGAAGTTAACCACGGCGTCTATTCTTACAGTACCAGATGATTCCGGTGGTTTGGTGATATATAGTGATGCCACAGGGAAGGGCTTAGGCTGTGTTCTGATGCAGCACGGTCGGGTGGTTGCTTACGCCTCTCGACAGCTGAGAAATCACGAGAGGAACTACCCTACGCATGATTTGGAGTTAGCCGCAGTGGTTTTTGCATTGAAGATCTGGAGGCATTACCTGTTGGGCGAGAAGGTAGAAGTGTACACGGATCACAAAAGTCTGAAGTACGTCTTCACTCAGAAAGAACTGAATATGAGGCAGCGCCGATGGCTAGAACTGATGGCGGATTACGACTTGGACCTTCAGTATCATCCAGGAAAAGTAAATGTTGTACCGGATGCTCTCAGTCGTAAGCCAGCGGTCATGATGTTGACCAGTCAGAGGAGCATCATTGAGAATTTTCAGAGACTCGAGCTTGAAGTCGTCACACCGAGCGCAATCAATCAATTTTGGCAACTACAGGTGCAGTTTTCCCTTGTGGATCGCATCAAGGCTGCACAAGCGGATGATTCTCGATTACAAAAGTTCAGAGTGCAAGTAGAAGCCGGGCTGAGAACGTACTTACTCATACATGAAGACGGTTCTCTGAGATTCGGTAGCAGACTCTGCGTACCCAAGGGGAATGTTCGAGAAGAGGTACTGGCTGAGGCTCATAGTTCAGCTTATTCTGTGCATCCGGGAGGTACGAAGATGTATCGAAATCTAAAGCAACATTTTTGGTGGAACGGGATGAAGCGAGAAATTGCGCAGTTCGTATCTAGGTGCTTGGTATGCCAGCAGGTGAAGGCAAAACATCAGAGGACAGCATGACTGTTACAACCGCTTCCGATACCAGAATGGAAGTGGGAGCACATCACTATGGATTTCGTGACGGACTTACCACGGAGCCCTAAGGGCAACAACGCTATTTGGGTTATCGTCGACCGCCTCACGAAAGCTGCACACTTCTTACCTTTCTGAGTGGGACAGTTGACAGAGTCACTGGCTGAGAGATACATGCAGGAGATAGTACGACTTCACGGAGTTCTGGTTAGCATTGTGTCAGATCGAGACACCAGATTTGTTTTCGCACTTTTGGAGGAGCTTACAGGAGAGTTTGGGTACCCGCCTCAAGTTCAGCACAGCTTATCACCCGCAGACGGACGGACAATCCGAGCGTACGATTCAGACACTCGAGGATATGTTGAGAGCCTGCATGTTGGATTTTCAGGGTTCCTGGGAAGACCATCTGCATCTAGTCGAGTTTTCTTATAACAACAGTTATCAGGCTAGCATCCAGATGGCTCCTTTCGAAGCACTTTACGGGCGGAAGTGTCGATCCCCAGTTTGTTGGGATGATGTGGGAGAACGAAGATTACTGGGTTCCGAGCTCATTGTTCAGAGAATCGACAAGGTCCAAATGATCAGGCAACGCATTAAGACAGCTCAGGATCGACAGAAGAGTTGGGCGGATACCAGCAGGAGAGCGCTAGAATTTGAAGTCGGAGATCACGTATTCCTGAAGATTTCCCTTACCCGCGGAGTTATCAGGTTTAGAGGTCGCGGGAAACTCAGTCCCCGCTTCATCGGACCTTTTGAGGTGCTAGAGCGTGTAGGAGAGGTGGCCTATCGACTTGCCTTGCCTCCATCACTAGCTGGTGTGCATAATACCTTCCACGTATCTCAGTTGCGGCGTTATGTTCGGGATGAGAGCCATGTTCTGGACTATTCGGAGTTAGCTTTGGGTACCGACCTATCTTACGAGGAGCAGCCCACCACCATCCTCGACCGCAGAGAAAAAGTACTGAAGAATAAGGTCATTCCGTTAGTCCGAGTGTCTTGGGGCGGTCGTTCCCCAGGAGAATCTACCTGGGAGCGTGAGGAAGATATCCGTGCGCGTTTTCCACATCTCTTTGTTTAGTACTGTTGTTTCGTTTTCTCCTTTTTAAATTTCGAGGACGAAATTTTTGTAGGGGGAGTATGATGTAAATCCCCGGTCCCATTAATAAAATCTTTCTATATATTTTTCCTAGTCCCCCGGATTGTTTTCCTATTTTTCCTCATAATTTTGTAGGTAATTGGTTGCTTAAGTTCTAATAATTAATTTTCCTAAACGATTAAAATCAAAGCCCAAAGAAAATAATAAAAAACTAAATATATATAAACCCCCCCGCCCAAAGCCAGCCCAACAGAACAAAATATAAACAAAGCTAATTCCCAACTCGGCCTGGCCCTTTTCCCTAAAGCCAGCGCCCAAACCCATACCCACACCAACCCGACCCGACCCGCCTCCAACCTCCTTCCCCCACTTCGTTTCACTTTCCCGCTCGTTTTCCCACCAAGCTCCCCACGTCGCCAACATCCCCGCCTCGTCGTGACCACGATCCCATGCCCGTCGACCACGATCGCGCGCCCTCACGAGCTCCTCAAGCTCACCCTCGTTCTCCCTTTCTCCTCTCTCCCACCTCACTCTCGTCCTCCTCTCTCTCTCTCTCTAAAGAAAACATTCTGCCTCATTCCTCATCCCCGACGACAACGACGATGACTCACCTCGTCATTCCTCCATCGCTCCTCTCTCCAGAACTCAAGCCCCACTTCACCTCCCCTCGCCTAACCCCTCCTCACCATCTTCAGCCCACCGCAGAGCCCCCTGCACACCACCTCGCCGACGATCACCCGCTCCCATCACGCCACCGGCCACCTCGTCGACTCCTCTGCATCATCAGCATCACCTCCTCCAAAACCCGAGCCCCCCACTACCTCACTCCCTCGCTGCAACCCACACCAGACTCCAAGCACCCAAGCCTCGAACCCCCGCCGCACCCATCGCCGGAGCTACCTCCTCCGACCACCGCCGACCCCAGCACACTCCCAGGAGATCCACAGCACCCCACTCCGCCTCCAGTGATCACGAGCCATCCCCCGGGCAACTCCGACGACGAACCCAAACTCGAGCCGAGGCCGTGAATCCAAACCGTACCGTTCGTTGCGCGTTCGTGCCGTTGCCGCTGCCGTGCATCGTCAACGCGTTTCCAAGCAAGTACCCTACTTGCTACATGCTAGATTATTCTGTTACGATTCAAAATCTTATAAATTCCATGTTTACAATTCGTGAAACTTTATATGACACAAGTGTTTGATGCAAAACCCGAACGAAAACCTTCCATTAAACTGATGGAAATTAATCATATAAGATGACCCATGTGGTAATGAACATTGTGTTGAAATTTGACTGAAAAATATAACCGTTACTGACTCGAACGATCATCCCCAATTACACCCGTTAAAACTGAAAATTTCCCGCATCTGAAACTTGTAAAAATCATAATTAATTGTTTACAAATGAGAATGATGCGTTTAAAGGCCCAAATCGAAGCCGACTCGACAACCTGGAACCCCATAAAATTTTTAAACTGCTTCTATACTGAAAAGATGACAGAAATTGGCTCGGAGAGCGGCTCTGGACTGCAGTCCAGAGCAGCTCTGGCTGTTGAATTCCATCTTATAATGCTTACCTTCAACTGCTTGGACATATTACATTGCAGAACCCTATAGCATAGTGAAGATGAAACAGTTATATAAATAATGAAAGTTATTTCACCCCTTTTTACCATCGTTTACTATTTAAACTGTAATTTAAAAGAACAGGACGTATAACAGTCCCAAACAGAAACAGAACTGATACCCTGGTGTTGAACAGTGTATAACTTTTGACGTAGAAGCGCGATTGAGAATCCGTATGGTGCGTTGGAAACCCTATTGAAGAACCTAAATTTAATTAAACTATAGTGTCGCTAAATTCTGATCCCAACATAGTGAAAATTGTGTCGCGAAACGGACGTTCAGTTCAGAAACTGAATTTCCTGCAGCGAGCACTTAAAATGAAATGGCTGTAACTTGCAGACCCAAAATCCGATTACACTGAAACAAATTTTTCTGAACTGCCGACTGAGTTTACTTGTTACCGTCTTTGTATCGTTTCACTGAATTTTGAACGTATGATTTACTGTAATTTTTATAAGCTCATAAGGTACATAATTGTTCATATTACACATGACTTGTTAACTGCATAAATGCACATATCATACCCGATTGCCATATACATAGTGATAGTGCGCGTTATTATTCAGTGTACAATATATTATCGTGCGTAAATGGTATTGGTTTAGGAGTGTCAAGTACGCCAATGGAAAAGTGAATGATTCGTGACAGTGAATAATACAGTGAACAGTAACAAAACCGTGTTATTGGTGCATACTTGTACACGACTAGACCATACTCATCAATAGTGTAAACCTGGGGAAAAGGAGGAAATCGAAGTAGAAAGAGCATCGTATTTAGCGAGGACAGTGATTTAGAGGATGATCATTCGAACAGCGACTCTTATATATATTAGGTTGGGCCTAGCGGTCCGACTGACAGGGTTATATCCCGGGCGATAGCGGGCCGTAGTCTCGGGTATGTACGAGACCCTCGTTAAACATGATCCTCCTTTTCACAACTCGATTTCAAAGATGACTTAGAGACTGATAGGGACACAGATCATACTTTGCATCAGTTAGTGACATATTGATTACCTGCATTTTACTTCCACTGTTATTACCTTTTGTGCTTGTTACTTGCCACTATTATAATATTGCTATTACGTCGCTCTGACGACCTGAGTATGCATGCTCAGACCTCGAGGAAGAACCAGCGCAGGAGTCGGACGTACCCTTCAAGCTCGCGGAGATTTAGTCGGGAGTACTTCCTTCACTTTTTCTGCTTTCCCTAAAGAGACCTTGTAATCGAACTTGGTTAGTAGTTCTTTTCTTATTTATTTGTAAATTGTGAACATGAAAGTTGATGTAATAATTTAGTGTTGGATTTCCTTTACTTCTGTTCTTTGTTTACTGATTACCATGTAATGCTAGAAACCGAAATGCGACTACGGCGGGATTATTCCTTGACCGTAGGAGCATGGCTGGCCTAGTCATCTCTCGTTTTCCGTATTTTAGGAAGCGGGGCGTGACACACACACACACACACACACACACACACACATATTAGTGTCTCATACCACTAGTACACACACACATGCATATTAGTGTCTCATACCACTAGTACACACACACATGCATATATATATATCAGTGTTCCATACCACTGATATATACCATCATCATTAAAGACCTCAATCTCACAAGATCAACCAAATATAATGCATAACGAAATCAGGGTAAGCAGCAATCAATACTTACTAATAGCATGAAGCTAATCTAATACCAATGGCATGATAGTTTCTAAGTGTCATGGCAGTACAAACGATATGTAGTGTATTATAGCATACGCGTCTGTGATTGCGCAACGTGACAATCGTTGGTATCTGTGCGGTGTTCTATCAAGTGTGTTCATATAAGCATTTTTGTAATATCCCAATCGTGATAAACAGCAAAACTCCACGAATTAAATAAATATCGGCCGCATTCGGCAATCCATCCTTAACCCATCAAGTACGGAATCTCACCTCGTACGGTATCAATCAAATATCCAATCATAACCAGTACGGACCTCTAGTCGTGTACGCACACACATTAAACATACTACAAAATATATGAGGTGGTACTCAATACAATACGACTAGCATGGTAATCCTATCAAGTGTCGCGAATATGGTTTAAAAACGACACTAAGTTTTTATAAAATTTCTAGTAATCGGGAGTGCTATACATCATTCGCCTGATTTCCCATTTGTATATGCTATTCTACTCACTGTAGTGTGGTTCGAGCTAGACGTATTCTACAAACGCCTTGCCCTTTATCGCTGCCTCGAAGGTCTTCACAATCGATCCTACTATAAAAATAATCACGTAAAACACATAAGAATCCAAATCGGCATTGCTATAACGGGTGAACGTCCATAGGTTAGAACCTATGACACCTGTTTGCTAGTCGTGTGCTCACTGCAACGAATTACACCCCAGCTTCGCTGTTAAAACATAAACGATCGTATCTAGAATTAGAAATATGAATCCACAAGTTTAAAAACCATAAAACATTGTCGAAAGATCAAGTAAACTACTCCCAGATTTTACCTTGGGGCATATAGGGAAAAACAAGGTATTGCAGGGCCTTAATTGTCAAAAGAATATGCAGTGGACCAAAACCCAAACCCTAATTCTACAAGGTGGCTGCCAAAAATTTCGTTTTGGCCGAATTTCGTTTTGGCCGAAAGTGGTTGCCTGGACTTGGAATTGGGGCCCCGTGCTCCTGTGGTGGTCTCCTAGTGGTCCAACTAGGTCTAAATGATACTTCTTTTATTTTCCAGAGATATCGAATAACAACATAATTATTTTTGAACACTAAAAAACCATGAAAACATTGGTTTTAAGAATCTTGCTTCATGTAATTAAAATATCCTGCATTAAAATATCCTAAACTTAACCAAAATAAGTTGAAATCACCGAGGGAACTTCACCAGCATGCTGCAACCACAACTAATCATTAAAAGAATCTATCTTTGCAAGATTAGCTACAAAAATATGATTTTTATAAAAGATATAATTTTTCATGGCATAAACTATCAAAACTTAGTAAAGAAAGGATCTTATGACTATATAAAGAATCTCAAAGGGTTTGGTAATTGTGATGAGTTGGATTTGGAGTTAACAAGAGATGAGAGGAAGTGAGAGTGTTTGGATGAAGTATGAGAGATGAGAATGAGAACGAGAACGAGAACGAGAGAATGAAGGTGAGAGAATAAGAGAGGGAAGTGGGAGGGGACAGGAGGGATGGAGGAGAGGGCATGGTGTGCCCGTGCCTCCCATGTCCTCTCTCTCTCTCTTTAATATGAAACAATATATGGAGACATGCCATATTTTTGAAAATCAAATAAATACCTAATCACATTTTTAAACCTTTGTTTACTTGTCATTGCACCTTAAGTGCAAAATTAGGAAAACCACCATCAATTTTAGTATTTCTACTTGTTTAGATGTAATTATATGCTTATTCTAAAATAATCTTTGCAAATTTTCTGAAATGTTACCCCCACAGTTTAAAATAAGATGTCGACAAGTTTTTAATCAAACATGAATTTTTAGTTGAATATTTGGTTCTCCAAAATCGGAGATTTTATGAAGTTGTCCAAGACATGGATACGCCAAAGATTATCGTGAATAATATTATTATAGTCCATAACTATATGGGCTTACAGGGCCATGCAGTGTCCCTACATGCCCGTGCTACAGTGGCATCACTCATTCATGGATGGAGCCCCAGAGCTTTATTACAAAATTGCCTCACGGGTTTTTACTAGGGTTTTGGAGATTATATTGTAGGCAATTATATTAGGGTTTTTTGTTTCTTGCCCTCCACCTCCACCCCCACCCCCACCAATATAACTAATTACTTTTCAACCCTCCAAAACTTGGCATTTACGTTTTACTCTCCAAAACTAATAAAATACACTATTTTACCCTCTTTACGATTTCCGTCAGAGAAAACCCTAATAACTTTAGTTTTAACATTTCTCCATATATTTTAGGTTTATCATTTACCAAAAGACCACAGGTAAGACCGCAGGAACAACTTTCGCAGTCTTGTTGTTTTCAGGTAAATAATAAACTTAAATTCCACGGAGAAAAGTTAAAGCTAAGGTAACAGGGTTTTTCTGACGGAAGTTGTAAAGGCTTCTTACTTGTTTTCTTCAGATCAATGATAAACCTAAAATATATAGAGAAAAGCTAACACTAAAGTTAACGGGGTTTTTTCTGACGGAAATCGTAAAGGGGGTAAAATGATGTATTTTATTAGTTTTGGGAGGTAAAAGTAAATACCAGGTTTTGGGAAGCAAGAAAGTAATTAGTTATGTTTTGAAGAGGCTAGAAGTAAAAAAAACCATTATATTATTATATGCTCCGCTATGTTGGAGTTTTTGAGCTTTAAGGGCTAAATTTTAGTACTAAAATCTAACAATATATATTTAATGGTTTATGAACCAAATGTATTTTTTTCTTGTGGGAATATTATTTATTTAAACTCTTCAGTGGACGGTTGAGACTTCTTGGGCTTGACCTGGGAACATGATTCATTATTTTTCCTTTTTCCGATAGCCGCAATTTTTCAAATGGTTATGGCTCTTCAACTTTATAAAAGAAGCTCTCCACTCATCATTAGAATACACGGTTTCTTCTCCAATTCTTCTTTGTTTCGGATAGAATTTCGAAGTTCCTTCGATTACTGTTGTTCTCAGGAGCTTTCCTGTGTACCAAAATTACTAACAAGCTATTCTTGCTAGGTGTAAATTCAAATCCTTCTTTAGGTGCTCGTATATGTGTTAAATTGGTATAAACCCTTTTGTATGACCAACCAAATCATATTTTAATGAATTGGTTATGTTATTTTTCCTCAACAACAAGGCGGATTATAGATATTAGCTCGTAGGAGTTAAAAATAAACAAATCACAAAGGTGACGCAGTTGAAGCCTAAAACTTATTTGAGTCTTTCGGATTTGTGAACATTTGAAATAGGTCAATAACAAAATTTTAATTAAGATGGACAATTTAATTGATTTTATTATTGTTATAAAATGAGAGGATTTCTTACTCAAGTAATACAACGCTAACTCAAGTGATCCCCACCAAATTTATGATGGATGGTGCGGTTAAAACGATGGCCTCAAGGGTGCATAATTGTTCACCTGTTTCCTCATGAGGTTATTTGTTTGCTGCAATAAAAATCCAAGAATGAGAACACACAATAATTATTTTCTTCTGAAATTGCTATTACATTGTTTGTTTGCGAAGAATTTGAATGATTTTTGTTTTCTTCAATCTCTTCCATTTGTTTGGTTGAATAACAAAAAGTGAGAACTCGATGAAGAGAAAGAATAGAGAGAGAGAGTAAACATAACTATTTCCTAAATAAGAGAATGCCTATTATTTTATGGTTGCGCTTGGTACATGGAATATAAGATTACTAGGAATCCTTGCATTCTAGGGAATGAGATGATCGGATTTTAATTCCAAGAAATCATGTATTACCGTGCTTGGTATATTTTAATTATTCTTGATAATATATATATATATATATATATATATATATATATATATACACACACACACGCGCGCGCGCACGGCCAGCGTCGAGGCCAGAAAAGGACCGGTGGATGACGGTAAAACCGGGCGATGAACGATCGGCGGTGCACAGGCGAACGGCCGTTCGCCGGCAAGACAGGCCGGCGACCAATGTTTATCGACGGCGAACGTCCGATCGGCGGCGGGTCGGACGGTGAATGATCGGCGATGACCGGCGTCTGGCCGGTGAACGATCGGCGACGGCCGACGGTGAACGGACGACCGACGATGAGCGACTTGGCCAGCCAGCCGGTGGCGAGGGAGGCCGGCGGCGGATGGTCATGGCTCATTCATGTGAGACAGGAATATTTCGTGGTAAATTAGGATACGCATGTTTTGGAGGTAATATCACTACCATGAAATGATATCATTTGATTACCATGGAACTCCTATATTCTTGATAATATCTTTTACACCTAAACAAGTATGGTAATATTTCTTGGTAATTTAGGATTACCACCAAGATTGGCTCCTACCAAACACACCTTATGTGTCTTTGGGAATGATAAACAAACAAGGAAACGAACAATTCCATATTTTTTTTGGCACTGGCCCTTAAGCCCTAACCTAGCACACAACACACAGGCGACTTATCCACGCACACCACAACAAATGTATCTAGAGTACCAACGAATTTGCTCCGAAAGCGTTAATTTGTGGTCATTTTTCTCTTGGGATTTCTGAGGTTCAAATCCTACACTCCTCCAATGAGAGAGAATGTCCATACCAACTAAGCTATTGCTCATTGGTATTTCATGTTTGTTTGTTTTGATGAATAGTGTTCCGTCCTCCCTCCCAATTCTCAATTTTCGAGCAAATCCTTGCAAACAAACTGCCACTATGAAAAAAGATGATGGCCTATAGTTAATTAATTTCTTTTATTAAATATAAGATTTTTTTAAAAATAATTTATCGTGCTTTTGTAAATCCATGCCAACCTTCTTTTTTTATATATATCTTAAATGATATTCTAGTTTCAAAAAGAAAAATCTTATCTTTCCAAATACTCTCTCTCTCTCTCTCTCAATAAAACATATTTTCCATTTATGTTAAAATATATGTTTCTTTATATAAATAACCAGAATTTTACAAACCTGCGGTGTATGCAGATATGATTTAAAATTTAAAATTTTTTAATAAGGTCTTATAAATACCTCTATAAATTAAAAAGGATGAGTTGCATAATATTACTGAATGTACCGAGGAATGTGTGTGTGGTGGTGGATTGGGGTCCGGGTATATTGGTACTGCTATACGATGGTGGTAAAACCTCCTTACAGTTAAGAAAAAAGTTTGGGGTTCACCCGCTTGCATTAGAGCATAAACCATTATTCGAAAAAAGTGGTGTCACACAGGAATGAAAATTCAGCTGATGATGGTCACCAAGCCTATTTATTCATTTAATTTTTTTTTACTCGCGGCTATATTTTTCCTCTATTTCCTTTTCTTTCTATCTTCTTTACTTTTGTCTAACGTGAGATAACCAAATCATAAACTTAACCGATGTTTCTCTATTCCTAATTCCCATAACCAATTCCTATTTTTATTTTGAACAACTAAACAATGGAATACCAAGTCCCTTATCCCACATATAATTCATGTCAAACGAACAAAAGAGTAAAAATTCCAACTAGACAAGCAATGTACTATATCGTTAATTCATACTTTCCGATTCATTAGCCAAACAGCTCTGCAGCAAGAAATTACATAAAATTAAGAAAAGCCGATGATGATACCTTTTAACGGGTGGGCTAATTGAATCTCAGCCGATTGAGAGTATTTATAACTAGTAACAAAGTGTATTTTAGGATAATTACACTCAGGAAAATATCCATCAATGTATATAGATGCAGCAGCATGGCTGAAACTTTAGGGATTATGTATATAGCAATTTACGCTTTAAAATGGGACTGGCCATACAATTTAAATTGGTCTTTTTTTCCGAAATAGGGTATTTTTATATTAAATTTGTTAGAGCAGGATAGAAAAATTTTAAATTATGAGAATAGAACACTTCGGTATAGGACCCCACCCCATGTAGGGTTTTTTTTTTTTAAATAGGATGGTTTGAATTTTAAATTATAAAAATAGGATAGTTAGATTTTTATTTGTGAAAATAGAACGGTTTGGTGGACCCCATCCCCCTCCCCAGTTTAAAGGGCGGGTAGAACCCGCCCTCTACCTATTATAGGGGAGGGCGGGTTCCTAGGAACCCGCCCTCCCCTCATTTTTGAAGAGGGCGGGGCCCGCCCTCTATTAAAAAAAATTTAAATTATGTGGGGTCCACAAACCACCCTATTTTCACAAATAAAAATCTAACTACCCTATTTTTATAATTTAAAATTCAAACCATCCTATTTCAAAAAAAAAAACATGTAGGAGAGGGCGGGTTTCTAGAACCCGCCCCCTATCCTATATAGGGGACGGCGGGTTCTAGAACCCGCCCTCCCTTATAATGGAAAGAGGGCGGGTTCTGAACCCGCCCCATTTTTTAAAAAAAAATTAAATAAAAAACAGTTTGATAACGAAATGAATTAAATATCCAATAAAAGAATAAAAATTGTATAATATTATTGTTGTTTAAATATGAATTTGGTATACACTATAACAAAATGAATCCGTCAAATTTATAATACAAAAATATCATATCTGTTTATAAAATGTAAATTGTACAAGTTTCTATACAAGCGCTAACCGATTTTCTTCCGGTGCACTTGTCACGATCTCGAAGGTCCCGTCCCTGTTGACTGTCCTGGACATCTGGTCTTATAATGACCTGGTTGTTTGCATAGGCTACATCTGGCGTGCCTTTAGTGAGGATCAGCATCCATTGTCATTCGATCTCGACGCACCTTAGGTCTTCCGGGCGCTATATTTTTTCCGGCGGTAATACATTCGGTGTGTATATGTTCCCAGTATAATAGTGTCAGTAGCGACTGTCTGGTATAGGATGAAATTTTGGATCGTATGCGTCTTGGTAATTGCAAACTGTATAGTAATGGGAAGTAAAATTGTAATGTGAGTTACGCATGCTGCCTGCAGCGGCAATTGCATAGGCACAAGGTAAATATTGTTTCCGGAAAACACCGCATGTGCACGAAAAGAGCCCTTCATCTCTAAAATTTACGGTATATTGATTCTCATTACTCCTCGTAACTTGAAACTCCGCCGTGTCAAACCTTTCAGATCTGTAGTATTGTGCTCTGCGCTCTCTTTTCCGGAATATATATTCGTAAAACGCGGTGTAACATTTCAGAAAAATAAAATATTATTTTTGGGGATTTTTATAATTAAATAATATTATATTGAATATTTTAATAAGGTGGTATAATTAAATACCAACAAATTGGGAAAATTTTAGAAAATTATGAAAATTACTGAAATGAATGTGCTTTATGTGGTTTATACAAAATATAAGTTTTTATGATTAATTATACACTATTTAGTGCTAATCGCGATTAAATATTGCTAATCGTGCATTAAGCCGGATTTGTGCACCATGTCGCATTTTTAGCACTTGTTGCATTTTTCCACATGTCTTCTCTTTATTTCTTCATGCATTCTTGTTTTAAAGTGAGAAAGGAGATGAAAAGAAAACAAAAGAAAAGAAAATGGAATAAAGAATGGAAGGATGGGCATGAGAGAGAGTGAGAGGGTGAGAGGTCAAACCTTGGACCAAGCTCCCATTCTTTCTTCATTCCTTCATCATTTTCCTCCCCTCATTCTCTCATGGATGCTGCCCCATCTCCCCCTTCTCTTCATCCTTGTTTCCCCCAATCGGAGCAAGGCTCTACTGAATTTTGAAAATTCAAAATTTGAAGCAACGCTTCGGTTTCCGTGGGCAACGCGCAATTTGCCACGTGGCAGAAGGTGATTCGGCGGCGTAACGCCCGAGACAGTGCGTCCCATCAGAGCAAGGCTCTTCAGAAAACAAAATTAAGGCTTAAACTGCGCAAATGCATGGCAGCGCGACACGTGGCTGCGCAAGCGCACAGATGCGTGACACGTGTCTGCGCAGTTGCGCAATCGCAACTGCGCAAGCGCACAGATGCGTGACACGTGTCTGCGCAAGCGCACAGATGCGTGACACGTGTCTGCGCAGTTGCGCAATCGCAACTGCGCAAGCGCACAGATACATGACACGTGTCTGCGCAAGCGCACAGATGCGTGCACGTGTCTGCGCAGTTGCGCAATCGCAACTGCGCAAGCGCACCGATGCGTGACACGTGTCTGCGCAGTTGCGCAATCTCAACCGCGCAAGCGCTCGGATGCACGACACGTGTCTGCGCAGTTGCGCAACCGCAACTGCGCAAGTGCACAGATGCGTGACACGTGTCACGCACTGGTGAGTTGCGCAGCAACTAAATGAAAATTTATGTGGATCTTTTCTGTTCTCCTGTAAAACAGGGACCCTTGGATCTCTGATCCAATGGTGGGAAAATTCCCAAAATAATTCAGGAAAGATTTTGTTAACAAATCCAACAAACTTGGGAGCACTATAAATAAGACCCCAGGCCTCATTCAAAAAGAGGAGCTCGGAGAAAAAGAAAAGAGAGAGCTCTTGAAAATTACTCAAGAAGAAGAAAAAAGAAAAAAAAAAAAAGGTAAAATTTCTGAAGAACAGAAAATAAATAGTGCCTTGCACTTGATATGAACCCTTGGTTTTAAAAAAATAATAAATAGTGCCTTGCACTTGATATGAACCCTCGGTTCTATATGATCAGAAAAAAAAAACAAGAACTTGTTTTTCCTTTGATCCAAATTTAAATCAAAAGTGCCATGCACTTGTGTTCTTCAATCTGAAGATTTCTAGGGTTTCTGCAACCCCTTGTTTTGGGCCAGGCCCAAATTAAATTGAAATAATAAAAGGGCAAGGCCCTGTTTGGAAAAATTCCTGAGCTTCTGCAAACTAGTTATTCAAACGGGCCTGGCCCAAACTAAATTGCAGAGCAATAAAAGGGCAAAGCCCTGTTTGTAAAAACCTCTTGAGTTCCTGCAACTCATTATCTAAAAGGGCCTAGCCCAATTGCAAAAAAAAAAAAAAAAAAAAAAAAAAGGCAAGGCCCTGTTTGGAGAATTCCTGAGTTCTTGTAACTCATTAATTAGAAGGGCCTGGCCCAAATCAGACTTGCAAAATAACGGAAGGGGCAAAGCCCTGTTTAGACTGATTCTTCTAATCAGGCAAAGCAAAAAAAAAACATAAAAGTTGGACTTAACCCAATCCTGGCTGTAAGTCCTTAAATTAAATGCCTCTCATAAACCAAGCCATGATCGGTTTGAGGGTACATCTCCGAACTCCTTTGACATCAGTCGTTGTAATTTCTCAGCGACGTCAAAGAGGCGACGAGTCCCGACGACCACTCATCTAATATTGGACCGAAACGTCCCTAAACTAACATCGGACCACCACGTCCCTAAACTGGCGATGGACCACCACGTCCCTAAACTGGCATCGGACCGAAACGTCCCTAAACTAATAATGGACCGAGACGTCCTTAAACTAATATCGGACCGAGACGTCCTTAAACTAATATCGGACCGAAACGTCCCTAAACTAATAATGGACCACTACGTCCTTAAACTGGCGACGGACCGAAACGTCCCTAAACTAATAATGGACCACCACGTCCCTAAACTGGAATATGGACCGCCACGTCCCTAAACTGACACAATAGGGCCCAAACGCTCTTTTGTCGGATCTAAACGGTCCCGTCTAAGTTGATCTTAGCCCCAAATACGGTTAATGTGTCCTTAGATATTCAAATAAGTAATAAAATCCCAAACCAACTTTGGTTCAAGGGTACATCTCTGAACTCCTCAGACGCCTGTCGTTGTAATCCCTCAACGACGTCAGAGAGGTGACGAGTCCCGACAGCCGGATAATTAAATCAATCACTACGTCAAGTCGATCTTAGCCCAAAACAGGACTAATGTATCCTTGACGAACGTTTAAGTTGATCTTAGTCGCAACGCGACTAATGCATCCTTAAACTAAAAACACCAAACCCAAATCTAAGCAAATACGGATTTGGACTAATCCACGTCCTACGGGCGACGGCATTACTCAGTCTCCGTATACAATCCACGGGCAACCACAAATAAAACAAACACACACGACACGAAGTGAAATTCTGGAGAAGGAGAAAGTTGTTACCGCAAAGCGGTAGCGTAATTAACTGCAGGGGCTTGCGCCTGCAGGGAAGAGCGTCCCCACAATCAAAAACCCCTCAAGCGAGGGGGAATCTGACAAAGTCTGCTACATCGGCCGCATCCGTCTAAACCTTCGATACACGGTGCCATAAATCAACTTGGCATCTTCGAAGAGGTGGACGGATAAAAACCAAATAGCTTCTGCCCCGAACCTCAGGCACGTGACGTCCTAACGTCGCAGGCCGCCGTTCGGAGGGGAACAGATTCTGGCACGCCCGGTGGGACCTTTTCCTCTTTCCACTCCACACTTCGTGTGTCGTCTTCGCGAATCAATCGCGGTTTATTAAATGGTTGTCTTCGGATTTCAAGTTGCTAAGATTTGGTCTTTTATCTGGCGCAGAGAGAACTCAAGCATCCATGGATTCCCACTGCACCAAATGCGCGAAGCACCACTGCAACGGACGCTCCACCTCACCGAGAGGTGTAACATATGGGCCCCAAGCGTCCTCTTTCCTTACTCTGCCGGTAGAGCAGGTGACCCAGGCCACCACCGGCCTATTTTTCGGGACCATGGTCCCCCCTGCAAGCTTCTCTATGCCGATATCCGCACCAGAAGCGAACAAGAAGTCGGTATTCGACCGGCTCGCTGCTGCTACGACCCCTGTCAACGGGTCGCCCGCTACTAAGCTGACAGCCTCTGTTTTCACCAGGCTAGGTCAGGATCATAAAGTGGCTGTCCCAAAGAGGGTAACGGCCACAGCTTCGGAAGTCGTTGAAGCAGTTTCTCCTATCAGGAAGTCAGTCTTCACAAGATTGACGGTTCCTACTCCTCCTTCAGCTGATCAAAAAGCATCAGTCTTTGATAGGCTGACACCGGCAGTTGCCCCACTCCCAAACAAGGGGCAACAAGAAACTGTCCCGATATCTGAGCCAGTCCCAATGGTTCGTCGTGCGCGACGTCGCCATTGGCAGCGATTAAGGAAAGCAGGAGGCAACTCCCCTTCAGGGTTAACCCCGCCTGCTCCAGTGGCGGAGGTCAACGCTGCTGTTCCAACTGGGAACAGCTTTGAATTGCTAAGGAAGGTGAGAAAGAACTCCCCGGTTGCTACATTGAAAAGGTCTCCTCCACCCATGGAAAAAGCTCCGGAGACGAAACAGGAACAGCCCCCTCAACGGCTGTCATCAAAAGTTTATAAAGTATGGCGCAGGGTTCAAAACTCTGTGATCGATCCGGACCACCTGCGTCACCAGAAGAAGGCGAAGGTGGAGAATAACAAAAGCTGCCCCATTAAACAGCAGGGGGCAACAAATGCTAGAATGCCCGCTTCGACGGATCCTTCAACCTCAAAGGTCTACAAAAGAAGGAGGCCAGAGAAAGCTCCCGCAACGGCAGCAAGAGTTAACAATGGTGAACCTAAACGCCCCAAGTCAGGGGGCATAACAGTTCATACAATCTATATGGCCTCAGGAAAAGAAGAAAGTCGTACTTCTACAGGTCACCGACCGCTTACCCGGTCAGTGACCAGGTCTCAGGAGCAGCAACAAAAGCTCCAGGAGATGATGACTACAATGGCTGCACTCACGGGGCCAAAAGAGAATCCTGAGACGTCCTTAGATGAACGTCAAGAGGAGGAGACCGACGCTGAGTTCCTCCGCCGAATACTGGAAAAAAGAGACAAAGAGGCTGCAGAACAGGCGGCCAACATAAAGAAAATGGCCCTCCTGTTCCAGGACGTGGTGGGTATGATGATTCAACCAGATCCACCTGCTGGAGATTCCCCAATCATTCTTGAAGATGATAGGGGAGAGACATCGAATCCTCCACCGGCTCTATCCGCAGCTAAAGAGGATACCATATCAAAAGCTGATTTGGATGAATATATTGCTCAACAAATACGGGCGCATCAAGCGGTTGAAGCAGCCGGTCAGATCGTGAAAACGGGGCGGCCATATCCGGGCTGGTACGATCAAATCAAGTACCCGCCAGGTTACACAATTCCTAAGTTTCATGTCTACAAGGGGACCGGCAACCCCCATCAACATGTTGCCCAGTTCAGGGCGCTGTGTGGTAACACTGGAGGCGACGACAAACTTTTGCTGCGCCAATTCGTTGGAAGCTTATCAGACACGGCTTTCGAGTGGTATTCCGAGCTCCCCAACGACTCTATTAAAACCTTTGCGGAGATGGAGCTGCTCTTCACCCAACGTTTTGCAAGCGCTAGCGAGCGTACTCCGATGACGGCGCTGATTAACGCCAGGATAAAGCCCGGCGAGACGTGGGTTCAATACGCTATACGGTGGCGTAATCTATGGTCTAAGTGTGAACAACGCATAGAAGAAGCGCCGGCAGTGGGGATGTTTGTTGGAACGCTTGATCCGCAGGCAACCATCTCGCAGTTCATGATGTTCTTCAAGCCGACTTCCTTCCAGGCTTTGATCGACAAATTAGCGCAGATGGACCAGATGGGCCATAAACCCCCTCTCCCGAAGCCGGACCCCCGAAACGATAAAGGAAAGGGAAAAGCGATCATCGTCGCCAATGCCCAACAACAACCGAGCGACTCGAAGCCGGCTGCTCGTCCAAACAATACACGCCCATACGTACCCCTTGAGGACAGGATGGGACGTGCTTACTCCTTCCCCCGTGATAAAACAAGGAGGCTATTCGAGCTGGCGTTGCGCAACAGGCTTATAAATCTGCCAGATCCAAAACGTCCGTCACAACCGAATGACGTCAACGATCCTAGTTACTGCCCTTATCACAGAGTGTTGGGACATCCAATCGAAGACTGTTACGTTTTCAAAAATTGGCTTGAGAATCAATACCGTCAGGGCAAATTTGCGCTGTCTGACAAATGGAAGGTGAACCCTCCGCAGCCCCACACCTATAAGGGGACGAATACGCCGGGGGCAACATGCTCCGTTATTGAAGAGGCTCCCTGGGAGGTTGTATTATCGGCCAAAACGAAAAGAATGCTAAATGATCTTCAAACCTGCCCAGCGGTCAAGTGGAAGAACCCCTTGGAACCGCAGGTTATTGAGGGAATGTTGAAGCCACGACCGACCCCGAAGACCGATGGTGGTAGTTCAAGCGTTCATAGCCAACCGTCAAAATCTTCGAAAAAGAAGAAGAAGAAATCTAAGAAGCCCGTGAAGCCTGGCGACAAGCGCACGGACTTACAAAAGCAAATCGATGCGCTGGATGAATATAACCAAAAGGCGCGAACTCCCATCACGCTCCAAGATTTCCTTGATCACGTCTTCCAAAAAGAAGATGAAGGAGAAAGTTCATCGGATGGATCTGACGAATATGTGGCAAGCTGTCATATGATCTCCCATTCGACCACGAACGATGAAGGAACTTCTGGCACTGAAACGCTGGGGGCAAATGCCGAATCAGGAACCCCAGGGTTACCGGTTGAAATGATTAATGCGTTTCTTAATGAAGCTCGGTTGAAAAGCAAGGCTGATCGAGAACGCGAGATGGCTATATTCGAAAGGGCTAAGCGTCAGCGACTTGAGGAAGGAGCTGAAATGATCCCGTTGGAGCAAAATGCCTCCACCACTGACAAAAGCCAATTCAAGATAAAAAAGAAATTTGCTAAGGCCATATCGATGGGCATGAAGCTACCACCCTCTGAAGAAAAGGTTACCGGCGCGGTAGAAATGCACCCCTTTTATTGCTTATACCATCAGAAGGTCTCGCATTCCACCCAAGATTGCAAAGCTTTCAATGGATGGTGGCAAGGATACGTCGCTGATCGACAACGATTTAAACGGGAAAAACGTAAAATTCGCCGAGGCCAAAGAAACACGACCAAAGAACTTGAAAGAACTGCCGGCAATTGTCACATGGTTAACACTACCGGGTCACAAGTGCCTACATTTGGGAGCGACTCCGATGAAGAGCTAGAGCTTGGCCCTCTCTTCGAAGAATCCACTTCAGGAAAAGAAAAAGAACTAAAGGCCTGCGAGAATATACAGCTGCGCAATCGAACATTACCCGAAAAGAACCTCGGACCCTTGAATAAGAAAAACAAAGGGAAAGAGAAGGTCTCTGAAGACATCGCTTTGGATGGCCAAGTTGCGGAAGAGTTAACCGCCAAGAATCCCCCAAAAAGGAATAAAGTAGATTACAATGTCTTGGCGCATCTGAGAAAGCTACCCTCACAACTCAGCATTCTCGATGCCCTATTGCTATCGAAAGAAGCGAGGGATTCTCTGATTAAGGCCCTACAAGATCCGGACCAGTTCCAGGCTTTCCTAGCCGAAAAAAGATGAAGGATGAATTGGAAGAGGTGCACACAGCCGACGTTGCTTTTGGTGATGAAGACCTTCTCCTCGGAACATGTGAGCACAATCGCCCACTTTATGTTTCAGGATACTGCCATGACATAAAGATAGGAAAAATCTTGGTCGATAACGGATCGTCTGTCAATTTACTCAATGTGCGAGTGTTAAAGGAGATTTGCATGAGTGTCCAACACCTCGCCCGGGACAAAATCACCATCTCCGGTTTCGACTCTCAATCCTCAAAGACTCTCGGATCTGTGATATTGACGCTACGCTTCGGGGTGCTCGTCACAGACATCAAATTCCATGTTATAGACGCCAAGACGTGCTACAATGCTCTGCTAGGCCGACCATGGCTACACGAATACAATATCATCCCTTCTACACAGCATCAGTGCATGAAGTATTCTAGGGACGGCCTCGAGTACACAGTGGCAGGAGAGTTGAATCCATTTTCCATGAACGAAGTTCGCAAGTATGAAGATGCCAAATACTTCTTACCGAATTTCGAAGACGCGGAAAGGTGTCACAAACCGGAGAACAAAACTAACGCAACCATCCCTATCTTCGGCAGTGACACCGAGGAGGAGGAGGATATAATTTATTCAGGTCCGTCCCGGTCCACCAGGCCAGGACCATCTGGTCCTTCATTGATCTTCGGTAGTGACTCAGAGGATGAAGTTCATACTGTATTCCCTGCTCGGCCTTCGATACGGGCTTCCGCTGATGAAGAGCAAAGTCTGCAGATAGCCATGGTGCCGCTTGAACATTACAAAGAACTGGATGCATTCGACATCAACAGCGTGGAAGAATTGCGGACATTCTATATCCCTCCCGGACGAAAAGGTGAGAAAGCAATCCTATTCTACCGTTCTGAAGAAAACAAGGTGGAAAAGGAAATTTGGCACGGCGCGGATCCCACGCTCGACAGGCTCCAGCCTATCCGTCTTCCCAGGTATTATACCGAAGGTTTGAAGAAGCTGCTGAAACGCCAAGGGATGTCCTTCACACAGACCGTCAGAAAGGCCAAATTCTATGACAAGGTCTGGAACGTTCCCGGAACTCAATGCAAACTGCCTAACGGGAGAACGGAAACGAAAGGGCTCGGGTATATTCGCTCAAAGAAACGTGAGCTAATAAACAGCTGTTATGTCATGTATGACTTTGATGAAGAAGCAGACGCTCACTGGGAAGAAACTAATCCGGAATCAGTGAAAATTCCCTATGCAAGACCTCCTAACCCATCGTCTGAAGGCCAAATGAGCAAACCTACAAGGGATGCCAGTCGAGAATCCCGAGATGATCATGATCGTGAAATGGCAATCTATGAGAAGGCCAAGACACGGCGCCTCCTTCAGCGGGCGATGAAAGACGAAAACGCCGCCCCTTGTCAACCTACTATGAAGAAAGTTCGACTCGAAGGCGGAAATAAGTTGAAAGGCAAGAGAAGCGCTCGACAACCGCAAAGCAAAGCTAAGAAGCCACGCATCCGAGAGTCAAGCGTTGTTTACCAAGCCATCATGAAGAAAATGGGTCGAGCATACTCATTTCCTCAGAACAAAACAAGGAGAATACTTGAGCTTGCTCTGAAACATCAAATGCTTACTCTGCCAGAGTCTAAACATCCTGAGCAGGCGGGCGAAGTCTCCAACCCAAAATATTGCTTTTACCATCGAGTAATAGGGCATCCACTCGAAGATTGCTTCACCTTTAAGAATTGGGCGGAGGATCAATATCAGCTTGGCAAGTTCGCATTGTCTGACAGTTGGAAGGTAGCGCCGCCGCAAAAGCACGAACCCAAAAACACAAGAACAAGACCAACCTCGCATTGGGATCAGCAGGAAACTCGCACCTGCCATGTGATAACAATATTAAAAGAAGGGTTCGAGGACATGAACAACCTCCCTTGGTGCTTTGAAAGCGGCAGCGATGAGGTAATCTCAGAATTTCCCCCAGCTCCGAAAGAACTGGAGGATGGAATCCATACCACTGCAGATAATCTCAAGAAAATTGAGTTGGGAACGGAAAATGACCCGCGACCGACATTCATCAGCGAACTGCTATCTGAAGAAAGGGTGGCTGCGTTAAAAGACGTCCTTGTGCAGCATAAAGATTGCTTCGCATGGAACTATTCCGAGATGCCGGGATTAGATCCAGAAGTTGCTGTACATAGACTAGCAATATCCCCAGACGTCAAGCCAATCAAACAGGCGCCGAGAAGAATGCGACTCGAGCTTGAGATGAGCATAAACACCGAAGTCAAAAAGTTAATCGACTCTGGCTTCATTCAGGAAGTTCAGTACCCTGAATGGATTGCCAACATCGTCCCAGTAATGAAGAAAAATGGGACAGTACGCATATGCGTAGACTTTCGGGATCTTAATAAAGCCTGCCCAAAAGATGATTTCCCAGTGCCAGTCACTGAACTTATGATAGACAACACATCCACTCATGAGGTTTTCTCCTTCATGGACGGCTCGTCGGGGTATAACCAGATAAAAATGCATCCCGAAGACCAGAAGCACACAGCCTTCAGGACTCCTCTTGGTATATTTTGTTACAAAGTGATGCCCTTCGGTTTGAAGAACGCCGGTGCTACTTATCAGAGGGCCATGACAAAGATCTTCGACGACCTCATACATGAAATCGTTGAATGCTATATCGACGATCTTGTGGTTAAAAGCAAATCATACGAAGAACATCTCGAGCACTTAAAGATCGTGTTTCAACGCCTTCGGCAATACAACTTGAAGATGAACCCTCTTAAATGTGCGTTTGGGGTTTCCTCGGGCAAATTCCTAGGATTCGTCGTTCGACACCGGGGTATTGAAATAGATCCGTCGAAGATTAAAGCGATCATGGAAATGCCTCCACCGAGGACTCTCAAACAGCTGCGGTCTCTCCAAGGGAGGCTCGCGTATATAAGGCGATTTATAGCTAACCTTTCAGGAAAGTGCCGTCCTTATAGTCACCTGATGAAGAAGGGAACCCCATTCGTTTGGGATCAAAAATGCCAAGGCGCGCTAGATGAGATCAAGCAATACCTGCAAAACCCGCCGGTGCTGGCTGCTCCGGTTAAAGGGAAGCCTCTCATTCTTTATACAACCGCCCTCGAAGGTTCCTTAGGCGCATTATGGGCACAAGAGAACGACCAAGGGAAAGAAAGAGCACTCTACTACCTAAGTCGAGTTCTGCTGGGGGCAGAAAGCAATTACTCTCCCATTGAAAAACACTGCCTGGCGTTGATCTTCGCACTAACAAAGCTTAGGCACTATGCGTTAGCGCACGAGGTCCGTCTGATTTCAAAAGTGGACCCTCTCAAATATTTAATGTCAAAAGCCATATTGACAGGGCGTCTCGCTAAATGGGCCCTACTCTTGATGGAATTTTCGATAACATATCAACCTCTCAGGGCAGTAAAAGGCCAGGCCATCGCCGACTTCCTTGCTGAGCATCCCATACCTGCCGATTCTCCTTTAAACTGCGATTTGCCAGACAGACATGCGTTTGACACAATCGACAGTGGTGATACCCGTTGGGAACTTTATTTCGACGGAGCATCTTCCATGAAAAAGCACAAACAAAGTACGCCAATGATCAAATCGGGGGTGGGACTCATCTTCGTGACTCCACAAGGAGGGATAATGCGCTTCGCCTTCTCCTTGACAGAACCGAGAACGAATAATGAAGCTGAATATGAGGCTCTGATAGCAGGCCTCGAGATCGCCATCGATATGGGAATTGAGAACCTCCTCATATACGGGGACTCCCAATTGGTCGTCAGTCAAGTGAACGGCGATTACCAAACATGTAAACCGGAATTAATAAAATACGGTGAAAAAGTGCAGCAACTGCTAACCCAAATTCCCTCCTACACGTTGGAAAGCATACCGCGTGCGGAAAACAGCAAAGCAGACGCACTAGCCAAACTTGCTAAAGAACTGGCTGACGAGAACCTCGACGACGTTAAAATCATAGTACAAAGCCGTCGAGTGCTCGCCCCAACAGAAATATCTCCAAAATCGTCTGAAGAAAAAGAAGCGGAAGAGGAGACAACCCTACAAACAAAAGACAGGGAAAATACCGAGGACTGGAGAGAAGTCTTCATAGATTACTTCAAGTTCCACCGAATACCTGAAGAAGCGTCCACAAGACATCAGCTCACGAAACGGGCTCTGTCTTTCGCCTTCGTCAATGATACTTTGTATAAAAGGTCATTCGACTCTCTGTGGCTAAGATGCTTAGGACCTGACGAGGCGAGAAGGGTCGTCCAAGAGGTTCACGACGGACTCTGTGGTTCCCACCAAGCAGGCCCTAAAATGAAATTAAAGATAAAGCGGATGGGCTACTACTGGCCTACGATGATGCAGGATTGCCTAGAATACGCCAGACAATGTCACTCATGCCAAATTCATGGGGACTTTATCCATCAGCATCCTAATCCACTGCACCCAACAGTGGCTAGTTGGCCGTTCGAAATGTGGGGAACTGACATAGTCGGTCCCATCGAACCAGCATCGTCAAAAGGACATCGTTTCATCTTGGCGACGACTGATTACTTCTCCAAATGGGCGGAGGCGGTACCGTTGAGGGAAGTGAAGACGGAGAACATTCTCCATTTCTTCAAAACGCACGTCATATACCGGTTCGGAACCCCGAGAAGGATCATCTCTGACAATGGGCCAGCCTACCGAAGTCATAAGATTAGCCGTTTCGCACAGCAGCACAATATAGACTGGAGATATTCATCAGTTTATAATCCGCGAGCTAACGGTCTAGCTGAGGCCTTCAACAAGACCTTGACGAAGATCATAAAGAAAACAGTATCCCGAAATAAAAAAGACTGGCACGAGAGGCTGCAAGAAGCTCTTTGGGCGTATCGAACTACGTTCAAGACAGCCACAAAAACAACGCCATACGCGTTGGTATTTGGGACGGAAGCAATACTCCCCCTCGAGATAGAGTTACCCTCTCTACGAGTAGCAGTCCACCACGAGCTGACGAACGTAGAAAATGCTCACCTTCGGCTTGAGGAGCTTGACGCCCTTGAAGGAACACGGCTCATAGCGCAACAAAATCTAGAGGCTTATAAAGCAAAGATGACGCGCTCATACGAAAGATTGACCCGACCGAGAACGTTCCATCAAGGCGAACTAGTGCTAGTGGTCAAAAGGCCCATGATCCCCAATCGCGCCAAGCGGGGAAAGTTTGAGCCAAACTATGAAGGACCCTACATCATCGATAAGGTCTACCAGGGCGGGGCCTATCTACTCATGGACATGCACGGTGAAAGACCCTTCAGACCAATAAACGGTCGCTTCTTAAAGAAATACTACGCTTAATGGGCCACAGCCTAGGTCAATAGCAGATGACGACGACTATGTCCGCTCGCTGTCTTTCTAAGCCCAAGCTTTATAAGCAGTAGTCAGCCCTCTCCGCATTGGACCGAAATGTCCTTAAACTAATAGCGGACCGAGATGTCCTTAAACTAATAACAGACCGAAACGTCTTTAAACTACTACCACATCATCTTTAGGCTGACGAGATAAAAAAAAAAAAAAAAAAAAAAAAAAAAAAAAAAAAAAAAAAAAAAAAGCGGTAAGTCCATAAGCAAAATGGGCACGGATGAAAACCCGAAAGGGCTCCGTGAGTAAAAACAACAGGACTACCGGCGAGTGTTTGTGAAAACCTGAAAGGGCGCAACCTCGTTGAAGACACTTATAGGGTCCTCACGACCTTATAAGGAGAAACCACCCGCGTGAGATCCTTACGACTCACAAGGGAGCAACACACTTAGGAATCCCCACGACTCCTAAGGAGAAAATACACTTGCGAGATCCTCACGACTCGTAAGGAGAACTCTCTTATGGGACCCTCACGGCTCATAAGATTTGAAAGTCTTAAGTCACAGAGACCTAAACCTGTGCTTAAGCAAACCCCCACAAACTTCCAATGCTGCCCTACAAGCGGCTCATGTTGACCCTTGTATACAATCCACGGGCACAAATAAATATTTCCCTAACAAAGTCCCATCCATAACTAGGGATGTGCTTGTACAGCAAACAACACTTGTAAGTCCTCTCGACTTATAAGGAGAAAACCTTCCTGTAGGATCCTTACGACTTACAGCGGAACAATACACTTAGGAATCCTCACGATCCCTAAGGAGAAAATGCACCTATAAGATCCTCACGACTTGTAGGGAGAAATAACTTTGTGAGACCCTTACGGCTCATGAAGTCAAAAGCCTTAGTCGACGGGACCTTAACCCTGGTCGCTAAGCCTCCTTTGTTTGACAACGACAGAGGCAAATGATGATCCGCTCCTGGCAATATCCCAGTTGTAGCGGTGCTGATGCCGAAATCGGTGTCCAATTTCAGGTTTATGGCGAAAGCCAGTAGGCCGCTCATGCATACAAAATAGCCGAAATGATAGGGCAACTTGCAATAAAAAGCAGCAAGTAAAATGTATGCATGCAAAATAGCCGAAATGATTGGGCAACTCGTAATAAAAAGCAACGAGTAAAGATAAAATAAAAAAAAGCCGAAATGATTGGGCACCGCGAAAAATAGCCGAAATGATTGGGCAATCGCGGCCTTCGCGATATAAAAGCTGAAATGATAGAGCATCGCGGAAATAAAATAAAACAAAAATTAGAAATGATGAAACTTCGGCCCTACAGTTAAGATCACATCGATCCCTGTATACAATCCAAGGGCGCAAACAGAGAAGAAACCATACTTCCCCAGCGGATTCTGTCAAACGACGAAGCCAAACCTCAACGGCTCATTTCAACCGAAGAAGCCAGTGACTTTAACAAAATTTCTCGACTCACGGATACGAACACTCCTTGACGAGAGCCTTCTGATCCGCGTCGACCTGTAGAGCCACCAGAGCCTCCGTGGGAATCATCGACTCGTTTCAAACCCTAAGGACACAAATAATCCTTGGCGCTTGGGACACAAATAATCCCTAGCAAAATTTCTCGACTCACGGATACAAACACTCCTTGACGAGAGCCTTCTGATCCGCGTCGACCTGTAGAGCCACCAGAGCCTCCGTGGGAATCATCGACTCGTTTCAAACCCTAAGGACACAAATAATCCTTGGCGCTTGGGACACAAATAATCCCTAGCAAAATTTCTCGACTCACGGATACAAACACTCCTTGACGAGAGCCTTCTGATCCGCGTCGACTCGCAGAGCCACCAGCGCCTCCGTGGGAACCATCGACTCGTTTCAAACCCCAAGGACACAAATAATCCTTGGCGCTTGGGAAACAAATAATCCCTCGCAAAACTGCTCAACTCACGGATACAAACACTCCTTGACGAGAGCCTTCTGATCCGCGTCGACCTATAGAGCCACCAGAGCCTCCGTGGGAACCATCGACTCGTTTCAAACCCCAAGGACACAAATAATCCTTGGCGCTTGGGAAACAAATAATCCCTCGCAAAACTGCTCAACTCACGGATACAAACACTCCTTGACGAGAGCCTTCTGATCCGCGTCGACTCGCAGAGCCACCAGCGCCTCCGTGGGAACCATCGACTCGTTTCGAACCCCAAGGACACAAATAATCCTTGGCGCTTGGGAAACAAATAATCCCTCGCAAAACTTCTCAACTCACGGATACAAACACTCCTTGACGAGAGCCTTCTGATCCGCGTCGACTCGCAGAGCCACCAGCGCCTCCGTGGGAACCATCGACTCGTTTCAAACCCCAAGGACACAAATAATCCTTGGCGCTTGGGAAACAAATAATCCCTCGCAAAACTGCTCAACTCACGGATACAAACACTCCTTGACGAGAGCCTTCTGATCCACGTCGACTCGCAGAGCCACCAGCGCCTCCGTGGGAACCATCGACTCGTTTCAAACCCCAAGGATACAAATAATCCTTGGCGCTTGGGAAACAAATAATCCCTCGCAAAACTTCTCAACTCACGGATACAAACACTCCGTGACGAGAGCTTTTCTGACTCATATCTCGGGCAGTAAGGATTCAAAAACTTGCTTCCTGAACAATGGGATCCTGCAAGTCAATCCTAAATGGTCTCTTGCATACTATCCACGGATCTCACTCTCTGAAGTCGATTCTCGACAAAGAGGGAAACAACCGCTTACGAGCCTTTGCGACTCGTAAGAGGGGCAATGGGATCCTGCAAGTCAATCCTAAATGGTCTCTTGCATACTATCCACGGATTTCACTCTCTGAAATCGATTCTCGGCAAAGAGGGAAACAACCGCTTGCGAGCCCTCTCGACTCGCAAGAGGGAGAAATTCTCTTATAGGATCCTTTCGACTTATGAGAGAAAACCACACTTGGGAATCCTCATGATTCCTAAGGAGAAAATTCACCTGCGAGATCCTCTCGATCCGTAGGGAGAAAAGTCTCTATGAGACCCTCACGGCCTATAGAGTTGAAAAGTCTTAGATAGCAGACCTGAACCTGCGGCCTAAGCCATCGCTATCTCTTGGAAAAAACTAAGTTATCTGCCAATTATGTTTATCAAAGACAACATGCTGATAATAAGAGAACGCAGAAAGAAAAAGTGCATACAAGACATTGAAAAAGAAAATGTGTATCTTTATTCATTGACTTCAATCAAATACAAGACGAATCGTACAAAAGAATAAAGAATAGATACATATTATTTTTAAAAAAAAAAAATTTACAAATACATTGATACAAAAACAGCTACTGGGAAGGAAGCGTCTTAAGTAGCTTTATCAGTTGCTCGCATACCTCCTTCCACGCCCTCTCCTGCTCGGCTACCGCCGTCAACTCTGCCTCCACTTGGGCCCGCTGCCGCAAGACCACTGCAAGCTGCTCCCTCACGCCCTGATAAGCAGCCTCTCGACTTGGGATATGGCGCTCAGCCACGTCAAGCTTCCTCTTTAAATTTAGCCCATGGGAGATGCGCTCCAAGAGACCCTCAAAGATAGTCTTCACTTGGGCGGCATTTGCCTCAACCTCAGCGCGCAGATGGGCCATTTCGTTTGAGGTCTTTTGGCATTCCTTTAGTCTCCGAGCTGCTTCTTGCTCCAAGTGGCGGGAGTGCGAAGTGCTTTGCTCGAGCCAAGTTGTGCGTTGAGCGCTCAGAGCTAAAACTTCGGGAACGGGTCGCGTCAACTCCAGCCGGTACAAGCAGGCCTCGATCTCCCTGCAGTGGTTAACCCAAGATTCGACGACGCCTTCGCTGTGAAAAGTTACGAGCGCCGCTAACATGGGGTTAACATCCACAGCGAAATCTGCAGCGGAAGGGAGAGCGTCCATGCTGAGCTCTTCGATATATCCGCTCAGCATGCCTAGACTCATCGCAGCACCCTTTGAAGACGGACGTCTCAAAAAGGGGCCTGCCGGTGAAAAGACGCGAGCTTCGAAGGGGACCGGAACCGGAACAATAGCTGCAAAACAAACAGGGTTAAGCGATGGTTCAAAAGATGTTAAAGGATTACCAAAAAGGAGATCTACTATACCAGCAACAACGGACGGCAGAGCCGGAAGGGCCGGTAGCACGACGGGGCTTACATCCCCTCCTTCGATTTGTGGAACTACAATAAAGAAAAGGAAAAGTCAGAAATCATCCCATTGCTAGAAAAAAGAAGTAAATAAAGATATTACCGGCGCCACTAGAAGGAGAAGCGAGTTCGGATGGGAAAGAGAAGTGTGGGAGCAACACTTGATATAAATGGTCGAAAAGCACTCCTGCAAAGGCACAATGGTGTAACGTTAGTACAAAAGCTGCATTTTTGAAAGATTAATGCATGAGTCGTAAATCCATACCTCCCAACATCCGTGACGGCACAAGGGAAGACGGAGAGGTGACTACTGCCAAAGCAGTAGTTGACGGTGCCCCCTCGAGCAGTGGAGCATCGGTACTGGCCGCACCTGCAAGAACAAATTCGTTAGAAGAGATCACAAGATATATACAAAAAAAAAGGGGGGGAATGCTGGTGATAAAATTTTTACCTGACGAGCTGCCAGCAGAAACTGAGGCGGTCCCCTCCTCCACTGACGGAAGACCACCGCCTGTAGCTTCATCACCTGACTCAAGGGGAACCGTTGTTATGCTCTCAAGTTCTGCAGGCGGTGGGGAACCATAGACAGGGAGGGCCAAGACAGGAACATTGCCAGATTCCTGAGAAGGAGCGCCTAGCTCGTCCTCAGGAATCATGGCCGCCTCACCTGCTGCTCCCTCAGGATCAGCGATTACAGCTGCCCCGTCCACCGACACCATGAGGTCCCCAGCCTCAAGTACCTCGCCCTCTACCGCCTGCGGCTCGGTCGAGACAATCATATCATCTGCCACCGCTTCGGGTACGGCATCAATGATTTTCTCCGCGGTAGGTTCCTTAATCTCGGCTCCAGTCCCCACGGCCCCGATAAAGTTGTCCACTGTCGGTTCGGGTTCGGCGAGTACCGCTTCTTCCGCTCCCTTGGGTTCGACGGTCGTCTCCGCCTCCCCCTCAGTTGGACTTGACCCTGCAAGATGAGATATGTATAAGCCAATAGTTTTACAAGTCATACAACAAGGCTCTGAAAGGAGTACTACCTGAAGCGGATTTATCATTGGCGTTCCGAACCGCGCGCGCAACTTGCCGACGAGCGGTAGACAGGGCCACAGGAGGCTCTTCAGAAGGAGTACTAGCGCGAGGAACAGTGCTGGGGCCCGCTCCTGCGGCCAGAGCAGCTCTGCGCGCCTTAGCTTCGCGTCTGGACCGCTTCCGTTCCTCTTGAGCCGATGAGACAGATGCCATCAAAGCCTCCTTAAGCGAAGCCTCCTCATCCGTGTAGAGGGATGCCTCCAGATTTTTCAGAGCATCCCTCGTCGTTGCATCGAGCTGAGGCTCCCGCGGCAACTTCGCCGGAGCTGGGACTTCGATGACGGGCTTAGGAAGGGCTCTTGCGCCGATTAATACAACCCCTGTAAAGAAACGAGAGAAGGTCAGGTCGATTATCATAAAAAGACAACAAACTCTCCTTATAAAAGAGAACGGGGTAAAACATACCGACGCTTTCTAGGGCGCGCTTCTTCTCCTCCGCCTGGAAGGTCTTCAGAGAGGCATCGATGGCCTTTTCAGTAGATTCACCTGCAGGAAATGAGGCAAATATTAGCTAAAGGCAGTAATAAAAAGCGGGATAAAATGACAAATAAGGAGGCTGATGATTACCTGACTCGGCGAGCCTGCTTAACATTGCCTCGAGCCTCGCTGATCGCTCCGAAGCGGCGATGGCAGCGGCCAGATCGGTGTCCTCAGGGTCCACCACGAAACCCTCGTTGCTGCCGTATTCACATATAGTCTCGACGGGATGAGCCGCGGGCTCTAAGTTAAGAATTGCGTCGAGAGACAAGGTGGACTTCTTCTTCTTCTTTTCACCAGCCTTGGATCCACCCGGAGCATCTTTGCGCTTGCCAGTTTTGGCAATCACTTTCGGGCGGCGAGTCCCGACATCCGCTCCTACACCCGACTCCGGCGATGCCGCTTTAGCCGTCTTTGTCGAAGCACGGGGTGCCGTTGGGGCATCCACCGTAGTAGGCAGTGGCAACCCACGCGGAGGGGCCAACACGCGTGGCCGATCAGCTCCGGCCTCTTTCGTCGGAGGGATGACCTGAGCCCTAGGCTGCAATGGAGCCTTGCGATTGCCGCCGGGAGGCGCAGCTCTACGATCGACCAGTAGGCGTTTCTCCATCAAGATGATCGGGCCCATCGCGTGCGCGTACCAGGCTACATACGGATTAAGTATCTTAGGGGTACAGCTGGGCTCACTGATGAAAAAGTAGGAGCCCGTATTCAGTCGGATGAAGTGATGCATCGCATTTCGTACCCCCTCTAGGCCGACTGCAGGTGTCCCCAAGAAGGCTTCCAACGGGACCCCTTGGTTGTAACTCGATTGTCGGGCAAATCGATGCGGGTTATACCTCATGAAGAGGGCCGTTTCATTTTGCCTGAATACCAAGTAGCCCGGCCGAATGGAATAGAGGTGGAGGATTTCTCGAGCCTTCAACACGGAAACACCGCCTTTAAAGTCATCGCGCAGCGACACCACCGACTTAGTGGTCTCGGAACCTATAGTGATGACCTTATCCACAAAAGAGGTCTTCGCCCCGACTAAATGCGAACGCAGAAGCAGTCCCCTGGACTCCCGCGGAGGTGCAAACACGATGGAGGCCCCGACCAATCGCATGATTCTTGGAAGTTTGAATCTCTCAAAGAACTGAGGAGTTTTATGGGCACCAAACACTCCCCGAACATGCAGCTCCATCCAAGAAGTGAAGTAGTGCATCGGAAAGTTGGCAGGCTGTACCCCAGGTTCGTTAGCGTCCGCCGCTATGCTAAGTCCGTTGTAGAGGTAAGCCAACCCGGCGATCCCCACTGATAACTGCAGACCGGCCACCATTCGATGCGCCGGGTAAAATACAGAAGGCCGCATGAGGCGTGGGTGCATGGGAAGCGCAAAGCTGCATAGCCACAGACCTAAGAACCCTATGAAGAAGGTCTCCTCATCCATGCCAGGAACGGCAATCTCTGAGAAAGGGACGATAGCAGTGCCGGGAAGGTAGAAATTCCGCTGATCGATTTCTGATGAAGGCTGGCGGTCCAAGCCGAGACCAAAAGGGTCAGCGAGTTGGGCAAACTTATCACCTCGCTCTGATAAAAGTTCCGGGCGAATAAAGCGAGCAATGAAGTCCGCAAAACTAACGCCTCGGTCGCCCAATTCCAAATGAAGCTCCTCGTAAATCTCCAATACCCTCACCAGGCCCGGATGCTGATGCTGGATAGCATTTTCCGGAGTTAAGTCGAGTACCACCTGCTTGGTGGCAAAGACGTATTCATCAGGAGGAAGCAGCTCCTCATAATGCTCCCCCCTCGCCGGTAGACCCGAAAGCTCAACGAACTCCTCTAGAGAGATAGAAACTTCCCTATCCGCCGTCAGGAAAGTATGCGTGGGGATATTCCATTGTTCAATGAAAGCCCTTGTCCACCACGTTGGAGGAGTAGGATATTCGAAAAGCGAGACATAGACGGCGGAGTATAAACCGATCTTCGTCAGATGAGCTCTTTTCGCCGCTAAGATGTACCGGGCCCATGGCAGGTATCCAGCAAGCGGCCGCGGATTCAATCCAATATTATAGGCCTGTCCCCAAGGGCGTGCTTCACCCTGACAGATTCGCCTTCCCAATATATCTATGGCTGGCGGCGGCTGCACTGGAATAGCACCGATCGCGGGCTGGAGGAGGTCATCGGAATTCCAATTTTTAACCTCCACGGCATACTCCACCGGGGGTTTGTCCGCATAGGAAAGCGTGACTATGGGCTCAGAAGGCACGGCGGAACTAAAACTGCGACGGCCTTGAATAATCTGGTTATACCACCTTCCCCATAGGTGGAGATGTTTGCACTCAGGATCACGATCTTTAATCAGAGCGAACACTACCCGGTCCACTGGTGCATGGGGGAACCCTCCTTCCGAGCGAACGAAGGGAAAAGACAAGTCGTCAGACATATTCTGTGGAAAGACAAAGAAAGATACGTCATTAGTGGCTTAACGCTTGGCATATAAAAGAAAGATATGTCTCGATTCACACTGTGGTGCAGTGGGTAGGGGACCAAAGGGGGACCACAAAATCTGAATGATGTGCATCATTTGATAAGACAATCCCATCATTAGATGTGACTGTCAATTCATAAAAAAATTCCCAATGGGATACACCCATTGGTTGGGGATCCCCAAGGAAAAGGAGAAAATCTCCTCTTTTCAGAGCAAAGCTCTGTCACAGAGTGACATTTGTCAAACTCCTGTTTCAGAAGAATAAAACTTCCAAAAAAAAAGAGCCTAGCTCTATAGCAATAATAAAAATTTATAACTCCTAAGAATTAAAATTTTGGGGTCTTAAAGATCCGTGGAAACCTTTAAAAAGTTTTCTAGTTGATCTGTGAGCAGGGCTCTGTTCATGGGTTAAAACCTAAGAACAGAGTCTCTGCAAATTTTTGAGAGCAAGGCTCTGTGAATAGAAACCCCAAAGGGGTTTCCTTTAGATCAAAGATCTATAAGAGCAAGGCTCTGTTGAAGAAACCCCAAAGGGGTTTCCTTTAGATCAGAGATCTATAAGAGCAAGGCTCTGATTATTTAAATTTGATTTAAATTAAATTAATTTACCTAAAATGGTTCTGAAATTAGAACTTAGAAGTTCTTAAGGAAATCACAGGAGCAAGGCTCTAAAGTTTTAAACAAGAGCAAGGCTCTGGGTAAAAATTCTTGAGAATGGTAAAAATTACCAAGGACCAAGGGTCCTATTTATAGGCGCCTGCGCCTGTTCACCTGACCCGTCGATCCGATGGTCAGGATCTTGCCACCGCTGCACTCACGTGCGCGCCACGTGAGCGCAACGGTGGGGGGGCATCTGTTTCCCCCAATCGGAGCAAGGCTCTACTGAATTTTGAAAATTCAAAATTTGAAGCAACGCTTCGGTTTCCGTGGGCAACGCGCAATTTGCCACATGGCAGAAGGTGATTCGGCGGCGTAACGCCCGAGACAGTGCGTCCCATCAGAGCAAGGCTCTTCAGAAAACAAAATTAAGGCTTAAACTGCGCAAATGCATGGCAGCGCGACACGTGGCTGCGCAAGCGCACAGATGCGTGACACGTGTCTGCGCAGTTGCGCAATCGCAACTGCGCAAGCGCACAGATGCGTGACACGTGTCTGCGCAAGCGCACAGATGCGTGACACGTGTCTGCGCAAGCGCACAGATGCGTGACACGTGTCTGCGCAGTTGCGCAATCGCAACTGCGCAAGCGCACAGATACATGACACGTGTCTGCGCAAGCGCACAGATGCGTGCACGTGTCTGCGCAGTTGCGCAATCGCAACTGCGCAAGCGCACCGATGCGTGACACGTGTCTGCGCAGTTGCGCAATCTCAACCGCGCAAGCGCTCGGATGCACGACACGTGTCTGCGCAGTTGCGCAACCGCAACTGCGCAAGTGCACAGATGCGTGACACGTGTCACGCACTGGTGAGTTGCGCAGCAACTAAATGAAAATTTATGTGGATCTTTTCTGTTCTCCTGTAAAACAGGGACCCTTGGATCTCTGATCCAATGGTGGGAAAATTCCCAAAATAATTCAGGAAAGATTTTGTTAACAAATCCAACAAACTTGGGAGCACTATAAATAAGACCCCAGGCCTCATTCAAAAAGAGGAGCTCGGAGAAAAAGAAAAGAGAGAGCTCTTGAAAATTACTCAAGAAGAAGAAAAAAGAAAAAAAAAAAAGGTAAAATTTCTGAAGAACAGAAAATAAATAGTGCCTTGCACTTGATATGAACCCTTGGTTTTAAAAAAATAATAAATAGTGCCTTGCACTTGATATGAACCCTCGGTTCTATATGATCAGAAAAAAAAAACAAGAACTTGTTTTTCCTTTGATCCAAATTTAAATCAAAAGTGCCATGCACTTGTGTTCTTCAATCTGAAGATTTCTAGGGTTTCTGCAACCCCTTGTTTTGGGCCAGGCCCAAATTAAATTGAAATAATAAAAGGGCAAGGCCCTGTTTGGAAAAATTCCTGAGCTTCTGCAAACTAGTTATTCAAACGGGCCTGGCCCAAACTAAATTGCAGAGCAATAAAAGGGCAAAGCCCTGTTTGTAAAAACCTCTTGAGTTCCTGCAACTCATTATCTAAAAGGGCCTAGCCCAATTGCAAAAATAAAAAATAAAAAAAAAAAAAAAGGCAAGGCCCTGTTTGGAGAATTCCTGAGTTCTTGTAACTCATTAATTAGAAGGGCCTGGCCCAAATCAGACTTGCAAAATAACGGAAGGGGCAAAGCCCTGTTTAGACTGATTCTTCTAATCAGGCAAAGCAAAAAAAAAAAATAAAAGTTGGACTTAACCCAATCCTGGCTGTAAGTCCTTAAATTAAATGCCTCTCATAAACCAAGCCATGATCGGTTTGAGGGTACATCTCCGAACTCCTTTGACATCAGTCGTTGTAATTTCTCAGCGACGTCAAAGAGGCGACGAGTCCCGACGACCACTCATCTAATATTGGACCGAAACGTCCCTAAACTAACATTGGACCGAAACGTCCCTAAACTAACATCGGACCACCACGTCCCTAAACTGGCGATGGACCACCACGTCCCTAAACTGGCATCGGACCGAAACGTCCCTAAACTAATAATGGACCGAGACGTCCTTAAACTAATATCGGACCGAGACGTCCTTAAACTAATATCGGACCGAAACGTCCCTAAACTAATAATGGACCACTACGTCCTTAAACTGGCGACGGACCGAAACGTCCCTAAACTAATAATGGACCACCACGTCCCTAAACTGGAATATGGACCGCCACGTCCCTAAACTGACACAATAGGGCCCAAACGCTCTTTTGTCGGATCTAAACGGTCCCGTCTAAGTTGATCTTAGCCCCAAATACGGTTAATGTGTCCTTAGATATTCAAATAAGTAATAAAATCCCAAACCAACTTTGGTTCAAGGGTACATCTCTGAACTCCTCAGACGCCTGTCGTTGTAATCCCTCAACGACGTCAGAGAGGTGACGAGTCCCGACAGCCGGATAATTAAATCAATCACTACGTCAAGTCGATCTTAGCCCAAAACAGGACTAATGTATCCTTGACGAACGTTTAAGTTGATCTTAGTCGCAACGCGACTAATGCATCCTTAAACTAAAAACACCAAACCCAAATCTAAGCAAATACGGATTTGGACTAATCCACGTCCTACGGGCGACGGCATTACTCAGTCTCCGTATACAATCCACGGGCAACCACAAATAAAACAAACACACACGACACGAAGTGAAATTCTGGAGAAGGAGAAAGTTGTTACCGCAAAGCGGTAGCGTAATTAACTGCAGGGGCTTGCGCCTGCAGGGAAGAGCGTCCCCACAATCAAAAACCCCTCAAGCGAGGGGGAATCTGACAAAGTCTGCTACATCGGCCGCATCCGTCTAAACCTTCGATACACGGTGCCATAAATCAACTTGGCATCTTCGAAGAGGTGGACGGATAAAAACCAAATAGCTTCTGCCCCGAACCTCAGGCACGTGACGTCCTAACGTCGCAGGCCGCCGTTCGGAGGGGAACAATCCTCACAAAACACCCCCAAAACAATATCAAAACTCCATCTCTATTTCACAAAAAACATGCACAAGATCATCCCAAGCACTTTGGACCAAGCAAGTCCTGATTTTGAGCACTTGGGGCAACTCAAGAATTTTCTTGAGTTGTCAAATGAGGTAATTTCTGAACCATTAGTGTAGTATTTGGTTTACTTTAGCTTCCATGCATGTTTAGAAGTGATTAGGCGATATTTAGTGAGTTTTGGAAATTCCAAGTTAGGGTTTGAGAAATTTTGAATTGGGAGTGTGTAATTGAGGTTAGTAGAGGCTATACAACCCTTTTAGTGACAGTATATTGGACTAAACCATAAACTTAAACTCCAAAACATAAATTTAGAAACCCCGATATCGGAGAATTTTGGATTCTGTGAGGGTATATTGACATCTGCTATCACCCGGGACACCTGAAAAATATTTAGCAAAGACTGAGAGATGTGCAGGCAACCTAGAACCTATACCAAAACCTGAGACCCCCACTCCATGTTATGGCCGCAATTTTACTCATTTTGGACGCAAATTTCGGCCTGGGCAGAGTGGAATTGATCCGTGTTTGGTCCAGGGCTTTATCTCCAGTAAATTAGACCCTCCATATGTGCAAAATTGGCAAATTTCACTTAGGGTAAAATCTGGGACCATTTTCTTGAGTTGCTGCATTATTTTGCGACTTTGTTTTTAATTTAGGATTTGGTATTTGATTTTGTGTTCCGTCGTCTGATGTTTGTAAGTCAGCGACGGGGGTTGTTTGGTGGTTTTGCAGGCGTAAGCTATAGGTTTTAACCTATGAGCGAAACGTGTGCCGTTTTGGTTTTCCGACTTGATTTTAATACGCATTGCGATTGTGTTATATGTGTAGGTACCCCACGAAGACTTCAAGACGACAAGTAAACGCATGGCGACGTCCGACATCGGCAAGCGAAGACCAAGGTGAGTGAATCTATATTCACGGGAGAAGTCAGATGGATAGCGTATAGCACCCCTGCAAGTTTTTGATTGAAACCGATTCATAGTAAATGGTTAAGGAAATCTTTAATAGAAAACTATAGATAAACTTAAATGATAGTTAGAGAAACTATTAGAAGCTAAATGATAGTTAGGAGTGATATGATATGGCTAATATGTGATGACGGGATTTGAGGATGATATTTGATGATATTGCCGTTTAGGGTACTATAGGACTAGATAGTCAACGTAGATGTGTCATCCGAACCATATCTATTTCCAAACTGAGAAATCGTATGCGTCTTTTAAATAGATACCTTAAGGGACGTTACGGATTTTCAAATGATATCTTTTCTTTAAAAACACCGTAGCTCCTACTTTCAAAACTACGATTCGCATCTTTCAAAAACTTATTGTATGGTTTGGGTGTGTATGTTAGATTAAATACGTATGCTTATAGTAAATGTAGAATGTATTGTAAAATTGACCTTTGTGGGACATAAATGCGAAAAGAGAATGCGAATTGACATGTGATATGATGATATGTTGGTATACGGATGCGAGTCGATTGAGATGATTGATACCTTGCCGGTCTCCTGATATGAGATTGTTATGGATGTGACTTGGGACATAGGTATATGGATATATATAGAATGTCGTGAATCATGTGTGATATGTCGTATGAGACGTTAGGTCCGTACCCCTCATTGTCGTATAGGATGATAGGATCCTAAATATTTTAATGCCGCCGTACGATAATTTTTCCGTGCGTGATGAGTTTGACTTGAAGATTGATCCATACCCTTGACTTGAGGATGTCGTACGATAGATTATACCGTACGTGATGTTGTGAGGCTGGATGCCGATTGATAGATTCACCGACTCGGTCATATTAGATACGTGTACATGTCAACATTTGCATATGATTTACCTTATGCTGCATTCATGTTATTCGCATTGCATTATTTATACCTGCGCTAGTACATTTACACCATTATCGATGATGCGTATGTTACACGCACACAGATTGCCGGCTCACACACTTCATCATCGATAATTGCCATGCCACTACACAGTAGGATTGCTGCATCATGATATGGCTCTTTGCATAATTTACTTGCTATAGTTACCTATGCACCTTTATACGTTATTGCATTTGACTTTGGAGATATTGGGAACCGCAGGACATATTTTCAAATCTGGAATCATTTAAAGGAGCGGTTTTCCCTTAATATGATACATCACTGTTCCATGTTGCATGATATACGGATATGCTTACATTTCTATCATATGTTGCATACATCATGCTTTATGATTTTACGCATTGAGATATGCCGTTTTCATGAGATTTCTGGATTTGAGAACCGTGGTCATTTTAAAAGAAAGTATGCATTGGTTAAAAACCCGGTTTCTCTTGATATGACATTTCAGTGCGTCCATCATGCGTTTTCTTGGTTCTGAGACGTGTGACATGTGAAACCCGAATCGAGGAGCTGGATGAGGCCGATTGCGGGTACATGATGGACCCGGTATGGTACCTCGGGGCAAGAAAGGGATGCTGTGTATACAGACGGTGAGCCTGGTAGATGGACTACTACCTACCGGTGATAGTATTTGGGCCCGGAGGATACCGACGGAGTCGAGAGATGAGATGGGCCGATCCGGACTGACGGAGCCCGTGAGCCGATTTGGACTGATGGGGCCCGAGATATGAGGATTTACGTGTCGATACTGGACACGGGTTTCATGATGTTTTCGGGTGTCGATGTTGGACACTCAGGTTCCATGATTTTGATGTGTCGCGAGGGACAACGTTGATTTATATCCTCATACTTTCATGCACACTCTTTATGATATTTACGTGCATGCATACATTGATTTTATGGTTGGACGAGATCCACATGCATACAGACATTGATTATATGATTGGATGATATCTGCATACACATAGGTGTTGATTTTATTGTTTGGCACATATTCAGATACGGTCACCCTAGATATCATAGTATTACCTTTATGATATAGTTGACCTAGGAGTCGTTGTTTATTCGATTTCTACCTGTTGATATTTTTCTACTCACGAGTTGGCAACTCACCCCCGTTGTGCCACAGTTCTTGCAGGTTGACCGCTTGGATCAGTAGCGGCTTCGCTGGCACACAGTTGCATTCGGGTGTTTTTCATTGGTAGGTAGGACATTTGTATCGTACCCACTCTTGTATTTATATTTCATATTGTATCTAGTTAACTCCATCAATCAAAATTAGTAAATTGTATAAGTAATAAGACTTAGTGAGATTGTGGTTGCGAGACTTAGAGCGAGGGGTTTTTCCGCTACTTGTGGTATTGATGTCTTGCTTATTTATTTATCTTTTGTGGTGAACTTCGCCGTTGGGCGTCGTATACTTATATATACTGTCTTGCGTGGTTGTGATCCGCCGTTTGGTGAAGAGCTAGTTCCCGCTTGGGGATGCCATTATTCTTATCTTGTATATGTGGTTTTTGTCACGCCCCGCTTCCCAGTGTACGGCGAAGGGGACGCGACGAGGTCCGCTATGTATATACTCAGAAGTACATACGCTAAGCGTATCTAAGCAATATAAAATAAATACACAAGAGACAAGAGATAATAAAAACAGCAACTTTTATTTATTAACATTCTTTTGTACAATGCATGAAAAGGAAATACAACTGAAATAAAAGATGCCTAAACAGTGGCATAACAGGAACTGAAAAGTACCGAAAGGAAAAGTGTACAATGAAACTAGAGCTCTGGTTCTTCAGCAAACTGGTCCAAGTCTTCTGCAGATGGCTCGATCTCCGCTGGGTCCAAACCACCTGACGACATTCAAAGAAGAAAGAAATAGAATGTCGTCAGCGAACAGGTCGCTCGGTAAGTCCCAAAGATAAGGGAGAAATAGACAGGGAGTAAGAGTGAGAGAGAGAGTAGGTTTTAATGTTGTATTATAATATTGTAATGTTGTATTAACGCTGTTGTTTGTAGCATGGTACAGAAGATGCCAGTGTATACGAGGGGAGTCCCACTTACACCGGGGACCTTGGTAACCTGTAGTACAAGGCTCCGTCGATAATACCACGGAACAACGGCATGCATGTAATTATGTCTTAAGTGACCACCCCGTGCCACCTTTAACATATTCCGTACCAGTCTACCCCTTAAACCCCGCGATATCTTGTTTATATTGTTATCTTGTAAATTGTATTGGTGGTATGAGTGATTGACTGACTGACCGAAACCATGATATCAGGAAACGGTTGTAACCATAGGGTCATGTAAATGGAATAACTGAAAATCATGTAAAAGGAATATATCCATGGTTTGGTTGAGTCAAGTTGTATAAATTGATAATTGGATTCATGGATTCATGTGTTCATATTGAATTGGAATATTGTAGATTGTAGATTGACTTGAATCATATTCAAGTCAGATTAATCAGACTCAAGCCCGAGTCAGACAATCAGAAATGTGAGTCGAAGTCTTATAATTGCTAAGGTCCTTAGGGTAATTTATAAAACTTGAGGGGGTTTTATGTAAAAATACTTTTATATACTTTTCAAAATACACCTCAAGTATTTATTACTCGTCTTTAGAGTTGTAATGAGGGTGGATTTTATATTGTCACATTTCTAGTGAAAATATTCTAGTTTTTTATAAATAAAGGTATTTATCTATAATATTGATTTATTTGAAATTCATGGTATTTTAATGTAAAATTTATTCTTGTGATTTTTTAGAAAAAGGTGGAATATAATAAAATAGATATTTAAATGATAAATATACATATATTATACAAAAATAATTTTAATAAATATTTTATATTCCAAAAATCTCGTTTTCTTAAGATGTCGTATTTTAAACCTTTCGAGACCGAATGCTACTTGCGGAAGTCTGAATCTCGCACTACTAAGCCCGAGGATGTGCGATAATCCGCACCATCCCGAACGGGTTCCCCAAAAATGGGTTGTAGCGGCACTTTGCAAAGATTGTAAAATACTAATCCTTTATAAAACGGTTTTATAAAGTAAAAGGTATTTATTTGTAAAAATGTCAATTTTCCGTATTTTAGATTCTAGGGTTTCCTAAGTCAACTAGCCTATTTCTAAATGGTCTAAACGACAAGTTGTTAGATATCTCAAATCGCCTCTTCACCGCCAATTGTGGCCAGGTAAGTACAAGTGAGGAAAGGAGGGATTCGCTCACGAATCACCGTGAGTCGGGCCTTTTAAAGTTACATTTCTCACTTGCCTAGCCTAGATACCACAAAGTCAGGTTTAGATAAACGATCGATGTCCACAACTTATCGTGTTTTCCTAATAAGAGGTATTTATTTAAAAGTGTATCTAAAACTTTTAGGAATGGTTTTATTAAGAATATGGTATTTAAATGAAAGTATTGTTTTATCGTATTCTAAGATTTTGATGATATCGTTTAGGGTTGTATTTGTGTGTGGGGGGAGGTAGGTCATTACCTCGTGCTCTACTTTAAATGTATAGTAAGGTTAAGGGGGTTAAATGTGAAATCGAAATATTGTGGTATTTAAGTGAAAAATACGATAATTTGAGAACGCTATCATTTCATGTGATGAAACTTGTTCAAATTGTTTGTTAAATGTATAATACTCAACATAAAGATATTTAAGCATGAATGTAGTGGTGAGAAGTGAAATTTTATAGAAAACCAAATCGGAAATCGTATTTGTTCCGATTCCGTCGGGTTTTGTAATTTCGTATTTTGAGAATGGAAAAGAGAGATAGAAAGGGACTTACGGGTTTCGATTAAGCAAAGGAGTGAGGGGGGACTAAAGGGATTGTCGATGCGTTGCGTCGTCGCCGGTATTTCCTAAAAACGCCGCCGGAATTTCGTCGGAGTTTCGCCGCGAGCTTATTTTCAAAGTACACAACTCTTGAGAAGATTTTGAGAGAGTGGGCTCAGGATTTTGGGATGAGAGGGTAGGGGTGTATTTATAGGGTAGGCTAGGGGTAGGGTAGATGAAGGGTTTTTGATAAAAAAAAATGTAAAAATATAGAAAATTCATTAAAAATCGTAGTAAATAGGGTATATTGAAGTCTCGGGAACCGATCCATTAATTTGGAGTATACAGGGGGATAGGGTAGGTGAAAAGGCACAAAACCCTAGTTGGAGACTCGGTCGTCCGGCCGAGTCCGGCCGGTCCGCTGGCTGACTCGGCCGATCCCGGTCGAATCGAGGTGCCAGAGGGTGGGGGGTCTCCTGGGGTGCTCACTGGTACTTTCAGTTTTCTATGTGTAGTGGGAGTTTTGAAAGTTATGGTGTGTGGACTGTTGGGCTTCCAAAGAATTTTAAATAAAATAAATACAAAAATAATGTGGGGCAGGGGATTTGAACTCTGGTGGCTTGGTTCAGCAGTGCAAGGTATTACCAATGAGCTACAAGCTCTTTCTTGTAATTAAATTGCTAATTAATTACTTAAGTCTTGTGCTCAGGTAATAAATACCCCTTTATGAATTTTTGAAAAAATATTTTGAAAAATTTGTATCGGAAATTTGGGGTTGTTACATTCTACCCTCCTTATAAAAATTTCTTCCTCGAAATTTGTAAAAGGAAAGTGTAACAGATTCAAGGAAATTTTGGTGAGAGTGTGTGAAGAATGACAAAGTGATGCAAGGATGTGAAAAGGTTGAAGAGAATTACCAGGGTTATCCTGACCAATCGTATCAGCTTCTACGGCCGCCAAATTGTAAGCCTAGCGTCTCGGCACGTTCCTCCTAGCTGGAGGCATATTCCCCTGTGCTCGAGGCATGTTTCTCAGTGCCTGATGGAATTAGCGATTTGGCTGAGCAGGGAATCCACGTGGAGGTGGTGCTGGGAGTGCAGGACGAGTTGCAGGAGTCTGGATAGCTGGCTGCTGCGGGTAATTGACGGGTGTGTGTGCTGGGTTGCGTCTATAAGGACAGTTTCCAATTCCGTGATTGGACGCGCCATAAACCAAGCATAAGCCTTTTGCGCGCCTCCAGTCCTTCCACAAGTGTCCTTCCCTCTTGCAATAAAAACAAAAATTGGGTCTTGGCCGATCCTTGACTTCTTCCAGTCTTCTGAGTTCAACAGCTGGCCTTGAAGAGGCCTTTCCTGCCATTTGAGTGGCAGGGCGTTTCACTCCTGCAGATTGAGGTCTGCCCCTTGCCTTTATCACTGCTTCATAACGGCGGGCAGCTTCCAGAACATCCTCGTGAGTCAGAAATTTCCCTGTGGCTAGTGCGGCCTGGATTTCCGTGTCCAAACCTTGTTGAAATCGACGGGCTCTGATCTCATCCGTCGGTATCAGGTGTGCCGCAAATCGGCTTAGCATGGTGAATTCAGCGTCATATTCATCCACTGACTTGTCCCACATCAATCCTTGTTGTAGATGAATGAACTGCTGCTCCATGGCAAACCTGGCAGTCATAGGGAAGTATTTCGCGTCGAACTTCTCGCGAAAAGTCTTCCATTCAATAGGTTGTGCAAGACGGCTTTCTTCCGCCTTCCACCAGTTGCGAGCATTGTCCGAGAGCTGTAGTTTCGCCACACGGACCCAAACTATGTCTGGCACTTGTGCTGCTGCCAGATCATCTTCTATGCTTTGTGCCCATTCCTCAGCTTCAAGTGGGCTTCCCTTTCCGGAGAACTGCTTGGGATTTAAAGCCCTGAATTGCTTTACCCCCGGTGCGTCAGTCTCAGGACGGTTCAGGAGTTGTTGCTGTCCCTCAAGAAGGCTGCGGATCGCCTCAAGTAGCACTGTTTGCTCGGTGGGTGGCGCAGGAACAGCTGGTGTGAGAGGTAGTGCTGGAGTTGGAGGTGTGTTGTTGACATTGGTGCTGGTGTTGTTCGGGGAATCCATAACCCTGAAGAAAAATTTGGGTTAGAACATATTCAAGTACATGAAATGATAAGATTCAAGGAATACGAAATTGCAAGATTCAAGGAACATGAATTGTAAAGAATGTTTTAGTTGCTGGTTCTTGTGTTATATTGCTTAGGTTGTTCACACAGAACAGAACTGCATGATAGGGATTCATACAGCTCTAACCTGCATGGGCCACCAACAAAACCTGTCACGCCCCGCTTCCCAGTGTACGGCGAAGGGGACGCGACGAGGTCCGCTACGTATATACTCAGAAGTACATACGCTAAGCGTATCTAAGCAATATAAAATAAATACACAAGAGACAAGAGATAATAAAAACAGCAACTTTTATTTATTAACATTCTTTTGTACAATGCATGAAAAGGAAATACAACTGAAATAAAAGATACCTAAACAGTGGAATAACAGGAACTGAAAAGTACAGAAAGGAAAAGTGTACAATGAAACTAGAGCTCTGGTTCTTCAGCAAACTGGTCCAAGTCTTCTGCAGATGGCTCGATCTCCGCCGGGTCCAAACCACCTGACGACATTCAAAGAAGAAAGAAATAGAATGTCGTCAGCGAACAGGTCGCTCGGTAAGTCCCAAAGATAAGGGAGAAATAGACAGGGAGTAAGAGTGAGAGAGAGAGAGTAGCTTTTAATGTTGTATTATAATATTGTAATGTTGTATTAACGCTGTTGTTTGTAGCCTGGTATAGAAGATGCCAGTGTATACGAGGGGAGTCCCACTTACACCGGGGACCTTAGTAACCTGTAGTACAAGGCTCCGTCGATAATACCACGGAACAACGGCATGGATGTAATTACGTCTTAAGTGACCACCTCGTGCCACCTTTAACATATTCCGTACCAGTCTACCCCTTAAACCCCGCGATGTCTTGTTTGTATTGTTATCTTGTAAATTGTATTGGTGGTATGAGTGATTGACTGACCGACCGAAACCATGATATCAGGAAACGGTTGTAACCGTAGGGTCATGTAAATAGAATAACTGAGAATCATGTAAAAGGAATATATCCATGGTTCGGTTCAGTCAGGTTGTATAAATTGATAATTGGATTCATGGATTCATGTGTTCATATTGAATTGGAATATTGTAGATTGTAGATTGACTTGAATTATATTCAAGTCAAATTAATCAGACTCAAGCTCGAGTCAGACAATCAGAAATGTGAGTCGAAGTCTTATAATTGCTAGGGTCCTTAGGGTAATTTATAAAACTTGAGGGGGTTTTATGTAAAAATACTTTTATATACTTTTCAAAATACACCTCAAGTATTTATTACTCGTCTTTAGAGTTGTAATGAGAGTGGATTTTATATTGTGACATTTCTAGTGAAATTATTCTAGTTTTTTATAAATAAAGGTATTTATCTATAATATTGATTTATTTGAAGTTCATGGTATTTTAATGTAAAATTTATTCTTGTGATTTTTTAGAAAAAGGTGGAATATAATAAAATAGATATTTAAATGATAAATATACATATATTTATACAAAAATAATTTTAATAAATATTTTATATTCCAAAATCTTATTTTCTTAATATGTCGAATTTTAAACCTTTCGAGACCGAATGCTCCTTGCGGAGGTCTGAATCTCGCACTACTAAGCCTGAGGATGTGCGATAATCCGCACCATCCTGAACGGGTTCCCCAAAAATGAGTTGTAGCGGCGCTTTGCAAAGATTGTAAAATACCAATCCTTTAGAAAACGGTTTTATAAAGTAAAAGGTATTTATTTGTAAAAATGTCAATTTTCCGTATTTTAGATTCTAGGGTTCCTAAATCAACTAGCCTATTTCTAAATGGTCTAAACAACATGTTGTTAGATGCCTCAAATCGCCTCTTCACCACCAATTGTGACCAGGTAAGTACAAGTGAGGAAAGGAGGGATCCGCTCACGAATCACCGTGAATCGGGCCTTTTAAAGTTACCTTTCTCACTTGCCTAGCCTAGACACCACAAATTCAGGTTTAGATAAACGATCGATGTCCACAACTTATCGTGTTTTCCTAATAAGAGATATTTATTTAAAAGTGTATCTAAAACTTTTAGGAATGGTTTTATTAAGAATATGGTATTTAAATGAAAGTATTGTTTTATCGTATTCTAAGTTTTTGATGATATCGTTTAGGGTTGTATTTGTGTGGGGGGGGAGGAGATAGGTCATTACCTCGTGCTCTACTTTAAATGTATAGTAAGGTTAAGGGGGTTAAATGTGAAATCGAAACATTGTGGTATTTAAGTGAAAAATACGATAATTTGAGAACGCTATCATTTCATGTGATGAAACTTGTTCAAATTGTTTGTTAAATGTATAATAGTCAATATAAAGATGTTTAAGCATGAATATAGTGGTGAGAAGTGAAATTTTATAGAAAACCGAATCGGAAATCGGATTTGTTCCGATTCCGTCGGGTTTTGTAATTTCGTATTTTGAGAAAGGAAAAGAGAGATAGAAAGGGACTTACGGGTTTCGATTAAGCAAAGGAGTGAGGGGGGACTAAAGGGATTGTCGATGCGTTGCGTCGTCGCCGGTATTTCCTAAAAACGTCGTCGGAATTTCCGCCGGAATTTCGTCGGAGCTTCGCCGCGAGCTTGTTTTCAAAGTACACAACTCTTGGGAAGATTTTGAGAGAGTGGGCTCAGGATTTTGGGATGAGAGGGTAGAAGGTAGGGAGTGTATTTATAGGGTAGGCTAGGGGTAGGGTAGGTGAAGGGTTTTTGATAAAAAAAATGTAAAAATATGGAAAATTCATTAAAAATCGTAGTAAATAGGGTATATTGAAGTCTCGGGAACCGATCCATTAATTTGGAGTATACAGGGGGGTAGGGTAGGTGAAAAGGCACAAAACCCTAGTTGGAGACTCGGCCGTCCGGCCGAGTCCAGCCGGCGGCGCCGGCCCGAGTCGGCTGGTCCGCCGGCCGACTCGGCCGAGTCGAGGTGCCAGAGGGTGGGGGGTTTCCTGGGGTGATCACTGGTACTTTCAGTTTTCTATGTGTAGTGGGAGTTTTGAAAGTTATGGTGTGTGGACTGTTGGGCTTCCAAAGAATTTTAAACAAAATAAATACAAAAATAATGTGGGGTAGGGGATTTGAACTCTGGTGGCTTGGTTCAGCAGTTCAAGGTATTACCAATGAGCTACAAGCTCTTTCTTGTAATTAAATTGCTAATTAATTACTTAAGTCTTGTGCTCAGGCAATAAATACCCCTTTATGAATTTTTGAAAAAATATTTTGAAAAATTTGTATCGGAAATTTGGTGTTGTTACAGTTTTGGATCAAAATATACAAAGAAGGTGCTGCCCAAATTTTCAAAAAGACAAACATGTTTTTAAATTTGCATAATCCACTTGTATTTTCATGTTCCTTTTCTATGCATTACGAAAACTTGATTTCATTATCCATTTATTTCAATTTCACCTCCTTTATTTTCTTAAAAAGGTTTAGATTTCTGGGTTTTCAGCTTACTTGAATTCCGTTACGCCTTTAGATGTTGCGTGATTCAAGTGCTGGTCATGAGCTAATATTTTGGGTCGTGACAAAGTTGGTATCAGAGCGCTAGGTTTAACCTTGGTTCGAGTCTATGTTTGACTATGCGGAGTCTAGGGCGGGTATATATTTCGGAACCTAGGCTTGACCTTACGGAACTTAGACTTGAACGGGGGAGGGGGGTATTAGACCCGAGCTTTCGTTTCATGGGCTGACCCTGATTGATGGAGTAGGTAACTTGAGTAGAGTGACATACCGTACATATGTTCCGCGGCATATTTATGATACGATACTCCACTTAAGAAACCTTAGGATGTACATATTTTTGAGATCTATGGTTCTCTTCATACCCATGATTATACATCCATTTGAGATCCTTGGTTCGATTCGTTTCCATGATCATATTCTCATTGATGTTGTTCCTTCTTATGATTATGTATCCATTCAGGATCGGTCGTTTCCTTTCTTGCCGTTGATCTGCTCTCTTCGATACTCGATTGAGGTTCCTGTCATCATGGTTTGAGCGCAGTTTCAGCTGCTTCTAGTGTTGCGGTCAGGGCGAGCTCGTCTAGTACGAGAGCTGACCATTGTGTTTTCTGGTGACATGGGAACGTCTCGAGTTAGCGTTTGTGCTGTGGCCTCTTGTAGAGGCGGGTGTTTGGTTTTGCACTGGATGATCGAGCCACTGTTAGAAGCTGCCTGTTGTGAGAGGACTGTTAATGTACAGCATACCTTTGAGTTGTGATGTCATCTACCGTGCAGACAGATGACCCAGCTGTTGCTGAGATTGATAGGATGTCACTTCTAGAGCTTACGAGCCGAGATCGCTGGAGCTTCCAGGAAGAGATGCGATAGATGATAGCTAGTCCATCTTGAGTTGAGAGACGATGCGCCGACGTAGGCCCAGTTGAGTTGAAGATTTTCAGTGTGGAGAGTCTTACTCAGATCTAGAGCAGACCGATCCAGAGATGACCGTTGATGTATCGTCTTTCCTAGAGGATTGAGGCATTGTTTAGCATGCGGGCGAAGAATATTCACATGTTGTATAGGCGAAGCTAAAAAGTTCGAACGAGTGTCAGAAACCCATTTTTCCCCAAGTTTAAAGTGTTCGGAGGAACATGCAGGTAATTCTGTGGACTCTCTAGAAGAATGAAACCCTAACTCGACATGATGAACATGGAACCGCTTTTGAACCTTAGGATTTGCAGCAGTTTAGCGGTGCCATCGGTGAGGCTTGGGTTTGCCCTTCTACGGCTGGTCCAGAGGTACTGTGGTATGTACCAGATATTTTTACACTGTGCTCAGGTGTTGAGCTTTCGGGAAATTATGGGACTTCGATGACTCGATCTAAAAGTTTAACGCCGTCCGGATACCATGTGATAGGAGACCAGTAAGCTGACCAGCTTCGGATAGAGGACCTCACCCAGAGGAGTTATGAGTTGATAGAGAATGGCCGAGTATTGAGTATTCCTCCGATGGTTGGGACGAGTTCCCAAGGATGTATTCGGCCAGATATCTTCTACAGAGCGATGAAGATACAGAGTACGCGATTTCGAGTCCGTGTGAGAGACTTCGGATTGACCGTGGCTGAGAACAGTAGCAGTACGCAGACAGCAAGACGTGACGTCGAAGCGGACGATGATAAAGACGAGTGGAACCCGAGGTTCGTGCGAGACGTTGACGAGATGTTGCTACTCCCCGTTGAGGTTAGAGATTTGATATGCATACAGAGGCGTTGGGATATGGCCAGTTCCCAAGGAAATGTTGTGGTGAGAACGCAGATGTCCAGAAAGCGAGAAAAGATTATGTGAGAGTACCAGCCTCCGTACAGTTCGGCATAGGCGAGATCGGAAGAGACCTTGAGCAGGATTCCTTCCAGGACACTGCTGCAATGAGATTCGCACCGAGAATCAGATGTGTTATGAGTATTCAGAGGGCCAGAGGCCAACGCCAGTAAAGTGCTGCTTTACGATGTGGTCATGATGATTGGCCGAGAGATGACCAGAGAAGTGTTAGACCGGAATCGTCCCCGTTAGCACACCTGACTGGGCCGATGAGTCGATGGATTGCGAGATTGGTGAATCTGCAAAGAAGATAAGGACCCAGAGACTAAGGACGCCAGACCGTGAGCAGGAGGCAAGCGGATGTTCTTGTTTTGTAGGTTTTAGGCGCATCGATTTATTTTTCGACATTGTAGGAGGTGTACCTCAATATTATTTGTTGCGATTTGCGTTTGTGATCTGAGTATCACGCTTATATCGCTTGGATTTGAGTTTTGATGATTGAGTTTCATGATATTGTTTTCGTGCACCATGGCTGCACCTGCTGGGTATTTACATTTTTGGGCATAGTTATTGCACTAGATATATATTTTATACACCGTTGTGTTGATTTGCGATTTATGCATATCCATTACATTTGATGTCGATTTTGTACCTTCGTAGCATGTGTTTATGATTTCGTGGATTTCATACGGTTGATTTGATTTCGTGCGTGTGGTACGCACTCGATTTGCACTCGGTATAGCTTATATGTGCTTGTAGTGCATTGATATGTGTTTTGTGCACGCAGTTGCACACGTTTATGATTTTTACACCTTGGTACACTCGGTGTTGCTATTTACGCATTTGAGTTATTGATTGGTATTTTGTGCACAGGATGCACTGTATTGGTATTTTGTGCACTAGATGCACTGGATTTGTATTTTGTGCACAGGATGCACTGTATTTTTATTTCGTGTACTATATGCACTGGAGCTGTATTTTTTTTGCACAGGATGCACCGTACTTGTATTCGTGCACTGGATGCACCAGATTTGTATTTCGTGCATAGGATGCACCGGATTTGTGTTCCGTGCAGTTGTTGCACTAGATTTTCGTTTCGTGCGTTTGTCGCACCAGATTTATATTTCGTGCATTTGTTGTACTGGATTTATATTTCGTGCGTTTGTTGCACTGGGTTTACATTTTGTGCGTTGGTTGCACCATATCGGTATTTCGTGCATTGGTTGCACTAGATTTACATTCCGTACCTTGGTTGCATCCGATTTATGTTTTTGAGTTTTTGTGTTACCAGATTTATGTTTTTGTGCGCTTTACCGCACTGGGAATTTATATGGACTGACGCGTTTGGGTTGGATTTTTTGCGCATATTAGACGCTTGATATTTTGTTTAGTGCGCATCGGATGCACTTGAGTGAGATTTTTACTCGTGCATGTTGGATGCACTTGATTTAGATTTTATTCGTGCATGCTGGATGCACTTGCTTTAGATTTTATTCATGCATGCTTGATGCACTTGATTTATATTTCTTTCGTGCTTGATGGATGCACTTGATTTAAATTTTCGCGCATGTTGGGCGCATGTTATGAGATGCGATTTTGGTGCACACCAGATGCACTAAATCGGGATTCTTCGTGCATATCAGATGCACTTGATATTGTTGTCAGGCACACCCCTTGTCTTTGACAGGTGTTTCATGCACACCCGTTGCACTTAGATTTTTGTTTCTGTGCACACGTAGGGCACATTTGTTGATTTCGATTCCCGTGCGCACCAGACGCACAGGGTATTCTTATATACATCAGGGGGGTCACGTACCAACACGTGATAGGCTCCTAAGCCTTCTGAACTAATAGAATTAAATTCTAATTAAGAGGAAATCGAGAACCTTAACTGGAAAAATATCTCTCTAAATCTTTCCAAATAAAAAGATTGTGCTCTGTAAAGTGAAGCACCGTTAGATTAAAAATTCAATGGTGATTAAAAATCACCAATTTATTGAAAGATTCTATACAAGGAAAGATTTCCCTGAAATTCACCAAGAATAACAAACAGAATATCTTTTGGATAAAAATATCCAATGGTGAATAAAATTCACTGAGTGATCTAAAAGATCATGTTGGTTACGAAATCAATTAAAATCTTTCAATGAAAAATTGACTAAACAAACTGATTTTTTCTTTCTTCTATAAATAGGAGCCAAGAAGAGAAGAGAAGGATCCTTGGATATTTTTTTAGAAAATACAACAGAAAGAGAGAAAAAAGAAGAGAATTTAATTCTCCAGAGAGAAAAAAAGATTTCTTTAGAAGAAAAAAGAAACCCTAGGTGAGAAAGGGGAAAGAGATCTAAGCTCCATAAAAAAAAGAGAATTTAATTATCAAATTAAGAGTTTAACTCTTCTGAATAAGAACTTAGTTCTTCCTTTGGTTGAAGATCTGCAGAAGCAGATCTCCCCACAAGTTGAGAATTTAATTCTCGTCGGAGAGATTCTGCCATGCAGATCCAAAAATTAGAAGGAGAATTTGAGTTTAAGGAATTTAATTCCCCAAAATACTTAGGAATTTAATTCCTCCAACAGAAACAGGGTTTAACCCTTAAAACAATAACTTAGTTCTTCTTCATGGTTGAAGATCTGCAGAAACAGATCTCCCCACAAGTTGAGAATTTAATTCTCATCGGGGAGATTCTGCTATGCAGATCCAAAACTTAGAGAGAGAGTTGAGTTTAAAGAATTTAATTCTTCCATATACATAGGAATTTAATTTCTCAAAACAAAATCAGGGTTTAACCCTACCAAAGAATTTAATTCTCAAACAAAGGACTTAAATTATCCATGCACGTAAACCTGGTCACGTGGCAACACGTGACCCTTCCTTCAATGATCAGAAAAGAATAAATGAGACATGCTCACGTGACCCCACGTGACCCCTAAACAGATTTCTCAAAACGAGAAAGGAAAAACTTGGAGGCAATGCCTCACGTGCTCACACGTGACCCTCAAAACAAAAGACAACAAATCAAAAGGCAGTACCAATTTATGGGCGCCCTCACGTGTCCCCACGTGACCCCTAACAAATCCCTTTAATATCCAGTGGATGGATGCCCATCACGTGCTCATACGTGACGGCCTTAAAGACTAAAAGTGTTTAACACTTATTTGAATATTCTGAGAAGAAAATAAAGGAAGTCTGACCCCATCTTCAGATGCCTCACGTGTCCCCACGTGACCACCTCATTTCCAGTGTTTAACACTATTTTAAGTGTTTTTTCCCTAGTGTTTAACACTATTTTAAGCGCATCACGTGGGAACACATGATCGCCAAATATCCTCTAGTGTTTAACACTATTTTAAAAACCAAGCTTAACCCAAATTGGGTAAGTTTTCCAGAGGCAAATTTCCCCTTCAAATGAACCTTAAAATCCAGAGCTATAATGAATGGTTAGTGCTCAGCCAAAGACAAAATGTTGTTAGAGCCCCAAACCCCTGTTTAGCATTGCTAAATAATGGGAGGGCTGGACCCAGACAAATGTTCAACAGTCCAACAAAGAGCCAACATTTCAAACTTAAGTGGATTTAGCCCAAGTTGGCCATAAGTCCTCAATTCAGATTCAACTGAGCCCATATGCTCGTAATCTAATTAATTGATCTTAGTCCTAAATTGGACTACAGATTTCCCAATCAAATTTGGTTCAAGGGTACATCTCTTCACTCCTTTGAGATTTGTCGTTGTAATCCTTCAACGTCTTCAAAGAGATGACGGGTCCCGATAACCAATCATTCCATGGACTGTGCGGTCCTTAAACTCATGGACTATGATGTCCTTAAACTTTATAGACAATAGCGTCTTTAAACTACGGACTGTGGGGTCCTTAAGCCCATGGACTATGATGTCCTTAACCTCGGACTATGGGGTCCTTAAGCCCATGGACTATGATGTCCTTATCCTCGGACTGTGGGGTCCTTAAACCCATGGACTATGATGTCCTTAACCTTGGACCGTAATGTCCTTAAACTAACATTGGACCACCATGTCCTTAAACTGGTAATCGACCGCAATGTCTCTAAACTGAACAAGAGAGGCCAAATACTCTCTTGTTGGATCTAAACGATCCCGTTAAGTTGATCTTAGTCTGAAATTAGACTAACGTATCCTTAACATACGTTTAAGTTGATCTTAGTTTCAAATGAGACTAACGTATTCTTAAACCCAACCCCCAAACCCAAATCTAAGAAAGTACGGATTTGGACTAATCCACGCCCTACGGGCGACAGCATAAATTAGTCTCCGTATACAATCCACGGGCAACCATAAACAAAACAAACACACACGACACGAAGTGACCATCTGGAGAAGGAGAAAGTGGTTACCACGATGCGGTAGCGTAATTAACCGCAGGGGCTTGCGTCTGCAGGGAAGAGCGTCCCCACAATCAAAAACCCCTCAACGAGGGGGAATCTGACAAAGTCTGCTATATCGGCTGCATCCGTTTAAACCTTCGATATACGGTGTCATAAATCAACTTGGCTTCTTCGGAGAGGTGGACGGATAGCACCAATTAGCATCTGCCCCCAAATTCAGGCAAGACGGACCTACGCGGTCGCGTCTCCGTGTTTCGGAGAAGAACAGAATGGGGCGTTACGTGCTCTCACTCATCACATGCTCACACTCATCACGTGCAGGGAAGAGCGTTCCCTCATAAAAATATCAGGAAAAACCCCAATGGAGCATCACGTGCTCATAGGTGACCAAGGGTCACATGCTGATACATAGTGGTTTCCTGGGGACTCTGTTATAATAGAATTGAATTCTAATCAACAGGAGTCAAGTGCCTACACGTGATGAGCCTTTAAACCCACTAAAAAGAATTGAAAGTAAAATAAAATAACGAGTAAAGATCCCAATGGGGCATCACGTGTCTACACAAGACCAAGGATCACGTGCTGACACGTGATAATTCCTTAGTTCTTTAAAACAGCAGAATTAAATTCTGATTAAAATGTTTAATCAGTGGGGTCACGTGCCAACACGTGATGGGCTCCTAAGCCTTCTGAACTAATAGAATTAAATTCTAATTAAGAGGGAATCGAGAACCTTAACTGAAAAAATATCTCTCTAAATCTTTCCAAACAAAAAGATTGTGCTCTGTAAAGTGGAGAACCGTTAGATTAAAAATCCAATAGTGATTAAAAATCACCAATTTATAGAAAGATTCTATACAATGAAAGATTTCCCTGAAATTCACCAAGAATAACAAACAGAATATCTTTTGGATTAAAAAATCCAATGGTGAATAAAATTCACTGAGTGATCTAAAAGATCATGTTGGTTACGAAATCAATTAAAATCTTTCAATGAAAGATTGACTAAACAAACTAATTCTTTTCTTTCTCCTATAAATAGGAGCCAAGAAGAGAAGAGAAGGATCTGGGGAATTTTTTTAGAAAATACAACAGAAAGAGAGTAAAAAGAAGATAATTTAATTCTCCACAGAGAAAAGAAGATTTCTTCAGAAGAAAAAAGAAACCTAAGGTGAGAAAGGGGATAGAGATTTAAGCTCCATAAAAAAAAGAGAATTTAATTCTCAAATTAAGAGTTTAACTCTTCTGAATAAGAACTTAGTTCTTCCTTTGGTTGAAGATCTGCAGAAGCAGATCTCCCCACAAGTTGAGAATTTAATTCTCGTCGGGGAGATTCTGCCATGCAGATCCAAAACTTAGAAGGAGAATTTGAGTTTAAGGAATTTAATTCCCCCAAATACTTAGGAATTTAATTCCTCCAACAGAAACAGGGTTTAACCCTTAAAACAATAACTTAGTTCTTCTTCATGGTTGAAGATCTGCAGAAACAGATCTCCCCACAAGTTGAGAATTTAATTCTCATCGGGGAGATTCTGCTATGCAGATCCAAAACTTAGAGTGAGAGTTGAGTTTAAAGAATTTAACTCTTCCATATACATAGGAATTTAATTCTCAAAACAAAATCAGGGTTTAACCCTACCAAAGAATTTAATTCTCAAACAAAGGACTTAAATTATCCATACACGTAAACCTGGTCACGTGGCAACACGTGACCCTTCCTTCAATGATCAGAAAAGAATGAATGAGACATGGTCACGTGCCCCCACGTGGCCCCTAAACAGATTTCCCGAAACGAGAAAGAAAAAACTTGGAAGCAATGCCTCACGTGCTCACACGTGACCCTCAAAACAAAAGACAACAAATCCAAATGCAGTACCAATTTATGGGCGCCCTCACGTGTCCCCACGTGACCCCTAACAAATCCCTTTAATATCTAGTGGATGGATGCCCATCACGTGCTCACACGTGACGGCCTTAAAGACTAAAAGTGTTTAACACTTATTTGAATATTCTGGGAAGAAAATAAAGGAAGTCTGGCCCTATCTTCAGATGCCTCACGTGTCCCCACGTGACCACCTCATTTCTAGTGTTTAACACTATTTTAAGTGTTTTGTCCCTAGTGTTTAATACTATTTTAAGCGTATCACGTGGCAACACGTGATCGCCAAATATCCTCTAGTATTTAACACTATTTTAAAAACCAAGCTTAACCCAAATTGGCTAAGTTTTCCAGAGGCAAATTTCCCCTTCAAATAAAACCTTAAAATCCAGAGCTATAATGAATGGTTAGTGCTCAACCAAAGACAAAATGTTGTCAGAGCTCCAAACCCCTGTTTAGCATTGCTAAATAATGGGAGGGCTGAACCAAGACAAATGTTCAACAATCCAACAAAGGGCCAACATTTCAACTTAAGTGGACTTAGCCCAAGTTGGTTATAAGTCCTCATTTCAGATTCAACTGAGCCCATGTGCTCGTAATCTAATTAATTGATCTTAGTCCTAAATTGAACTACAGATTTCCCAATCAACTTTGGTTCAAGGGTACATCTCTTCACTCCTTTGAGATTTGTCGTTGTAATCCTTCAACGTCTTCAAAGAGGTGACGAGTTCCGATAACCAATCATTCCATGAACTGTGGGGTCCTTAAACTCATGGACTATGATGTCCTTAAACTTTATAGACCATGACGTCTTTAAACTACGGACTGTGGGGTCCTTAAGCCCATGGACTATGATGTCCTTAACCTCGGACTGTGGGGTTCTTAAGCCCATGGACTATGATGTCCTTAACCTCGGACTGTGGGGTCTTTAAACCCATGGACTATGATGTCCTTAACCTTGGATCGTAATGTCCTTAAACTAACATTGGACCACCATGTCCTTAAACTGGTAATCGACCGCAATATCCCTAAACTAAACAATAGAGGCCAAATGCTCTCTTGTTGGATCTAAACGATCCCGTTAAGTTGATCTTAGTCTGAAATTAGACTAACGTATCCTTAACATACGTTTAAGTTGATCTTAGTCGCAAATGAGACTAACGTATCCTTAAACCAAACCTCCAAACCCAAATCTAAGAAAATACAGATTTGTACTAATCCACGCCCTACGGGCGACAACATAAATTAGTCTCCGTATACAATCCACGGGCAACCAAAAAAACAAACAAACACATACGACACGAAGTGACCATCTGGAGAAGGAGAAAGTGATTACCGCGATGCGGTAGCGTAATTAACTGCAGGGGCTTGCGCCTGTAGGGAAGAGCGTCCCCACAATCAAAAACCCCTCAACGATGGGGAATCTGACAAAGTCTGCTACATCGGCCGCATCCGTTTAAAGCTTCGATATACGGTGTCATAAATCAATTTGGCATCTTCGGAGAGGTGGACGGATATCACCAATTAGCATCTGCCACCAAATTCAGGCAAGACGGACCAACGCGGTCGCGTCTCCGTGTTTCGGAGGAGAACAGATTCTGGCACGCCCTGTGGGACCTCTTCCTCTTTCCACTCCACACTTCGTGTGTCGTGTTCTCGAACAAATTGCGGTTTAATATGGTTGCCCTTGGGTTCGAGGTACTAAGATTTGGTTTTGCTCCCGTGCAGAAAAAAGAACATCAATGGCCTCTAATTACTCCAGCTTCAACTGCAACTCCCATTCCACCTCATCTGGAGGTGTAACCTACGGGTCTTAGGCAGCCTCTGTTTTTACCATGCCGGTGGACCAGGTGACTCAGGCAACCACTGGGCTGTTCTTCGGGACTATGATCCCACCGATGAGCTTCAATGCCCCGATGTTGTCGTAAGAAGCCCCAAAGAAGTCGGTCTTTGATCGACTTACCACTGCCGCGGCCCCTCTCAACGGGTCGCCCAACTTCAATACCTCAGTTTTCAACAGACTGGGCCAGAATGTTAACAAGCCCGCGATACCTGAAGCAGCCATCCCAAAGCGGATAGCCATCCCAGCTCAAGCGGACGAAATCATCGGAGAGGCTTCTTCTGCCAAGAAGTCAGTCTTCACAAGGCTGGCCGCTCCGGTTCCCGCTCCAGGCGAAGTCCTCAAAGCTGCTTCCCCTGCACAGAGGTCTGTCTTTGACAGATTGGATATTGCTTCTCAACGGACATTGGTCTTCAAGAGGCTGACGCCGGCGACAATCCTTCGCCAACACAGGGGGCATGAGGAATTCACCCCTACAGCCGAGACAATCCCAACGGCTCGACACGCTCGACGTCGCCACTGGCGCCGAGTAAGGAAGGCTGGGGGAAACTCTCCTTCTGGAATGACTCCGCAGGCTCCAATGGTGGAAATCGATGCTGCTGTTCCAACAGGGAACAGCTTTGAACCGCTTAGGAGGGTTCGCAAGAAATCTCCAACTGCTGTGCTAAAAAGATCTCCTCCACCTGTGGAGAATGCTACAGAAAAGAAGCCGGAGCAGCCCCCCAGCGGCTTTCCTCCAAAATTTACAAAGTCTGGCGACAGGTCCAAGAATCGGTGATTGACCGGGACTACTCTCGCCGACCAAAGAAGATTAAATCTCGGCAAGAAAAGAGCCATCCCGTGGTACCGTAGAAGATGTCATCCGTTTGGGTGCCCACTGCAACGGCCCCCTCAACTTCGACCGCTCACAAGAAGAGAAGGCCGGAGAAAATCCCTGAGTCCGCGGCGAACCGCAAGGACGCTAAATCTAAACGCCCCAAGTCTGGGGGCATGGTAACACATACCGTTTATATGACTTCTGGAAAAGAAAAAAGTCGTGCTTCTACGGGTCATCGACCACTTACCCGATCGATAACAAAGGCTCAGGAGCAACAGCAGCAAAAACTTTAGGAGATGCAATGGCCGCACTCACTGGGTCAAAAGAAAATCCAGAGATCTCAGAGCAGTGTCGGGAACAAGAAACTGATACTGAATTCCTCCGAAAAATGCTCGAGAGGAAAGAAAAAGAGGCCGCGGAACAGGCGGCCAACATAAAGCGAATGGCTTTTTTGTTCCGAGACATGGCCGTGATTGTTACAGATTCTGCGTGTTCAAGTTTAGTTAATTACCGCAATCAAAACGGTTTCGCTTGTAGCTAGCCGGTTGAGTACGGGTCGTCCGCAGGGAGATGGGAATCTTTTTCTATGTGCTTTAACGAGTTAAGTCCAATTTTCCAGATTTGTTTGTGATTATCTAAGTGTTAAAATGATATGTAAAGAGAGCTTGTTAGGGTTAGGATTAGGTTAGTTTGAGTTAGGAGTCGCTCACTTCTTTCGTTGCCACTCTTAATATCGGTGTTACGGTAATCGGCAGCAACGGGGATTAGCACGACTAGGAAGGAACTTGCGAGTATAAGCTAGGCTTTCCAACGCTTAAGTTCTTCCTTTTGGTGCTTGTCCGTCCGTTCTTGGCTCTTAGCCATAACCTCCGGTTAATTCAACCACAACCGGTCTCACTACGGAATCACCGCTATCATGTAGGATAGGGTGCCGAAGGGAGCGGATTGTGGTTCAATTAACGGGAGTCGATTTAAGATGTTGGGTAAGGAAAGTGTGAGAGAGATTTCCTTCTCTCAAACTTCCCTTATCCTACCCTAACAAGTATAGAAACTACTCACACATCATAACGAAAAGAAACGAAAACAAAAGAGGAAGATAGAAAGAAGGAGATTAGAAGATAACAACTAGCTATTTGCGACCTCACTTCGGCAAGGATCAAGCGTAAGCATCATGGTTGTTTTTAAGGATAAAGGAAAAGGGACAAGAAAGAAACAACAAGAAATAACAACAACTAAGTTAACAAATGAAAATTACAAGCATTTAACATAAGAGCAAGACAAGTATGATAATAAAATGAACTTCTTTATTCATCATTCTTCACTCACAAAAGCTCACTACAAGTTTTTCAATGGAGAAGAGATGAGAAGAGGAAGAAGAATAAGTATTCTAAAACCTAGAAAATACAAGATTATGCACCCTTGGCTTCACAAGGTTCTGGGCTATTTATAGGCTGGAAAATGAAAACCTAGGGCAACATTCAGAACTAAAGTGAAATGACCAATCTACCCACAAAAATTGGTCAACTGCCGCCACTATACGGCCGCGGTTCCGCGGCCTAAGCCTGCTATTGCCGCGGAACCGCGGCACTTTAGAGGAATTGGGTCTTCATTTTTTGGTGGCATTTCCTGGTTTGCTGTGCCCTTTATTCTGGTATATGTATTTTCTCAGATTTTCTTCACGATTTTTCCAGAATTTCTGTTGAGCAAAAGGTAATTTGATGTGGATCTTTTTGCCATGATTTCCTCGAGCTCCGTGTAGATTTCTTGGATCTTGTGTTGCCATTGAGCCTTGTGCATGAAAACGACATTGATTTGCCATTTTGTCTCTTAAACTGGTGTGTGGCAACAGACGGATAAAGAGCGGAGATCCGTGTTTTATCTGTGGTTGGCAGGAACCCGGGTTATTGTCGTGTTTTTCCATGAATTTCACCGTTTTAGAGCCGAGAACCTGTATCCTGCAATTGACTAGCAAACACGGCTCAAGAGTACCTACCGATATGCAATGTGATAAAAATTGGGCGGTATGAAAATGCAAAAATCTGATATGAACAAATACCCCCAAACTTATCATTTGCTCGTCCCGAGCAAAGCCAATTTATTCACAAAAAATTTCCTAACCTCACTTTCGCAGGGAACGCGATTGCACTGAGCATGGGCAACAAGCCGTTAAACCTCTAGGTGTCCCTAGTAGGAGGAGTGTTGTCTCCTGAGGGTTTTCAGCGGATACTACCCACAAAATCCGGTCAAGCTAGTTTTGTAAAATAACTAAGATTCAAACCCTAACGTTTTGTTTCAGAAAATAACAATTCTATTATCCTAAGTCTAGACTATCGAACCTTTATTTTTCACACCTCGCTTCTTATTTAACTACAGATTTTATATGTCTTTACGTGCAGTGCAAATAGTGTCGTTAAGTTTCCAGAAGGATCGATTTACGTCATCATGTCACACAATAAAGCCCAGATAAAAATTTTGAAAGGATCACATAAGTTTTATAAAGAGTTAAGCATTTTTCAAGTTTCGTTTTCCAGTAAGGTTTCAACTTTAGAATTTCTATCTTCCTTAACAGGAAACTAGTCTTATATTTCACTCCACCTTTTTCTTGTTTTCATTTCATACACACCTTTGTGAACGTACAATAGTCTTTATCATAGAATAAAACCTTCATATCTCCGCTAAATTTTTTATAAAAGCCTGTCTTTTATCAAGATTATTCTCACACAAAGAACCGTTAGGAATTTTAACTCGGAGAGAACACTTGCTTGACTTTGTTTTAATCTGGACTTTCTAGGCTTCTTAGCAAGCTTTGGGCCAATGCACCCAAACCAGTTGGCTTTAGGGCATTAGGTGTAGAAACACCCCAGCGGACTTAATTACTCAAGTTACCTAGGTCCAAAAACAAAAGACAGTTTGGCGTGAAAATCATGATGATTTAATACGAACGGAGACATAACCGGCAGTTCAATTATTTTTTTGGATAAAAGACGTGTTTAGTGGGTTCGGTGTATAATCATTCCAATCAAGTTTCAGATGGGTTATTTTTCAGACTTAGTTCCAATTAAGGCATCAATAACATTCCTTCATATTCACTTCACTTCATAAACTATTCTTGACATTACTTATTTCCGAACAAACCTATTTGATCCTCAGAAAATCATTTATCCATTTAAAAGTTTTTAGACATAAAAAGACTTGTCATCTAATTTCCAAAACTCACGACACGTGTAGTGTGATGTAAAGACGTATATCAGCTATAGTTAACTTCAAAGGAGAGTTATCTTTCAGGTTTTCAAAATCTAAACATAAGATTTAGTTATTCTTATCTCATCAAACAAAACCGTCGAAATGTTGAATCAGAGTCCTCCCACTAGCTAACTTGACAAAAAAGTTTTTATGTTTTTAGAAAATTTTCAGATTTTTATGGATTTTATGGATTTTAATATGCAGATGCAAAATATACATATGAATGCGAAGGTTAGAAATGCGTACCGAGCGTACTCCCAAACTTAAACTGGACAGTGTCCTCACTGTCATTGCATGAAGAGATCATTTGAAGGGTCAAAATTGTCGGTTAGATATACACAAAATTTTTATTTTTATTAATATTTTTTTTGTGTTTTTGGTTTTAAGAAAAAGAAAAAGAAAAAGAATATCCACAAAAATGTACAAAATGGTATATACATACCCCCAAACTTATTTGGAACAGTGTCCACTTGTTCTTGGCTGGATAACCGAAGTTTGGAGGTAGGCAGAGGAAGATTATGCAGGGTAAACCGGCTCCTGTAAGAACAGGAGCTTCTCTGATGGTTCGGCGCTAAGGTACGGTTTAAGTCGGTGTCCGTTCACTTTAAAAAATGAACCGTCCTTCGGATTCTCCAAATCCACAGCGCCCTGCGGATACACATTCCGCACAAAATATGGCCCCTTCCAGCGAGATCTGAGCTTTCCTAGATGGAAGTGTAGTCGGGTGTCGTAAAGCAATACCTGTTGACCAGGTACGAAAGTTTTGCGCAAAAGGTGTTTATCGTGAAACACCTTCGTTCGGTTCTTAACGACAACCGCGTTATCGTAAGCCTCATCCCTAAGCTCGCTCAATTCGTTCAACTGCAGCTTCCGATGGCTGCCCGCATTTTCGAGAGACAGATTCAACTCCTTTATCGCCCAAAATGCGCGATGCTCTATTTCGACAGGTAGGTGGCACGCTTTTCCGTACACAAGCCGATAGGGAGACATGCCAAGGTCGGTCTTATAAGCGGTTCGAAATGCCCAAAGGGCATCAATGAGTTTAAGCGACCAATCCTTACGGTTCTTAGAAACCATATTCTCCAGTATCTGCTTGATTTGCCAATTTGAAACTTCGACCTGCCCGCAGGTTTAGGGGTGGTAGGGCATAGAGAGCTTACGATTAATGGAATATTTCCGCATCAAGGTCTCGAAAGTCTTGTTGCAGAAATGACTTCCATTGTCGCTAATGATCGCTCGGGGGTGCCCAAAACGGGAGAAAATGTTTTCTTTAAGAAACCTAACGACAATCTTATTGTCGTTAGTCCGGCTGGGCACAGCCTCGACCCATTTAGAGACGTAATCAACAGCGAGAAGAATGTACAAGTTCCCGAAAGAGCTGGGAAACGGCCCCATGAAATCTATCCCCCAAACGTCGAAAATCTCCACAACCAAGATCGGTTGGAGCGGCATCTCGTTCCTCCGGGATATCCGGCCCAAGTATTGGCATCGGGAGCAAGTCTTGCAATAGTCATGAGCGTCTTTGAAGAGTTGTGGCCAGTAGAAACCACATTGCAAGATTTTCTCAGCTGTCTTTCTGGGGCCAAAATGCCCGCCACATGCTTGATCGTGGCAAAATGACAGCACACTCTTGAATTCCTCGTCAGGGACACACCGACGAATAATCTGGTCGGGACAGTACTTGAACAAATAGGGTTCGTCCCAGTAAAAGTGTTTTACTTGGGATAAGAAGCGAAGTCTGTCCTGACTTGACCATTCAGTCGGTAGTAATCCCGTGGCCAAATAGTTCACAATATCTGCTAACCAGGGTTCGCAAGATACTGCCAAGAGCTGTTCATCCGGGAAAACGTCATTGATCGGAATTGGAAGCGAAGGCGAAGAAGGAAGTCGTGAGAGATGGTCGGCAACTACGTTTTCACATCCTCGTTTGTCCTTAATGACAAGATCAAACTCTTGAAGCAAGAGGATCCAACGTATTAACCGAGATTTTGCATCTTTCTTCGCAAAAAGATGGCGCAGAGCAGAATGGTCTGTGTAGACAATGACTGGAGAGCCGATGAGGTAGGGCCTGAACTTTTCTAAAGCAAATACAACAGCCAAGAATTCCTTCTCAGTTGTTGTATAATTGAGTTGGGCGTCGTTCAGGGTTCGGCTCGCATAATAGATTACGTGTGGCATCTTGTTGATGTGTTGTCCAAGGACAGCACCAATGGCAAAGTCGGATGCATCGCACATAATCTCAAATGGATGCGTCCAGTCAGGCGAAGAAAGAACGGGAGCAGAGGTGAGTGAGCTTTTCAATGACTCGAATGCAGTCACACAGCTCGAGTTGAAGTCGAATGGCGTATCCTTGGCCAGCAAAAGAGTCAAGGGCCTAGCAATCTTGCTAAAGTCCTTGATGAACCGTCTATAGAAACCGGCATGGCCAAGGAAGGCTCGGATATCTCTGACGCATCGGGGAGGAGGGAGATTGGAAATGACCTCAATCTTCGCTTTGTCGACCTCTATACCATTTTGCGAGATGATATGTCCTAAGACAATACCTTCGCGCACCATGAAGTGGCACTTCTCCCAATTCAAAGTGAGATTCTTGTCCTTACATCGGGTAAGGACAGCGTCAAGATGCAGCAAACACTCGTTGAAGGAATCGCCGAAGATGGAGAAATCGTCCATGAAGATCTCCAGAAATTTTTCCACCATGTCTGAGAAAATTCCCATCATACACCGCTGGAAGGTAGCGGGCGCATTGCATAACCCAAAGGGCATGCGACGATATGCAAACGTGCCAAAAGGACAAGTGAAAGTGGTCTTGTCCTAGTCTTTTTCGGCGATGGGAATTTGATTATAGCCAGAGTAGCCATCAAGAAAGCAGTAGTACTCGTGTCCGGCCAATCGTTCAAGCATTTGGTCAATGAAAGGTAGCGGAAAGTGGTCCTTCCGCGTTGCGGCGTTGAGTTTTCTGTAATCAATGCATACTCGCCACCCAGTTTGGGTGCGAGTAGGGATTAACTCGTTCGCCTTGTTAGTGATGACCGTTATACCTGATTTCTTGGGGACAACGTGAATGGGGCTAACCCACTGGCTATCAGAGATAGGGTAAATGATACCACTATCCAGACATTTTACAATCTCCTTCTTCACAGCCTCTTTCATGACTGGATTGAGACGTCTTTGTGGATCCCGGGCTGGTTTGGCTTCATCCATCAGATGAATGTGATGTTCAACGATCAGGGGACTAATCCCCTTAATGTCCGCCATGGACCAGCCAAAAGCTTGCCTGTTACTGTGCAAGACCGCGAGAAAGGCTTTCTCTTGCTCTGGAGCTAGAGAAGACGAGATGATGACAGGGAGGGTCTCGTTCTCACCTAAGTAAGCATACTTAAGGTGAGACGGCAAAGGCTTGAGTTCGAGCGTCGGAGGTGAAACGATTGAAGGCAAGATTGGTGCAGAGGTCTCGAACTCAAAGGACTCCAGCAAAGGTTCAAAACGAGTGTAAGCGACCGAGTCGGATGGTTCAGGTAACTCATCCTGAAATTCGAAGGATTCAAACTCGGGTTGCGAGCGGCTAAGATCGTTCAAGAACGTGAAACACTCGTAGTCGTTGTCGGGCGCAGAAACAGCAGCAGGTTCGAGGAGGAACGCACTAGTGGCGTTAAGGTTAGCATGATCGAACAGAAACTCCTCGAAATCACACTCTTCAGGGGTGATCTCCTGGATCGAGCAGACGTCCAGTATATGAGCATTAGGTTCGGAGGGCTGATTCCCCAACCTAAAAATGTTGAGTTCAATTGTCATGTTTCCAAAAGAGAGGTTCATCGAACCATTGCGATAATTGATCACAGCATTTGAGGTTGCAAGGAATGGGCGGCCGAGTATCACCGGAATTTGATTCCGGGGGTTAGCTACAGGCTGTGTGTCTAATACAATGAAGTCAACGGGGAATATGAAGTCCCCGACTTTGATTAACACATCCTCTAGCTCACCCCTAGGATGGGTGATCGATCGGTCGGCCATTTGGAGAGTACAGTGTGTGGGTTTCAGCTCTCCTATGCCTAATTGCTCGTATACTGAGTACGGAAGCAGGTTAAGACTGGCACCAAGATCTAATAGTGCGCGGTTGATGTTCTTATCCCCAATGGTAATAGAAATCGTAGGACAGCCAGGGTCCTTCCATTTTTGTGGTAAAGATTGGGTAAGAGCATCACTCACAGCACTAGCCAAGAAAACTTTCTTTGGTACCTGAGACTTCCTCTTTTTCGTGCACAAGTCCTTTAAGATTTTCGCGTAGGATGGGACTTGTTGGACGGCATCTAAAAGAGGAATGTTAATGTTAACCTGCTTAAATAACTCCAGAATCTTCTCCATTTGAGGATTTTGTTTATTAGACCTCAACCGGTTTGGAAATGGGACGTTTTTAAAATTGGTTGAGTCTAATGCTTGTGGAGGAGATTGTGGAGTTGGAACGGATCCTAGAACAGGTGTTTTCGTGGAGTGAGAAGTGGGTCCGTTCAGAGCAGAAGAAGAAGAAGAAGGAGAGCCTTTTGAAGAATGGAGAATAGGCTCAGAAGACGAACAAGCAGGAGAAGAAGAAGAAGACGAAGCGGCCGGGGTGTCATCGTTGATCCGTGTGCCAATGTTGTTTTGCAGCATCCTTCACGATCTCAATGTGGTCACGGCACTCACATTATGGTTCTGTTGTTCAAGAGCAACATGTACATTCTGTGGGTGACCGGGATTTGGGAGTGGCTGGGACGGGAGCTTCCCCTTCTCTCGCTCGCTTAAGGCCGCATTCAGCTGTGCAATCTGGGCCTCGATGGTCTTGATGCTTTGCCCGTGAGCGGCAGTGTGTTGCACTAAGGACTGAATGGAAGACTGGATGTTGGCAGTGGATTGTGTCGATTGTTTAACGAACGCCTCCAGACTTCGTTCGAGCGAGGAAACCTTATCGTTGTTTGACGGAACAAAGTTGTTTTGGGGAAAAGAATTGTTGGGTGCAAAGTTGTTCGTCTGATTTTGAAAAGGTTGGGGTTGGAAGGGCTGCTGAAATTGATGTTGAGTTTGTTGTTGCGCTTGTTGTTGCGGCGGAGGGGGCCTTTGGAAATTGTTGCCTTGGAATTGATTCTGATTCTGATTCCAGGCGAAATTGGGGTGGTTCCTCCAACCGGGATTGTAGGTGGAAGAGTATGGATCATTCCTCGGTCTTTGCTGAAATGCAGCATTAACCTGATCCTGTCCTTGCGATGGTGGATTGTAAGGACACTCTTCGGTTAAGTGAGAAGGATCGGAACAACAGGCGCAAATGGTGCGAAGGGGGAGAACAGGGGTAGGAGCAGGAGAAGAGAATTTGCTCTCTATCGCTTCAAGCTTTCTCGTTATCGCAGCCATTTCAGCTTTCATCGCAATAGAGACGTCAAGTTGGTGAATTCCTACCCTAGACTGACCGGTAGAAGTGGAGGTAGAAGAAGAAGAAGTCGGTCTGGTGCTCTCCCATTGTAGCGTTTGCTCCGCAAGGTCGTCAAAGAATTGCCACGCTTCCTCGTCAGATTTTGATGGGAAGTGGCCCTGACAGATGGTTTCCAACAACTGCTTCGTTGCTGGGTTCAGGCCCTCGTATAAGGTTTGGCAAAGTTGCCATTTCTCTATACCGTGGTGAGGACACTGAACAAGAAGGTCTTTCTACCGGTCAAAGCACTTCCAGAAGGGTTCAGAAGGAAGCTGAGAGAATTGGTTGATTTCATTGCGAATCCTTGCGGTTTTATGATTCGGATGGAACTTTTTGAGAAACGCTTTAACAAACTCGTCCCAACTGGTTATGGAGTGGGAAGCGGTGCTATACAGCCATTTTTCAGCAAGATCGCATAAAGTGAACGGAATGACCCGTAGACGTATAGCATCGTCCGACAGTTGGGTAGTTTTCATCATGGCACAAACGTTTTGAAATTTATTGATGAAGATATAGGCATCTTCAGATTCAAGCCCATGAAATCGTGGAAGCATGTTGATGAAGTGGGGCTTAATTTCAAAATTATCCCCATTGGCCGGTGGAAGAGAAAGGCAGGTGGGAAGTGCAGAACGGGTGGGATAGAAACGATCCTAAAGCGCGATTCGCTGTGGCGCTACAACAGGCGGTGGTGGTGGGTTATTGGTCTCCGTAGGAGGTGGAGCCAATCCAGGGGTAGTCAAAGAGATGTTCGGATTAAATCCTGACATCACGGAAGAAGAGGTTGGTGATGGTGAAGGTGAAGATGTATGAACAGAATTCCGGTCAACGTCGGAGTTGGCCGGCAAAGGTAAAGGTGAAAGAGGAGTGGACGGAGTTTCGACGTCTGAGTCGATCGCGTAGTCGGTAGCGACTAACGTAACGCGGACTAGACGGGCGCTAGTGTCCCGAGTCCAAGCGGACATACACTAAACGAGTTTAGTATAGTCAAAGCAGAGAAGGTGAGGGTAAGAAAACGTCAATGGAGAAAGGCGATGGGTGGTGGGTGAAAATGGATTTTGGCGACAAAGGGCAAGTTTTTATAAAAGTTTTTGATTTTTTTCTTTTTTTAATTTTATTTTATTTTTAGAAAGATCTTTACAGAAATATGTACGGACTTACGGCTTTAAGCAATCACAAACAAGATATGCACAATCACACCTAGATCTAGGGTCACCTAGGTCTGCTAGACAGCTCCTAACTGTTCCAGAGGGCTAGAAATAGGACCTCAAACTGCCTCTTCTCCGTCAATTGCGACCAGGTAAGTGCCAGGTAAGTGGGAGGTTGTCCAACGCTTTCGCGAAGTTCCTTAATTAAATAACCACTTGCCTTCGACACACTTGCCTAGACACCGCAAAAGTCAGATAGGATAAACGGCCGATGCCTGTAACTAGTCCTCTGTCCTATTGAGTGTGAAGTCCGTAGGGCTGAGTCTAGTATTTTTTAATTTAACAATGGTCAATGCATATGCTTTTTGTGATTTCTGGGGTCCTGGGAAGGGTGATGAAATCCCCACCCAATCTGAATTGGTTTCACGCCCTTTAAGTCCGTATTAATGAATGCAAAGCGGTAACAAATCAACTGCAAACAATTTTTTTATTTTTAGCGCGGCGCAAAGAATCCTGCACAAGAACAGTTTATTGGAAGGGGGAAGAGAATTTGCGCAAAGAATGCTGCAGAAAACACAGTTTATTGGAGTCCAGAGGAGTGGGGAAGAAGCAAGGAACACTTACAGAGATTTTGAGATGCAGAGGGCACCAAGTGGCCGCGGTTCCGTGGCCTAAGCTTGCATATGCCGCGGTTCCGCGGCAAGACAGTGGAGTTGGGGCTCTGGAATTCTGGTGTGTGCTGCCTTGGTTGTCCTCTGCTTGTCTGGATTTGTTGAATCTTGATTTGATCACTGTATCTGCTCCAGATTTTTACAGTAGACTGTTTGCTTCGTTTTGATCCGTCGCGGTGTGGCCGCGAAATATGGGTCTATCTTCCCACGTCTTTGGCACTGAATTTGAACTTTGAATATCCCACGTCTTTGGCACTGAACTCGAATTCCGTATTATCCTGCACACTTGCACAAAAACTAATCAAAAATAACAAAATGGTTTTTTTACAATGTATATTTTTTTGTTTTGTTTTTCGGTTAGATTTATATTCACAAGTTAACCCGAAATTACACAAAGAAATAAACTACCGTCTCCCCGGCAACGGCGCCATTTGATTGTTACAGATTCTGCGTGTTCAAGTTTAGTTAATTACCGCAATCAAAACGGTTTCACTTGTAGCTAGCCGGTTGAGTACGGGTCGTCCGCAGGGAGATGGGAATCTTTTTCTATGTGCTTTAACGAGTTAAGTCCAATTTTCCAGATTTGTTTGTGATTATCTAAGTGTTAAAATGATATGTAAAGAGAGCTTGTTAGGGTTAGGATTAGGTTAGTTTGAGTTAGGAGTCGCTCACTTCTTTCGTTACCACTCTTAATATCGGTGTTACGGTAATCGGCAACAACGGGGATTAGCACGACTAGGAAGGAACTTGCGAGTATAAGCTAGGCTTTCCAACGCTTAAGTTCTTCCTTTTGGTGCTTGTCCGTCCGTTCTTGGCTCTTAGCCATAACCTCCGGTTAATTCAACCACAACCGGTCTCACTACGGAATCACCGCTATCATGTAGGATAGGGTGCCGAAAGGAGCGGATTGTGGTTCAATTAACGGGAGTCGATTTAAGATGTTGGGCAAGGAAAGTGAGAGAGATTTCCTTCTCTCAAACTTCCCTTATCCTACCCTAACAAGTATGGAAACTACTCACACATCATAACGAAAAGAAAAGAAAACAAAAGAGGAAGATAGAAAGAAGGAGATTAGAAGATAACAACTAGCTATTTGCGACCTCACCTCGGCAAGGATCAAGCGTAAGCATCATGGTTGTTTTTAAGGATAAAGGAAAAGGGACAAGAAAGAAACAATAAGAAATAACAACAACTAAGTTAACAAATGAAAATTACAAGCATTTAACATAAGAGCAAGACAAGTATGATAATAAAATGAACTTTTTTATTCATCATTCTTCACTCACAAAAGCTCACTACAAGTTTTTCAATGGAGAAGAGATGAGACGAGGAAGAAGAACAAATATTCTAAAACCTAGAAAATACAAGATTATGCACCCTTGGCTTCACAAGGTTCTGGGCTATTTATAGGCTGGAAAATGAAAACCTAGGGCAACATTCAGAACTAAAGTGAAATGACCAATCTACCCATAAAAATTGGTCAACTGCCGCCACTATACGGCCGCGGTTCCGCGGCCTAAGCCTGCTATTGCCGCGGAACCGCGGCACTTTAGAGGAATTGGGTCTTCATTTTTTGGTGGCATTTCCTGGTTTGCTGTGCCCTTTATTCTGGTATATGTATTTTCTCAGATTTTCTTCACGATTTTTCCAGAATTTCTGTTGAGCAAAAGGTGATTTGATGTGGATCTTTTTGTCATGATTTCCTCGAGCTCCGTGTAGATTTCTTGGATCTTGTGTTGCCATTGAGCCTTGTGCATGAAAACGACATTGATTTGCCATTTTGTCTCTTAAACTGGTGTGTGGCAACAGACGGATAAAGAGCGGAGATCCGTGTTTTATCTGTGGTTGGCAGGAACCCGGGTTATTGTCGTGTTTTTCCATGAATTTCACCGTTTTAGAGCCGAGAACCTGTATCCTGCAATTGACTAGCAAATACGGTTCAAGAGTACCTACCGATATGCAATGTGATAAAAATTGGGCGGTATGAAAATGCAAAAATCTGATATGAACAGGCCGGGATGATGTTACAGCCGGAACCTCCAGCTGAAGACCCCCCCGATTATCATTGAAGATGATAGAGGGGAGACATCGAACCCTCTTCCGGTTCTTTCAGCAGCCAAGGAGGAGACCATCTCTAAGGCCGCTCTGGATGATTACATTGCTCAGCAAATACGAGCTCATCAGGCGAGCGAAACGACCGGGCAGATCGTTAAGACTGGACGACCCTATCCTGGCTGGTATGATCAAATAAGGTATCCGCCGGAATATACGATCCCCAAATTCCACGTATATAAGGGAACGGGAAATCCGCATCAGCACGTCACTCAATTCAGAGCCTTGTGCAGCAACACTGGAGGTGATGATAAACTTCCGCTCCGTCAGTTTGTTGGCAGCTTGTCGTAGACGGCGTTCGAGTGGTATTCTGAACTTCCAAATGACTCTATCAAGACATTTGCCGAGATGGAGCTGCTGTTTACACAGAGATTCGCAAGCGCTAGCGAACGCACCCCAATCACGGCGTTGATCAATGCCAGGGTGAAGCCGGGAGAAACTTGGGTTCAATACGCAATACGATGGCGGAATTTATGGTCGAAATGCGAGCAGCGTATCGAAGAAGCGCCTGCAGTGGGCATGTTTGTGGGCACTCTTGACCCTCAAGCGACCATCTCCCAATTTATGATGTTTTTCAAGCCCACCACCTTCCAAGCCCTGATTGACAAACTGGCTCAAATGGACCAGATGGGCCACAGGCCTTCTCCTTCAAAGCCGGAGCCACGGAATGAAAAGGGCAAAGGGAAAGCGACCTTCGTCGCAAATACTCAACAGCAGCCCAGTGGCCCAAAACTAACTGATCGCCTGGACGAGAGACGACAATTCTATAATGAGAAAATAAAGCGCCCTTATTCGTTTCCCCGGGACAAAATGAGGAGATTGTTCGAGCTGGCAATGCACAACAGGCTCATTAATTTGCCAAATCCAAAACGCCCGTTGCAACCCGGTGAGGCTAATAATCCCAATTATTGCCCCTATCACCAAGCAATCGGCCATCCGATTGAAGATTGCTTCGTCTTTAAACGCTGGATTGAAGATCAATACCAACAGGGCAAATTCGCCCTGTCCGAGAAATGGAAAGTAAGCCCGCCTCAACTGCATACTCTTAAAAGGACGGACACACCGGGGGCATCGTGCTCTTTTGTTGAAGAAGCTCCATGGGAGGTCGTTCTTTCAGCCAAAACGAAAAGAATGCTGAAAGATCTCCAAACATGCCCGGCAATCAGGTGGAAAAATCCACTGGAGCCCGAGATCATCGAGGGAATGCTGAAACCGCGCCTGACTCCAAAAATCAGTGGTGATAGTCAAAGCGCTCACACCTAGCCGTCGAAGTCTTCGAAGAAGAAGAAAAAGACCAAAAAGCCCGTGAAGCCTGATGACAAGTGCACAGGCCTGCAAAAACATATTGACGCGCTGGAAGAATATAACCAGAAGGCGCAGACCCCAGTCACACTCCAAGAATTTCTCAGCCATGTCCTTAAGGACGGAGATGATGACAATGGAGAAGACTCGTCGGATGAACCTGAGGATTATGTGGCAAGCTGCCATGTGATCTCTCACTCGTCGATAGACGAGGAAGAATCTCCTGACGCAGAGAAACCGGGGGCAAATCCTGAGCCGGAACTTCTAGGACCATCAGATGAAATGATTGACGCATTCCTGAACGAAGCACTTCTAAAAAGCAAAGCTAATCAAGAGCACGAAATGGCCATATTTGAAAAGGCCAAACGCCGGCGACTGGATGAAAGAGTTGAAGCACTCCCACCAGATCAAAGTACATCCGCCGTAAATAAAAGCAGGTTCAAGACGAGGAAAAGGTTCGCCAAAGCCATATTGATGGGAATGAAGCTGCCACCCTTCGAAGGAAACACTTCTGATGAAATACACCTTAATGAAGAGGATGTGCATTCTAATTACTGTTTATATCATCGGAGGATTGCGCACCCTACCAAGAATGCAACGCCTTTAAAAATTGGTGGCAAGGGTATGTCGCTCACAGGCAACACTTCAAGAGGATGAAGCGTGAAGCTCGTCGACGGCGGAAAAGCACGATAGATGAGCGTAAAAGAACTGTCGGCAACTGTCATATGGTTGACTATGGGAGATCGCAAGTTCTGACCTTCGGGAGCGACTCTGACGAAGAAATGACTCTCGGCCCTCTCTTCAAAGAATCCACCTCAGGAAAAGAGGAAGAACCGAAGAGCTGTGAGAACATTCAGCTGCGCAATCGCACATTGCCTGAAAGGAATCTCGGACCCGTAAACAGGGGGTCGAACAAAAAAGATAAGGGAAAAGAAAAGGTCCCTGAGGATATCATCCTCGATGACCAAGCCGTCGAAGAGCTGACAGCCAAGGATCCGCCTAAGAAAAGTAAGATAGATTACAACGTTCTGGCATATCTGAGGAAGATACCCTCACAGCTAAGCATTCTCGACGCCCTTCTATTATCCAAAAAGGCGAGAGATTCTTTGATCATGGCACTACAAGAGCCCGAGCAATTCCAAGCTTTTCTCGCCGAAGAAAAGATGAAAGACGAGTTAGAAGAAGTGCACACAGCCGATATCACCTTCGGCGATGAAGATCTCTTCCTCGGGACGTGCGAGCATAACCGTCCCCTTTATGTCTCCGGATACTGTCATGATATCAAGATAGGCAAAATCCTGGTTGACAATGCGTCCTCCGTCAATCTCCTCAATGTAAGAGTGTTGAAGGAAATCTGCATGAGCGTTCAGCACCTCGCTCGTGATAAAATTACCATCTCCGGGTTTGACTCGCAGTCGTCACGGACGTCCGGGTCTGTAATATTGACACTACGCTTTAGGTTGCTTGTCACGGACATCAAGTTTCATGTCATTGACGCCAAGACTTGCTACAACGCTTTGCTCGGCAGGCCTTGGTTACACGAGTACAATATCATCCCTTCTACACAACATCAGTGTATGAAGTATTTCAAGGATAGTCTTGAGTATACTGTGACAAGGGAACTAAACCCATTCTCCGTGAATGAAGTCCGAAAGTACGAAAATGCAAAATACTTCTTACCAGATTTCGAGGACACGGAAAGATGTCACAAATCGAAGAACAAAGCTATCATCACTATTCCGGTCTTCGGGAGTGATACCGAGGAGGAAGAAGAAATAGTTTATTCAGGGCCGCCCTAATGCAACAAGCCGGGATCATCCACCCCTATGTTGATCTTCGGCAGCGACTCGGAAGATGAGGTCAATGCTGTATTTTCCATTCGGCCATCAATACAAGCCTTCGCTGGCGATGATCGGAGTTTGCAAATTGCCATGGTTCTGCAAAAGCATTACAAAGAACTTGACGCCCTTGATACCTGTAGGGTGCAAGAACTGCAGACATTCTACGTTCCTCCCAGGCGAAGAGATGAAAAGGCGATCCTCCTTTATCAATCCACGGAAACCAAAGTGGAAAAAGAGATTTGGCATTGTGCCGATTCTACATTTGACAGGCTCCAGCCCATCCGTCTGCCCAGATATTACATAGTAGGATTAAGAAGGCTGTTGAGGCGCCAAGGCGTACCTTTCAAACAGACTGCTCGACAAGCTCAGTTCTACAACAAGATCTGGGACGTCCCCGGAACTCAGCAAAAATTGCCCAACGGGAGAATGGAAACGATCGGGCTTGGATATGTTCAATCCAAGAGACGGGAACGATTCCATGACTGCTGTGTTATACATGACTTTGATGAAGAAGAAGATGTTCTGTTAAAAGACGCTAACCCTGAACTGAAACGAGGTCCCGCCATCAAAACACTAAGTCTGTCGTTTGAAAAACAGATGGACAAGCTAATAAGGGAAGCGGGTCAGAAGGTCCGGGACGACCATAGCCGCGAAATGGCCATTTACGAGAAAGTCAGAACGCAGCGCCTCCTTCAACAGGCCACGGAGAATGACAATCCTTCTCGTCGCCAACCTGTCATGCAAAAGACCCGGCGCAGAGGCAAAAATAAACCAAAGGATGAAAAAAAAATGTTCGACAGCAGCATAGCGGGTCTAAGAAGCCTCGCGATCAAGAATCAAGCAGCCGGGATCCGTCTCTTGTAAAGAAGATGGGTCGAGAATATTCTTTTCTCCAAGACAAGACAAAGAAGATATTCAATCTTGTCGTAAAATATCAGATGATTAGCCTCCCGGAGTCCAAGCACCCCGAGCAAGAAGGCGAAGTCTCTCACCCGGATTATTGCTCTTATCACCGAGCGATAGGACATCCTCTCGAAGACTGTTTCATATTCAAAGACTGGGTAGAAGACCAGTATCAGCAAGGCAAGTTCGCTTTATCCAGCAGTTGGAGGGTAACACTGCCGCAGAAGCATGAACTGAAAGCCACGTATGCAGCGAGAGTAGAACCAGACCAACATCGGTCTTGGAAGCGATCTCGCACCTGTCACGTGATAACGATGTCAGGAGAAAGAATATGCAAAGATATGGATGATCTCCCCTGGTGCTTCGAAAATGATGATAACGAAGTGATCTTCGAGTTTCCAACGGCGCTAAAAGAGCTGGAAGATGGGATACATACTACTGCAGATGACCTCAGAAAAATTGACTTGGGGACGGCAAACGACCCACGGCCGACGTTCGTCAGTGAACTGTTGTCTGAAGAAAGGGTGGCTACGCTTAAAGACGTGCTCATGTGGTATAGAGACTGCTTCGCATGGAACTATTCTGAGATGCCGGGACTAGATCCAGAGATTGCTGTGCACAAATTGGCGATTTCTCCAGACATCAAGCCGATCAAATAAGCACCGAGAAGAATGCGGCTCGAGCTTAAGATGAGCATCAATGCCGAGGTCAAGAAGCTAATCGAGTCCGGCTTCATCCAAGAAGTTCAATACCCTGACTGGATTGCCAACATCGTCCCAGTGATGAAGAAAAATGGGACGGTGCGCATATGTGTGGACTTTCGGGATCTCAACAAAGCTTGCCCAAGAAACGACTTTCCAGTACCGGTCACTGAGCTGATGATAGATAATACGTCCACTCACGAAGTTTTCTCCTTCATGGACGGCTCGTCAGGATACAATCAGATAAAGATGCATCCCGAGGACCAGAAGCATACCGCTTTCTGGATCCCTTTGGGCATATTCTGCTACAAGGTGATGCCTTTTGGTCTAAAGAATGCTGGTGCCACCTATCAGAAGGCCATGACGAAGATTTTCGATGATCTCATACATGAAATCGTCGAATGCTATATCGACGACCTCGTAGTTAAAAGCAAATCATACGAGGAACATTTAGAGCATCTGAAGATCATGTTCCAGCGCCTTCGGAAATACAACTTGAAGATGAACCCTCTCAAACGCGCGTTCGGAGTTTCCTCGGGCAAGTTCCTAGGATTCGTCGTCCGACACCGAGGCATTGAGATAGACCCGTATAAGATCAAGACGATCATGGAAATGCCTCCGCCCAGGACTCTCAAGCAGTTGCGGTCTCTCCAAGGAAAGCTCGCGTATATCCGACGATTCATAGCCAATCTCTCAGGCAAGTACCGTCCTTATAGTCACCTAATGAAGAAGGGAACCCCATTCGTCTGGGATCACAAATGCCAAAGCGCACTGGACGAAATCAAGCAATACCTGCAGAATCCGCCGGTGCTGACTGCTCCGGTCAAGGGAAAACCTCTCATTCTATATACAACCGCCCTTGAGGGTTCCTTAGACGTGCTATGGGCACAAGAGAATGACCAAGGGAAGGAGAGAGCTCTCTACTATTTGAGTCGAGTTCTCCTGGGGGCAGAAAGCAATTACTCCCCCATAGAAAAACACTGTCTAGCATTGATCTTCGCGGTAATGAAGCTCAGACATTATACGTTGGAACATGAGGTCCATCTCATATCGAAGGTGGATCCTCTAAAATATTTGATATTGAAGGCTATATTAACAAGACGGCTCGCTAAATGGGCCCTCCTCTGGATGGAGTTCTCGATAACTTATCGTCCTCTCAAGGCAGTGAAAGGCCAAGCCATCGCTGACTTCCTCGCTGAGCATCCGATACCTCCCGATTCTCCTTTGAACTGCGAATTGCCCGATGAGCACGCGTTTGACACGAGCGACTGGAAAGAAGAGAGAGTGATACCCGGTGGAAACTCTATTTCGATGGAGTATCTTCCATGAAGAAGCGCAAACAAAGCACTCCCATAATCAAATCAGGGGTAGGCCACATCTTCGTGACTCCACAAGGAGAGATAATGCGCTTTGCCTTCTCGTTAACAGAGCCAAGGACGAACAACGAAGCCGAATATAAAGCTTTGATAGTAGGTCTTGAGATCGCTGTCGACATGGGAATCGAGAACCTCCTCATATACGGAGACTCCCAGCTGGTCGTTAGTCAAGTAAATGGCGACTATCAAACGTGCAAACCTGAGTTGGTAAAGTACGGCGAGAGAGTACAGCAACTACTGACTCAAATTCCTTCCTACACCCTGAAAAGCATACCGCGTGCGGAAAATAGCAAGGCGGATGCATTAGCCAAGCTCGCTAAAGAACTGGCCGACGAGAACCTCGATGACGTGAGGATCGTTGTGCAAAGCCGTCGGGTTCTTGCTCCGGCAGAAATATCTCCGGAGTCATCGGAAGAAAAGGGAGCTATCGAGCAAACAACCCTACAGATAAAAGATCAGGAAAAGGCTGAGAATTGGAGAGAAGTCTTTATAGACTACTTCAAATCCCGTTGAACACCTGAAGATGCGTCCTCAAGACATCATCTCATGAAACGAGCTCTGTCTTTCGCCTTCGTCAATGATACTCTGTATAAGAGATCATTTGATTCTCTGTGGCTAAGATGCCTGGGACCTGAAGAGGCAAAAAGAGTCATCCAAGAAACTCACGACGGACTATGCGGTTCTCACCAAGCCGGCCCAAAGATGAAATTGAAGATCAAAAGGATGTGATACTATTGGCCTACGATGATCCAAGACTGCTTCGAATACGCGAAGCAGTGCCACTCGTGCCAAATTCACGGGGACTTTATCCACCAGCATCCAAATCCACTACATCCGACGGTGGCTAGCTGGCCGTTCGAAATGTGGGGAACTAACATAATCGGGCCCATCGAACCAGCATTGTCCAGAGGACATCGGTTCATACTGGCAACAACCGATTACTTCTCCAAGTGGGCAGAAGCAATACCATTAAGAGAAGTGAAGACGGAGAATATCCTCCATTTCTTCAAGACACACATCATCTATCGGTTCGGCACTCCGCGACGGATTATCTCCGATAATGGGCCAACCTACAGAAGCCACAAAATCAGCCGCTTCGCACAACAGCATAACATAGACTGGAGATACTCTTCGGTCTATAATCCCCGAGCTAACGGTTTAGCTGAGGCTTTCAACAAGACCTTGACGAAGATCGTGAAAAAGATGGTGTCTTGAAATAAGAAGGACTGGTATGACAGACTGCATGAAGCTCTATGGACGTATCGAACTACGTTCAAAACAGCCACGAACACGACGCCGTATGCATTGGTATTCGACACAGAAGCGATACTCCCTCTAGAGATAGAGTTACCCTCTCTACGAATGGCAGTTCACTACGAGCTAATCGACGAAGAAAATGCTCACCTTCGGTTTGAGGAACTCGATGCCCTTGATGAAACCCGGCTCATAACGCAGCAAAACTTGGAGGCTTATAAAGCGAAGATGACGCGCTCATATGAAAGATTGACTAGGCCAAGAACATTCCGCCAAGGCGAACTCGTGTTAGTGGTCAAAAGACCTATGATCCCCAATCGTGCCAAGCGGGGGAAATTCGAGCCGAACTATGAAGGCCCGTATATCATAGACAAAGTTTACCAGGGTGGAGCCTACCTACTCGTGGACATGCATGGCGAAAGACCTTTCAGGCCAATAAACGGTCGCTTCCTGAAAAAATACTACGCCTAACGAGTCACGGCCTAGGTCAACGATAGATGACGACGCCTATGTCCGCTCGCTATCTTCCTAAGCCCAAATTCTATAAGTAGTAGCCGGCTTCCGGACCGAAACGTCCTTAAACTAACAATGGACCACTATGTCCTAAAACTGGCGACGGACCGAAACGTCCTTAAACTAATGATGGACCACTATGTCCTAAAACTGGCTATTGACCGAGACGTCGATAAACTACTATGGACCGCAGCATCCCAAGGCTGACACAATAAAAAATAAAAAATAAAAAAAACGGTATGTCCATAAGCAAAATGAGCACGGATGAAAACCCGAAAGGGCTCCGTGAGTAAAAACAGCAGGACTGCCGGCGAGTTTGTGAAAACCCGAAAGGGCACAATCTCGTTAAAAGACACTTGCAAGGTCCTCTCGACCCTGTAAGAAGAAACCACCTGCGTGAGATCCTTACGACTCACAAGGGAGCAACACACTTAGGGATCCCCACGATTCTTAAGGAGAAATTACACTTACGAGATCCTCACGACTCGTAAGGAGAATTCCCCTTTGAGATCCTCACGGCTCATAGGATTCGAAAGCCTTAAGCTATAGGGATCTGAACCTGTTCTTAAGCAGTTATACACCCTGATTTTGCCCTACAAGTGGTTCAATACTGACCCTTGTATACAATCCACGGGCGCGAATAAACATCTCCATGACAAAGTCCCACCCGTGACTGTGGATATGCTCATATGGCGAACAACCCTTATAAGTCCTCTCGACTTATAAGGAGAAAATACTCTTGTAAGATCCTTACGACTTATAAGAGACCATACACTTAAGACTCCTCACGATTCTTAAGGAGAAAACACACCTACGAGATCTTCACGACTTGTTGGGAGAAATACCTTTATAAGACCCTTACTGCTCATAAAGTTAAAAGCCTTAGTCGACAGGATCCTAACCCTATTTACTAAGCCACCTTTGTTCAATATCGACAAAGGCAAATGATGATTCGCTCCTAGCAATATCCCAGTTGTAGCGATGCTGATGCCTAAATCGGTATCAAATCCCAAATTCGCAGCGAAAAGCCAGCAATCCACAAATGCATATGAAATAGCCGAAATGATGGGGCAACTTGCAACAAAATCAGCAAGTAAAAATGTATGCATACAAAATAGCCGAAATGATTGGGCAACTCGCAATAAAAAGCAGCGAGTAAATAAAACAAATAGCCGAAATGATTGGGCAATCGCGACTTTCGCGATATAAAAGCTGAAATGATAGAGCATCGCAGAAAGAAAAAATATATAAAATGAAACTTTTTGCCCTACAGGTGAGATCACATCGATCCCTGTATACAATCCATGGGTACAAACAAAGAGGGAACCATACCTTCCCACCAGGCTCCATCCGAAAGAGAGCCAAGTCTCAACGGTTCACAAACAGCCTGGAGATCATCTCAACATTCGTCTCATTACAACAGACGCAACATCAGCAAATCGGAACCGCGGCAAAATTGCCGGTTCCATGACTCGGCGGTGCACAGACAACCGAGAGTCAACCCCCGACTCCGTGAAATGCGGATAAAGTCAACCTTTCCTGGTCCTTGCAGAACATGCCTAATGTCAATCCTGACCCTGTAGAAAGTATCCAGAGCGGATCCTGGTCCTTGCGGAACACGGCTTATGTCAATCCTGACCCCGTGGGAAGCATCCAGAGCAAATCCTGGTTTCGTGGAACACGGCCTATATCAATCCTGACCCCGTGGGAAGCGTCCAGAGCGGATCCTGGTCCTTACGGAACACGGCCTATATCAATCATGACCCCGTGAGAAGCATCCAGAGCAAATCCTGGTCACGTGGAACACGGCCTATGTCAATCCTGACCCCGTAGGAAGCGCACAGAGCAAATCCTGGTTTCGTGGAACACGGCCTATGTCAATCCCAACCCCGTGGGAAGCGTCCAGAGCAAATCCTAGTTTCGTGGAACATGGCCTATATCAATCCTGACCCCGTGGGAAGCATCCAGAACGGATCCTAGTCCTTACGGAACACGGCTTATGTCAATCCTGGCCCCGTGGGAAGCGTCCAGAGCAAATCCTGATCACGTGGAACACGGCCTATGTCAATCCTGACCACGTGGGAAGCTCCCAGAGCAAATCCTAGTTTCATGGAACACGGCCTATGTCAATCCTGACCGCGTGGGAAGCGTCCAGAGCGGATCCTGGTCCTTACGGAACACGGCTTATGTCAATCCTGACCCCGTGGGAAGTTTCCAGAGCGAATCCTGGTCACGTGGAACACGGCCTATTTCAATCCTGACCCCGTGGGAAGCGCCCAGAGCAAATCCTGGTTTCGTGGAACACGGCCTATGTCAATCCTGACCCCGTGGGAAGCGTCCAGAGCGGATCCTGGTCCTTGCAGAACACGGCTTATGTCAATCCTGACCCCGTGGGAAGCGTCCAGAGCGAATCTTGGTCTAGTGGAACACGGCCTATGTCAATCCTGACCCCGTGGGAAGCGTCCAGAGCGAATCTTGGTCATGTGGAATACGGCCTATGTCAATCCTGACCCCGTGGGAAGCGTCCAGAGCAAATCCTGGTTTCGTGGAACATGGCCTATGTCAATCCTGACCCCGTAGGAAGCGTCCAGAGCGGATCTTGGTCCTTGCGGAACACGGTTTATGTCAATCCTGACCCCGTGGGAAGCATCCAGAGTGAATCTTGGTCTAGTGGAACACGGCCTATGTCAATCCTGACCCTGTGGGAAGCATCCAGAGCAAATCCTGGTTTCGTGGAACACGACTTATGTCAATCCTGACCCCGTGGGAAGCGTCCAAAGCGGATCCTGGTCCTTGCGGAACACAGCTTATGTCAATCCTGACCCCGTGGAAAGCGTCCAGAGCGGAACCTGGTCCTTGCGGAACACGGCTTATGTCAATCCTGACCCCGTGAGAAGCATCCAGAGCAAATCCTGGTCCCATAGAACACGGTTAAAGTCAATTTTTACCCCGTGGGAAATGGCCAGAGCAACCTCCTAACTCCGTGAAATACGGATAAAGTCAACCCCAGACTCCGTGAAATGCGGATAATGTCAACCTCATCCAACACTTACAGGTCCTCTCAACGTGTAAGGAAAAAAATTCTCTTGTGAGATCCTTACGACTCTCAAGAGAAAACGCACTTAGGAATCCTCACGATTCTTAAGGAGAAATTACACCTGCGGGATCCCCTCGACCGGTAGGGAGAAAATTCTTTATGAGACCCTCACGGCTCATAAAGTTGAAAAGTCTTAGGAGACAGATCCTAACTCTGTCTCCTAAGCCATCGTTGCTTCGTAGAGAGGCCAAGGTAGATTTTCTACAGGCCACCCTCTCCGACAAGAAAAGAAATAATCACTTACGGGTCCTCACGACTCGTAAGGAAGAAAACTCTTTTGTGAGATCCTTAAGACTCTCAAGAGAAAACGCACTTAGGAATCCTCACGATTCCTAAGGAAAAATTACACCTACGGGATCCCCTCGACCGGTAGGGAGAAAATTCTTTATGAGACCCTCACGGCTCATAAAGTTGGAAAGCCTTAGGAGGCAGATCTGAACTTGACTCCTAAGCCATCGCTGTCCTGCAAAGAGATCAAAATACATTTACTAAAAGGGACACACCATCATGAAGCAAAATATGTCTTTTATTCATGAATCAAAATGAATACAAAGTACAATTTATGAAAGAATAAAAAAATACTCTCATTCAGGAGTATGTACAAAAGAAGAATAAAAAAAATATACAATTCTTCAAGCCGGCGGACGATTCAATAGGTTTGCCAGTTCATCCTTTTTCCGCTGGGCCTCAGCCTCATGATTTATTATCGTTAAGAGACGGGCCTCCGCTTGAGCCTGGTACGAGGCAAGCCGACTTTCAAGCTCCTTTTCGGTAACCTTATGAGTTTCGACCATTTCGCGAGTGAAAATGATGGCTTTATCAATGGATACCACCTCCCTGATAGCTTCTTGAAGCACTCGCCAAAGTTCATATGCCCGAGTGGTCTTGGCCGTAAGATTAGCTTGAAGCTCCCTCAGCGCTTTGGAAGCCAGCTCCCTCTCCGAAAACTTTCGGCTGAGCCTCTTCTCACATGATAGCATATTCGCAGCGCACCGCTCAATCAGCCCCCGCAAGCTCGCATTTGCGGCCATAACCTCTGAATGAAGGCGCATACACTCAATACTATATAAACAAGCCTCCATTCGATGACAATACTTGACCCAAAGCAAGCACAGAATATGGGAGGCAACAAGGAGAGTCTTGGATGTGTATCCTATCAAGCGGGCACTCGCAACGATATGTTTGTTTAAAAGGAAATGATACCCAAAACACTGATGTGTAGGCAACATAACGATAGTGTTCGCACTTAAAGAAAATTCCCATGGGAAAATATAAAAGCTCATTTACACAAACAAGACGCACGTATGAGTATACGACATACATGAAAATTCAATAGAAAGCATGCAACAGCCAATGATAAGAAGAGTACATTAATTTAAACATACTATGCTACCGGAAAAAGGTCACCAAACAAAGGATCAGTGGTACAGGGGTTAACAAAACAAAATACAAGATTTTCTAGCTCCCTCTCTGCCTTCTCCAGCACGTTGAAACGACGATTTTCACGAGGAGTTGCTTCCCACCGATTGGCGCCATGTTCATCCGCAAAAGCAGACATAATAGCCCGCCGGGCTCTTATCTGGCCCAACAGATGAACCGAGCAATCTTTCAGAGCCTGGGTAATCAAGCACGCCTTATAGAAACACTCGAGCTTGTCTTCGGCCGCATCAAGAATCGCCAGGGTCACTCTGTCGGGTGAGGAGGGATGTCAGCAAGCACGGCAAGAAAGATCGTCCGAAGCCAAATGGAGCCCAATGGAAGAGGAGATCCCCTACGAATCAGGAGTTCATACGTAACTGCGTCACATTCGGCATCAGTGAGAAGGGGATCCACTAGTCGCGCAGCAAAGCGAGGAATTATCTCCTCAACGGGCACCTCCCATGGTTGTCGACGAGCATGGGATGGTTGCAAGCCATAGCACTTAGTTGTTTTCTTAAGATGATCACCCTAAGTTATAAATGGATTTCTCTGTGAAGAGAGAAAGAAACGCATGGATCCAGGTTATAAAGGGGAGCATTCAATGCTGTACACGGAAAATATTGCATGGTAGAACTATTTCTAAGGCCCAGAAAAAGGAAAGGCATTGGAAATCAAAGAGGTGGAACTATTTCCAAGGCTCCCTTTCTGTATTCAATGTTGTACACAGAAAATATAGCAGGGGAAATTAAACAATCCCATCAATAGAGCCCCACGTGCGAGGCACGTGAGCACCAACCTTGGCATGTATTGAAAATTAAAACAGTGTCACGCGTGAATAACACGTGGGTGGATGCCGATGTGAGATCAAAATCCCCAACAGTGCCTCACATGCCAAACACGTGAACAGCAACAACAATATGACAAAATTTTATAAAGAAGGCATGCAAACACAAAAGGGGAAGGAAGACTTATCATTCATACTTTGAAAGTTCGTACAAAAATAAGAGAAAATGTTACAATAGTAAGACATCAAATCCGGGACACGGATTAAGGAATTCAAAAGTAAGGCCGTCTAAAATGTTTCTGGCCTCTCTGGCCATTCTCGTGTGCTTCCTCTCGCGCTCGCAAGCGTCGAGATCTCCGCAGATGTCCTCCACCCTTCGATAGGCAGAGAGTATCGCCGCCTATTGGAAAGCTTGATGCAGGATATCAACAAGATTGTTTCTCCTTTTCTTTGAGATTAGGCCCATCAGATACACTGAGTGTACCTTATCTTCGGCATTATCCAAAGCCTTAAGCGGCATGCCTGCATAGTACAAAGGAAGTGCTTCCTAGATCGCCCTCATAATAAGTTTCAAAAGAGAAAAGCGACGAGGGAGTAGTCGACCGTTGTACTCGTTGAAGCGGCTCATGATCTCAGCACACTGAGCGTTGGTGAACTCCTAGTTCTGGTTGCGGCCTAGTACACGAATGTCTCCGTAAGAAATGATCTCGTCAAGATCATACAAATGGGCAGCCATAGTATCTGAAATAAAGATCAGTGAGAATTTAATGGATAAACCAATCAAGAAGAATGCTTGTTCAAATGAACGGGGGATTGCAAACAACTCTACACATTCCCCAAGGAGAAAACCCACTGTAAGAACTCTATGCAAATCATGAAGGGTCCATATGGAAGCATTTTTGCAAAGAACAACTCAGGGCAAGAAAATCCCAAGAAAGTTCTCTGTGAAGAACTGAGTTCTTTAGAGGAATTAAGTTCCTTTTGAATAGAGGAATTAAATTCCCAGAAAATGTTTTTCAGAGCCAAAGCTCTTTGGAATGGAATTAAATTCTAGAGAGAAGACAAGTATCACCATCGATCCCTGAGATCAGAGAAGCCCTAACAAAAGGAGTTTATTATTTAAAGGTTGGATATTATTTTGAAGAACTTGGAAAGATGGGTTCTTGTTAAAGGAAAAAACCGTTGGTGTGGATTTAAAATCCAAAGAAAATTTTTACAAGAAGTTCTTCAGCCGTTCAAGATCATTACCTGAAGAAAGGATTCTTTTGGGGACAGAGTTAAACTCTGGAAAATATTTAGGACAGAGAACTAAGCTCTGAAAGAGAGAATTAAATTCTCAAGGCAAGAACAAGTAAGGAAGAAGATGAATAGTGGAGGTGCTTTTGAAGAGACCCCTGCATTTATAGGATGTGATGGGAAACGGTTCATCTACCCCCTAGGCAGATCCAACGGCCACAAAAGATGACAGCGTTGCACTCACGTGCAAACACGTGAGAACAACGCTGTGGGGACATTCGTTCCCTCATAAAAATATCAGGAAAAACCCCAATGGGGCATCACGTGCTCACACGTGACCAAGGGTCACATGCTGACACATGATGGTTTTCTGGGGACTCTCTTATAATAGAATTGAATTCTAATCAACAGGAGTCACATGCCCACACGTGATGGGCCTTTAAACCCACTAAAAAGAATTGAAAGTATAATAAAATAAAGAGGAAAGATCCCAATGGGGCATCACGTGACCAAGGGTCACGTGCTAACACGTGATGATTCCTTAGTTCTTTAAAACGGCAGAATTAAATTCTGGTTAAAATGTTTAATCAGGAGGGTCACGTGCCAACACGTGATAGGCTCCTAAGCCTTCTGAACTAATTGAATTAAATTCTAATTAAGAGGGAATCGAGAACCTTAACTGGAAAAATATCTCTCTAAATATTTCCAAATAAAAAGATTGTGCTTTGTAAAGTGGAGCACCGTTGGATTAAAAATCTAATGGTGATTAAAAATCACCAATTTATAGAAAGATTCTATACAAGGAAAGATTTCCCTGAAATTCACCAAGAATAACAAACAGAATATCTTTTGGATTAAAAAATCCAATGGTGAATAAAATTCACTGAGTGATCTAAAAGATCATGTTGGTTACGAAATCAATTAAAATCTTTCAATGAAAGATTGACTAAACAAACTGATTTTTTTTCTTTCTCCTATAAATAGGAGCCAAGAAGAGAAGAGAAGGATCCGGGGAATTTTTTTAGAAAATACAACAGAAAGAGAGAGAAAAGAAGAGAATTTAATTCTCCAGAGAGAAAAGAAAATTTCTTCAGAAGAAAAAAGAAATCCTAGGTGAGAAAGGGGATAGAGATCTAAGCTCCATAAAACAAAGAGAATTTAATTCTCAAATTAAGAGTTTAACTCTTCTGAATAAGAACTTAGTTCTTCCTTTGGTTGAAGATTTGCAGAAGCAGATCTCCTCACAAGTTGAGAATTTAATTCTCATCGGGGAGATTCTACCATGCAGATCCAAAACTTAGAAGGAGAATTTGAGTTTAAGGAATTTAATTCCCCCAAATACTTAGGAATTTAATTCCTCCAACAGAAACAGGATTTAACCCTTAAAACAAGAACTTAGTTCTTTTTCATGGTTGAAGATCTGCAGAAACAGATCTCCCCACAAGTTGAGAATTTAATTCTCATCGGGGAGATTCTGCTATGCAGATCCAAAACTTAGAGAAAGAGTTGAGTTTAAAGAATTTAATTCTTCCATATACATAGGAATTTAATTTCTCAAAACAAAATCAGGGTTTAACCCTACCAAAGAATTTAATTCTCAAACAAAGGACTTAAATTATCCATGCACGTAAACCTGGTCACGTGGCAACACGTGACCCTTCCTTCAATGATCAGAAAAGAACGAATGAGACATAGTCACGTGCCCCCACGTGACCCCTAAACAGATTTCTCAAAACGAGAAAGAAAAAACTTGGAGACAATGTCTCACGTGCTCACACATGACCCTCAAAACAAAAGACAACAAATCCAAAGGCAGTACCAATTTATGGGCGCCCTCACGTGTCCCCACGTGACTCCTAACAAATCCCTTTAATATCCAGTGGATGGATGCCCATCACGTGCTCACACGTGACGACCTTAAAGACTAAAAGTGTTTAACACTTATTTGAATATTCTGGGAAGAAAATAAAGGAAGTCTGGCCCCATCTTCAGATGCCTCACGTGTCCCTACGTGACCACCTCATTTCTAGTGTTTAACACTATTTTGAGTGTTTTGTCCCTAGTGTTTAACACTATTTTAAGCGCATCACCTGGCAACACGTGATCGCCAAATATTCTCTAGTGTTTAACACTATTTTAAAACCAAGCTTAACCCAAATTGGCTAAGTTTTCCAGAGGCAAATTTTCCCTTCAAACGAACCTTAAAATCCAGAGCTATAATGAATGGTTAGTGCTCAGCCAAAGACAAAATGTTGTCAGAGCCCCAAACCCCTGTTTAGCATTGCTAAATAATGGGAGGGCTGAACCTAGACAAATGTTCAACAGTCCAACAAAGGGCCAACATTTCAAACTTAAGTGGACTTTGTTGGCCATAAGTCCTCGATTCAGATTCAACTGAGCCCATGTGCTCATAATCTAATTAATTGATCTTAGTCCTAAATTGGACTACAGATTTCCGAATCAACTTTGGTTCAAGGGCACATCTCTTCACTCCTTTGAGATTTGTCGTTGTAATCCTTCAACGTCTTCAAAGAGGTGACGGGTCCCGATAACCAATCATTCCATGGACTGTGGGGTCCTTAAACTCATGGACTATGATGTCCTTAAACTTTATAGACTATGACGTTTTTAAACGACGGACTATGGGGTCCTTACGCCCATGGACTATGATGTCCTTAACCTCGGACTGTGGGGTCCTTAAGCCCATGGATTATGATGTCCTTAACCTCGGACTGTGGGGTTCTTAAACCCATGGACTATGATGTCCTTAACTTTGGACCGTAATGTCCTTAAAGTAACATTGGACCACCATGTCCTTAAACTGGTAATCGACCTCAATGTCCCTAAACTAAACAACAAAGGCCAAATGCTCTCTTGTTGGATCTAAACGATCCCGTTAAGTTGATCTTAGTCTGAAATTAGACTAACGTATCCTTAACATACGTTTAAGTTGATCTTAGTCTCAAATAAGACTAACGTATCCTTAAACCCAACCCCCAAACCCAAATATAAGAAAATACGGATTTGGACTAATCCACGCCCTACGGACGACAACATAAATTAGTCTCCGTATACAATCCACGGGTAACCAAAAACAAAAAAAAAAAAACACGACACGAAGTGACCATCTGGAGAAGGAGAATGTGGTTACCGCGATGCGGTAGTGTAATTAACTGCAGGGGCTTGCGCTAGCAGAGAAGAGCATCCCTACAATCAAAAACCCCTCGACGAGGGGGAATCTGACAAAGTCTGCTATATCGGCCGCATCCGTTTAAACCTTCGATATACGGTGGCATAAATCAACTTGGCATCTTCAGAGAGGTGGACGGATAGCACCAATTAGCATCTACCCCCAAATTCAGGCAAGACGGACCTACGCGGTCGCGTCTCCGTGTTTCGGAGGAGAATAGTGCTTTGCGCTCTCTTTTCCAGAATATATCTTCGTAATACGCGGTGAGTGGAGTCTCCATCGCCAAGGACTTTTCTCTTCTATGCACAAAGTAAGTATTCACTCGGAAAAATCTTCGAACAATCAACCCCTGTATCGGTAAGCCTCTAACACCTTTAAGGACCCCGTTGAAGCTTTCAGACATATTAGTGGTCATTAGTAGATATCTGCATCCATTATCATGTGCTTGTGACCACATGCGTACTGGATACTCATCTAACCACACTTTCGCGGCTTGACTCATCTCTCTAATTTTCGTCATGTACATGTCATGAACATTAGGGTCAGACGCTTCACCGGCTTTGTACATAAGCTTATGTAGATCTGAATTTTTAAATTTTCTATCAAAATTTTTCCTGAAGTGCCGCAGGCAAAACCTGTTAGTGTATATGCCCTAGAGGCCATTACTGTATCATACTAGTTTGTATATTACTTGATGGAAGCTTGGGATATTCACAGTTGTATAGACAATCTTGCTCGAAATGGTGGTATGCTACTTGGTTTGTTTCTACTTTAATGTGTGCATGTGTTTCTTTTAGCATATCGCTTATACACATTAGTGAAACCCTTAGGATCTTTGCTTGATCACCAGCGTTGTGATGGCAGTCACACTAGTGGGGGCTGGGTAATCTATAAGCATATCCTTATACAGGTCCCTAGTCGTAGGATTATCGAGATGGGGCATCGATACTCCGGAGTAGACTAGCATATGCGCTTCTCATCCCAGCAGGGGAGATGGTCTGTCCCACAGCCGTCAGTACGTCGTACTTGAGATAGTATGCGGGTGCTCGTTAGGTTACGAGTACACTGGACATGACTCGTCGGGAACTGTTGGTTGGTACTATACCTATCATCAGTTATCAGTTCCCGGGTGACATGAGTACAACTTAGTCCGCTGACTTGACACTGTCACTTCGCCTCGAGTGTGTTCCCATTGTTCTTAGATTGCTACCCTACCACGGCTCAAAAGAGTCGTGCAAACAGGCAGCAGTTGGGTGCAGTCCCGAAGCACTTGGAGGCAGTGACAGTTAGACAGCATTCGTCTCTCCCGGTATTGGGAGTTGATATCGCGCTGTGTCAAGGAGAGCCATTACACATAGTCGTCCCTGGCCAGGGCAAGCGAGATATACCGGTAAGTTATCCAGTGTTGTCTCAGGGTGTTCTGGGCTACACTCCGACACGACTTGTACCGCTATTAGGGGACTGACGTTTACCACCCTCTAGGCCCGCCATGCGATACTCACAGACGAAAAAACCGGACTGTACGGAGATTGTCACATTCAGGCTCAGTAGGAGTTCGGATGGGTTCACCTCATCAGTCTTCTTATCGGCATCTACCTGGGGACTGTTACGTACAGTAGTACCGCTTGCGGCCTGTGGTTAAACCCACTACCAGCGTAGTGTCGAGTCTTTGGAGTCCCACACAGAGAGCTATTCGCCTTTGCGCAAAACAGAGTAGAGGTCGCATGGTTTTGTGACAGGGTTCGTTCACATCCGCGCACTTATGCACGTTTGGTGTCCGGACAGTTATTACTAGCGGGCTTTAGTTTAAGCCAGATCCTAGTATGTGTTTTGGGATTGGTTTTATCTCTTTGTATTCGTGTTCCTCGGAACACGGATGCGGGTGTGTATGCACAGTTGACAGAAGCAGAGGCAGAGGATTCTCATTAGGGTTGTTGACTGTTGACTTTTTCTAAACCCTAATGAGAATAAGAAATATGATTAATAATAATATTAATTAAGTATTATTGTGCCATGGTTGAGTTGAAAGTTTGACTTTTGTTGACTTGTTGACTTTTGATCAGTCGAAAATACTGCATTTTTAACACGGCAATTTCCCTAACATTTGCACTCATATAGAAGTGTTCGGTATTCATATTGCACATATTACCAAATCATTTCTGAAATACCAGATTTCATGTATTAGACTTGAAAACCGGCACTTTTAGGGAAATTGACTGTGTTTCATGGCATCGCATCATCCTTGTATTGAGCAACTCTTGTCTTGGGTCTAATGCAGGAAATTCCAGAAGCAAAGCCCAAAATTGGGAAAAGAGCTGATAAAAGATACGCCAACTCCAAGGTGTAAGATCTGGTAGTAATACAGAAGGCCAAAGAGAATTTAACATATCATAAAATAGCCCAAATATCAGCCCAAAGCAGCAGAAGAGAACTGAAGCCCCAAGGCCCATAAAGGACCGCGGATCTGCGGCCCAAACCCCCTTGGCGCCGCGGATCCGCGGCTTGGTGATGAGATCAAGGCTCCAGATTTTGTACACGTGTCCCCTCTAACGGCCAAAGCTTCCAGAAGACCCCAAAAGCTCCACGTGGCGCATCTAGAAGGCTCGGCTTAACAAACTATTTCTAGAAGGCTCTCTTAACAAACTTGTGAAGGGAAAATTCAAAATTCAAATCCTAGATCTAGGGTTTTGGAGTCTATAAAAAGGAGCCTAGATCTAGGGTTGAGGTTGTTCAATAATCCATCATCTTCTTCCTCCCACAAGTTGAGTGACACAACTTGTGCCTCAAATTCTAATTCAAAATCAAGATCAAGATCCCGAGTGCAATTCAAGCAAGAGAGCCTTCAACCTTTAGAAGCGACGCCGGATTTCAACGGAGCAAGAGATCTAAGCCGATCCGCGACTCAAGGAGCCGAGCAAAGCCTAAATCGACGATCCAGTTCCATCTTTTTGTAAATTCAAGAGAGTTGTAACGAAATTTGTCGATAAATAAAGGTGAATTTTCTATATTCTTGCTTATCTTTTAATTCAAGCATAATGATTAGATCTTAATTTGTGATTGTGTTTGTGATCATGATGTTTGAGTAATCTCCGCTCATGTAGGAGTTGTGACGATCTTTAGATGATGATGATTTAGACACTTTTACAATTCTTAAATCCTATAATGTTTGGAAATTCTAGTGAATCAAAAGATTAATGACCTAGTTTCGAGATGATGCTTTCTTGATCGTGTTCACTCGAAACTAGGGAACAACTATTGATCATTTGATTAACTAGAAACTAGAATTAGAACGCGATCCATCGAAAGGACAAAGGATGAGTTGCGGAATCCCTAATTTCCTCGCAAGATCCTTAAACCTCGGTAAATTCGCATCGATCTAGTATCAATTCGTTAATGGATAAGAATGAGTAATCATTAGATCTCATCACATCTATAGATCCGATCTACTCCTATGAGCCATACTTCTAATCTTGATTGTTGGTTGGAAATTATCACACATCTCAATTCTTCTTGATTTTAATGCTTTCTTTTAGATCTAGATTTTTCTAATTCTTGATCTTCAATTACAAATCATTAATTGTTTTCTTTTCTTTTCCTTAAATTTTCAACTCGTCTAATTCGGAAATTGAATGGATCTCACTTTCCCTGTGGACGATCCGCACTTACTAACGCGCTACATCCGACACCGTTATTGATTGCGGTCAAAATATTTTTGGTTGTGATTTCTAAATACAATTTTCTAAATACCGACACACAACGGAAAATCAATCCAATCAACTTTGTTGACCGGTTGACTATTTTGGACTTGTTGACCATCATCATTTCATGGCTATGACTTTTGTTTACTTGTTGTTCTTTACAAAATGCATTAAATGCATGAAATGATAATGGCCATTGATATGAACCATCACATATACTTAATTATTATTATTATCATGATTATTTTCTCTTTTGTGAGCATGGTTGTAAAAAGTCAAGCTCATTCTATCATTCTCCTTCTCTCTCATCCAAGCTCTCCCTCTTCCTCTCTCTCAAGGCTCTCATGTCTCATGAGTTGAGAAACATGAGCCATTGAGATAAAACCCTAAAAACACTTCTCTACTCACTCTAGAGTACAAGGTCTAGCAAGCCAAGCACTTTAGTTTCCTCTCGGTTGAGGTAGGAGCTCAAGGTAGAAGCTTTCGGGTGGATCCTTCTTCGACAATAAGGAGACGACGAGGTGAAGCCGATCCAACCACTCCAAGGAGCAAGAAGAGAAGGAGTTCAAGACCTAGGTATAACCCACTAACATAGTAGTTAAACTTGTAGTTAGTTTGCTAGGTGTTTGTTTAGTAAAGATCCTATTCTAAAGTCCATGTTACCTTTACCGTAAAAATCGTTTTTTACCGTTTCCGCATCCACGAAAGAACCGGGACGGGTAACGTGGACTTACAGTGGTATCAGAGCCTAGCTAAACAAAAACTAGCATGTTAGCAAAGTATTTAGAATTTCGATCGGAGAAAAAAATCGCAAAACACGTCCGGAAAATGAACTTTCTGCCGATTTTTAAAATAGCTCCAAAAATAATTTGACATACCTTAAAAATCGGCTCAGGGTTTTGTTAGAACACACAGCAAAAACGAGCCGCTGACTTGGTCAACTCACCGCGGAACCGCGGTGGAAACATGCGTTCCGCCGCGGATCCGCGGCCGAGTTGACTCGGCCGCGACTCGGGTTTTCTGCAGTGTGTTCAGTGTTCTGTTTTGGGATTTTTAAAGTATTTTGTTTCTACCCAAATTTTCCAGAGAACAAAGTTGTGTTTGGGGTAGTTACAAATCCGTATTTTTGATCGAAGTTCTGTAGACTTTAGCTAATGAGTTATATCTGTGATGTGATATATGTATTGAACGTCAGCTAATCGCTATACGTCGATTAGTGGGGGTTATACATATCTGTGATCTGTAATGTTGATGGTTTGTGTATATGAACTCGTTGGATTGTCGCGGATGAATAGTCGGGGGTTGTGAGATGAGGGTTTTCTTTATCTTTCATTTGATGTAATATGTAATTGATGTAATATTATTTTTATGGCCGCACATCCGGGATGAGGTTGTAGTTGCCATTGTATATTATTTCTTTTACTGTTTTTGCTCCTAGGATAGACCCAAGGTGGGGTGCACAAACTACCGGGTACCTCGAAGTGCCGAGTGGCTTACTCACGTTGTTGAGGGAGGTTGCTTCACTTCGGGTATTTGGCGGGTAGTTTGCCGCACCCGTAGGGGTCTAGGATGGGGTCTTGGCTATTCATCGCGACCGTGTAATCCGTTTTTCGTTGCAGGCTCGAACGAAACGCGGATTCCTAGTATATCCAATGTGTTCATCTGTGATCTGGAATGGCTATCATTGCATCTGACGAATGTATATATCTATATATGATATCTAGTAGGCGTTGCTTATGTTTTGCATCCGTGCTAGTCCAGCCCCCGCTCTGTCGTTAGTTAAGTAACCTAACGGGTAATGACGAGGCCCCGTGGCGAATGCGGATGGCATAAGCGTACGTCATATTTTCGTTGTTTTCTGCAATGGTGGGATTCAATGATGGGACGCATTAAATTAATGCAAGAAAATAAACCAAAGTTAAAGTCATTGGAACAATTTCAAAACCACTCGGTTTCTTTTCAAAAACAACTTTTAAAATGCGGAGCTTAAGCCACTCCTTTTAAAAGCTATCAAGGTTCCTTCGATTATATCAAGTTCACCACGTTCACGGTTTCGCCAAAACCATTCGTAGCCCTCCGTCGTTTCATATGAATATCCAACAGTATTCAAGCTGTGTTTGTTGGCCTTAGTCAAGGCACGGTGATTGGTAGCTGGTGGGTATTCATATGATGCATAGATAGATGCGTTGGTTTGGGACAGTCGTATTACTTTGTTGGCCATAGTCAAGGGTATATACGGGTGGGTTCAAATCAACCTGGACAATGACGGGTAGAACTTAACATGTGACTTATGATTTGTTGGTCTTAGTCAAGGTCATAAGAGTGTTCCCTGATATAAAATCAGGAAAAAGCTACAGAGGAAGCATCACGTGTTAGCACGTGACCCGCGGTCACGTGTTGGCACGAGACGTTTAAAAGAAGCGGCACAAACCACATTCATTAAAGCAAGAAAAAGCATCAACAGAAGCATCACGTGTTCACACGTGACCAATGGTCACGTGTTGGCACGTGATGGCTAAGCAGCGGCAAAAGAACAGAGCGCAGAAGGAAGAGAAGCCCATCCCAGGGGTCACGTGCTTACACGTGACCAGGGGTCACATGTACACATGTGACCAACGGTCACGTGGCCGGTTTTAAAAGCCTTATTTCTTTGACAGAATTGGATTCCGAGGGAAGATCTTTCAAATCTTTCCAAAATAGAAAAGATTATCTGGAACCGTTAGATTAAAAATCTAAAGGTGATTAAGTATCACCAATTTATGGAAAAATCTTGGACTTGGAAAGATTTCCCCTTAAATCTAACCGAAATAACAAAGAGATATCTTTGGATTTAAAATCCAATGGTGAATAAAATTCACCTAATAATCCAAAGGCCCAGATGAATGACAAAGATAAATCAAATCTCTTAATAGACAAATCAAATCTTTCAATGAAACATTCACTAAAACTGATTGACTCTTTTCCTTCTCCTATAAATAGGAGCCAAAGGAGAGAATTCGAGAGAGAGACATACAGAGAGAGATATATAGAGCCTTGGGATTTTGGAAGAATTTGATCCTCTGCAAAAAAAACCTTAGGTAAGAAAAGAGAGGCTTTAAGAGAGAATTTAATTCTCAAAAGAGTTTAACTCTTATATAAAAGAAGAGAACTTAGTTCTTTCTCTGGTAGAGGATCTGCAAAGTGCACATCTCCCCACGAATTGAGAATTTAATTTTCATTGGGTTGAGATCCTGCCATGCAGATCCAAAGCATAGAGAAGGAATGGAGTTTTGAAAATTTAATTCTCACAGAATTATAGGAATTTAATTCCTTTGGATAAAGTTAGGGTTTAACCCTACATCATAGGAATTTAATTCCTTCAAAATGGACAGAACTAGGGTTTAACCCTAATTGAGAACCTAATTATCTCAAACTCACAGGAATGTAATTCCATTAAGAAAAGAAATTAGGGTTTTACCCTACACAAGAATTTAATTCTTAATCCTACGGAGAATTTAATTCTCAAAATAAAATAAAAAGACTTAAAAGATCTCCATGCATGCAAAGGATCAGGGTCACGTGCTACCACGTGACCCCTGCAAAGATCCACAAAAAGAGTTTTGAGGCAACGCCTCACGTGCCCCACGTGACTTCTGAGAAAGAGGCAAAAGAAATAGAAAAGAGCTCTAGGGCGCTCTCACGTGCTACCACGTGACCCCTTGGCTGAAGCTCTAACAAATAAACACTCAAATTCCCATCACGTGACAGCACGTGATGCTCCAAAGTATTCAATACTTTTGACAGAACGAAATAAAGAGAAGCAGGGCGCTCTCACGTGCTACCACGTGGCCCCTCTTGTCTTAGTTTTTAACACTAAATTGAAACCTCTGTACCCAGTGTTTAACACTGATTTGCCTTAGTGTTTAACACTAACCCTATTCACAGTGTTTAACACTGAATTTCTTAGTGTTTAAACCTCTGTATCCAGTGTTTAATACTGATTTGTCTTAGTGTTAAACACTAATTTGGAATCTCTATTTCCAGTGTTTAACACTGATTTGCTTTAGTGTAACACTAATTTAAAAGCCCCTTTGCTAGTGTCTAACACTGATTATTTTTAGTATTAAACACTAACTTGCTAATCTTAATCCCAGTGTTCAACATTGTTGGTCTTTAGTGTTTAACACTAGCTTCAGCCTAATTGGCTAAGCTTCTAGAGGCAAAGCCTCTCCTTTAATGGACCGACAGAGGGCCAATATTCTAAACATGATTGGACTTAACCCAAGATGGCCATAAGTCCTCAATTCAAACTTAACTGGGTTAAAGGGCTCATAACATAATTAATTGGTCTTGACTCCAAATTGGAGCAAATATCGTTTAATCTACCCTGGTTTAAGGGTACATCTCTTCACTCCTTTGATACTTGGCGTTATAATTCCTCAACGTCTTCAAAGAGGTGACGGGTCCCGATGACCACACATTGATACGGACTGTAGGGTCCTTAAACTCATGGACTATGAGGTCCTTAACCTTGACCGGGATGTATTAAAACTAACAACGGACTATGACGTCCTTAACCTTGACCGGGATGTCTTAAAACTAACAACGGACTATGACGTCCTTAACCTTGACCGTGATGTCTTAAAACTAACGCCGGACTGTGGAGTTCTTAATTCCTCGGACTATGATGTCCTTAACCTTGACCGCAACGTCTTAAAACTAACATTGGACCGTAATGTCCTTAAACTACCTATCGACCGCAATGTCATTAAACTAAACAACAGAGCCCCCCAAATTGCTCTCTTGTTGGATCTAAACGATCATGTTAAGTTGATCTCAGTCTAAAATTAGACTAACGTATCCTTAACTAACGTTTAAGTTGATCTTAGTCCGAATTGAGACTAACGTATCCTTAAACCCAACCCCCCCAAAACCAAATCTAAGAAAGATACGGATTTGGACTAGTCCACGCCCTACGGGCAACAACATAACTTAGTCTCCGTATACAATCCACGTGCAACCAAACACAAAACAAACACCCAAGACACGGAGTGATCATCTGGAGAAGGAGAAAGTTGTTACCGCAATGCGGTAGCGTAATTAACTGCAGGGGCTTGCACCTGCAGGGAAGAGCGTCCCCACAATCAAAAACCCCTCAAGCGAGGGAGAATCTGACGAAGTCTGCTACATCGGATGCATCCGTTTAAACCTTCGATACATGGTGCCATAAATCAACTTGGTATCTTCGGAGAGGTGGACGGATAGCACCAATTAGTATCTGCCCCGAATCTCAGGCAAGACGTCCACGTCGTGCCGCCATTCGGAGGGGAACAGATTCTGACACGCCCGGTGGGACCTTTTCCTCTTTCCACTCTACACTTCGTGTGTCGTCTTCGCGAACGAATCACGATTTGTTAATGGTTGCCTTTGAGTTTCAAGTTACTAAGATTTGGACTTTTGCCTGGCGCAGAAATCAAGCATCAATGGCCTCCAACTGCTCGAGCTGCTCAAAATGCAAGTGCAACCAACGCTCCGCCTCACCAGGAGGTGTAGCCTATGGGCCTCAAGCGGCCTCCATCCTTACCATGCCGGTGGAACAGGTGACCCAGGTCACCACGAGTCTGTTTTTCGGGACCATGATCCCACCTGCAACCTTCCCCATGCCAGTGCCCGCACCAGAAGCGAATAAGAAGTCGGTTTTTGATCGGCTCACTGGTATAACGGCCCCTTTCAATGGGTCGTCCAATATCAAACCAGCAGCCTCCGTCTTTGCCAGGCTGGATCAGAACTCTGATTGGCCTGCCAAGAAGCCCAAGAACCCTGAAATAGCCGTCCCGAGGAAGACGGCCACCCCTGTTCCAGAAGTCGTCAAGGCGGCTTCTCCCGTTAAAGAGTCAGTCTTTTCAAGGCTGACTATTTCGGCTCCTGCTCCTACTCGAGGGTCTGTCTTTGACAGACTGAATATCAGCACTCAAAGGACAACGTCAGTCTTTAAGAGGCTGACACCAGCAGCACCTCATTCGGACAGGGGGCAAGATGAAGCTGTCCCTATCGCTGAGCCAGTCCCAACGGCCCGTCATGCTCGACGTCGCCACTGGCGCCGAGTAAGGAAGGCTGGGAGCAACTCCCCTTCAGGGCTAACTCCGCCTGCTCCAATGGTGGAAGCTAACGCGGCTGTCCCAACTGGAAACAGCTTTGAACCACTTAGGAGGGTACGTAAGAACTTTCCAACTGCTACGCTAAAATGATCTCCTCCACCTGCGGAGAAGGTTACAGAAATGAAGCTGGAGCAGCCCCCTCAGCGACTATCCTCCAAAATTTATAAAGTTTGGCGAAGGGTTCAAGACTCCGTAATTGACCAAGGTCACTCTCGTCAGCAAAAAAGGACAAAAGTGCAAGAAGAAAAGAGCCGTCCGGACAAACAGCAAAGGACGACAACCACCAGGGTGCCCGCTGCAACCGCCCCCTCAACTTCAACGGCCCATAAGAAAAGGAGGCCGGAGAGAATCCTTACGCCTGCAGCAAATGCCAAAGGCGACAGGCCCAAACGCCGTAAGTTCGGAGGCAGTGTAGTCCATACTGTATACATGGCGTCGGGGAAGGAAGATAGCCGTGCCTCTACAGGTCATAGACCGCTTACACGGTCAGTGACCAAAGCTCAATAGCAACAGCAGAAGCTCCAGGAAATGATGATCGCAATGGCCGCGCTTACTGGGCCAAAAGAGAACCCCGAAGCGTCCTCGGATCAACGACAAGAACAAGAAACCGACGTTGAGTTCCTCCGGAGGATATTGGAAAAGAAAGATAAATAGGCTGCAGAACAAACAGCCAATATAAAACAAATAGCCCACCTATTCCAAGATATGGTAGGGATGATGATCTAGCAAGATCCTCCAGCTGAAGACCCACCGATCGTCCTCGAAGATGATAGAGGAGAAACGTCGAATCCACCACCGGCTCTTTCAACGGCCAAGGAGGATACAATCTCTAAGGCTGACTTGGACGAATATATAGCCCAGCAGATACGGGTTCATCAGGCGACTGAGGCAGCCGGTCAAGTCGTAAAAACGGGACGACCATATCCGAGCTGGTACGATCAGATAAAGTACCCGCCAGGCTATACAATACCAAAATTCCATGTCTATAAGGGGACTGGCAATCCCCACCAACATGTTGCCCAGTTCAGGGCTCTTTGCGGAAATACCGGCGGTGATGATAAATTGTTGCTTCGCCAGTTCGTCGGTAGCCTATCGGAGACAGCATTCGAGTGGTACTGCGAGCTCCCAAACGACTCTATTAAGACATTTGCGGAGATGGAGCTGCTGTTTACCCAGCGTTTCGCAAGCGCCAGCGAACGCACTCTGATAACGGCGTTGATTAATGCCAGGGTGAAACCAGGCGAGATGTGGGTCCAGTACGCTATACGCTGGCGAAACTTGTGGTCGAAATGCGAACAACGCATTGAGGAAGCGCCCGCGGTGGGCATGTTCATGGGTACCCTAGATCCTCATGCAACTATCTCCCAGTTCATGATGTTCTTTAAGCCAACCACATTCCAGGCTTTGATCGACAAGTTGGCCCAGATGGACCAGATGGGTCACAGACCGTCTCCCCCGAAACCAGAACCTCGGAATGACAAGGGTAAAGGGAAGGCAACCTTCGTCGCAAACGCTCAGCAGCAACCCAGTGCCCCAAAGACGGCGGATCAACTGGAAGAAAGAAGGCGGTATTATAACGAGAAAATGAAGCGCCCCTACTCGTTTCCGCGGGTAAAGACGAAACGGTTATTCGGGCTGGTAGTACGCAACAGGCTTATCAACTTGCCAAACCCAAGGCGACCGCCGCAACCCAATGAGGTGAATAACCCCAACTACTGCCCTTACCACCAAACGGTAAGCCATCTGATTGAGGACTGCTTCGTCTTCAAAGGATGGATTGAAGATCAATACCTACAGGGCAAGTTTGCGATGTCCGAGAAGTGGAAGGTGAACCCGCCACAACCGCATACTCCTAAGAAGGCAGATACACTGGGGGCAACCAGTTCTTTTATTGAAGAAGCGCCATGGGAGGTCGTGCTGTCAGCTAAAACCAAAAGGATGCTGAGTGATCTTCACACATGCCCGGCGGTCGAATGGAAGAACCCACTCGAACCTCAAATCATCGAAGGGATGTTGAAACCACGCCCAACTACAAAGATCGTTGGTGATGGCCCAAGTACTCACACCCAACCGTCAAAATCTTCGAAGAAAAAGAAGAAGAAATCCAAGAAGCCCGTGGAGCCTGGAGACAAGCGCACGGATTTGCAGAAACAGATTGACGCGCTGGAAGAGTACAATCAAAAAGCGCGGACTCCCATCACACTCCAAGAGTTCCTCAACCGCGTCTTTCAGGAGGAAGATGATGGAGAAAGCTCGTTGGAAGAATCCGAGGGATATGTGGCGAGTTGTCATGTGATTTCCCACTCGTTTACGGACGATGAGAAAACTCCTGGCACTGAGAAACTGGGGGCACCACCTGAGCCAGAACTTCTATGGCCGACAGATGAAATGATTGACGCCTTTCTAGACGAGATTCGTTTGAAAAGTAAAGCCGATCGGGAGTGTGAGATGGCCGCATCAGAAGGAGCCAAACGCAGGCGACCAAACGAAAGAGTCGAAGAATTCCCGCTAGGTCAAAAGACACCCGATGCGGATAAAAACATATTCAAGACGAGAAAAAGGTTCGCCAAAGCCATGTCAATGGGAATGAAGCTACCACCCTTGGAAGAAAACACGCTCAATGAGGCAGAGAGACACCCTAATTACTGCTTGTATCATCGGAAGATTTCACACCCTATTGAGGAGTGTGACGCCTTTAAGATATGGTGGCAGGGGGTATGTTGCTCACCGACAACATTTTAAGCGAATGAAACGCAAAACTCGTCGGGAGCAGAGAGATACAACCAACAGGCATAAAAGAACTACCGGCAACTGTTACACAGTCAACGCCGGAGGATCACAGGTTCTCACCTTTGGGAGCGACTCTGATGAGGAAATGGCTCTGGGCCCTCTCTTTAAAGAATCCGTTTTAGGGAAAGAGGAAGAACCAGAGGCCTGCGAAAACATTCAGCTGCGTAATCGCACGCTCCCGGAAAAGATTCTCGGACCCGCAACTAGAAAATATAAGGGAAAGGAAAAGGTCACTGAGGATATCGCTTTAGATGACCAAGTCATGAAAGAGCTGACTGCCAAGGATCCGTCCAAGAGAAGTAGGGTGGACTACAACATCCTAGCGCACCTGAGGAAGCTACCCTCTCAGCTCAGCATTCTCGACGCCCTCCTATTATCAAAAGAAGCGAGGGATTCATTAATCAAGACGCTACAGGAGCCTGAGCAATTCCAAGCCTTTCTCGCCGAAGAAAGGATGAAGGACGAACTGGAAGAAGTACACACGGCCGATATCACTTTCGGTGACGAAGACCTGCTCCTTGGGACGTGCGACCACAACTGTCCACTATATGTCTCCGGATATTGCCACGATATCAAGATAAGCAAAATCTTAGTTGATAATGGATCCTCCGTCAATCTTCTTAATGTTCAGGTGTTGAAGGAAATCTGCATGAGCATTCAGCTCCTCGCTCGTGATAAAATTACCATCTCCGGTTTTGATTCCCAGTCATCACGAACTCTTGGATCTATGATATTGACGCTACGCTTTGGGCTACTCGTCACGGACATTAAGTTTCACGTCATAGACGCTAAGACATGCTACAATGCTCTGCTCGGCCGACCATGGTTACACGAGTACAACATCATCCCCTCTACACAGCATCAGTGTATGAAATATTTTAAGGATGGTCTCGAGTATACCGTGACGGGAGAACTGAACCCGTTTTCCGTGAACGAAGTCCGCAAATATGAAGATGCCAAATGCTTCTTACCAGATTTCGAAGACACGGAGAGGTGTCACAAGCCAGAGAACAAAGCCGACGCTACCATTCCTGTTTTCGGGAGTGATACCGAGGACGAAGAAGAAATAGTTTACGCTGGGCCGTCTCGACGCAACAACTCGGGACCGTCCGCCCGTATGTTGATCTTCGAAAGCGACTCGGAAGACTAGGTGAATGCTGTGTTCTCCAATCGACCATCAATACGAGAATTCCCTGGTGGTGATCAGAGTTTGCAAATTACCATGACTCCACGGGAGCAGTACAAAGATCTTAACACGCTTGAAGCTCACAGCGTGCAGGAGCTGCGGGCATTTTACGTCCCTCCCAGGCGAAAAGACGAAAAGGCGATCCTATTCTATCGATCCTCAGAAACAAGAGTGGAGAAAGAGATCTGGCATGGCGCAGATTCTACACTTGACAAGCTTCAACCCATCCGTTTGCCCAGATACTACACAAACGGATTGAAAAGGCTGTTGAAGCACCAAGGGATACCCTTAAAACAGACTATTCGACAAGCTCGATTCTATAACAGGATTTGGGATGTCCCTGGGACTCAGCGCAAATTGCCCAACGGGAGAATGGAAACGCTTGGGCTTGGATACGTGAGATCCGGAAAACGAGAACGAGTCCACAGTAGCTACGCCATGTATAACTTCGATGAAGAAGAGGACGCCCTGTCAGAAAGCGCCGACCCCGTGTCAAAACGAGATCTCGTAATCAAAATGCCGAGTCCGTCATTTGAAGAAAGAATGGACAAGCTTATCAGGAAAGCGGATCAAAAAGCTCGGGACGACCATAATCGCGAAATGTCCATCTACGAGAAAGCCAGGACGCAACGTCTTCTTCAACAGGCTGTAAAAGACGAAGATGCTCCTCCCTGTCAACCTGCCGTGCAAAAGGCCTGATGCAGAGGCAGAAATAGGTCAAGGAGCGGAAAAGGCATTCGACAAAGACAAATCAGGACTGGATAGTCACGTAATCGAGAATTAGGCGGTCCGGATTTGTCCCTCATGAAGAAAATGAGTCGAGCATACTCCTTTCCTCGAGACAAGACGGAGAAAATACTTGATCTCGCTTTAAGACATCGAATGATCATGTTGCCGGAGTCTAAGCACCCTGAGCAAGCTAACGAGGTCTCTCATCTAAGCTACTGCTCTTATCACCGAGCTATAGGGCACCCTATCGAAGACTGCTTCACCTTCAAGAACTGGGTCGAAGACCAGTACCAGCAAGGCAGGTTTGCTCTATCCAGCAACTGGAGGGTAACGCCGCCACAAAAGCACGAACCCAAAGCCACAGGAGCAGAACCAGATCCACGTCGGTCTTGGAAGCGAACTCGTACCTGTCATATGATAACGGTATCAAAAGAAGAGCCCGAGAACATGAATGGCCTTCCCTGGTGCTTTGAAAACAGCAATGACGACGAGGTCATCTCGGAATTTCCACCAGCACCGAAAGAGCTGGAAGATGGCATACATACTACTGCAAATAACCTCAAGAAAATTGAGTTGGGGACGGCGAACGACCCGCGACCGACATTTGTCAGCGAGCTGCTATCTGAAGAAAGGGTGGCTGCGTTAAAAGATGTGCTTGTACAGCATAGAGATTGCTTCGCATGGAACTATTCCGAAATGCCGGGACTAGATCCAGAGATTGCTGTGCACAAATTGGCGATATCCCCGGACGTCAAGCCGGTCAAACAGGCGCCGAGAAGAATGCGGCTCGAGCTCGAGATGAGCATCAACGCCGAGGTCAAGAAGTTAATCGACTCTGGTTTTATCCAGGAGGTTCAATATCCTGAATGGATCGCCAACATTGTACTGGTGATGAAGAAAAATGGGACAGTGCGCATCTGCGTAGATTTCCGAGATCTCAATAAAGCCTGCCCGAAGGATGATTTCCCGGTGTCAGTCACCGAGCTGATGATCGATAACACGTCCACTCACGAGGTTTTCTCCTTTATGGACGGCTCATCAGGGTATAATCAGATAAAGATGCATCCCGAAGACCAGAAGCACACGGCTTTTCGGACCCCTTTGGGAATATTCTGCTACAAGGTGATGCCCTTCGGTCTAAAGAACGCCAGTGCCACTTATCAGCGGGCCATGACGAAGATCTTCGATGACCTCATACATGAAATCGTCGAATGCTATATCGAAGACCTCGTAGTGAAAAGCAAATCATACGAGGAACATTTGGAGCATTTGAAGACCGTATTTTAATGCCTATGGCAATACAACTTGAAGATGAACCCCCTCAAATGCGCGTTCGGTGTGTCCTCAGGCAAATTCCTAGGATTCATTGTCCGGCACCGGGGTATTGAGATAGATCCGTCGAAGATCAAGGCGATCATGGAAATGCCATCGCCAAGGACTCTCAAACAATTGCGGTCTCTCCAAGGAAAGCTCGCGTACATCTGACGGTTCATAGCCAATCTCTCAGGCAAGTGCCGCCCCTACAGTCACCTGATGAAGAAGGGAACCCCGTTCGTCTGGGACCACAAATGCCAAGGTGCACTGGACGAGATCAAGCAGTACCTGCAGAACCCGCCGGTGTTAGCTGCTCCAGTCAAGGGAAAACCTCTTATTCTTTATATGACCGCCCTCGAAGGTTCCTTAGGTGCATTATGGGCACAAGAGAACAACCAAGGGAAAGAAAGAGCCCTATACTATGTAAGTCGGGTTCTCCTGGGGGCAGAAAGCAACTACTTCCCTATTGAAAAACACTGCCTGGCGCTGATCTTTGCGATAACAAAGCTCAGGCACTATGCGTTGGCGCATGAAGTCCGTCTCATTTCGAAAGTGGACCCCCTTAAATATTTAATGTCGAAGGCCATATTGACAGGCCGACTCGCTAAATGGGCCCTACTCTTGATGGAGTTTTCAATAACCTATCAGCCTCTTAAAGCAATAAAAAGCCAGGCCATCGCCGACTTCCTCGCTGAACATCCGATACCTGCTGAGTCTCCTCTGAATTGCGATCTGCCAGACGAACATGCGTTTGACGCGATCGACGGAAGTGATAACAGATGGGAGCTTTATTTCGATGGAGCATTTTCCGTGAAGAAGCGCAAACAAAGCACCCCTATAATCAAATCGGGGGTAGGCCTCATCTTCGTAACCCCACAAGGAGGGATAATGCGCTTTGCTTTCTCCTTGACAGAACCGAGGACGAACAATGAAGATGAATATGAAGCTCTGATAGCAGGCCTTGAGATCGCCATCGACATGGGAATTGAAAACCTCCTCATATTCGGAGATTCCCAACTAGTCGTCAGTCAAGTAAATGGTGACTACCAAACGTGCAAACCAGAGTTGGTGAAGTACGGCGAAAAGGTAAAACAATTGTTGACCCAAATTCCCTCCTACACTTTGGAAAACATACCGCGAGCGGAAAACAGCAAAGCGGACGCATTAGCCAAGCTCGCTAAAGAACTGGCTGACGAGAATCTCGATGACGTCAGAATTTTGGTACAAAACCGTCAGGTGCTTGCCCCAGCAGAAATATCTCCGGAAACATCCGAAGAAAAGGGAGCAACTGAGCAGACGATCCTGCAAATAAAAGACCGAGAAAAGGCCGAGGATTGGAGAGAAGTCTTCATAGACTACTTCAAGTGCCGTCGAACGCCCGAAGATGCATCCTCAAGACATCAGCTCATGAAGCGAGCTCTGTCCTTCGCCTTTGTCAATAATACTCTGTACAAGAGGTCATTTGATTCTTTGTGGTTGAGATGCCTAGGACCTGACGAAGCGGAAAGAGTCGTTCAGGAAGTTCATAACGGACTCTGCGGTTCTCACCAAGCGGTCCCGAAGATGAAGTTGAAGATTAAACGGATGGGCTACTATTGGCCCACAATGATTCAGGACTGTCTCGAATATGCGAAGCAATGCCACTCATGACAGATTCATGGGGACTTCATCCATCAGCATCCAAATCCACTACATCCGACGGTGGCTAGCTGGCCATTCGAGATGTGGGGAACTGACATAGTCGGCCCTATCGAACCAGTATCGTCCAGGGGACATCGTTTCATCCTAGCGATCACTGATTACTTCTCCAAATGGCCCGAAGCAGTACCGTTGAGGGAAGTGAAGATGGAGAATATCCTCCATTTCTTCAAGACGCACGTCATTTATCGGTTTGGAACGCCAAGACGGATCATCTCCGATAATGGGCCAGCCTACAGAAGCCACAAGATCAGCCGCTTCGCGCAACAACACAACATAGACTTGAGATATTCCTCAGTGTATAATCCCCGAGCTAACGGTCTAGCCGAGGTTTTCAACAAAACCTTGACAAAGATTGTGAAGAAGACGGTGTCCCGAAATAAGAAGGACTGGCACGAGAGACTGCAAGAGGCTCTTTGGGCATATCGAACTACGTTCAAGACGGCCACGAACGCAACGCCATATGCGTTGGTATTCGGTACCGAAGCAGTACTCCCCCTCGAGATAGAGTTACCTTCTCTAAGAGTGGCAGTCCACTACGAGCTGACGGACGAAGAAAATGCTCACCTTCGGCTTGAGGAGCTTGATGCCCTTGATGAAACCCGGCTCATAGCGCAACAAAATCTGGAGGCTTACAAAGCAAAGATGACGCGCTCATACGAAAGATTGACCAGGCCGAGGACATTCCGCCAAGGCGAACTCGTGCTAGTGGTCAAAAGACCTATGATCCCCAATCGCGCCAAACGGGAAAAATTCGAGCCGAAGTATGAAGGCCCGTACATCATAGACAAGGTCTACCAGGGTGGAGCGTATCTACTCATGGATATGCACGGTGAAAGACCTTTCAGGCCAATAAACGGTCGCTTCCTGAAGAAATACTACGCTTAACGGGTCAAGGATGACGGCGACTATGTCCGCTCGCTATCTTCCTAAGCCCGAACTCTATAAGTAGTAACCGGCCTTCTTCAACATTGGACCGAAACGTCTTTAAACTAACGACGGACCGAAACGTCCTTAAAACTAGCAATGGACCACTATGTCCTAAAACTAGCTGTTGACCGAGATGTCGATAAACTACGGTGGATTGCAGCATCTCGAAGCCGATAAAAAAATATATATATATATAAAATAATAAAAATGAAAAAAAACGGTATGTCCATAAGCGAAATGGGCACGGATGAAAACCCGAAAGGGCTCCGTGAGTAAAAACAGCAGGGCTACCGGCGAGTGTTTGTGAAAACCCGAAAGGGCGCAAGACACTTACAGGGTCCTCTCGGCCTTGTGAGGAGAAACCACCCGCGTGGGATCCTTACGGCTCACAAGGGAGCAATGCACTTAGGAATCCTCACGACTCCTAAGGAGAAATCACGCTTGCGAGATCCTCACGACTCGTAAGGAGAACTCTCTTATGGGACCCTCACGGCTCATAAGATTTGAAAGTCTTAAGTCACAGAGACCTAAACCTGTGCTTAAGCAATTCCCCCACAAACTTCGATATTGCCCTACAAGTGGCTCAATACTGACCCTTGTATACAATCCACGGGCGCGAATAAACATTTCCCTAACCAAGTCCCATTCGTGACTGGGGATATGATCGCACGATGAACAACCCTTGTAAGTCCTCTCGACTTATAAGGAGAAAACCCTTTTGTAAGATCCTTACGACTTACAAGAGAACATGCACTTAGGAATCCTCACGATTCCTAAGGAGAAAACACACCTACAAGATCCTCACGACTTGTAGGGAGAAATACCTTTGTGAGACCCTTACGGCTCATGAAGTCGAAAGCCTTAGTCGACAGAACCTTTAACCCTATTTACTAAGCCACCTTTGTTCAGCATAGACAGAGGCAAATAATGATTCGCTCCTGGCAATATCTCAGTTGTAGCGGTGCTGATGCCTAAATCGGTGTCTGAATCCAAGCTTGCAGCGAAAAGCCAGCAAGCCACATATGCATACGAAATAGCCGAAATGATGGGGCAACTTGCAATAAAAAGCAGCAAGTAAAAATGTATGCATTAAAAAAAAATAGCCGAAATGATGGGGCAGCTCGCAATAAAAAGCAGCGAGTAAAAATGAAAAAAAAATAGCCAAAATGATTGGGCATCGCAAAAAAATAGCCGAAATGATAGGGCAATCACGACCTTCGCGATATAAAAGCTAAAATGATAGAGCATCGCGGAAAAAGAAATAAAATAAAAATGAAATTTTTGCCCTACAGGTGATGTTACATCTATTCCTGAATACAATCCAGGGGCGCAAACAAAGAAGGAGTCACGCTCCTCCTCCCCAGGTTTCATCATAAGAAGAAGCCAAATCACTACGGGCCACAAAGATCTTCTCAACATTTGTCTCGTTGCGGCAAATACGACCTCGAACAAAGCGGAACAGCGGCGATTCCCAGTTCCATGACTCGGCAGTGTACAGATCACCGAAAGTCAAATCCCAACTCCGCGAAATGCGGATACAATCAACAAAATTCCTGGTCACGTGGAACGCGGATAATGTCACTCTTTGACCCCGTGGAAAACGTCCAGAGCGGATCCTGGTCCTCGCAGAGCACGGCGGTGAACCCGTGCGAAGCATCCACAGCGGAGCCTAGTCCTCGCCGAACGCGGCAGTGAACCCGTGTGAAGCATCTAGTGCAAAATTCCTGGTCACGTAGAACGCGGATAATGTCACTCTTTGACCCCGTGGAAAACGTCCAGAGCGGAGCCTAGTCCTCGCCGAACGCGGCAGTGAACCCGTGTGAAGCATCTAGTGCAAAATTCCTGGTTACGTGGAACGCGGATAATGTCACTCTTTGACCCCGTGGAAAACGTCCAGAGCGGATCCTGGGCCTCGCAGAGCACGGCGGTGAACCCGTGCGAAACATCCAGAGCGGAGCCTAGTCCTCGCCGAACACGGCAGTGACCCGTGTGAAAAATCTAGTGCAAAATTCCTGGTCACGTGGAACGCGGATAATGTCACTCTTTGACCCCGTGGAAAACGTCCAGAGCGGATCCTGGTTCTCGCAGAGCACGGCAGTGAACCCATGCGAAGCATCCAGAGCGGAGCCTAGTCCTCGCCGAACGCGGCAGTGAACCCGTGTGAAGCATCTAGTGCAAAATTCCTGGTTACGTGGAACGCGGATAATGTCACTCTTTGACCCCGTGGAAAACGTCCGGAGTGGATCCTGGTCCTCGTAGAGCACGGCAGTGAACCCATGTGAAGCATCCAGAGAGGAGCCTAGTCCTCGCCGAACGCGGCAGTGAACCCGTGTGAAGCATCTAGTGCAAAATTCCTGGTCACGTGGAACGCGGATAATGTCACTCTTTGACCCCGTGGAAAACGTCCAGAGCGGATCCTGGTCCTCGCAGAGCACGGCAGTGAACCCGTGTGAAGCATCCAGAGTGGAGCCTAGTCCTCGCCGAATGCGGCAGTGAACCCGTGTGAAGCATCTAGTGCAAAATTCCTGGTCACGTGGAACGCAGATAACGTCACTCTTTGACCCCGCGGAAAACGCCCAGAGCGGAGCCTGGTCCTCGCCAAGCACGGCAGTGAACCCGTGTGAAGCATCCAGAGCAAACACCGGACTGTGGAGTCTTTAAAATCCACGGACTATGATGTCCTTAACCTCGACCGTAATGTCTTAAAACTAACGATCAACCATGATGATTCTAGACTGATTTTACCTTGGTTAAAGGGTACATCTCTTCACTCCTTTGATATTTATAGTTGTAATTCCTCAACGTCTTCAAAGAGGTGACGGGTCCCGGCAACCAAACATTGGACTGTGGAGTCCTTAAATCCACGGACTATGAGGTCCTTAACCTCGACCAGGATGTCTTAAAACTAACATTGGACTGTGGAGTCCATAAATCCACGGACTATGAGGTCCTTAACCTTGACCGTGATATCTTAAAACTAACATCGGACTGTGGAGTTCTTAAATCCACGGACTATGAGGTCCTTAACCTTGACCGAGATGTCTTAAAACTAACATCGGACTGTGGAGTCCTTAAATCCACGGACTATGATGTCCTTAACCTTGACCGTGATGTCTTAAAACTAACCATGGACTGTGGAGTCTTTAAACCCACGGACTATAAGGTCTTTAACCTTGACCGCGATGTCTTTAAACTACGGTACCTTGAAAAACATCCCAAAGCAACCCCCGACCCCGTGAAACACGGATAAGGGCGACCGCACCCAGCACTTGCGGGTCCTCACGACCCGTAAGGAAGCAAATTCTCTTGAGAGATCCTTACGACTCCTAAGGGAAAACCCGCTTAAGAATCCTCACGATTCTTAAGAAGAACTTACACCTACGGGATCCTCTCGACCTGTAGGGAGAAAAACCCTTTATGAGACCCTCACAGCTCGTAAAGCTCAAAAGTCTTGGGAGGCGAACCTTAACCCTGAATCCTAAGCCATCGCTGCCCTGCAAAGAGACCAAGATAAATTGTCCGCAGAACACATTCAATAAAAAGGAAACACGCCATTGAGAAGAAAATGTGTCTTTATTCATAGACCAAAATGGATACAAAGTACAATTCATGAAAAAGCAAAAAGAATATACTCTCATTCAGGAGTATGTACAAAAAGAAAGGAAAAGATACAAGTTTTCAAGCCGACGGGCGATTTAAAAATTTTGCTAGCTCATCCTGTTTCTGCTGGGCCACGGTTTCATGATTCAGGATCGCCAAAAGACGGGCCTCGGCCTGAGTCTGTTGGGCCTGATACGAGGCGAGCCGGCCTTCGAGCTCGTAAGCCTCGACCCTTTCGCGAGTGAACACGACAGCTTTATCAAGAGCCACCACCTCTCTGATAGACTCTTGAAGTACCCGCCAGAGTTCATACGCTTTATTGGCTTGGGCTGTGAGGCTGGTTTGAAGCTCGCTCAATGCCTTGGAGACCAGCTCCCTTTCCAAGAATTTACGGCTGATCCACTTCTCACATGATGCCATGTTTGCCGCACACCGCGCTATCAGCCCCCGCAAGTCCGCCCTCGCAACCGCAGCCTTTGAAATAGGACATGTAACACCTGAGATTAGGGTTAGTGGTAATTGTGTGTTAATGTGGGGTTTTCTGGTAAAAAGTTTACCAAAACGGGATTCTAGTAATTTATCTGGTTTTATGGTTATTTTAGTAGAATTTTATCCCGACCGCACACACTTGTGCACGTTAACTAGGGTTAAGACTAGGGTTGGCCATACATTTGAGCTTGTAGGTTATCCATGTTTAAGTTAACCATGGTGGTCTAACACACTTGATTAGGCTAATTAGGATCAATTAGGGTGGTTGGCTTTGACCAAGGGTGTTAGGGTATTTTAAGGTTGACTTGCTTGAGAGAGAGAGAGAGAGATGTGATGGTTGTAATGATGGTTTAAGGTTAAGTCACACCATTTCAACTCAAACCTTTTTGCATGTCTCCTCAAGCTCACACCTCTCTCACTCACACACACAATTATCAGCCCAAATACCATCAGATCAGCCACCGAAACCAGCCCCTACTGCTGCTACAGCAGCTGATAATTCACCATCAGCCCAATCTCAGCTCATTTCAGCACACTTCAGCTTCAGTTCTTCACAAAACAACACATTAACTGCTGCACAAACAGCCACTTCAGCCCCTAATATCATTACAAACAGCCCCAACCTCAAATCCCTCTCACTCACACTTAACTTCAGCCCCTAAAACATCAGAACAACCACCAAAACAACACCATCAGCCCCTGACCAAACATCAGCAGCACACTTTCAGCCTGTTAAAATCAGCTTTCAGCCACCAATTCTGCACCAAATCAGCACACAACTGCTGCACAAACAGCCCTAACATCATTGCAACAGCCCACTTCATGAACTCACACACTCACATCAGCCTAGCCACAAAAAACAACAGCACATCAACCCAATTATCATCTTTTCAGCCACCATTTCAGCCAAAACAGCACACCATCAACCTCCAAACCAACATCATAACATCAGCTTCAGCCTTTTCATCAGCATCAGCAGCTGAAGCAAAACCCCATCTCCAACATCATCATCAGCAACAGCTACTTAACCCTTAGCTTCAGCAGCTACAACAGCACACCAGCCCCTGTACATCAGCCGTTACATCAGCTTCAGCCCTTCTTCAGAACATCAGCAGCAACAGCTGCTACATCAGACCCAACTCTTTACATAACACCTCCCCCACAACACACAACCCTTCCCTTAAGATTACCTCAACCCTTGCCACTGCAACAAACAGCAACAGCAACATTTCATCTCCAAAACAAAGCAACTGACACAGCTTCAACCAGTTAAACAGTGAGGCAGATCAGACACAGTTCAGCTCATTCCGGTTGAGTTTTGCTGCACCAGGAGCTTTAGCAGCAGCTCACACTCCCTCCTTCTTCTCCTTCTCCTTGTTTGTGAGGGTCCTAGGGGGGTATAATTCCTAAACTCTTTCCATGTTGCTTAGATTATGTGTTTGTTTAGCTAGTTTAGTGTTTTAATGGAGTTTTAGTGCTAGAATTGTGTTGTGATGTTAGATCTAGTTACATTAGAGTGCTTGTAGCTTAATGAACCCTTTTAGGTGTTAGTTAGTCTGTTTTAGCCTAGTAGTGTCAGATAGATAACCCTAAATTGCTAAAGTTATGGCTATCTAGCTTATATCGGTGTTTATTGCATGTTTTAGTGGTAATTTTGGGTAAATTAGGGGAATTTTTGGCAAAAGTAAAGGTAGTGTTGGTTAGAGTAGCCCTATTAGGTGCTGTTGAGACCAGTTACCCAGAGATTTGCCCTAGATTTCTTAAATGTACCCGATTTATCCGACTTGGCGTAATTTGGCAGTTTTAGCGACTTTTTAGCCTTTCTGAGATCTGCTTTTGACCTGATCCACTCAGATAAAAATTGTGAAGACTGTAGCATGGTGGGACTAGCAGAGACACACACACACAAAACACGGGGACCCCTCTCCCTATTTTGGCCGCAGATTTAATTTGTCTGGCCGCAAATTGCGGCCAGAATAGAGGTGGGGGTGTTGGGTTTTGGTGTGTGGGTATATTCTGGGTAGCTAGGGTTTTTGGTATCTGTAACTTTTCAAGTTGGGTCCAGAGGCAAAATCTGGAGCTTGTATCATGTTTTCGATGTTTTAAGTCTTGTGCGACACGCGCGTGATACGCGTAGTTCTGTGGCGCGCTGCGCGACACAGCGTGTCAGAGTAGGTTCTGGTGGGTTTGTGCACGTCGCGACGTGTGCACACGCGTTTAGTTTCACGCACACGTATCCTTTTATCGATATATCGTGTTTTTGCAGGATTTTCCTGATGTATGTGACTTTTGTAAATTCCAGGTTCGCCGGCAGGGACTTCAAGCGCAGCGGAGAAAGGAAAGCAGGTGGTCGGACACACCTAGTGCGGGATCATGGGTGAGTAGATTTAACATCTACGGGGGACGATCGTTTGGATGGCGCGAGTCGCCCGATAGATTTAGTAAACTTGAAAATAGTAAACTTGATATTACTTGTGACATCAGAATAATACTTGCATGATATTCGCTGCAGTTAGGATCTATATGTTGTTCCATATACGCAAACTCATTTGTAGGACACATGCACCATTACCAGGTTTTTATATGCAGCACGAGCACTATTCATGTGGACACACACACCCTGGTAATTGCCATGTTACGACACTAGATAACTATAAATCTGAAACATGTTAATTGCTTAGACCTGTGCTATTGCAACAAATATTTAAAATGAAATCATAAGAATTGCTATTCTCGTGCATATGTATTATTATATCATTGTTCATGCCTAGTATAAATCATACATCGCAAATTGATACCATAGGCATTCATTATCATTGACATATGCATCCATGATGATTTCATGAGATTTATGATATTTCTGGATTTCGGGGGAAAACTGCAAGATTTCAAACTTATAATCCTTTAAATATAAAAGTGCGGTTTTCTAGTGATGTAAAGTGTCGTCCACCATGAGTTTGCTGCGGTTTTCAAGACCCATTTCGAGGAGGTGGATGAACCGTCTCAGGTACATGGTGGGCCCGGTACGGTACCCGGGGCAAGAAGATCGCAGGAGATGGCGTTGAGCCTGGCAGGGGACGGATTACCTACCGGTGACTCCATTTGGCACGGCGGATATCCAGAGGATACCGACCGTGGCCGCTGGATTGGGATATTGATATTTGACATGGATCAGCCGGATGGCTGATGCCAGAGATACTTGACATGGATATATGAGATTTAGATAGTTTTGAGGTGTCGTTGCTGGACACGGATTTATTGATTTCACGGATATTATGCTGAGGTTTTAAAAAGAGTTTCAAAAACAAAAGAAGGAACAATTCTTATACCTACATGATGAGATCTTGAGTTGACTCATATAGCATACATACATGATAATATATTCATGTGGCATACATACCTGTTATTTCATCCATGTGACATACATATTTGTTAGTACACTGATGATGCATACATACCTGCTAGTACATATATCCATACATGTTTAGGGATGCTAGGATACTTGTGTACATGCATGCGATAGCCTTTGTAAATGTTATTTATTACTCACGAGCTGGCAACTCACCCTCGTTGTGCCACAGCTTTTCTGCAGGTCCGTTCCGTCAGCACTGCAGCGGCGGATACTTTTGCCTCTTTTGCTCTTTTTGCCTGGACTCGAGGCTTTTGCTCATAGGTGGGTTGCTATCATTTTGTACCACCTTATTTATGTTCATTGTATCTAGAGTACTCTATCTACTGCTGCTATTATTTCAGCTGTACTAGTTTTATTTGGATTACTGTATATTGACCTAGAGGTGAGGTTGTGAGACTTTTGGATGATATGTTATATTTGGGGTCGAGCTCACTTGAGCTGACATATTGCCTGTGCTTTCATGCTTACTTATGCACAATGTACTTTACATTGCGTGGGATTTGTGACCGCCTTGAGGCGAAGAGATAGCTCCCGCTTGGGGATGCCATATTCATGTTATTCGTTTATATTCCTGTTTGCACCCGTTTGGGGCTTGTTTTACAAAGGAAACTTTGCCGGAATTCTTGGAAAAAGGGAAAGTTGTCTTAAAAAGAACCTTGATGTGGTTTAATGGAGTAAAATGCTTTAAATAAATTGGTTTTCCTTCACTCTAATTTCTCAATTGGGTTTTGTATTCTGGGCTTCGGCTTACTTATTTTACGTACGCCTTGAGACGTTTCGTAACTTAATTGCCGATCGCGTTCCGTACCATGCGGGTCATGACAGGACATGTACGCTCAAGGCCGTGTGAACAAGCCTCCACTCAACGGCAATAGTTGATCTAAAGAGCGCGCACATCACGTGGCACGGGAAGCAACAAGAAAATTTCCGATGCATATCCTATCAAGCATGCATTCGCAACTATATGAATGTTCGAAAAGAAATAATACTCAAAGCTCTGATGTGCATGCGACATGGTGATAGTGTTCGTGATTAAAGAAAGTTCTCATAAGAAGAACACAAAGTCATTTATGCAAGCAAAAACATACATGCGAGTACCCAGCGTACATGAAAGTTCAACATAAAGCATGCGAAAAACTAATTTGAATATACTACGCTAATGGGAAAAGGTCGCCAAACAAAGGATCGGTAGCGTAAGGGTTAACAAAACAGAGAACAAGGTTCTCCATCACTCTCTTTGCTCTCTCCAACACATCAAAGCGACGGTTCTCGCGAGGAGTCGCTCCCCATCGATTGGCGCCATGTTCATCTGCAAAAGCAGACATAACAGCCCGCCGGGCTCTTATTTCGCTCAAAAGGTGAACTGAGCGATCTTTCAAAGCCTGAGTAATCAAGCAGGCCTCGTGAAAACCCTCGAGCTTCTCTTCAGCCGCGTCGAGCATCGCCAGGGTCATCTCCACCGGGTGAGGAGGGACGTCGGCAAGCACGACAGCAAGAATCATCCGGAGCCAGAGGGAGCCCATTGGGAGGGGGAACCCCCTACGGGTCGAGAGTTCATACACCGCTGAATCGCATTCATCATCAGTAAGGAGGGGATCCACCAATCGTGCGGCGAAACGCGGGATCATCTCCTCGATAGGCACTTCCCATGGCTGTCGGCGAGCATGAGGGCGGTTGCAGGCCATGGCACTCAGTTGTCTCTCAAGGCAAATCACACCAAAGTGAGAACAGATTTCTCTGTGAAGAGAAAATAGGCTATGGCCTCAAAACTATAAAGGGGAGGATTAAATGCTGCGCGCGGAAAAAATTGCATGATGGAACCCATTCCAAGGCCCAGAAAAGGGAAGACATTGGAAATCAGGAAAAGGAGCGATTTCCAAGGTGCCTTCTCTGCATCTAATGCCATGCACAGAAATATGGAATGAAAAATTGAATAGCCCCATACAAGGCCCCTCACGTGCGGAGCACGTGAGCACCATGCTTGGTGTGTACTAGAAAGTGAAATAATGCCTTGCACACTAAAACACATCAGCAGCAACAATAAAAAAAATATATGACAAAATCCCAGAAAAAAGGGGGCATGCAAACACAGAAGGGCGTGATAAAACTTATCATTCATACTTTAAAAAGTTCATACAAAATTAAAAAAAAAGGAAAAACGATTACAACGGCAACACCTCAGACGCGGGGCATGGATTGAGAAACTCAAGCTTGGCATTGTCCAAGATCCTCCAAGCGTTCCGAACCATCCGAGTGTGTTTTCTCTCGCGGTCACATGCGTCGGGGTCCTCACGAATGTCCTCCACCCTTCGATAGGCAGCAAGTATGGCCGACTGCTGAAAAGCCTGGTGCAAGAGATCAATGAGGTCGTCTCGCCTCCTCTTCGAAATTAGGCTCATCAGGTACACCGAATGTACCTTATCCTCGGCGGTATCCAATGCCCTGAGCGGCACGCCGGTGCAAAAAAGAGGGAGCGCCTCCCAGATCGCCAGCACGATGAGTCTCAGAAGAGAAGAGCGACGAGGGAGTACCCGATTGTTGTACTCGTCGAAACGGCTCATGATCTCAGCACACTGAGCATTGGTGAACTCCTGGTTCTGACTACGGCCCAGTGCACGAATATTCCCGTAGGAAATGATTTCGTCAAGATCATACATATGTGCATCCATAATACCTGAAATAAAGGTCATGAGACATCATTGCGAGCTTCTTCTTCGTTGATTACAGAAGGACAACCCAGGGCAAGAAAACCCTAAGAAGCCTCCATGGGAAGAACTGAGTTCTTCATAGGAATTAAATTCCTTATTAAGAGGAGGGAATTAAATTCCCAGAAACATTTTTTTTAGACGGAATTAAATTCCTTGGAAAAAGCAACCAACATCATCATCTCCCTAAAAGATCAGATAAATCCTAAGAGATCTACAGTTTGAAAATTGGATGGGTCTCTGTTCTGGATGATGAACTTGAAAAAAAATGGGTTCGTGTTAAAAAGGGTAAAACCCTTGATGTGGATTTAAAATCCAGAAAGTTTTTTTATGAAGGTTCTTCGATCATCCAACATCATTACCTGAAAGGAAGAGTCTTTCTTGAACAGAGTTAAACTCTGAAAATTTCTCGAGGCAGAGAACTAAGCTCTGGAAAAGGAGAATTAAATTCTCAAAGGAAAAGTTCTCAAAGGAAGAAGATGAGGAAAGTGGAGGCTCTTCTGAAAGGACATGGGCATTTATAGGATGTGATGGAAACGCGTCATCTCCCCGATTCCCTAGATGGATCCAACGGTCGCAAAAGTGACAGCGTTGCACTCACGTGCTGACACGTGAGAACAACGCTGTGGGGGCATTTGTTCCCTGATATAAAATCAGGAAAAAGATACAGAGGAGCATCACGTGTTAGCACGTGACCAGCGGTCACGTGTTGGCACGTGACGTTTAAAAGCAGCGGCACAAACCACATTCATTAAAGCAAGAAAAAGCTTCAAGAGAAGCATCGCGTGTTCACACGTGACCAATGGTCACGTGTTGGCACGTGATGGCTAAGCAGCGGCAAAAGAACAGAGCGCAGAAGGAAGAGAAGCCCATCCCAGGGGTCACGTGCTTACACGTGACCAGGGGTCACGTGGCCACACGTGACCGGCTTTAAAAGCCTTATTTCTTTGACAGAATTGGATTCCGAGGGAAGATCTTTCAAATCTTTCCAAAATAGAAAAGATTATCTGGAACCGTTAGATTAAAAATCTAAAGGTGATTAAGTATCACCAATTTATGGAAAAATCTTGGACTTGGAAAGATTTCCCCTTAAATCTAACCGAAATAACAAAGAGATATCTTTGGATTTAAAATCCAATGGTGAATAAAATTCACCTAATAATCCAAAGGCCCAGATGAATGACAAAGATAAATCAAATCTCTTAATAGACAAATCAAATTTTTCAATGAAAGATTCACTAAAACTGATTGACTCTTTTCCTTCTCCTATAAATAGGAGCCAAAGGAGAGAATTCGAGAGAGAGACATACAGAGAGAGAGATATAGAGCCTTGGGATTTTGGAAGAATTTGATCCTCTGCAAAAGAAAAACCCTAGGTAAGAAAAGAGAAGCTTTAAGAGAGATTTTAATTCTCAAAAGAGTTTAACTCTTATATAAAAGAAGGGAACTTAGTTCTTTCTCTGGTAGAGAATCTGCAAAGTGCACATCTCCCCACGAATTGAGAATTTAATTCTCATTGGGTTGAGATCTTGCCATGCAGATCCAAAGCATAGAGGAGGAATGGAGTTTTGAGAATTTAATTCTCACAGAATTATAGGAATTTAATTCCTTTGGATAAAGTTAGGGTTTAACCCTACATCATAGGAATTTAATTCCTTCAAAATGGACAGAACTAGGATTTAACCCTAATTGAGAACCTAATTATCTCAAACTCACAGGAATGTAATTCCATTAAGAAAAGAAATTAGGGTTTTACCCTACACAAGAATTTAATTCTTAATCCTACAGAGAATTTAATTCTCAAAATAAAATAAAGAGACTTAAAAGATCTCCATGCATGCAAAGGATCAGGGTCACGTGCTACCACGTGACCCCTGCAAAGATCCACAAAAAGAGTTTTGAGGCAACGCCTCATGTGCCCCACGTGAATTCTGAGAAAGAAGCAAAAGAAACAGAAAAGAGCTCTAGGGCGCTCTCACGTGCTACCACGTGACCCCTTGGCTGAAGCTCTAACAAATAAACACCCAAATTCCCATCACGTGACAGCACGTGATGCTCCAAAGTATTCAATACTTTTGACAGAACGAAATAAAGAGAAGCAGGGCGCTCTCACGTGCTGCCACGTGACCCCTCTTGTCTTAGTGTTTAACACTAAATTGAAACCTCTGTACCCAGTGTTTAACACTGATTTGCCTTAGTGTTTAACACTAACCCTATTCACAGTGTTTAACACTGAATTTCTTAGTGTTTAAACCTCTGTATCCAGTGTTTAACACTGATTTGTCTTAGTGTTAAACACTAATTTGGAATCTCTATTTCCAGTGTTTAACACTGATTTGCTTTAGTGTAACACTAATTTAAAAGCCCCTTTGCTAGTGTCTAACACTGATTATTTTTAGTGTTAAACACTAACTTGCTAATCTTAATCCCAGTGTTCAACACTGTTGGTCTTTAGTGTTTAACACTAGCTTCAGCCTAATTGGCTAAGCTTCTAGAGGCAAAGCCTCTCCTTTAATGGACCGACAGAGGGCCAATATTCTAAACATGATTGGACTTAGCCCAAGATGGCCATAAGTCCTCAATTCAAACTTAACTGGGCTAAAGGGCTCATAACATAATTAATTGGTCTTGACTCCAAATTGGAGCAAATATCGTTTAATCTACCCTGGTTTAAGAGTACATCTCTTCACTCCTTTGATACTTGGCGTTGTAATTCCTCAACGTCTTCAAAGAGGTGACGGGTCCCGATGACCACACATTGATACGGACTGTGGGGTCCTTAAACTCATGGACTATGAGGTCCTTAACCTTGACCGGGATGTCTTAAATCTAACAACGGACTATGACGTCCTTAACCTTGACCGGGATGTCTTAAAACTAACAACGGACTATGACGTCCTTAACCTTGACCGTGATGTCTTAAAACTAACGCCGGACTGTGGAGTCCTTAAATCCTCGAACTATGATGTCCTTAACCTTGACCGCAACGTCTTAAAACTAACATTGGACCGTAATGTCCTTAAATTACCTATCGACCGCAATGTCATTAAACTAAACAACAGAGCCCCCCCCAATTGCTCTCTTGTTGGATCTAAACGATCCCGTTAAGTTGATCTCAGTCTAAAATTAGACTAACGTATCCTTAACTAACGTTTAAGTTGATCTTAGTCCGAAATGAGACTAACGTATCCTTAAACCCAAACCCCCCCAAAACCAAATCTAAGAAAGATACGGATTTGGACTATTCCACGCCCTACGGGCGACAACATAACTTAGTCTCCGTATACAATCCACGGGCAACCAAACACAAAACAAACACCCACGACACGGAGTGATCATCTGGAGAAGGAGAAAGTTGTTACCGCAATGCGGTAGCGTAATTAACTGCAGGGGCTTACGCCTGCAGGGAAGAGCGTCCCCACAATCAAAAACCCCTCAAGCGAGGGAGAATCTGACGAAGTCTGCTATATCGGACGCATCCGTTTAAACCTTCGATACATGGTGCCATAAATCAACTTGGCATCTTCGGAGAGGTGGACGGATAGCACCAATTAGCATCTGTCCCGAATCTCAGGCAAGACGTCCACGTCGTGCCGCCATTCGGAGGGGAACAAAGAGCATGGGGCAAAAATCCACATCGGGAGTTTCTAAAGAAACTGAAATTTGCTACCGATGCATACCATTTGGAGTGTGATGATTCTGGTAGGATTCCTTCAGTTTTATCACACGATGATATTTGGATCCCGATCCTATTGTGAGTATATGCTACTCCTCAGGAACTTTCTCACTTAACGATCAATGCTATAAACCAAGTAGGTGTCTAGAAAGGTGTTAGCGGGGCTACGCCCACAGGGAAAAGAGGTTATTTAAGTAAGGAACTTCGCGAAAGCGTTGGAAACCTCCCTCGAAATACCAACACTGGCCTAACTGAACGGTTAAGCAAGTATTGTACGGTGAGATTGATCCCGACTAATTCTCCCTTTTTGGTTTGAGGAAGGATTCGAGAAACAGTGGGAGCCATCCTGTTTAGATAAACTAAAAACCAATCTAAACTTGTAAGAGCATCATGCTGAGTGTTTTCTTCTCTCTCTCTTAAATTGCAGCGATCCAGTGACCACACATAGGTTACATCTTGATAATAAAATGACTGAATCTGACTGTTATGATTAGCAAAGGTCTGTCCAGATGTCCATTGCCCATGACAAGCTGGGACACCTCTTAACTAATCAAACCCCTGCCGTCTCAGGACCAGTTTCCCCTGTCACGGATATTGATATCCATAAGACATCGGAAAAAGACTGTGCGAAAGCCAAGTGCCTCGTGTTGGCCTCAGTTGATGGTACATACCAGAGGCAGCACGAGAAGATGGACTTAGTTTCTATCTTCCTCCATAATAAAGATTTATATGGAGAGCAATCTCGTATCGCAAGATATGAGACCTCGAACGAATTGCTTCAAGCGAGGTTGGCTATCGGGCCATCTGTAGGGGGCAACGTCCTTACAGAGACCAGCTATTTTGATGAGCTCACGGACCTGAAGACCACGTTGAAGAACGGGTCATATACTAACTTGATTCTACTGTCTCTACTCTCTACTTATACCCTGAAGGAAACCAGGGTCGTAGAAGGAAAGGGAAGGGAAAAAGTTTTGGGACTGGATATAGTAAAGGAGGGTCGTTCCTATTGTTACGGGAATGAACATTGGCAGAAGGATTGCAGGGCTAGCAAAGCCAGTAGCCAGGATTCGAAGCATGTTGTGGCTTCGGCTTCGGGTGTGTTTGTAATAGAAAACTGTATGTCGGTTAACCCTACTTCCTGGGTATTGGATACCGGATCAGGATCTCACATCTGTAATTCATTACAGGCTCTGAGAAACCATAGGGTTATCAGGATAGGTGATATGACTTTCAGGGTTGCCAACGGAATGAGCATGGATGCTGAATCCGTAGGGGAATATCATCTTGGACTGACAACTGGGCAGATATTGATTCTGCGTGACTGTTTGTATGTACCTAGTGCGACTTGTAATATCATATCTGTATCCTTACTTTCTAAAGAAGGATATGATTTTACTTTTGTAAGCGATGTGGTCCACATCCACCTAAATCAAGTTCTGATTGGGTCAGGTACATTAAAAACAGGATATACGTATTGAATCAAGCTCAGATTTTCAGTGTCCAGAACACACTTAAAAGAAAGTCTCCGGAATTAAATTATGCTTTCTTATGGCATTGTAGACTGGGTCACATTAATGAGACACGGTTAACAAAGTTACATAAAGAGGGATACTTGAATCCGTTCGAGTACCAGTCTTATGCCACTTGTGAATCTTGTCTCATGGGAAAGATGACAAAAACTCCATTCAATGGACACGGAGAAAGAGCAAGCGAGCTCTTGGGACTCATACACAGTGACGTGTGTGGTCCAATGTCTACACATGCGCGAAGTGGTTATTCATACTTCATTACTTTCACAGATGATTTCTCTAGGTATGAACATGTCTTCTTGATGAAGCATAAATCCGAGGCCTTTGAGAAATTTCGGGAATACAAGAATGAAGTTGAAAACAAACAGGCAAAAGTATCAAGACACTGAGATCTGATCGAGGTGGTGAATACTTGAGTGCCGAGTTTCTGGACTACTTAAAAGAGAATGGAATTCTCTCGCAGCTTACTCCTCCATACACACCACAACACAACGGTGTATCGGAAAGACGGAATCGAACTCTATTGGATATGGTTCGATCCATGATGAGTAAGGCTGAGTTACCGCGATCTTTCTGGGGTTATGCACTAGAAACAGCTGCATATCTTTTGAACCAAGTTCCTACTAAGTCAGTGCCTACCACACCATATCAGATGTGGAGTGGGAAGAAACCCTGTCTTAAACACTTTAAGACATGGGGATGTCCAGCTTTTGTCAAAAAGCAGCATGCGGACAAGCTCGAGGCACGCTCAGTACAGTGTAAGTTTGTAGGATACCCAAAGAACTCCAAGGGGTATGTTTTCTATTACGCAGAGGAGCAAAAGGTCTTTGTTTCTCGTCATGCCCGCTTCTTGGAAACTGAGTTTTTGGAAAATCAGATAAGTGGGAGCGCAATAGAACTGGAAGAAATTCCAGAACCACAAGCTATTACTGAAACCTTGGTAGAACCAGAAGGTTCAGGAGAACCGGACATCCCTGCGCCGCTCCGCAGGAGTAGTAGGCAGTCTCATCCGTCGAGAGATACTACGGTTTTCTCATAGACGGGGATAGAGAGGATTGCACCATTGATTATGATGAGCCTACTAGCTTCCAGCAAGCCATTCAGAGCGGTGACTCAGTAAAATGGCTGGATGCAATGCGGACCGAGATGGAGTCCATATACACCAACAAAGTTTGGACTTTGGACTTTACTCCAGAAGGGGTAAAACCCGTAGGCTGCAAATGGATCTTCAGAAAGAAGATTGGTGTAGATGGGCAGGTTGAAACCTATAAAGCTAGACTTGTTGCAAAGGGTTTTCGTCAAAGACCTGGTTTGGACTATGACGAGACCTTTTCTCCAGTGGCTATACTCAAATCCATTCGGATCCTTCTTGTCATTGTTGCCTTCCACGTTTATGAGATCTGGCAGATGGACGTAAAGACGGCTTTCCTAAATGGAAATTTGGAAGAGTGCGTCTATATGGATCAGCCGGAGGGATTAATTCAGAGTGGGAGCAGCGGTAAAGTATGCAAGTTGCTCAAGTCCATCTATGGACTGAAGCAGGCATCGCGGAGTTGGAACATCTGCTTTGATGATACTGTCAAAGAATTCAACTTTATCAAAAATGCAGATGAACCATGCATTTACAGTAAGATTGTAGGGAGAACTGTGGTATTCCTCATCTTGTACGTGGATTACATTCTTCTAATAGGAAATGATATTCTTATGCTACAGTCAGTCAAAGGATTCTTGTCACAGAGGTTCTCCATGAAGGACCTGGGCGATACCAACTACATTCTGGGGATCCAGATCTATCGTGATAGATCTAAAAGGATGTTGGGACTTTCGCAGTCCAGGTACATCGACACCATACTGAAACGATTCAGTATGGAAGATTCAAAGCGCGGTAATCTACCGGCCTCTCACGAAATCACCCTCTCCAAAGAGATGTCTCCCAAGACTGATTTAGAAAGGGCTCGCATGTCATCTATACCCTATGCATCTGCGGTAGACTCTATAATGATGTGATGTTGTGTACCAGACCAGATGTAGCATACACATTGAGCATTGTAAGCCGGTATCAGTCGGACCCAGGGGAGAAACACTGGATAGCAGTAAAGAACATTCTCAAGTACCTGAGAAGGACTAAGGAGATGTTCTTGGTGTATGGCGGAAAAGACCTCCAGATCGAGACCTTTGCTGACTCCAGCTTCCAGAGTGACAAGGATGACTCCAAGTCCATGTCGGGTTATGTCTTTACCCCTCAATGGAGGGGCGGTTTGCTGGAAGAGTTCCAAGCAGGAAACCGTTGCTGACTCAACTATGGAAGCAGAGTACATAGCTGCTTGCGATGCTGATTTATCTCAAAAACTATCTATTAACCGCAATCAAGAACGACGTCGCTTTGCAGTTAGCCGGTGAGTACGGGTCGGTCCACAGGGATGTTATGAATTTCCTAGTCGCTCTTACGAGTTAATTACGAACGGTGTGAATGGATTAATTAAATCTAAAAACTAAATTAATCTAGGGCAATTGAATTAAAGATCTAACTATCTAATTAGGGCAAGCAATTAAATTTATACTAGGGCAGAGAATGAAAAATTACCTAGGGCAAGAATTGAAATTAATTACTTACTTTACAGATGGCTCTCTCCAAATATCAACACAAGACTTGTCAGATCTGAATTTCTGAAATGAAAAGAGCCATCGATGCTCTCCAAAAGAAATCTAAATTTTATTGATAAAAAGAGGCACAGGGAGGCAGAGCCTTTACAATGATTTAGAGTTCCTATTTATAGAGGATAGGAAACCCTAGGTTACAATTGATTCGCATGTCTACATTTACCAAAATATTCTTAGGATGACCTAGTCAAAGTAGACTCCAAGCTTTGGTAAAATTTTATGTCTGGAAATTTTGGAACTGATTCTGGGCTTCTTGGGCTTTTTATTTCTTTGGATCTTTATTCAATTTGGCTTCTCTATTTCTTCCAGATCTCCAGTGAACAATTGCAGTGGACTTTTAACCATTTGCTTTGTAATCTTGGACCTTGCGTTGCCTTGTACTGATCTTTTGTGTAGGCTTGATTAAGATCCTTCTATTTGTTGGTCAAAGTCCCTTTTTTGTGTCGTCTTTTTTCTTTTTCACTGTTTTCGTTCCAAGAACCTGTAACCTGTAATATGTAGCAGACATGCGTCAAAAACACCTGTTTATTTATAAAACGAATAACAATGGGGAATATAATAATACAAAATTATGGTGTGAACAAATACCCCCAAACTTATCTTTTGCTCGCCCTCGAGCAAACTTATTTTTATTCTCTACAAAAAACCTAACCGCACTTTCGCAGGGAAACGCGATTGCACTGAGCTCGTGCAACAAGCCGTTAAAGCTCTAGGTGTCCCTAGTAGGAGGAGTGTTGTCTCCTGAGGGTTTTCAGCGGATACTACCCACAAAATCCTATCAATTTGGCTTTTTCGACTTTTGTTTTCCAATTAGGTTTTCTAACAAGGAATTCTATTATCGTCGACTCGTAAATTATCCACCCATATTCTTTACACCTCCTCATCATTTAATTTAAGATTATATATGTTCTATAGACTTACTTAGCTTTCGGCATCTCTTAAGTTTTCCTTCTAAAGTTCCATCTCCACTTAGGAATTTTTATCAACTTTACTAAAGATACAAGTCCTATTCTTCACTCCTTTCTCTTATCTAAATCCCAATCACATATCCCCACGTGTGTGTATAAATAACCCCTACACTTGGAAATTCAAATCAAGCAATCATACTCTTGTCCTTTTGTCCAAAACACTTATTAATTGGTGAATTTTTAATTGAATTTTGCTTACACATCCTTCATGCGACCGTTAATACTTCTTGAGGTACCAACGACCGATTACAAGATGTGTTTGCACATTAAAGCGTAATTCCTAGTCTTGCAACACCCAAGGCTTTAGCAGTGACTCCCAAACCAGTTGGTCTAAGGCAGTAGGTGATGAAGCACCCTCGCTAAATATTTTTCTATTTTTACAGCCTTAAGTAATCACAAAAACCAGTGTTCATTTTTTTTATTCACACTTTTTTCTTTTATTTTCATTGTACTAAGGACTTTAGACAAGAGCATTTCAAGGTCTCCTCTACTATTCCAAGTTTCAAGGTGCGTGATTGTGCAATTTGTAGGGTATACATTTTCAGAATCTAGACTTAAGCTAGGAATTATCTTTCAAACTTATACTCTAATAAAAATATCAATACTTTTCTTTTGTTTCGACTTAGCCCAAGAAATGAACCCAAAGTTTGCCTATTTCTAAATAAACTATAAAGGCATATACTTTCTACCGCTAAACTTTAAGGAATGTTATTTTTAGGGTTCTTAATTTACTACGTTTAAGATCTAATTGTTCCTAGCCAGTTATCCTATTTGTCAAACTCAAGTAAAATACGGCCAAAATTGAATACATTAATTTTTATAATTTTTGAAAATTTTCAATTTTTATGGATTTAAAAATAAGTATGCAAATGCAAAAATATGTACAAATGAATGCGAAGGAAGAAGACTTACCGAGCATACCCCAAACTTAAACTTGACAGTGTCCTCACTGTCATGCTACACCAAGAGGGTTAAAATGCCTGCACTCTCCTGTTTATTTATTTATAAAAAAAAAGATTTTTTTTTTTATAGAAAAAGAAAACAAAAAATATATGTACATATATACAACAAGGTTCCCCCCCAAACTTAAGCTTGGCCTTACACAAGCCAAAGGTTAGCACCAACCATTCAAAAATCTTATCGTGGTAATGGTAGGGTTGGTGAAAGAATGGGGTGGAAAGAAAAGAAATGAGAAGCACACGAAACCGTGTGGAGGTAAAGACGGGATACGGTCTCGGTGGGGGAGAAGGAGAGCGGAAAAGAGAAAGAAGTGGAGTACGATCTTGAGGGTGTAAATCGAGTGAATAAATTAGCACAATTTGTGATGACCGATGTGTTAAAAGCGATTGTGCTAACCTATCAACCCGTCGAGAAATGGGGTCAAATCCCTCAAAATTCGTAAGAAAACATGGGTACGCCGAACTTGGTATAGAAGATGAAAGCGTAACGGTCTCTTGCACGGTCGGAACGATAGGAAGGACGAAAGGGAGTGAATTAGAGATAGTCTCATTCTCACCATAGTAAATTGTCTCGAACTTGAAAGATTCCATTAATGGTTCGAAACTACTGTAAGCAACCGGGTTTGATGGTTCAACTAACTCATCTGAAAATGTAAAGGACTCAAACTCGGGCGGGGAGACATCAACATCGTTCGAAAAAGTGAAACACTCGTCTGTGAAATCTGTGTCAGATTCAAAGGAAATTTTTTCAAACTCACAGTCTTCAAGCGTGGTCGGAACGATGTAAAGGAGGGAGGGTGATATAACAGTTAAAGGTTCATGAGGATGAATTGGAAAATCCGACACATTAAACAAGAATGGTTCAACCTCAATATTATCCTCAATGCTCTCCTCAATACTATCCTCATAATTCTCCTCAATATTTAACCCATCCATGCCATTATCATCAAAATCAAGACGCATATGAAGTTCGGGAGAAACATTTAATGACTCGGGATGATGAATTGGACATAAAATTTCAATCAAATCGGCAGGTTCATCATCCGAAATATTCCAGGTGTCTATATCCTCAATCAAGTGAAAATCAATTTCTTTAGACACCTCATCAAAAGCATGGATATTTATCAATTTAGGTTCTAGAGTGGAGGTGTAAAGGTCAAACGGATTAGGTGCGGTTTCACTCGAAAGGGGTTCTTCACAATCTGGCAATCAAGCACTACAAAGTCACACAACTCATCATTTTGGACACATGTTTGAAAATTAGAGTTGTTGGATTCAATTGGGTTTGGGTAGGTTTGATTTGGAAATCCTCTCACATTTTCACTCTGTCCAACCGTCTCCTTATACATTGAAAAATTTTGAGCTAGTGGGAAACTAGCGACCGGTTCACTGGGTTGCATAAGGACGGCCACGGACGCTTCCACATTCCTAACCATTTTGTTTGTTGCTGAAATATAAGCCTCCAACGACTCTTCCAAACTAGACTTGGGTGGTAAGGGGGTTTCGGTAAAAGATTCAAAATTGTTTGGATATATGAAACTCCCAGAAGGCTGTGTAGAAACAGTGTCTAGTAAAGGTGGGAAAGTCGGGTAGGACTGGTAGGAAGTGGGTGGTTGGACAGGGGTAGGGTCAACATGTGGATAAAAAGGTGAATAGTCTTGTGGATCCCTAGTATTAGATGTGTGGAGAGGGGTGAAAGATCGGCTACGAGATTGAGCAATATGCTCAGCAATGGACATCGGCTTAGGAGTGACAGCAGGACTTGAAAAAGTGGTATCAACATATGGAGGTGGTGAAGGTTGACTAGGTTGACACAAAGTGGATTGAAAAGTCAAACTGTTTCTCCTAAACACTTCTATTTGATCTTTCAAAGATATTTTAGGCATAGAAGAATCGTCTTTAAATTGACCGAAACAATTGACGTACGAGGCAAAGTTAGGTTCGGGATACCAACGTTCGGCAAGAGATTTATGATGTGGGGTACCCATGATAGAAGAAAGAGAAGAGAAAGAAGGTAGGTGGTGCAAGGATTTCTTAGCGGCAAAAATTTGCAAGTTGTTAAAAGAAATTTTCCTTTTTCCGTTTGCTCTTTATTTGGAAATTTTGCAAAAAGATTTTCGATAAAGGGCTAAGACACACTTTCGATCAACCAAAAATGCACAATCAGGCCTAGATCTAGGGTCACCTAGGTCAGCTAGACAGCTCCTAACTGTTCCAAAGGGCTAGAAATAGGACCTCAAACCGCCTTTTCACCGCCAATTGCGGCCAGGTAAGTGACAGGTAAGTGGGAAGGAATCACAGTAGTGGGCCTAATTAAAAATCACTAGCCTTGACACACTTGCCTAGACACCGCAAAGTCAGGTTAAGATTAACGGCCGATACCTATAACTAGTCCTCTGTCCTATTGAGCTCGAAGTCCTTAGGGCTGAGTCTAGTATTTTTTAATTAATAGATGGTCAATGCATATGCCTTATGTGATTTCTGGGGTCCTGGGAAGGGTGATGAAATCCCCACCCAATCTGAATTGGTCAAAAAGCCCCTTAAAGTCCAATTAAAGATATGCAAAACAGTAAATCACTTGCAATCAAAGATTTTTATTTTATGCGCGGCGCAAAGAATCCTGCAAAAGATTTGTTATTGGAAGGGGGAAGATTTTTAAGCGCAAACAATTCTGCAGGAGATTTTACAGAAGATATATTAGAGATTTGCAGAGGAGGAGATCAGAAGACTTACAAATTTATTTATTTATTTATTTATTTTTTACCTCGCTTCTGCACTTTTTTGGGGAACTGATCAGACGCCTTCACCGCGGAACCGTCGCTAGTTGCTCTTTGCGACCGTGGATCCGCCGCGGTCTGGTGGCCTCGCCAGTATTTTTTTTTTTTTGCACCAGATCACCGCGGTTGACTTGTAGACTCGGTCCTCCAAATTTCTTCTGTTCCTCGGTTGTTGTGATCTTCTGTTGTTCCGATCTGTTTTTTTTCCTGTTTAGCTTTCTGTAGATTTCCAGATCCGAAATTATGCGTAGATCCTGCAAAATTCTCACAAAAATACCCTTTCCAAAAATAACAGATGATATATTTTTTTATTTTTTGTGATTTTTCAGATTTTTCTGATTTTTTTTTAATTTTAGATTAACCCGAAATTGCAAAAAGGAAATAACACGTCATCCCCGGCAACGGCGCCATTTGATTGATCTCAAAAACTATCTATTAACCGCAATCAAGAACGGCGTCGGTTTGCAGCTAGCCGGTGAGTACGGGTCGGTCCACAGGAATGTTGTGAATTTCCTAGTCGCTCTTACGAGTTAATTACGAACGGTGTGAATGGATTAATTAAATCTAAAAACTAAATTAATTTAGGGCAATTGAATTAAAGATCTAACTATCTAATTAGGGCAAGCAATTAAATTTATACTAGGGCAGAGAATGAAAAATTACCTAGGGCAAGAATTGAAATTAATTACTTACTTTACAGATGGCTCTCTCCAAATATCAACACAAGACTTGTCAGATCTGAATTTCTGAAATGAAAAGAGGCATCGATACTCTCCAAAAGAAATCTAAATTTTATTGATAAAAAGAGGCACAGGGAGGCATAGCCTTTACAATGATTTAGAGTTCCTATTTATAGAGGATAGGAAACCCTAGGTTACAATTGATTCGCATGTCTACATTTACCAAAATATTCTTAGGAAGACCTAGTCAAAGTATACTCCAAGCTTTGGTAAAATTTTATGTCTGGAAATTTTGGGACTGGTTCTGGGCTTCTTGGGCTTTTTATTTCTTTGGATCTTTATTCAATTTGACTTCTCTATTTCTTCCAGATCTCCAGTGAACAATTGCAGTGGACTTTTAACCATTTGCTTTGTAATCTTGGATCTTGTGTTGCCTTGTACTGATCTTTTGTGTAGGCTTGATTAAGATCCTTCTATTTGTTGGTCAAAGTCCCTTTTTGTGTCGTCTTTTGTCTTTTTCACTGTTTTCGCTCTAAGAACCTGTAACCTGTAATATGTAGCAGACATGCGTCAAAAGCACCTGTTTATTTATAAAACGAATAAGAATGGGGAATATAATAATACAATATTATGGTGTGAACAGATGCCGCAAAGGAAGCTGTCTGGATGAAGAAGTTCTTCACGGAGCTTCAGGTGGTTCCTACCATTGTTGATCCAATACCGCTGTATTGTGACAACAACGGCGCTATAGCTTTAGCGAAGGAACCCAGGTTCCATCAGAAGTCCAGGCACATTTTGAGGCGGTACCACCTGATCAGGGAGATCGTAGATCGCCGGGAGATCGAGGTGAATAGAGTAAATTCGGAGAATAACACTGCAGATCCATTCACGAAGGCCTTACCCCAGACTCAGTTCGAGCGGCTGATCAAGATGATAGGTCTTCGATACGCCAGTACATGGCCTTAGTGCAAATGGGAGATTGTTAGTGTATATTCCCTAGAGGCCATTACTGTATCATACTAGTTTGTATATTACTTGATGGAAGCTTGGGATATTCACAGTTGTATAGACAATCTTGCTCGAAATGGTAGTATGCTACTTGGTTTGTTTCTACTTTAATATGTGCATGTGTTTCTTTTAGCATATCGCCTATACACATTAGTGGAGCCCTTAGGATCTTTGCTTGATTACCAGCGTTGTGATGGCAGTCACACTAGTGGGGGCTGGGTAATCTATAAGCACATCCTTATACAGGTCCCTAGTCGTAGGATTATCGAGACGGGGCATCGATACTCCGGAGTAGACTAGCGTATGCGCTTCTCATCCCAGCAGGGGAGATGGTCTGTCTCACAGCCGTCAGTACGTCGTACTTGAGATAGTATGCGGGTGCTCGTTAGGTTATGAGTACACTGGACAGGACTCGTTGGGAACTGTTGGTTGGTACTATACCTATCGTCAGTTATCAGTTCCCAGGTGACATGAGTACAGCTTAGTCCGCTGACTTGACACTGTCACTTCGCCTCGAGTGTGTTCCCACTGTTCTTAGATTGCTACCCTACCACGGCTCAAAAGAGTCGTGCAAACAGGTAGAAGTTGGGTGCAGTCCCGAAGCACTTGGAGGCAGTGATGGTTAGACATGATTCGTCTCTCCCGGTATTGGGGGTTGATATCGCGCTGTGTCAAGAAGAGCCATTACACATAGTCGTCCCTGGCCAGGGCAAGCGAGATATACTGGTAGGTTATCCAGTGTTGTCTCAGGGTGTTCTGGGCTACACTCCGACACGACTTGTACCGCTATTAGGGGACTGACGTTTACCACCCCCTAGGCCCGCCATGCGATACTCACAGACGAACAGACCGAACTGTACGGAGATTGTCACATTCAGGCTCAGTAGGAGTTCGGATGGGTTCACCTCATTAGTCTTCTTATCGGCATCTACCTGGGGACCGTTACGTACAGCTAGTACCGCTTGCGGACTGTGGTTAAACCCACTGCCAGCGTAGTGTCGAGTCTTTAGAGTCCCACACAGAGAGCTATTCGCCTTTGGGCAAAACAGAGTAGAGGTCGTATGGTTTTGCGACAGGGTTCGTTCACATCCGCGCACTTGTGCACGTTTGGTGTCCGGGCAGTTATTATTAGCGGGCTTTGGTTTAAGCCAGATCCTGGTATGTGTTTTGGGATTGGTTTTATCTCTTTGTATTCGTGTTCCTCAGAACACGGATGCGGGTGTGTATGCACAGTTGACAGAGGCAGAGGCAGAGGATTCTCATTAGGGTTGTTGACTGTTGACTTTTTCTAAACCCTAATGAGAATAAGAAATATGATTAATAATAATATTAATTAAGTATTATTGTGCCATGGTTGAGTTGAAAGTTTGACTTTTGTTGACTTGTTGACTTTGTTGACCGCTTGACTATTTTGGACTTGTTGACCATCATCATTTCCTGGCTATGACTTTTGTTTACTTGTTGTTCTTTACAAAATACATTAAATGCATGAAATGATAAAGGCCATTGATATGAAACATCACATATACTTAATTATTATTATTATCATGATTATTTTCTCTTTTGTGAGCATGGTTGTAAAAAGTCAAGCTCATTCTATCATTCTCCTTCTCTCTCATCCAAGCTCTCCCTTTTCCTCTCTCTCAAGGCTCTCATGTCTCATGAGTTGAGAAACATGAGCCATTGAGATAAAACCCTAAAAACACTTCTCTACTCACTCTAGAGTACAAGGTCTAGCAAGCCAAGCACTTTAGTTTTCTCTTGGTTGAGGTAGGAGCTCAAGGTAGAAGCTTTCGGGTGGATCCTTCTTCGACAACAAGGAGAGGACGAGGTGAAGCCGATCCAACCACTCCAAGGAGCAAGAAGAGAAAGAGTTCAAGACCTAGGTATAACCCACTAACATAGTAGTTAAACTTGTAGTTAGTTTGCTAGGTGTTTGTTTAGCAAAGGTCCTATTCTAAAGTCCATGTTACCTTTACCGTAAAAATCGTTTTTTACCGTTTCCGCATCCCCGAAAGAACCAGGATGGGTAACGTGGACTTACAAAACCTATGTGGGGTCGTCGGAAATGCAGCTCTCATTAAAGCTAGTATTCCTAGATGTCTATCAGATATGATGTATAAATCTGTTTTATCAATAACAGATGGGATACTTTTGAGTTGACGGAAAAACCATGTCCAGGATGATGTATTTTTACCCTCGACAATAGAAATCCCAACGAAAATATACTGTTATTAGCATCAACACCTGTAGCAATTAACATGCAATCTCTGTACTTACCATATAGATACGTCACATCCACGCACAATACCGGCCTACAGTGTGTGAAACCAGCCGCACAAGAAGCAAAGCACCAGAAAATTCTTTGAAACCGGACACAGCCATCGACATTTGTTTCTGTGGTTTTTAACTGGTATACGGACCCCGGATTTGATACTTTCATGGCTTCCATAAAAGGGACTAGTGAGTTATACGATCTTTCCCAATCCCCTAATATCTTACATAAAGCCTTTCTACGAGTATCCCATGCCTTCACATACGAAATCTGAATTTTGTGCTCTCCGCTAACGTAGAGCCGTATCTCTCAGGGAGTCATCGCCATATCTGTACGGATTAGTGGCATAATTAGTGAGCAAATGTAAGATGGAGTGCAATTCCTGTGATCTTTTAATATAATAGAATTGATGCAAGTATGTTCTTGGTTATATTTCGTGACCTTCCAAGCTTTGGCTCTTTTGGAACAACATGCATGCAATCTCCGCTTACATTCAGGAGTTTTTGTACATACCACGGTATAGTACGTCTTATTTGACTCTTGGGTGTTAAATGTAACGTTTTTTTGAATAGCCCAAGACTTCAGCTTACAAATAAGATCCTCTTTTTCTTGAAATATATCCCCAACAGTGACGCAATCTTCGCTTGCTACTGTCGCTTCCAAATAGGGTTCCGTATTTACTTCTGCCATGGCTAAGTTTAACCAACTATCATCTTCCAGGGGATCGAGGCCGGGATTTTCTAGTTTGACAAAATCATTATTCGCAGCCATATCATCAAGCAATGCTAATTCATTCAATCCAGCAGCATATTCCACGCTATCCTCCCCTTGATGACCTTCACCAGTTTCATCATCATCACTGCCACACATATCAATGTCACCCGTAGCAACATAAGGCTCGGGTGTAATATATGATGGTTGGGGTCGGTGTAACGTGGATGGTTCGGGATGAAAAGACCGAAAAGATGTGGACGGACATGCTTGGAATGCGCTACTTGGATCGTGTTCGAATGATGCGGAGGTATGGGAAAATCTGCGTTTAGTATATAAATTGTTTTTATATAATTATTCCTTAATATTTTCGTATTACAAAGAATATAAACATAATCACCACTTGTTTCAGATTTATTTACCTTCGAAAGGTTGTATATGGTAATCCTTGTTGTTCTTCAAGGGTGCATGTAACTGCAGCAGTCGATTGGGAAAACCTGTATTCAATATATAAAATATATTAGTATTTTGGTATTACAAAAGGCGGATTTATAAAATGTTTACCCTTGAGTTTGAAGGTTTGAATAATATTGTGTATAGTCATATCCACCGAGACTGACGGTATCATCGTTAACCATGTGACCGTACCCCCAGGAACTACCTCCAGCATTACCATCAAAATTACCCATTGGAGCGACATCTGATACTTCCAATTGTTTCTTCTGAACCAAAAGTTCAAAAGAATGCTGGGTGTTTGCCAGACCGAAATCTATCATCGAAGATATTGATGCATCGTCTATAATTTCGACCAATGCATTTCCACTAAACATAGGCCATATACAACTTAACTTAAGCTTAATTTCACGGGGATCGTATTTCGTGATTTTAAACACTTTATTCTCGATTTCATTATAAGTCGTTGATGGTTCTAATCGCATGATTCTTGCGGACCCGCCCATATATTCGAGGCCTTGTGCACTTGTGATAATCCAGCCATCGTATTTACATGCAACAAATAAGCTTGAACTCGTCATAATCTGCATCAAACAATATCAAGCCAATAATAAAAAAAGCGTAAACAACTTATATAATTCTTATATTCAAGACTTTTTAAGGGTATTTCTAGGCTAATGATCAATTAGAAGACTTGTTTAGGGTATTTTTAGGTTTTCAGGTCTGTTTTAACGAGTTAATACCATGTTTTGAGTTGTGGTTTATGCTAAGCGTCGTAACTAGGATATGTTCAATTACAAGACTTGTTAAGGGTATTTTTAGGTTGGCTTGTGTTAGGACGATATTTTCCGGTTCCTTATAGACCCAACCTTGACTTTGACGCTAGGTAATAGGAAACAACGCGGATTAGGAAACTTGAAATACGGTATTTGTGGTTTTAAACTAAATCCGTATTCCTTGTCCCTTGTCCTTCCGTTGATGTTCATTGACTTTAGCCTTCGGCAAACCAGTTGCAATCCGGTCACGATTAGAATTCATCGCCATCGTAGTAGGATTAGGTTGTCTAACAGAGCGGAATTGCGAGTGGTTTGCTCGGAGTTTCAATTTCAAGGTTAAGATTTTTAAGGCTTTAGCAAAATATTTCCTAACACAAACTAACCGTATTATACCTTTAACAAGTAAAGCGAATATCTTCAAGGGTTCTTTAGCCCGGTGCAATGTGCAATCCAAATACTAAACTTTAAGGTTGCAAGCTCACTTAAGAGATTGCAAGATCAAACTAGAGCAAAAATTTAACAAGTTCAAGTATGTAAAGAGCAAGACATGGTAATAGTATCCGAACTTTTTATTGAATTTCAAATGAGTTACAAGTATTCTTGAAATCAAGAACCTAAGCCTTAAGCTGGTAAGTTCAATGAAGAAGTTGCAACGTCAAAACAAAGGGGCAAGAGCTCAAGAGATTAAAGAGTTCTAAACAAAACTTGAGAAAACATCCACTTAACTAGTTTAACTCCTCTTGGACTTGGAAATTTTTAGAGAATTTTTGCTATAGATTTCAGAATAAGGGTACTTGGAGCGGAATAGAGAGTTGCTGGAGAGGAGAGAGAGCTGTATTTATAGGAACACGCCGGCATCAAATTATTGAAGGGAGCGCGTTCGAAGAACCCGCCCTCTTCGTTTCAAAATGATAATTATTACTTCTGTGTGATTTGACTGTAAAATAAAAGATGAGGACGGGTTCTTGGAACACGCTCTCATTAAATTATTGAAGGGGACGCGTTCTAAGAACCCGTCCTCTTCGTTTCAAAATGTTAATTATTTCTTCTGCTTGATTTGACAACAACTGTAAAAAAACAAAAGGGAAAAATAATAAAAGATGAGGGCGGGTTCTTAGAACACGAGCTCATCAAATTATTGAAGGGGGTGCGTTCTAGGAACCCGCTCCTCTTCGTTCACAAGTTTAATTATTAGTACTTCTTGATTTGACAATACACTGTAAAAAAATAATGATAAAAGATGAGGGCGGGTTCTTGGAACACGCCCTCATTAAATTATTGAAGGGGGCGCGTTCTAAGAACCCGCCCTCTTCAAAACGATAAAAAAATAATAAAATTATTGAAGGGTTCTGACAATTAAAAAAGATGATGTGACTTGACAAAAAAATGATGCAGACAACACTACAAAAAAAAACCAAATCACTAACAATTAAAAAAACATATCACTGCGTCCAAAAAAAAGATGATCACTATACATTAAAAAATTGATGTGACAACACTACAAAAAAAAAACAAATCACTATACATTAAAAAACATATCACTGCAAAGATGAGGGCGGGTTCCGAGAACCCGCCCTCCTTTCCCTATAAAAACCCGCCCTCTTCAGTATGGTTTTCACAACTCTCAACTCTGTGTCCAAATTAACTTTGTGTCCAAATTCCCTTCTAAACCTCTGTCTCTTATCTAAATTTTTCAGGGATTAAAATATCAAAATAATTTCAATGGAGAATCAACCATTCGACAAATCACTGCTCGTAGATCAAAACGAACACAGATCTTTCAATATATTACACGGAGAGGAAAGATTCAAAACTTATTCAATTTTATTTAATTCCTCATTTCTTTTAATTCTAATAGTTGAAAATAACATGATTTAATTTTGCAGGGTAGAAATAATCTCACAGTCGTCAGCCATAGTTCTGACAAGTGGAAAGTTACCGACCAGCGAATAATCGAGCGGATTCGAAGGACCGGATTTTATGAAGCTTCATTGCTTCGTCATATCCAAATCGACCACAGTCTCGTTACCTCTCTTTTTGAGCGTTGGAGAAAAGAGACCCACGCTTTTTATCTAAGATGGGGTGAGGCCACTATCACACTCCAGGATATTGGCCTCTTACTCGGTTTACGGGTCAATGGGCTTGGATTGGTCGGAGGAAAAATTGTTGGTCCAGATACCGACCACCCATACTGGGATACATATGCCGAGTCTGCTCTCGGACAGGTAAAAAAATTAATGTCAATAAACTCTCGATATCAGGCATTTGTACTGTAAATTTATGATTTTATTAAGTCATTTGTACTGTAAATTCAGATTCTCTCTTATTTCCCTTCTTTAGTGTATCTATTGCATGGACACTTTGTACATTATTTTTAGTTTTAGTATTTCACAAAAAAATGCTAATATCAGGCACTAGGGGGTTATAGTAAGGGGTATAAGATCAGTTTAAACTGGCTGAAAGGTGCATTTACTAATATCCCTGATGAAACCACCGATGAAGTTTTGGATAGACATGCACGTGCCTACATTCTGTACATGATCGGTTCTTAGTTGATGCTGGACCAATCGGCAACACATGTCCATCCTTTCTACCTTGGGTTCCTTACGGACTTTGATGTGTGTGGCCAATATGCTTGGGGAGTAGGGGTCCTGGCCTATCTTTACAAAGAACTCGATAAGGCATGTGCTCCAACGAAGAATAAAATGTGTGGCTGCATTACATTACTTCAGGTACATTCCTTGTTTTTAACAGCTAGACATTTGCAAAATTGTAATATTGCTTCTTTCTCTTATCATCTGACACTTTATTTATAGATTTGGTCATGGGAGCACATGTGTATGGGAAGACCGGATCGAGTTAATATTTCTGCCGTGGATACTCCTGAAAACCTCTCGGCTGTTGGTGGAATGGCAAGAAATCTTATAAGGCTCCTCGTCGAGTACTTAGATACTATAGAGATGAGTTGGATTGCATGGAGGTGACTCAGGTAACCATAACTTAGGTAATTAACTTTGTTTTAAAATTTTAAATTACCTTCATTACAATTTGGTACTATGTTATTTGCGCAGTTCACATGGACGCCTTATACAGCATATCGTCTGCATGGATTACCCGGCATTTGTATCGAAGGAGAGCCGGTTTGGCGGGCTCGATGCCCACTCCTCTGCATTAATATCGTTGTCATGCACCTACCGGACCGGGGGTTGCGATAGTTCAGTAGATTGCAACATATTCCTGTCCTGCCGCCTGCGCCTATGACAATAGAAGGAGACATGCGAAGAGGAAAGGTGGAGCGTGATTGGAGGGAGCATCATCATCAATATTTGCTGAGATGGGAGATAGGCAGCGTAATATTGCCTTACAGCAAATAGGTGACCAAACAACCACCGACACTACCGAAGCATATCTACAGTGGTATAAGCGTGTCACCATAAGATATCTTTCTGCCCCCTAACGACTTTTCAAATATCCAGCGGTACGAGCCTAGAGGCCACGTGGAACGAGAAATGGTAAGTTAAATTCTTTAAATTATATTACTTTTTAACATCCGGCGGTATGAGTCAATACTTATTTCTTATTTCTAATATAACGACAGGCTCGTGGGTTACATCATATACAATCAATGATGCAGGATCCATATCCGACTGATACTGGTCTGGATACTCAGGCTTTATTTTCAAATGTAGACTCATATATTGGTGGTATATTTGGTTCATATAATATGCTTCCGCATTTATCACCGGCACCAGAGCAGCAGCATGAGCCGGCACCGGAGCAGCAGCATGAACCGGCACCAGAGCCGCAGCATGAGCCGGCACCAGAACCGCATCATCAGGGAGATCCAGAGCAGCAGGATCAGTGGTTTGGATCACCATACTGTCAGCAGCAACCCTGGCATACCGGACAAGCGCAACAACCGGAGGAACAACAGTTTTAGGGGACCGGTTTTGTGCAACAACAGCAGTCTTGGGGGTCAGGTTTTGCGCAACAACAGCAATCTTATGGGTCAGGATTTGCGCAGCCATGGGGCCCAGGTTTTGTGCAACAGCAGCCGCATGAAACCGGGACAGGTTCTTCGCAACAACTGCCCAGTTGGGAGACGGATTTTTCGTCCTACATACAGTTGTTGGGAGGCAGCACATATCCGACACCTGTCCCACATTCAGGATTTGCGGAACAACAGCCTGTCCAAGACGCTGCTAAAGCCGAAGCAGAAGAGCAGCCGCCGCCGCTGCCGCCATATACCCAAGAAACGGGAGGGTCCTCCAGTCATCCCAAGAGGCATAGGCTTATGTCAAGCCTCCTCGGATTGGGAAAGGGAAAGGGAAAGGGAAAGCGATAGTTATATACTTTTACAAACAGATATGATTTTTTTGTATTATAAATTTGACGGATTCATTTTGTTATTATAGTGTATACCAGATTTATATTTAAACAACACTAATATCATACAATTTTTAGTATTTTATTCGATATTTTAATTTATTATTTAATTTTTTTAAAAAAAAAATAGGACGGGTTCTGGGAACCCGCCCTCTTCACAAAATAGGAGAGAACATCTTCACAAAATAGGAGAGGGCGGGTTCTTAGAGGGCGGGTTCTAAGAACCCGCCCTCTCCTATATAGGGATAGGGGGCGGGTTCTAGGAACTCGCTCTCTAAATATATGGGGTAGGGTCGGCTCCAAACCGTCCTATTTTCATAAATTAAAATAAAATTATTTTATTTTAATAATTTTAATTCTAAAATACCCTATTTCATTAAAAAAAAACCATTTAAATTTGCTGAACCAAAGTCGACCATAATTTCTCTAAGAACTTCCATCACCATGCTTCGAATTTCCAAACGAATTTCCAAACACACGACAAAACCTGCCCTAAGATATCAATCAAATCAGAAGATACACCCATCTCCAATCATCCTTGAAAACTCTTCTGCCTCTCTGATCATTTGAAACCCTCCGCCCCTTCTTTTCTCTCTTCTTCTCTCAATCCAATGGAGCTGGATCCTGAGACCAGCGATAAAGCAGATGGGTCTGAGCATGGCCTCAGGCTCAAGATTTCAGAGCTCGATCACAAGTTGATAGAGGAGAAGGAGAGATTCGGCCTCTTTCAGTGTGAGCTCGAGCTTTCCATGTTGGTTGCAACCCAAGAGGCTGACAAACACAAGAGGGAATGCATGTGTCTCAACGAGAGTGTTGCAAGCTTGGAGCAAGATCTCAGCATCTTGAGAGAAAGAGAGATGAGAGATCAGGAAAGGATCAGAAATCTGCTTGATAAGATCGAGAAGCTTGAGAGAGAGTTTGCAGAGAAGATGGTGGAGCTCAAGATTAAAAATTGGGATCTTGAATGCTCTAAAAGAAGGATTTTTGAGGAAGAGATGGAGGCCCATATATTGAGGGTTGTGAAGGAAAATTTTCATGTTGTGGAGAAAGAAAAAGGAGTTGAGATTCAGAATTCTGTGAAGGCCAAGGACAAGGAGCATGTGCCTGAAAAGAGTAGTGGCAAGCTTCCTATTGATGTTAATGAAGAAATGCCACAGAGAAGTGCAGGCTTCATGAAGAAAACTTGTCATGTTTGTGAGGTTATTGATAATGAGAGTGAAGACCATGAATCTGATGATGATGAAGATAGGGTTCCCATAAGCCAGCCTAGCAAGAAAAGAGCTGCTGAGGTGAGTGAGAAAGATTCTGGTGGCGAGGAAAAAGAAACCTCTGCTGAAGTAGCAGAGATTGAAATTCCATTGACACAGGCAAACAACAGAAAAGAGGTTAGTGTAGTCTGCTTCGCCAAAATTTAGTGTTTTAGAGCATTCTAACATGTGTTAAATCCCATATTTGAAAGAGAGCAAATATGATTATCTGACTCAAATTTCCTCTCCAAAGGGAGAGGTTGCCGGGTCGATTCCCAAAGGGTATGCATAAAAAAATTATGATTATGTGACTCGATCTGTGTTGCCAAACTAGAAATAGATAGTTATATAAAATTCGATTATAAATTCGATTAGGCATTTTCGATTATGTGGGTCTCTAGCTTAATACCCAAGTCTATCTTGTTTTTGTGCATTTGTACCAACAAGTCTAAGTCCACATGCATGATTACCTTGAACTATGACTTTAGCACCGGCATGAAAGTTTTTAAGTAGAATATGAATTGGATACTTCAGAAACTCTTTGGGGGTGCTAGTCCTGAGACAGTTCAAATTTAATTCCGGAATTTGAAAATTTGTGTCAGTCACAAGTGATTTTGGTATTTGCTTAATCCTATTAGTCAAAAAGTAGTACAATGCTAGAATTAGAATTTTAAAATTTGTGATTCAAGTTAATAGTTTTAAAAAATTGAGATAATCAATCACTTTCAAATCACCACAGGCCGCCAGGATTTCTACAATTTCTGGGTATACATAATCCTTCAAAACTGGAATCAACCGTGAACCACCCCACTAACGACCTGTGCCGTTTTTGTCAATCACCGCTGCCTGCCGATCCTCCTCCTTTGATTACTAATCGACCTTGTCAACCGTCTGAGCCACTGGTCGATTGCTATCGCCGCCCATCGACCCGCCACTTGTCAATTGGTGATTCGTTGCTGCTGCTGCACGATGAATTGCCTTTGTTGACTACCAACCTGCTGTCCATTTCCTTAACACTATTGTTGTTGTTGCAAATTACATATGGATTTAGAAATCAAATGGCTTCCATTTTGAGCAGAAAAGAATTTTATCAAAATGATAGGGTATTTCATTTTTAATTTCTCATGTCAAAAATTACTTAGGACTACACCTCCGTCGAGAATCTAAGTCCAAGGGCAATTCCTTAATAAATGGTAAATTTCACTAAAATACCAAGAACTTTCATCGATTTTAGATAAATATCATGGCCTAAAGTCTAGGTAAATTTCTACAACAGTACGTCTCTATACATCTCTCTTATCATTGCAAGTAACTTAGATATGACAGTATCCGTAGACTTTTGTATAATTCTACCAATTCTTATGTACCGAAACGTATTGTTGCAGCAATCAAGTTCTAGTCAACTTCATGGGTGAAAATCTTCAGATGGTCTAGCATAGAGTGTAAATATGTTGATTATGTTCTATATATTATTTTTCGATATCATAAAGGCTTTGCCTATTTTTCAGAAAAGCAATAAGAGCCTTAGACCAAAGAAAAAATTTAAGGCATCATTGTCAAGATGCCCAACAGAAGGAAATCGAGGATCTGCTAGCTGTGATGATGTAAGTTATGTATCTTTTTAATCTACTCTATAATGAAGTGCATAGTTTTAGTTTAAAGCATAATACCTTAATGGTTTTTTTTGAAATAGGGCGTTTATATATTAAAATTATTAAAATAATACAATTTAAATTATATTTAGCAGAATAGGACGGTTCCCCGACCGACGAGGCCCTACCCAACACAGAGAGCGGGTTCCTGGAACTCGCCCCCACCCATACAATGAAGAGGGCGGGTTCCTAGAACCCGAGGCGGGTTCCTAGAACCCGCCCTCTCCTTTATAAAGGAGACAGCGGTTTCCTAGAACCCGCTTTATTTTAAATTTAAAAAAAACAATTTAAAAAATATCGGTTTACAAAACCCTTAATAAATAATAAGACTGTTGTTTATGTTACGGACAGGTGACAATTGTTATTACAGTTCATATAAAATTACTGTAAATATGAATCTTGTATACACTTCATTCACAAAATGAATCCATCAAAATAATAATACAAAAAAATCATATCGTACTAAAATGTAAATTATACAAGTTTATTTACGAGCGCTAACTGATTTTCAACCCGTGCACTTGTCACGATCTCGAAGGTCCCGTCCCTGTTGACTGTTATGGACATCTGGTCCTATAATGACCTGATTGTTTGCATAGGCTACATCTGTCGTGCCTTTGCTGAGGATCAGCATCCATTGTCATTCGATCTCGACGCACCTTAGGCCTTCCGGGTCCTATATTTTTATCTGGCGGTAATACAGTTGGTGTTTGTCTGTTCCCCGTGTAATAGTGTTAATAGCGACTGTCTGGTGTATGATGAAATTTTGGATCGTATGCACCTTGGTAATTGGAAACTAAATGGTAACGGGAAGCAAAATTGTAATGTGAGTTATGCATGCTGCTCGCAGCAGCAATTGCGTGGGCACAAGGTAAATGTTGTTGCTGGAAAACACCGCATGTGCACGAAGATAGCCCTTCATCTCTAAAATTTACGGTATATTGATTTCCATTATTCCCCGTAACTTGAAACTCCGCCGTGTCAAACCTTTCAGATCTGTAATATTGTGCTTTGCGCTCTTTTTTCCGGAATATATCTTCGTAATACGCGATGAGTGGAGTCTCCATCGCCAAAGACTTTTCCCTTCTTTGCACAAAGTAAGTATTCATTCTGAAAAAGGTTCGAACAATCAACCCCTGTATCGATAAGCCTCTAACACCTTTAAGGACCCGTTGAAGTTTTCTGACATATTAGTGATCATTAGTAGATATCTGCATCCATTATCATGTGCTTGTGACCACATGCGTACTGGATACTCATCTAACCACGCTTTTTGTCATGTACATGTCATGAACATTAGGGTCAGACGCTTCACCGGCTTTGTATATAAGCTTATGTAGATCTGAATTTTTAAATTTTCTATCAAATTGTCTGAAGTGCTGCAGGCAAAACCTATGTGGGTCGTCGGAAATACAGTTCTCATTGCAGCTAGTATTTTTAGATGTCTATCAGATATGATGCATAAATCTGTTTTATCAATAACATATGGGATACTTTTGAGTTGGCGAAAAAACCATGACCAGGATGATGTATTTTCACTCTCGACAATAGAAAATCCCAACGGAAATATACCGTTATTAGCATCAACACCTGTAACAATTAACATGTAACCTCTGTACTTACCATATAGATATGTCCCATCCACGCACAATACCGGCTAACAGTGTGTGAAACCAGCCGCACAAGGAGCAAAACACCAGAAAATTCTTTGAAACCTGACACAGCCATCGACATCTATTTCTGTGGTTTTTAGCCGGTATACGGACCCCGGATTTGATGCTTTCATGGCTTCCATAAAAGGGATTAGTGAGTTGTACGAGCTTTTCCAATCCCCAAATATCATTGACACTTGACATTATGTACATGATCGAAAAAACAAAAATTTCCTGTAGGCAAAGGCGAGGGCGGGTTTTTGGAACGCGTCCTCCTTTCCTTATAAAACCCCGTCCTCTTCGCTCTGATTTTCACCATCTCTATCCAAATTCCCTTCTAAACCCACTAACTGTCTCAATCTTTCAGTAATTGTAATATCAAAATAATTTAAATGGAAAATCAACCATTCGACAAATCACTGCTCGTAAATCAAAACGATCATAGATCTTTCAGTATATTACACGGGGAGGAAAGATTCAAAACTTAGTATATTTATTTCAATTCTCCATTTCTTTTAATTCTAATAGTTCAAAATATTATGATTAAATTTTGGAGGGTGGAGATAATCTTACAGTCGCCAGTCATAGTTCTGACAAGTGGAAAGTTACTGATTATCGTATAATCGAGCGGATTCGAAGAGCCAGATTTTATGAAGCTTCAATACTTCGTTATATCCAACTCGACCACAGTCTTGTCACCTCTTTTGTTGAGCGTTGTAGAAAAGAGACTCACACTTTTCATCTTTAGATGGGGTGAGACCACTGTCACATTCTAGGATATTGGCCTTTTACTTGGTTTACGGGTGAATGGCCTTGGATTGGTTGGTGGTACAATTGTGGGTCCAGATACTGAGCACCCATATTAGGATACATATATTGAGTCTGCTCTCGGACATGTATAATTCGTAATTTTTTAAATAAAAAGTTTAAGTATGTTACAGTGATATTAATTAACAATTAATTGTAAAATTCGGGTACCAAGAGGGTATACTAAGGGTATAAGATCAGTTTAAACTGGCTCAAAGATACATTTACTAATATCCTGATAAAGCAACCGATGATGTCTTGGATAGACATGCACGTGCCTATATTCTATACATGATCGGTTCTTGGTTGATACCGGACTAATCGGCAACACATATCCATCCTTTATACCTTGGGTTTCTTACGGACTTTGATGTGTGTGGCCAGTATGCTTGGGGAGCAGGGGTCCTGGCCTATCTTTACAAGAAACTAGATAAGGCATGTGCTCCTACGAAGAATAAAATTTGTGGCTGCATTACATTACTTCAGATACATAATATTTTTTATTAGTTAGGCGTTTGTAAAATTGTAATATTTGTTCTTTCTAATATTATGGCACTTTATATATAGATTTGGTCATGAGATCACATATGTATGGGAAAATCAGATCGCATAATATTTCTGTCGTGGATACCCCTGGAAAGCCTCTCGGTTCTTGGTGAAGTGGCAAGAAATCTTATAAGGCTAATCGAAGAGTACTTAAGTATTATTGAGATGAGTTGGATCGTATGGAGGCGACTCAGGTAACTAATTAACATTGTTTAAAAATTTTAAATTAGCTTCATTACAATTTTTGTACTATGTTATTTACGCAGTTCACGTGGACGCCTTATACAGCATATCGTCTGCAAGGATTATCCGGCTTCTGTATCGAAGGAGAGCCGGTTTGGCGGGCTCGATGTCCACTACTATGCATTAATATCGTGGTCATGCACCTACCGGACCGGGTGTTGCGACAGTTTAGTAGATTGCAACATATTCATGTTTCGCCGCCTGCGCCTATGACAATAGAGAGAGACATGTGAGGAGGAAAGGCGGGACGTGATTAGAGGGAGCATCATCATCAATATTTGCTGAGATGGGAGGATAGGCAGCGTAATATTGCCTTACAGCAAATAGATGATCAAACAACCACCGACGCTACAGAAACATATCTATAATGGTATAAGCGTGTTACTGTAAGATATCTTTTTGCTCCCTTAACGACTTTCCAAACATCCGGCAGTATGAGCCTAGAGGCCACGTGGAACGAGAAATGGTAAGTTAAATTTTTTAAATTAAATTAGTTTTTTAACATCCGGCAGTATGAATCAATAATTATATCTTATTTTTAATGTAACGACAGGCTCGCGGGTTGCATCATATACAATCATTGATACATGATCTATATCTGACTGATGCTGGTCCAAATACTCTGGCTTTATTTTCTACTGTAGACTCATATATAGGTGGTATATTCAGTTCATATAATATGCTTCCACATTTATCGCCATCGCTTGAGCAGCAGTATGAGCCGGCACCAGAGCCGCAGCATCAGGGAGATTCAGAGCATCAAGATCAGTGGTTCGGAGCACCATACTGTCAGCAGCAACTCTGGCATATTGAACTAGCGCAACAACCGGAGCAACAACAGTTTTGGAGGATAGGTTTTGCGCAACAACAGCAGTTGTTACGCTCCGCTTCCCAGAGTGCGCTAAGATCGGCACTTGACAGAGCCAACCATGCTACATGTGGATAGGAAACATCCCTCCACAGTCACATTACGGCTGTCTATAAGATATCAAGAACATGAAAGTAAAATAAACTATCTAGTACATGTCCATATGCCAGAATAAACGAGTCAAGAAATAATATGCGGAAGCAATAAATCCAAGTAACAATAACATCTGGAAAGTACGGAAATAACTAACTGGATACTAACAGGATCCTAACTGCTCGGCCTAACGGCGGAAGTACTCTTGATCAGCCTGCGACAAAGATAGAGGATTTGGGCCATGCAAAACTCAGATGTCAGTGCGTCATAATATCAAACAATAATATAATTAGGGGGTAGCAAGACGTGTAGGCACGAGTATGAACAGTAATAAAAATAGAACAGTAACACGAATAAGGAACAGTGAAGGGTAAAAGTATATGGGATGTGCAGTGAGCAATCTGAACTAAGCTACTGGGTTAATTACTCTCAAGTCTTTGAAATCAATTTAATGAATTGTCGATATAACTCAATAGTATCCCGTGCATGCCCGGGACCACGGTCAAGACTCTCGGGCTGAATCCGAGACGTGCCGCTATACAGTAAACAAGTTACATGTACAGACGAATGATGTCAGCAGCATCATCCCGGGACTGGCCTAGCCCGTAAAACTGATCAGTATAAGCATCGAACTGTCGAGTTACAAGTCAGGTTTCATCATTGATTTCCCCATACCCCCAAGTTATGTGTTCAAGTCAGGTATTGATAAATCTGAAGCTAATGCCAACACAGGATCAAGCAGGAATATGTTTGTCTATACATACAACAAGATATGTCCATCGGGACAACATGTCAGAATTGTCGGCATTAGAAACAGGATCAGGTAACATGTCAAGTAGTGATATATCAGGTCATGTCAAGTAGTGGTGTATCAGATCATGTCAAGTAGTGTACATGTATCAAGTCATGTCAAGTAATGCACAGGTTTCAAGCGGATGCTCATAACAAAATTGTAACATGTACGGGTGCACAAATAAAGCATGGATGCACAAATATTTATCAGGGGTTACATCATGACTATGTAGGATACACAAGATCAAGTATGTGATACTAATGTAACAGTAAAATGAAATAATATGACATGGTATGCAAACATATATAGAATCAATGGTATGGATGCACAATTATCGACTATGGTTACATTTATAGTTCCAATACTAAATGAGATGCACATTATCTATCATGGGGTGTTAATATAACAATAATATGTAATAATGGGATCTGTAGATACAGCTATATGTGTATTAAATGATATGGATGTAAACAGGTATCCGAAAACGGTAAAACTTTTAGTATGGATGTATAATGTGATAAACGGGTAACATTTAACTCATATGGATGCATAATACTATACCTAGCATGTAGCAAGATGAATTAGCATGCGACTAGACATGTAAATAATGATATTGATGTGTACGGACGCCGTATAACAGTAAAATGATAAACTAGTAAATGCGGGATGTACAACTAAATAATATGAAATGTAAATATTCAATTGGGTGCAGTATATTGTAGTCTAGCATGTATCAAGATGAATTTGCATGCACTAGATATGAAATAACTTGCACGGATGCAAACGAATATTCGAAAACGGCGAAACATGCAAAATGATAATGTGGGATGCATAACTAATCATTATGTGATGTTATTATTCAAATGAATATAGAATATAGTAGTATAGCATGTAGCAAGATTAACTTGCCTCGATGGATCACAATACGGATACGCACGGCACGTCCGACGTCGGTAAATCATCGCAACGCACACACGGCACGCGGGACGGGTCCAAGCAAGGCAAGAGGGTGATCACGCGAGTAAGGGACGTTCACTGGATCGTCTGGATCGGCAGCGGCGGTCACGGCTCCGGCGGGTGATCACCGGAAAAGAAGTAAGATCAAGAAAAGAGAAGGAAAGAAAAGAAGAAGAAGAAGAAGGAAAGGAATATTTGGGGTGGCTTTGGTGTGGTGCTGGGGCCAGAGGAGGTGGCAAGGGAGTCGTCGATGACGATGAGCCGTTGACGGCGAGCTTCCGGCAAAGGCTAGGGTTAGGGCTTCGGGTGTGCAGGTTCTTGAGTGGGTTATCGGTGTGTTTGCAGGGGCTCGGGAGAGAGAAGGGAAGTGGAGGAAAGAGAAGGGAAGAGGTGGTGTTGGCAACGGGGATGTAGAGACGACGACGAGGTCGGAGCTCCGGTGAGACGATGGTGTGCAGGGGATTCTAGGGTTCAAGGGGTTTTTAGGGATGGTGGTGGTGGAAGTTGAAGAGGGAGGTGATGAGACGGATGGGATGGAGGCGAAGCTCAGGCGAAGGGAAGATGAGAGGCTAGGGTGTCGGCGGCGAAGGTGAAGGCGAGGCAGGGGAGTTGGGTTCGCTCGGGTGAAGGTGGGTGCAGCGAGGGTTCTTGGGGAAAGAGAGGTCTGCGGAGGAGAGGAGAATAGAAGGAGTTGAGAGAGGAGGCAAGGTCGAGGAGGAGATAAGGATGGTGAGGAGGAGGCGACGAGGCAAGGCGCGGCGTGGGTTAAGGTTAGGCTTCTCGTGGACGAAGCGGCAGGGAAAAAAGAAGAAGAAAGGAAGAAGGGAGGTAAGCGTAAGGAGCGGGGAGGTGACGGGAATCGAGAAGCGCACAGTATCTTCGAGAGGAGAGAGAAAGCGCTAGAGGAGAGAGAAACTGAGTGGGGAGAGAGAGAGACTGAGTGGGGCATGGAGAGAGAGAGGAAAGAGATGTGTCAGGGAGAGAGAGATAGAAAGAGAGAGAGAATGTGCTGTTAGTTAAAAAAAAGATTAATTGTTAAAGTTTTAGTTTTAAAAAAATCTTTTAGTTATAAAATTTTTAAACTGTTAATTAAATATTAATAAAATTCGATTTTCTGGTAAATACAAACTTAGACCAAAATACGCCCGGGTCGGGTCTAAAAATTCAGTTTCAAAATATAAAAAATATCATGTCGACCAAAATTAAAATTGGATATCCGGGTAATGAAAATGCATACCCCCAAGAACGGATGCACGTACAAGGAGAGGGCACGATATTTCATATCTGTGTACATCCGTTCAAGTTATTTCATATCTAGTGCATGCAAATTCATCTTGCACGGATGTACACGGATACACAGACTACCTTTATAAAGGAGAGTGCGGGTTTCTAAAACCAGCCCCCACCAAGCCCACGAAGAGGGCGGGTTCTAGGAACCCGCCTTCTTCATTGTATGGGTGAGGGCGGTTCTAGGAACCCGCTCTCTGTGTTGGGTGGGCCTCGTCAGTCGGGGTACCGCCCTATTCTGCTAAATATAATTTAAATTGTATTATTTTAATATATAAACGCCCTATTTCGAAAAAAAACCTACCTTAATTTAGAGCTAGCTTACTGCTGTTGCCGTCTTGCTACTGTTTCCTAATTGCCAGGTACTTGTTCATATCCAGGTTCATTACCGCACTCATTATATACCGTTGTAATTTCTGTACCCGTGATCCTTGAAGGAATCACAAACCACACCAAGAGTCGCAGCGGAAAATCTATCAAAATCACGTGCAAACAAATTATCTGAAAAAAACAAACCAAATAATCTACCAAAACAACGCAAGCTATCAAAAGCCCACATCAAGCAACATAAACACAAGATTTTACGCAGGTTCGGCGTAACTGCACCTAATCCTGCAATCCGACGACGAAAGCTTCCACCATCAAGAAAGTATTACACGAGAATGCCCTATCGAAACCCCCCCCAAAAAAATAAAATAAATAAAATAACCTTTCTAACTTGAACAACTTGAACAAAGACCTGTGGATAATTCATCGCCTAGGCTTTTTAATTAATCAATACAATATATATAGGCTTTTTAGAGATAAGGTATATAGTTGTAGATTAATTGGTAAAACCAATTAAATCATCACTAAACTGATCGTGCTCCTACTCAACATCCCACAAGCCGCCTCAATCGTTGCTCATGCTGCTGATGCTTCATCTTTTCTTGGGCTCAAAACTTATTTGGGCCTTTGATCTCGGGCATGGATTCTTTATCAAAATTAGCATATACTTCATAGGACTGTTGAGAAACATTTGACTTGTTTTTAATCCTCTGTATGCTATGTATTCATTTGTAATTGCTTAAAAGGTTATTCTTGCAAACGAAAACAGTGGGATAAAGATTGAGAGTGTTGCTTGGATAAGCATGTACCTTTCTTCTTAATGGTGGTCATGCCAACTATTAATGTTAGGATGCCATGAATCCTAACTTTGTTATGTTTCCTAAGCTTGCTCTGGATGTACGTTTCACAGAGTTACTCCTGGGGTTCGCCCAACCTGAATTTTTTTGGGTACAGTACACAAATGTGTTATTTGCATTTGTACATGTATTTATTGAGGGGTGTTTTGGGAATTCACCCCAATTGCTATTTAAGGGTTTAGGGAAGCTTAGGAGCGGTAAATAAACCCTAAGTGCTATTTAAGGGTTTAGAAAGGCTTAGGGAGCCACCATCTGAAAATCTGGAATCTCTCTATTAAAATAGTGAAAACGATCTCTGCTGTTGCCTATGTTATTTTTCCTGTTTTGGGTATTCCACATAAAAACTCGGTGTGTCTGTTGTCGATTACTTTTTTCTCGGGTTTGTGTTCTAGTTTATCTCGTTCATCCGTGACAATTAATACCGACCGAATATGTCGCCATAGCAAGAAGGCCGCTTCAGAGACTTAGAGCGAGAGCTATTTCAGACTAGTTTGCAGCAACAAATGCATGAGTAAGGAGTTTGATGCTCAAGTGTAGTTTGTCACAGGTCAGTGCTTGATTTGCCACCAAGGCCGAGGACTTGTTTGGCGAACTCCTTTAGTTTGTACACGGATTTTGATATAAGTGGGTTCTAACAATAAGACTCGAGCCTTCATGAGATTTGACCCATTTTATATTTTATACCCATGTACCTCTTATAGTTTTCCCACTGTAGGACTATTGTAGTTCACATATCTTAACACCCTCTCATGTGCAGCATGGTGACGTTGCACGTGGATCGTATGGTTCGTATAGCGATCAGTCTCAGCGAGGTCTCGAGTGCAGAGGGCACGAGGCAGATGTGCTGTTTGACCTAGCTCTGATACCATATTAAATTTCGAGGGGCACGAGTTATATATTTTTACATATGAGTGTATATGGACGATTATATATTTATATATATGATGGCACATACGAGCTTTTGATATAAATGAGTTTCAACAATAAGACGCAAGTCTTGTTGAGGTTTGACCCATTTTATATTTTATACCCATGTACCTCTTATAGTTTTCCCGATGTGCGACTGTTTTTAATTCACATATCTTAACCTATTAAATTTCGAGGAGGAGAATATATATTTTATCTGTGAGTGTAGAAGGGTTCTTATCTGTCAGTGTAGAAGGGTTTTGATATAAGTGGATTCCAACAATAAGACTCAAGCCTTGTTGAGGTTTGACCCATTTTATATTTTATACTCATGCACCTCTTATATTTTTCTCGATGTGGGACTGTTTTTAATTCACATATCTTAACACCCCCTTCACGTGCAGCGTGGTGACGTTGCACGTGGATCGTATAGTTCATATAGCGGTTACTCTCTGTGAGGGTACGAGGGATCGAGCGAAGAAGGCGCGAGGCAGATATGCTGTTTGACCTAGCTCCGATACCATATTAAATTTCAAGGGGGTGACTATATATTTTATCTATGAGTGTACACGAACTTTGATATAAATGGATTTCAACAATAAGACTCAAGACTTGTTGAGGTTTGACCTATTTTATATTTTATACCCATGTATCTCTTATAGTTTTCTCGATGTGGGACTGTTTTAATTCACATATCTTAACATCTTCTTCATGTGCAGCATGGTGATGTTGCACGTAGATCGTATAGTTTGTATAAAAGCCAGTCTTTGCGAGGGCTTGAGGGCTCGAGCGCAGAGGGCCCGATGTGGGGCTATTTTAATTTACATATCTTAACATCCCCTCACGTGTAGCGTGGTGACGTACGCGGTTCGTATAGTTCGTATTGAGGTCGGTCTCCGTGAGGGCGCGAGGGCTCTAGCGCAGACTGAGGGCTCGAGTGCATAGGGCGTGAGGCAGAGGTGTTGTTTGGCCCAACTATCTTAAATTTCGAGGGGGTGCAAGTATATATTTTATCTTTCGAGTGTACACGGGTTTTGATATAAGTGGGTTCCAACAATAAGACTCGAACCTTGTTGAGATTTGACTAATTTTATATTTTATACCCATGTACCTTTTATAGTTTTCCCGATATGGGTCTATTTTAATTCACATATCTTAACACCCTTTCCCCCTCCCCCACCTGCAAATAAAAAAAAACCTTATCTTTTTTCTCCTAGACAACGAATGTTTGTGGAATTACATCTAAATATGCACTTAGGTATGACAATATTACAATATTTCTGCATCATGCATTTCATGTTCTCTCTTCGTTCTCTGTTTAGTTTCTGTTAGAGATTCAAAACTATGGTATCACATATACCAGTCAAGCATGAGGATATACTAATGAGATGCTAGAAATGGTGGAATATCGTTCAGGTTAGACGTCTGAAGCAATCAACGGCAGACGTCTGAAGGTGTAATCATATATACACTTTAGACGTCTAGGAAACTCAAGTTCAGACGTCTGGAAACCATACAAGGAACGCCAGAGTGGAGGAAGACGTCTGCAGTTCATCAGGGCAGACGTCTGCAGGAGCCACGAAGCCCAATCCAGAGCCTGGGCAGACGTTTGGCCAGGCGTGGTTCAGACGTCTGTCCTTGGGAGATAAAGATTTAACAGAGTGTAAGCAGATGCCTGCCCAAGTGTAGGTCAGCCGTCAGCCGACAGGATTTTTCAATGCTAACAGAATTTACCAAATTTAATTTTATTTCCTGTTGACTATAGGATTAGAGTTTGCCTATTTAAAGGAACCTCATATGTATTATTTATAGCCAATTGAAAGAGATCGTTGTATAAGAGGGTGACGGCCAGAGCTAGAGAATTTTGAGAGAATTTCTAGGGTTTTGCTCGTGTAATTGATTCGAAAATTATAGCAGAGACTTTGCAGATTTCATTCTGCCCGGGAGTAGCCATACGACAGGTGAATCCCGTTAACAAATCCCTTGCCTCTCTGTCTTCGATTTACTATTTTATTCTCGCATATTTATATTGTTCTTTCGTCGTTTAATTGCGTAACTGTGTTTGTGTGATTTGGGTGTTGTCGTGAGTATTGTTCCACGTTTTTGATCTCTCCCCGTCGATCCCCAACAACTGGTATCAGAACAACAAAGGTTAAGGGAACCTAGGTTTCTTCAAATCTGCGATCTAGGTCAACGGTGGGAAACGACAACTACGTCCTTTTCCCCACTTTCTTAGATTTTCATTTTGAAGGTGTTGGTTCAGTTCACGGGAGAAGTCAAGTTTGCTACGATAAAGATGAGAGATGGCGGAGGATAAAGTACGGATTGAAAAGTTCAATGGTCAGAATTTTGGTTGGTGGTGTATTTAGATGGAGGGCTGCTTATATCAAAAGGACATGTTTCTTCTGTTGCTTGGAGAAAAGCCCGAGAAGATAGCCGATGAGGCGAGAACCTTTTGGATGGGAAAGCCCAGACGATAATTCGGTTGTCGTCGACTCCGCAAGTGGCCTTCAATATCTCGAAGGAGAAAACAAGCAAGGTACTAATGACGACGTTAGCAAAGTTGTATGGGAAACCTTCTACATCAAACAAAATCTTCCTGATGATGAAACTTTCAACATGAAGATGACTGAAAACGGCTCGGTGACGGAGCATATGAATGAGCTCAACAGCGTGACGAGCCAACTCGAATCGGTGGAAATCGTCTTTGAAGACGGGATTCGAGCACTTATATTTCTTTGTTCGTTGCCGGAGAGTTGGAAGAACCTAGTGATGGCGGTTAGCAATTCAATTTCAGGGATTCTCATGTATAATGATGCAGTGAGTTGCATATTAAACGATAAGATGCGGAGAAAGGCCGGGAGTGGGAGTTCGGAAACTCACGCTTTCGGTGGAAAATCGTAGTAGAATGATAGAAAGGGGAAAGGGAAGAATGAAAAGTCTAAATGCCGAGGAAAATTACAAGGGAAAATCTAAGGCACACGTTGGAATTGTGGGAAGAAGGGTCACAGGAAAAGTGACTGGAAAGCTCCAAAGAAAGACCCGATTGAGAAGGCAGATGGAAAGGAAGCTGATGTGGTGTCCACACAAGAACATGGAGAACAAGGTCTTTGTTTATCGGCGAGCGAGAACACAAAGGCGGATACTTGGTCCTAGATTTAGGAGCATTCTTCTATTACACTTCGGGACGACATCACTTCAACGAGTATGTTCAGGGGGACCTTGGGCATGTGACGGTGGGAAACAGTCAGCCGTGCAAGACCGTTGGTAAATGGACGATCATCTTGCAACCGTAAGGAGGCGCTCCATTAAAATTGAAGAATCGTCAGATTCCAGATTTGAAGAAAAATCCGATTTCTACTAGTCAACTTGACAATGAAGGTGTTATTACGACGTTTGGAAATTTGCATTAGAAGATTACCAAAGGGTCGTCGGTGGTTTCTAGGGACAAGTTGAGCGGTTCGTTGTATTCCTTCAGTGGGAGTGGCGGTAGCGGAGGTTCGGTTGCATTGACAACAGGTTTAGAGTTAAATTCGGAGACTTCGTTGTGGCATAGGCGATTGGGGCACCTCGGCGAGAAGAACATGAAAATTCTTCAAGGAAGGGGTTTCTTTCGGGGTTGAAGAAGGTGGAGTTGGGGTTGTGCGAGAGTTGTGTTTGCGGAAAGCAAAACGCGCTTAAATTTTATATTGGAGGCGTAGTAAAGAAGACCATGAAGCTGGAGACGGTGCATATGGACGTATGGGGTCCAGCCTCGGTGGAGTTTTATGGAGGTAATCGGTACTTTGTGACGTTCATCGACGATGCAAACCGGAAGACATGGGTTTTCGCGATGAAGAAGATGTCCGATGTGTTTGATATCTTCAAACACTGGATTATGCAGGTGGAGAACCAAACGGGGATGAAAGTTAAATGCCTTAAGTCTGACAATGGAGGGGAATATTGCACACAGGAGTTCGAGGGGATTTGCTCGTAGAAGGGTATTTGTTGGCTGAAGATGGTATCGGAGACACCACAACAAAATGGTATCGCTGAAAGGATGAACATGACGATCCTAGAGCGAGTGTGAAGCATGACCTTGGACACGGATGCCCGAAAGTTCCTATAGGCAGCGGCGGTTGATGCTGCTATGTACTTGATCAACAGAAACCCGGTAAATGCGCTTGATGGAGGCATTCTGGAAGAAAATTGGGTACTCGCACTTAAAAGTATTTAGATGCATTGTGTATTCATTAGTTGATAAGACAGAAAGGAGTAAGTTTGACTCCAAGTGTAGGAAGTGCGCTTTCATCGGATATGGTGGGGATGCGTTTGAATATAGGTTGTGGGATTACATAAGAAAGTAATACGAAGCCGAAGCGTCATTTTTGATGAGCAGCACTTGTACAAAGAAAAAAAGGCAAGTCAAAGAAGGTACAGTACGTGAGTTCTTCGAGCTAAATGGAATTCAAGAGAGCATTCAGGTTCCTAAAGGTGGTGATCAGAACGTGGATGAAGCCGCAGTGCAGAATCAGGTTCAAAAATAGGATGGTGATCATGTTCAGCAACCAGATGTGCCAATTCTGAGAAGATCTATGAAAGAAAGGAGGATACCTGAAAGACTTGTGACCGATTTTGTTTTGTACACAGATGCGGGAGAGCACGAATCTCTTGAAGAAGCAACAAACGATGTTGCTAGCAAGCAGTGGAAGCAAGTTATGGACGAGAAGATGGAATCTTTGAAGAACCATACATGAGACATAGTAAAGCTATCAAAGGATCGGAAAGCGTTGCTTAATAGGTGGATGTACAGAATTAAAGATGAGGATGATGGTGTGAAGCAGTATAAGGCTCGTTTGGTAGTTAAGAGATACGCACAAAAATCAGATAATGACTATCAAGAGATTTTTCCCCTGTGGTAAAGATATCAATTCGGGTGATTCTTAGAATTGTGGCGGTGAAGGATTTGCACTTAGAGCAGTTAGATATCAAGATTGCGTTCCTTCATAGAGATTTGGAGGTGATTTATATGATGCAACCACCGAGATACGAGATGAAGGGGAAGGAGAAAATGGTTTGTAAGCTACGAAAGAGCTTGTATGGTCTCAAACAAGCTCTTAGGCCACATCTCAAGTTCAATCAGCTCATGCTAGAGACAGGATTTGTGCGGAGTGAATCATATCACTGCGTCTACATTCAAACTTTTAAGAATGAAGACTACATTATTTTTTCATTGTATATGGATGACATGTTAGTAACAGGCCCGAGTTTCGAGTTTCGAGAAGATTCAGAGTTTGAAAATTGTGATAGCCGAAAAATTCGCTATGAAGGATTTGGGAGCGGCGAAGCAAATCTTGGTAAGAAGCAGCGGAAACTGTGGTTATCGCAAAGGGACTACATTGAGAAGGTTTTAAAACGGTTCAATATGGACAAGTCAAAACCGGTGAGTGCGGCCTTAGCGAGGCATTTCAAATTGATGGAGTTGTGCCCAACAACTCAAGAGCAGAAGGACGAGATAGCGAGAGTACCATATACTTCTGCAGTGAGGAGTTTGATGCATACGATGGTGTGTACAAGACCTGATATTGCACATGCCGTGGGAGTTGGTCGTTATATACAAAATCTGAGGAAGAAGCATTGGAATGCGGAGAAGTGGATTCTAAGATATCTTAGGGGTATATTTAGTCACTGTTTATGTTTCGGGGGTGACTCTCTAAAGGTTCAAGAGTACGTTGATGCTGACTATTCTGGAGATCGAGATAGTGGGAAGAGCACAACGGCGTACGTATTCACGATTAAGGGAACATCGGTGAGTTCGGTATCTCAATTATAAAAGGCGGTGGCATTGTCAACTACGGAGGTGGAGTACATGGCAATTACAGAAGCTAGCAAGGAGATGATATGGTTGTAAGGATTGCTTAAAGAATTGAGCAAAAAATAAGAATTCAACACCTTATGGAGCGACAGCCAAAGTGCGATTCATTTGGCGAAAAATGCGACATATCACTCTCGGACGAAGCACATCAAAATGTGGTACCATTTCATTCACATAGCGATTGAAGAGGAGTTGACATTGCAGAAGATCACTAGAGAAAAGAATCCGGCGGATATGTTTACCAAGGTCGTAGGCAGAGATAAGCTGAATCTCTATTGCAGATTGGTCAACCTCTTAATGAAAATCTGATGAGAAGAGCGTAGAGCGGAGTGTTCCCCGCCGAACACAGAGACGCGACCGCGTAGGTCCGTCTTGCCTGAGTTTGGGGGCAGATACTAATTGGTGCTATCCGTCCACCTCTCCGAAGATGCCAAGTTGATTTATGGCACCGTGTATCGAAGGTCTAAACGGATACGGCCGATGTAGCAGACTTCATCAGATTCCCCCTCGTTGAAGGGTTTTTGATTGTGGGGATGCTCTTCTCTGCAGGTGCAAGACCTTGCAGTTAATTACGCTACCGCATCACGGTAACCACTTTCTCCTTCTCCAGATGGTCACTTCGTGTCGTGGATGTTTGTTTTGTTTTTGGTTGCCCGTGGATTGTATACGGAGACTAATTTATGTTGTTGCCCGTAGGGCGTGGATTAGTCCAAATTCGTATCTTCTTAGATTTGGGTTTGGGGTTGGGTTTAAGGATACGTTAGTCTCATTTGAGACTAAGATCAACTTAAACGTTTGTTAAGGATACGTTAGTCTAATTTTTAGACTAAGATCAACTTAACGGGATCGTTTAGATCCAACAAAAGAGCATTTGGGCTCAATTGTTTAGTTTAGGGACATTGCGGTCGATTACCAGTTTAAGAACATGGTGGTCCAAGGTTAAGGACATCCTAGTCCATGGGCTTAAGGACCCCACAGTCCAAGGTTAAGGACATCATAGTCCATGGGCTTAAGGACCCCTCAGTCCAGTTTAAAGACGTCATAGTTTATGGAATGCATGGTTATTGGGACCCGTCACCTCTCTGAAGACGTTGAAGGATTACAACGACAAATATCAGAGGAGTAAAGAGATGTACCCTTGAACCAATTTTGGTTGGGAGATCTGTAGTCCAATTGGGACTAAGATCCGAGATTTATGAGCGTATGGGCTCAGTTAATCTGAATGAGGGGTTTATGACCAACTTGGGCTTGGCCCACTCAGTTAAAATGTTAAACATTTGACAATGTTGAGCATTGATTTGAATTCTGACAATATTTTTGTCTTTTATTGAATGATGAGATTTCATCATAGCTCTGGGCTTTATTTATAGAACAATTTATGTTCTTTTAGCGCACACGTGAGGAGCACGCGGCGCGTTTGGCGCCAGTCAAAGAGCGCAGAGCGCTTCTGCTGGGTAGCGCACACGTGAGGAGCACGTGGCGCGCTTGGCGTTAAGCGCCAGATAATGGACGCATTGCGCCATTTTATGAGCGCAAAGCGCTATTTGTTAAGTGGCGCACACGTAAGGAGCACGTGGTGCGCTTGGCGCTGAGCGCAAAGCGCTAGTTAATGAGCGCAGTGCGCTATATTTGGAGCGCTGAGGCGTCTTAAAATTAAGAGCGTCAAGGCTCTGCAGCGCTTTGCGCTAGATGTGGAGCGCTGAAGCTCTTTTAAATTAGGAGCACTAAGGCTCTTCTCTTATGCAACTTAGATCAGTTTGCGTCCTGAGAATTAAATTCTCTATTTATAAGAGACTTTGTCTCAAAGTTCTTATTTTGTAGGAGATGTTTCAATCTCTTATTTTAGTGAAAGGTTTTGCCTTTATGGATCTGTGATCGTAAGATAATTGAATTATTCTCCCCTATTTTATAATGAGATGTTCATGATCTCTGAAAGACAATTTGTCTTATAGATCTATGATCTGTGAGAAGAATTATGTTCTTATTTTATGATGAGATTTTTTGATCTCTTTGTAAAAGATCTTGGTCTTGTAGATTTATGATCTTAAAGAAAGAAGTGAATTCTTCTTTTAATATGAGACGATTTCGTCTTTCTGTTTTTTTACCTTGAAGAAAAGTTATTCTTCTACCGAGAGCTTGGCTCTTCTTTTTGAGATTTCTCAAAACTTATGGTGGGGTTCCTCTATATGTTTCTCTATATCCGAGACTTGAAGTCTAGGTGCTTTTATATAGGGTGAGCTGATTTGTTCAATCGGTTAAGGAGATCTTTTCTCCAATTGATTTGGGGATTTCCCCACCGTTGGATCTTTTTGATCTAAGGGCTTCTGATTTACAGAAGGCTATTTTCTTGTTTTTAACAAAATTGGGAAATCTTTTCCCACACAGAATTTATTCTGTATTTTAGTGATTTTTAGTCACATTTGGATCATTGATCCAACGGTGCTCTGATTTACAGAGCACAATCTTCTTGTTTGGAAAGATTTTGAGGAATCTTTCCTTAACAGAATTTTATTCTGGTTAATTAATGATTTATCATTATTATTGGATTTTTGATCTAACAGTGGGGAACATCTAATTCCAGCGCTAGCGCACTCGTGCTTTGCACGTGATGCGCTACATCAGAGCGCTGGCGTTTTTGGCGCACTTAGCGCTAGCGCACTCGTGCTTTGCACGTGGTGTGCTACCTCAAAGCGCTGGCGCTTTTTATGAAGAGCCGCTTCATTTCAAATTTTGAAAATTTGAACAGAGCCTTGCTCTGATTGGGGGAAACAAATGTCCCCCAACCGTTGCGCTCACGTGCCTCACACGTGAGTGCAACGGTGTCAGCATCTCCGCCATTAGATCAACTTTAGAAGTTGAAACGGCACTCAGTGCCTATAAATAGGACCTTCGGTCCTCAGGATGATTTCTGTTCATCTTCATTTTTTGTCTTCTGAGAATTTTTATTCTCTTTCAGAGCATAGCTCTTCATTTTAAGAGCCTTCAAGAGTCGAAACTCTGCCAAATTTTTGGTAATATTTGAACCTTATCAATAGAGCTTTGCTCTTCTTCAGATCATAAATCTTAAAATGTTTTTAGGGTTTTACCCATTAATAGAGCTTTGCTCTTCATAGATCTTAGATCTAAAAAATGTTATTAGGGTTTTACCCATTAATAGAGCTTTGCTCTTCATAGATCTTAGATCTAAAGAAAACCTTTCGAGGGTTTCTTAACCCATTAACAGAGCTTTGCTCTATTGAATAATGGAGATTTGTTAATCTCTCATGAAGAACCCTCAGAGTTTGCTCATAGATCTTGAAGATCTCAGAATTTTAATTCATAAAAAACTTTATTTTTTAGTTTTCCGATGGGTTTTTCCATCATTTTGACAGAACAAGGCTCTTGAGGAATTTTTATTCCTTCATCATTTGAATTTGACAGGTATCATTCTATCACAGAGCACTGCTCTCAAGGGGAGATTTACTCTGCCCGAGGGGTTCTCATTGAATGAGAATCAATTGAGAATTTCCTCATTTAATGACAGTCTCATCAAATGATGAGACTATTTTTTATTAATGATGAACTGTTATCTAGATTATGTGGGTCCCCTTTGGTCCTTTTCTACTGCATTGCAGTTCGGTACGAATTTTAAAGTACCAAGTGTCAGAATTTAAATTATAGCACTGTCGGTTAATTTTTGTTCCTTTTCGCGCAGGTGACATGTCTTTCGATAGTTCTTTCCCATTTGTTCGTTCAGAGGGAGGATTCCCTGGAGCGCCTGTGGACAGGAAAGTCTTAACATTGATCAGAGATCATGACCCGGAACATAAGAATCTTCATCTATGGGGAACATGGTACAATCAAATCGTTAGGGGTCGGCAGAGCTTTTCGTGCGCGGTATCCTAAGAGCCCATCATGGCGATCCACTACGCCGACTCACCCCCGGTGAACTATACTGTGGAAGAAGTCAACCGGACTTCGGGAGGTCATCTTCAGCCTGCTATGGCTTCGATACCCATTCAGCCTCCAATGGCTTTGGATATCCTGGGGCGACGTATCTGTCAAGGCGAGTCGCGCCCGTGGGGACAACCATACATGATTGGCCTAACTCCTCGTCATCCAGCTGGGTATCTGCAATGGGCCCGCTACATTCTGTCAGCGAATAAGTCGCAGTTGCTGAGGCTTGGGTTGTATTCCGCAATTTATGCTTCTTTTTTTCAGTATTCTACTCCTGCCTGGCGGGTTAAGGCCTTTCTGGAGCAGTGGAATATTCGGACTCACACCTTCCTTCTGCTGGATCGAGAAGTATCAATCTCTTTAGAGGAGTTTGCATAAGTTTCTGGCCTACCGGTTATAGGGGAGCATTATGAGGAACTGCTTCCTACGGACGAATACATTTTTAGTGCCAAATCAGTGATGACAGGCCTTACCCTAGAGAACGCCATTCAACACTAATTTCCCAGTTTGATTAAAGTGTTGAATATTTATGAGGGCCTTTTCCTCGAATCTGGGAGCCGTGGGGTTAATTATTTCATCGCTCGTTTTCTCCACCTGGAAATCCTTTCGAAGGAGGCCGCTAAATTCGCCAAACTTGATGATCCTTTCGGCTTATAGTTTTGGGCAACCTGCCAACGGCGGAGGCAGATCAGAAGAGTTTCTTCCTTCCCAACACCCCGGTCGTCTCTTTTGCAGAGCTTGCAGCTCCTTGGATTGACGAGGAAACGTTCTTTTTGTGGTTTCTCGGGTTATGGCTGAGCTGGTTTGCGCTTCCGATGCACCCTCGTCGTATGAGGCCGTCTGCCTTCTACCCAGCTCACCGAATGGTTATTGGGGTGAAAGTGGCTGTCGGGGTCGCTGGGTTAGCTCATTTGTATTACGGCCTCAGCCAAGCGGCGGATACTACTGAACCAGGAGTGCAGCATGTGAACTTCTTGATGCATTACTTTATATCATGGCTCGAGCTACATGTACTTGGTGTTTTCGGTATCCATAAAAGGCCTTCCTTCTACGACAGGTGTGGCTTCCCCCGGATCATGTGACTAGTTGACGCATCCATTGTAAATCCGACACCACGGGAAGCTAGAGGTTTGCTCCAACGTCCTCGCACGGTTGGAGATGGTATGATCTTTACCGACAAGATTCTAACTATCAGCAAAGAGTCCGCAACAACGGTGCGGCCATTGCGGGACATTTTTAAAGACGGAGCCTTTGTCTTAAAAGCTCGAGAAATCCTTCATCTATACTCCATCAGGCCGGGCTTTCTCGTGTTTAGGCAGAATGATGCGACGTTGTTCATGAGGTACAACCCGCATCGTTTTGCCCAGCAGTTAAGCTACAATCAAGGCGTCCCACTCGAGGCCTTGTGAAAACCACATGCGACTGAAGAGGGTATTCGGAATGCAATGCACCATTTTATGCGATTGAACACCGGCTCCAATTTCTTTATTAGTGAGCCGGGTTGCATTTTGAAGGCTCTGAATGTATATGTGGCGTGGTACCAGCATTCGATGGGCGCCGTTATCAGAGAAGAGAAGCGATTATTGCTCGATCGTAAAGGCACCGCCCCGGCGGGTAATCCAGACGTTCCTCTGAAGCGACGGACCATCGTCCATCCTCCCTTGAGGGAAGCTGCTGCGGCTGTGGTACCGCGTGATACACCTAAGTTGCCGCTACCCCGTGCTCCCGTTGAAGTGGTGACTGTGGCGTCTCCTGAGTCTGGCGTGGGTTCAGATATCGGGACTCGTCGTCCCAAGCTGCCCGCCAAGTATAAGCTTGTGCTAGCGGCGACCGGTACTCGCAGAAGAAGAAGAAGTCGATTCTTTCTGCGGACGTTGTACTTGGCCGGGAGCCTCATGCTCCTCATAGCGAGGGCCTAAGCGAATATGGGACCAACGAGGGCTTATTTATGGCGCCGGATGATACTGATCTGGCGGCCGCCATCACAGCCTCCCAGCGACTCGCTAGCCACAAAGCATGACTGATCATTCTCGCACAATCAAGTAAACTTCAGCCGTATCTTTTGTCATTGCATTACATTTTTATTATCATGTTTTGACCGACACTTTTCTTTCAACAGACGTTTCCACTGAAGAGGCTCTCGTGGCTTCCCTCGAGACTTTTGAGGAGGAAGAGAGGCTTCATGCTTTGCTGAGCCTTGGTATATTTCGGCTCATTGTGCCTTCATTCCCCTTTCTTATAGGTAATCTGACCCCTTTTTCATCGTATCGCAAGGACTACCTCGACTCAGGTCATCCCCAGTACAGTGCCAATCCCGCAGGGTGATGCAGAGATGCTTCCAGGGCCAGCTATCGAAGTCCCGGCCTCCTCAGCATTGCCAAAAGAGGCTTTACTTAAGAAACCGATGACGGACGCCATAACGGCTCCAGAGGTAGCTCCTGACGCGGACGATGACGTCTCCTTGACGGAGGTCCTGAGAAGATCAGCTCTTACGGCCCAGGTGGAAAGGAAGCGTAGGAGGCGTACAGCAAGAGAACGCAACACTGCCTTGGCCGCGGGTGCAGGCTCGAGCGTTGTTTCCCCTGTCTCTGCTTCTTCAGAGGGTGCTCCGGTCGCTCTGTCTACCGCTCATAGACAGGCGGTACGCGCGGCTCGGGAAGTAATTGAAAAGCCGTCCCAAGGTAACGTAACACTGGGTCCTTTTGTCCAAATCTGATCTTCAGATTCTCATACATCATACCCTGTAGGGTCGAGTCTTGATGAGGAAGTGGTAGGTGAGACAGCGGCAACCACTGAGCCTGAAGTGGCCACTCTTTCTCAAGAGTCTGGAACTGTTCCAATTGCCTCTCTTTCCCCTTGCGGTTCCTTGCCGTTGCCGGGCGCTGCGAGTATCACGACGGCTCTCGTGGAGTCGGGGGATGAAGCTACGGGCGGCGAAACCATTCCGATGGAGGAGGGTGACGCAGTCGCTGCACCCAGTGACGTCCTTGTCGCGGTTTCGACCGGCGACTCATCAGGTAGATTTTGGGTCATTGCTTTCCTTTTCATTCTGCAATCCCTTTCAATCTCTTCTGACAGTATTCCTCTCGTTTCTAATGCAGGTGTGGTGAGCGTTGAGGTTGTGCCATCCGAGGAAGTATCACCAGTTGCTGTTTTGACGGTTGCCGACCTTTTGCCTTCTCTCGTGTCCTCCCAAATGCTGGAAGGTACGAGTTTGCGACTTATCGGTTTCATTGTAGGCAATATACTTTATGTACTAACATTGCATTATTACACCCTTGCAGGAGTCCTTTTTGATCATCTGTATCAGGTGCTGCACCTACATTTCTCCTTCCAGTCGGAGATTGCTTCATTTAGTGGCGTTGGTGAGTACAGTCTCTAGCTAGTATCTTCTCTTTTCTTTTACGGGCAGCCAAGTCGTTGCTAATTCTTCTTTGTTTTGACTGCAGCACTACAGATTGAATGAGGAGATGAAAGAATAGTTGCGCCACCGATACTCCCGGCCTTGCCACCTGTTGCAGCCGGTATAATAAACTCCATTGTTCATGTGCCTTCTTTATTTCTTAAGCCTTCATTTGACTATGATTTGTTTTGTAGCGGTGACACCGACTCCAGCTCCGTTCGAGTCTCGCATTATAATACCCGCAGGGTCCTTTTCTAGACGTCCATTTTCAAAAGGCGCTGTGACCAGTCTGCGTATGTTGAGCGAATACATCGAGGAGCTTGACGCGGAGGCCTCTACATTCGCCGTAGATTTTGCTGCCGAGGTTAATCCAATGTTGGCGACGCTTGTGAACTTCCATAACGAAGGTGTCGTTGAGTCTTGGGTTAACCACTGCAGGAAGATTGAGGCCTGCCTGCATGAGCTCGAGCTTAGGCGTCCTGCTCTTGAGATGTTAGCTTTGAACTCCCAACGGGCTGCGTGGGTCGAGCAGAGCGTGTCCTTCTTTCGCCATTTCGAACAAGAAGCGACCTTGAGGCGGAAGGAATGGGAAGAGATTTCAGATGAATCTGCCCGGCTGTGCGCCCAAGTTGAAACGAATGCCTCGCAACTGAGAGCCGTCTTCGACAATTTGTAGCGATCTATTTCGGACGGGTTGGCATTGAGGCAGAAGCTCGACTCTATTGAGCGGGTTACGCAGAGTCGCGAAGCTGCCCAACGGGAAATCGATGAGAAGATTTCATCATGCTTGCAGCAACGGGCTCGAATTGAAGCGGAGCTGGCCGCGGCGGCCGATCACGAGAAGGCACTGAAAGGAGTGCGCAAGCAACTTGCTGACTTATTGAAAACGCCTCCTTCTCAGTAGTTCTTTTGTATAGATTGAACACTTGTAATTTTAAAATAATATGTATCCATTTTTTTATTCTTTCATATGATTCAACTTGTACTCTATTGAATTCATGAATAAAAGATACATATTTTTTGTTCTACCGTTGCTTTCTTCTCTTTGATGTGTCGTTGCCATGTGATTTTAGCGAGTGTAGCCTGTAGATAGTAAGTGACGGTCCATCTTGGACTCTTTGCCTGGTAACGATGGCTTAGGACACAGGTTCAGGTTTGCTGCCTAAGACTTTTCAATTTTATGAGCCGTGAGGGTCTCATAAAGACTTTTCTCCCTACGAGTCGAGAGGATCTCGTAGGTGTATTTTCTTCCTAGGAATCGTGGGGATTCCTAAGTGTGTTTTCTCCTGAGAGTCATAAGGATCTCACAAGAGAATTTTCCCGCCTACAAGTCGAGAGGACTCGTAAGTGGTTTCCCTCTTCGTCGATGTTTGATTTCGGAGAGTGTGACTTATGAATAATATGCAAGAGTCCATCTTGGACCGACTTGCAGGGCCCCAGTGCTCAGGAAACAGGTTTTTTAATCCCCATTGCCTAAGGCTTTGCCTTACGAGTCAAGTCGAATCGAGAAGTTCTCGCAAGGATGTCCTAACGTCACAGTTAACCTCTGCTCTATACGACAGAAGTCCGTTAGGGTCTGTGGTATTAGGGTTGTGTCCGTCAAACCGTCGCGTTGGCTGATGTATTCCTCGATAGGCAATTTTGCTGTTCGAGTAGCCTTGCGGCTGTCGCGTCTCTGATCCCTTCAGGGGCTGGACAAAACGTCTTCAAGCAATCTTCCAGATAGTATTACCGTCGAAAGCACAAGCGTTGGGGATTTTCCATATCGCTTTTTACTTGAGATTAGGCTCAGTTTGGGACCCCCGATGAGTCATAACTACTCCGCGCTAGTGTGGGATGATCTCCGATAGTCTTTCAGGTTTTATATATTTGCTGACATTGCGTCTGCTGTATCGAGACAAACGTCGAGGTGGTGACCACTCCGCGCTGGCGTGTGTATCGAGACGAACGTCGAGGTGGTGACCATTCCGCGCTGGTGTGGGATGATCTCCGATAGTCTTTCAGGTTTTATATAAGTTGCCGTCAAGACCCTGAAGCTAGGAATATTGCTTTTGCTTCACTTGTTGGCATTGCGTCTGCTGTATCGAGACGAATGTCACGGTGGTGACCACTCCGCGCTGGTGTGGGATGATCTCCGATAGTCTTTCAGGTTTTATATAAGTTGCCGTCAAGACCCTGAAGCTAGGAATATTGCCTTTGCTTCATTTACTGGCATTGCGTCTGCTGTGTCGAGACGAACGTCGCGGTTGTCTCTAGGTTATTGATGAACCGTCGAGGCTTGGAACTAGGGATTTTGCCATGGCTCCATTGTTGGTATCGCGTCTGCATCTTGTTGGAGGAAGAACGCTGGGGTGACATCGTGTCTGCTGTATCGAGACGAACGTCGAGGTGGTCTTTAGGTTGTTGGTGAACCGTCGGGACCTGAAACTAGGGACTTTGCCGTGGCTCCATTGTTGGTGTCGCGTCTGCATCTTGTTGGAGAAAGAATGCTGAGGTGACATCATGTCTGCTGTATCGAGACGAACGTCGAGGTGGTCTTTAGGTTGTTGGTGAACCGTCGGGACCCGGCTCTCTTCCTGATGGAGCCTGGTGGGATGATATGACTCCCTCTCTTTTTGTGCCCATGGATTGTATACAGGGATCGATGTGATCTCACCTGTAGGGCAAAAAGTTTCATTTCATTTCATTTTTTATTTCTTTCCGCGATGCTCTATCATTTCAGCTTTTTATATCGCGAAAGTCGCGATTGCCCAATCATTTCGGCTATTTTTCGCGGTGCTCAATCATTTTGGCTATTTGTTTTATTCACTCGCTGCTTTTTATTGCGAGTTGCCCAACCATTTCGGCTATTTTGTATGCATACATTTTTACTTGCTGATTTTGTTGCAAGTTGCCCCATCATTTCGACTATTTCATATGCATTTGTGGTTCGCTGACTTTTCGCCGCGTGTTTGGGATTTGATACCGATTTAGGCATCAGCATCGCTACAACTGGGATATTGCCAGGAGCGAATCATCATTTGCCTCTGTCGATGTCGAACAAAGGTGGTTTAGCGAACAGGGTTAGGATTCTGTCGACCAAGGCTTTTAACTTCATAAGCCGTAAGGGTCTCATGAAGGTATTTCTCCTTACGAGTCGTGAGGATCTCGTAAGTGCGTTTTCTCCTTAAAAAACGTGATGATTCCTAAGTGTGTGTTCTCTTATAAGTCGTAAGGATCTTATAAGAGTGTTTTCTCCTTATAAGTCGAGAGGACTTACAAGGGCTGTCTACTGTGTAAACATATCCCTAGTCGCGGGTAGGACTTTGTTAGGGAAATGTTTATTCGTGCCCGTGGATTGTATACAAGTGTCAGTATTGAACCACTTGTAGGGCAGCATTGGAGATTGTGATGGCTTAAGAACAGGTTCAGATCCCTGTCGCTTAAGGCTTTTGAACCCTGTGAGCCGTGAGGGTCTCAAAGGGGAATTCTCCTTACGAGTCGTGAGGATCTCGTAAGTGTAATTTCTCCTTAGGAATCGTGAGGATCCCTAAGTGTGTTACTCCCTTGTGAGTCGTAAGGATCTCACGCACGTATTTTCTCCTCACAAGGTCGAGAGGACCTTGCAAGTGTCTTTTAACGAGATTTCGCCCTTTCGGGTTTTCACAAACTCGCCGGCAGTCTTGCTGTTTTTACTCACGGAGCCCTTTCGGGTTTTCATCCGTGGCCATCTCGCTTATGGACATACCTTTTTTTTAGCCTTGGGATGCTGCGGTCAGTAGTAGTTTATAGACGTCTCGGTCAACAGCCAGTTTTAGGACATAGTGGTCCATCGTTAGTTTAGGGCCGTTCCGGTCCGTCGTTAGGTTAAGGACATCTCGGTCCGTCGTTGCCGTATTTGAGGCGAATTTCTAGTTTACGGACTTTTCGGTCAATAGGGCTTTTCTATGAATGAGCACGATGCCCCCGGTATATCCATCTTTTTCGGATCATGTGGTTGTGGCGGGTTCATCTTCCAGTTTTCAGACAGCGTGAATCTGCCCAGTTGGTATTGCTCCTCAATCCAGCCTTTGAAGATGAAGCAATCTTCGATTGGATGGCTTCCTGCTTGGTGGTAAGGGCAGTAATTAGGATTGTTGACATCGCCTAGATGCAACGGACGTTTTGGATCCGGCAGATTGATGGGTTTTTTGCGCACTGCCAGCTCGAACAGTCTCCTCGTTTTATCCCGCGGAAACGAGTAAGGACGTCCCAATCTCTCCTCGAGGGATGGGCGTGGACGCATGTTGTTTTGGCGAACAACCGGCTTTAAGTTCGGCTGTTGTAGAGTATTGGCGACGAATGTTGCTTTCCCTTTCCCTTTTTTCATTTCGAGATTCCAGCTTTGAAGGAGATGGTCTATGACCCATCTGATCCATTTGGGCTAGTTTGTCAATCAAGGCCTGGAAAATAGTTGGCTTGAAGAACATCATGAATTGCGAAATGGTCGCCTGCGGATTAAGAGTACCCACGAACATTCCTACCGCAAGAGCTTCTTCAATGCGCTGCTCGCACTTCGACCATAGATTCCGCTACCGTATTGCATACTGAACCCATGTTTCTCCAGGCTTCACCCTGGCATTGATCAGCGCCGTGATTGGGGTACGTTCGCTAGCGCTTGGGAAACGCTGGGTGAATAACAACTCTATCTCTGCAAATGTCTTAAGAGAGTCATTTGGGAGTTCGGAATACCACTCGAATGCTGTCTTCGACAAGCTGCCAACGAATTGGCGAAGCAGTACCTTATCGTCACCTCCGCTGTTGCCGCACAGGGCTCTGAATTGAGCGACGTGTTGATGCGGATTTCCCGTCCCCTTATATACGTGGAATTTGGGGATCGTGTATCCCGTCGGGTACTTTATTTGGTCGTATCAACCCGGATAGAGTTGTCCAGTCTTAACGATCTTCCCAGCTGCTTCATTCGCTTGATGAACTTGTATCTGCTGAGCTATATAATCATCGAGCGCGGCTTTAGAGATGGTCTCCTCCTTGGCTGTTGACAGAGCCGGCAGAGGATTTGATGTCTCTCCTCTATCATCTTTGATTATTACTGGAGGATCTTCGGCTGGAGGGTCCGGCTGGATCATCATGTCCACCATATCTTAAAATAGAAGGGTCATTTGTTTTATACTGGCCGCTTGTTCCGCAGCCTCTTTGTCCTTCTTCTCAAGCATTCTCCGAAGGAATTCAGCATCACCGAGGATGTCTCCGGGCTTGCTTTCAGTCCCGTAAGTGCGGCCATAGCTGTTAGCATTTCTTGGAGCTTTTGTTGTTGTTGCTCCTGAGCCCTAGTCACTGATCGCGTAACCGGTCGATGACCTGTGGAGATACGGCTATCTTCTTTTCCGGATGCCATATAGATGGTGTGCACCACCATGCCCCCAGACTTGGGGCGTTTAGATTCAGTGTTCTTGCGATTCGTCGCAGACACCGGGGTTTTCTCCAGCTTTCTCCTCTTGTGAGCGGTCGAGGTTGAGGGGGCAGTTGCAGCGGGCACCCAAGTAGCTGTCGCTTTCTGTGGTTTGACAGGATGGTCCTCTTCTCGCCGAATTTTCATCTTTTTCTGTCGGCGGGGATAGTCTTGATCAATCACGGAGTCTTGGACCTGTCGCCAGACCTTGTAAATTTTAGAGGATAGCCGCTGAGGGGGCTGTTCAAACTTCGCCTTTGTGGCATTCTCCACAGGTGGAGATCTTTTCAGAACAGCGGTTGGCGAATTCCTGCGCACAATGTTAAGTAGTTCAAAGCTGTTCCTGGTCGGAACAGCGGCATCAACTTCCACCATTGGAGCTGGCAGAGTCAATCCAGAAGGGGAATTGCCCCAACTTTCCTTACTCGGCGCCAGTGGCGACGTCGAGCATGTCGAGCCGACGGTACTGGCTCAGTTATGGGGGCGGCTTCATCATGCCCCCTGTCTTGGTGAGGGGTTACTGCCGGTGCGAGCCTTTTGAAGACTGACGTCCGTTGAGAGGGGATGGCCAGCCTGTCGAAAGCAGACTTTCGAGCGGGGGAAGCAGCCTTAGCGATTTCAGGAGTAGGAATGACTATCCGTTTCGGGATAACACCTTTTGGTATTGCGGGCTTCTTCATGGGCCCGTTGGAGCTTTGGCCCAGTCTGCTGAAAATCGAGGCGCTTGGTTTGGGCGACCCGTTAAGAGGGGCCGCTGTAGTGGTAAGCCGATCAAAGACCGACTTCTTCTGAGCTTCTTGCAATGACACATGGGAATTGAAGTTCATGGGTGGGAGCATGGTCCCGAAGAACAGCCCAATGGCGGCCTGAGTTACCTGCTCCACTGCCATTATGAAAACGGAGGCCGCTTGGGGCCCGTAGGTTGCTCCTCCAGATGATGCGGAACGGGAGCTGCAGCTGCAGCTGGAGCAGATAGAAGCCATTGATCTTTTTCTGCACGGAGCAAAATACCAAATCTTAGTACTTCGAAACCCAAGGGCAACCATATTAGACCGCGATTCGTTCGCGAACATGACACACGAAGTGTGGAGTGGAAAGAGGAAAAGGTCCCACCGGGCGTGCCAAAATCTGTTCCCCGCCGAACACACAGACGCGACCTCGCAGGTCCGTCTTTCCTGAGGTTGGGGGCAGATGCTAATTGGTGCTATCCGTCCATCTCTCCGAAGATGCTAAGTTGATTTATGGCACCGTGTATCGAAGGTCTAAACGGATGCGGCCGATGTAGCAGACTTCGTTAGATTCCCTCTCGTTGAGGGATTTTTGATTGTGGGGACGCTCTTCCCTGCAGGTGCAATCCCTTGCAGTTAATTACGCTACCACGTCGCGGTAACCATTTTCTCCTTCTCCAGATGGTCACTTCGTGTCGTGAATGTTTGTTTTGTTTTTGGTTACCCGTGGATTGTATACGGAGACTAATTTATGTCGTCGCCCGTAGAGCGTGGATTAGTCCAAATCCGTATCTTCTTAGATTTGGGTTTGGGGTTGGGTTTAAGGATACGTTAGTCTCATTTGAGACTAAGATCAACTTAAACGTTTGTTAAGGATACGTTAGTGTAATTTTTAGACTAAGATCAACTTAACGGGATCGTTTAGATCCAACAAAAGAGCATTTGGGCTCTATTGTTTAGTTTAGGGACATAGCGGTCGATTACCAGTTTAAGGACATGGTAGTCCATGGGCTTAAGGATCCCACAGTCCAGTTTAAAAACGTCATAGTCTATGGAATGTATGGTTATTGGGGCCCGTTACCTCGTTGAAGACGTTGAAGGATTACAACGACAAATATCAGAGGAGTAAAGAGATGTACCCTTGAACCAATTTTGGTTGGGAGATCTGTAGTCCAATTGGGACTAAGATCTGAGATTTATGAGCGTATGGGCTCAGTTAATCTGAATGAGGGGTTTATGACCAACTTGGGCTTGGCCCACTCAGTTAAAATATTAAACATTTGACAATGCTGAGCATTGATTTGAATTCTGACAATATTTTTATCTTTTATTGAATGCCGAGCTTTCATCATAGCTCTGGGCTTTATTTATAGAACAATTTATGTTCTTTTAGCGCACACGTGAGGAGCACGTGGCGCGTTTGGCGTTTTGTGCCAGTCAGAGCGCGGAGCGCTTTTGCTGGGTAGCGCACATGTGAGGAGCACGTGGCGCGCTTGTCGTTAAGCGCCAGATAATGGGCGCATTGCGCCAGTTTATGAGCGCAAAGCGCTATTTTATGAGCGCACACGTGAGGAGCATGTGGTGTGCTTGGCGCTGAGCGCCAATCCAAAGAGCGCAAAGCGCTAGTTAATGAGCGCAGTGCCCTATATTTGGAGCGCTGAAGCGCCTTAAAATTAAGAGCGCCAAGGCTCTGCAGCGCTTTGCGCTAGATGTGGAGCGCTGAAGCTCTTTTAAATTAGGAGCGCTAAGGCTCTTCTCTTATGCAACTTAGATCAGTTTGAATCCTGAGAATTAAATTCTCTTTTTATAAGAGACTTTGTCTCAAAATTCTTATTTTGTAGGAGATGTTTCAATCTTTTATTTTAGTGAAAGGCTTTGCCTTTATGGATTTGTGATCCTAAGAGAATTGAATTATTATCCCTCCTGTTCCCCTCCGAATCACGGAGACGCGACCGCGCAGGTCCGTCTTGCCTGAAATTCAGGGCAGATACTAATTGGTGCTATCCGTCTACTTCTCCGAAGATGCCAAGTTGATTTATGGCACCATATATCGAAGGTTTAAACGGATGCGGCCGATATAGCAGACTTCGTCAGATTCCCCCTCGTCTGAGGGGTTTTTGATTGTGGGGACGCTCTTCCCTGCAGGCGCAAGCCTTGCAGTTAATTACGCTACCGTATCGCGGTAACAACTTTCTCCTTCTCCGTATGGTCACTTCGTGTCGTGGGTGTTTGTTTTGTTTTCAGTTGCCCGTGGATTGTATACGGAGACTAGGTTATGTTGTCGCCCGTAGGGCGTGTATTAGTCCAAATCTGTATCTTTCTTAGATTTGGGTTTGGGGGTTGTGTTTAAGGATACGTTAGCCTTATTTGAGGCTAAGATCAACTTAAACGTTTGTTAAGGACACGTTAGTCTAATTTTAGACTAAGATCAATTTAACGGGATCGTTTAGATCCGACAAGAGAGCAATTGAGCTCTATTGTTTAGTTTAATGACATTGCGGTCGGTAATTAGTTTAAGGACATTACGGTCCATTATTAGTTTTAAGACATCACGGTCAAGGTTAAGGACATCATAGTCCGTGAGTTTAAGGACCTCACAGTCCGATATTAGTTTTAAGACATCACGGTCGAGGTTAAGGACATCATAGTCCGTGAGTTTAAGGACCTCACAATCCGGTGTTAGTTTTAAGACATCGCGGTCAAGGTTAAGGACATCATAGTCCGGTGTTAAATCAGTTGAAGAGATCTTTCTCTTGATTGATTAGGGAATATTTCCCACCATTGGATCTTTGATCCTAAGGCTCCTGTTTGACAGAAGATAATCTTCTTGTTTTTAATAAGATTGAGAAATCTTTCCATGCAGAATTTGTTCTGTTTATGGTAATTCATTATTTACCATTGGATCATTTGATCCAGCGGTGCTTAAAGCACAATCTTGTTGTTTGGAAAGATTTTGAGGAATCTTTCCTTAACAGAATTTATTTCTGGTTAATTAATGATTTATCATTATTATTAGATCTTTTGATCTAACGATGGGAATTTTAATTCCAGCGCTGGCGCATCTTGCGCGAGCGCACCTACGTTCGATACGTGGCGCACAGCGCAGAGCGCAGCGCAACTGCACTAGCGCACCTGTGCTTGACACGTGGCGCGTAGCGCGCAGAGCGCTGGATCTGAAGCGTTCCTTCAGCAGAGGTGTCTTTTCACCTTCCTTTTTAAGTCAAATTTATATTCCCTAGAATCTTTCATTTCCCAATTTTGGAAATAGTTCTATTGTGCACAAAATTTTCTGGCTTCGTCTTTATAATTCGAAGCAAAGCTTCTTCCTTTTTTCATCTCCAAAGAACCCTCTCAACTATAGCTTGTAACCGTCCCCATGCTCGTAGACAGTCGTGGGAAGTGCCCATTCAGGACCTTGTTCCTCGTTTTGCTGCGCGTTTGGTGGATCCTTCTCTCACAGATGAGCAGTGCGACGCTGCACTGTACGATCTTTTGACTCGTGTGGGGTCTTCCCTTCCCCCACACTCTATTTGGTTTCGGATGATCCTTGCATATTTGCTCGCCGATCTTCCCCCTCCTCCAGCAGAGATGTCATCGGCAGTGCTCGATACTGCTGAAAACAAGATTGAGTGCTTCTTCGAGGCGCACCTAATCATTCAAGCCCTGAGGGATTGCTCCATCCACTTGCTGAGCCAAATACGGGCTTGTCGGGTTGTCATCATCACTTTCTCCGAGGAGTGCGGCGTCGATCGTTGGATGGCTACCCCTCGGGAGGGCCGCCGTTTTGACATGGTGGAGAAGACGGAGAGGGAACTGGATAATCTCCTCTTTCACTTTGTGAACCCCTGTCCTTTTGATCCCATATTTGATGATCTTTTTTAAATGTAATAATAATAATAATAATAATAAAAAGATGTTTTAATTTAGTATTTTATTATCTGTTAAGCGTCCCCTTGTTTTTAATTCTTTGTTATTCCTCTGTAAGATGTTTATGCGTTGCATAATTTAATTTGCTATAATCATGTGCAAGTAATTCTTATAAGGATGAAGCGTTTCTGGCGCTTAGCGCTTCTGACGCCTAGCGCTCTTGTGCTTTGCACGTGGGCGCCGTTTCAGAGTTTTTAACTCTTATCGTAAGCGCACTAGATGTTAGTATCTTTCATGAAGCGTTGCTTCGTTTTCCAATCTTGGAAACAGAGCTTTGCTCTAATTTGGGGTGCGCAACGCAATTGCGCTAGCGTTAGCGCATTCGTGTTTTGACACGTGACGCGCAGCGCGCCTAGCGCGGAACCTGAAGCGTTGCTTCAATCCTTCCCTTTAGAATTTTGATACAGAGCCTTGCTCTTCTGAATCATATGTAGATTTCTTAATTTTTGATGAAGAACTCTTTAAGATTTTTCTCATGGATCTTGAAGATCTCAGAATTTTCAATTCATAAAATTAACTGATTTTAATTTTCTATTCTGATGGGTTTTTCCATTATCATTACAGAGCTAGGCATCTTGACCCTGAGCGCAGCGCAATTGCGCTAGCGCACCCGTGTTTGACACTTGGCGCGCAGCGCAGAGCGCAGTGCAACTGCGCTAGCACACCAGTGTTAGATACGTGGCGAGCAGCGCAACGCGCAGCGTAACTGCGCCAGCGCACCAGTGTTAGATACGTGGCGAGCAGCGCAACGCGCAGCGTAACTGCGCCAGCGCACCAATGTTAAACACGTGGCGAGCAGCGCAACTGCGCCAGCGCACCTGTGTTAAACACATGGCGCGCAGCGCAGAGCGCAGAATATGAAGCGTTCAATTTTTGACCCTTGAATTTCTAAACAGATTTTTGCTCTGATTGGAGGAAGCAGAAGCGTTGCTTCATTTCCAGTCTTGGGATTTGAACAGAGCTTTGCTCTGATTGGGGAAAGCAGAAGCGTCGCTTCATTTTCAATCTTGGAATTTGAACAAAGCTTTGCTCCGATTGGGGAAATAAATGCCCCCTACCGTTGCGCTTACGTGGTCCCAAACGTGAGTGCGGCGGTGGCAGCATCTCAGTCGTTGGATCAACTTTTGGGGAGTTGAAACGGCTCTTAATGCCTATAAATAGAACCTTTGGTCCTCAGATGATTTCCATCTTCTTCATAAGAATTTTTATTCAGAGCTTTGTTCTTCCGTTCAAGAACTTTCACGAGTTAGAACTCTTTCCAAACTTAGGTAAAATTAATTTTAAGAAATTAAGGTTTTTACCCATTAACAGAGCCTTGCTCTTAATAGGTCTTTGATCTAAAGAAAATCCTTTTAGGGTTTCACCAGCAGAGCTTTGCTCCATAGGTCTAAAGAGATCTAAAGAGAACTAAAGAGAACCCTATTAGGGCTCCATTAATAGAGCTCTGTTCTCTAAAGGGATTTTTCTTGTGATTTCTTAATTCATTAATGGAGCTTTGCTCCTTTCAAATCATATAGAATAACTCTTGAGAGTTTTTGACGGATCTTGAAGATTTAAGCTGGAATTTTATTTTTGATGAATTATATTATCTTCTTAGAGCAGAGCTCTCAATGTTCTCGGGGGATTTCTTTAACTTCCCTTCATAACTGATTTTGACAGGTGTCATTCCTGTCTGCAGAGCATTGCTCTCGAGGAGTTTAACTCCATGTGCCTATTTTGAATAAGAAATTGCTTATTCAGTCTGTCGGCTAATCTTTGCTGATTTTCTTTTACAGGAGTAATGGACGCTCACATGTATGATCTCGACGAGATTATCTCTTACGGAGACATCCGCCGACTCGGCCGTTCTCAGAATCGAGAATTCACGAACGCCGAGTGTACCGAAATTATGAGTCGCTTTGACGCATACAATGGTCAACTGCTTCCTCGGCGTTCCCTTCTTCTGAAGCTTATTGTGGGACCGATCTGAGAAGCGCTCCCTTTATTTTGTACCGGCATGCCGCTTAGAGCATTGGATGCCGCTGAGGATAAGGTGCACTCAGTGTATCTGATGAACCTAATCTCGAAGAGACGGTGAGACAATCTTGTCGACCTTCTGCACCAGGCTTTTCAGCACTCTGCTATACTTGCTGCTTATCAGAGGGTGGAGGACATCCGTGGAGATCCTGACGCTTGCGATCGCGAAAGAAAGCACACTAGGATGGTTCGCCAGACCTGGAAAATTCTGGACAAGGTCACTTTTGAGTTCCTCAATCCATGCCCTGGATCTGAGGTTTTGCCGTTGTAATTATTTTGATAATGTCTTTGTTCATTGCTTTCATAATTGTAAGAACCTTTTTGCAACATGAATGACAAATTTCTCATTTTAGCGTGTTTCATTTCATGCTCTGAATCTTTTGCAAATGCATGGATGGGGTGTGCCTCGAACGCTTAATTAAATGCAGATCAGATGTTTTTCTTGTTGCCTTCTCCTCTTTGCTGCGTTGTTGCCATGTGATTTTAGCAAGTGCGATCTGTAGGTAACATATAGCCGTCAATCTTGTGCTTTTTGTAAGGTAGTGATGGCTTAGAAAACAGGGTTAGGATCTGTCACCTAAGACTTTTCAACTTTATGAGCCGTGAGGGTCTCATAAAGAATTTTCTCCCTACCGGTCAAAAGGATCCCGTAGGTGTAATTTCTCCTTAAGAATCGTGAGGATTCCTAAGTGCGTTTTCTTTTGAAAGTCGTAAGGATCTCACAAGAGAATTTACTCCCTTACGAGTCGTGAGGACCCGCAAGTGATGGGTGAAGTTGTCCTTATCCGCGTTTCACGGAGTTAAGGGTTGCTCTGGATGCTTCCCACGGGTTCACTGCCGTGTTTGGTGAGGACCAGGCTCCGCTCTGGATGTTTTTCAGGATACCGTAGTTTAAAGACATCGCGGTCGAGGTTAAGGACATCATAGTCCGTGGATTTGAGGACTCCACAGTCCGTTGTCATAGTCCGTGGATTTAAGGACTCCACAGTCTAATGTTAGTTTTAAGACATCACGGTCGAGGTTAAGGACGTCATAGTTTGTGGATTTTAAGGACTCCAAAGTCCAATGTTAGTTTTAAGACATCACGGTCGAGGTTAAGGACGTCATAGTCCGTGGATTTAAGGACTCCACGGTCCAATGTTAGTCCGTGGATTTAAGGACTCCACAGTCCAATGTTATGTGCGGTCGTCGGGACCCGTCACCTCTTTGAAGACGTTGAGGAATTACAACGACTAGTATCAAAGGAGTGAAGAGATGTACCCTTGAACCAAGGTAAAATTAGTTTAAGGACATTACGGTCCATTGTTAGTTTTAAGACATCACGGTCGAGGTTAAGGACGTCATAGTCCGTGGATTTAAGGACTCCACAGTCCAATGTTTGCTCTGGATGCTTCCCACGGGTTCACTGCAGTGTTCGGCGAGGATCAGGCTCCGCTCTGGATGCTTCACACGGGTTCACTGCCGTGCTCTGCGAGGACCAGGATCCGCTCTGGACGTTTTCCACGGGGTCAGAAGTGACATAATCCGCGTTCCACGTGACCAGGAATTTTGCTCTGGATGCTTCCCACGGGTTCACTGCCGTGTTCTGCGAGGACCAGGCTTCACTCTGGATGCTTCACGCGGGTTTTCTGCCGTGCTCTGCGAGGACCAGGATCCGCTCTGGACATTTTCCACGGGGTCAGAAGTGACCTACTCCGCGTTCCACTTGACCAAGAAGGGTTGACTTTATCCGCATTTCACGGAGTCGGGGTGTGACTCTCGGTCATCTGTGCACCGCCGAGTCATAGAACTGGGGGTTGCCGCTGTTCCGTTTTGCTTGATGTTGTGTCCGTTGTAATGAGACGAATGTTGAGAAGATCTCCAGGTTGTCTGTGAACCGTCGAGATTTGGCTTCTTCTGATGGAGCCTGGGAAGGGAAGGTGTGATTCCCTCTCCGTTTGCGCCCCTGGATTGTATACAGGGATTGATGTAATATCACATGTAGGGCATAAATTTTATTCATTCATTTTTATTTTATTTCTTTCCGCGATGCTCTATCATTTCAACTTTTATATCGCGAAGGTCGCGATTGCCCAATCATTTCGGCTATTTTTTCGCGGTGCCCCATCATTTCGGCTATCTGTTTTATTTTTACTCGCTGCTTTTTATTGTGAGTTGCCCAATCATTTCGGCTATTTATTTTGCATGCATACATTTTTACTTGCTGATTTTGTTGCAAGTTCCCCATCATTTCGGCTATTTCGTATGCATGTGTGGCTCTTCACTGCAAGCTTGGGATTAGATACTAATTTCGGTATCATCACCGCTACAACTGGGATATTGCTAGGAGCGAATCATCATTTGCCTCTGTCGATATCGAACAAAGGTGGCTTAGCGAACAGGGTTAGGATCCTGTCGACTAAGGCTTTTGACTTTATGAGCCGTAAGGGTCTCAGAAAGATATTTCTCCCTACAAGTCGTGAGGATCTCGTAGGTGTGTTTTCTCTTTAGGAATCGTGAGGACTCTTAAGTGTATGGCTTCTTGTAAGTCGTAAGGATCTTACAAGAGAGTTTTCCCCTTATAAGTCGAGAGGACTCACAAGGGTTGTTCACTGTGCGAACATATCCCTAGTCACGGGTGGGACTTGGTTAGGAAAATGTTTATTCGCGCCCGTGGATTATGTACAAGGGTCAGCGTTGAGCCGCTTGTAGGGCAGTATTGGAGGTTGTGGGGTTGCTTAAGAACAGGTTCAGGTCTCTGTAGCTTAAGACTTTCAAATCTTATGAGCCGTGAGGGTCTCATAAGGGGATTCTCCTTACGAGTCGTGAGGATCTCGTAAGTGTAATTTCTCCCTAGGGGTCGTGGGGACCCCTAAGTGTGTTGCTCCCTTATGAGTCGTAAGGATCTCATGCGGGTGGTTTCTCTTTACAAGGTCGAGAGGACCCTGCAAGTGTCTTTTAACGAGGTTGCGCCCTTTCGGGTTTTCATCCATGCCCATTTTGCTTATGGATATACCGTTTTCTTTTATTTTATTTTTATTTTTATTTTTTTATTCTAACGAGGTTGCGCCCTTTTGGGTTTTCACAAGACTCGCCGGTAGACTTGCTGTTTTTACTCACGGAGTCCTTTCGGGTTTTCATCCGTGCCCATTTTGCTTATGGACATACCGTTTTCTTTTTTTTATTGTTCTTTTTTTTGTATCAGCTTTGGGATGCTGCAATCCACCGTAGTTTCTCGACGTCTCGGTCAACAGCTAGTTTTAGGACATAGTGGTCCGTCGTTAGTTTAAGGACGTTTCGGTCTACTGTTAGTTTTAAGGACGCTTCGGTCCGTCGTTAGTTTAAGGACGTTTTGGTCCGTTAGTTTAAGGACGTTTCGGCCCGCTGTAAAGAAAGCCGGTTATTACCTACGGAGTTTAGGCTTAGGAAGATAGCGAGCGGATATAGTCGTCGTCGTCTATCATTGACCTAGGCCATGACTCGTCAAACGTAGTACTTCTTCAGGAAGCGACTGTTTATTGGCCTGAATGGTCTTTCACCATGCATGTCCATGAGTAGATAGGCTCCACCCTGGTAGACCTTGTCTATGATGTACGGGCCTTCATAGTTCGGCTTGAATTTCCCTCGTTTATCGCGATTGGGGATCATAGGTCTTTTGACCATTAGCACGAGTTCGCCTTGGTGGAATGTCCTCGGCCTGGTCAATCTTTCATATGAACGCGTCATCTTTTGCTTTATAAGCTTCCAGATTTTGCTGCGCCAGGAGCCGGGTTTCATCAAGGGCGTCGAGCTCCTCAAGCCGAAGGTGAGCATTCTCTTCGTCCGTTAGCTCATAATGGACTGCCACTCGTAGAGAGGGTAACTCTATCTCGAGGTGGAGTACTGCTTCTGTACCGAATACCAACGCGTATGGCGTCGTGTTCGTGGCCGTCTTGAACGTAGTTCGATACGCCCGGAGAGCTTCATGCAGTCTCTCGTGCCAGTCCTTCTTATTTCGTGACACTGTCTTTTTCACGATCTTCGTCAAGGTCTTGTTGAAAGCCTCAGCTAGACCGTTAGCTCGGGGATTATAAACTGAGGAGTATCTCCGGTCTATGTTGTGCTGTTGTGCGAAGCGGCTGATCTTGTGGCTTCTGTAGGCTGGTCTGTTATCGGAGATGATCCGTCACGGAGTATCGAACCGATAAATGACGCGTGTCTTGAAGAAATGGAGGATATTTTCCGTCTTTACTTCCCTCAGCGGTACTGCTTCTGCCCATTTGGAGAAATAATCAGTTGTCGCCAAAATGAATCGATGTCTTCTGGACGATACTGGTTCGATGGGACCGATTATGTCAGTTCCCACATTTCGAACGGCCAGCTAGCCACCGTTGGATGTAGCGGATTCGGATGCTGATGGATAAAGTCTCCGTGGATCTGGCATGAGTGGCATTGCTTCGCATACTCGAGGCAGTCTTGGATCATCGTGGGCCAATAATAACCCATCCGTTTGATCTTCAGCTTCATCTTCGGCCCGGCTTGGTGAGAACCGCAGAGTCCGTCGTGAACTTGTTGGACGACTCTTTTCGCCTCTTCAAGTCCCAGACATCTCAACCACAGAGAATCAAGCGACCTCTTGTACAGAGTATCATTGACGAAGGCGAAAGATAGGGCTCGTTTCATGAGCTGATGTTTTGAAGACGCATCTTCAGGCGTTCGACGGGATTTGAAGTAGTCTATAAAGACTTCTATCCAATTCTCAGCCTTTTCCTGGTATTTTATTTGCAGGGCCATTTGCTCCGTCGCTCTCTTTTCCTCGGACGACTCCGGAGATATTTCTGCCGGCGCAAGAACCCGACGGTTTTGCACAACGATTCTCACGACATCGAGGTTCTCGTCGGCCAGTTCTTTAGCGAGCTTAGCTAGTGCATCCGCTTTGCTATTTTCTGCACGCGGTATGCTTTCCAAGATGTAGGAAGGTATTTGGGTCAGCAGTTGCTGTACCCTCTCGCCGTACCTTACCAGTTCTGGTTTGCACGTTTGATAGTCGCCGTTTACTTGGCTAATGACCAGTTGGGAGTCTCCGTATATGAGGAGGTTTTCAATTCCCATGTCGATGGCGATCTCGAGTCCTGCTATCAAGGCTTCATACTCGGCTTCATCGTTTGTCCTCGGCTCTGTTAAGGAGAAAGCAAAGCGCATTATCCCTCCTTGTGGGGTCAGGAATATGAGGCCTACTCCCGATTTGATTATGGGCGTGTTCTGTTTGCGCTTCTTCATGGAAGACGCTCCATCAAAATAAAGTTCCCATCGGGCATCACCACCGTCGATCGCATCAAATGCATGTTCATCTGGCAGTTCGCAATTCAAAGGGGAATAGGCCGGTATCAGATGCTCAGCGAGGAAGTCGGCGATGGCCTGGCCTTTCACCGACTTAAGAGGTTGATAAGTTATTGAGAACTCCATCAAGAGCAAGGCCCATTTAGCGAGTCGTCCCGTCAATATGGCCTTCGACATCAAGTATTTGAGAGAGTCTACCTTCGATATGAGACGGACTTCATGCGCCAATGCATAGTGCCGGAGTTTCGCTATCGCGAAGATCAACGTCAGGCAGTGTTTTTCGATGGGAGAATAATTGCTTTCTGCCCCCAGGAGAACTCGACTCAGATAGTAGAGAGCTCTTTCTTTCCCTTGGTCGTTCTCTTGTGCTCATAATGCGCCTAAGGAACCTTCGAGGGCTGTTGTATAACGAATAAGGGGCTTTTCTTTGACCGGAGCGGCCAGCACTGGCGGGTTCTGCAGATACTGCTTGATTTCGTCCAGCGCGCCTTGGCATTTGTGATCCTAGACGAACGGGGTTCCCTTTTTCATCAGGTGACTATAAGGACGGCATTTGCCAGAGAGATTGGCTATAAATCGCCGGATATATGCGAGCTTCCCTTGGAGAGACCGCAATTGCTTGAGAGTCCTTGGCGGAGGCATTTCCATAATCGCCTTGATCTTCGACGGGTCTATCTCGATGTCTCGGTGTCGGACGATGAATCCTAGAAATTTGCCCGAGGAAACTCCGAACGCGCACTTGAGAGGGTTCATCTTCAAGTTGTATTGCCGAAGGCGTTGGAATACGATCTTCAGATGCTCTAGATGTTTCTCGTATGACTTGTTTTTAACCACGGGGTCGTCGATATAACACTCGACGATTTCATGTATGAGGTCATCGAAAATCTTCGCCATGGCCCTCTGATAGGTGGCACCGGCGTTCTTTAGACCGAAAGGCATCACCTTGTAGCAGAATATGCCCAAAGGGGTCCGGAAAGCGGTATATTTCTGGTCCTCAGGGTGCATCTTTATCTGATTGTATCCTGATGACCCATCCATGAAGGAGAAAACCTCATGAGTGGACGTATTGTCTATCATCAGTTCGGTGACCGGTACTGGGAAGTCGTCCTTCGGGCAGGCTTTATTGAGGTCCCGAAAGTCTACACAGATGCTCACTGTCCCATTTTTCTTCATCACTGGGACGATGTTGGCGATCTAATCAGGGTACTGAACCTTTTGGATAAAGCCGGAGTCTATTAGCTTCTTGACCTCGGCGTTGATGCTCATCTCAAGTTCGAGCCGCATTCTTCTCGGTGCTTGTTTGATTGGCTTAACGTCCGGGGATATTGCCAACTTGTGGACAGCAATCTTTGAATCTAGTCCTGGCATCTCGGAATAATTCCATGCGAAGCAATCTCTATGCTGCCTAAGCATGTCTTTTAGTGCAGCCACCCTTTCTTCAGATAATAGCTCACTAATGAATGTTGGTCGCAGGTCACTTGCCGTCCCCAAATCAATTTTCTTGAGGTTATCTGCAGTAGTATGTATTCCATCTTCCAGCTCTTTTGGCGCCGGTGGAAATTCTGAGATTACCTCGTCATCATCGTTTTCGAAGCACCAGGAGAGTTCATCCACATTCTCGGGCTCTTCTTCTGACAGTGTTATCACGTGACAGGTACGAGCTCGCTTCCAAGACCGATGTCGATCTGGTTCTACCCACGTGGATTTGGGTTCATGCTTCTGTGGCGGGGTTACCCTCCAGCTGCTGGATAGAGCGAATCTGCCCTGTCGATATTGATCTTCGACCCAGTTCTTGAAGGTGAAGCAGTCTTCAATAGGATGTCCCATTGCCCTATGATAGGAGCAATAGTCCGGATGAGAGACTTCGCCTGCTTGCTCGGGGTGCTTGGACTCCGGGAGTATGATCAGTTGATGTTTTATGGCAAGATCAAGCATCTTCCGTGTTTTGTCTTGAGGAAAAGAGTATGCTCGACTCATCTTCTTCATAAGGGACAAATCCGGACCGCTCGATTCCCGATCGCTTCACTTCTTGGTCCCACTTTGTCGCTGTCGAACGCCTTTTCCACTCTTTGACTTGTTTCTGCCTCTGCGTCGAGCCTTTTGTACGACAGGTTGACAGGGAGGGGCATTTTCATCCTTCGCAGCCTGTTGAAGAAGGCGTTGCGTCCTGGCTTTCTCGTAGATGGCCATTTCGCGATTATGGTCGTTTCGAACTTTTTGACCAGCTTTCCTTATAAGCTTGTCCATTTGTTTTTCGAGCGACGGACTGGGCATTCTCACGTCGGGGGTTCTTTCTGGTTCAGGGTTAGCATTCTCCCATTGAGCATCTCCTTCTTCATCAAAGTCATGTACTACATAGCAGTCGCGTAGTAACTCCCGTTTCTTGGACCGAACATATCCAAGCTCGATCGCTTACATTCTCCCGTTGGGCAACTTGCGCTGAGTTCCGGGGATGTTCCAGATCCTGTCATAGAATTTAGCTTTTCAAGCGGTCTGTTTGAAGGGTATCCCTTGGCGCTTCAATAGCCTTTTCAAGCCTTCTGTGTAATATCTAGGCAGACGGATGGGCTGGAGCCTGTCAAGTGTAGAATCCGCGCCGTGCCAGATTTCTTTCTCCACTTTGGTTTCCCCGGAGCGGTAGAATAGGATCGCCTTTTCGCCTGGAAGGGACATAGAACGTCTGCAGCTCTTGCACGCTATAAACTTCAAGCGCATCGAGGTCTTTGTAGTGCTCCCGCGGAATCATGGTAATTTGTAAACTCTGGTTATCACCAGTGAATATTTGTATTAGTGGCCGAGCGGAGAATATAGCATGGACCTCATCTTCCGAGTCGCTGCCAAAGATCAATATAGGAGCGGACTGTCACGCCCCGCTTCCCGGTGTACGGCGAAGGGGACGTGACGAGGTCCGCTACGTATTTACTGTGAAGTAAATACGCTAAGCGTATCTAAGCAATATAAAGGTAAATCACAAGAGACAAGAAATATAAAATTAACAGCAACTTTATTAATAATATTCTTTTGTACAATGCATGAAAAGTAAATACATCTGAAATAAAAGCGATGCCTAAACAATGGCATAACAGAAAATAAAAAATACTGAATAGAATAAGGTACAATGTCTAGAGCTTGGGGTCTTCGTGGAACTGATCCAAGTCTTCACCGGTGGGCTCGATCTCTGACGTGTCCAAAGCACCTGACGACATTCAAAGAAGAAAGAAATAGAATGTCGTCAGCGAACAGGTCGCTCGGTAAGTCCCAAAAATTAGAAAACAAGCAGAATAAGAAGTATCTTCTAAAGTTGTAATATTGTAGAATATTGTGTTCATGCTGTTGTTTGTAGCTTGGTACGGAAGGATGCCAGTGTATACGAGAGGGGTCTCAGTATGCTAGAGACCAGGGCAAACGGAATGTACACGGAACCGTTAAGCCACGGTACAACAGCAACGGAATATAGGTTAGGTATCTTAATCTTTCCGTCTCGTGCCACTTCTAACACCTTCCGCACCAATCTACCCCTTAAACCCCGTAGTGTTTTGATTGTATTGTTGTATTATATTGTATAAGTTGGATGACTGACCAAAAACCATGATATCAGTAAACAGATTGTAACTGCATAATCAGGTACATGGAATAACTGGATAATGGATGTATATCCATAGTTTTGGTTCAGTCAAGTTGTATAGATTGATAACTGGATTCATGGATTCATGTGTTCATATTGAATTGGAATATTATAGATTTATATAGTACTTGAATCATATTCAAGTCGGATTATGATTAGACTCAAACCCGAGTCGGACAGAAGAAATGTGAATCGAAGTCTTATAATTGCTAGGGTCCTTAGGGTAATTTATAAACTTGATGGGGTTTTATGTAAAAATACTTTTGTATAGTTTTCAAGATACACCCCAAGTATTTATTATTCGTCTTTATAGTTATGATGAGTGTAGTTTTATTTGGTGATATTTCTAGTGAAAATATCCTAATTGCATAAATAAAGGTATTTATCTGTAATATTGATTTATTTGAAATTCATGGTATTTTAATGTAAAATTTATTCTTGTGATTTTTAGAAAAAGTGGAATATTTATATTATAACAAAATAGATCTTTTAATGATAATATACATATATTTATACAAAAATAATTTCAATAAATATTTTATATTTTAAAAGTCTCATTTTCTTAAGATGTCGTATTTTAAACCTTTCGAGACCGAATGCTCCTTGCGGAGGTCTGAATCTCGCACTACTAAGCCGAGGGTGCACGATAAACCGTACTATCCCGAACGGGTTCCCCAAAATGGGTTGTAGCGGCGCTTTGCAAAGATTTATAAATACTAATTCTTTAGAATACGGTTTTATAAAGTAAAATGTATTTATTTGCAAAGTGTAATTTTCCGTATTTTAGATTTTAGGGTTTTCTATTTCAACTAGACTATTTCTAAATGATCTAAACAATAAGTTGTTAGAAGCCTCAAATCGCCTCTTCACCGCCAATTGTGGTCAGGTAAGTACAAGTGAGGAAGGAGGGATTCCCTCACGAATTGTGAGACGGGCCTTTTAAAGTTACCTTTGCTCACTTGCCTAGCCTAGACATCACAAAGTCAGGTTTAGATAAACGATCGATGTTCACAACTTATCGCATTTTCCTATTAAAAGATATTTGTTTTAAAAGTGTATCAAACCTAAAACTTTTAGAAAAGGTTTTATTAAGAAAATGGTATTTAAATGTAAAATCTTGTTTTATCGTATTCTAAGTTTTCAAGATAGCGTGTTATGTTTGTATATGGGTGTGTGAGGAGGTAGGTCATTACCTCGTGATCTACTTTAAGGTATAGCAATGTTAAGGGGTTAAATGTGAAAACGAAACGTTGCGGTATTTAAGTGAAAAAAATACGATAAATGGAAACGTTATCATTTCATGTAATAAAACTTGTTCAAATTATTTGTTAAATGATTAATAGTCAACATAAAAATGTTTAAGCATGATGGAATTGGTGATAAGTGAGATTTTATAGAAAACTGAATCGGAAATCGGATTTGTTCCGATTCCGTCGGGTTTTGTAAATTCGTATTTTTATGAAAGAAAAGAAAAATTGCAAGGGGGACTTACGGGTTTGGACAACACTATAGAGTGAGAGGGAAGTAGAGGGTTTGCCGGTGCGTCGATTCGTCTCCGAAAGTTCCTAGCACGATCACCGGAATTTCGCCGTCGATTTTGTCAGCGCTTCGCCTTTCGCTCGTTTCCAACGTACCCAAGTTCTCTTGGAATTTTGAGAGAGTGGGCTCAGAATTTTGGGATGAGAGGATGGAGGGTAGGGGGTGTATTTATAGGGTTAGGCTAGGGTTAGGGTTTTTAATTTAAAAAATGTAAAAATTATATAAAAATCATTAAAATTTGGAGTAAAAGAGGTTTAATGTGCTCTCTGTAACCGATCTAAAAATTTAGTGTGTGCATGGGGGTTGACCAAGCAAAGATGCTCATCTTCTATGTTGGGGACTCGGCCGTCCAGCCGAGTCCGGCCGGCGGCGCTGGACCGAGTCGGCCGGTCCGCCGGCCGACTCGGCCGAGTCGGGGGTGGGGGGTCTCCTGGGGTGATTAATGGTGTATCTAACTTTTTATGTGTAGAAGGAAATTTGTGAGAACCGTACGTGTAACGGTTGGTATTCTAAAAAAATCAAAAACAAAATAATATTAAAAATAATGTGGGGCATGGGATTTGAACTCTGATGGCTTGGTTCAGCAGTGCAAGGTATTACCAATGAGCTACAAGCTCCTTGTAATTATGGAGTGAAATAAATACTTAAAGAGATTTCAACAACAATAAATACTCCAAGTATACATTGAATTTAAATCAATTCTTTGTACATTAAAAATGGAGTTGTTACACGGATGGTCCCGGCTTGTTGTACTGGGGTGGACCTGAATAAACTATCTCTTCCTCTTCCTCAGTATCACTCCCGAAGACAGGAATGGTGGTGATAGCTTTGTTCTCCGGTTTGCAACATCTCTCTGTGTCCTCGAAATCTGGCAAAAAGTATTTTGCATCTTCGTACTTGCGGATTTCGTTCACGGAGAATGGGTTCAGCTCTCCTGTTACGGTATACTCGAGACCATCCTTAAAGTATTTCATACACTGATGTTGTGTAGAAGGGATGATGTTGTGCTCGTGTAACCAAGGCCGGCCGAGCAAAGCGTTATAGCATGTCTTGGCATCAATGACGTGAAATTTAATATCCGTGACAAGTAGCCCGAATCGTAACGTCAGTATCACAGACCCGAGAGTCCGCGATGACTGGGAGTCAAAACCAGAGATGGTGATTTTATCACGAGCGAGGTGCTGGACGCTCATGCAGATTTCTTTCAGCACTCGCACGTTGAAAAGATTGACGGAAGACCCATTGTCGACCAGGATTTTGCCTATCTTTATATTGTGGCAGTATCCTGAGACATAGAGGGGACGGTTGTGCTCGCACGTCCCAAGGAGGAGGTTTTCGTCACCGAAGGTGATATCGGCTGTGTGTACTTCCTCCAGCTCGTCCTTCATCTTTTCTTCGGCGAGAAAGGCTTGGAATTGTTCTGGCTCTTGTGGCACCTTGATCAATGAATCTCTCGCTTCTTTGGATAGTAGAAGGGCGTCAAGAATACTGAGTTGCGAGAGTAACTTCCTCAAGTGTGGCAGAACGTTATAGTCCACCCTACTCTTCTTTGGCGGGTCCTTGGCGGTCAGTTCTTTCATGACTTGGTCGTCCAGGGCGATATCCTCGGAGACCTTTTCTTATCCATTATCTTTTCTACTCGTGGGTCCGAGATTCTTTTCTGGAAGCGTACGATTGCGCAGCTGGATGTTTTCACAGGCCTTCGGTTCTTCCTCCTTCTCCAAGGTGGATTCCTTAAAAAGAGGGCCAAGAGCCTTCTCTTCGTCAGAGTCGCTTCCGAAAGTGAGAACTTGCGATCTCCCGGTGTTGATCATGCAACAGTTACCGGTAGTTCTTTTATGCTCCTCAGTCGCACTTCTTTTCTCCCGACGAGTTTTGCATTTCATCCGCTTAAAATGTTGTCGATGAGCAACTTATCCCTGCCACCATCTTTTAAAAGCGTCGCACTCTTCGGTAGGGTGCGAAATCTTTCGATGATATAAGCAGTAGCTAGGATGTGTTTCTGTTTCACCAGGAGCGTTTCCTTCAGAGGGTGGTAGCTTCATTCTCATTGATATGGCTTTAGCAAACCTTTTTCCTCGGTTTGAACTTGTTTTTATCCGCAACGGATGTCTTTTGATTTGGCGGGAGTGCCTCACCTCTTTCGTCTAGTCGCCGGCGTTTGACTTTTTCAAATATGGCAATCTCACGCTCCCGATCAGCTTTACTTTTCATGAGAGCTTCGTTTAAGAATGCGTCGATCATTTCATCTGACGGCCCTAGAAGTTCCGGTTCAGGCTCTACCCCCAGTCTCTCTGTGCAGGGAGCTTCTTCATTGTCTAGCGATGAATGAGAGATCACATGGCAGCTTGCTACGTAATTCTCAGATCCATCCGACGATTCTTCTCCATCATCTTCGTCCTCAAGGACGTGATCGAGGAATTCTTGGAGCGTGATCGGAGTCCGCACCTTCTGGTTATACTCTTCCAGCGCGTCAATCTGCTTCTGTAGGTCCGTGCGCTTGTCGCCAGGCTTCACGGGCTTCTTGGATTTCTTCTTTTTTGAAGATTTCGGCGGTTGGGTGTGAGTACTTTGGCTATCACCACCAATCTTTGGAGTTGGGCGCGGCTTCAGCATCCTTTTGATGATCTCAGGTTCCAGCGGGTTCTTCCACCTGATCGCCTGGCATGTCTGGAGATCATTCAGCATCCTTTTAGTTTTGGCTGAAAGCACGACCTCCCATGGAGCTTCTTCAACAAAAGAGCACGTTGCCCCCGGTGTGTCCGTCTTCTTAGGAGTGTGCGGTTGTGGTGGGTTTACTTTTCACTTCTCAGACAGCGCAAACTTGCCTTGTAGGTACTGATCTTCGATCTATCCCTTAAAGGCGAAGCAATTCTCGATTGGATGGCTCACCGTTTGGTGGTAAGGGCAATAATTGGGATTATTCACTTCGCTGGGTTGCGGTGGTCGCCTTGGATTTGGCAAATTGATAAGCATGTTGCGCATAGCCAGCTCGAACAGCATCTTCGTTTTATCCTGTGGGAATGAGGGCGCTTCATTTTCTCATTGTAATAGCGCCGTCTTTCTTCCAATTGATCTGTTAGCTTTGGGGCACTGGGCTGCTGTTGGGTGCTCGCAACGAAGGTCGCATTCCTTTTACCCTTTTCGTTCCGCGGTTCTGGTTTCAGAGGAGACGGTCTATGACCCATCTGATCCATCTGGGTCAACTTATCGATTAAAGCCTGGAACGTGGTCGGTTTGAAGAACATCATGAACTGTGAAATAGTTACATGAGGGTCTAAGGTGTCCACGAACATGCCCACTGCTGGTGCTTCTTCGATGCGCTGTTCGCACTTCGACCACAGATTTCGCCATCGGATTGCATATTAAACCCAAGTTTCGCCCGGCTTTACTCTTGCATTGATCAACGCCGTTATTGGGGTGCGTTCGCTGGCACTCACGAATCGCTAGGTGAACAATAACTCCATTTCTGCGAAAGTTTTGACGGAGTCATTTGGAAGTTCGGAGTACCACTCAAACGCTGTCTCCGATAAACTGCCGACGAATTGGCGGAGCAAAAGCTTATCATCGCCCCCGGTGTTGCCGCACAGAGCTCTGAACTGGGCGACGTGTTGGTGGGGATTGCCCGTCCCCTTGTACACGTGGAATTTGGGGATCGTGTATCCGGGCGGGTATTTTATCTGATCATACCAGCCTGGATACGGTCGCCCAGTCTTCACGACCTGGCCAGCCGCTTCATTTGCCTGGTGAACACGTATTTGTTGAGCAATATAATCATCTAGGGCGGCCTTGGAGATAGTTTCCTCTTTGGCTGTTGACAGAGCTGGCAAAGGATTCGATGTTTCCCCTTTGTCGTCTTCAATAATGATCGGAGGGTCTTCGGCTGGAGGATCCGGCTGTATCATCATCCCGACCATGTCTTGGAAGAGAAGTGCCATTCGCCTTGCTCTGCGGCTTCTTTGTCCTTCTTTTCGAGCATTCTCCGAAGGAATTCAGCATCAGTCCCGTTTTTGTGACGTTGTTTCGATGACGCCTCCGGGCTTTCTTTTGGCCCGGTGAGTGCGGCCATTGCAGTCAGCATCTCCTGGAGCTTCTGCTGATGCTGTTCCTGAGCCCTTATGATGGATCGGGTGAGTGGTCGGTGGCCCGTAGAAGCACGGCTATTCTCTTTCCCGGATGCCATGTAAATAGTATGGACCGTTATGCCCCCAGACTTAGGGCGTTTGGGCTCAGTGCTTTTGACATTTGTCGCAGGCATGGGGATCTTCTCCGGCCTTCTCTTCTCATGAGCAGTCGAAGTTGAGGGGGCCGTCGCAGTGGGCACCCAAATAGCTTTTTGTGGCTTGGCAGGATAGCTTTCTTCTTGTTGAACCTTCGCCCTTTTCTGTCGGCTAGGGTAATCTTGATCAACTGCTGAGTTCCGAGCCTGCCGCCAGACTTTGTAGATCTTGGAGGACAGCCGCTGAGGGGACTGTTCTGGTTTTGCTTCCGCAACATTCTCTACCGGAGGATGAGATCTTTTCAGTACGGCGGTAAGAGAATTCCTACGCATCATATTCAGCAGCTCAAAACTGTTCCCGGTTAGAACAGCAGCATTAATTTCCGCCGTTGGGGCTGGTGGAGTTAGCCCATAGGGGGAGTTGCCTCCAGCCTTCCTTACCCGGCGCCAATGGCGACGTCGAGCATGTCGAGCTGATGGAGTTGGCTCGGTGACAGGGATGGCTTTGTCTTGCACCCTGTTCAGGTGAGGGGCTGTTGCTGGTGTCAGCCTGTTGAAGACTGATGTCCTTTGAGTAGCAGGAGCGGGAGTGGGAGTTGGGACTGTCAGTCTTGTAAAGACCGACCCCTTGGCAGGAGAAGCCGCCTTGACGACTTCAGGAGCAGCGTTGGTTACTCTCTTCGGAATATCCTTCTCTGGGATTGAAGGCTTCATTGTGGGCCCACAGGAATTTTGGCTCAATCTGGAGAAGACCGAGGCGCCGGTGCTGGACGGCCCGTTGAGAGGGGCCGTAGTAGCTGTAAGCCGATCAAAGACCGACTTCTTGGAAGCTTCTGGTACGGGCACGGGGGTGCTGAAGCTTGTTGGCGGGAGCATGTGTAATACCCGGTTCATTTATATACGCCTAGATCCGTATTCCTTTTTAACCTATAAAATTTTATTTATAATTATTTATTATTTTAAAACTCCCATTCTATTTTAGTTCTTCCTATCTCTTTTCTCAGACCCTAATCCATATTCCTCACGTTCTTGTCCCATTTATATAAACCTCAATTTATACACGCCCATATCTTTTCATATTTTTATTTAAACTCAAAACCCTAATTTTTCCCCTTCAACCCATTTCTTTTATTCATCTAAAACTAAACCCAAATCACCACATAATAACCCTCAGCCCATTTCTTTATTTTTTCATAAACTTAATCTTTTTTTTAAATCCCCCGGCCCGGCCCTCATTTCCTTTTTCCTCACAATTCTTTTATTTTTGTTCCGGCCCATTCCCTTCAGCCCGCACTTGCAAACCCAACCCGGCCCACACCCGACTCCCCTCCTTCCCCAACGTCTCTCCCCTTTTCCTGCTCCCTGCTCCTCGATCCGTCTCCTCCGCCCGCGCTCGCGCCCACGTCGCGCGACGTTACCACTCGCGATCCCATCAATGTTCCCCTCTCGTCTACCCTCATTCCTCACTCTCTCAAACCTCCTCTCTCAACCCATCACGAAATCCACTCCATACCCCATCCCCTCACCACCGACCCGCTCCCGGCGAGCTCCTCATCGACGCTCGCCGACCATCGTCGACCCCCTTGCTTCACCAGCAACCTTCACCTCACTGCAACCACCACTCATTACCCACAAACCACCGAGCACCCCTCGCTCGAGCTCCAGCTCTCCCGACACCATGTTCCGGCCACCTGCTGCACGCCGACGAGCTCCCTTGCTGCCCCGAGTCGCCTCGTCGACCCGAGCACCACCTCCTCATCACCGCCGAGCTTTTCCTCTCTCTCCCTCACTCTCTCGGATCTAACTCACACTCTCTATCTCTCTCTCTCTCAATCCCCCCCTCTCTGTGTTTTCTCTCTCCCCCTCTTGATCTCTCTTTCTCTCTCTCTGGCTCTCTCTTCCTCTCCCTCTCCAGTTCTCTCTCACTCTCACTCTAACTCTCGCTGTCTCTCTTTCTCACTCTCTCTATATATATCACTCTCTCTCTCACTGCCCCCTCACTCTCTCTACAACTCTCTCTCTCTCTCCACCTCACCTCCTCACCGAGCTCTCTACGCCGCCAGCCACTGCCGGAGCATCGGGTCACCGCCGCTGAACCTGTGAGCCACCAAATCCCCCTTCGTCGCAACCGCTGAGCTACCAAGCTCAAGCTCCACCGAGGCCAATCTTCGTCGTATTTGAGTCGTGATCGCATCGTGCCATTGCAATAGACCGCGTCGCTGCCGTGCATCCCCGAGACGTTTCCAGGCAAGTAATTTACTTGCTACATGCTAATATACTCGTTTTACAAATTCAAACGGATAAGTTATGAAATTCCTTTTTCCGATAAAATTTAGTGACATATGTGTTCGATGTGTGATCCCAATGAAAATACTCACCTAATTTGACGGAACTGGATTGTTTATATTGGCCCGTGTAGTGATGAATACCTTGTACAAATTTCGCTGGAAAGTACGACTATTAACGACTAAAACGACTACCCCTAAATATACCCGTAAAACTGGAAATTTCTTGTATTTGAAAACCGTTAAAATCACCATAAATTATATACATACTGGAATGATGCGTTCGAGGGCTTAAATCGAAACCGACTCGACGAACTATAACCCTATGCAAGTTTCTAATTGTTTCTGTACTTAAACTGTGACAAAATTTGGATCGGAGTGCGACTCTGGACTGCAGTCCAGAGCGACTCTATTTACTGTGTGCTGTCCCGTATTGGGTACCACCTTGTTTCCTTAACTCGTATGTTACGGAACTCCGCTGTTTATATAAGGTGAATCTGTTAGCTAGATAACACAAGTGGTTTCACCCTATTTCGTCATCATTTGCTATTTAACCTGTAATTTAAAAGATCGGGATGTATAACAGTCCAGAACAGATTCAGAAGTGACATACTAGTATTGAATAGTGTATATCTCCTGATGTACAGACGCGATTGAGAATCCGTCTGTTGCGCTGATAACCTTACTGGAACCCCTAGATTTCATCCAACTGTAGCGTCGCTAAAATCTGATCCCAACTGGGATTAAAATGCGTTGCGAAATGGACTTCCGATTCTGAAACCGGATTTCCAGCCGTGAACGCTTAAAATGAAATGGCCATAACTAGTGATTGTGAAACCCGATTGACGTGAAACTAAATTCGCTGGATAGATAATCAAACATACTATTTATTCCCATTTCATTGTTTCGCTAAACTGTAAATATATGATTTATGATAAATTGTGTAAGTAGTAGATTACTGATTTATGACATCCTAATCATGCTTTACATACTGTTTACGCATCATATCATACATATGTCACTGCATTGATAACCTAATGATAATGTGCATTACCCAGTGTTAGGTATTAGTGATGATTGTGGCAAGTACGTAAGTGTTCGTGCATGAGTGAATAAGTGAAAGTGACACGTACTTGTACACAATCAGTGAACCTTATTATTCTATTGCATTGTCGACGTCTGTGAGACGCGTGTACGTGTGACTATAAGTGGTATGGGACACTTATGGAAGCTCTTGCATGAGTGTCACAGATAAGGCACCAGACACTGCCATTTATCTTAGGTATTAGTCGGGACGTGCTTGATGGAGGTCCTGCCTCCAGTTCTCGCGCAGACATGTCACAGACCGATTGGTATTTGAGATTATTGTTAGTGTTTGATGTAGACCACGGGGTGTGGGGTAGTTTGAGTGTGAGTTCAACAGAATCTCGGGAGTCCCATGCCGGCTTATATATATGGAGATATATGGAGATTTACAGGGTACATGATTATTACCGTGAGTTACATGTTGGGCCCGTGGTCCCTTGCCCTTGGGTGGAGGACACTCGCGAGTGGTTGATTCACACTTGGACTGACGATAGGCTTAGTGACCTGTACAGTGAGACTTAGAGACTGATAGGAATGATAGCATCGATATACATACTTACTGTGTTGACATACTTGGCATATTATTTTACTGCTTTTACTGTTCCACTGCATTGATTACTGCATGTTCATACCTATACCGTCAATGATTTACTGTTTATATATTTATTATCACTGTTAGAGTTGTCACTTGGATTTATATATTATATTGCTATTGTGTCGCTCTGACGACCTGAGTATGCATGCTCAGTGTGAGGAGAGGATTTAGCCGGGACCAGGACTAGACGTACATCACGGACATCTTGATTTACTATCCAGAGTTATACCATTTTGTTTCCCATCAGGTCAGTTCTTTATATTGTTTTGTTCCAGTTACTGCATTTCTCATTACCTGCGCATTATTTACTGTTTACCACGTAAAGCTAGAAGTTGAAGTGTGACTACGGCAGGACATTTTCTTGACCGTAGGAGCATGGCTGGCCTTGTCAACCCCTCGTATTCCGTATTTTGGGAAGCAGGGCGAGACATGGTTTAGTTGGTATCAGAGCCAGGTTTTGCTTCGATTGGGATTGTAGTTTTCCGTGTATAGCTGACAATCTAAGACATCCCGCAGTCTAGATTGTATACTTGATATCCTTGATCCATATTCACAGTGAGTGTTCTGCTATCCATTCGCTAGGGTTTCGGGTGACTTGGCAAGGTTACGTGGTTGTAATTGCACTACCGTACTCTGTTTAAGTGACTTAGAATCCTACAGTTGATTTCCACTCGTAATAAATTTCATCACATCCGATGTTCTTGATTCCTTGCCCAATCCATATTATAATTTGATTCTTATATCGTTCTCAAAATTATTGTTTCAGGATCATGTCTTCCAACGACTCTTCATTTATCTCCACTCCCCAGAATCAGACCGTTGAGATTCTGAGTGTACTGCAAGGTCTGAAGGAAGCCCAGGAGCGAACGAACAACTTGTTAACTGAAGGACTGAGAAGGCAGGTGAATCAGGCACCAGGAGAAGTCTCAAATTGTAAAGGGATCCCTGTTAGACGAAGAAAAGAGAAGAAGATGAAGTGCCAATTTGTTTCCCCGCGACAGAAGCAGCTGAAGACCCCATGTTGTGGGTACTGTAAGAGGCCAGGACATCTTCAGAGGGATTGTCGCCGCGCCCAAGGGAAATTTCTGATTTGCGGATCCAGCGAACATCTCATCAACGGTTGCCCAAAAAGGAAGGAGCTATAAGGAGGAGACTCATCCACACTCTCCACTTCTGCCAAGTGATGATTATTGCGTAGTTCGAACTTCGAGGATGAGGCGGACCCAGCGCAGGATTCAACTCGCGTGACGAGAATGCAGCGGTCTAGTAATCAAAGAAGAATTTTTCATGTTTTCTACTTTCAGTAGTAATGTTATCCTCTTATAAACATTTCTTTCCGTTTGAAATCTTGTATCCGTCGAACTTTTAGTTGAATGAAATAAAAACTTGAATCGTAATATATGTATCATTCTCTTGTTTTTCCCATTATTCATACTATTCATTACCACAACATTTTAATCCTGATTTTTCAGTTTCTGCCTATCGCATATTTTCCTATACTCCGTACCCTTAGCTATTTTCTTGATGTGTTCCACTATCTAATCATGACTCTTTCCTTTCAGACCATGGGCCACCCTGGAGCAGCGCCGCATCTAGATGAGGATGCACAGTCATGCGTTTCCTTAGACCGCACACTGATGAGTTCTGATGATGAGATCAACGATCCTCAGTTCATTTTCGGAAACAGCGATTCAGAGGACGAAGGAGAAGCTGCCCCAGAGTTTGACATGATAGGCGATTCCGATGAAGAGGAAGGAGACCCTGAAGAAAACCCGATAGAGGAAGATCCCGAGGAAGACCCGATAGAAGAAAATCTAGTAGAGGAAAATCCCATGGAAGAGAATCCAGAAGAAGCGAATCACATGGAAGCAGATCTCGATGAAGAAGCTCCAGCCGGCGGTCCCTGCGAGGCGATATGGGAATGGATGCCCCTATCTGAGCGCGCGAGCCTACCGCAACCTGCTGAATCTCCACAACCGCGACTGACGGAATTACTTTTAGATGTTGTCTTCGCTGGCCAAATAAATCTGTGTATAGTTTAGGGCAACATTTCGTTTTTGAGAATGCTCTGTTTAAAATTTTCTTAAATGAAATAAATCTTCTGAGTTCGCAAATCTTTTGTTTACTGGTTCACTCGATGCCTTGATTTTTCCCTTTACCGTTTTCCTCCTGAGACCTCTGACTGTCCACACCTATACTATGTGCCGATTCGACCCTCACTCAGATTAACGAGTACCGCACCCTGATCTTTGGAATGGACCACCCTTCATCCTTCGTCTATGGCTCGTTTGAGATCCATCTGGGAGGGGAAAATCAATAGTGAAATTTCCGAGTTCGCTAACCCTTCAAATTTTTCATTCACATGATATATCGACCGTTGTCCTCCCCATATTTTTTCCCTTGTAGTCCTTTGTTGCTCACCCTTACTTCCTGTGCTGATCCGATCCCAATCTCCTTGACATTCAGCCTAAATCCGCCATACTCCAACCTTTGAATGAGCCACACTTCCTTGTAATCCTTACCCTAGCTAGCCCTATACATTTTTGTGTTTTTTTTTCCCTATTACCCTATATATATATTTAGGGACTTTATTATTCGAAATTTTGTTTTCATTGTCTTGTATTTATCGAAGAGTGCGTGTTATTGACTACTTAGTTTTATGTATTTTAAAGCATACTACTATTATCCTCATTTTTCAGTAGCGCAACCTTACACCGCGCATATTTTTGTTCCGTGTTCCTTATTTTCACTATGTGAGTTTTCTAAGTTATTTGATCGATACGTTATCCTAAAATGTTTTAACCTACCGACAAATCTTTCACTACTTTATTGTCGTTACTTTATTTTCGGATATTGTGCCTATGGTTACTATTATCAATGATTGTGCCTTATAATTATTATTTTTGCCGTGCTACCTTTGATATACTTATACGTGCACGTATTTGAGTTTCGATTTTATCGAGTACGCCTCGAATAATATTGTTCGTTATTGTTATTTATATTCTCATATATATGTAGTTTGCTCTTAAATTTGTTCCTGCCTTATACTTATTTAGACCTATCCTTTTGTATGTCGTTTTTACATATATAAACCTTCAAATTTCTTCATCTGCCTATTTCAAGTAAAACATTGTGTTAGTTTGCAATATAATAGCTTTCGCCTATGTTTATATAACTTATCGTTTATTTTAAATTTCGAGGACGAAATTTTTGTAAGGGTGGTATGATGTAATACCCGGTTCATTTATATACGCCTATATCCGTATTCCTTTTTAACCTATAAAATTTTATTTATAATTATTTATTATTTTAAAACTCCCAATCTATTTTAGTTCTTCCCCTCTCCTTTCTCAGACCCTAATCCCAATTCCTCATGTTCTTGTCCCATTTATATAAACCTCAATTTATACACGCCCATCTCTTTTCATATTTTTATTTAAACTCAAAACCCTAATTTTTCCCCTTCAACCCATTTCCTTTATTCATCTAAAACTAAACCCAAATCACCACATAATAACCCTCGGCCCATTTCCTTTTTCTTCACAATTCTTTTATTTTTGTTCCGGCCCATTCCCTTCAGCCCGCACTTGCAAACCCAACCCGACCCATACCCGACTCCCCTCCTTCCCCAACGTCTCTCCCCTTTTCCCGCACCCTGCTCCCCGATCCGTCTCCTCCGCCCGCGCTCGCGCCCACGTCGCGCGACGTTACCACTCGCGATCCTATCAATGTTCCCCTCTCGTCTCCCCTCATTCCTCACTCTCTCAAACCTCCTCCTCTCTCAACCCATCACGAAATCCACTGCACACCCCATCCCCTCACCACCGACCCGCTCCCGGCGAGCTCCTCATCGACGCTCGCCGACCATCGTCGACCCCCTTGCCTCACCAGCAACCTTCACCTCACTGCAACCACCACTCATTACCCCCAAACCACCGAGCACCCCTCGCTCGAGCTCCAGCTCTCCCGACACCCTGTTCCGGCCATCTGCTGCACGCCGACGAGCTCCCTTGTTGCCCCGAGTCGCCTCGTCGACCCGAGCACCACCTCCTCATCACCGCCGAGCTTTCCCTCTCTCCCCCTCACTCTCTCGGATCTCACTCACACTCTCTATCTCTCTCTCTAAATCCCCCTCTCTCTCTGTGTTTTCTCTCTCTCCCTCTTGATCTCTCTTTATCTCTCTCCGGCTCTCTCTTCCTCTCCCTCTCCAGTTCACTCTCACTCTCACTCTAACTCTCTCCGTCTCTCCTTCTCACTCTCTTTCTATATATCACTTTCTCTCTCACTGCCCCCTCACTCTCTCTACAACTCTCTCTCTCTCTCCACCTCACCTCCTCACCGAGCTCTCTACGCCGCCAGCCACTGCCGGAGCATCGGGCCACCGCCGCTGAACCTGTGAGCCACCAAATCCCCCTTCGTCGCAACCGCTGAGCTACCAAGCTCAAGCTCCACCGAGGCCAATCTTCGTCGTATTTGAGTTGTGATCGCGTCGTGCCATTGCAATAGACTGCGTCGCTGCCGTGCATCCCCGAGACGTTTCCAGGCAAGTAATTTACTTGCTACATGCTAATATACTCGTATTACAAATTCAAACGGATAAGTTATGAGATTCCTTTTTCCGATAAAATTTAGTGACATGTGTTCGATGTGTGATCCCAATGAAAATACTCACCTAATTTGACGGAACTGGATTGTTTATATTGGCCCGTATAGTGATGAATACCTTGTACAAATTTCGCTGGAAAGTACGACTATTAACGACTAAAACGACTACCCCCAAATATACCCGTAAAACCGGAAATTTCTTGTATCTGAAAACCGTTAAAATCACCATAAATTATATATCTACTGGAATGATGCGTTCGAGGGCTTAAATCGAAGCCGACTCAACGAACTATAATCCTATGCAAGTTTCTAATTGTTTCTGTACTTAAACTGTGACAAAATTTGGATCGGAGTGCGACTCTGGACTGCAGTCCAGAGCGACTCTATTTACTGTGTGTTGTCCCGTATTGGGTACCACCCTGTTTCCTTAACTCGTATGTTACGGAACTCCGCTGTTTATATAAGGTGAATCTGTTAGCTAGATAACACAAGTGGTTTCACCCTGTTTCGTCATCATTTGCTATTTAACCTGTAATTTAAAAGATCGGGATGTATAACAGTCCAGAACAGATTCAGAAGTGACATACTAGTATTGAATAGTGTATATCTCCTGACGTACAGACGCGATTGAGAATCCGTCTGTTGCGCTGATAACCTTACTGAAAACCCTAGATTTCATCCAACTGTATCATCGCTAAAATCTGATCCCAACTGGGATTAAAATGCGTTGCAAAATGGACTTCCGATTCTGAAACCGGATTTCCAGCCGTGAACGCTTAAAATGAAATGGCCATAACTAGTGATTATGAAACCCGATTGACGTGAAACCAAATTCGTTGGATAGATAATCAAACATACTATTTATTCCCATTTCATTGTTTCGCTAAACTGTAAATATATGATTTATGATAAATTGTGTAAGTAGTAGATTCCTGATTTATGACATCCTAATCATGCTTTACATACTGTTACGCATCATATCATACATATGTCACTGCATTGATAACCTAATGATAATGTGCATTACCCAGTGTTAGGTATTAGTGATGATTGTGGCAAGTACGTAAGTGTTCGTGCATGAGTGAATAAGTGAAAGTGACACGTACTTGTACACAATCAGTGAACCTTATTGTTACGCCCCGCTTCCCAGAGTACGCTAGATTGGGCACGTGACATAGCCAACCATGCTACCTGTGGGTAGGAAGTATCCATCCACAGTCACATTACGGCTGTAGAGATATCAAGAACAAGATAAAACTATCTAAAAACATGTCCATATTCCAGAATAACAAGAGTCAATGATAAATAAATGCGGAAGCAAATGATCCAATACAATATCCGAAAGGTATGTCCCATAGTGCGGGCTCACATCAGAAAATAAATGCAGGAAATAAAACTAACCACTACAGAACTCACAACTCAGCCTGCTGGCTGAAGTACTCCTGCTCAGACTGCGACAGTGGTACAGGATCTGGGCCATGCAAAACCCAGACGTCAGCGCGTCATGTCAACCAGTAATATAATATGAACAGTGTAACACGCAATGCGAAATAAAACATGAATAAAGTAATAATGTGAAACAAGCAGTGCAGGGTAGTGTGCAGTGGGTAACTAAACTGTTCTATCAGGTTTTCTAGTCTAAAGTCTTTGAAATCAATTGATGAATTGTCGATGTAACTCAATAGTATCCCGTGCATGCCCGGGACCACGGTCAAGATCCTCGGGGCTGAATCCGAGACGTGCCGCTAGGCAGTAAAAGGTAGCAGGATGGGCGAGTGATGTCAGCATCATCACTCCGGGGCTGGCCGAGCCCGTAAGACTGATCAGAACAGGTATCGAACTGTTGAGTTACAAGTCGGTTTCACCTTTGATTTCCCCATACCCCCAAGTTATGTACGTCAGGTCAGGTATTCAGTAATCAAGAACTAATGCCAACACAGGATCAGGTAACAGCAGGTTTGTCTGGATAGACAACAGGAACGGTCCATGAGGACTACATGTCAGGTTTGTTGGCATTAGGCACGAGATCAGGTAACAGGTCGGGTCATGGTACATCAGGTCAAGTCAACAGTAAACGGTACCATGCCAGGTGTATCATATATATACCATGTGTGACAATGTCAAGTCAAGATGTAACAATATCGTGGGTGTGCTCACAAACAGATATGTAATCGAACAAGGTATTTAACAACATGGAATAAGCAATGAACTAAATAATAAGCATGTTTCATTCAATCTCAAGAGTGCAGTAATACAGTGCTGCCGTTTTGTTATATTAACAGGTTTGAGCACCCTTAGCGGTACAATAGTTTAGATATTGATGCAGTACAGTTATATCAAGCCTTTGAATTCGAATGTCCGAATGTAATAGAACTACATGGGTAAGTGCTACCATCTATTAAACAGTAAAAATGTGATTAACAGGTAAACTTGGTTATTAGGATCAAATTGGCAAACTGTAAATTTTATGTTAACTGTAAAATGATATAATGCCATATTGCACCCAAATGAGAAACGACTATACCAAGTTAAGTTTTATAAGTTTAGGGTGTCAATACATATATAAATATACTGTATAGCATGTAGCAAGGGGTACTTGTCTCGACGGGTCACGAACCGGGAAAAACGGAACGTAACGTCGGCGGGAAACACGCGACGCACGCACGGTTTACGGATTGAACCCAAACAACGATCCAAGGAACCACACGGGTCAGAGTACTCTGCTGGATTGTCGGAACACGTCGCCGGCACGGCCGGATTCCGGCGAGCACAAAAAACAGTAAATAGGGTTTCAAACGGGTATAGATCTTGGAAAGAAGTAAATGACCAGAGGAGAAGATGATGGGGGAATACTTACTGGTCCAGAGGGCACTAGCGACGACGGCGAGATCGACGGCGGCGAGGACGGCGTCTCCGGCGATCTGCAGAAACTCCCAGCCAACTGTTTTCAGTTCTGGAAAAAGAAGAGAGGAAAGGAAGGGTGGAGAGACACTTACATGGTGTTTAGAGGTGGTTGGGGTTCGTCGGCGACGGCCAGGGGCGGCGCACGGGGTCGGGTGATGTCTCAGGCGACTGCAGGGAAGTCTGCCGGTGGCCGCTGTCGTGCAGGGTGCGCGGGGAGAAAACAGGGTCGAGGTTGAGAGGAGGCGGAGGCGAGGGTGACGTTGGCGCCGGCGTCGGGGCTGCACGGCGACGGTGAAGGCGGCTAGGGTTAGGCTCTCTGTGGGTTCTTCGCGTTCTGGAAAAAATATGGGGGAGATAAGAATATATAGGGAAGAGAGAGAGAGATAGATGGGGAAAGATAGAGAGAGAGAGGGGTTAGAGAATAATGGAGGGGGGCCCACGGGTGATCTGCCCACGTTGATTGGCCAGGGGAAAGATTCAGAGGGTTAAAAAAATACATTAAAAGATTTTCCAGATTATATAAACAGTGAAATCCTTATATATAACGAAATATTATATGGTTTTGAATATTATAATAATTTGGGATTTTGGCGCTAAACAAAACATTTTCAAAACGCGTCCGGGTTGGGTCCAAAAATTTGAAATTTAAATAATAGGATTTTAAGCGAGTTCCAAATTTTGAAATTGAGTGTTTTATGATTAAAAAGCATACCCCCAAGTCGGACACCTGTACGTGCGCGTAGCCATCCAAACTCGCCCGTTTCACCGAACGGGGCGAGAACACGATGCACGGATGCTACCACAAGGCTAGGGGTGTCGAGTAGACCAAGATAGATATTTTTAATTTCATTTTAGACGCTAAAATTTGTTATATGCAGAAATGACTTTTCCAGATAAAATTTTTACAGTAAGGCCCAAACAAGCAAGATAAAAGAAATGAGTACCACCTAATGCTCAAACAGTAACAGAAATTAGTAGTATTGGGCTCGGGTGTTACATTATACCCAACTACAAAAAGAATTTCGTCCTCGAAATTCCAAGAATACAAAGATAGAAATTACAGAAAAAGGTGAGGAAACTTCTGCCGGATCTCATCTTCTCGTTCCCAAGTGGACTCTCCATGCGATCGATTACCCCAAGAAACAAGCACAAGGGGGATAACCTTGTTCTTAAGAACCTTTTCCCTTCGATCCACGATTTCAACCGGTTGCTCTTCAAAAGTCAAATCTTCCCGTACTGTTAACTCCGAATGATCCAAAACGTGTGTTTCATCTCGAACATACCGTCGTAGTTGAGATACGTGAAACACATCGTGCACACCTGCCAAGGACTGCGGTAACGCCAAACGGTACGCTGCCTCTCCAACACGCTCCAATATCTCAAAGGGTCCAACAAATCGAGGACTAAGCTTTCCTTGACTCCCAAAACGAATCACCCCTCTAGTCGGTGATATCTTCAAGAAAACCAAATCACCCACGGCGAACTCTAGAGGTCTTGTTGACGTGTCAGCCCAACTCTTCTGTCTGTCTTGAGCTGCCTTCATATGCTTTCTGATAGTGTTAACCTTCTCGACTGTCTGTACAACCAAATCTGGTCCTAATAATCTTCGTTCACCGACATCATCCCAACAAACAGGTGAACGACATTTACGACCATACAAAGCTTCAAACGGAGCCATCTGGATAGTTGCCTGAAAACTGTTGTTGTAAGAAAACTCCACCAAGTGTAGATGATCCTCCCACGAACCCTTAAAGTCCAATATGCATGCTCTCAACATGTCTTCAAGAGTTTGGATCGTTCTCTCCGACTGACCATCAGTTTGAGGATGATAAGCTGTGCTAAACTTCAATCGAGTTCCCAAACTTTCCTGTAAACTCCTCCAGAAGTGTGATAGGAACCGAATGTCCCGATCAGACACGATGCTCACCGGTACACCATGTAATCTTACAATCTCCTGCATGTACCGCTCTGCCAAAGTCTCCGTTGATTGACCAACCCGGAAAGGAATAAAGTGAGCTGCCTTGGTCAACCGATCAACAATCACCCATACTGCATTGTTGCCCTTTGGACTCCGCGGTAAAGCCGTCACGAAATCCATGGTTATATGTTCCCACTTCCACTGAGGAATCGGAAGTGGTTGCAATAAACCAGCAACCCTTTGATGTTCAGCCTTAACTTGCTGACACACCAAGCACTTAGCCACAAAGCGAGCAATCTCCTATTTCATGCCTTCCCACCAGAAATGTTGTCGAATATCTCGGTACATCTTTGTGCCTCCTGGATGTACAGAATAAGCCGAACTGTGTGCCTCCTTCATAAGCTCTTCACGAACATCACCCTTTGGCACACACAAACGGCTACCATACCTCAACGAACCATCTTCGTGGACCAGTAAATCTGTTCGTAGTCCAGCTTCAGCCTGTTCTCGAAACTTTTGTAGTCTAGGATCCTGCGATTGTGCTGCTTTAATCTTCTTAATCAAAGACGACTGTACTTGCAACTGCATCAACTGTCCCGTAGAACGCGGTAGCACAACCTCCAAGTCAAATCTTCGAAAATCTGCAATGATCTCCTTCTGCGTAGTTAACACCTGAATTGCTGGTAACCGATTAAGCGCATCCGGCACGATGTTAACCTTCCCCGGATGGTACTTAAGATCAAGATCGTAGTCAGCCATCAGCTCCAACCATCTACGCTGCCTCATGTTAAGCTCCTTCTGTGTGAACACATACTTCAAACTCTTGTGATCTGTAAAAACTTCGACTCTCTCGCCCAAAAGGTAGCGTCTCCAAATCTTCAAAGCGAAGATCACAGCCGCAAGCTCCAAGTCATGAGTTGGATAATTCTTCTCATGGGTCTTTAATTGTCTCGATGCGTATGCTACAACCTTCCCATGCTGCATCAAAACACATCCCAATCCTTTCCCAGATGCGTCGCTGTGAATCACCAATCCTCCGGAGTTGTCTGGCACGGTCAGAATAGGGGCGGTTATCAACTTCTGCTTCAACGTCTCAAAAGCTAACGCACATTTATCCGTCCATACAAAAGGTACCTCCTTGCGCGTAAGCTTGGTCAACGGCTCTGCCAGACGAGCGAAGTTCTCCACAAATCTCCTGTAGTATCCGGCTAATCCAAGGAAACTTCTTATCTCAGCAACATTCTTTGGAATCGGCCAATCTCGAACTGCTGCAATTTTTTCGGGATCGACGGCGATTCCATCGCCCGACACAACATGCCCCAGAAACTTCACTTCCTCCAGCCAAAATTCGCACTTACTCATCTTCGCATACAATTTCTCCTGTCTCAACGTCTGCAGTGCGATCTTCAAATGCTCCGCATGCTCCTCAAAACTCTTCGAGTAAACCAGAATGTCATCGATGAACACCACAATAAACTGGTCCAAGAACGGTGAAAAGATTCGGTTAATCAAGTTCATGAATACTGCTGGCGCATTCGTTACTCCGAAAGGCATCACTAAGTACTCGTAATGTCCATACCGAGTTCGGAACGCCGTCTTGCAAATATCTTCTGCTTTCACTCGAACCTGATGATATCCGGATCGCAAATCCAGCTTCGAGAATACCCTCGCGCCACTAAGCTGCTCAAAAAGTTCTCCAATGCGAGGGATCGGGTACCTGTTCTTAATAGTCATCCGGTTTAATTCTCGATAGTCGATGCACATCCTTCTCGTGCCATCCTTCTTCTTTACTAGAAGAACTGGAGCTCCCCAAGGCGAGTTACTGCTTCGAATCCAACCCTTCTCAAGCAATTCAGCAACTTGTTTCTTAACTTCTTCCAATTCCACTGGCGCCATTGGATAATACGCTTTAGATACTGGCGCTGCATCAGGAATAAGGTCAATTGCGAACTCCACGTCTCGCTTCGGCGGTAAACCCGATATATCTTCAAATACGTCTATAAAATCGCGAACAACCACCGGCTCTTCACCGCTATCAACTTCCATTGCTGCAAGAATATTGTTTGTCGGCCTAGCCCTAAACCCGACTGGCCCGACAGAACTGCTTCTTCCAGTGAAGGTAAACTCGGGATGTCCGGGAATCTGGAAAATTACTTTCTTTGCCCTACAGTCAATGTGGGCGTGGAAAGTGTCAAGAAAATCCATTCCCAAGACAACTTCATAACTGTCCGTATCAATCACCAAGAAATCTGCAAAGAGTTCCCGTCCGCACACAACAACTGTACAATCTCTACACTCCCTACTAGCTATGATTTTCCCATTCCCAGTGTGTGTCCCAGAAACTAGACAGGGTCGTGTAGGTAATCGAGTGTGTAGTTATAAATTTGGATGACATAAAACAGTGGGATGCACCAGAATCAAATAATGCCAATGCGGGAAAACCATGAACGAGTAAAGTACCAGAAACAACTTCTCCTGATGCCTTGGCTTCCTCAGCTGTCAAGGTAAAAGCTCGAGCCTGATTAGGTCCTTGAGTCAGCTGTCTCTGCCCTTGGAACGGTCTCTGCGGAGGCTTCTGTATAACATCTCTCGTGCGAAGCTTCGACGGACAGGCACCAACTGCGTTATCAGCCGTTCCACAAACCAAACAAAGTCCCAGCCTTCTTCGACAATCCTTCTGCACGTGTCCAGGTAAACGGCAGTAGTCGCAAATCACGCTCTTTCTTCGATCAACTATCACAGGCTTCTTCATTGGTGCTACACCGCGACGGTCCACTGGAATACCCTTGCGCCCATGAGCTCGGTTAGGTACGAATGCGGGCTTCCTGGCCGCAACTGCTGTCTGCTGCAAGCTCCCTTTCATCCCAGATAAACTCTGTTGTTCTCGAGCTGTCGTAAGAACCTGTGAGAAAGTGGTCAAACCCAGGGAGACGATCTGCCTCTGGATGTCCACATCTAAGCTGCGCATGAACCTTCGTGCCCTGTCTGCTTCGTTGGCGACTAAAGGTCCAGCGAATCTGCTGAGTCTCATCCACTCAGCTGCATGCACGTCCACCGGTGCTCCATTCTGACTCAGCCCAATAAACTTCTCTTCCATTTCCTCCCGTGCAGTCCGCGGGAAGAACTTCTTCAGGAAACTCTTAGAAAAATCCGCCCACTTGATCGGCTTGGGCAAGCGGGTCTCTTCCACAAGCCACCACTCTCGGGCGTAGTCCACTAACTGAATGCGTACCACGTCAACTCTTTTGTCATCTGGAATCTGTGCCGCAATCAGCAAGTTCTCCGTGTCAACTAGCCAATGCTCGGCTGGCAACGGCTCCTCCAAACCAGTGAATGTAGACGGACCCAAACGTCTGAAATCTGCCACGGTCCCTACTCGGTCAACTGGTTTAGCTCCAGCGTTGTTTACAGACTGCTGAACGAACTGCAAACCTTCCTGAAACGAGTCTGCTTGCTGCTGGATCAGCTCGGTCTACCTCTTCTGATTTTCCAGCATTCCTCTTATTACTCCAAGCATGGCGGCTTCGTCCACACGCCTCTGGTACGTCTTGAAATTCTTATCTGTCATATTCCTGAAATCAAAACACCCAACATTAGCATGAGGATAGACTTAATATATAGATCAAGGCTAGAACTCCAAGATACTTAAATAGAGTACCGCATTGTAACTATGCCGCGGTATCATAGCCACAATTACTTAACTCCACCCAAGTCGCCTAAGTCCTAGAGATAACAAGAAATCATGTTTTTCGAGTCGACATGCAAAGTAAGTTTGCACGTCGTAAAAGGTATAATCAGGAAGAATGTGATTCAAGAATGGTAAACGGCAAAGTGGCAGGACATATTTCCTAAACACGGGCATTCTGATTCGTGTATTGGGTACAATACCCAACTACAAAAGAATCAACCCAACTAACCTATGGCTCTGATACCAAAAGAACCATGTCACGCCCCGCTTCCCAGAGTACGCTAGATTGGGCACGTGACATAGCCAACCATGCTACCTGTGGGTAGGAAGTATCCATCCACAGTCATATTACGGCTGTAGAGATATCAAGAACAAGATAAAGCTATCTAAAAACATGCCCATATTCCAGAATAACAAGAGTCAATGATAAATAAATGCGGAAGCAAATGATCCAATACAATATCCGAAAGGTATGTCCCATAGTGCGGGCTCACATCAGAAAATAAATGCAGGAAATAAAACTAACCACTACAGAACTCACAACTCAGCCTGCTGGCTGAAGTACTCCTGCTCAGACTGCGACAGTGGTACAGGATCCGGACCATGCAAAACCCAGACGTCAGCGCGTCATGTCAACCAGTAATATAATATGAACAGTGTAACAGGCAATGCGAAATAAAACATGAATAAAGTAATAATGTGAAACAAGCAGTGCAGGGTAGTGTGCAGTGGGTAACTAAACTGTTCTATCAGGTTTTCTAGTCTAAAGTCTTTGAAATCAATTGATGAATCGTCGATGTAACTCAATAGTATCCCGTGCATGCCCAGGACCACGGTCAAGATCCTCGGGGCTGAATCCGAGACGTGCCGCTAGGCAGTAAAAGGTAGCAGGATGGGCGAGTGATGTCAGCATCATCACTCCGGGGCTGGCCGAGCCCGTAAGACTGATCAGAACAGGTATCGAACTGTTGAGTTACAAGTCGGTTTCACCTTTGATTTCTCCATACCCCCAAGTTATGTACGTCAGGTCAGGTATTCAGTAATCAAGAACTAATGCCAACACAGGATCAGGTAACAGCAGGTTTGTCTGGATAGACAACAGGAACGGTCCATGAGGACATGTCAGGTTTGTTGGCATTAGGCACGAGATCAGGTAACAGGTCGGGTCATGGTACATCAGGTCAAGTCAACAGTAAACGGTACCATGCCAGGTGTATCATATATATACCATGTGTGACAATGTCAAGTCAAGATGTAACAATATCGTGGGTGTGCTCACAAACAGATATGTAATCGAACATGGTATTTAACAACATGGAATAAGCAATGAACTAAATAATAAGCATGTTTCATTCAATCTCAAGAGTGCAGTAATACAGTGCTGCCGTTTTGCTATATTAACAGGTTTGAGCACCCTTAGCGGTGCAATAGTTTAGATATTGATGCAGTACAGTTATATCAAGCCTTTGAATTCGAATGTCCGAATGTAATAGAACTACATGGGTAAGTGTTACCATCTATTAAACAGTAAAAATGTGATTAACAGGTAAACTTGGTTATTAGGGTCAAATTGGCAAACTGTAAATTTTATGTTAACTGTAAAATGATATAATGCCATATTGCACCCAAATGAGAAACGATTATACCAAGTTAAGTTTTATAAGTTTAGGGTGTCAATACATATATAAATATACTGTATAGCATGTAGCAAGGGGTACTTGCCTCGACGGGTCGCGAACCGGGAAAAACGGAACGTAACGTCGGCGGGGAAACACGCGACGCACGCACGGTTTACGGATTGAACCCAAACAACGAACTAAGGAACCACACGGGTCAGAGTACTCTGCTGGATTGTCGGAACACGTCGCCGGCACGGCCGGATTCCGGCGAGCACAAAAAACAGTAAATAAGGTTTCAAACGGGTATAGATCTTGGAAAGAAGGAAATGACCAGAGAAGAAGATGATGGGGGAATACTCACTGGTCCAGAGGGCACTAGCGACGACGGCGAGATCGACGGCGGCGAGGACGGCGTCTCCGGCGATCTGCAGAAACTCCCAGCCAACTGTTTTCAGTTCTGGAAAAAGAAGAGAGGAAAGGAAGGGTGGAGAGACACTTACATGGTGTTTAGAGGTGGTTGGGGTTCGTCGGCGACGGCCAGGGGCGGCGCAGGGGGTCGCGGTGACGTCTCAGGCGACTGCAGGGAAGTCTGCCGGTGGCCGCTGTCGTGCAGGGTGCGCGGGGAGAAAACAGGGTCGAGGTTGAGAGGAGGAGGCGGAGGCGAGGGTGACGGTGACGTTGGCGCCGGCGTCGGGGCGGCGGCGGCGACGGTGAAGGCGGCTAGGGTTAGGCTCTCGGTGGGTTCTTCGCGTTCTGGAAAAAATATGGGGGAGATAAGAATATATAGGGAAGAGAGAGAGAGTTAGAGAGAGAGATAGATGGGGAAAGATAGAGAGAGGTTAGAGAATAATGGAGGGGGGCCCATGGGTGATCTGCCCACGTTGATTGGCCAGGGGAAAGATTCATAGGGTTAAAAAATACATTAAATGATTTTCCAGATTATATAAACAGTGAAATCCTTATATATAACGAAATATTATATGGTTTTGAATATTATAATAATTTAGGATTTTGGCGCTAAACAAAACATTTCCAAAACGCGTCCGGGTTGGGTCCAAAAATTTGAAATTTAAATAATAGAATTTTAAGCGGGTTCCAAATTTTGAAATTGAGTGTTTTATGATTAAAAAGCATACCACCCAAGTCGGACACCTGTACGCGTGCGTAGCCGTCCAAACTCGCCCGTTTCACCGAACGGGGCGAGAACACGATGCACGGACGCTACCACAAGGCTAGGGGTGTCGAGTAGGCAAGATAGATATTTTTAATTTCATTTTAGACGCTAAAATTTGTTATATGCAGAAATGACTTTTCCAGATAAAATTTTTACAGTAAGGCCCAAACAAGCAAGATAAAAGAAATGAGTACCACCTAATGCTCAAACAGTAACAGAAATTAGTAGTATTGGGCTCGGGTGTTACACTTATTATTCTATTGCATTGTCGACGTCTGTGGGACGCGTGTACGTGTGACTATAAGTGGTATGGGACACTTATAGAAGCTTTTGCATGGGTGTCACAGATAAGGCACCAGACACTGCCATTTATCTTGGTATTAGTCGGGAGTGCTTGATGGAGGTCCTGCCTCCAGTTCTCACGCAGACTTGTCACAGACCGATTGGTATTTGAGGTTATGGTTAGCGTTTGATGTAGACCACGGGATGTGGGGTAGTTTGAGTGTGAGTTCAACAGAATCTCGGGAGTTCCATACCGGCTTATATATATGGAGATATATGGAGATTTACAGGGTACATGATTATTACCGTGAGTTACATGTTGGGCCCGTGGTCCCTTGCCCTTGGGTTCTACCCTTAGGTGGAGGACACTCGCGAGTGGTTGACTCACACTTGGACTGACGATAGGCTTAATGACCTGTACAGTGAGACTTAGAGACTGATAGGGATGATAGCATCGATATACATACTTACTGTGTTGACATACTTGGCATATTATTTTACTGCTTTTACTGTTCCACTGCATTGATTACTGCATGTTGATACTTATACCGTCAATGATTTACTGTATATATATTTATTATCACTGTTTGAGTTGTCACTTGGATTTATATATTATATTGCTATTGTGTCGCTCTGACGACCTGAGTATGCATGCTCAGTATGAGGAGAGGATTTAGCCGGGACCAGGACTAGACGTACATCACGGACATCTTGATTTACTATCCAGAGTTATACCCTTTTGTTTTCCATCAGGTCAGTTCTTTATATTGTTTTGTTCCAGTTACTGCATTTCTATTTACCTGCGCATTATTTACTGTTTATCACGTAAAGCTAGAAGCCGAAGTGTGACTACGGCAGGACATTTTCTTGACCGTAGGAGCATGGCTGGCCTTGTCAACCCCTCATATTCCGTATTTTGGGAAGCGGGGCGTGACAGCATGGTCCCAAAAAACAACCCTGTGGTGGCTTGAGTAACCTGTTCCACGGGCATCGTGAACAGGGAAACCGCTTGGGCCCGTAGGTTATGCCCCCAGTTGAGGCAGGACGTGGGTTGCAGCTGCATGTGGAACACTTTGAGCAGGTGAACGCCATTGATCTTTTGCTTTCTGCACCAAGCAAAACGCCAAATTTTAGTACCTCGAAACCCAAGGGCAACCATTAGCAAACCGCGATTGATTCGCGAACACGACACACGAAATGCGGAGTGGAAAGAGGAAAAGGTCTTACCGGGCGTGCCAGAATCTGTTCCCCTCCGAATCACGGAGACGCGACCAGGCAGGTCCGTCTTGCCTGAAATTCGGGACAGATGCTAATTGGTGCTATCCGTCTACCTCTCCGAAGATGCCAAGTAGATTTATGACACCATGTATCGAAGGTTTAAACGGATGCGGCCGATGTAGCAGACTTCGTTAGATTCCCCCTCGTCTGAGGGGGTTTTAATTGTGGGGACGCTCTTCCCTGCAGGCGCAAGCCCCTGCAGTTAATTACGCTACTGTATCGCGGTAACAACTTTCTCCTTCTCCATATGGTCACTTCGTGTAGTGGGTGTTTGTTTTGTTTTCGGTTGCCCGTGGATTGTATACGGAGACTAAATTATGTTTCGCTCGTAGGGCGTGGACTAGTCCAAATCCGTATCTTTCTTAGATTTGGGTTTGGGGGTTTGTGTTTAAGGATACGTTAGCATTATTTGAGGCTAAGATCAACTTAAACGTTTGTTAAGGACACGTTAGTCTAATTTTAGACTAAGATCAACTTAACGGGATCGTTTAGATCCGACAAGAGAGCAATTGGGCTCTATTGTTTTGTTTAATGACATTGCGGTCGGTAATTAGTTTAAGAACATTACGGTCCATTGTTAGTTTTAAGACATCACGGTCAAGGTTAAGGACATCATAGTCCGTGAGTTTAAGGACCTCACAGTCCGATGTTAGTTTTAAGACATCACGGTCGAGGTTAAGGACATCATAGTCCGTGAGTTTAAGGACCTCACAGTCCGGTGTTAGTTTTAAGACATCGCGGTCAAGGTTAAGGACATCATAGTCCGTGGATTTAAGGACCTCACAGTCCGACGTTAGTTTTAAGACATCGCGGTCGAGGTTAAGGACATCATAGTCCGTGGATTTAAGGACTCCACAGTTCGACGTTAGTTTTAAGACATCACGGTCGAGGTTAAGTACATTATAGTCCATGAGTCTAAGGACCTCACAGTCCGTTATTAGTTTTAAGACATCACGGTCGAGGTTAAGAACATCATAGTCCATGAGTTTAAAGACCCCACAGTCCGTAAAATGTGTGGTTGTCGGGACCCGTCACCTCTTGGAAGACGTTGAGGAATTATAACGACAAATATCAAAGGAGTGAAGAGATGTACCCTTGAACCGAGGTGATTTGATTGAAAAAGCAGATGTGCTCAATTCAAAATAAGTTGAGGACTTATGGCCAGAATTGGGCTAAGTCCAATTAAAATGTTTTAACATTTTATTATTATTTTTGTTCTAGCTATTAAGCCTTTCTTTGGGCTCGACCCTTTGAATAATGCTAAGCATTGGGCTCAGAGCACGTTCTGACAGTGCGCCACGTGGCGCGTCAGGCGTTTTGCGCCAGTTAAAGAGCGTATTGCGCTAACGCACGTGAAGGTGACGCGTGTCATGCTCAGCGCTAAGCACCGATTCATTAGCGCACTTGCGCTTTCTATTTATGAGTGCTTTGCGCCAGCGCGCCAGCGAGCGACACGTGGCGCTGAGCGCCAGTCTATGAGCGCAGCGCTCTGTTTTAAAAGCGCAAAACGCAAGTGGTGTCTATGGTTGACACGTGGCAAGTTATGGCGCTGTGCACCGGCCCGATGAGCGCAAGGGCGCAGCTCATGAGTGCAAAGCACTGTCCAATAGCGCAAAGCGCATTTTGATCAATTTAAGATTAAAGAACAAGTTTATGCTCTTCTTAAAAGAGGCTTTGCATCAAGATTCAAGAACTAAGTTCTTATTTTTATAAAAGGCTCTGCCTTTATAGATCAGAAGATCTGTTGAAGTAAAAATACTTCTTTTCATGATTAGATCTTGATCTTTTCTTTTTATTCAAAGACCTTGGTTTTTTTTTATAGATCTAAGATCTTTTTAGAAGAGGGTTTTTTTTTGAGAAGTTTTCATCTCTGTTTTTTCAAGAATGTAGTTCTTTTTTTTACCTTGAGTATGAAGAAAACTCTTCTTTTCTTAAGAGCTCGCTCTTTTTTGGCAGAGGGTTTTTCTCTCTATTCTGTATTCTCCCCCCTTAGACTTGAAGTCTAGGGTTCTTTATATATGGCCAAATGATTTGTTAAATCAGTTAAAGAGATCTTTCTCTTGATTGATTAGGGAATATTTCCCACCGTTGGATCTTTGATCCTAAGGCTCCTGTTTGACAGAAGATAATCTTCTTGTTTTTAATAAGATTGAGAAATCTTTCCATGCAGAATTTGTTCTGTTTTTGGTAATTCATTATTTACCATTGGATCATATTGATCCAGCGGTGCTTAAAGCACAATCTTGTTGTTTGGAAAGATTTTGAGGAATCTTTTCTTAACAGAATTTATTTCTGGTTAATTAATGATTTATCATTATTATTAGATCCTTTGATCTAACGGTGGGAATTTTAATTCCAGCGTTGGCGCATCTTGCGCTAGCGCACCTACGTTATATATGCGACGCGCAGCGCAGAGCGCAGCGCAGCTGCGCTAGAGCACCTGTGCTTGACACGTGGCACGCAGCGTGCATAGCGCTGGATCTGAAGCGTTGCTTCAGCAGAGCGCTGGATCTGAAGCGTTGCTTCAGCAGAGGTGTCTTTTCACCTTCCTTTTTAAGTCAAACTTATATTCCCTAGAATCTTTCATTTCCCAATTTTGGAAATAGTTCCATTGTGCAAAAAAATTTCTGTGCTTCGTCTTTATAACTCGAAGCAAAGCTTCTTCCTTTTTTCATCTCCAAAGAACCCTATGGTTTGTAACCGCCCCCATGCTCGTAGACAGCCGTGGGAAGTGCCCATTCAGGACCTTGTTCCTCGTTTTGCTGCGCGTTTGGTGGATCCTTCTCTCACGGATGAGTAGTGCGACGCTGCACTGCACGATCTTTTGACTCGTGTGGGGTCTTCCCTTTCCCCACACTCTATTTGGCTTCGGATGATCCTTGTATCTGTGCTCGCCGATCTTCCCCCTCCTCCAGCAGAGATGTCCTCGGCAGTGCAAGATACTGCTGAAGACAAGATTGAGTGCTTCTTCGAGGCGCACTTAATCACTCAAGCCCTGAGGGATTGCTCCATCCACTTGCTAAGCCAGATACGGGCTCGTCGGGTTGTCATCACCACTTTCTCCGAGGAGTGCGGCGTCGATCGTTGGATGGCTACCCCTCGGGAGGACCGCCGTTTTGACATGGTGGAGAAGACGGAGAGGGAACTGGATAATCTCCTCTTTCGCTTTGTGAACCCGTCCTTTTGATCCCATATTTGGTGATCTTTTTTAAATATAATAATAATAATAAAAAGATGTTTTAATTTAGTATTTTATTATCTGTTAAGTGTTCCTTTGTTTTTAATTCTTTGTTATTCCTCTGTAAGATGTTTATGCGCTGCATAATTTAATTTGCTATAATCATGTGCAAGTAATTCTTGTAAGGATGAAGCGCTTCTGGCGCTTAGCGTTTCTGACGCCTAGCGCTCTCGTGCTTTGCACGTGGGCGCCGTTTCAGAGTCTTTGACTCTTATCGTAAGCGCACTTGATGTTAGTATCTTTCATGAAGCGTTGCTTCGCTTTCCAATTTTGGAAACAGAGCTTTGCTCTAATTTGGGGTGCGCAGCGCAATTGCGTTAGCGCTAGCGCATTCGTGTTTTGACACGTGCCGTGCAGCGCACCTAGCGCGGAACCTAAAGCGTTGCTTCAATCCTTCCCTTTAGAATTTTAATACAGAGCCTTGCTCTTCTGAATCATATGTAGATTTCTTAATTTTTTATGAAGAACTCTTAAGATTTTTCTCAAGGATCTTGATGATCTCAGAATTTTCAATTCATAAAATTAACTGATTTTAATTTTCTATTCTGATGGGTTTTTCCATCATCATTACAGAGCTAGGCATCTTGATCCTGAGCGCAGCGCAATTGCGCTAGCGCACTCGTGTTTGACACGTGGCGCGCAGCGCAGAGCGCAGTGCAACTGCGCCAGCGCACCAGTGTTAGACACGTGGCGAGCAGCGCAACTGCGCCAGCGCATCAGTGTTAGACACGTGGCGAGCAGCGCAACTGCGCCCAGCGCAGAGCGCAGGATCTGAAGCGTTGCTTCAATTTTTGACCCTTGAATTTCTAAACAGAGCTTTGCTTTGATTGGAGAAAGCAGAAGCGTTACTTCATTTCCAGTCTTGGGATTTGAACAGAGCTTTGCTCTGATTGGGGAAAGCAGAAGCGTCGCTTCATTTCCAATCTTGGAATTTGAACAGATCTTTGCTCCTATTGGGGAAACACTCCCTTTTATAATGAGATGTTCATGATCTCTGAAAGACAATTTGTCTTATAGATCTATGATCTGTGAGAAGAATTATGTTCTTCTTATTTTATGATGGGATCTTTTGATCTCTTTGTAAAAGACCTTGGTCTTGTAGATCTATGATCTTAAAGAAAGAAGTGAATTCTTCGTTTTATATGAGACGATTTCGTCTTTCTGTTCTTTTACCTTGAAGAAAAGTTGTTCTTCTACCGAGAGCTTGGCTCTTCTTTCTGAGATTTCTCAGAGCTTAGGGGGGTTCCTCTATATGTTTCTCTATATCTGAGACTTGAAGCCTAGGTGCCTTTATATAGGGTGAGCTGATTTGTTCAATCGGTTAAGGAGATCTTTTCTCCAATTGATTTGGGGATTTCCCCACCGTTGGATCTTTTGATTCAAGAGCTTCTGATTTACAGAAGACAATTTTCTTGTTTTTAACAAGATTGGGAAATCTTTTCCCACACAGAATTTATTCTGTATTTTGGTGATTTTCATTGATCCAACGGTGCTCTGATTTACAGAGCACAATCTTCTTATTTGGAAAGATTTTGAGGAATCCTTCCTTAATAGAATTTTATTCTGGTTAATTAATGATTTATCATTATTATTGGATCTTTGATCTAACAGTGGGGAACATCTAGTTCCAGCGTTAGCGCACTCGTGTTTTGCACGTGGTGCGCTGCCTCATAGCGCTGGCGCTCTTGGCGCACTTAGCACTAGCGTACTCGTGCTTTGCACCTGGTGCGCTACCTCAAAGCGCTGGCGCTTTTTATGAAGCGCCGCTTCATTTCAAATTTTAAAAATTTGAACAGAGCCTTGCTCTGATTGGGGGAAACACGGAGTCGTGTGAAGTCTACTAGCGTCGAGAATCAAGATTGAAGAAGTTCCAAGTGGAAGAATGTTAGAAACAGTGGAACATCCTTCAAGTCAGACGTCTGAACTCTAAAGCAAATAACGGTAGACGTCTGAAGGTATAATCATACGCTTCTGACATCTGGGAAACTCAAGCTTAGACGTCTGTAAACTACACGAGAAATGCCAGAGCGGATGCAGACGTCCGTCGTTCATCGGGACAGACGTCCGCATGAGCCACGAAGCCTAATCCAGAGCTTGGGCAGACATCTGGCCAGGTATGGTTCAAACAGCCGCCCTTAAGAGATAAAGATTTAACAGAGCGTAGGCACCCAAGTGTGGGTCAGACGTCTGCTGATGGGATTTTCTGATGCAAACAAAATCTACCAAATTTAGTTTTATCTCCTGTTTACTATAGGATTAGGGTTTGCCTACTTAAAAGAACCTCTCATATGTATTATTTACAGCCAATTGAGAGATCATTGTATGAGAGGATGACAGTTAGGGCTAGAGAATTTTGAGAGAATTCTTAGGATTTTGCTCGTATAATTGATTCAAAGATTATAGTGGAGATTTTGCAGATTCCGCTCTGCCAGAGACTAGCCATACAGTAATTTAATCCCGTTAACAAATCTCTTGCTTCTATGTGTTTGATTTACTATTTTATTCTCGCAAATTTATATTCTTTCGTCATTTAATTGTGTGATTGTGTTTGCATGATTTGGATGTTGTCACGAGCATTGTTCCACGTGTTTTATCTCTCCCCGTCAATCCCCAACATGAGAGAGTACATATGTTTGCAACTGTGCAAAGACATCCAATAATAATCCAATCTCTTTGAGAAGTCTCTCACAATTTACTACGTTATATTGGTGAATGTTTTTGAGGCTGGGATCTACTTTTATGATGTGTTTTCTTTTACCGAAAGCAAGCATTTTGTATCAGATTTCTAATGAAGGGATTCAAGCTTCTGCTACCAGCTGCCGTCGCTCCACCAAGAACAGAAAGAACCAAAGCGATAAAAGAGCATACACTGGGCGGATCGCATCTTTTGAACAACTTTGTTGGGCACAAAATAGAGCAAAGGCAGTCCAGCGCGATTTGAAGTCTGGGAAGCCTTCATTCATTAGACCTATGGTCCCGTCACATGTTTCTGGTTGTTTTTGGCTGGTAAGTTACTTGTAACTAAAGCAAATTGACACTAACCAAGCAGATTCTAGCATTTGAAAGTTTCTATCTGTCATGGTTAAGGGCATTCCTGTGAAATTCTGCAAGGAGAACCTCCCTTCTGATGAAGTGAAAATGATACTCAAAGATGAGAAAGGCTTGGAATTCAAAGCCAAATATATTGGTAATCGGACTGCTCTTAGTGGTGGGTGGAGAGGTTTTGCAATGTCCCATAATTTAGAACTTGGGGATGTCTTAATATTCGAATTAATTGAACCCGCACGGTTTAAGGTATGATAATCTTCCACACTTTACTTTTGTATTGCTCTGCATACAATTCTAGCCTTGCTCAACAATGAAAATTATTTTGTATTTTAGTTCTTTGTGCCACGCTGACTCCTGCTTCCTCCTGTTTGTCATGTGTTTTCACTTAGGTATATATCATAAAAGCAATTCAAGAGGAGCAAAATGAACAATCTGATGAAAAGACTTCAGGCGAATGTTCTGATGAAAACAACTCATCGAACACCAATGTAATTATAGATCAAGACGTCGAGTTGTCTGTTGTTTCCAAAAGAAACCTTCCAAAGTTTGGCATGCAAATCAAAGTAGAAGAGGAACGTGCAGAAACATACGAGTTCGGTTTTGTTTAAACATGCGTGCATCGATGATGCATGTACATTTGAATTTTGAAGTGGTGGCTTTCTAGAAGTGAGTTCTTTTTGTCCGACCATTGTGGCTACTGGTTATGGTATTTATCGGATTCTGCTCGATTTGGGTGTTCCAACTTTTTGATGATCTGATACTAGTATTTAGGTTGTAATATAAGCTGATATCTACTGTAACAATTCTCAAGATGTAATGTTATTTCTAATGGCAATGCGGCATATACAGTTAAAGAGTAGCATCAAGGATTTCGAGTATTTCAAAATATCGTCTTTCTTTTCTTTTTGGTGTTTGATGAAAAGTTGAGTTGTAGCACAATCTTCTTTGTAGATCGATGTGCAAATTTTATAGCTAAAAAGGAAAAAAAACATATAGATTACACCTAAGAAATCCAACATTTGGTTGAATCTTACTGGAATCTTACTGTGGTCAGATGAATAACTGTTCTAAACAGTTCTCGGACTCTTTTATCTTCAGGAGAAAATTCATAGGCAATCCATCCCTAAAACTAGAAGGATCCCTGGAACTGGAAGGCATGATAAAGATGAATACCAAACTATATCAGTATTTGTATCAATAATTCTGTTCATCCACATAGTACAGTTCTTATCTGGCCCAGTTGAGGGAATATATTATAAATTTACAATAAATAAAAGGATGGTCTTCTCGGACATATTTAATTACTCACATGCTTACATTCTCAAGATTTGTTTCAACCGAATAATTGCGGCAAATGTTAGGAGAGTTTGTTGTATTTTTTGTGATATAATTTCATATCCATTTTAAATTAATGTTAGCTACATATAGAAAAATTAAATGAGTATTAATTTAAAAATATTCAATGCAACCACACTATCTAGCAACAAATAAATCACATGAATCCAACTATTTCTTTCATGGGATGTTAAACTATTCCGGATGTTTTGGTTGTAGTTTTTTTAATCGTTTTTCATCTTTGTATTTTATTTATATTCATTTTGTTAAACTTTTCATTTAATGATACACAAGAACAATTGTTTTGTTGTAGTAATTAAAGTAATAAAAATAAAGGGTAAATTGTCAAAATGCCTCTAGCCGGTTAGGGAGTTCTCTAAAAATCCGGCAATTTTCGAAATTGCCCTGAAGGACCTACAATTCGAAATCTTTGTGAAAAACCCCTTGGATTGTATTTCATTTAGGCATTATATTCTTTCAACTGTTTGGACATTACAGGCAGCCGCTTAGATATTACAGATAACTGTTTAGATATCACAAGCAACTACAACTGTTTAGATATTACATCCAACTACTTAGATATTATAGGCAACTGGTGTAAGGGGGTTTTGATTGGGCCCGGGAAGCTCGGGGGTTTACACAAGCTTGAAGCGGGCCGAGAGTTTTTTGACATTTAATCCAAAAAATAAAAGAAATTAATGGGCTTGAGGTATATCTCAGCCTTACAAGGGAGGGAAAACAAACGATGAGGCCTTGTGTTTTAAGTTTGGATTGGCCCCACCATCCATCATGTCTCTTGATACCGCAACTAATTTGAATGATAAAATCAGTACCTATACCAGGGAAACAATTGTGAGCAGGGGTCATGGTCGATCTATTTTACATGTTATAAACGAATTTTACATGCGATAAACGACAATGCAAATTCCGTCATGTTATTTTTTCTAATTTTAGTGGAAACAGCACTATTCATAACCGTACCATCCTAACATGAATCTTGCATCTCAACATCCATTTATACATGGATGGTTAGATTAGGTGTACAGGTCCACCACCTCAAATTAATAGTGGAGAATCTTTATCACAAACATTCATTTTACAATTTTATTAAAAAAAATTTTGCTTATATCTTTAGTTTTTGGTACTGTTTAATTTTTTTTTAATTTTGGGGCACTGTCTTTATATGTTATTTTTTTTATAATATATTTTGGGGTACTGGCTTTATATGTTAGTTAGTCAATATCAACTTCTATTTGTTAATATCCCCAATCAAAATGTGTTAACGAAAGGGGAATCAGAAAGGAAGAAAACTTTAGAAAAATTAAAAATATTAAAATTTCCTAGATCTAAATTGTTTTAGAACCCCCTTTTGTTCTCGCACTCTCTTCTACTCTGAATCCATGGAGCTGGATCCTGAGCATGGCCTGAGGCTCAAGATTTCAGAGCTCAAGGACAAGTTGATAGAGGAGAAAGAAAAATTTGGCCTGCTTCAATGCGAGCTAGAGCTTTCCATGTTGGTTGCAACACAAGAAGTTGACAAACGCAAGAGGGAATCCATGTGTCTCAAAGAGACTGTATCTACGTTGGAGCAAGATCGCAGCATCTTGAGAGAAAGTGAGATGAGAGATCAGGAAAAGATCAGATATTTGCTTGATAAGATCGAGAAGATCGAGAAGCTCGAGGGGGAGTCTGCAGAGAAGATGGCCGAGCTTAAGATTAAAAACTGGGATCTTGAATGCTCTAAAAGAAGGATTTTTTAGGAAGATGTGGGGGGCCCAGATATTGAGGATTGTGAAGGAAATTTTCCATGTTGTGGAGAAAGGAAAAGAGGGTTGAAAAGACTAGTGGCGAGGATGCACTTGAAGTTGATGAAGAAATGCCAAAGAGGATTGCAGGCTCCATGAAGAAAAATTCTCAGAGTGAGAACGAGGGTGGCGGTAGTTATAATGTGAGCGATAAGGATTCTGATGATGAAGAAGATAGGACTCCAATTAGCCAGCTAAACAAGAAGGGAGTTGCGGTGGTGGCTATAAAATCCTTACATTAGGCTTCAAATTAAAACCCCACATTCTATGCAAAGAAACAGCCTAGCGATCAAATGATGATTTTGATGCCCTGATAATAATCTCTCTTTCTGCTTCTTGGTCTTTTTCAAAAGCCCCTTCACCTTCCTCTCTCTCTCTCTCTCTCTCTCTCTCTCCCCCCTTTTCACTCACAACCCATGGAGCTTGCCCCTGAGAACAACAATGAAGGAGATGGGTATGAGCCTAATCTAAAACTCAAGGTTTCAGAGCCCAAACACAAGCTGACAGTGGAGAAGGGGAGATTTGGTTTACTCCAGTCTCAGTTAGAGCTATCGATGTTGGTTGCAACACACGGAGCTGAGAAATACAAGAGGGAATGCATGTGTCTCGAAGAGAGTGTGGCTAGATTGGAGCAAGGCCGCGACATTCTCAGAGAAAGAGAGTTGAAGGATCAAGAAACGGTTAAGAATTTGCTTGAAAATATCGAGAGGAATGAAAAGGAGTTGGCGGAGAAGATGGTTGAGCTCAAGATAGAAAATTGGAATCTTGAATGTGCTAAAAGAAGGCTTGAGGAAGAAATTTGCAATCTCAAAGAGAAACACAAGGAAGAGACGGAGGCTCAGATGAAAGAAAATTATCATGTGGTTGAAAGCAAGGGCGATTCTGATGCTGATGGAGATAGGGTTCCAATTAGCAAGCTTGGCTAGAAGAGAGCTGCCGAGGTGAATGAAAAAGATTCAGCTACTGACAAAAAGGGAACCTCTGAGGAAGTGGCAGAGACACAAATTACATTAGCACCAGAAAACAACACAAAAGAGGTTCGAAAAATCCCGCTGCCAGAGTTTGCGGATTTAGTATTTACATGCATTCAATCATGATTTATGTAAGGCATTTCTATTTTATAGTGGTTTTTTAGTTTATTCCCATATTTCAAATAGCGCAAGATGCGTCTGGTGTTTGACTTGATGCTGTTTGGGAGGATACAGTGAGAATGGATTTGCCGAAGCCTCGTTTTGGCAATTCCTTCCAATTTTTGAACTTTTGTGGACTCGGACACGGTTTTTTTGAAGCCTAGATGGTTAAATGGAATTGCGTTAATTGTGTATAACATCCTTATTGTACATTCCGTCGCCTATCACCTCAAAAGTGGTTATTAGCATATGACCTATGGGGCCACAGTTGGCATGATTAGAAGAAGAATTTAACCTGAATATCACGTAATTTAGGCTTGTCATGTGCTAATAAATAGATGAAGGGTAATAAAGGTAATTACGAGGAGTGCTTTTCGCATTTAACTTATAAATTTTGAACGACGTTAGCCCTTTTAGGTCATTCTATATTTAGCTTGAATTATGTAACAAGACGCATAAGGTCTGTCCATGCTCATTTCATTCTCTTACTAAAACTAGTAGGCGATATTCTTTTCTAAATACGGATTTGGGGATCTCAACAGTTGGGATAAGCACTCTTGGAGTTTGCAAGAAGCAAGGAAAAGTTATCCGTGAGATTACATTCTTCTTTTTGACACTTTCAAGAGTTTTTCCCCAATAGCGAATCTATTGTATCGAACCGGTTTTTCTTCTCTATATGTTATGAGTGAAAAAATTTATTTCTGCATATCGGCTTTTGGTTAATTGTTTCAGTTTTAGATAATTTGGTATCCCGCAGACTTTCTTTTACTGGTTCCCAATACCTTTCTAGTCAAGTTTCCTAGTCAGATGTTTGTTGAAATTTTTCAAAGAGTTTAATATTTATCTTATATCATATATCAATATCTAATATCCTGTCCGAGGAAAATATTGAAAGGCCTTGCCTATTTTTCAGAAAAATAATGAAAGCGCCAGACCGCTGAAGAAATTCAAACCTTCAAATTCAGGACGTTCTTCAGCAGCAGGAAATCCTAGATCTACTGATTGTGATGATGTAAGTAATCTATTTTTTAAAATCAACTCAGTAATGAGTCTAATGACATGCATTATTGTATTTTCATGCATGATGTGTGAATTTCGAGCTTGTTTGCTGCATTTGGAGCTTGTTTTCTATCTTGCAAATTCAGTGCTTTATATGTAAACATCATCAAATTGCTGAAACTCGCAAATTGAAAAAACATTTGTCAAATTCTCCTCAATTGCTAATAAGTTCATTGCATTTTAACGCCTTGCACTTCATGTCTTACCATTTCATTGACTTATTATAGTAACTTAGAACCTCATCGTATGAGCGTTTCTGTGTGACAAATATCTGTTTAAAATGCCCCCATCATTCTCGTAGCCTTTGTCATACAAAGTAACATAATTGCCCAAAATATATAAGTAATTCTGAAAGATGATTTTACATGATATATTATAATGCATTCGGATGCTGGGGCGGTTGCTTTTACTTGTATGCTTAATGATGCAGGTTATGAGATCGATACATCCATATATTTGCATCTTGATTTTATCTGATGACAGTACTGAAGTTGAAAAATATGTTTTAAAGGTCATCGATGTATCTGAAAAAAGGGTAACAGGTTTGGTCGGATCGGATGGTTTCAAATCTACAAAACCTTAGCAAATTGCATAACCACACACAACAGCAAGCCAAACGGATCATCCTTATGATAAAAACATTGAATGCTATTAGATTATACACAGAAACACAGAGAACGAGAGAGACAATTATATATTTTATTTATGAGTATACATAGACTTTGATATAAGTGGGTTCCAAAGTAAGACTCAAGCCTTGTTGAGGTTTGACCCATCTTATATCTTATACACATGTACCTCTTATAGTTTTTCCAATGTGGGACAATTTTAATTCACACATCTCTAACACACTCAAAAAATATAAAACATGAGGATGAAAACAATATAGTTAAAAAAAAATGCTGTATGTGTTTTGGAAGTATGCCCACATCTGAGAGTTCCAGTATAATAGTAAGTTAGTAATAAATAAATACAAGATAGATCGCGTATTAACGCAGGTGCTTTTTAAGTTGTGGCGAAAACCACCTCTTACCTCAAAGTCTCAAGCCATCATATTAAATAATCCTTCTTTGTTTCTTACTTAACCTTTTAAATCTATATATTAATTTACTTTTAATATCCTTACTAGTTTATTGTTGCGCCTGTTGTGAACCCGCATTTGGACACATCCAATTCTTCCTGAAGCTTCATGACTATGGTGAATTGCCTGTCGTGTTATACTAGGCTACTAGCAGTTGAAATTCCACATTAAACCTTGTGTGTCTGGTTAACTTGCGCTCATCACTCTCTACCTAACAGCTTTATCTATCTTTATGCTAATGCCGCCTTCATAACTCTGACCATATGGCTTAACTTTTTGTGCATATCTACAATCAGTTTGAGTCGAGCACACATAACGATTTGAATCATATGATTGATATCATGAGCTTTGTTGGACTTATTACCATAGTGACCGCACTCAAAGTATGCACCGCTCTATTGTGCATCCATCTGATTGTTCCAATGAATCAATCTTGGAGATGAAGAAGCATAGAAGAGTAGAAGCATTGATGAGACCTCCACCAACATGAAAGTTTCCATCTTATAATTGTGGTAGTTGAAGTGCATACAATGGCTGAAGTGATGTGAGAATAATCAGTAGTTTTTTGAAACGCACCAACACCATCATACACCATCCATGCAATTCTCTGGCTGCAACTTTCTGGAGTGGAATTTTTTGTTTCATGAACAGTAAAACCTGTAGAGATGGTTAATTTCTTAACAGAACAAGGTGGGAGAAATGGATTCATATAGGTTAACTCAAAATTTTGGGGAAATGGCTTCGTGTTGTTGTTTTTTCCATGATATTGTACATCGCCTTGTAGTCTATCCGCATAATGGAGAATGCCAGCTGGCTTAAACTTATGTAGTTCTAAATCTTCATAGCTTTTAATTGCTGCTTTATAGACTGCCCTTGCTAGACGCAATGAAACTTTCCTGAACAAGCTCCGGCAAAAATTAAACCCAAAATTTCCTTCCCTGTAAATCAAAAGTCTCATCAAATTTGACATCTTCATTTGGTCATCTTTGGGAACTCTCAATACCTAGTTTAATCCCAAATAGGAAAGTAGTGGAGGTGGGAGGATTTGAGATGTAATCATGGCCTAGTACCTAGTAGCATAACATTCTGTGTCAAAAGTTGAGTTACCCTACACAATCCAAGAAATATGGATGTATTCAGATTTGGTAAATTGAGTTGATGTGAGTCAGAGTATATATGGAAACAACTTAACAAGTATTCAGACAAAAATAAGGAAAGGTACGTACGTTTCATAATTGCAAAGTTTTAAATTTCGGATGTCGGTGTCGTATTGGCCCGAAGATATTGATGTCGGATATCAGATATCGTGAAATATTGGATGATATTATCAAATATTGGGTTCTACATTTTTGCAATGTAAACACATTTATAGAACTTATTTTTTTGAAAAAATATTTACTTATTCAGAATTTTAGTTTTATTAAATTTATCTTTCTCAATAGCTTAGTGGTAGAGCGGTCGCCTATTAGGTCGTAGGTTCGAATCCTATAAGGGAGATGAAACGAAGTTTCTGCAAAGTAAGTTGGTTTAAATGGACTGGGTTATTTGCAAAGCCGAAAACCCCAAAAAGAAAATTACACTTAAAAGTTTTTTCCTCAATAACGGTAAATGTCATCCTAAACGCCGACATCACGGCGGCCGAAATCACGAAATGTCGGCCGGCATTCACTAAATATCGTTACTCGAATTTTTTTAACATGTTTGTGTCGTTTTCTTTCCAAAATCGACATTTCGGTTATGTCGGCCGATATTTAGAACACTGCATAATCGCAATAGAAAGTTCATTTTTAGATCAATTGGACTTTCGTCCTAATAGTGTTGGAAGTCTTATTATTAAGAAGGTAATTATTATGAATCTTTGGGCAGCTAAAGATATGTGAAGTTCTTGGATAGAGGCATGATGAAGAATTAGGAAGGTCCAATTTCATAAGACCGGGTTCGAGTGTTCTTGAGAGATATAGGAAGATATTGATCCAGCCCTAGCCTACATGGAGTGGCTCAACCGTTCCAAAACACGTCGCGTCTAGTTCAACCCGAGGAACTCGAAACGTCTAATTTTGTCCGACTCGCGCGTTCTACCAGCCAAACTGAAGATCTTGCAAAATCATCTGGGTCAATAGGTTTGTTGAAAGCAACTATTGACGTCTCTCGGAATTGTGAAAACCCATCATTTAGGGTCCCGAAATCATGGTCAAAGATTTGCTTTGAACTTTGACTTTCAAATTAGGGATGAAATCGTCGTCCGGATCAGTTAAGATTTGACAGACAGTATCGGGAATCAAATTGGGACAATCAAGTAATTAGTTTCTCGTTTTAACAACTTTCAATTTTTAGTACTTTTCTAATTTTAGCAGTTTTTATTTTATTAGCAAATTAGTTAGGATCTTGATTGTTGGTCTATTAAAAAACTCGTTTGTAATTGTAAGAGGCAGCATTTGATTAAATAAAACCCTAGTTTGGCGGCAAAGCCATTGTTATCTTTCTATTCCTTCAATTTTCTTTCAAATCAGCCTAAAAGTGCAGCATCCTAAATTAGGGCTGCACTAAGTGGTATCAGAGCTCAACGTTTGATACTCGTACAACAACATCCAATGGCCGCGCGTGGACGTCGGGGGGTCGTAGGGGTCGGAGAGATGTGGTTTCAGAAGATGGAGGCAAATTTCATGAATGAGAACTGCAGGACGTCATAGTAGATGACCTGTGAAGGCAGAACACAGAGTTACTGAGGCAGGTCAAGGCGTTGAGGATAGAACAAGCACGTCCTCAGAGGCGACGGGCTACCGATTCGGATCATGATGACTATTCAGGATCTGAAGCAAGTTACCGGCAGGGCATGGCTTTCAAGGGGGTTATAAACGACCTTGGGACGGCGTAAAGGTGGATCTCCTCGATTATATAGGCGGCTCCCAACCCGAAGAGTTCCTTGATTGGTTCCACACGGTGGAACGCGTTTTTGAATATAAACACGCCCCCCGTGAAGAAGGTGAAGTTGGTTGCTATCAAATTTAAAGGTCGGGCTTCGGCATGGTAGGAACAGGAGCGTCACGTCCGAGAGACATGGCAAGCCTAAGATAACTAGTTGGGAGAAGATGGAGGAGAAACTGAAAAAAGAGTTTCTTCCGTTCAACTACACCCAAACCATATACCAACGATTACAACAATTGCGGCAAGGGACTCGATCTGTGGATGCCTACACAGAAAAGTTCCATCCGTTGATCGCTCGCAACGATCTGGTAGAGACCAAGAAACAACGAGTAACCTGCTATCTTGAGGGATTCCGTCAGTTGATCCAAAACGAGCTGAGCCTTCATCCCCTGTTCAAACTCTTCGAGGCGTGACAGCATACTTTACTTGCCAAGAAGAAATAGTCTCGAGATGGGGAAGAACCTATTCCCGAGGAGATGTAAGAGACCGCTCTATAGCCCTAACAACAGCCATGCCAAGCAACGGCAGCTTTGAACACGGAACCTACAGCCGCAAAGTCCAACTTCCGTTGTTTTGATTGCAGGAAACCAGGGGCATCACACCGCAAACTTTCCCAAATGCTTGAACAAAGGCAAGCAGTTGATGGTCGATGCTGAAAATGAGTGAGAACTCGATCAAGCTAGCGAGGACGAAGGCGAAGACCAAGGGGGTTCTCGTTGGATGGTGATGGGACCCACACAGCCTTTGTTGTCCAAAGGACCTTTCTCGCATCTAGACAAGAGGGGAAGGAGGACTAGCTGCGAACCAATGTCTTCCACACTGCTTGTACTATCAAAGAGAGTCTTTAAGGTTATCATCGATGGAGGAAGTTGTGAGAACCTCATCTCTAACGAGGTGGTCCGGAGGCTCAACCTAGTCACCTAGAAACATCCTCCCCCATACAAACTCCACTGGCTCAAGAAAGGCAGCGAATTGATTGTAGATTCGCGTTGCTTGGTTTCCTTCTCTATGAGGAACACGTACTTTGATGAAACCTGGTGTGACGTCATGACCATAGACGCATGCCATCTACTACCAGGACGGCCGCAGCAATATAATCAGAAAACGGTGCATGATGGGTAGTGGAGCGTCTATACTTTTTGTTGGGGTCAAAAATTATATCTCGGTTGACCAAGTCAAAATCAAAGTCAACCCCAAGTAAGCGGGCCAAAGCCCAGGTTAAGTGGGCCCATGCCCAAGTCGAGTCCCGCGGCCGGCCTTTCCAATGCTAAAATGAAAATTATGTAATAAATAATTTTGATATAATTTTTATGAATAAATGTAAGAAAAATGGGCTAAGTGTAAATTTGTAAGCGTATATAAGACCAAATTTTTGTAAAGCCCATGGCTCGTATGCAAAAGAAATGAGCACATGAGACATGAGATGAGCAAAATGCTATTTTGTAAAGCCCAAGGGGCTAAGTGTAACTTGTAAGCCTATATAAGGCAACATAATAATGAAATGAAAGAAAAGAGTTGATTCTCCCCAAAATCTAGGGTTTTCTGTGCCTCCTTTTCCTTCCTCAAGATTTTAAACCTTCTTCTATTTCCTGAATTAAATCAAGAGTTTAACTTTTCTTTTTGCAAAAAGAACTAGTTTTTCACCATAAAACCCTTGAAGGGGAGCTCATATCTTCCATCAAATCCCTAAAAGGGGAGATTTTTAAGTCTCATCCCCTTTTCTCCAAGATCCAGCCAATAGAGAGGAGGAAGAAGGAGACTCATTTCTTAAAAACCCTAGTTCGGGAAGATCCAAGGCGCAAAAGAAGATCCGGGGCTAAAGGGAAGAAGAAATGGGTCCCCTCTGACCATCTTAAAAAATTTCTAGGAGTTTAATTCCATTCAAGATCTGTTGGAGTTCAACTCCATAAACAAAAACTTTTTCGGAGTTTAACTCCAAATCTATACATAATCCATGTTAGGAGCTCAACTCCAAAGCCCCTTGGGAGTTCAACTCCCAGCCGAGGGGCTAAACCCCTTTTCCGCTGGTGTTTCCAGTGGTTGCGTGCCCTGCACGTGACCCGCGGCACCCAGCGGTCGCGTGCCGCGCATGTGACCCATGGGCGCTTAGCGCCCACGTGCGCCTCACGGGATCCGCTGGCGCTCAACGCTCAGCGTGTCGTGTACGTGACCTACGGGCACCCAGCGGTCGCGTGTCGTGCACGTGACTTGCGGGTGCCCAGCGGTCACATGCAAGGCACGTGACCCGTGGGTGCCCAGCGGTCCCGTACAAAGCACATTTGCACGCGACCCGTGGGCACTCAGTGCCCACGCGCCTGGCACGTGACCCGCGGGCGTCCAACACCCATGCGCCCAGCGCCCATGCGCCTGACACGCGTCTTTAAGACGCTCCTCACCCCGCATTTTCCATGCACTCCACACTCAAAACACGTCCCCTGTTGAAAAAAATTTCTAACGGGACGCTGCCCCGCACCCTACAAGGGGTCCTTGACCTCCAGCCCGCTATCCGGATAGCGGGACCCCCGTAAACTCTACGAGACTCCCGATAAATCCAAGACCCTTCAAAACACAACACACATACACTGTACATTGAGTTCGCATGACCAGTTTGACCCGTCAATGGAGGTTCACTCGCTCCAAAAACGAGGGGTAATTAACGACAGCTTAGTCCGCGGCTGCCGGAGATTCGGATCCCCACAATCAATAAACTCTAGCCTACCTTAGGCAGGGGGAGTCTGTAATGCGCCTAATAAGCGACGCGTATTCCCATCTCAATGGGGTAATGAAAAATACCCTACAGATTCTGGCACGTCCGGTGGGACTTTTCTCTCCTCCCATATCTCGGGTCAAATGTTCATGCGAACCCATTTAACATATATACCGGCGTTTGTACTAAAATAATGCTCTTTCATGCAGTATTTCAAGCGATCAAGCCTCAACAATGTCTCCAAGGACAAGCTCAGCTCTCAACACAACTCCTATCCCCTACACTATGAAAATGGATGTCAGGATGGTCCTCTCGGCCAGTCTCAGGCAACAGTGGGAGGAGCCGCTGCTACAGTTCAGCTCTATTCTGTTCATGCCAGCTAACACCATCCCAGCTCCTCAAGCTCCGGTAACAGACAAACCGGCCTCGAAAGGCAAGAGACCAAATGTGGTGGTCTGGAAGGCACCCCAACCCAAACGTAAGTCGGTGTTTGAACGACTTTTCTTGGCTCCAGCTGGGGGCAAGGCCATCAACACCAATAGAGCAATAAGGCGTCTCGAGCAAGCTCTAGCGGTGTTCTTGATAACCGCTCGATCGGGTATCTTCTCTAAGCTCCCCATCAATCGACTCACGGTGACTTCCCAGAAAACGGATGCCCATCAAGCCTTCAAAATTGAGAAGCTAAGACAGAAAAGACTCAGATACAGAGCCAACAAAAGGGCTAAGGCTCATGCTAGGCTGAACTCCATGAGGTTCCAAGAACAAGGATACCTCGCAACAATAGCTGAAGCGGCTGTGAACCTTGCTAACTCTTTTGAACCATTGAAATTGGTCCAGAAGAATGCTATGACCTCGAGAGTTAAGAAAGCTGCGATCCGGACAACGCCACCCAAGGACCCTGTCAAACCAACTGTCTTCAGTCGTCTGTCCTTTTCAGAAGAGGAAGGGCCATGACGATGGTTCGAAAAGTCAGCCGCCAAAGATAAAGAGATGGCTGGATATATGATCCACACCGTCTACATGGTGGGCATGCGCAGCAAGAGCAAGGTTGGGGCCACCACATCTCAAATCCAATTTGGGGTGAATGTGACTGCCACTTTCCAAGACTAGCCTCCTCTGGAAGGTAATGAAAACCCTTCCAGTGAGACTGATAAGCAGAGAGATCTCTCTATTCATGAGTCGGGCTCGGAAAACGAAGAGGAGCCAATCTTCCATCCTAAGACCGCAGAGCAGCAACTTCTCCAAGAGCTCCAGAAACAGCTCAGAAACAAAGACAAAGAGATGGCCAAGCTCTACTAAAAAATTGACGATTTGACGAATGTTGTCTTAAAGCTCACGGCCCGATTTGCCTCTCAGCCGTCCAATCAAGCATATGGCTCTGCTCATGAATCGGGCAACGGTGTCCCGAGGCAGCCGACGCCTATTCCCTCAAATTCAAAGGTGGGCGAGCTGCATGAAAGTCGGCCGCATCCCATCTCGGGAAATGTCTTGGCTACCGATGACAGCAACCCGCTAACTCAAGATCAAATTATGGATTTGGTTGCCAACAAAATCAAAACATTGGTAGTCGAAGCCGAAACGTAAAAAGATATTAGCAGTAGTGGGAGACCGTATCCTGCTCGGTATGATCTGGTGGAGTTTCCTGACGGCTATGTCATCTCCAAATTTAGAAGATTTGATGGGACGGGAAATGCGAATCAGCACATCGTCCACTTTAAAGCCTCATGCGGGAATACTGGGGCAATGATGCTATTCTCCTCTGCCGGTTCGTTAATAGCTTAACCGATACCACTTTCGACTAGTACGCTAGCATACCGGATGGCTCCGTTACTACTTTCGTCCAAATGGAATTTTTGTTTCGACAAAGGTTCACGAGTGTCAGCGATAAGATCACCATCGCCGACCTCGTAAGGACCAAGCCAAAGAACAACGAAAGCAACACGGATTTTATAACCTGATGGCGTAATCTCTCCATCAAATATGAAACGCCGATAGAGCAGGACCAATCTGTCAGCCTCCTCGTCGGAAATTTCAACAATTGGATGGCCCCGTTTCTATGGACCGCAGGTCTCAAAACATTCCAAGAGCTGACCAGGAAAGTCCAGATCTTTGAGCACTCAAAGCAGGAGTTCTTCTCCGATTCCTAAAATAACAATATGTCCTGGAGAAACCGAAAGGACGATAATCGCAAAGGTGGAAATTTCGACGATGCTGAATCTTTTAACATTTCGGCTAACCGAAATAAGCGAGGGATGAGCGGGCCTAATGCCAACCAGCTTTGGAAGCCAGTGTTCGGAGAGGGAGGAGAATCTCCACTGAAAGAGAAGCTGTGTAGGGTGTTTTTCGTTACCCCATTGAGATGGGAATACGCGTCGCTTGTCAGGCGTACTACAGATTCCCTGTCCAGGGTAGGCGGGGGTTTATTGATTGTGGGTATCCGAATCTCCGGCAGCCGCGGACTAAGCTGCCGTTAATTACCCCTCGTCTTTGGAGCGAGGGAATCTCCGATTGACGAGTCAAACTGGTCATGCGAACTCAATGTGCAGTATGCGTTTTGAAGGGGTTTTAGATATATCGGGGGCACCGCAAAGTTTTTACGGGGTCCCGCTACCCGGATAGTGGGCTGGGAGTTAAGGGGGCTAGCAGCCTCCTTGCGGGATGCAGGGCAGCGCCCTGTTAGAAATTTTTTCTAACGGGACAGTGTTGTGGAGTGTGTGTATATATAAAAAGGAAGAATAGCGTCCAAAGGACGCGTGGGTGCCAGCGCCTCACATGCCTAGCATAACTGGGCGCTGGCGCCTCACACGCTTGGCATGTGGGCACTAGGGGCTGGGCGTTAAGCGCTAGGCGCCAGCATCCTACGTGCTTGGCACGCGGGCGCTGGGCGCCAGCGCCCTACGTGCTTGGCGCGCGGGCGCTGGGCGTCAGCAGGAAAAGGGACTTGGTCTCTGCACGGGGAGCTGTGCTCCCGATTTGACTTATGGAGTTAAAACTCCTGACAAAGAGGACAAAGGGCTTAGCCCCTGCACTGGGAGTTGTACTCCCAAAAAGAATGATTTATTATTTTATATATGTATAATATTATTTTTGAGGAGTTAAACTCCTAAGATATTTTCGGAGCTGATGATAGAGGATCCCTTTCTTCTTCCTTGGGTCCTGGATCATCCCTAAAGTGAGGTTTTTGGAGGTGGGTCTCTTTCTTCCTCTCGGTTTGCCGGATCTCGGAGAAAGAGGGTGAGATTTTAAAAAAATCTCCCCCTTTTGAGATCTGATGGAAGATCTGAGCTCCCTTTTGTGGGTTTTATGGTGAAAAACTATTTATTTTTGGGAAAGGAAGAGTAAAACTCTTAATTTAATTCAGAAAATGGAAAGAAGGTTTAGAATCTTGAGGAAGGAGAATGAGGCACAAAAACCCTAGAGTTTGAGACAATGAAAAAAGTTTATTTCATTATCATGTTGGCTTATATAGGCTTATATATTTACATATAGCCTCTTGGGCTTTACAAAATGGCTTTTTGACCATCTCATGTCTCATGTGCTCATTTCTTTTGCACATGAGCCATGAGCTTTACAAAAATTTGATTTTATGCCCATAAAGATTACATCAAAATTATTTATTACATGATTTTTTATTTTGGCATGGGGAGGCCGACCGCGGGGCTCGACTTGGGTATGGACCCACTTAATCTGGGCTTGGGCCCGCTTACTTGGGATTGACTTTGACTTTGACTTGGTCAACCGGGGTGCAATTTTTGACCCCGACAAGCTGGATAAGGTCTATTCCTTCAGAAGGGACAAAGTCTATAAAATATTCAAAAACGCCATAAGAAACGGTCTACAATTGCCAGAATAAAAAACACCGCAAAAAGCAAATATGATCGACCACCCCTAAATATTGCCCCTATCACAGAGTGATAAGTCATGCTATTGAGGACTGTTTCGTCTTCAAAGATTGGGTCGAAAAACAATACAAGGCAGGAGAAATAGAACTGTCTAAAGCGTGTTAATAAACAGTCAAGCTGCAACTGCCAATTTCATACAAACGGAGACCGAAGCCCTTCGGAAACCTGATTCTCTCAGACAACTGTCTTTCTCTGTAAAGAGTGGACCAAGGCAACAAGCTAAAAAGCCAGACAGGCAACATTGCCAACGAAGAAGCGATAGACGGGTACACAACCCATACGGTCTACATGATGGAGCCTGGAGGAACAAGTCCTTCTACGCCTTATAGTCATGACGATGACGTGGTTGTTGCCATCCAACACCAGCTCGGTCTAGATGACGAAGAGCCCGCTTATGCAATTAAGCCAAAGGAGCCCGTGGTTCCTGCAGAATCGAGCTCATGCTCCAACAGTTGACCACCACGTCGTTAAACTGGGAACAGTTGACCACCACATCGTTAAACTGGGAACAAACGACCCCTAAGTCGTTAATATGGGAATATAAAAAAATGTGTAAATAAAAAATGTGCAAATAAAAGAAAATGAATAAAAAAAGCCAAAATGATGGGGCAACTCGCAATAAAAATCAGCGAGTAAAATAAAGATGAAAAAGAAAGCTGAAATGATGGGGCAACCGTGAATAAACAACCGAAATGATAGGGGAATCGTGTCCTTCGCGATAAGAAAATCTGAAATGATAGAGCAATCACGGTAAAAAAAATTAAAAAATCCCTCCCAATGGCGAATGATGAGTCGCTCCTGGTACCACATTCAAGTGTAACGATGCAAACGCCAACCAAAATTCAAATTCCCAAAATTCTGCATGCTTTACGGCCAGTTCCTAAATAGACTACCGTATAGAATCCACGGGCTTAAATAATCCCCACCACAATCACCGCTCACACGGCCGGTCTCCGCTCTTGGAATTATGCTCCATTTGGGAAGACCCACTCATGTGTCCTCACGATACATGAGGAGAACAAACTTACGAGATCCTCTCGAATCGTAAGAAAACACCTTCGTGGGATCCTTACAACTCACAAAGGAAAAACACACTTGGGAGTCCCCACAACTCCTAAGGAGAATACACATATGGGATCCTTTTGACTTGGGAGAAAATGCTTTTATGGGACCCTTACGATTCATAAAATTAAAAAGCCTTAGGTGATAGGGACATAAACCTGTCTCCTAAGCCATCGCTCCCCAATAGGCAAAGGCACTGGCATCTGTGCTTCAGTGTTAGCAATGTCGATGCCGACCCCTACCCCAAAATTCTAAACTTCTGATCCAATAGACTCCTAAGTCTTTAAACTAGGAACAAATGACTTCTAAGTAGTTAAACTGAGAACAGAAGACTCCTAAGTCTTTAAACTGGGAACAGATGACCCTTAAGTCGTTAAACTGGGAACAAATGATCCCTAAGTCGTTAAACTGGGAACGAGGGAAATCCTCTCATGGCAAATGATGATTCGCTCCTGGTTTCATATTCCAGTGTAGCGGTGCTGATGCCAAACCAAAACCAAAATCCCTAAATCCTCTCATGGCAAATAATGATTCGCTCCTGGTACCATATTTCAGTGTAGCGATGCTGATGCCAATCCAAATCAAATCAAGTTAGCAAGACAACCAACAACCTCTCTGGCGGAATCAAGCTCCACTTCGGAAACAAGTCGAATCTTGACACCGCAAGAAGCGGAGCAAGTCAAATCAAGCACCGACCATCCAAGTCGCAAAAAGGGTAGCAATGACCTCCCCGTTGGAACTATGCTCCGTCTCGGAATCGAGTCAACCAGTGACCTCCCCGTCGGAACTATGCTCCGTTTCGGAATCGAGTCAACCAGTGACCTTCCCGTCGGAACTTGCTCCGTTTCGGAATCGAGTCAACCAGTGACCTCTGCGGCGGAATCATGCTTCTTCTCAGAGCGTACCCCGTGTCGAAATCATGCTTTGCCTCGGAGTACCTGCTTTTCCTATTGGAATTATGCTTCACCTGGGAATTGACCTTTGCGTCGGAATCATACTTCGTCTCAGAGTGTATCCCGTGTTGAAATCATGCTTCGTTTCGGAGTATCAGCCTTCCTTGTCGGAATTATGCTTCGACTCGGAATCAACCTCTGCATCGGAGCTATACTTCGTTCAGAATGTCTACCCTGTGCCAGAACTAAGCTTCGTCTCAGGATACACCTGTCCCGTGTCGGAATTATGCTCCGCTCTTCGGAATCATGCTCCGCTCTTCGGAATCATGCTCCGATCCTCAGAATTATGCTCCGATTTCCGGAATTATGCTCACGGAATGATGCTCCGCCCCCGGAATGATGCTCCGCCCTGAAGTCCAACTCCAAGATCAATCAATTTCATGCACATAATTCATATACGCGGTGTGCATTTATTGATGGGGATACTTTGTTGGGGTCAAAAATTACACACCGGTTGACCAAGTCAAAATCAAAGTCAACCCTAAGTAAGCGGGCCCAAGCCCGGGTCAAGTGGGCCTATGCCCAAGTCGAGCCCCGCGGCCGGTCTCTCCCATGCTAAAATGAAAATTATGTAATAAATAATTTTGATAAAATTTTTATGAATAAATGTAAGAAAAATGGGCATCAAGCCAAATTTTTGTAAAGCCGATGGCTCATGTGCAAAATAAATAAGCACATGAAGCATGGGATGGGCAAAATGCCATTTTGTAAAGCCCAATGGGTTAAGTGTAAACTTGTAAGCCTATACAAGCCAACATGATAATGAAATGAAAGAAAAGAGTTGATTCTCCCCAAAATCTAGGGTTTTCTGTGCCTCCTTCTCCTTCCTCAAGGTTCTAAACCTTTTTCTATTTTCTGAATTAAATCAAGAGTTTTAACTCTTCTTTTTCCAAAAAGAACTAGTTTTTCAACATAAAACCCTTGAAGGGAAGCTCGGAGCTTCCATCAAATCCCTAAAAGGGAGATTTTTAAGTATCGCTCATTTTTCTCCAAGATCCAACCAATAGAAAGGAGGAGGAAGGAGACCCATTTCCTTAAAACCCTAGTTCGGGAAGATCGAAGGCTCAAAAGAAGATCCAGGGCTAAAGGGGAGAAGAAAAGGGTCCCCTCTGACCATCTTCAAAGATTTTTGAGAGTTTAACTCCATTCAAGATCTGTTGGAGTTTAACTCCATAAACAAAACTCTTTTTCGGAGTTTAACTCCAAATCTATACATAATCCGTGTTAGGAGCTCAACTTCAAAGCCCCTTGAGAGTTCAACTCCCAGCCTAGGGGCTAAGCCCCTTTTCCGCCGCTGTTTCCAACGGTCGCGTGCAGGGCACGTGACCCGCGGGCGCTCAGCGCCCATGTGCGCCTCAACGGATCAGTGGGCGATTAGCGCCCAGCTGTCGCATGCAGGGCACGCGACCCGCGGGCGTCCAGCTGTCGCGTGCAGGGCACGCGACCCGTGGGCGCCCACACGCCTGGCACGTGACCGGCGGACGCCCACGTGCCTGGCACGTGTCTTTAAGACGCTCTTCACTCCTCATTTTCCATGCACTCCACACCCAAAACACGTCCCCCATTGAAAAATATTTTCTAACGGGGCGCTGCTCCACACCTCGCAGGGGGGCTGCTTGCCTTCTTGACCCCAGCCCACTATCCGGGTAGCTGGACCCTCGTAAACTCTGCGAGGCCCCCGATATATCCAAGACCCTTCAAAACACAACCCACGTACACTGCACATTGTGTTCGCACGACCAGTTTGACCCGTAAATCAAAGGTTCACTCACTCCAAAGACGAGGGGTAGTTAACGGCAGCTTAGTCCGCGGCTGCCGGAGATTCGAATCCCCACCATCAATAAACCCCAGCCTATCCCAGGCAGGGAAAATCTGTAATGCGCCTGACAAGCGACGCGTATTCCCATCTCAATGGGGTGACGAAAAACACCCTACACTTTTGTAAAAGATGGCCAGAAATTTGCGCTCCGACCCATGAGAGAAGATGCTGGACCCAAACCCGCATCGGGGGAGGGAAGCAGTCCTTTTACTAAGATAACACTTACCAATGAGGCACGTCCGTTCGAGGAGGCACAAGAAACCAAGGTTATCTACGCCCTAGTGAACGCAGAAGCACGTGCAAAATCTGCACTCTCAGAAGTTCCTGATATGGTCAAGCCACTGCTGCGGTGTTACACAGACGATTCCCAGACGATCTTCCCAAAAATCTCCTACCAATGAGTGGCATACAACATTGCATCGACCTTGTTCCTGGCGCAAGCCTTCCTAACAAACTGGCATACCGTATGAACCCGAGTGAACACTAGTAACTAAGGAGGCGGGTGGAGGACCCACTAGAGAAAGGATTTGTGCAACCTCGCATGAATTCTTGCACCGTACCGGCCTTTTTAACTTTCAAAGAGGACGTCTCATGGTGCATGTGCATCAATAATCGTAGCATCAACAAAATCACTGTGAAGTATCGCTTTCCGATACAGCGACTCGACGACATCCTCGACCAACTTGTGGGTGCCAAAGTCTTTTCGAAGATAGACCTGAAAAGCGAGCATCACCAAATCCGCATCCGACCGGGGGACAAATGGAAGACGGTGTTCAAGACGCAGGATGGACTTTTTGAATGGTTAGTGATACTGTTTGGTCTGTCCAATGCCCCAACCACATTCATGAGAGGGTCATGAACCACATTCTACAACCATTCTTTGGAAGGTGCGTGGTTGTATATTTTGATGACATTCTTATTTATAGCTCTTCTCGTGAGACTCACTTGCAGGATCTGAGAAATGTTCTCGAGGTGTTAAGACAACGACGACTTTATGCCCACTCGTAGAAGTGCCACTTCACGGTAGATCAAGTCATGTTTTTTGGGCTTCATCGTCTCCAGTGAGGGAGTACATGCAGACCCATCCAAACTACATGCAGTTCGAGACTAGCCCGTGCTGAGGAACATTCATGAAGCCTGGAGTTTCTATACCCTCACTTCCTTCTACCGTCGTTTCGTACCAAATTTTAGCGGGGTAATGACCTTAATCATAGATTGTCTTAAGTCGCAGGCACCTTTCCATTGAGGCAACGAAGCACAATAATCATTCGACGCCATCAAAGAAAAACTTACTATCCCTGTGATGGCGTTGCCGGATTTTGACAGTATTCGAGGTGGCATGTAATGCATTGGGGTAGGTATTGGTGGCATACTTAGCCAAGAAAAGCGACCAGTGGCCTTCTTCAGCAAGAATTTAAATGGCGCTAGAGCCAAGTACAACACCTACGACGCCGAGTTCTACGCCATCGTCCAAGCCTTGCGACATTGGGAGCACTAGTTATTGCAACGCGAGTTCGTCCTTCATTCTGATCAAGAAGCGCTCAAGTATATTAATGGGTCGCATAAGCTGAATCGTCGACATGGTCGATGTGTTGAATATATCCAACAGTTTACCTTCTCCTTGAAGCACATTGCGAGGGCCGATAACCGAGTAACCGATAGTTTGAGCAGAAGAGCGACCTTACTCTCCATCATGCAACCTCGGATTGTAGAATTCGGTACCTTTCGCGAACTATACCCTGCGGATCCGTTCTTCGGTCCTATCCACATAGCATTGAAGCAATCTCAACATGGGCCTGAGTAACGTAAGTTGGCATATCTGTTGATGGACAACTATCTTTTTCGGGGTGCAACTTTGCATCTCTGAGTGTTCGCTGGGAGAAAAGATCGTGGAAGAACTTCATAACAAAAGCCATTTTGGGTACGACAAACTCTTGGCCCTTATTTCTCGTGACTACTGTTGGCCTAATATGAAACGAGATGTGATACGTTTCGGAGAGCGCTGCTATATTTGCCAAGTGTCCAAAGGGACAGCCATGAACGCAGGTTTGTACACCCCACTCCCAGTTCCAACAGCATCTTGGGAAGACGTCAGCATGGACTGTCCTAGGCCTACCCCGGACTCAAAGGGGCATGAACTCAGTCTATGTTGTGGTCGATCGATTCTCCAAGATGGCACATTTTCTGGCCTGCAAATAAACTATGGATGCATCTCGGATCGGTGGCATATACTTCAAGAAAATCGTGTGCCTTCATGGGGTACCTAAATCCATCATATTGGATAGGGCCATCAAATTCATGAGCCATTTTTGGACGACCTTATGGAGGAACCTGGGCACTAAACTGTGTTTTAGCTGCGCTTACCATCCACAAACAGATGGCCAAACTGAAGTGGTTAACAGAAACCTCGGTAACCTCCTCCGTAGCCTAGTGGGGACAACCTAAGAAAGTGGGACCTCGCCCTCGCACAAGTTGAGTTCGCATACAACTATTGTGTTAACCGCACGACAAAGCGGAGTCCATTTGAGATCGTGTATAGGAGTAACCTCACTGGCATCGTCGGTTTAGCGCCAATTCCCCATATGGGACGTCCCAGTTCTAAAGCTGAAGAATGACCGAGCACCTGAAAAGCATTCATGATCAAGTTCGATGGTAGATTGACGCTGCCAACTCCAAATATGAGGCAGCTGCGAACAAGCATTGTCGTCGTATAGTGTTCGAAGGTGACTTTGTTTGGGCCATCCTTACCAAGGACCGCTACCTGGTAGATGAGTATAATAAATTGAGCAATAGGAAGGCGAGTCTCTGTGAGATTCTTAAGAAGATGGGCGACAACGCATATCAATTGAAGTTGTCGAGTCATCTGAAGGCCTCGGATATATTCAACGTTAAACACTTGATCCCATATGCGGGTGACGGAAGCTCTTCCGAGAACGACGGCCTGAGCTCAATGTAGAGCTCTTTTTACGACGGGGTGGATGATGCAGCCCTATCATACATAGAATGGCTCGACCGTTTCAAAACACGTTGTGCCTAGTTCAATCTGAGAAATCCAAACTGCCAAATCTTGTCTGATTCGTGCGTTCTACCAGCCAAATCGAAGATCTCACAAAATCGTCTAGATCAATGGGTTTGCTGAAAGCAATCCCAGTGAGATCTCTCAGAATCACGAAAATCTATTGTTTAGGGCCCCGAAATCACGGTCAAAAATTTGATTTGAACTTTAACTTTTGAATTAGGGATGAAATCAGCGCCCGGATCAGTTAAGATTTGACAGGAACTATCGGAAATCAATTTGGGACGCAATTAAATAATTAGTTTCTCGTTTTAATTACTTTCTATTTTTAGCAGTTTTCTAATTTTAACAGTTTTTTTATCAACAAATTAGTTGGGATTTCGATTTTGGGTCTATTAAAAGACTCGTTTGCAATTGTAAGAGGCAGCTTTTGCTTAAATAAAACTTTAGTTTGGCGAAAAAACCATTGTTATCTTTCTATTTCTTCAATTTCCTCTCAAATTAGTCTAAATGTAGCATCCCAAATCAGGACAGCACCAGATATTCAAGTCAGATATAAGAGAGGTTTGTGCACAGATCAAAAGAGCAATTGTAATATTTAAGAGATTTATGCAAAGGTAGAAAGACGATTTTAATATTTTGATTGAAAAAGAGTCCAAGAAATTCTCATTTCTTTCTTGTTTCCGTGGTTTTGTTGACAAAACCTTACTAGATAAATTAAGCTAGTATATCACCATAACAACTAGCATTAAAACCCATGTCAATGTGTCTTCAGAATTAGTTTTGAGATTTGGATATAGATTACCCTGTCACATAAGGTGATCCAAAGATCTGATTTCGGCCATATAGCGAATTTTAGTCTATTAATGGAGCACCAAAATTGTCGTTGCTTGCAGCTTAAACAGTCGTGGAGCCATAAAAATTTCCTTGGGGGCCTAAGTATATTTATCTCTAATATTAAAAATGCATTGAGAAAAATAATTGCAGCCTTCCTAAAAGTCAATAATCTTCTTATATTCAATTTTTTTCTAATTGCAAGTGCAGTAAACTGGTCAATTATTGAAATTCAACTCTAAAAAATATATATCCATGTGTGTGGAATTTATCTCAACAAAGCAGAATGGAAAAAAGGCTTCATAAAGCTGACCCCTAAAATTTGAGATAAAGACTTTGGTTGTTAAAATATATAGCTTTTAGAAGGAAAATATATATTTCTTAAAATTTATTGGATTTGAACTATATCAATCAATTAGTATTCATATATTATGCTTGTTCTATGAAGCATAATCACGGATATGGGATACTGAGAATTTGTTAAAAAGAGGACACCAGGACACAGCTATGTATTTTTTTTTTTATATATTTGTTTATATTTACTAAACAAATCATTATTAGATTACGAGGAAAAACATGTACTAGTATAATGTTAAGAGCGCAATAAAAATAAATTCAAGATTATATGTTTCATTAAATAACTATTTTCTTGAGCACAAACGACTACATATATAACTATAAGTAAAACACACAGAAATACAATCGATAAGAGTTATAAACAAACAAAATATTAACAACCAAAGTGTTCGACATGTGTCGAACATGTACATGGCGAACAAGTAGAAGTATCGATGCATCATAGTGCCTTTTAATTGAGATTAATATATTATTATAGTAATTATTACATGCAAGCAAATATATTTTCACTAGAATAGTATAAAAATAATTTGGAAAATAAAAAATTGCATTTATGGAAAATCAAGAGATTTTGTATATTATTTGGTTTGTGCTAAATATCGGAAGACATGCAGTGATTTTGAAAGAGCAAAAAGAGTAGATAGTCAATGAATTTAGGAAATTTAAACTTTCATCGTGTTATATATATGGTAAGTATATTTATTTAATTGATTCAAAATAATAAAACTACAACAATAATCGGTATAGCGGCAGTCATGACAGTCGCTATAGCCTCTAGCATCCAAAAGCACATTTACCGAATTGAGTCAATATGGCAAAGTAAACAAAAGAAAGAAAGAAAAAGGGTATAGTGGCAGTCATGACTGTCGCTATAGCCACCCCCCCGGCTCCACCCCTGGCCTCTAAATTTCTAGACTTACAAGGGACTAAACTGTCAGTCAAGAATTTAGTGTCTTGCTTGATATGGGAATATCTTGTAGGAGTCCTTCCGAACGTTGTTTTCATCTACTGTATGTGGTGCACAAGTTTAGTTGCACATTTGAGTATCATAATTAACTTGATTGCTTGATTTGTGATAAGGGGCCTAGGACGTATTGGGTTAACTCCTTTGGTTGACTCTACATGACATATTGTAATATTCACACCAGTCATGTATTTTCCCGTTCTCGCTTGATTCCGGAGATGATGAGGAGTTGATGAAATTAATGCTCAACATCTAGTTAATTATGAAAATTTTCATACCATCGATACTCATTACCAAAAAAAATTTATTTCTATAGTCATACTTTCCATTTTTCTCTCCTCTTGTTCTGGTTGTTTCATTTTTAGACTCCTTTCTAAGGTGTTGCTCTTACCAGTAAAATGCAAGAAGTGCAAGGAGAGAATATGATACTTGTGTACAACGTAATTTACTGATATATTGATGTAATGTCCCAATGGTTCGGATCTATTCTAATGTTGAATTTTATTTTCTGTAAGAAATGTTGGTTAATGAAGTGCTTTTACATTTGTATCAGGTTTTAGACAAAGGAGTTAGAGCTTCCATTACCGGCCTGCATAGTTCTATGAAAAGCACTAAGAACCAATGCAAGTCAAAGTGCATACAAAGGAAGAATTGCATCCCCTGAACAAAAACGTCTAAAGAGAGCAAAGACAGTTCGAACTAATTTGGAGCCCTGCAATCCATCATTTATTAAACCTATGTGGCACTCGCATGTCGCTGGTAGCTTTTGAATTGTGAAGATTGAGCAAGTCAAGGGAGAAAGAAGTTGTCCCCTCTTCTCTGGTAACCCGCCGCCGGTCATATAGAGCGCTCCGCCCGCCACCGTTATAAGTAACTAACTCAAGTATGCATTATCCGACTATTTTGTTACTAACTATTTGTTTTTTCATGCTTAAGAATTTACCTAAAGAATTCTGCAAGGAGAACCTCCCTGCAAATGATCAGAAAATGATATTACAAAATAAAAAAGGTTTAGAATATGAAGTCAAGTATATCGGTTATCAATATGCACTTAGCAGTGGGTGGAGAGGATTTGCGATGACCCATAATTTGGAAATTGGTGATACCTTAGAACTGTGTGAGCTTACAAGGTTTAAGGTATGATTATGCTTCACATATTAAACCTTGTACAATAGTTCAAATACCTTGTAAGCGTAGGCTGGGTATCAATATGCACATAGCGGTGGGGTTTAGATCATCTTCATTTTATCATCGTTGTCGTCATCTTAAGCCCGCTCCATTCCAAGTATGGCTGGTTATGAAGATAATCATCCATAAAAATTGGCTAAATTGCGTTAAAATCCCTCAATGTTTTACAACATTATATCTGTCATGACCCGCTTCCAAAAAAAAAAAAAGAAACGAGAGCGACAAGCCCGCAATGTATTCATATCGAGAAGCACTTTTTCTCGACATGAATACACCAAGCATCTATATAAGCACTTTAGGAAATTATAGTACAAGAATTTAGGCTTATAAAATATCCAACAATATTTATAATAGTCCCAAAAACAATAACCGAATACAATTCAAAAATTTAAGGATCTAGGAATGGAAGAGAGCCTTGAACAAAACGCATACTTACTGAGGAAAACTAGAGCTCGGTCTGACTTGAAAGATATTGACTGTCTTTCTCGGTTTGTACCATCCCGTATCTTGCCTCGTCACCTGCCCCTAAGACGTCTGACGACATTCCCAAGAAAAGAAAACAGAAAACAGGAATGTTGTCAGCGATATAAAGTTCGGTAAGTCCCCATTTTATAGAAAAACAGTATTTGAAATGAAACATAATATTCGGTATAAACAAACAAGTATATAATGTTTCAACGTTGATATGTAAAGCATATTGTAAATATCAATTTTATGATCTAGGTACTCTATTTTATTTAACATTAAATGTTATGCAATTTTTACATTTATATAAATATTCTAATTAATGGTTAGTGCTATTCATTATTTTAATATGCATTATCGGATTTTGTTATTCAAGGTATTAATCATATAATAGATTGATTACTAAATTGGTTACACCATAAGTAGAATATATTAGCAGTATCAGTACAAGGCATGCAAATAACTGCAAACAGTAAATGGTAGTGTGTATGTCAAATAAATAATATGTGTTAATCAGTGCACGGTAACTAGAGTATCACGATATTCGATGTTTCAGCATTATTAACTAAATATATGCTCGATTGTGGAAGTTTTATTATGTAAGCAGGATATTCTATAATGCCACATAACAACAGCAACACGAGATTCAAGATTTATATATAATGCAATGTACTGTTTTCTCCGGTACCACGATGAACAAGACATAATCCTCCATTACACATAAATACCATCATTTTGGAGCTACCTCATCCCCAATATATATATATATATATATATATATATATCCAATTAATAGTGTACACATCATATTCACAAGATTCACGAGATTCATTAGATTCACGAGATTTATTAGATTCAAGATATTCAAGATTTACGGATTCATTAGATTCAAGATATTCAAGATTTACGGATTCATGACGGGTTCATATCAAGATAGTATAATCTAACGCTAGTTCCACAGGAGTATTCATAGATCCAAGGCTATCATTCAGGAGTAAGGAAACGCGGGCCCGCTCATGTAATGGGACTCTAACCACCATAGGAGTATTCACGGACCCAAAACTATTATCCTGGGATGAGAAAACACGGGCCCATTCATAAGTTAGTAATAAGACTTCTAAATTGCCGTTGAGTGTGAGTGTCAACTATCAGGAGTATTCATAGACCCAAAGCTATCATCCAGGGGTAAGAAAACACGGGTCCACTCATGTAATGTGACACCGACCACCGCCGGAGTATTCACATATCCAAGGCTATCATCTAGGGGTCAGGAAACACGGACTCATTCATGAGGTAGTAATAGGACCCCTGAGTTGCCGTTGAGTGTGCGTGTCAACTACCAGGAGTATTCACAAACCCAAGGCTATCATCCAGAGGTAAGGAAGCACGGGCCCGCTCATGTAATGAGACTCCAACCACCGCCAAAGTATTTACAGACCCAAGGCTATCATCCAGGGGGCCAGGAAACACGGGCCCATTCATGATTTGGTCACGGGACTCTTAAGAATACATGTCAAGTCCTAAATATAATTCTAAGTTTCTATGTATATGTAACAAGCGTGTGATAATATATCGGTTTAAGGCCAGAAATAATCATAAGTTCGCATGCAGAAATCTATTTGTTTGGTTTAGAATTAGGGGATCTTACACAAGGAATAATTTATAGTGAAGAAAATCGTGTAAATAACGAGGCTGAGTTTGCCTCAATCGGGTTCCTGTTGACAGAGTTACGGAGGTTTCTGTAACGTTGCACAGAGCAGGCCAGTGCAGATTTCAAAATACATATACTGATAGTATTTTATATTTTTCGTAGGTTTTGGTCTAGATCTGGTTCTCTATTAGATGGAAAATTTAGCGTCTGCGAGTCGTGAACGATTCGCAACAAGAAATCCCGATTACGATAAACGAGTAGGGAGTTATGCCTATTTTATTACAGCTGCACATATAGTTTCTGCTGCAGTACAGATTCGTCACATTTTGTTTGGGTCATGTTTTCATAAAATTCTGTAACATCTCAAGTAAATTAACCTAGAATAAAATGTAGCCAACTCTCACTAGATATTCCAATAACTTGAGTTTTGCTCATATTGAAATCCAGAATTAATAATTACGGTTGTTTAAATCTCAGGTTAAAAACAATTTCAGAAGATAAATGAAAACAGATCTGTCCACTTAAATAAAATCACCTACATACCATAGCATCCATGTAGATAAATTGAAATATCTAATTTAATAAACTAATTAAGCACATATATTATAGATCCAGATTAAAGTAAAGATAAAAACTTTAAAGTGTTTATATGTTAAAAAATTAAAAGGTTGATGGAGAAACTAACAAAAGATCTAATTATTATGCTAGTTCTTCATACCCATCTCTGTTATTAATGCCAAAAGATGAGTGTAAGAAGCTCGTAAAATAACGACTCTAATTTGGTGTCATCTAAGCAAGAATGGACGTCGACTTATCATGGCACGTGCGACTTGGATAATTAAATGAATAAAATATAATTAAAAAATAAATGGATTTGTTAGTTTTTTTAAAGTTTAAATATTTGATCTTTTTATTTGAGAAAAACCTTAAATATTTTTAGTTAAGATAACAAAGATCTTTTAAAAAATATTTAAACCAACTAAATTATTAAATTTCTAAAAATGAAAAGTCTTATAAAAACCTTTAAACTTATATTATTTTAACTCTTTAAAATATAGATTTTGTTCATGGTGTCAAATATATAAACGTGCATCACACGTGCAAAATACTGGTTATTTTCAAGTACTCCACATAGTCAATTAACAAATTCGATGAGAAAAACATGATATGATAATCATAACAGATCATCTATAAGTTTCAGACATGAATCAATTATCCAACAAGAAAATAAACATATCACAATGGTTGTACTTAGATTGTAGATTATTGTTTACCATAAAAATACAGAGCATGGATTTTAAACCGCCACACATTAATCAGTCATCATATAAATATTAAATTGCTGAACGTGACATCTTAATAATTTTAAGGAACAAACAAAAATAAATAAATAGATTGTCTAACCATGAACCTATCAGCATTAATCTATTTAAAAACAATTATAATCGACTAGGTGCGTACCAAACACATTATCATCAACAATAAACAAATAAAAAATATGATTTTTATAGTTAACACAATTTATTAATTTATTATTATCCTAAAATTCTTATAGAAATTACCTTTGTTTTCATTACAAATCAAGGTCTGTGTTTGTAAACATAAATAAAGGTGTAACCTTTTATCTAATAAAATCTAGGCTATGTGGTCTCATATAAAATAATCATTTTTGTAAAAACTATAATTCTAACCAAAAACAGTTCTTTTTATAAGATAAACTAGTTTTTCTTTCAAATTGAAAATCAAAAAGAAATATTGTGAGGAACTTACCGTACACACTCGTACTAGTACGAGCAAAAGAGGAGAAAATAGTCTCGGTTTGAAGAACAGAGGCTATGAGATAGAAAAGGGAATGAAGCTTCACGATCCGACGTGCTTTTGACGAAATTTGGAGCAGCGGGAGTGGTGATAAAAATAAAGCAGAAAGATTTTAAAAGGAGAAAAAAAAAGCGTGGGTTTATAAAAAGTTGGAGCAGATATATTTTTTAAAAAAATAAAAGGAATCGGCAATATTTGGAAACCCCATAGTATCTCCCCACAATCAAAACAATAAAAAAAATATTTATAAAGTATTATATGATTATACAAATTATAGATAATAAATAAACTAATACCCATATTATATTGATAAAAATTGTAATAATAATTTATTTGCAAATACAGCTAATGACTTAGCTTTAATAACCCACCGGCATCTAAATAAAATATAAACTATATCAGAAAATGATAACTTATATATTACTACAACTACAAATTATATAGTTATGTTTATTGTCAGATTTAGTAGAAATATTTTTTAACTTAATAAATATATAACAACTCAACAGCCGATTAATTCTATTAGTTAAATAAAAAACATATCAAAAATTACCAAAAAATATCAATATTGTTAAAATATCAACCATATACTATTAACTAATAGAGACAATAATATATGACAAAATATTTAAATTTTAAAATAAAATTAAAATAATTTAGTTGGGATTCGAATGTATGACCTATGGAATACAATGTAATGTGGTAGCCAAGTTATATAAGAATGGACCGTGTATAGATTTTGAACAGCAAATATACATATGAATGTTTAAAGAAAAGTAATTTTTATTAAAATAAGGGAAATAAAAAAAGAAAAGGGTATATGCAATTTATTGTCGTTACAATATCTTAAACATCTTAATGTTTTTTTTTCTGGCACTTAAATACTTTCTCCGTTAATTTTCATCTAAAAGAGCTATGAGTACGTGAAATAACAATTTGCCCTTAATTATATTTAAAAAAACAACCACACCACATCTTTCTCGTTCATCACCTTCACTCCATCTCATGATTTTCTTTCTTAAAATAAAATCTTAGCCCTAAGTTATTGCGTTAAGGGCCTTATTTTACAGCAATAAAAACCTTTTGATCTTGAGTTCGCGGTTGATAAGTAAGTGTCAAGTGCGATGGCAACCGTCCATGATATTCTAAGGCTCTTCTTCAGTTTGCAACAGCAGTTTTCTTCATTTATTCTTGATGATCTTGAAACCCTAGAGCTTATTGAAGAAGAGTGCATGATTGAAAATAGAAAGAAGAGAGAGAAGAGCTAGGGCATATTAATTGTTTTAAGAAGAAATCCTTGAAATAGATTTAAATTATTTCAGTGAGGGTATAATCGTCCTAAACTTATCACATGATAGTCACATGAGTACCTTCCAAGCAGGGATGAAACGGGATCTAATGATTGGGGGGCTAAACTTGCTTATGAATGTAACTTCTCGACTTAGTATGAAATCGGCGCAAATTTAATTTTGCTCAAGCTATTAAATTCCCTTTTCTTAATTAAAACTAAAGAAAATTAAAAGCAGTTTACTTAAATTCTTATTTTTAATACCTTTTCAAACTTTTGCAGAATTTTATAGAATTGAATATTTTATACATTTAAAAAATGTATCTAAAATCTTCAGTAAGATATTGAATTAGATAGAGAATCCATGAGTAACAATAGGATTTTACTGCTTTATTCTCAGGAGAATATAAAATAAGATAAATCCTGATTTCTTTCTAAAATATTGTGTATTAGATTGATTAGATTTGAATGAAAGGATTTACTTATATAGATGAATATCTTTAATAAAATTTGTGTTTTACTATATGTATTAGTTACAAACGATAAGATTGCATGGTATATCAAAATTGATTTAGGGTTATGTATTTTCATGAATCATATATATATATATATATATATATATAAGAATAATGGAAAAAAGAGGCCATAGGAGGGAATATTCTCCTATGGCATCGAAAAAAATACAACCTTCACCATTTTTTTCAATGATCGGTATCCATCATCATCATCGTTATCATCTAAGATGTGTATACACTAAATTTCATGTGATTCCACAACTTTTGCACCGTTGAATTAGCAATGTAAAAATTTCTATTGTCGGTAAACCGTTAATTTTGCACCAACTAAATTAACGGTGAAAAAATGGTATAATCACATGAAATTTGGTGTATCCACGTCTTAGATGATAAAGATGGACGTGAAGTATGCCGATCGTCGAGAAAAAGCATGGAGAGTGTATTTTTCCGACGCCATAGGAGGAAATTCCTTCCTATGGCACCTTTCCTCCATTACCCTATATATATATATATATATATATACACACACACACACATACATACATACATATAACATAGTTGCTGAATAATGATCTTATCTCAATACAAGAGATAAATACTTAGCATTCCCTTCTTAAAACAACATCCATATCTTTTATCAAAGAGACAAATACTTGAATTTCTTCTTCTTTAATATGAGAATCATTCCTTTAATTAAGGAGCATGTGCTAGTTTTTTTGGGATACTTTCCATTCCAAAACAACTAAATATTAGATCATGTGTATATTTTTTTGCCTAAAATTTTGGGACAGGGGCAAGAATATCTCATAGTGTGGTTCCGTCCCCGCTTCCAAGGAATATACGCCAGGTGAACATAAACGAGCAAAATGCTAAACGGAGGAAACTGTAGGGTATATACGTGCATTAAGGTATTTAAGCTGTAATATGGTGAAACTCTAGGGGTGCAATTTAGCCACTATTAATTTTAGAGCTATTCCTTCAGTTATTAAAAAACTTGCATATCCGGATTTACGTATAATCTTTTTCTAACGACTTTAATGTATATACCCATTGCTTTAGGCATGATATAAGTATATGCCCTTTCTGTTCATTCTTTTAGAGTGTTGATTGTTGTTAAGGTGCAATATTTTTTCTCATGTCTCATAATCATCACTAGTATGGGCACAAAATTCTTGTTTCTGATCAGTTTGGCCTCATTGTTTGCGCATTGAGTAGTGAGAGAAGATCCAGTGTTTCCCTGAATAAATTTTCTTTTGAGGAACCTAAAAAAATTATCCTTGTAAACACCATCTTATTTACCTTGAAAAAAAAAATCTTTTGTATCGTAGACATGAACAAAATGTAGTAGTTTTGTCTATTCATGACTCACTCGATTGTCCATTAGGTTACATTTGGTCTTTTCATTAATAGGAAAAGCTGCATTTGTTTGTCGCATGATTACAAAATGTCCTTTTCTTCATCTGGAAAGATATTGCATGAGTAGTTTGAACCGCGAACAATACAACATATGGAAAAAGTTCACATCTACATGTTAAATAAGCTATTTCGGAAACCTTTGGTATCTTACTTTCTTGTCAGTCAAAACAAATTTTTGAAGCATGTGATCACATGAAAACTGAAGAGCATACTAGTTCCAATCAATGTAAAAATGCATCATACTATCATAGGATCCAAATCGTATTTCTAGAAGTTCCTTTTTTTCCCTTGGCTAAAATGCAGAAAACCCCCTAACTTTTCCTGAAAAGCAGGATACCCCTCACAACGTAAAAAGACATGTACTTTAGCCCACAAATTTAACACCATTAGTTTTTTCCGGTGAAAGCTTCCCAAAATACCGTTCAAGCCTTTCTTGTCCAAATTCTTTCCCATTCACTTTTCTATAAATTTTTGTCCCTCATTTCTTCCCCAAAATCTCCGATTCAAAACATTACCGAGCTCCTCTCTTCTCCTCCAAAGAACAAGTATGAATTCAAGAGAGTATGGATCAAGTTTTTAAATCTCATAATCGGAAGTATTGATATCGGGTATACATTTTTGGGATCAGAATCGGCTATCTTGGATCGGAAATATAGAATTTCATATGGTTTTGACAAAAAAATTAAAATTATGAAATTCTTGAAATCTATATTAAAAATAATTATAAACAATTTGACAAATTCTTTAGCAATTAATGATGTCTAAAACAATTGTTTTAAAAGTTGGTATAATCGTAATGTTACTGAAAATCAAGCTGTGGCAGGGGGTTGGGAGGGGGCATCGCATTCAGGCTCATCTTACAAGTTCTCCTTATTTTTAACACATTAATGCAGGTCGTAAGTACCAATGCCAAGTCACTCATTATATTGTATATCCTGCTGACCATCGATCATCTGTTATATCATCCAGGTTCACATCATTAAAGCAATTCCAGATGAGTCAAGTGAATACTTCAATGAGAAGATTACTGGCTAATATGCATATACTGATGGTACCAACAAACAGGGAAATAGTAATGTTATTGAAAATGAAGCTGTGGATTTCAAAAGAAACCTCCAAAATGCAGGTGTGCAATGCAAAGTTGAAGAGACTCATGACTAAAAATATGCGAAAGATCGGTGATGCTTACCGCCTATCCCAACCGAAGGCAGCTAGTTTTTGGTTGGTTGGATCATTCAACGGTGAGCTACTTCATATTAAAGTAGTAAGATTATCTGATACTATAATAAGTCAAAGTTGAAGAGTTTATCATAGAAAAACGTATGCATTCCAGTAGATTTCAAACAATTGCTTTCATAGAACTACAAATTTTGATGTTTGAAATTTGAAGGTTGTTTGCCTTAGACTTCATTGCCATTTTGTGTAGTTTGGTTATCATTAATGACAAATTCCAACAGGTGTTTATGTATACGTAGAAGAAAATGGTTCTCAGCACGCGCTCAGGGCCATTTTCTTGAGAACTTGGGGGGACGAGGACCCATCCCAGCCCATGTCTCTGTGTTCTCCATGCTATTAGGGCTATATCCCTCGGTTATGCAAGGATATTTTTTAATATTGTTTTTCTTTGATGGTTTGTGTCAGCTTAATTTTTTTCCTAATAAAATTATGGTTTTCATAATTAGATAATCTCGAGTTGGAGTTGAAATGCAAAGGTGGGTATTAAAAGATAATCGCCTTAAAAGAAATTAGAGAGAATGCATATTGTTTGAAGATATGCAGAATGTATATATGGTGCATGGTCTTATATTACTAGTTATTATTGGAATAAATTCTCCTAAATCACTGCCATGTTATATCATTTGGTTTTACGATCAATTGTCATACCACAGACAATTAGTCTTTTGCATGCTTTGTAGGTTTTTGCCAGAGGAGTTGCTTTTGAGGATTATTCTTTCTGAATTTAGTGATTAGGGATAATGAAGTGCAAGCAGTATTCTTGATGATCCAGTGCAGCACTTATAAAGCCAATCTCTTAAATGCACTAACCATATTAGTGCTTGTAAATTGCTCTCTTAGTGTTGTTGGATCTGACTTTTGATAACAAGTCTGAATTTGATATTTGGAGTGTTGGGCTTATATGGGTGCGTATGTATATCTTAATCCCATGTGCATCTCTTATACCAAAGTTCTTGAGGGCGGATGTTTTCATAGAGTCTCTTTAAGCCATGGTTTTAAAATATTTTGTTTAAATTAAGCATGTCTCATATACATGCTCCACTTGAGAGGAAGTGCTAGGAATTAGAAATTTTATGTAATTTATTTAATTGCTTGGACATTTATATGAAAGTAAGGATATTGGGATTCTACGTGTAGAAAGCTAATTATACCCTATATGTGCGCATTTATAAGCCCAAAAAGCTAATTATACCCTATATGCGCGCATTTATAAGCCCAACACTCTCGAAACAACAAATTCTAATAGCCTTTTAATTTCAACAACCCTGTTTTCTCCCCCTTCTACCTCACACACAAAGGGAGAAAGTCGACAAACATTTGGAATAGGAAGTAAAGGTGGTTTTCGCTAACGGGACAAAAGAGATGAGGGTTTTTATGCGATCCAGCGTGTGGGTGTGTGGGAATGAAAGTGATAACATAAATTAGACATTTGTGATGGAGACCCCGTCATTTTGTTGACAATGAGTTGTGATTAGGGTTGGTGAGCCCCCATCGCATTCATGGATGCGTGAGTCCGTGACTCATGCATGGGGGTGCATTGCTCCCTTAAAGTGGGGATATGCTGGGCCTTGCCTTATAATGCGTGCGGGAGTTGTTCTTAGAGGTGTCCCAACCAAAAGCTTGTGGAGATATGCCAGTCCAAAATGGAGTGATCATGAGACGTAAAGACGTAGGATTGCATGTCTATCAAGTTGCAAATTCTTAATAGCTATTGCGTGACTGATGGATTTGAGTATTTAATAGCATTTTTGAGAGAGTCGTCATCATGCCTCTAAAAGATTAGCTCTGCATGTAGGCCCGATCCTGGAGTGATAGGTGGAATAAATTAGCTATCCATTTTCATTAGTGGAGTACCCGAGCTCGAACCTGGTCTTCCCAATGGGATACTCCAAACCCCATCAATGGGATACTCCAAGCCACTGAACGCATAATGTATGTAAAAAGAACCAAATCACCGGAGCAATTTTTTTCTTTCTTTTTTCTTAAACTGAAATATTTATGCACTCTTGAGCTGAAAATGAACAGGGCTAAGCTATCTTTGCAAAGCACGTGCAAGTAGTGTATCTTTTTAAATATTTTCATATGACAAAACCTTCTTAAGATCCTGAAATCCAAACCTCAAAACTAGTGGTAGAGCATTCAGCACAATATTCAATCACACGTCTTTTCCATATGCTGATTTTGGACCGGGATTGTTGCATCACAAAACCAACAAGTTTGTCAAAAAAACAGCCATCTCCAAAACATTTCAACGTGCACAAAACTTGTGCAGATAAATTAGACAACCCTAACATAAAATTTACCCCGGCAGTGTTTAAAGCTGCTGGGAAAACGTGGGAACTGAATATAGAAAGGATTCCAAATTATAAGCTCTTTTTTTTGTTGGGAAATTTTTCCCATGTGTCAGTCGTATGCATCCGGACAATAGAGAAGAAATAGAAGTGTGGAACCTACACGTTGCTCAAGGATGTCCGAAACCCTTATTTCTCTCTCATCCTCTGTCCGGATGTATTACACCCACCATACCAAATAATTCATTTTTTGGCTTGTCTTTGCTCTCGCAAGCTATACATCATCATAGGCTCATTTTCTAACCTTCACCTTTTTCACACCTTTCATTTTGCCACTCTCAAATCTCACAAGTTGTTGAAGAGCAAGATTCCTTTCGCTGGAACTGGCACCTAACTAGCAGTAGTACAACACTGTAGATGTGGCGACGGTGGAGTAGACATGTCAGTGGATCGGGTCTAGATCCAGACCCGACTTGGACCCGTTGCTAAAATCCGGGTCCAGCATAAGCCTAACTAATGAATTTGTGATCTCTTTATATCATTTTCAAGAAAATTGACAGATGTATTAATGGCTGTAGATTTTTTATTTTTATTTTTTACAAATGCTCGTAGGGTTTGGAAGAGAGGGTTGAGCCCTCTAAGCCCACTAGAACTTTCTCCATATAATTGGTTAAAAAACTACTGCAAGTGAAGGGTTCGAACCAATGACCTCTCACTAAATGGATGGGTGTCATTACCGCTCGAGCAAAAGCATTTTAGCAGTGGTTCTAGATTATAGTTCTAGTTAATTTTTGTTATGCAATTTTACTTTTAAAAGTAAATTGTGAGATTAGTTTTGAGGATGCACTTATTTCTTAATATATAACTTGATGAAATAACAATTGTTTTGTTTTTAAAACAAAAAATCCAAAGATAGATAAACATGTTTCGTAAATGGGTTTGACCAACTTATTAAGATGTCCAGGTGTAGATCAATTCCATACAGACCCCAATAGGGTAAATGTTAGTTCTAGACCCTGAAAAACAAATGGGTATGAGTCTGGGACATGCTAGACCTGACCCGATCAATTTTACAAGCCTACTAATAAGCTAGTACATACTCTTGAATGCCCGTCGGTACTTTTACTGTTATGGACGATCAAGATAGAGCAGAAACAAAGATTAAGCAAAACACAGAAAGTAAAAGATCAATCACAGATGCACACAAATTTTTACGTGGAAAACCCAAATCGGAAACAACCACAAGTAGCAGCAGAGATTGATTCCACCATTTTAATGGAGAATTACAGATTTTTCAGACGGCGTATAAGCACCCCAAACCCTTAAATAGCAGCTTGGGTTTGTAAATAAACCCGAATTCCCAAATTATCTTTCTCAACAATTTCGGGTACAATACAGCTAACACCAAATAATAAAATATCATATCCGGATATGGGTATGGTCTTGTCGGACTCGTTCTGCTTTGAAAAAGTCCTGAATAGTCGGTGAATTGAGCCAATTTGGGAACATATAATAGAGTTAGGTTAAGGATATCCTAATACTTACCTGTACTGCTGGTCACATCGGCCGGTACTTATCCCCGTCAAAAGCTCACATGGCATCAATGTTGATGCGGGTTTGTCTGAGTTTAATTGCCGGGAACCGTCGGCAATACTCTGTTTTCGGTATAAGCTCTTTTTTCATCCATATTACATGATTAATTTATGCAATATGTATCACAATTAACAGTATATCCTATGCTACAGATACCATAGACTCATGGAGATCTAGAATACGTGAGAGGAGCAATATAGGTCAACGATGATATAAACAATCTCAATTTAGCTTCCAGATATATATGCGGCAGAAAATGGACGGCCTAAAAACATTAATAAGCACTTAGCGTGATTCTTGATCTTTGTCGCTTTGGATGGCCAAACAAAAACAATTTCAAGGCCATATGTGTTCAAAGATCTAATGGGCCAAGCGCTTGCTTGGAAGGAATAAATACTCTAAATTGTTGCTGCATAAAACAAGAAGAAATATACAAATATGGATAATTTTATTTTCTTCTTTAAAAATATAGATATATAAAACCTTTCTTGCAACTTCAAGTTTTGTACAAATTTTATTTTTATTATGGTTTAATTTATTTTTATCTCCAGTATCTTCTCCATCTATCCAACATGGAAATTGATATCAAGCAAGGAGTATGAAGAGTTTTATTAACCTAAAAGAGACCGCAAATGACACTGGAGCTAGCAATAAATATGAAGAAGGCTGGAGCCTCATATGTCCTTTGTCTTGCTTGGATTATAGGGATGGAAATGGCTCCGACATGGAGCGGATAAATATGACAGACACATTCGAACTCGAATACGGATTTGTTATCAGAAATGAAAACTGCTATCCATATTATTTGGTAAAAGTCGGATATTGGTACGGATATAAAATGAATATTAAAAAAAAAAAATTTATACTCGAGATAGTCTAATATTGTTATTTGTACACCTGATACGGATACAGAATGGTATAGGTATTACCATATTTGTATGCGGTGGTTGCAGCTGACAGATTCAGATATGAATACGGTCAGTCATCGGAAACGAAAATCACTTTTCGCATTTGATAAAAATCGGATATAGATTGGAAGTCAGCTCGATCAGTTTATGCCATGCGCGCAAGATCTAAAAATTGTCTTCAAGGGTATCTCGCCCTGTACAAGGAAGCTACAAGCAAACAAAGTGCCGGCAGATTCTAGTGGCCTCAAGTCTCATGCCTCCACGTGAATTTATATGTGAAGTCTTAAACTTAGGCTACAATTATTAAAAGGAGCAGGAAAAAATATGACGCCTGCTCCTATAAATAACTTAATCCTCACCCCTTTCTTTTATCTCTCCCCCTCTTCAAATCTCTCTCATAATAAAAGCCCGAAGTACCATCATATTTCATATTTCTCATGGCCTTGCATACCAAGAGAGCGCCTCTTATGATCATTCTCTTCGTCACTCTTCCATTGATTGCGCCTTGTTTTGAAGCAAGGAAGCTGCTAAGTTTACAAGAGATCGATAGGATGAGTACAAGTGTTGAGGCTAGTTTGTTTCAAAATGTTCTGCCAAGAGGAAGAGTGCCCCCATCTTCGCCTAGCAAGAGAGGCAATGGCCAAGTTGCGGCCACGAGCGAGAGCCACAACGTCAATGCCGAGGCGACGAAGAGAGTTGAGCGAACACTGGGGTCCGTGCCCAGTCCCGGAGCAGGCCACTAGCTTCGCCGCGCTCTTCTTAATTATATGCCTTCTACTTTTACTATATATGATTATCCGGAATCGCTTACATGCACGGACAATGGATTCACATCTTCTCCAGTAATAAAGTGTACCGGAGATGTAAGTATGCCTATGTGGGCTATTTGGTTATCAAAAACAAAAAGTGTTATATTATCCCAGTAGAAATTTTTGTAGAACATTTTCTTTTTTAGTCTTTGTATTACTAATGTTCTTTGTTGATATATGGAGAACTAATTGTTATTAGTTAGCTTATTTATTCTTGTTCCAAGAGCGCTATTTGGTCAATGAGGTGTGTACAAAAAACATTAATGGCATGGAGAAAAAAAGCATTCAGGATGAACTTTCATAATTGAATATCAGTCGCTTCTAGTATTTATGTTGCTTGTGGTCATGGTTTTTGGATCTTAGTAAAGCGTGAAGGATGCCAAGGTTGTTGGATCCATTACCCCAGCAGATCTTTCCATTGGAGGGCTTTTCATGGGCCAAATGTTGAAAGGCCCATCTAAGAGAGAGTGAGAGTATTGAGAACCTCTTGTTAATTAGTTTTTAACCAGGATTAAATAGAGAATATTCTTTTAAAGTAGAGGTTAGTTTGGATTAAGTCCAGTTTAACTTGAAAATATTGGACGAATTTATATAGAACTAAACATAGTTAGTTAAATAGCGAGTCCTCATATTTCGTTAATCTTTTGAACGAGATTAATGGACAACTATAAGCGGATAAAGGGATATGTGAATAAAGAGGGGGAAGTTCACCCGTAATTAGAAATAGCCGAAAACCATACTGGCTAGTAGTGTACAGAAAGATATTTTAAAATGGAAAAGTTCACCCGTAAGTCCTGAACACGCATACTCGTATTTTAAGGAGAATTATGAAGCATAGCAGCCGGGAAATTCTAGTTTGGTGGTGGTCAAAATTCAACCGCATACAACTGTTCAATCATTCGGCATTGACCATCTTGTTCTTTATTGTTTAAATTGTAAATACAGCAAATTTTGTTTAAGCATGGTGTAAAAAGTGTTATATTATTGAAAATCCATTAATTTTTACATCCATCAAATCAATATTCAAAAGATAATAGAATTCGTATACGAAATTTAGACGAAATTTAGACGATGAAAATTCAGACAAATTATGCCGCAAAAGTGACGTAGAGTTGACTTTTGACTATCACAATAGAATGGTTTCTCTCTGGCAATCCTTAGCCCTCCGTTGTTCTCTATCTAAAGTCTATCTTTTTTATGTGGAGACTAAATTATAAATTCAAAATAGGAGGAGAAAAAGAAGGAGGGCAAAAATGGAACATTATGTATTTTCAAAAAGAGAAAATACATATGATATTTTACAAGTAGAAATTTAATTCAACGAATAGAAAGGACTTATACTCTGGTGCCTACCAATTCCATCAAAGGGATGAGTTGCTCAATCAATTCGCAGGTTCCAATTTCTTTTCAATTCTCTAGTCTGGTTACTGGTTGATATGCTTGCCTTATCACCACTTCAACCTCATTTTCCCATATCTAGATCTATTCCAATAGCCATATATCAACTTTAATAGTATTGGCATGCAAAGCAAAAATAAACTTTAATAGTAAAGATTAAGAAAAGCTATTAAAAAAATTATCACCCATTAGCTATCTCTCTCCAAATCTTATTATCACAGAATATAATTGACATTTTTTCATCGAAATCAGTAAGATGAGAGCTGGGGACATGAAAATTATGATAAGAAGTTCAACAATTTAAAATATGCGTGAGACCGGCGCACAAAAGAGAACATTTATATTTCAAGAAACGCATCGATTGAACCTTATAGATAAAACAGTATTCTTTGCAAACGAATCTTATACCTCGTAAAAGATTAAATGCATCAAGCTGCATATCTAACGCTTTACATCTACTTTTCTTAAAAGAAAAAGGTATTTTAGGAATGCAAGGAAAAGAATCTTCCTGGCACGCCGAAGGATTGTAAACATATCGTGATTAAAATTGGAAAGGCTTAATTTCTATATATTTATACCAACCATACATATTTATTTACCACCACAAAAGCAGAGTAAACAAAAAGAATTTTGCATGGACAAACAAAATATTCAAAATGAAAAAAAGAAGAAAAAAGAAGAAGAGAAAACTACTATGTCGTCGACATATGCAACAAATGCCTATAGAAGTAAGGCGCAGCGTGGCCTTTGTTGCTCGGACCAGAAGGCGGAACCCGACCCCTGACGAGGACGTATTCATGGATGGACTTCAACTCCTCTACTTGTATCGACATCGGCGAGCTTCTTTGTGCGCTAAATGCTTTCTCTATAGAAATTGAATGAGGTTCTGGCCTTGATGAAGCTAGCTCCATAGAGATGAGAAGGAGAAGGAACAAGAGTTTGAGACGAAAGAAGGTGGCCATTAATTTGTTGGGGTTGATTGTATAGAGCTAGGGTAAGTTGGGTAGCGTAAATATATAAGCTGCTAAAATTGTAAGTTTGTGAGAATACTTAGTGTGGTCCCCAGGACACATACTTTTGGACCTCTTGGTTGATGAAATGTAGCTTAATATGAAAACTTGTCACGCTCTCAAATCTTTTATATATGTGTGTGTGAATTGTGTTATGGTTGGTGTCTTTTTGGACTACAAATGGAGACACATGAACTAGTCCATTCCTACCATTTATCAGTGTTGATTTTACTATAAAATAATTAGAAAAATCTGGGGTTAGATCAATGCCATTGGAAAGAATTTCTCTACTATGTTCCTAAACAAGTCGGCATCGTTCATCTTGATCATTGAATTGAAAATGGCCTAAAGCGTATGCATACTGATTTTCATATTTTTTTTATCGTGGATTCAGTCATGGAAAAGTTCTTTTTTTGATTAACTATTAAATTTTTGACACTCCAATTCAATCGCAATGGTAAGAAATATCGACATCACATAACATTTTATCTTTGTATGCTTTAGGATATGTTGATCAAGATAAACGCACGGTGTTATCATTAAAAATATTTGATAGACAGATCGCTTTTTGACTGACTAAGATAGACGTTTAATCATATGCCACACATGATTTCCTATCAGCGTTGAGACATGAATACTAACGATTCAAACACATCGATCTTTTCATATAGTTGCTATATATGTTCTGAAAAAACGAGTACACAAAATAGATTAGAAAAATGATCAAGTAATACATATAAGTATTATTAGCACCTTTTTCAAGAGGCATTTGATCCCTCTGGATATTATCAACAAATCTGCAAGAATAATTCGATGTAACAGATGTTCGGATGGATTAAAAAAAAAATTTAGCACCTTCAAGATGTATCGTATATAGCCTACATGCTACATATGATATAAGCATGGGACAAAATTAAGGAAAATTGAAATGGCAACGTTATTAGAATATATTGTCTACGTTGTATACTTGCATATGCAAATATTATTGCATGCTTCTCTTTCCCATGATCGGTTATCATGCATGTGCTCAAATAGTTTAACATCTGTAGAATATTTGACTTGATTTTATGCTGACTACAATTAAGCTTAATTAATTTCCAGTTTCCAAGCGTTTGATTTGACCAGCCCCCACCCCCCACGAACAAACCTTAGAAAAACAGGGGCACAAAATTAATTAATTGCCGACACATTCATGGACTTCTTGGCTTCATGACTTGATGACATAAAACTCTCTCTCTCTCTCTCAATTAAAAGCAAATTCGTGCAAATATACTGTGTGCTGCTCATGGGAGTTGTCCCTGACTTGCGGAAAAAATACCCTAGAAGGGCTTGCATGGTGCAAGCCTCTCTAGGGCCATTGGATGGACTCCTCTTGCAAGTGGGAGAAGCTCATCCAAGAGCTATGTAAGGACTTGCATAGGTGCAAGCTCTTGCATAATAATTTTTTCCTGACTTGCTTGCTTAATTACCACCCAATATTTTAGGTAAAAGATCATACGTACGCGCGTGTCGTGGCCCTTTTAAAATATATAATATGCACGTTGCTGTTAGACACTGGTCTTCTTTTTTCTACTCAACTTTAAGAACTGACTTTGTGCATCAAGATTTTTTGCAAGTAGGCATGCACATGGGGGACTATCACTGTTTATATGTATGCAATTAAGTCAATAATGGCGATTTATAAGGTCAAGGTTTCTTTTAATACGTGTGTTTTTTTAATTTAAAGTTTGGAAAAATTGGTCGGATTGGAGTTTAGGAAACTATGGTTATCTCAATTTTCCTAAACTCCAAAGATCATTCCAAACATGCATGGCACATACTTATATTTTACAGTTAAGTTACATAATTCAAAATTGGTCGAGTGCCCTCCAAAATCTCCCATGCTTGTCATCTCTCCCTCACTCTCCCTCCATCATCCCAACTAATCCTTAATATAAATTTCTGTTTTCCCTAAACGATACACTTGAATGTGTCGTTCTATTCTCAAGATACAACAAAAACCCTCTCATGGTTAGCAGCAATCTAATTGTTTGATACAACCATAGCCTTTTGCCTGATAAAAAATAAAACAAATAAAACACAATGAGGAACATAGATTTGTGAAAAAGAAAAATAGAGGAAATTTGGTTCTTCGTGTTATTTGCATTGTTCTGAAAAAGAACATGTTTTTTCTTTAAAAGAACATGTTTTTTCTTTAAAAAAACAATCAACCTTTGGGAGAGAAGCAATGAGCAGAGTTAATTTCTCAACCTCGTTCTTATCCCCCGCAAAAAAAAAAAAAAAAGGTTTTCTTACACAAATCAAGAAGCAATCCAAACATAAGAAATAAAAATTTAGGGGCGAAATGGATCTTAGGCGCACCCAGGAGGCTCAAGCACAAGCACATCCCCATTTTTGACACGACGCTTGAAATATGAAATATGGTAGCGAGAGATTATATTTATAACCTTTCGCATACAACTCCTAGGGTCCTAGTCAATTCGGAACTAAAAATAAATAAAGTTTTAGGTGCCCAAACCCAAAATCAATAACATATACCAAAAGGTTGAGACTTTGATACATAAAAATAAGCTTGAAAACTAACCATATCAAGAAACCATTAATTCTAAAGGTTGGAAATTCCACTCCTTTTCGGATGCATGACAAACTAATCCAAAACTCCACTGCTTTTGATATTTCATTTCTCATTAACTATAGTGGGCCAAATATATATTCAGCCCAATGTTGGGCCATGATGGGTATAGAGGCAAAAAATTAAACCCTCCTAATTTTTCAAGTTATAACAGAGGAGATGGTTTGTCGGTAAATTTTAGGTCTCACGTAAGAGTTAGTTGATTCATTTTTATCGTTAAGAAAAAAATTGACGTGGCAGCATATGGAAAATTAAAATATATTAGACGGAAAAAGGGTGAAGTTGCTTCCCAGCTGACGAGACCTTTACAAGTAGACGAGGGTGTGAATTTCCTTTTCCGCGCAATACGAAAAATGGCATAGAATTAAGGAAGATTTTAATATTACTCAGCAAATGGTTTATGCAATTTTGCATTACCATATCCAAACCAACTACCTGGTTGTGTTAGTTTGTATAAATCGTTGTATCCCTGCTTCGATTTTTTATCACTGCAAGAAATCTGAATCGCTATGTTGACTGCAAATCATTATGGTCATAAAATAATATGAAGACTAAAAAGTAGAGATACTGAATGCCAAAGGTCTGATGCCCTAATCCAAAGCTATTTTTTAAAATCTTTTTTGGCACTGGCCCGTAAGCCCTAGCCCTAGCCCTATGAACATAACACACACAAGCACGCACACATCACACCAACATATAACACACATGCACCAGGAGACCCACAAATTTGTCCCAAAACCGTTATTTTATGGCCACTTTCACTTTTGGGATTAATCCAAAGCTATTTGGGCAGAAGAAAAACAACAAATAATGAAGGCAACCAACTAATTGTTATTATGCTCAGTAGCTTGGATGTTTTGATTGGCTGAGTTTGGAGATTATAAGATATTGACACTTGTCATAATTATATTTACTAGCAATGCCCCCCCCCCCCCCCGCCCACCACCCCACACACACCAAATAATCTAAAATTCAAAGTAAAAAATAATCATATTAATTTTAAAGTTTAATGTTATATCATTTATAAGTTGTAATATCTTATATTTACGAACATCATGCGAAAAATATATGAAAGATTATCTTTCAAATACTTGGTATGTTCATAAAATTTTCAATATTTTTCTTGATATAACATACATAAATCGTGAAATTTGTTAAAATCTTTTTAAAAAATCTGGTTTTTCCATATTTTGATTGTTATAACACATGAGAATCACGTAATGTCCAAAAATCCCCCAAAAAATCGTTTTTTTTTAATTTTCAAGATTTTGCACGTTGTGTATTACACAAATATGGCGAAATTTAATAATCTTAAAATTTTTATCTTTCAATATTTTATTTTCTATAATAGAAGAAAATAAAGAAATATTTAAGAATAAATTATTTTTTTTATCGGTTATTCAATATTTTCTACAATATATTGTTCAACACGTTTTATTATATATAATATTGTCCATTCTATATCAAATTGTAAATAAACGTGTGCTTTTAACCCGCTATCCACAATTAAGTATATGATAAATGTTTCCAAGGGAACGAACAATATTTGGTGTAAAACACGCACATTCTATGCGTTTTCAAGATCAAACAGCCGATGGACGAATAATACGATCAAAATACGGATTCTGATCACTCAAATCAACCACGTGCGCATCACGGACTTCTAGAACTTGACAAGAAGACTTCTCTCATGTCTTGGCTAGCAATGGGAACTCATTTGAGCTTGCCTAAAGTGAGTGGAAGAGGCGATTACCATGTGTGTGTGTTGAATTTGCAAAAGTAAAGTCAAAATGAGCCGAAATCGTTGACCAAACAACCCGAGAGCAACTTGGAAACAATTCTGAAATTCTACAAGCATGAAAAATGGGAAAATGAAGAATAAAGATCACTGAAAAAATGGAGATCTATCTCCATATTATGGCAACAAATTTGCGGTCATATTTAGCCCAGTTTATGTAGGCAAAGGGGGTGGTTGAGTCATGATTCCCACATGCTACTAAGACTATGATTTTTCTCTGAATACTTCTCTATTTATAGCAGAAGAACTCTGGTGAAGGTTGTATGTTAAGTTTTATGCAAAGTTTAATTAGGAGCTAGTTTTAATTTTAGCTTCCATTCTTAGTGAGAATACTTGAGTTCTCTTCTTCTCCTCCATCTTGCAACTTCATTTCTTCTTCTCCTCCATCTTGCAACTTCATTTGCAGAATTTGCAAGGTTGGATTGAAGCTTTTGAGCTCAAGTTATAGTGTATTGTTCTAAGATTCAATAAAGTTTGCATTCCTTTCATCCGAGGCGATAGTTGGTATCGATTGCTCTCATTAAATTCTTGTGTTTTTTGTTCTTAATATATAATTCACTAATCTTGTGTTTGATATGTTCAATAATGATTTGTGACTAGTTTCATATGTTTAGGTGAAGGGGAGGATGGATGATGAATGATTAAAACATGGTTCATCACATTTTGATCATGAAAGTTTAATTTCCATATTTGTCACGCCCCGCTTCCCAAAGCACATAAGTAGTGACGTGATACGATCTGCAATCTAATTGTACCGAAGGTGGGCTAACTCAATACAGTTATGTGAAGCGTAAAAAAATAACACGCAGGTAATGTACCAAAACAATAAATAAAAGCAAAACACATTTATTTACATTAATTAAAATGTTTATTACATCACATGGCACTTGAAAAAAAAATCAAGTTTATTACATTCAAACAGAAAGACAAGCCCTAGACACGTGGGCAACTGGAAAAGAGACCGAACCATTTCTAAAAGTTGGTTGTCAACTCCGCGAAGCCTTCCTCCAGAAGATCCACTCCTTCGTATTCCTCACGTAGCTCGTCCTCATCTAACAGACATTTCAGGAATAGATAGAAAGAAAGGAAATATGTCAACAAGATAAACTCGGGTAGGAGGTCTCATAAAGAAAAGATAGATAAGGAGCATGTGTGTGTGATGCAAGATATCATATGTGTGTAGTAGTGAGCGATATCAGGTATCTATTAGGTGTCATAAACGTTAGGCATGGGTACCCAGCCCTGGTCTTATACTATGATATAGTGGTACAAGTTAGCGTTAGCACGTAGTTCTATTAGGCATGGAATTTCAGTTGTAATATGGCCATCCGTAAAAACGGGATAGTATTCCATACCTATCTCATAGGCATGGAATATCCGGTAGTAATAAGGTCTTCCACATAGCGGGATAGTATTTCATACCTAGGATTAACATATCTAATCCTAACCGTATCATATTTCATGTCATGAAGTAATGGAGATACAGGTTGGTGTTAGCACATAGTTCTACCTAGTATAGAATTTCAATGGAAATATGATCATCCGCAAAATGGGATAGTATTCTATACCTATCTCATAGGCATGGAATTTCCAGTAGTAATTAAGTCATCCGTGTACCGGGATAGTATTCCATACTTAGAATTCGTGTGTCTAACCCTAACCATAACAGGTCGAATGTCATATGCCATATCATGAGTTGGATTAATTTAGGATAATACCCATGTGATTCGGTTCCATAAAAGTTCAGGGTATTTTAGTGAAAGTATAGTTTGGGAAAGTTCTTTTACAGATATCTCTTAATTATTAAATCTCTACATTTTAGGAACAGGTGTATGGTGCCTTATCTCCGGCTCCCTGAGACCCAAGAGATAAGATACCATGTAAACCCCCCAACAGTCTAATTAATTGAAAATACTAGTCTTGGTAATTCAAGGGTATTTATGTGAAGTATGGCATTTGGAAACTTTATGGTATTTATGTAAAATAGTACATTCGAAAACTTTGGGATATTTTGGAAAATCGAGGGTATATGGTGTAAAAATACGCTATTTAAAATCTCGAGGTGGTTTTATGTAAAAATACGCTATTTAAAATCTCGAGGTGGTTTTATGTAAAAATATAACATTTAAAGTCTCGAGGGTGTCTTATGTAAAAAAATACACTATTTTAAAGTCTCGGGGATGTTTTATGTAAAAATACTCTATTTTAAAGTCTCGAGGGTTATGTAAAAATATAACATTTAAAGTCTCGAGGGTGTCTTATGTAAAAAAATACACTATTTTAAAGTCTCGGGGATGTTTTATGTAAAAATACTCTATTTTAAAGTCTCGAGGGTGATTAATATACTCTTAAAATATATGACTTTTTAACAATAAATGCAATAATATTTTCCATCAAAAATATTTATAATATTTATTATTTTGTAACCGTTATATTGTATGGTCTTGTAATAATAGTAGTTAAATTTATCTGACATGATTTCAAAGCAAAGAGATTAGAGTTATTTTTGTATTTTATTAGTTAGTAATGTTTTGGTGGTTTAATTTATTTCTTTGTTTTGATACAGTTATTTGCAAATTAAGTTATGTATATAAAATTAGTGAATTATAATTTATTAGTAGTATTATCACATATATTAATAAATAGTTATATTATCTTTCAGTTATTTTATGTAAGCATTTCGGCTTATAAAAAGGCATTTTAATAATCTAGAATTGGGCATTACAACAATTTACTCAGGGGTTATAGCATGAGTATGTAAGAGTGGGGTAGATCATTACCCCGTGCGTAACTATCTACCGGTGTAAGGTTATGGTAATTAGATGTTCGAAGATAAGGTTTCAATATTTCGGAGGTTCATACAATTAGTGTGAATGGTTGTTGTTTGAAATAAAAACATGAAAAAAAAAGTTTATTTCAATTTAAGCATAGATTAAGAAAGCGACGAGATCAAGTGGGAGCGAGACGAATCCTACTTTTTGAGACGAGTTAATGGAAAGGAATCGAGGACGTTGAGCGGCACCTAAACACGAATATCTCCTTCCTCAGATTTTTTTCTGGACGAACGGGTAGAACCATAGCGTCTACGTCGAGAAAACGAAGAACGGGATAATTTTTCAGAATTTTTTGGTTGAGTAGATTGTGAGAAAAATGAGTATAAATGGAGCAATATTTATAGGGTTTCGAACATTTAATTCGAATCAGACCCGTTGTCGACCGCCGCCCGAAACCCGCGCGCTCGTTACCAGCTGTTTCCCGCCCGCTCACCTCTGCTCGTCTCGACCGTTGGATTGAGCGATCCAACAGTCCACGCCACGCTCGTGGGTGTGAGTCGTCCACGTGGGCGCACGCGCCTGCGCGTGTAGGCACGTTGCCCCCACGTGACCGCTCCCTCACACGGGGAAATCTGGGCCGTTGGATCGAGGATCCATCAGCCCCCGTTTCCCTGCGGTTTTAAATAATTTTTTTCTTTTTAAAATAAAAGCTATTGTATTAAAAATTATTTTTAATTGTTTAAAATATATTTTATAAAATACTTAAAATTATCAGGAAATTATGGAAAAATTCTAGAAAACCTATTCTAATGTTTTCTTCATTTTGTAGCATGATTTGGTTAAAAATAACTTTCTTTTCCGGTATTAAAAATATCCCATAAACTTTTATCCTTTTCTAAAAATTCAAATTATTTAAAAATTACTAAAAATCATATTAATTAGTTTTAAAAATAAATAAATTATTTTCAAGCCTTCACTTCTAAATAAGTCTTCAAGAAAAATGTTTGCAACAAGGAAAATTATAAAAAGCTTTTTATTTATGTATAGGAAAATCATAGATGTTACAATATTAGGAGGTTGTTTTTGCAAAATTATTTGATAAAGTGCTTTATACGGTATTTTTCTCTTGATGGTTGCATATCAACCTTAGCATATACTCTATACTCGCTAACACAGATTTTTGCAAGATTAACGTTATAATTATCTTTATTCGATGAGTTTAATTTTAATTTAAACATACACCCTCGGAATGTTGGAATAATGTTTGATAGAACATGTAGCTTGTATGGTAGGTTTATTCTCCTCGTAACATATGTTTTATACTTTCAAATTCACATTTAAAGAGTTTATGATTATGTTTAAACATTTACCCTGGGATTGGAATTTGTCGAAATAAGGTTTGATATTGTATATGGCATTTCCTTTAGTCTATGCGATATACTTTCCATTTTCACGAATTACAAGATTAAGGATAAGTGAACTATAATTACTATTCATTCTCCACTCACTATTGTTGACGAGTCATTCTTGCGATCCTTCGATAGCTTGATGATTCGTACTCATTTTCATGAGTAGCGAATGGATATCATATATTGGTCAAGAAAGGTATGAATCATAGATGTTACAATATTAGGAGGTTGTTTTTGCAAAATTATTTGATAAAGTGCTTTATACGGTATTTTTCTCTTGATGGTTGCATATCAACCTTAGCATATACTCTATACTCGCTAACACAGATTTTTGCAAAATTAACGTTATAATTATCTTTATTCGATGAGTTTAATTTTAATTTAAACATACACCCTTGGAATGTTGGAATAATGTTTGATAGAACATGTAGCTTGTATGGTAGGTTTATTCTTCTCGTAACATATGTTTTATACTTTCAAATTCACATTTAAAGAGTTTATGATTATGTTTAAACATTTACCCCTGGGATTGAAATTTGTCGAAATAAGGTTTGATATTGTATATGGCATTTCCTTTAGTCTATGCGATATACTTTCCATTTTCACGAATTACAAGATTAAGGATAAGTGAACTATAATTACTATTCATTCTCCACTCACTATTGTTGACGAGTCATTCTTGCGATCCTTCGATAGCTTGATGATTCGTACTCATTTTCATGAGTAGCGAATGGATATCATATATTGGTCAAGAAAGGTATGAATCGATCTCTTTATTCACGATTCATCCAACCAATTCTAATCCTAAACATTTCTATAAACTCGTATCCCCATAATTCCGTATTCCTATGAACTCATATTTTGTCCCATAATCTCGTCTTGTAAATCTGTATTTTCTGTAATTTCGTATTTTTAGTAAAACACGACAAACCAAAACCAAACAACACTTTGTTTAACTCGTCTAAAATAACTTTTGACATGAATACCATTTCCCTGTGGATCGACCCGTACTTGTTGGCTAGCTACAAGCGAGCCGTGCACTTGCAGTTATTATATTTTGAAACGAGACTTTGCTCGAGTGTGCAGAATTTCTAATTTTAACTCATTCTTTTAACAAAAAGCACGTACGATTAAATCTTCAACAAGTTTTTAGCGCCATTACCGGAGGGATGGTAATCACTGATAAGTTTTTAGTTTGAGTTACTAAAACTTTACAAAACCAAACAAAAATTTAAAAATTTAAAAAGCTAATTTTTAGATTAAAACATCGCAAAACTTGCTCAAAAGGCTTCAATTTCTTGATCTTCTGGTGTTGACGAGTTTAGCGAGCGGTGAACACACGGAGAAGACTTGAGAGCAAGAATACGAAGTCAGTGCCAAAGTCGCGAGGTAGTTTTTCCCTGATCAAGCGAACATTCAGACGCACTGAGGCATCTCAACAGGTGTTTCTTAACTGGAACATACGGTGAGTTGAATTCTTACCCCTTCTCTCTAAAATCCGACGCCTTCTATTATTTCAATCTTCTGCAGGATTCTTCGCCAATCACCGCAAAAGAAAACTAACACGTATTTGTTATAGTGCTTAAACAAAACAAAAAAAATTGATTAATTGATTGATTCTTGCATTAATTGTGCATTGCATATTAATACGGACTTTAAGGGCATATTAACCCAATAAGATACGGTAAGGGATCGCATCACCTTTTCCGTGGCCCACAAATCATAATCGAGCATTCCGAATTCCACAATTAACATAAAATCAACTAGACTTCAGCCTTAAGGATATCGCGCTCAATAGGGCAAGGTGATTGCATCTAGAATCTTACCTAATGGTATGATTCTCAAGAGGTGTCTAAGGAAAGCGTAGAAGGAAGATTATTCGAATTAACGAACTTCGCATAAGCGTTGGAAAACCTCCCTTCATATCTGCACTTACCTTGCCTTTAGACCAGTATTATCGTGAATCTGATTCTCGGTACAGTTTTTACTTCAACAATCAAGTTTTGGAGCAGGTCTAGTTGATCTAGGAAAACAAAGAATTGATTAGGTTGCACTTGGTATATGGAATGGAAGATTACCATGAATTCTCGCATTCCTGGAAATAGGATGACATGCATCTGATTCCAAGAAATCTTGCATTAACAAGCTTGGTATACTTTAATCATTCCCGGTAATATATGTATGTGCAACTTGACCAGCGGTGAGGACGGATATAACGACTCTGAATTTACTGTACGGAATTTTCCAGTTTAATGTAAAGAAAATGAGTTATATAGCCCGAGTTTGAGTTATAAGTTAATTTTCTTAAATAACAACAAGAAGCCACTTGTAGCTCATTGCTAAACCTTTGCACTGCTGTAACGTAGCCCCTGGGTTTGATCCCCATCAGTCACATTATTTTTTTCTGATTTTTCTTTTTAATTTTTTGGAAGCCCAAAAGTTTACGCGTGCAATACACAGAAAAATGAAAAGTTAGAAAAATCAAACATGTGGAAAATGGAGTAAACAATGAGATGTACACGTGGCACAAATCCAGAGCCCCTATGCCCTAGATCGACCGGTGGAAACTCTATTTAGGGCGGCACCGACGGTTCAACCGAGCCCAATGAGGCCCGGACTTTGCACAATTGACTCTTCCCCTACCCTTAACTCTTCTGCACTGTTTGATTTTCCTGTAATCAAACAGAGATCCTTCATTTCATCATTAAACCAAATTTTAATGCTTTTTAAACCAAATTTTAATGCTTTTTAATCCAAATTTTTAATTCCAAAACCCTAATTCTCTACTATAAATACCACCCCATACTTTGGCTCAGCATCATTCTGAAATTTCCCGCCAAAACTCTCAAAAATTTCCCAAGTGAAAGTGAAGTACAAGTGGAGCCAGTAAGCGGTCGACTTCCGGCGAAGAATCGAAGCTATTACGGAGCTCCCGCGACACCATGAAGATCAGCTCTCGTTCTTATACCTCTTCTTAACTTAACCAAGTAGTATGTCCCTCTCAATCTCTTTTCCTCTTCTTTGAAATTTCATTTCAAAACGTATATCGGTAAGTGGAGTTAATACCGATATCTTTTTCTAAAACCTAGAAAACTCCTTCTCTTTAATACTTTGTTCAATCTAATTTGTACACATCACTTGTAACCTAAAACCATAATTATTTAGAATCAAATTCCATCAAAAATTCTCATGTAAATTAACTTTAATTTAAATTTGTCATTTAAATACCATGAACTTTAAATATCATCTCTTTTAGTTTGTTAAAACAATACCTTTAGGAAAACATCACGGGGTAACGACCTACCCCTCACATACACACATGGTTCCATAACACGATACCTCTTTTATGTGAATTTTTGTTACGAATACATTATTACAAGAAAATACCATTTACTATAAAAACCGGATTTCTTTTAAACGATGTTTTATATTCCTTTGCAATTATGCCTCTACAACCCTTTTTAGGAGACCCGCTATTGGATGGTGCGGATTATCGCACATCCTTGGGCTAGTAAAGTGAGATACAGACCTCCTCATGAAGTATTCGGTCTCGAAAGGTTTTAAATACAGTTTTTAAGAAAAACGCATTTTTCTAATTAAATAAAATTTAATTTTTAATAATTATATAAAAATTACAAATTCATATATTTTCAAAATATAATAAACTTATATTTTTTACAATGAAAGTTTTACAAGTTTCACTAAAATACCATCAAGATACCAACAAAAGACAAGTTTTACAATAAAATACCATGAACTTTCCAGGCTAAGAAATTATCACTAAAATACCTCAAATCCTTAAAATTCACATCCATGAAAACCCTAAATAATATAAATAAATTCTCGAGGTTTATTTTGAAATTTTATTAAAAATATTTTTCATAAAAACCCCTCGGGTTATATAAAACAATATTTAAGGACTTTAGTAAATATAGGTTTAAGCGGGATCAATTCTTTTGAACCCTTTGGAGCCGGAAAAAGTGAGTGCTTGCTTATTTAAGGTAGACAACATAACGGAGTTATCACTGGTAATTGTCTTGGAAAAAGACACAAATCCTGCCGTCCATGTGCAGCAGTTACCGATGACTCCCGAACCTAATTCAGAATCTAAATCAGTTACAAGTGTCTGACTTAGTCTGAGTCTAACTCAAACCTGAATCCAAACTCAAATCAGAATCTAATTCAAACATGAATCCAAAGTCTAATATGAATACTTGAATATGAACCTGAATACCTGAATTCAAACACCAATATCAAACTTGAATACTCGATTTGACTTGACCGAACCATGACTATAACTTGACATGACTTCTTGAATATATGATTACATCCTGAACCTGACTACTTGAATAATTTGTATCCATGGTTTCGGAAAGACTTGTAAATATACTCTATACGATACATTACGCGGGGATAACGGGGTAGATTGGTACGGAACGTATAGCGTGGCGTGAGATGGTCACTTAAAAGACACCTACATGAACTCTCGTGCAGTTGTCCCGTAGGTTATGACGGGGCTTTGTACTACATGTTACCATAGTCTACAGGGTATGATGGACTCCTCTCGTATACACAAATACCTTCTGTACTAAGTTATAAACAACCACGTTTGAATAACAATCATATACCTGTACAACTTAAAAGTTTCATTTAACATTACTTGTTCTATTTCATTCTTTCTTTTGGGACTTACCGAGCGTTAGTTCGCTGACGGCATTCCTTCTATTTCTTTCTTTGGAATGTTCGTTAGGAGGACCGAACCCTCAGAAGATCGAGCCTAGCCAGGAGGATTTGGACCAGCTCACCGCCCAGCCGGACTACTAGCTCTCCTTGTACTTATTTTTCAGTTTGTATGCTACTGTTTAGGCACTGTTTAAATCACTGTATCTTTTTATTTTCAAACAGTTATATGTAAAGTGAATGTAAATAAAATTTGTTGTTTATATTTTTATATCACTTGTCATTCTTGTGTATTTTATATATATTTCTTAATTACGCTTAACGTATTTATTTTTTAGTAAACACGTTGCGGCCCGTCACGTCACCGATTTCGTACACTGGGAAGCGGGGCATGACAGGTTTTTTTGGGGGGCCCATGCAGGTCAGTTCTGCATGATGTCTTAAGCAATATATCATAAGAATTATAAGAATCAGCAACTATACATCCTTTACATTTCAAATTTCTTGAATCTATCCTAACCATTCCTTTTTTATCAAGGTTATGGACTCTCCTAACAACATCAGCACGAACGTCAATGGCAACACTCCACCACCTACTCTACCACCACCTGCCATTGCATCTCCCATCAACGAACAAACGGTATTACTCGAGGAGATCAAGAGTCTTCTGGAGGGTCAGCAGCAGCAGACTGCTATCATCATGCACCGTCTAGAAGTTGAGACACCGGGAGTCAAACAATTCCAGGAACTGTACCCGAAACATTTCTCTAGGAAAGAGAGCCCACTGGAGGCAGAAGAATGGGCTCAGTCGATAGAAGATGATCTGGTAGTAGCACAAGTGCCAGAGGTTTTCTGGGAGAGAGTTGCGAAGCTGCAACTGACAGACAACGCCAGAGTCTGGTGAAAGGCTGAAGAAAGCCATCTAACCCAACCTATTGAATGAAAGATGTTTCGCGATATATTCGTTGCAAAATACTTCTCTGAGACTGCCCGTTACGATATGGAACAACAGTTCATCCACTTATAATAAGGCTCGATGTGGAGCAAGTTTGTGGATGAATACGGTGCTGAGTTTACCATGCTTAGTAGGTAAGATAATGTTTCAATATTCAATTTTCTGATTTCATTCATTACACTACTAACACAAGGTCGTAACAGGTTCACGGCACACCTGATTTCTACTGTTGAGATCCGGGCATGAAGATTTCACTAGGGGTTGCACCCGGAAATCCAAGCTGCACTCGCTACATGGGATTTCCCAACCCATGAGCTTGCTTTGAAGGTTGTCCGACGCTATGAGGCAGTCATGAAGAAGAAGGGCAGACTGCCGGTGTGAAACGCCCTGCTACACAGATGGCAGGAGGAGCCTCTTCCAGGCCAAATTTTGCATCCAGGAGACCGGGAAGGACATTTAACCGGCCCAGTCCAGACTTTTGCTTCTAATGCAAGAGGACAGGACACCTGGCGAAGGACTGCAGGCGCGCAAATGGCCTGTGTTTAGTTTGCGGTGCATCTGCTCACGCTATAGGAGCATGTCTATATCATTTCAACACAACTTTAGCCCCCAGCCCCCAGACCAGCTATCACATTTCCGCAGTGGCCAGCCATTCAGGCTCCTGCACCTCGTCTTGCTCTTCCTGCTCCACCTCCACATGGACCTCCTGCAAAGCCTCTTTGTCAATTCCACCAGGCACAGAGAAACGTGCCTCAAGAGCAGAGAAATGTACCCCAAGGATAGAGAAATGTGCCTCCAGTAAGGATGAATGTACCCATACGTCAGGCTTTCACAATGACGGTTAAGGAAGCCGAAGCCACTGGCCAAGTAATTACTGGTAATTCCCAATCCTTTCACATCTTTTCAATCCTTGTATATCACTATATTTTTCCTATATCTAAAACCAACCTCACACAACTTAGGTACTATACTAGTACCCTCCCTACCTGCTTTAGCACTCTTCGACACTGGAGCATCACATTGCTTCATGTCGCAACTATTCGTGAGAACGCATGCGATTCCCGTGAAGCCACTCATTTCAAGCTGGAATGTCAGTTCCGAGAATGGAGTATTAAAAGCAACTTTGGGATTTGATCAGTGTCCAGTTGTAGTTTGCGAATGAGAATTCATGCAAATTTCAAAGTACCGGACATCCCAAACTTCGATATTGTGTTGGGAATGGACTGGCTGGGAGTTTTCTATGCTACGATTGACTGCCGTCAAAGAAGGGTAGTATTTGAGATACCAGATCACCCAGTCTTCTACTTCAAGAGTGGAGATAGAACGTTGGAGCCAGGAATCTTCCGTGCTAAACCAAAGAATGCAGAAGTGTTTACTCTACCGGCGGAAGAAGAAAAACCAGAGGTAGTTCGAGAGTTCGAGGATGTATTCCTTGAAGATATCTCAGGTTTGCCTCCCAATCGAGCTCTTGAATTCAGCATTGACTTAATACCCGGTGCGCAACCGGTAATCAAAGCTTTGTACCGCTTAAGTCTAGAAGGATTGAAGGAGATCTGCACTCAGTTAGACGGACTCCTGAAGAAAGGTTGGATTCGTCCCAGTACTTCAAGTTAGAGATCTCCAGTTTTACTCGTGAAGAAGAAAGAAGGTTCATACAGGATGTGTGTAGATTATCGATCTCTAAACGAAGTGACGATCAAGAACAAGTATCCATTACCGCGCATCTATGATCTTTTCGATCAGCTAAGTGGGTCTTGTGTATTTTCGAAGCTAGATCTTCGTTCGGGTTATCATTAGGCGAAAGTCAAAGAGTCCGACATTCCGAAGACGGTGTTTAGGATTCGATATGGTTATTATGAGTATCTCGTAATGCCATTGGGAGTGGCCAATGCACCTACTATATTCATGAATTTAATGAACTAAGTTTTTCGAGAGTACTTAGACAGGTTTGTTGTTATCTTTATCGACGACATCCTGGTGTATTCAAAAGATCGGAAAGAACACGCTGAGCATTTACGGATTGTCCTGGAGACATTGCGACAACATTAGCTCTATGCCAAGTACAGCAAGTGTGCATTTTGGCTAGATCAAGTCGGATTTCTCGGACATATTGTTTCAGGTGAAGGAATCTCAGTAGATCCAGCTAAGGTGTCAGCTATCAGAGAGTGACCGACACCAAAAACGGTAAAAGATATACGAAGTTTCTTGGGATTAGCAGGATACCGCCGACGATTTATTGAAGGCTTTTCGAAGATTGCAGCACTCCTGACCAAGCTCACATGTAAAGATGAAGCATTCGTGTGGTCAGAAGTATGTAAAAACGCTTTTGTAGAACTCAAATCAAGACTAACTTCTGCTCCTATTCTCGTAATATCGGGTCAATCTGGAGGATTTGTTGTGCATTGCGATGCGTCCGGCAAGGAATCAGGATGTGTTCTACACCAGCATGGAAAGGTTGTAGCTTTTGCATCAAGACAGCTGAAAGTTCATGAGCGCAACTATTCAACATATGATCTGAAATTGGCAACCGTTATCTTTGCACTTAAGATTTGGCGCCACTATCTTCTGGGAGAATGAGAGGATATATACACCGACCACAAGAGTCTGAAGTATGTATTTACTCAGAAGGAATTGAATATACGGTAGAGAAGATGGCTAGAACTCATGACGGACTTCGACATCAACCTACAGTATCATCCTGGGAAGGTGAATGTAGTTCCTGATGCACTTAGCCGCCAGCCAATTGCAATGAATCTCACAGCACAGCGGAAGCTACAGCAGGAATTGCACGGATTGGAGATTGAAGTAGTTATGCCAGGTAACGCTTCGTATTTGATGAACTAACAAGTCCAGTCTACTCTTGTCAATCAGATCAAGACAGCTCAAGCAAATGATGCCAAGCTACAAAAGATCCGAGAACAAGTAGAAAGTGGACTTCGAACTGACTTCATCATCCACGAAGATGGATCTTTGAGATATGGAAGTCGATTGTGTGTGACATACGGCCTAGTTCGAGAAGAGTTGATGAAAGAAACTCACAGCTCTTCTTATTCTGTACACCCCGGTGGTACAAAAATGTACAAGGACCTATGGCAACACTACTGGTGGCATAGAATGAAACGTGAAGTAGCCAGAAGCATAGCCAAGTGTTTGGTGTGTGAGCAAGTGAAGGCTGAACATCACAGAATTGCTGGTCTATTTCAGCCGTTACCAATCCCAGAATGGAAATGGCAGCACATTACCATGGACTTCGTGACTGCCCTTCCTCGCAGCACGAAAGGCAATGACGCGATATGGGTTATTGTGGATCGACTAACCAAGTCGGCTCACTTTATTCCATTTCGAGTTGTCCAATCTACTGAGACGTTAGCAAAGAAGTACATGGAGGTGAGCATGAATCTAAAGTAGCCAGAAGCGTAGCCAAGTGTTTAGTGTATCAGCAAGTGAAGGCTGAACATCGCAGAACTGCTGGTCTACTTCAGCCGTTACCAATCCCAGAATGGAAATGGCAGCACATTACCATGGACTTCGTGACTGCCCTTCCTCGCAGCACAAAAGGCAACGACGCAGTATGGGTTATTGTGGATCGACTCACCAAGTCGACTCACTTTATTCCATTTCGAGTTGGTCAATTTACTAAGACATTATCAAAGAAGTACATGGAGGTGAGCATTGATTAGTATAAAATATTGTATATTTGAATGAACATTTTCCCTACTATTGTTAAGTACTAAAAGGTGTTTATTGTAAATATAGAACATATGTGGGTTTATTTGTAAAAATATTATTATCATATGTTTCTACATTTTAATTAACATAATTAGGGAAAATATATGCATATAATATTGAAATGAAAAATTAGTAATTAAAATATGTATATCATATCAAATATTTCTAATCAATATTCTTAAGATTTAATATCATATAAAATGTTTAGGATAATATTTCAAAAATACCAAATGCTACTAACACTTTGATTTGAGATATTGTGCAAATATTAGCTCAGGTCTGGAATCCAAGAGATCTGAGTTAAATCGGGATGTCGGAATCGAATATGCCAAAATATAGAAGCAAATCGTGAGATCTAGCAAAAGTAGAGACTCAGAGCATTATTCTCAAAATATAGACATCAAGAGGATCTCCAAATATCAATACAAAATACCAGAAAAAATCCCAAAACTTGATGCCACTATGTTGCGGTGGAACCGCGGCCAAACAAGGCTATATGCGGCGGTTCCGCGGCGCAATCTGGGCCATTAGATGTGATCTATCAGGGATTTGATCGTAACAACATATATTCACAGATGGCATCTAGGATTTCTAGTTTCAGAGACTATATATAGGATCGAGAGCTGCACATTAAAGATCATCACCGAGGAGATCAAGAGATCCACGTATCCGAGTGATTATCATCTATTCATCTACCTCCAACAAGAGAGAGATCTAGAGCAAATTAGGATTCTTGTAATCTACTTTCAAAGAAGAATTGTAAATGTAACGGTTAATTAATAAAGGTAGTTTTTATTTTAATTCTTTTTGCATTTAATTTCTGCACTTACTTTTCTGCATCTTAATCATGTTTTCATTTTTCTTCAACCTTTCTTCTAAATCTTTAACCATGAGTGAGTACTTCCTAACTTGCTAGGGTTTGTAGGATAGGGTAGAACAATGGATGAGAAAATCATTTAATTTCTTTTAAATATTTTAAAGTTTATAAACTTTAGCAAAATAAATGTTCACCTCCTTATCGGGCGCGCTATCAATTTATTGATAGTCTCGACCACGATTTGAGATCGGTTAAACACTTGTTTTGTTAAAAGCCAGACATGAATAGAGATCAATGAAAAGACAAGGGTTAAGAATGGGAAACCCTATTCCCTCCAAGAACCCTGTTCCCTCATGGGAACTGAATAAAATACAAATAAAGCAGCAAGAAAAACCCCCAAAGAGGGAATCGCGTGCCTATACGTGACCGGGCATCACGTGCTCACACGTGACCGGGTCTCACGTGCAGGAACGTGACCTTTTATAGGCAAAGTCTATGGGCGCTGAATGAAATAAACAATTGGAAATACTTAATCAGTGGGGTCACGTGCCAACACGTGATGGGTTCCTGAGCCCTCTGAACGAATAGAATTAAATTCTAATTAAAAGGAATCAAAAACCCTAATTGGAAAAATATTTCCCTAGATCTTTCCAAACAAAAAAGATTGCCCTCTGTAAAAAGGAGCACCGTTGGATTAAAAATCCAATGGTGATTAAAAATCACCAATTTATAGAAAGATTCTATACAAGGAAATATTTTCCTAAAATTTACCAGGAACAACAAATAAAATATCTTTTGGATTAAAAATCCAATGGTAAATAAAATTCATCGAGTGATCTAAAAGATTATGTTGGTTATAAAATCAATCAAAATTTCTCAATGAGAGACTGGCTGAACAAACTGATTCTTTTCTTTCTCCTATAAATAGGAGCCGAGAAGAAAAGAGAAAAGGGGATACAAAAAAAGAGAAGAGAGAATACAACAACAGAGAGAAATAGAGAAGAAAATCTCTTCAGAGAAAAAAACTCTAGGTAAGAGAAGGAAGGAGATCATTCTATAAGCTCCCACAAAACAAAAGAGAATTTAATTCTCAAACCAAGAGTTTAACTCTTCTAAATAAGAACTCAGTTCTTCTTCTGGTTGAATATCTGCAGAAGCAGATCTACCCATAAGTTGAGAATTTAATTCTCATTGGGGAGATTCTGCAATGCAGATCCAAAACTTAGAGGGTGTTTCCCTCCGAATACAGAGACGCGACCGCGTAGGCTCGTCTTGCCTGAGATTCGGGGCAGATGCTATTTGGGGCTATCCGTCCACCTCTCCGAAGATACCAAGTTGATTTATGGCACCGTGTATCGGAGCTTTAGACGGATGCGTCCGATGTAGCAGACTTCGTCAGATTCCCCCTCATGGTGAGGGGTTTTTAATTGTGGGGACGCTCTTCCCTGCAGGCGCAAGCCCCTGCAGTTAATTACGTTACCGCATCGCGGTAACCACTTTTTCCTTCTCCAGATATTCACTTCGTGTCGTATGTGTTTGTTTTGTTTGTGGTTGCCCGTGGATTGTATACGGAGACTAAGTTATGCCGTCGTCCGTAGGACGTGGATTAGTCCAAATCCGTATTTACTTAGATTTAGGTTTGGTGTTTTAGTTTAAGGATACGTTAGCCATATTGAGGCTAAGATCAACTTAAACTGGATCGTTTAGATCCGACAAGAGAGCAATTGGCTCTATTGTTTAGTTTAATGACGTTGCGGTCGATTTCCAGTTTAGGGACATGGCGGTCCATGTTCCAGTTTAGGGACGTAGGGGTCCATGTTCCAGTTTAGGGACGTAGGGGTCCATCATTCCCATTTAGGGACGAGCATTAGTTTAAGGATATTTCGGTCCAACATTCCCATTTCGGGACGAATATTAGTTTAGGGACGTTTCGGTCCACGAGTTTAAGGACCCCGCAGTCCGTATAGATGTGTGGTTGTTGAGACCCGTCACCTCTCTGACGTCGTTGAAGGATTACAACGATAGGGGTCAGAGGAGTTCAGAGATGTACCCTTGAACCGGACGTAAGTTGATTTAGGAGAGTAGTCTGGCTCAGTCAATTTAATTTGAGAACTTACGGCCATGATTGGGCTAAGTCCAGTTGAAAAAAAATGTTCAACGCTTATATTTATTTTTGGCCTAATAGGCCTGTGCTAGGGCTTTGCCTCTTTTTAAATAATGCATTGCATTTTTTATTTTGTTTGGGCTCTGCCCATTTATAAATGAGGCAGAACATCAATTCTGTCTGGGCTCTGCATTTTATTTTGTTTGGGCTCTGCCCTTTTATAAATGATGCAGAGCATCAATTTTATTTGGGCTCTGCCCTTTTATTGCATTGCAATTTATTTTGGCCTACTAGGCCTTTTTGATTTGGGCCTGGCCCTTTAGTAAACAATGCTTTGCATTTGTCAGGCGCTTTGCGCCAATCACTGAGCGCAAGCGCTTGTGGTGATGACACGTGTCACGCAAGCGCAGTGCGCTTGCGCTGCTGACACGTGGCACACTTTGGTGAGTTGCGCTAATTTTTAGAGAGTAAGGCTCTATCTTAAAAGCGCATAGCGCAAGTGGTTCCGGTGCTGACACGTGGCGCTCTCTGGTGGCTTGCGCCAACCCAAGAGCGCAACAGTGCAAATTTTATAAGTGCAGGGCACTGTTTAATTTCTTGATCCAATTTAGATCAGAGAAAACAAGTTTTTCTTGTTTTTTCTTATTTTCAGAGAACCAATGGTTAATAAAAAGTGCAAGGCACTTATTATTATTTGAAGATCATTGATCTTGTTCTTAGATCAATGATCTATTAGAATAAATTCTTCTATTTTATGAAGGTTTTTACCTTTTTCTTGAACTTTCTTCAGAGTTCTCTCTGTTTTGAGGTTCTTAATCTCTTACAATGTTGATGATTCTTGATGATTTTTTATCTTTGAGTTAGGGTCTAGGGGTCTTTATATAGTGCTCATAAATTTGTTAAGTTTGTTAAAGAGATCCTTCTCTGAGTGATTTGGGGAATTTTCCCCACCGTTGGATCTTTGATCTAAGGGCTTCTGTTTTACAGAAGACAATCTTCTTGTTTTAACAAGAACAGAAAGATCTTACTAGAATTTTAATTCTGTTTGGCGCAGATGCACCCAGCGCTTGACACGTGTCGCACAGCACAGAGCGCAACGCAACTGCGCTGCCACGTGTCGCGCAGCGCAGAGCGCAGCGCAACCGCGCTGCCACGTGGCGCGCAGCGCAGAGCGCAGATCATCTGAAGCATTGCTTCATTTATTTTAATTTTAATTTTCATTTCAATTTCCAAAGCAGAGCTTTGCTCTGATTGGGAGAATTAGAAGCGCAGCTCCATTTCCCGCCTTGGAATTTGAACAGAGCTTTGCTTTGATTGGGGTAAACAAATGCCCTCCCACCGTTGCGCTTACGTGGCCCCAAACGTGAGCGCAGTGGTGGTCAGAATCCCAACCGTTGGGAAATTGAAACGGCACTTATTTCTTATAAATAGGACCTTTGGTCTCTTAGATGATTTTCATCTCTTCATAAGAATTTCGTCCAGAGCCCTGCTCTTTTTGTTCAAGCGTTTTTAAGAGTTTAAACTCTAGAAAATTTTTAGGTAAAAATTAATTTGGATTAAGTTAAATTAATTTTAAGAGCCTTGCTCTCAATAGATCCCTGATCTAAACAAGACCCATTTAAGATTTCACTTAGCAGAGCTTTGCTCTAAAGGGGTCTAAGGAGAACTAAGGAGAACCCTATTAGGGTTCCATTAATAGAGCTTTGCTCTCTATAAGATTTTCCTTGTATTTTCTCATTTCATTAATGGAGCTTTGCTCCTTCCAAATCATATAAACGAACTCTTAGGAGTTTTTCATTGATCTTGGAGTTTAAAGATGGCAATTTATTCCTCAGTGCAGTATATCGCTTTGCTTAATCAGTCTTTCTGATAGTTTTATCGATTCTCTTTCACAGAAACAATGAACGCCCACATGTACGATCTTGATGAAATCATCTCTTATGGAGACATCCGCCGACTCGGTCGTTCTCAGAACCGGGAATTTACCAACGCCGAGTGTGCCGAGATCATGAGTTGCTTCGACGCGTACAATGGTCAAATGCTTCCTCGACGCTCCTCTCTCCTGAAGCTTATCGTGGGAGCCATTTGGGAAGCACTTCCCTTATTCTGTTCCGGTGTGCCGCTTGGGGCGTTGGATGCTGCTGAGGATAAGGTGCACTCGGTGTATCTGATGCACCTAATCTCGAAGAGACGGCAAGACAATCTTGTCGATCTCCTGCACCAGGCTTTTCAACAGTCCGCCATACTCGCTGCTTATTGGAGGGAGGAAGACATCAGGGGGGACCCCGACGCTTGTGCTCGTGAAAGAAAGCACACTAGGATGGTCCGCGAGGCTTGGAAAGTCTTAGATAGGGTTACCTTCGAGTTCCTCAACCCATGTCCTGGGTCTGAGGTTATACCATTGTAGACACTTTAATAATTTTGTTATTTATTTCTTCATGATTGTAAGAACCCTTTTGGAATATGAATGAACATTTTTATTTCAGCTTGTCTTATTCCCCGTTCTGAGTCTTTTGCACATGCGTGAATGAGTGTGTCTCGAATGCTTGATCTAACGCCAATCAAATGTTCTTTCTGTCGCTTTCTTCCTTCTCTTATTATCAGCATGCTGTCTTGATAAACATAGATAATAGAGTAAGCATCTTAGTTTCTTTTTTTTTTTTTTAGAAATAGCGATGGCTTAGGCCTCAGGTTCAGATCTGCTGCCTAAGACTTTTCAACACTATGAGCCGTGAGGGTCTCATAGAGACTTTTCTCCCTACGGATCGAGAGGATCTCGTAGGTGGATTTTCTCCTTAGGAATCGTGAGGATTCCTAAGTGTGTTTCTCTTATAAGTCATAAGGATCTTATAAGAGAATTTTCTCCTTTACAAGTCGAGAGGACTCGTAAGTGGTTGGTGAGTTGACTTGTTTCTGAGTCGAAGTATTGCTCCGACGGGGAGGTCGTTGGCTGACTTGTTTCCGGGTCGGAGCGTTGTTCCGACGAGGAGGTCATTGGCTGACTTGTTTCCGAGACGGAGGTCGTTGGCTGACTTGTTTCCGAGACGGAGGTCGTTGGCTGACTTGTTTCCGCGACGGAGGTCATTTTCCGACTTGTTTCCGAGACGAAGGTCATTTGCTGACTTGTTTCCGAGACGGAGGTCGTTGGCCGACTTGTTTCCGAGACGGAGGTCATTGGCTGACTTGTTTCCGAGACGGAGGTCGTTGGTTGACTTTTTCCGCGACGGAGGTCATTTGCTGACTTGTTTCCGCGACGGAGGTCGTTGGTTGACTTGTTTCCGCGACAGAGGTCATTTGCTGACTTGTTTCCGAGACGGAGGTCGTTGGTTGACTTGTTTCCACAACGGAGGTCATTTGCTGACTTGTTTCCGAGACGGAGGTCGTTGGCCGACTTGTTTCCGAGACGGAGGTCATTGGCTTACTTGTTTCCAAGACGGGGGTCGTTGGTTGACTTGTTTCCGAGACGGAGGTCATTTGCTGACTTGTTTCCGAGACGGAGGTCATTTGCTGACTTGTTTCCGAGACGGAGGTCGTTGGCTGACTTGTTTCCGCGACGGAGGTCATTTGCTGACTTGTTTCCGAGACGAAGGTCATTTGCTGACTTGTTTCCGAGACGGAGGTCGTTGGCTGACTTGTATCCGAGACGGAGGTCATTGGCTGACTTGTTTCCGAGACAGAGGTCGTTGGTTGACTTGTTTCCGCGACGGAGGTCATTTGCTGACTTGTTTCCGAGACGGAGGTCGTTGACTGACTTGTTTCCGCGACGGAGGTCATTTGCTGACTTGTTTCCGAGACGGAGGTCATTTGCGGACTTGTTTCCGAGACGGAGGTCATTGGCCGACTTGTTTCCGAGACGGAGGTCGTTGGCTGACTTGTTTCCGCGATGGAGGTCATTTGCTGACTTATTTCCGAGACGAAGGTCATTTGCTGACTTGTTCCGAGACGGAGGTCGTTGGCCGACTTGTTTCCGAGACGGAGGTCATTGGCTGACTTGTTTCCGAGACGGAGGTCGTTGGTTGACTTGTTTCCGCGACGGAGGTCATTTGCTGACTTTAGGTTGTCTATGAACCGTAGAGTCTTGGAACTGGGGACTTTGCCATAGCTCCGATTGGTGATGTCACGTCCGTGTCCTGCTGGAATGAGGAGGAACGTCGTTGTTGGTCTCCAGGCTGTAGATGTGGCCGTCAAGATCTGACTTCCCTTTGACGCAGCCTGGTGGAGAAATGTAGTCCCCTTTCCCCCCTTTTTTGTTTACGCCCATGGATTGTATACAGGGGTCACTATGGACTTACCTGCAGGGCAAAAGTTTCATTCTTTCATTTTTTTTATTTCTTTCTGTGATGCTCTATCATTTCAGCTTTTTACATCGCGAAAGTCGCGATTGCCCAATCATTTAGGCTACTTTTCGCGGTGCCCAATCATTTCGGCTGTTTATTTTTATTTTTACTCGCCGCTTTTTATTGCGAGTTGCCCAATCATTTCGGCTATTTTGTGCGCATACATTTTTACTTGCTGCTTTTTTTTTTTATTGCAAGTTGCCCCATCATTTCGGCTATTTCGTATGCATGCGCGGCCTACTGGCTTTTCGCCATAAACCTGAAATTAGACACCGATTTCGGCATCAGCACCGCTACAACTGGGATGTTGCCAGGAGCGAATCATCATTTGCCTCTGTCGATGTCGAGCAAAGGTGGCTTAGCGAATAGGGTTAAGGTCCTGAGCCGTAAGGGTCCCACAAAGGTATTTCTCCCTACAAGTCGTGAGGATCTTGTAGGCGTATTTTCTCCTTAAGAATCGTGAGGATTCCTAAATGCATGTTCCTTTGTAAGTCGTAAAGATCCTACAAGAGGGTTTTCTCCTTGTAAGTCGAGAGGACTTATAAGGGTTGTTCATCATGCGTACATATCCTCAATCACGGATGAGACTTGGTTAGGGAAATGTTTATTCGTGCCCGTGGATTGTATACAAGGGTCAGTATTGAGCCACTTGTAGGGCAATATTGAAGGTTGTGGGGGTTGCTTAAGCACAGGTTTAGGTCTCTGTAACTTAAGACTTTCAAATCTTATGAGCCGTGAGGGTTCCATAAGAGAGTTCTCCTTGCGAGTCGTGAGGATCTCGCAAGTGTATTTTCTCCTTAGGAATCGTGAGGATCCCTAAGTGTGTTGCTCCCTTGTGAGTCGTAAGGACCTCACGCGGGTGGTTTCTCCTTACAAGATCGAGAGGACCCTGTAAGTGTCCTTTAACAAGGTTGCGCCCTTTCAGGTTTTCACAAACACTCGCCGGTAGTCCTGCTGTTTTTACTTACGGAGCCCTTTCGGGTTTTCATCCGTGCCCATTTTGCTTATGGACATACCTTTCTTTTTATTCTCTTTTTTTTATTTTTATATATTTTTTTACGAGGTCGCGTCCTTTCGGGTTTTCACGAACACTCGCCGGTAGTCCTGCTGTTTTTACTCACGGAGCCCTTTCGGGTTTTCATCTGTGCCCTTTTTGCTCATGGACATACCGTTTATTTTTTTATATATATATTTTTTATATTTTTTAATTATTATTATTATTTTTTATATTCATCTCGTCAGCCTAAGGATGCTGCGGTAGTAGTTTAAGGACGTTTCGGTCCGTCATTAGTTTAAGGACGTTTCGGTCCGCCCAGGAGGCCCAGGAGAAGGCTGGCTACTGCTTATAAAGTTTGAGCTTAGAAAGATAGCGAGCAGACATAGTCGTCGTCATCTATCATTGACCTAGGTAGTAACTCGCTAAGCGTAGTATTTCTTTAGGAATCGACCATTTATTGGCCTGTAAGGCCTTTCACCGTGCATATCTATGAGCAGATAGGCTCCACCCTGGCAGACCTTGTCTATGATGTATGGGCCTTCATAGTTTGGCTCGAATTTTCCCTGCTTGGCGCGATTGGGGATCATAGGCCTTTTGACCACTAGCACGAGTTCGCCTTGGCGGAATGTCCTCGGCCGGGTCAATCTTTCATATGAGCGCGTCATCTTTGCTTTATAGGCCTCCAGATTTTGTTGTGCTATGAGCCGGGTTTCATCAAGGGCATCAAGTTCCTCAAGTCGAAGGTGAGCATTTTCCTCGTCTGTCAGCTCATAATGGACTGCCACTCGTAGAGAGGGTAACTCTATCTCGAAAGGGAATACTGCTTCTGTACCGAATACCAACGCGTACGGCGTTGTGTTCGTGGCTGTCTTGAATGTAGTTCGATACACCCAGAGAGCTTCTTGCAGTCTCTCGTGCCAGTCCTTCTTATTTTGGGACACCGTCTTCTTCACGATCTTCATCAAGGTTTTGTTGAAAGCCTCAGCTAGGCCGTTGGCTCGGGATTATAAACCGAGAAGTATCTCCAGTCTATGTTGTGCTGTTGTGCGAAACGGCTGATTTTGTGGCTTCGGTAGGCTGGCCAGTTATTGGAGATAATCCGTCTCGGAGTTCCAAACCGATAGATGACGTGCGTCTTGAAGAAATTGAGGATATTCTCCGTCTTTACTTCCCTCAGCGGTACTGCTTCTGCCCATTTGGAGAAATAATCAGTCGTCGCCAAGATAAATCGATGTCCCCTGGACGATGCTGGTTCAATGGGGCTTTCCATATGAATGAGCATGATGCCCTCGGCATATCCATCTTTCTTGAAGCATGTGGTTGTGGCGTGTTCACATTCCAGTTTTCGGACGACGCGAACTCGCCCTGTTGGTATTGGTCTTCAACCCAGTTTTTAAAAACGTAGCAGTTTTCGATCGGATGGCCCAATACTTGGTGGTAAGGGCAGTAATCAGGATTGTTGACATCATTCAGTTGTAACTGGTGTTTCGGCTCCGGTAGATTGATAAGCCTGTTGTGCACTGCTAGTTCGAACAGCCTCTTTGTTTCATCCCGGGGAAATGAGTAAGGTCGTTTCAACTTCTCATAGAGGTTGCCGCTTGTTTCTTTGGCGAACAATCGGTATAGGGTCACTTGATTGTTGTTGAGCGCTGGCGACGAAGGCCGTTTTTCCTTTTCCTTTATCCTTTTTGTTCGCTCCGTTGTTTGTGGGCCCGAGATTCTCTCCGAGTATCGTGCAATTGCACGGCTGAATGTTCTCGCAACTCCTCAATCCTTCAGAGATGGACTCCTTGAAGAGAGGGCCGAGGGCTACTTTTTCGTCGAAATCGCTCCCGAAAGTGAGAACTCGTGATCCCCCGGGGTCATTCCTATGACAATTGCCGGCAACTCTTTTATGCTCAACTGTCGTATTTTTCGTTGTCTACGAGCTTCACGCTTTGTCCTGTTGAAGTGTTGCCTGTGAGCGACATACCCTTGCCACCAACACTTAAAGGAGTCGCAGTCTTTAGTGGGATGTGCGATCTTCTGATGATATAGGCAGTAATTAGGATGCATCTCTACTCCACCGAGAGTGTTTTCTTCAGAGGGTGGTAGCTTCATTCCCATTGATATGGCTTTAGCAAACCTTTTCCTCGTCTTGAATTTGTTTTATGTTGGCAGCTTGTTCCGCTACCTCTTTGTCCTTCTTTTCGAGGATTCTCTGAAAAAACTTGGTATCAGTTTCTTGCTCACGGCGCTGCTCCGAGGATGTCTCCGGGCTTGCTTTCGGTCCCGTAAGTGCGGCCATGGTTGTTAGCATTTCTTGGAGCTTTTGTTGTTGCCCCTGAGCCTTAGTCACTGATCGCGTAAGCGGTCTATGACCTGTGAAGACATGGCTATCCTCTTTTCCGGATGCCATATAGACGGTATGTACCATCATGCCCCCAAACTTGGGGTGTTTGGGTTCAGTGGTCTTGCAATTCGTCGCAGACCCAGGGATTTTCTCCGGCCTTCTCCTCTTTCGTGGGCGGTCGAAGTTGAGGGAGCCGTTGCAGCGGGCACCCAAGTAGCTATCGCCTTTTGTGGCTTGATAGGATGGTCCTCTTCCCGCTGAACTTTCACCTTTTTCTGTCGGCGGGGATAATTTTGATCAATTACCGAGTCTTGGACTTGACGCCAGACCTTATAGATTTTAGAGGATAGCCGTTGAGGGTTTCCGGCTTCACCTTTGTAGCGCTCTCCATAGGTGGAGGAGATCTTTTCAGCACAGCGGTCGGAGAGTTCTTGTGGACCCTCCTAAGTGGTTCAAAGCTATTTCCAGTTGGAACAGCAACATCAATTTCCGCCGTTGGAGTCGGCGGAGTCAGTCCAGAAGGAGAGTTGCCCCCGGTCTTCCTTACTCGGCGCCAGTGGTATATCCCTAGTAGGAGGGGTGTTGTCTCCTGAGGGTTTTCAGCAGACTACACCCACAAAATCGTATAATAAAAGAGAGATGGTGAAAGTTATATAAAGATAAGAACTATAAAAGAAAGAACTTGAAAATAAGATTTTTCAACTCTACCAGCTTTTCAGTTGCTATGAGCCCTATCTTAATAGTCATGAAAAGATGTTAGAAATCACATCATCCCTCAATAAAACATCGCCTTTAGTTTTCATTCCTACCTTTCTTCCAAACATTGGTCATATACCCCTACGTGTGTGAACTGGACATCCCTACACTCAGAGAATTCAATTCAAGCAATCATACTCTTGTCCATCTACCTCAGTACTTTTTAATAGATATTTAGATGGAATTTGCTCACACATTCTTCATGCGACCGTTAATATTTCTTGAGGTACTAACCGATCGATTACTCATGTGCTTGCAAATTAGGTGTTTTTCCTCGTCTTGCAACACCAAAGGCTTAGCAGTGGCTCCCAAACCAGTTGGTCTAAGGCACTAGGTGATAAAGCACCCTCGCTATATTTTTTTATTGCTGCCTCAGTGATAAAAAAACCAGTGTACATTTTTCTTTTCACCATTTTATCTTTTATTCTCCACTTTTATTTTCTTCATACTTTGGCTTCTAGACAAGAGCATTTCAAGGTATTCTCTACTATCCCAAGTTTCAAGATGTGTGTACGTGCGTATAGTAGGGTTTCAACGTTCAAATGTTTGGCTTCCAGAATAGGAACTATTTTTCAGGCTTATTTTTATCCTCAGATTAGTAATTTCCTTCATCTTGCTAACCTTTGGGACAACAGCTTATAACCACTTATTACTAGTTTCATTTAAGAAAATATCTAATTTTCTTATTTTTCTTAAACTATTCCTATCTTTTAAATATAATTTTTCACTTTCTACTCTTTTATTATCACAATTTTTTTTTGTGTGCTTATATACAGTATAATGGAAAGTAAGGCGTAAATAAGCACAGGGGCACTGAAAAACGACTTCTTGGGAGCTTCTTGCGATGGTACAGGAACGCTGAAGCTCGTTGGCGGGAGTATGGTCCCGAAGAAGAGCCCAGTGGTGGCTTGAGTTACCTGCTCCACTGGCATAGTGAAAAGGGAGGCCGCTTGGGGCCCGTAGGTTACTCCTCCAGATGGGACAGAGCGAGAGTTGCTGTTGCAGTTAGTGCAATTTGAAGCCATTGATTTCTTGAATAGCTTGAATATTCTGCCCCCTGCGTCGACCTTAGTCTTTGGAATGTGCCAGCTGTTTGAGGACCGATTCCGTCGGCAAGGCTGTTGCTTGGGGAGCCTGCCTGTGGGCGACAGACATCCTATGGGCTTCCTCCATCGGCGTTGAGGCACCGAGGGTGGGAGGTAGGAGCATCGACCCAAAAAGAAGCCCGTTAATTTCTTGAAAAGCCGGATTGCAGAGATTTGAGGCTGCAAGTGACCCATACTTGACTCCGCCGGGTATGACAGAGCCTGAGTTGCTAGGGTGGGAGCAAATGCCATTCTTCATAGAGACGAAATGCCGGCTTCAATATCCACTCCCCTAAGGGTAACCAAAAACATACACACCGCGATTATTTGATCGCGGGAAAAACACGACACACGAAGTGTGGAGTGGAAAGAGGAAAAGGTCCCACCGGACGTGCCAGAATCTGTTCCCCTCCGAATATAGAGACACGACCGCGTAGGCTCGTCTTGCCTGAGATTCGGGGCAGATGCTATTTGGGGATATCCGTCCACCTCTCCGAAGATGCCAAGTTGATTTATGGCACCGTGTATCGGAGGTTTAGACGGATGCGTCCGATGTAGCAGACTTCGTCAGATTCCCCCTCATAGTGAGGGGTTTTTGATTGTGGGGACGCTCTTCCCTGCAGGCGCAAGCCCCTGCAGTTAATTACGCTACCGTATCGCGGTAACCACTTTCTCCTTCTCCAGATGTTCACTTCATGTCGTATGTGTTTGTTTTGTTTGTGGTTGCCCGTGGATTGTATACGGAGACTAAGTTATGCCGTCGCCCGTAGGATGTGGATTAGTCCAAATCCGTATTTACTTAGATTTGGGTTTGGTGTTTTAGTTTAAGGATACGTTAGCCATATTGAGGCTAAGATCAACTTAAACTGGATCGTTTAGATCCGACAAGAGAGCAATTGGCTCTATTGTTTAGTTTAATGACGTTGCGGTCGATTTCCAGTTTAGGGACATGGCAGTCCATGTTCCAGTTTAGGGACGTAGGGGTCCATGTTCCAATTTAGGGACGTAGGGGTCCATCATTCCCATTTAGGGACGAGCATTAGTTTAAGGACATTTCGGTCCAACATTCCCATTTCGGGACGAATATTAGTTTAGGGACGTTTCGGTCCACGAGTTTAAGGACCCCGCAGTCCGTATAGATGTGTGGTTGTTGGGACCCGTCACCTCTCTGACGTCGTTGAAGGATTACAACGATAGGGGTCAGAGGAGTTCAGAGATGTACCCTTGAACCGGACGTAAATTGATTTAGGAGAGCAGTCTGGCTTAGTCAATTTAATTTGAGAACTTACGGCCATGATTGGGCTAAGTCCAATTGAAAAAAAATGTTCAACGCTTATATTTGTTTTTGGCCTAATAGGCCTGTGCTAGGGCTTTGCCCCTTTTTAAATAATGCATTGCATTTTTTATTTTGTTTGGGCTCTGCCCATTTATAAATGAGGCAGAACATCAATTCTGTCTGGGCTCTGCATTTTATTTTGTTTGGGCTCTGCCCTTTTATAAATGATGCAGAGCATCAATTTTATTTGGGCTCTGCCCTTTTATTGCATTGCAATTTATTTTGGCCTACTAGGCCTTTTTGATTTGGGCATGGCCCTTTAGTAAACAATGCTTTGCATTTGTCATGCGCTTTGCGCCAATCACTGAGTGCAAGCGCTTGTGGTGATGATACGTGTCACCCAAGCGCAGTGCGCTGCGCTAGTGCGCTGCTGACACGTGGCGCGCTCTAGTGAGTTGCGCCAATTTTTAGAGAGTAAGGCTCTATCTTAAAAGTGCATAACGTAAGTGGTTCCGGTGCTGACACGTGGCGCTCTCTGGTGGTTTGCGCCAACCCAAGAGCGCAACAGTGCAAATTTTATAAGTGCAAGGCACTGTTTAATTTCTTGATCCAATTTAGATCAGAGAAAACAAGTTTTTCTTGTTTTTTCTTATTTTCAGAGAACCAGTGGTTCATAAAAAGTGCAAGGAACTTATTATTATTTGAAGATCATTAATTTTGTTCTTAGATCAATGATCTATTAGAAGAAATTCTTCTATTTTATGAAGGTTTTTACCTTTTTCTTGAACTTTCTTCAGAGTTCTCTCTGTTTTGAGGTTCTTAATCTCTCACAATGTTGATGATTCTTGATGATTTTTTATTTTTTGAGTTGGGGTCTAGGGGTCTTTATATAGTGCCCATTGATTTGTTAAGTTTTGTAAAGAGATCCTTCTCTGAGTGATTTGGGGAATTTTCCCCACCGTTGGATCTTTGATCCAAGGGCTTCTGTTTTACAGAAGACAATCTTCTTGTTTTAACAAGAACAGAAAGATCTTACTAGAATTTTAATTCTGTTTGGCGCAGATGCACCCAGCGCTTGACACGTGTCGCACAGCGCAGAGCGCAACTGTGCGAGCGCAACTGCGCTGCCACGTGTCACGCAGCGCAGAGCACAGCGCAACTGCGCTGCCACGTGTCGCGCAGCGCAACTGCGCTGCCACGTGTCGCGCAGCGCAACTGCGCTGCCACGTGGTGCGCAGCGCAACTGCGCTGCCACGTGTCGCGCAGCGCAGAGCGCAGATCATCTGAAGCGTTACTTCATTTATTTTAATTTTAATTTTCATTTCAATTTCCAAAGCAGAGCTTTGCTCTGATTAGGGGAATGAGAAGCGTTGCTCCATTTCCCGCTTTGGAATTTGAACAGAGTTTTGCTCTGATTGGGGTAAACAGAAGGATAACTGGGTTTAAAGAATTTAATTCTTTCAAATACAGAGGAATTTAATTCCTCTAAATAAAACTGGGGTTTAACCCTATAAAAGAATTTAATTATTAAACAAGGGATTTAACTCTCCATGCACGTAAAAGAGATCAGTACCCAAACATGATCACGTGTTCCCACGTGAGCATCCGTGTTGAACGAGAGAAAACAACTGAGATCAGGTCACGTGCTCCCACGTGACCTCTGAACAAAGCGCTTCAGATGAAAAAGGGAGAATAAATCTAAGGCAGTTTATATTTTAAGGGCGTCTCACGTGACATCACGTGACCCCTTAATAGTGCTTAGCACTTTTCAAAAGAGAATAAAACAGAGGCAGCTTTCAGTCTTTGGGAACGCCTCACGTGACCCCACGTGAGCGCTTCATATCTTCAGTGTTTAACACTATTTCAAACACCTCACGTGACCGCACGCGAGCGCTTCAAATGTTCAGTGTTTAACACTACTTCAAACGCCTCACGTGACCTCACGTGAGCGCTTCATATCTTCAGTGTTTAACACTACTTCAAACGCCTCACGTGACCCCACGTGAGCGCTTCATATCTTCAGTGTTTAACACTATTTCAAACGCCTCACGTGACCCCACGTGAGCGCTTCATATCGTCAGTGTTTAACATTACTTCAAAACGCCTCATGTGACCTCACGTGAGCGCTTCAAATATTCAGTGCTTAGACAATACTTTAAGACCTCACGTGGGAGCACGTGGGCGCCGAACATAGGCTAGTGTTTAACACTATGATAGGCCGATCTTAGCCCAAGTTAGCTATGTCTCCCAAAGCCAAAACCTTGTTTTTAACCGAGCCCTGATTATGTTCAGGTCATTCAAAATTGATCTCAGATGGCATTCAAAGTAATGTTCATCCCACTGCTTCTCAATCTGGCATTTGGTTCAAGGGTACATCTCTTCACATCTCTGATACATGTCGTTGTAATTCTTCAACGTCTTTAGAGAGGTGGTGGGTCCTGAGGACCAATAACTATCTGGTGCATTTCCAAACCCATGTTTGCATCTAAACTTTGGACCGCAATGTTCCTAAACTAAACAATAGAGCCCAAATGCTCTTTTGTTGGATCTAAATGATCCTGTTAAGTAGATCTTAGTCTAAAAATTAGACTAACGTATCCTTAACGAACATTTAAGTTGATCTTAATCTCAAACGAGACTAACGATTCTTAAATCCATCCAACTACAGATCCCCCAACCAATATTGGTTCAAGGGTACATCTCTTCACTCCTCTGATATTTATCGTTGTAATCCTTCAACGTCTTCAGAGAGGTGACGGGTCGCGACAACCAGATATTTTACAGACTGTGGGGTCCTTAAACTCATGGACTATGATGTCCTTAAACTTTACGGACTGTGGGGTCCTTAAACTCATGGACTATGATGTCCTTAAACTTTACAGACTATGATGTCTCTATACTACCACAGACTGTGAGGTCCTTAAACTCATAAACTAAGATGTCTTTAAACTTTATAGACTACGACGTCTTTAAACTCCATGGACTATGATGTCCTTAAACTTCTGGACCGCAAAGTCCCTAAACTAAAACAATAGAGCCCAAATGCTCTTTTATTGGATCTAAATGATCCTGTTAAGTAGATCTTAGTCTAAAATTAGACTAACGTATCCTTAACAAATGTTTAAGTTGATCTTAGTCTTAAATGAGATTAACGATCCTTAAACCCAACCCAAACCTAAATCTAAAAAAATACGGATTTGGACTAATCCACGCCCTACGGGCGACAGCATAAATTAGTCTCCGTATACAATCCACGGGCAATCAAAAACAAAACAAACACACACGGCACGAAGTGACCATCTGAAGAAGGAGAAAGCGGTTACCGCGATGCGGTAGCGTAATTAACTGCAGGGGTTTGCGCCTGCAGAGAAGAGTGTTCCCACAATCAAAACCCCTCAACGAGGGGGAATCTGACGAAATCTGCTATATCGGCCGCATCCGTCTAAACCTCCGATACATGGTGCCATAAATCAACTTGGCATCTTCGGAGAGGTGGATGGATAAAACCAAATAGTATCTGCCCCTAAAATTCAGACCGAACGTCCCAACGTCCCGGTCGCGTCTTTCGGTGAAGAACAGATTCTGGCACGCCCGGTGAGACCCTTTTCCTCTTTCCACTCCACAGTTCGTGTGTCGTGTTTCACGAACGAGTCGCGGTTTGCTATGGTTGCCCCTGGATTCGAGGTACTAAGATTTGGTGTCTTGCTCCGTGCAGAAAGCAAAAGATCAATGGCTTTCAACTGCACAAACTGCAACAACTCCCACTCTGTCCTCGCTGGAGGAGTGACTTACGGGCCTCAGGCGGCCTCCGTTTTTACAATGCCGGTGGACCAGGTGACGCAAGCTACCACAGGGCTATTCTTTGGGACTATGCTCCCACCAATGAGTTTCAACGCCCCATTGCCGTCTCAGGAAGCTCCGAAGAAGTCGATCTTTGATCGGCTTACCACGACCACGGCCCCTCTCAACGGGTCGTCCAAATCCAGCACCTCAGTCTTTGATAGGCTGATCCGAAGCTCAGATAGGCCCGTAAAGAAGCCCGCAATACCAGAAGGCGTTATCCCGAAGCGGATAGCCATTCCTGCTCCTGAAGTTGTCAGAGCGGCTTCCCCTGCTAAGGAGTCGGTCTTTGCAAGATTGGCCGTTTCAGCTACTGCTCCAGGTGAAGTCATCAAAACTGCTCCCCCTGTGCGAAAGTCCGCCTTCGACAGGTTGGCCATCCCCTCTCAGCGGACGTCAGTCTTCATGAGGCTGACACCGGCGACAACTCTTCGCCAGAGCAGGGGGCATGATGAAACTACCCCCATAACTGAACCATTACCGTCTGCAAGGCATGCTCGACGTCGTCACTGGCGCCGGGTGAGGAAAGCTGGGGGCAGCTCTCCTTCTGGACTGACTCGGCCAGCTCCGATGGTGGAAATTGATGATGCTGTTCCAACTGGGAACAGCTTTGAACCATTCAGGAGGGTGCGCAAGAACTCTCCGACTGCTGTGCTGAAAAGATCTCCTCCACCTATGGAGAATACTACAAAGACAAAGCTGGAGCAGCCCCCTCAGCGGCTATCCTCTAAAATTCACAAGGTCTGGCAACAAGTCCAAAACTCGGTGATCAACCAAGACTACTCCCGCCGATCGAAGAAGATGAAAGTTTGGCAAGAGAGGGACCACCCTGTCATGCCACATGGGATTTCATCTATTTGGGTGCCCGCTGCAACGGCTCCCTCAACTTCGACCGCCCACAAAAGAAGGAGGCCAGAGAAAGTCCCCGTGTTCACGACGAATCTCAAGGGCACTGAATCTAAACACCCTAAGGCTGGGGGCATGGTGGTGCACACTGTTTATATGTCATCCGGGAATGAGAACAGCCGTATCTCTACGGGTCATCGACCACTCAAAAGATCCGTAACAAAGGCCCAGGAGCAACAACAGAAGCTTCAGGAAATGTTAACATAGATGGCCGCACTCACTGTGCCAAAAGAAAACCCGGAGACGTCGTCAGAGCAGCGTCATGAACAAGAAACCGATGCTGAGTTCCTCCGCAGAATTCTCGAGAAGAAGAACAAAAAGGCAGCGGAACAAGCTGCCAACATAAAACGAATGGCGCTTTTATTCCAAGACATGGTCGAGATGATGTTACAGCCGGATTCTCCAGCTGAAGACCCTCCAATTATCCTCGAAGATGACCGAGGGGAGACGTCAAACCTCCTTCCTGCTTGTTCAGCAGCTAAGGAGGAGACCATCTCCAAAGCCGCCTGTTCATATCAGAATTTTTCATTATTACATTCCCCATTCTTAATCATATTGCAAATAAATAGGTGCTTTTGATACATGTCTGTTAAATAGTTGCAGGTTACAGGTTCTCGGAACAATACAGTGAAAATGATGAAAAGACGCTACGAAAGTGAGACTACGACCAACAAATAGAAGAATTTTTATGATGCCGCCTACAGTTTAAGGAACAAATGAAGATAATGAACAGTTCAATTTCACAAAGCACGAAGGCAGCACAAGATTCAAGACTTCAATACGAAGCGAACGGTAAAAGTCCACAACATTCTGCACTGTGGAAATCTGAAAGAAACTAGAAGACATTCTGAAGAGCCAAGTGAAGAAAATGGAAGGAAAAAGCAACAAACCCTGGAAACTTGAGACAGAGAGCCCCCAAGATGGCCGCGGATCCGCGGCCAAACAAGGATTATGGCCGCGGATCCGCGGTCGTGCTGTACACGTGTCGGCGCGTGTCGGTACGTGTCGGTGGAGTCGGTGCATTGACCCGGTTTTCTTAGGATAGTTCTGTAATTCTAGATGTGGATCAGATGTAAACCCTAGGGTTTCTATTATCTATAAATAGGAAGCCTACAGCTCCTTTTGGAGTATGCCTCTTTTTATTTTCCTAGTTTAAAATTTCCATTCATTGTAATCATCAAAGAGTGCATCAATAAAAAGTAATTTTTTTTATCTTGAATCTCTTATCTGCAATTTTATTTCTCTGCAATTTTTATCTGCCGTAGTTATTTTCCGCACGTTAATTAGGTTATTAAAAGAAAAATAAAAAAATAAATTCCTTTCTTAATTCCCTAATTAGTGAGTAGTTCCTCACTTGTTAGGGTTAGGTTTGGGGAAGGTTTGAGAGATGAAAATCTCTCACCCCTTTCTTGCTCATTCAATATTTTAAAGTAGGACTCTATGCAAACCAAACACACGCCGCTCACTACGGCACCCTATCCCACTAGGTAACGGTGATTCCTTAGTTAAGACCAGTTGTGTTTGATTTCCATGGAGGTTAGGGCTAAGAGTTAAGAAAGGACGGACAAGGACCAAAGGGAAGAAACCTAGTTTCTTCCCAGTCGTGCTAATCCCCTTTGTTAACTATTACCTTAACACCTAAAGTTCTTAATTAGGGCAAAAAAAGCCAGTGAGAATAATTGACTTTCCAAACTGACCTAATCCTAACCCTAGCAAGGTTTTAATCCAAATCAATTTCAATCTCAGTTTTTATAGAAAATCAAAGCCTACCACAAATAGGAATTGACTCGTTAGAACAACTAGAAAATACACGTTTTCCCTGTGGACCGACCCGTACTCAACTGGCTAGCTACCAAGCGACACCGTTCTTGATTGCGGTTAATGCTTTGATTTCAAAACGTATACGCAAAACAACTCACCAATCAAATGGCGCCGTTGCCGGGAAGACAGTAGTCTCTTTCTTTGTGTAATTTCGGGTTAAAATAAAAAAAATAAAAAATTATAAAAATTGAAAAATTTTAAAACAAAAAATAATAATAAAATAAAAAAAATTCATCTTGTTCTTTTTGAAAGGTATTGTGTGAATTGCGCAGGAAAAAGAAGATGGACTGATTCAGATCTGGAAAAAGTCAGTGAACAAATCAACAAACAGAAAATCTGAACAGACAGAGGAGAATCACAACAGACAACAGAAAAATTTTGGAGATCCAAACCAACAGAACCACCGCGAAACCGCGGAGGATATATGCAGTTGACCGCGGAACCGCGGTCAACCAGTGACGTCAGCATCCCAAAATTCTCTGTAAGTATTTTTGTCCTCTCTTCTACCCTCTGAACTCCACCGAAAAATTTTCCTGCAGGGTTCTTTGCGCAAAATTTTTCTCCCTCTCCAATAAATTGTTTTTGTGCAGGATTCTTTGCGCTGCCAAATAAAAAAAAATTTGCAAGTGTTTTAGATTTTGGAGTGTTAACTGCTTTGCATTTTTTTAAAACGGACTTTTAAGGGGCTATAACACCAATCAAGATTGGGTGGGGATTTCATTACCCTTCCTAAGACCCCCAAAATCACAAAAAGCATATGCATCAACCCTCGAGTTAATTAAAAAAATATTTAGACTCAGCCAATAAGGACTGTCGCGCTCATTAGGACAAAGGAAGGTTGTCGGCAATCGGTCGTTTATCTAAACCTGACTTTTTGGTGCCTAGGCTAGACAAGTAGGAAAGGTAATTTTAAAAAGCCCGTCTCACGGTGATTCGTGAGCGGATCCCTCCTTTCATTACTTGTGCTTACCTGGCCACAATTGGCGGTGAAGAGACGATTTGAGGGATATCTCACAACTTGCCCTTTGGAACAGTTAGGAGCAGTCTAGTTGACTTAGGAGACCCAAACTCTAGGCTTGATTGCTCATGTATAAATTGTGATTGTTTGAAATTGTGCTGCAGTTCCGTATTTGCAAAACTCTTTCTTAAAAAAAACACTTTCAAAAATTTCAAAACTCCAAAAACAAACAAATTTTTTTTAAAAAAAAATAAAGAAAAAAAAATTAATAAAAAAAAATTCACATTCTTTTCCTTTCTTTCCTCACATCATGGGTACCCCACCTCGCAAAACTCTTGCCGAACTTGGTACCCTTAACCAGACATTACTTCCTACGCGCATTGTTTTGGTCGAATTTCGGACGATCCCTCCATACCCAAAATTTCTTTGAAAGATCAAATAGACGCATCTAGGAGAAACAGTTGGACTCCGCAATCCACTTTGTATCAACCATTTCAACCTTCACCACCTTCTTACGTTGATACCCCTTTTGAGAGTCCGGTGGTAACTCCGAACCCCATGTCTATTGCTGAACATATTGAATAATCTCGTAGCCGATCTTTCACTCCTTTCAACACTTCCAGTTCTTGGGATCAGCAATTCCATTCACCTTTTTATCCAAATGTTGATTCTAATACTGTCCAACCATTCAATTCCTATCCATCTTACCCAATTGTTGCACCTTCCCTAGACATTGCTTCTACACAGCCATTTGGGAGTTTCCAGAATCCAAACAACTTTGAATCTTTTACTGAAACCCCGTCACAACCCATGTCTAGTCTGGAACAGTCGTTGGAAGATTTTTTGGTAGCGTCAAGACAACAGATGAGGTATTTGAATGCGTCCATGGCCGCCCTTATACAACCTAGTGACCCGGTAGCTAGTTTCCAACTAGCTCCAAATTTTCCAATGTATAATGAGGCGGTTGGACAGATTGAGAATTTGAGTGGTGAGAGTGAGCTGTGCACTCTTCCAAATCAAACCTACTGATCCCCAATTGAATCCCACAACTCTGGTTTTGAATGTCTATCAAGTGTTCCAAATGATTCACCAGTTGAAAATAAAACGTCTAATGAGTTGTGCGACTTTGTAGTGTTTGATTTACCTGATTATGAAGGTTCCCTTTCGAGTGAAATCACCACAAATCCTTTTAACCTCTACACCTCTACTCTAGAACCTGAATTGATTAATATCCATGCTTTTGATGAGGTGTCTGAGAAATTTAATTTTCACTTGATCGAGAATATTTACGCTGGGAATATTTTGGATGATGAACCAACAAATTTGGATGAGTTTTTCTATCCAATTCATCATCCCGAGACATTAAATGTTTCTCCCGAATTTCATATGCGTCTTGAATTTGATGAGATTTGCATGGATAAGCTAAATTTTGAGGAGAGTATTAAGGATAGTATTGAGGATGAACCAGTTTTGTTTGATGAGTCAGATTTTCCAATTCATCCTCCTGAACCTTTAACTATTACACTTCCTAAATCAATCACCTTCATCCTTTCTGTCGTTCCGACCGTGCAAGAAACCGTATCCCTTTCATTTTCAATATCTGCTTTACCAAGTTCGACGTACCCATGTTTTCTCACGAATCTTAAGGGATTTGACCCCATTTCTCGACAAGTTGATAGATTAGCACAATAGCTTTTTACACATCGTTCATTACAAATTGTGCTAATTTATACACTCTATCTCCACTCTCAAGTTCGTTTTCAACTTCTTTCTCCCACTTTCTCAGGTTCTTCTATTCTTCCTATAATTTCAGTGAGTGTTGATGAATCACAATCCGATAATTCAAGTTTGATCATTCCAGAAAGCCAACTTGATTTGGATACTTTTGAAAATGAGGTAGATGAGTTTTTCGAGTCTCCTACCTCCATAATTTTTGACAAATCAAGTATGATAAATTCTGGCACAAAACTTACTGACAACAAAATATTCAATTACATCGATGAGAGTTTTGAAGAACTTTTTGCTAACGAACTTGCATTCCTAAACGACACGGATTTTGTGATTAATCAACCCCCACCTGAAGAAGTCGAACCACCACCATTTCTTTTTCCCGTCCGCCATTCTTCTCCTCCACTGAGACTGTATACTGCTTCTATCTCCACATGGTCTCGTGTGTTTCTCATTTCTTTTCTCTACACTCCATTCTTTCACCGACCACACCATTATAACGATAAAAATTTTGAATGGTTGGTGCTAACTTTTGGTGTAAGGCCTTGTATAGCTTGATATTGTGTTTTTTCTCCTCCCTAATTCTGAACTTTAATGCTTCAACAGTGGAAACACTGTTTGACTTAAGTTTGGGGGGGAATTTTTTGTATATATATTTTGTTTTCTTTTTCTGTTAATAATAATAAAAAACCCAAAAAACAGGGGAGTGCCGACAATTTTGACCCTCTTAATATAGCCTGACAGTGAGGACACTGTCAAGTTTAAATTTGGGGGTGTGCTCGGTAAGCTTTCTTCCTTCGCATTCATATGTATATTTTTGCATTTGCATACTTATTTTAAAACCCATAAAAATTTTAAAAAAATTTTAAAAAAAATTATAAAAATTGAAAAGTTCAATTTTGGCCATATTAGACTTAAATTCAACATGACTGTTGAATAGTAGGGTAAAACTAGATCCTAAACTTAGTAAATTAAAAACCCTAAAAATAACATTTTCTTAAAGTTTAACAGTAGAAAATATATGTCATTGTAGTTTATTTAGAAATAGGCAAATTTTGAGTTCAGTTCTTGGGCTAAGTCAAAATAAGGGAAGAGTATTGAATTTTTATTTGAAGTGTAAGTCTGAAAAATAATTCTGAACCTTTAGTCTAAATTCTGAAAATATATACTCTACAACTTACACAAACACGCACCTTGAAACTTGGAATAGTAGAGGATACTTTGAAATGCTCTTGTCTAAAATCCTTAGTATGAAGGAAAATAAAATAAAAGTACAAGTGTGAATAAAGAGATATAAAAAAATGAACACTGGTTTTGTAATTATTTAAGGCTGCATAAATAAAAAATTATATAGCGAGGATGCTTTATCACCTAGTGCCTTAGACCAACTGGTTTGGGAGTCACTGCTAAGCCTTAGGTATTACAAGACGAAAAATTACGCCTAAATGCGCAAACACATTTTGTAATCGGTCGTTAGTACCTTAAGAAGTATTAACGGTCGCATGAAGGATGTGTGAGCAATTTCATCTAAAATTCACCAACTAAAAGTACTTTGGACAATGGACAAGAGTATGATAGCTTGAATTGAATTTCCAAGCGTAGGGGTGATACATACACACATGTAGGGGTATATGATTGGGGTTTGGATGAGAGATAGGAATGAAAAATATGACTTATACCTTCAGTAGAAATGATAAAAATTCCTAAGTTGAGATGAAACCCTTGAAGGAAAATTCAAAAGATGCTGAAAGCTAAATAAATTTACAGAACATATACAATCTTAAGTTAAATGATAAGCGAGTATGAAAAATATGGGTTGATAATTTCTGAGTTGAAGATAATAGAATTTCTTGCTAGAACACCGAATTGAAGAATAAAAGTCAACAGGCCAAATTGATCGGATTTTGTGGGTAGTATCCGCTGAAAACCCTCAGGAGACAACACTCCTCCTACTAGGGACACCTAGAGATTTAACGGCTTGTTGCACGAACTCAGTGCAATCGCGTTTCCCTACGAAAGTGAGGTTAGGTTTTTTCGAGAATAAACTAGTTTTGCTCGGGACGAGCAAAAGATAAGTTTGGGGTATTTGTTCATATCAGAATTTTGCATTATTACATTCCCCATTCTTAATCATATTGCAAATAAATAGGTGCTTTTGATCCATATCTGTTAAATAGTTGCAGGTTACAGGTTCTCGGAACAATATAGTGAAAATGATGAAAAGACGCTACGAAAGTGAGACTACGATCAACAAATAGAAGAATCTTTATGATGCCGCCTACAGTTTAAGGAACAAATGAAGATCAATGAACAGTTCGATTTCACAAAGCACGAAGGCAGCACAAGATTCAAGACTTCAACACGAAGCGAACGGTAAAAATCCACAACATTCTGCACTGTGCAAATTTGAAAGAAACTAGAAGACATTCTGAAGAACCAACTGAAGAAAATGGAAGGAAAAAGCAACAAACCCTGGAAAATTGAGACAGAGAGCCCCCAAGATGGCCGCGGATCCACGGTCGTGCTGTACACGTGTCGGCGCGTGTCGCTGGAGTCGGTGCATTGACCCGGTTTTCTTAGGGTAGTTCTGTAATTCAAGATGTGGATCAGATGTAAACCCTAGAATTTCTATTATCTATAAATAGCAAGCCTACAGCTCTTTTTGGAGTATGCCTCTTTTTATTTTCCTAGTTTAAAATTTCCATTCATTGTAATCGTCAAAGAGTGCATCAATAAAAAGTAAGTTTTTTTTTATCTTGAATCTCTTATCTGCAATTTTATTTCTCTGCAATTTTTATCTGCCGTAGTTATTTTCCGCACGTTAATTAGGTTATTAAAATAAAAATAAAAAAATGAATTCCTTTGTTAATTCCCTAATAAGTGAGTAGTTCCTCACTTGTTAGGATTAGGTTTGGGGAAGGTTTGAGAGATGAAAATCTCTCACGCCTTTCTTGCCCGTTCAATATTTTAAAGTAGGACTCTATGCAAACCAAACACACACCGCTCACTACGGCACCCTATCCCACGAGGTAGCGGTGATTCCCTAGTTAAGACCGGTTGTGTTTGATTTCCATGGAGGTTAGGGCTAAGAGTTAAGAAAAGACGGATAAGGACCAAAGGGAAGAAACTTAGTTTCTTCCCAGTCGTGCTAATCCCCTTTGTTAACTATTACCTTAACACCTAAAGTTCTTAATTAGGGCAAAGAAAGCAGTGAGAATAATTGACTTTCCAAACTGACCTAATCCTAACCCTAGCAAGGTTTTAATCCAAATCAATTTCAACCTCAGTTTTTATAGAAAATCAAAGCCTACCACAAATAGGAATTGACTCGTTAGAACAACTAGAAAATACACGTTTTCCCTGTGGACCGACCCGTACTCAACTGGCTAGCTACCAAGCGACACCGTTCTTGATTGCGGTTAATTCTTTGATTTCAAAACGCATACGCAAAACAACTCACCAATCACCGCCCTGGATGACTATATCGCTCAACAGATACGAGCTCATCAGGCGAATGAAGCGGTCGGCCAAATTGTTAAAACTGGACGACCCTATCCAAGCTGGTATGATAAAATCAAATACCCGCCGGGATATACGATCCCTAAATTACGTGTATATAAGGGGACGGGGAATCCACACCAGCACGTTGCTCAATTCAGAGCCTTGTGCGGTAATACTGGGGGTGACGATAAACTACTGCTTCGCCAGTTTATTGGCAGCTTGTTGGAGACAGCGTTTGAATGGTACTCCGAGCTCCCGAATGACTCCGTTAAGACATTTGCAGAAATGGAGTTACTGTTCACACAAAGGTTCGCAAGCGCTAGCGAGCATACCCCGATCACCGCATTAATTAACGCTAGAGTGAAGCCAGGCGAAACATGGGTGCAGTACGCGATACGGTGGCGGAATCTATGGTCGAAGTGCGAGCAGTGCATCGAAGAAGCACCTACGGTGGGCATGTTCGTAGGTACTCTTGATCCGCAGGCGACCATATCCCAGTTCATGATGTTCTTCAAGCCAACTACTTTCCAGGACTTGATTGACAAGCTGGCCTAAATGGATCAGATGGGTCATAGACCATCTTCTTCGAAGTTGGAATCTCGAAACAAAAAAGGGAAAGGGAAAGCGACCTTCGTCGCCAATGCTCAGCAGCAGCCCAGTGGTCCAAAACCAACTGATCGCCAAGATGAAAGACGGCGATTCTTCAATGAGAAACTGAAGCGTCCTTATTCGTTTCCCCGGGATAAAACGAGTAGATTGTTCGAGCTGGCAGTGCGCAACAGGCTCATCACCTTGCCGGATCCAAAACGCCCATTGCAACCTGGTGAGGCCAATAATCCCAATTATTGCCCCTATCACCAAGTGGTAGGCCCTCCAATCGAAGATTGCTTCGTCTTCAAAGGCTGGATTGAGGACCAATACCAACAGGGCAAATTCGCACTGTCCGAAAATTAAAAAGTAAGCCCGTCTCAGCCGCACTCTTTTAAAAAGGGGGACACACCGGAGGCATCACGCTCTTTTATAGAAGAAGCTCTATGGGAGGTCGCTCTTTCAGCCAAGATGAAAAGAATGCTGAAGGATCTCCAAACATGCCCAGCGATCAGGTGGAAAAATCCGCTGGAACCCGAGGTCATTGAGGGAATGCTGAAGCCGTGCCTGACTCCAAGAATTGGTAGCGATAATCGAAATGCTCAGGCCCAGCCGTCAAAGTCTTCAAAGAAGAAGAAGAAGACCAAAAAGCCCGTGAAACCTGATGACAACCATACGGACCTGCAAAAACATATTGACGCGCTGGAGGAATATAACCAGAAGGCACGAACCCCGGTCACACTCTAAGAGTTTCTCAACCACATCCTTGAAGATAGAGATGGCGATGAAGATGAGGGAGAAGACTCGTTAGACAAACCTGAAGATTATGTGGCAAGCTGCCACGTGATCTCTCACTCGTCAGTAGATGGTGAAGAAGCTCCTGATACAGAGAAATTGGGGGCATATCCTGAACCGGAACTCCTAGGACCGTCAGACAAGATGATTGACGTATTCCTGAACGAAGCTTTTCTAAAAAGCAAAGCCGATCAAGAGCGTGAAATCGCCGTATACGAAAAAGCTAAACGTCGGCGACTGAACGAAAAGGTTAAGGCACTCCAACCAGATCGAAGCACGTCCGCCGCAGACAAAAGTAAGCTTAAAGCAAGGAAATGATTCGCTAGGTCCCTGTCAATGGGAATGAAGTTGCCTTCTTTCAGAGGAAATACTCCTGGCGGTATACATCTTGATGAAGCGGACGTATATCCTAACTTCTGTCTATACCATCGGAGGATTGCACACCCTACCGAAGAGTGCATGGCCTTTAAAAACCGGTGGCAGGGATATGTTGCTCACCGACAACACGTTCAGCGAATGAAGCGCAAGGCTCGTCGGGAACAGAGAAGTACGACAGATGAACGCAAAAGAACTGCCAGCAACTGTCACATGGTTGACACCAAGGGATCGCTAGTTCTCACCTTTGGAAGCGACTCTGATGAAGAAATAGCCCTCAGCCCTCTCTTCAAGGAATGCACCTCCGACACAAAAGATACGAAGACTTGCGAGAACATCTAGCTGCGTAATTGTACGTTGCCCAGAAAAATCCCGGACCTACGAACAACTGACCGAGACGTTTATAAACCACGACGGACCGCAGCATCCCAAGGCTGACGCAAAAAAAAAAACCGATACGTCCATAAGCGAGATGGGCATGGATGAAAACCCGAAAGGGCTCCGTGAGTAAAAATAGCAGGGCTACCGGCGAGTTTTGTGAAAACCCGAAAGGGCGCAATCTCGTTAAAAGACACTTGCAAGGTCCTCTCGACCTTGTAAGGAGAAAATACCTGCGTGAGATCCTTACGACTCACAAGGGAGCAACACACTTAGGAATCCCCATGATTCCTAAGGAGAAATTACACTTACGAGATCCTCACGACTCGTAAGGAGAACCCTCTTATGAGACCCTCACGGCCCATAAGATTTAAAAGCCTTAAGCTACAGGGATCTGAACCTGTTCTTAAGCCATCACAATCCCCAGATTGCCCTACAAGCGGTTCAATATTGACCCTTGTATACAATCCACGGGCACAAATAAACGTTTCCCCAACAGAGTCCCACCACTGACGAGGGATATCTTCATATGGCGAACGACACTTATAAATCCTCTCGACTTATAAAGAGAAAACACTCTTCTAAGATCCCTACGACTTATAAGAGAACACATACTTAAGAATCCTCACGATTCCTAAGGAGAAAATGCACCTGCGAGATCCTCACGACTCGTAGGGAGAAATACCTTTATGAGACCCTTACGGCTCGTAAAGTCAAAAAGCCTTAGTCAACAGGATCCTAACCCTGTTTGCTAAGCCGCCTTTGTTCGACATCGACTGAGGCAAATGATGATTCGCTCCTGGCAATGTCCCAATGATAGCGATGTTGATGCCTAAATTGGTATCAAATTCCAAGCCCTTTCACGGCAAATGATGATTCGCTCTTACCAATATTCCAGTCGTAGAGATGTTGATGCTGAGATTGGCAACAGATTCCAAGTTCTACACTCGCGATAAAAAAAATCAGCGAGCCAAAAATGCATATGAAATAGCCGAAATGATGAGGCAACTTGCAACAAAATCAGCAAGTAAAAATATATGCATACAAAATAGCCAAAATGGTTGGTTAAATCGCAATAAAAAGCAGCGAGTAAAAAAGAAAAATAGCCGAAATGATTGGGCACCGCGAAAAATAGCCGAAATGATTGGGTGGTCGCGAACTTCGCGATATAAAAGCTGAAGTGATAGAGCATCGTGGAAATAAAAAAAATGAAAGAATAAAACTTTTTCCCTACAGGTGAGTCCATACTAACCCCTGTATACAATTCATGGGCATAAACAAAAAGGGGACCACATTTTCCCACCAGACCTTATCAAAGGGAGAGTCAGATCTTGACGGCAATATCTACATCCCAGAAGAACGACGACGACGTTCTTCCTCATTCCAGCAGAATTCGGACGCGATGTCAACAAAGCGGAGCCACAGCAAAGTCCTAGTTCCAAGTCTTTACGGTCCACAGACAACCTAGAGTCAACCAATGACCTCCCCGCCGGATCAATGCTCCATCTCGGAAACAAGTTAACCAATGACCACCCCGCCGGATCAACGCTCCGTCTCGGAAACAAGTTAACCGACCTTAGGGAAATCAGTGTCCTTGGCCAAAACCTCGATTCAGGGAAATCAGCGTCCTTGACGAGAGCATCTCGATTCGCGTCAACCCGCAGAGAAATCAGTGTCTCTGCAGGAAGATATGTCGTCAACAAACGGAGCCATGGCAGAGTCCCTAGTTCTAAGTCTCGACGTCCACATCTACAGCCTGGAGACCCACAACGACATTCCTTCTCATTCCAACAAGAAGCAGATACGACGTCAAAAAACGGAGCCATGGCAGAGTCCCTAGTTCCAAGTCTCGACAGCCACATCTACAGCCCGGAGACCCACAACAACGTTCTTCCTCATTCCAGCAGGATTCAGACGTGACAATCAACCACGGAGCCACAGCAGAGTCCATAGTTCCAAGTCTCGACGGCCACATCTACAGCCTAGAGACCCACAACAGCGTTCCTCCTCATTCCAGCAGGATTCAGACGCGACAATCAACCTTGGAGCCATGGCAAAGTCCCTAGTTCCAAATCTCGACGGTTCACAGACAACCTAGAGACTAACTCGACATTTGTCTCATTACAGCAGACCCACCGTCAGCAAAGCGGAGCCGCGGCAAAGTTCCCAGTTCCAGGACTCGGCGGTGTACAGACAACCGAGAGTCAATCCTGACCCCGTATGGCTAAAGTCAATCCTGACCCTGTATGGCTAAAGTCAAGCTCAAGTCAATCCTGACCCCATATAGCTCAAGTCAATCCTGACCCCATATGGCTCAAGTCAATCCTGACCCGTATGGCTGAAGTCAATCTTGACCCCGTATGACTAAAGTCAATCTTGAACCCATATGGCCAAAGTCAACCCCTGACCCCGTGGAACACGGCTAAAGTCAATCCCGGCTCCGTGGAAAACGACCAAAGTCAACCCTCGACCTCCCCGTCAGAGCAATTCTTTGACTCGGGAGTAGCTCAACTCATCAACCACTTATGGGTCCTCTCGACTTGTAAGGAAGAAAATTCTCTTGTGAGGTCCTTACGACTCTTAAGAGAAAGTGCACTTAGGAGTCCTCACGATTCCTAAGGAGAAATACACCTACGAGATCCTCTCGACTCATAGGGAGAAAAATCTTTATGTGACCCTCACGGCTCATAAAGTTGGAAAGCCTTAGGAGGCAGATCTGAATCTGACTCCTAAGCCATCACTGTCCTACAAAGATATCAAAATAGATCATCCACAAAATGCATTTGCTAAAAGGGACACACCACCATGAAACAAAATATGTCTTTTATTCATGAATCAAAATGAATACAAAGTACAATCTATAAAAGAATTTAAAAAAAATACTCTCATTCGGGAGTAAGTACAAAAGGAGAGTAAACAGAAACATATACATTTGTTTAAGCCGGCGGACGGTTTAATAGGTTCGTCAGTTCATCCTTCTTCCGCTGGGTCTCGGCTTCATAATTTGTTATTGCTATGAGACGGGCCTCCACTTGAGACTGTTAGGCCTGGTACGAGACGAGCCGACTTTCAAGCTCCTTTTCGGTAACTTTGTGAGCTTCAACCATCTCGCGAGTAAAAATGACGGCTTTATCAATAGCTACCACCTCTCTGATAGCTTTTTAAAGCACCCGCCAAAGTTCATACGCATGAGTGGTCTTGGCCGTGAGTTCAGCTTGAAGTTCCCCCAGCGCATTGGAAGCCATCTCCCTCTTCGAAAACTTTCGGTTAAGCCTCTTCTCACATGACTGCAGATTTGCGACGCACCATTCAACCAGCCCCCGCAAGCTCGCCTTTGCAGCCACGACCTCTGAAGGAAGGCACGTGCACTCAAGACTATGTAAGCAAGCTTCCACCCGACGACAAAACTTGACCCAGACATGCACCAATGTCTCATCATGGTAAGCAGCAAGATAGGGAAGAGAAATGTTGGCTTCAGCAGCAAATTCTTCGGCCGTGATTGAGCTACCAGCACGAAAATCTTCGATGAGAGCTGACAAAGAGTGAAGGCTTTGCTTCGCCATCCATTCAGATGCACGTAGGGCATAAGGGCCAGGTAGCATAATGATGCGAGATTCCAGCGGGGTATGAACGGGCAAAGCTGTTAAGATTCATAAACAATCAGCGAGATTTGCAAACAAAGAGTAGATGGAACAACGTCGAAACTTTTCTTACCCACAGTCATGCAAGAAGGGTTTAAAAGATCCTTAGGCCCGTCAAGGATCTCAACTTAATCATCAGCTTCCAGAACTACAGAAGAAATTAGCATCGTTATACGAAATAATAGTAATGCCATGAGGAGGGGTAAATAACACTAACTTTGCCCAGAAGAGAGGACGATGCGTTGCGGGGATATTGTCTGCGGAGTGGCCTTCTCGAGCAAACGCTAGAAAGATTTTTTGGGGGATAGGTCCGCGATGGACGCCGCCAATCCTCGTAATTCTGAAAAGATGGAAGGATTCAGATAATGAAGAGATCATTAAAACGAAAGATAGAAGAATACCTTCAATACTCCTCCCACTTTGAACATGAGGGATAGCAGCTTTGGCAGCCTCCTCCATACCCTCAGGCACATCATCGGAGACATTTGCTGGTGTGATGGCTATCAGTTGAGGGGCAGCGACCACCACTTCAGGGACATCCATCTCAATTAACTGTTCCACCATCTCCAGGCCATCACCAGAAAGGTCCATTAAATCCATGGCCGGTAAGGACACCTCTTCAGGGTGAACGGGCACAAGGGGAACAGAAGCTGCGAAAGGAAGCTCTACAGCAGGAATGTCAACTGTAACGACCCCCTCCACATCTACTGGTGTCTCATCGGGGATATTTACAGAGTCCACGGTCAAGAAGCTACTCGAGCTCAGATTCTCTGTCATGGCCGAAGTCCCTGCAAAGTTTTATGAAGATAAGAAGACATAGAAAGCAAAACAAATTACTTGCCAAAGGAAAAATACAGAAAACGTGCATACCGATACGCCAAGATACCTTGAGTATAGCTTTTTCAAGCCAGCGTTCCTTCCTAAGAAGGTATGCTCGCCGGGGTTCTAGGGTAGATTCATGGCCACCGGTCCACAATGACAACTCATCTTCAGAAGCGACTGAGATAGGCTTTTTGAGGGCTATCTCGCCCCCCTGCTCCAGAGGACCTATAAATACTCACCGTATAGATGGAGGATCTTCGTAGAATATTATGGCAGGATAGGAACTCTTTGAGACACCTACGTTCTCGGTCTCATCCTGGGAACGCATTATAACCTCAGCCAATTGTGCGGCTTCCTCGGCAGATGAACCTGGAAAAAAAAGACCATCATCCGACTCTTGCATAGATATTGGTTCGTCTTGAACGATAGGTTCGGATTCCACTAAAAAGTCAAGCAGACCGGTGACTGTCTTCTTCCTCCGCTTCGACCCGGAACTAGCGCTGGAAGATGATCGCTTCCTTCCCTTTGGTGCTTTGGTCCGACGTTGCCCAACCTCGCCTCCAGTATCCTCTTTTGGCGGTGCTACCGATGATGACACTGTCATCGATGACACCGCAACTGATGGAACTGCTACCGATGCCTCATCAGAAGCCCTTGCCTGAGCTCTAGTGCGCATCGGCATTCCAACTGTGGGTGGAGTTAGGCCCGCATCCACCGCCTCAGGAATAAGTAAGGCACCAGTACCCCTCAAGGGAGGGCGAACCATTGTCCGCGGTCGCGACGGGACTCCCATAGCCTGGATCGGGGCGGGAGCTCTATATCCAAAAAGTATCCTCTTCTTCTCAGCAATGATGGGACCAACTCGGTGGCGATACCAACCCGTAAAAGCCCCCACACACCTGGGAATGTAGTCGGCCTCAAGAATCATGAAGCGAGAGCCGGTATTCAGCCGCATGAAGTGATGAGTGGCGTCACGAACAACTTCCAATGACGAGCTAGGCTCCATTATGAATGCCTTGAAGGGAACACCCTGGTTAAACCCAATTGCCGGGCAAAGCGGTGTGGATTATACCGCATAAAAAGAACCGCATCGTTTTGACGGAACACCAAATAACCCGGTCTGATCGAATACAAGTGCATGGCTTCCCTAGGCTTCAAGGATGGTGCTCCCTCTTTCGATAAATCAAACAGCTGCTGAATAGGTCCCGAAGGAGCAGAGAGGACTCGATCATTGAATACCATCCCGCCTTTGTGGGCATAAGGATTAAGCAGCACATGAAGAGCCCTTAACTGAGTCGGATCAGGAGCAGAAGCGTCCACCAACCTCATGAGCCGCGGGAGGGTATAATCATCATAAAAACCCGATCTCTGGTGCGCAGCGAATGCCCCTAACATGTGCATCTCAATCCACGACGTAAAATAATGAAGAGAGAAATTCACCACATCCACACCCGGGGTCGAGGTATTGGCCGCAGTACTCAGCCCATGGTACAAGTGCGATAACCCTGTAATGCCCATGGCTAGTCATGTCCCTTCGGCAATGCGATGAGCAGGATAAATGACCGAGGCTCTCATAAAGCGACGATGCGTTGGAACGATAAACCAACTGAGTCAAAGGCTGATAAAACCGACGAAGAAAGTTTCTTCATCCATACCGGGAGCCGCAATCGACTCAAAAGGTACGACCGACAAGATTGGGATGTAAAACTGTGGCAAATCTTCCTCTCTGGCCGGTAGCTTATTTAGCCCAAACCCGAAGGGGTCGTTAATATTCGCGAACTTCGGAGTCTCCTTTGATAGGACGTCTCCATGAAGGGCAGGCGATAAAACTCTTAAAAGTGACGCCATGTTCCTCTGACTCTGCGAACAGCTTCTCGAAAATACCCAGAGTCTTGATTAGACTTGGATACTTGTGACGGACGGCATTTTCGATCGACAAGCCGTTAAGCGTAGCAGGCACAGTTGCGAATGCATACTCGTTAAAAAGCAGCAATTCTTCATAAGGCTCTCCCCTGATCAGCAGACCGGAGATCTCGCGAAACTCTTCCAAAGAGATCGAAACTTCGCGATCCCCTAACAAGAAAGTGTTGGTGGGAAGATTCCACTGATTTAGGAAAGCTTTAACCCACCAAATATGGGAAGACTGATAATGAAAGAGAGACGCGTACACCGCCTGATAAAGCCCGACCTTCTGCAGTCGCGCATGATGAACGGACAAGATATAACGAGCCCAGAGAAGATAGCTAGTTGGATGGCGAGGGGTAAACCCTATCTTGTAGACATGTCCCCAGGGCTGGGCTTCACCTTGGTAAATACGACACCCCAAGATGTCTATGGCTGGCAAAGGGTGGTTTGGTATCCCAGTTGTCGACGGCTCAAGCCGGCCCGTAGGAGTCCAATCCAGCACCTCCACGGCAAAAGCAATCTGCGGACGCTCCATCGGCAAGAATGGGTGGAGAGGTTCTGTTGGCACCTCGTAAAGAAAGCTGCGGTAGCCCCGAATGATATGCCCTTACCAGGTTCCCCACAAAAGCAGGTTGGTGCAATTCGGGTCATGAGCCCTAATCATTGCCATCACTTCGTCGTCAGACGGTGATTGTGGAAAAGCAGCGTCTGAGCAAGTAAAAGGAAAGTATGGAAGAGAAGCCATTGTTCCTGAAATAAACGAAGGGAAAACCGTTAATGAAACCCACACGTGCGTGTGTATACACACACACACACACAACCTACACGTGCATATATATATATAGACAATGGAAGAAAACGACCATCAGCTTATTTAATGGGACCATTAACTGCAAAACACATGGGCCCCACAATCAATATGGCGGCTCACTAATGATGAGGCAGGGTAATCATTATGAGAACAAAAGGAAGATTCTCAATAAATGAATAGTGGAGTTCAAACATCTCTGCACATTCCCCCAAGGAAAAGCCCATCATGAACTCTGTGCAAATCAAACAGAATCTCTCCTAAAATTTTTTGTCAAGAACAATTGAGGATAAAAAATCCCAAGAGGTCTTTTTGTTAGCACGAAGTCCTCTGAGGGAATTAAATTCCTTTTGAATAGAGGAATTAAATTCCAAGAAAATTTTCAGAGCTGAGCTCTTTGGAATGGAATTAAATTCCAGAAGAAAACAAGTACCATCATCAATCCCCTAAGAGCAGAGAAACGCCTAATATTGGGGGCTTACTACCTAAAGATCGTGCATTCTTAGAACTTGGAAATATGAGTTTTTATTAAAGAGAAAAACCCTTGGTGTGGATTTAAAATCCAAAGAGAAATTTATAAAAAGTTCCTTGGCCGTTCAAGATCCTTACCTGAAAAAGGATTCTTCTTTTGTTGACAGAATTAAACTCTGGAATTTTTTGAACAGAGAACTAAGCTCTGAGGAAGAGAATTAAATTCTCAAAGAAAATAAAGAAGGAAGAAGATGAAGGAACGGAGGCGTTGCTGAAGAGACCCTTGCATTTATAAGACATGATAGGAAACGGTTCACCTTCCCTGTTCCCTAGGCAAATACAACGGCCACAAAGGTGACAGCGTTGCACTCACGTGCAATCACATGAAAACAACGCTGTGGGGGCATTTGTTCCCTCATGGGAACTGAATAAAATACAAATAAAGTAGCGAGGAAAACCCCCAAATAGGGCATCACGTGCTCACACGTAACCGGGCCTCACGTGCAAACGCGTGACCTTTTATGGGCAGATTCTATTTACGCCTGAATGCCTAATTGATAAAGTCACGTGACCACACGTGATGGGCTCTTGAACCCACTGAATTAATAGAATTAAATTCTAATTAAAAGAAATTAAAAGCATTTGTTCCCTCATGCAAACTGAATAAAATACAAATAAAACAGCAAGGAAAACCCCCAAAGGGGGGCATCACATGCCCACACGTTACCGGGCATCACGTGACCGGGTTTCACATGCACACGTGACCGGGCATCACGTGACCGGGTTTCACGTGCAGGCACGTGACCTTTTACAGGCAAAGCCTATGGGCGCTGAATGAAATAAACAATTGGAAATGCTTAATCAGTGGGGTCACGTGCCAACACGTGATGGGTTCCTAAGCCCTCTGAACTAATAGAATTAAATTCTAATTAAAAGGAATCGAAAACCCTAATTGGAAAAATATTTCCCTAGATCTTTCCAAACAAAAACGATTGCCCTCTGTAAAAGGGAGCACCGTTGGATTAAAAATCCAATGGTGATTAAAAATCACCAATTTATAAAAATATTCTATACAAGAAAATATTTTCCTAAAATTTTCCAGGAACAACAAATAAAATATCTTTTGGATTAAAAATCCAATGGTAAATAAAATTCATCGAGTGATCTAAAAGATCATGTTGATTATAAAATCAATCAAAATCTCTCAATGAGAGATTGGCTGAACAAACTGATTCTTTTCTTTCTCCTATAAGTAGGAGCCAAGAGGAAAAGAGAAAAAGGGATACAAAAAAAGAGAAGAGAGAATACAACAACAGAGAGAAATAGAGAAGAAGATCTCTTCAGAGAAAAAAAACTCTAGGTAAGAGAAGGAAAGAGATCATTCTATAAGCTCCCACAAAATAAAAGTGAATTTAATTCTCAAACCAAGAGTTTAACTCTTCTAAATAAGAACTCAGTTCTTCCTCTGGTTGAAGATCTGCAGAAGCAGATCTCCCCATAAGTTGAGAACTTAATTCTCATCGGGGAGATTCTGCCATGCAGATCCAAAACTTAGAGGGAGAATTGGGTTTAAAGAATTTAATTCTTTCAAACACAGAGGAATTTAATTTCTCTAAATAAAACTGGGGTTTAACCCTATAAAAGAATTTAATTTTTAAACAAGGGATTTAACTCTCCATGCACGTAAAAGAGATCAGTACCCAAACATGATCACGTGTACCCACATGAGCTTCCGTGTTGAACGAGAGAAAACAACTGAGATCAGGTCACGTGCTCCCACGTGACCCCTGAACAAAGCCCTTCAGAAGAAAAAGGGAGAATAAATCCAAGGCAGTTTATATTTTAAGGGCGTTTCACGTGACGTCACGTGACCCCTTAATAGTGCTTAGCACTTTTCAAAAGAGAATAAAACAGAGGCAGCTTTCAGTCTTTGGGAACGCCTGTTTAACACTATTTCAAACGTTTCACATGAACCCACGTGAGCGCTTCATATCTTCAGTGTTTAATACTACTTCAAACACCTCACGTGACCCCACGTAAGCGCTTCAAATCTTCAGTGTTTAACATTACTTCAAACGCCTCACGTGACCTCACGAGAGCGCTTTATATCTTCAGTGTTTAACACTATTTCAAACGTCTCACATGAACCCACGTGAGCGCTTCATATCTTCAGTGTTTAACACTACTTCAAACACCTCACGTGACTCCACGTGAGCGCTTCAAATCTTCAGTGTTTAACACTACTTCAAACGCCTCACGTGACCTCACGTGAGCGCTTCATATCTTCAGTGTTTAACACTATTTCAAACACCTCACGTGACCCCACGTGAGCTCTTCATATTGTCAGTGTTTAACACTACTTCAAAATGCCTCACGTGACCTCACGTGAGCGCTTCAAATATTCAGTGCTTAAACAACACTTTAAGACCTCATGTGGGAGCATGTGAGCGCCGAACATAGGCTAGTGTTTAACACTATGATAGGCCGATCTTAGCCTAAGTTAGCTAAGTCTCCCAAAGCCAAAACCTTGTTTTTAACCGAGCCCTGATTATGCTCAGGTCTTTCAAAATTGATCTCAGATGGCATTCAAAATAATGTTCATCCCACTGCTTCTCAATCTGGCATTTGGTTCAAGGGTACATCTCTTCACACCTCTGATACATGTCGTTGTAATTCTTCAAAGTCTTCAGAAAGTTGGTTGGTCCTGAGGACCAATAACTATCTGGTGCATTTCTAAATCTATGTTTGCATCTAAACTTTGGACCGCAATGTTCTTAAACTAAACAATAGAGCCCAAATGCTCTTTTGTTGGATCTAAATGATCCTGTTAAGTAGATCTTAGTCTAAAAATTAGACTAACGTATTTTTAACAAACATTTAAGTTGATCTTAATCTCAAACGAGACTAACGATCTTTAAATCAATCCAACTACAGATCCCCCAACCAATATTGGTTCAAGGGTACATCTCTTCACTCCTCTGATATTTGTCGTTGTAATCCTTCAACGTCTTCAGAGAGGTGACGGGTCCTGACAACCAGATATTTTACGGACTGTGGAGTCTTTAAACTCATGGACTATGGCGTCCTCAAACTTTACGGACTGTGGGGTCCTTAAACTCATGGACTATGATGTCCTTAAACTTTACAGACTATGATGTCTCTAAACTACCACGGACTGTGAGGTCCTTAAACTCATAGACTATGATGTCTTTAAACTTTACAGACTATGACGTCTTTAAACTATAGACTATGATGTCCTTAAACTCCATGGACTATGATGTCCTTAAACTTCTGGACCGCAAAGTCCCTAAACTAAAACAATAGAGCCCAAATGCTCTTTTGTTGGATCTAAAGGATCTTGTTAAGTAGATCTTAGTCTAAAATTAGACTAACGTATCCTTAACAAACGTTTAAGTTGATCTTAGTCTCAAATGAGATTAACAATCCTTAAACCCAACCCAAACCCAAATCTAAGAAAATACGGATTTGGACTAATCCCCGCCCCGGGCGACGGCATAAATTTGTCTCCGTATACAATCCACGGGCAACCAAAAACAAAACAAACACACACGACATGAAGTGACCATCTGGAGAAGGAGAAAGTGGTTACCACGATGCGGTAGCATAATTAACTGCAGGGAAGAGCGTCCACATAATCAAAAACCCCTCAACGAGGGGGAATCTGACGAAGTCTGCTACATCGGCTGCATCCGTCTAAACCTCCGATACATGGTGCCATAAATCAACTTGGCATCTTCGGAGAGTTGGACGGATAAAACCAAATAGCATCTGCCCCTAAAATTCAGGCCGGACGTCCCAACGTCCCGGTCGCGTCTTTCGGCGGAGAACAAATCCTAATCTACATTCATCACTATCAATCTAGTTTTAAACTATTACAAGATAAAAGGAGTCATTTTTAATTATTCATCCATTACTACTAAGTCCTATGAACCTTATAAGCCTTTTTATTATAAATTTTATATCCGTATTAAAATAGATCTACAACCAATCACCCATCCTTTTATCAACTCTTCTAAAACAAGAAAAGGGTTCACGTTTCCCCGCGGACGACCCATACTCATCGCGGCTAGCTACTAGCGACACCGTCTTGATTGCGGTTATTTACAAAAACACTTCTTCGAACGATCAATCAAGCATGAATCTAAAGTAAGATTTAACTCTTCAAAATGTACTATATTGATACCCATGAATTTATGCAGAAGATTGTGAGATTACATGGAGTACCAGTTTGCGTCGTCTCCGATCGTGATACACGATTCCGATCACAATTTTGGCAGAGTCTGCAAGCTAGCTTGGGAACGAGTATGAACTTCAGCACGTCTTACCATCCACAAACGGATGGACAATCCGAGCGAACAATTCAGATTCTAGAGGACATGTTAAGATCTTGTATGTTAGACTTCGGAGGTTCGTGGGAAGATCACCTACACCTTGTGGAGTTTTTATACAACAACGGCTATCAGGCGAGCATTGTAATGGTACCATTTGCAACACTCTACGGAAGGAAGTGTCGTTCACCACTAAGTTGAGACGACGTTGGAGATCGTAAACTCCTTGGACCAGAAATGATCATGGCAACTGTGGACGTAGTTCGCACGATCAGGGAATGAATGCGCATAGCTCAAGATCGATAAAAGTATTGGGCTGATGCAAAGCGCCGACACCTGGAGTTCCAACCTGGAGACCGTGTTTTTCTGAAAATATCTCCAAACAGAGGAGTGATTGGCTTTGGTAAGAGGGGTAAGCTCAGTTCGAGATACATATGACCATACGACATTCTCGAACGAGTTGGAGAAGTGGCATACCATTTGGCACTACCATCCTCATTGGAAGGAGTGCACAACGTGTTCCACATATCCCAGCTATGAAGATATGTGAGCGACCCCAGCCACATACTTGATCACTCAGAACTCACAGTCCAGACTGACCTGACTTGCGAGCAACAACCTGTTAAGATCTTGGACCGAAAGGTGAAGACACTGCGGAACAAGGAAGTAAACTTGGTCCGAGTGATGTGGAGAAAAGATTCGCCAGGAGAATCAACTTGGGAATGAGAAGAAGACATGCGTGCAAGATACCCTCACTTGTTTGTAAATTAATCCCTATGTAAATGTAAATTTCGAGGACGAAATTTTTATAAGGATGATAGAATGTAACGACTCTGAATTTACTGTACGGAATTTTCCAGTTTAATGTACAAAAAATGAATTATACAGTCTGAGTTTGAGTTATAAGTTAATTTTGTTAAATAATAGCAAGAAACCACTTGTAGCTCACTGGTAAAGCCTTTGCACTGCTGTGACGTAGCACCTGAGTTCGATTCCAATCAGACACATTATTTTTTCTGATTTTTCTTTTTAATATTTTGGAAGCCTAAAAGTTTACACGTGCAATACACAGAAAAATGAAAAGTCGGAAAAATCAAATATGTGGAAAATGGAGTAAACACTGAGATGTACACGTAGCAAAAATCCAGAGCCCCTATGCCCTAGATCGACCGGCGGAAACTCCATTTAGACCGGCACCGACGGTTCAACCGAGCCCAATGAGGACCGGGCTTTGCACACTTGACTCTTTCCCTACCCTTAACTTCTCTGTACTGTTTAATTTCCCTGCAATCAAATAGAGAGCCTTCATTTCATTATTAAACCAAATTTTAATGCTTTTTAATCCAAATTTTTAATTCCAAAACCCTAATGCTCCACTATAAATACCACCCCATACTTTGGCTCAGTATCATTCTGAAATTTCTAGCCAAAACTCTCAAAAATTTCCCAAGTGCAAGTGAAGTACAAGTGGAGTTAGCAAGCGGTCGACTTCCGGCGAAGAATCGAAGCTATTCCGGAGCTCCTGCGACGCCACGAAGATCAACTCTCCTTCTTCAAGCTCTTCTTAACTTAACCAAGTAGTAAGTCCTTCTCAATCTCTCTTCCTCTTCTTTGAAATTCCATTTCAAAACATATATCGGTAAGTGGAGTTAACACCGATATCTTTTTCTAAAACCTAGAAAACTCCTTCTCTTTAATACTTTGTTCAATCTAATTTGTAAACATCACTTGTAACCTTAAACCATAATTATTTAGAATCAAATTCCATCAAAAATTCTCATGTAAAATAACTTTAATTTAAGTTTGTCATTTAAATACCATGAACTTTAAATATCATCTCTTTTAGTTTGTTAAAACAATACATTTAGGAAAACTTCACAGGGTAATGACCTACCCCTCACATACACACATGGTTCCATACCACGATATCTCTTTTATGTGAATTTTTGTTATGAATACATTATTACAAGAAAATACCATTTACTATTAAAACCGGATTTCTTTTAAACGGTGTTTTATATTCCTTTGCGATTATGTCTCTATAACCCTTTTTAGGAGACCCGCTATTGGATGGTGCGGATTATCGTATATCCTTGGGCTAGTAGAGTGAGATGCAGACATTCTCACGGAGCATTCGGTCTCGAAAGGTTTTAAATACGGTTTTTAAGAAAAACGCATTTTTCTAATTAAATAAAATTTAATTTTTAATAATTATATAAAAATTACAAATCTATATATTTTCGAAATATAATAAACTTACATTTTTTTAAATGAAAGTTTTACAAGTTTCACTAAAATACCATCAAGATACCAACAAAAGACAAGTTTTACAATAAAATACCATGAACTTTCCAAGCTAAGCAATTATCACTAAAATACCTCAAATCCTTAAAATTCACATCCAAGAAAACCCTAAATAATATAAATAAATTTTTGAGGTTTATTTTGAAATTTTATTAAAAATATTTTTCATAAAACCCCATCGACTTATATAAAACAATATTTAAGGATTTTGGTAAATATAGGTTTAAGTGGGATCAATTCTCTTGAGCCCCAGGGAGCTGGAAAAAGTGAGTGCTTGCCTATTTAAGGTAGACAATATAACGGAGTTATCAATGGTAATTTTTTTTAGAAAAAGACATAAATCCTGCCGTCTATGTGCGGCAGTTACCGATGACTCCCGAACCTAATTCAGGATCTAAATCAGTTACAAGTGTCTGACTCGATCTGAGTCTAACTCAAACCTGAATCAAAACTTAAATCAGAGTCTAATTCAAACATGAATCCAAAGTCTAACATGAATACTTGAACATGAACCTGAATACCTGAATTCAAACATCAGTATCAAACATGAATACTTGACTTGACTTGATCGAACTATGGTTATAACTTGATATGACTTCTTGAATACATGATTACATCCTGAACCTGACTACTTGAATAATTTGTATCCATGGTTTCGGCAAGACTTTTAAATATTCCATATACAATACATTACACGGGGATAACGGGGTAGATTGGTACGGAACGTATAGTGTGGCACGAGATGATCACTTAAAAGACACCTACATGAACTCTCGTGCCGTTGTCCCATGGGTTACGGGGCCTTGTACTACATATTACCATAGTCCACGGGGTAAGATGGACTCCTCTCGTATACACAAATACCTTCTGTACCAAGCTACAAACAACCACATTAGAATAACAATCATATACCTATACAGCTTAACAGTTTCATTTAACATTACTTGTTCTATTCCATTCCTTCTTTTAGGACTTACCGAGCATTAGTTTATTGACAACATTCCTTCCATTTCTTTCTTTGGAATGTTCGTCAGGAGGACCGGACCCTCAGAAGATCGAGCCTAAAAAAAGAAGGGTCTTCCGATAGACGAGAAGACTCGGTTACAACATCCGACTAACCAAAGCCAGGAGGATTTGGACCAGCTCACCGCCCAGCCGGACTACTAGCTCTCCTTGTACTTATTTTTCAGTTTGTATGCCACTGTTTATGCACTGTTTAAATCATTGTATCTTTTCATTTTCAAACAGTTATATGTAAAGTGAATGTAAACGATCAACGATGACCGGCGACCTACCGGCAGCATGGCTGGCCTATGGATGATCGGCGACGAACGTTTGATCAGCGGTGGGCCGACCGGTGAATAATTGGCGATGACCGGCCAACAGCCGGCCGGCGAACGGTCTACCGGTGGATGATTGACGATGGGTAGCGAGGCCAGCCGACCGGCGGGTGGCGAGGGAGGCTACTAGCGGATGGTCATGGCTCATTTCATATTAGGCGGGAATATTTCATGGTAATCTATGATAGACACATGTTTTTTGGGGAATAGAATTACCATAAAATAGGGTCATTTAATTACTATGGTAATCGTATATTTCTGGGAATATCTTTTGCACCTAAACAAGCATGGTAATATTCTATGGTAACCTAAGATTACCACCTAGATTACCTTCTACTAAGCGCACCCTTAGGGGTGTGAAAGTTCGTGTCTTGACTAATTCTCTACATGAATAATTAGGATCTTCTCTTTTTTGTGAACAAAAACACATTCTTCTCGGGACTAGTGCATGTCCTTGTAAGAGCATGATTCTACATCACGCTTAGTCAAGGTCGTGAGTGTTTCGACCGACTCTTCTGAATCACCTTCTTCCGAATCCCTTGATTCCTCCATTCCTACTTCTCCTTCGCTTTCTTCTTCTTCTTCACCATAGATGGATCTCAAACAGATGATGGAAAACCAGACAGAAACCGCATTACAAGACCGTTGTTACCCTCGTTGTTCATCATTACACTCATGCATAGTGTTTCCGTCCGTTGCGGCGAACAACTATGAAATCAAACCATAGTTATTTCCCCTACTTCCGAAATTCTATGGTCTGGAATCGGAAGATGCGTATTTACCCATCAGCGAGTTTAGGGGAGTCTGTGCAATGATGAAAATTCATCAAGTGAGTGAGGATGCCATTAAGCTAAGGTTCAACATGAAGAACTAGTTGAACAGTTTATCCGCTAATTCTATATCCACTTGGGACGGGTTTGTCAAAGTATTTCTGAAAAAATTCTATGCTATTCACAAAACCGCTAAAGTCCGTAGCGTTATTCATAATTTTAAACAAAAAGAGGGTGAAGTTTTCTGGAAATGTTTTGAGAGACTAAAAGATCTTCTTATCATATGTCCCTACCATGGATTAGAACAATAGCGGTTTTGTTAGATAATCTATGAAGGATTAGACACCAGTTCCTGAAAGATATTAGAATCTATATGTCAATGCAAATTCTTGAGCTATGATGCAAATGACGCATGGAATTTCTTGGAGGAACTTTCTGACAAAACAATTTAGTGGGAGAGCGTCAGTGATAAACCAAGCACGTCCATAAAGAGTAGAGTCCACAATGTTGAGAACTCAATAGCTGCTGAAGCTAAAATCGCTGCCATGATGTGACAATTAGAAGCTTTAGAGGTTAAGAATTCACCTACTCCAGAGAAGAAGATCTCTCATCTTACGTGTGCTAGTTGTCAGGATCCTAACCATGTTTCTGATGAATGTCCATTTTCATTCGGGTGTCTGGGGAAAGAAAACGATAATGCAATGTATCAAAATCAGCTCCCCAAAAATGACCCGTATTCGGAAATATATAATCCTGGTTGGAAGAATCATCCTAATTTTGCTTGGAATCAAGCTTCTTTACAAAATGCGAATTCAAATCCGCTTTTCCAACAATTTCAAAATTCCAATTTTCAAAATCAGAAAGTGAAATTTCAGAACAACCAGAGTCATGTTATGCCAAATCAGCCAAACCATAACTTCCCACCCTCAGGTTTTGCCCAGGATGACAGAAGGTTGTCCATTATCGAGAAGGGATTAGAGGCTATGATGAAAACATCCCAACAGACTTCCTCTAATCCAACTACATTTATGCAGACCTCTGGTCAGATGCATAATGCAAACACATAGGCAATAGCTAGATTAGAAGTTCAGATAAGTCAACTGTTGGGGTCAAAATTTACACCCTGGTTGACCAAGTCAAAATCAAAGTCAACCCCAAGCCAAGTGGGCCCAAGCCCAGATCAAGTGGGCCAATGCCCGGGTAGAGCCCGAACATGAAGCGGCCGGCCTCCTCCATGCCAAAACAAAAATTTTGTAATAAATAATTTTGGTGTATTTCTTTTCTTTTCTTTTATGAATAAATTTAAGAAAAATGGGCATAAAGCCAAATTTTGTAAAACCCATGGCTCATGTGCAAAAGAAATGAGCACATGAGGCATGGGATAGCAAAATGCTATTTTGTAAAGCCCAAGGGGCTATATGTAAAGTGTATAGCCTATAAAGGCAAAAATGATGAAATTATCTCAACAACTTTTTTTCTCTCTCTCAAAAATTAGGGTTTGTGCCTCCTTCTCCTTGCTCAAGGTTCTAAAACCTTCTTCCCCATTTGAATTAAATTAAGAGTTTTACTCTTTTTCTTCCAAAAATAAATAGTTTTTCACCACAAAATCCACAAAGAGCAGCTCAGATCTTCCATTAGATCTCAAAAGAGGGAGATTTTTAAATCTCACCCCCTCTTGTTCTCCAAGATCCGTCCGACAGAAGGGGAGGAAGGAGACCCATCTCTAGAGATCCCATTTTGGGAAAGAACTAAGGCTCAGGGGAGAAGAAAGGGGTCCCCTTGAGCATTTACAAAGATTTCTTGGAGTTTAACTCCACAAATCAAAGTTTCTGGGAGTTTAACTCCATAAGAATAAATTGAAAATAATAATGCATCTTTTTTTAATGAGTTTAACTCTCAGAAGTCAATTGGAGTACAACTCCCAGTACGGGGGCTGAGGCCCCCTTTTTACTTTCCGCTGGCGCCTTGTGCCCAGCGCCCGCGTGCCGCGCACGAGAGGTGCTGGCGCCTTCTCCCACGCATCCTTTGGATGCCTTTCCATTTTTTATATATATGTATACACACACACACATACTCCACAACACTGTCTCCATTTTGGGACCCCCGTAAACTCTGCGAAACTCCCGATATATCCAAGCCTCCTCCAAAACACAACACACGCATATTGCATATTGAGTTTGTATGACCAGTTTGACCCGTCAATCGGAGGTTCTCTTGCTCTAAAGGCGATGGGTAATTAACGGCAGCTTAGTCCGCGGCTGCCGGATATTCAGCTCCCCACAATCAATAAACCCCAGCCTACCCTAGGCAGGAGGAATCTGTAATGCGCCTGACAAGCGACGCGTATTCCCATCTCAATAGTGTGATGAAAAACACTCTACAGATTTTGGCACTCCCGGTGGGACCGTCTCTCCTCCCATATCTCGGGTCAAGTGTTCATGCGAACTCATTTAACATATATACCGATATTTGTACTGAAATAATGTTTTTTCCGTGCAGCAATCAACTTTCAACGACGATATCTTCTAAGATGAATTCAGCTTCCGACGCGACCCCGATCTCGTATGTGGTCAAGATCAATGCCCGCGTGGTTCTCCCTGCCAGTCTCAGCCGGCAATGGGAGGAGCCACCCCGTCAATTTGGTTATGTCATCATCTATCCTGCTGGAAGCGCTCATCTGGCGGAGATCCCGACAAACCAAGCGGCCAAACCAACCTCAAGGGGCAGGAGGCCGAAAATTATGGTCGCTAAGGCATCCCACCCCAAATGCAAATCTGTGTTCGAACGGCTCTCCACTATCCCGACTGGGGGCAAGGCCGTCAACACCAATGGGGCCACAAAGCAGCTCCAGCAAGCTCAGATGGTGCCCTTGACAATCACGCAAACGGGCATCTTCTCTGGCCTCTCTGTCAATCGGTCTACGGCGTCTTCCCGAAGAGCCGAAGTTTGCCAGGTGCTTAAAATAGAAAAGTTAAGGCAGAAGCGGCTCAGGCATCGAGCCAACAAGAGGGCCAGGACTTCGGCCAAGTGGAATCTTGTGAAGTTCCAAGAGCAAGGTTACTCTGTGACGACGGCTGAGTCGGCCATAAAAGTCAGCAATTCTTTCGAACCTCTGAAGTGGGTTCAGAAAAATTCCATGACCGCCAGAATCAAGAAGACAGCGGTCCGAACAATGCTACAAAGAGACGTATCCCGGCCCCAACAGAAAAAGTATGACACTGTCTCTTCAAGAGTCTATCAGGCGCTCTATGCTGCGCGAAAACAGCGGGGCAAAACCAAAAAGGAAGCGTCAGCACCATTCAAGAATCCGGCGAGGCCAGCCGCCTTCAGTCGACTGCCCGTTACTGAAACAGGAGGATCGAGACAGCGATCCGTGAAATCAGCCGCCGATAATAAAAAGACAGCTGGATATGTTATCCATACGGTCTATATGGCGGGCGGGCGCCCCAGCGACAACCTTCGCAGCAAAAGCAAAGATGGGGCCACCACATCCCAAGCCCAATCTGGCTTGAATGTGGTTGCCGCTTCCCAAGAACATCCGCCTCCACTGGATGATGAAAACCCTCTCGATGAGGATGATAGGCAGAAAGACCCCTCAGTCCATATAGAGTCAAGCTCGGACAGCGAGGAAGAGCCGACTTTCCTCCCTAGGACCGCGGAGCAAGAGCTGCTTCAAGAGCTTCGAAAACAGCTCAGGAGCTAAGATAAAGAGATGGCCAATCTATTCGAAAATTGACGACCTAACGAACGTTATGATGCAGCTTACGGTTTAAATTGCTCGAGCGCCTCCCAATCAAGCACAAATCTCTACTCATGAGCCGGGTGATGACAATTCGAAGCAGCCGATGCCTGTCCTTTTGGGTCTAAGATTGGTCGAGCCGCACAAAAGCCGGCCACATTCCACTTCCGGGGATGACTAGGCCCCAGATAGCACTATCCCGCTAACACAAGATCGGATAATGGATTTGGTCACCAGCAAGGTTAAAACATTGGTGGCCGAAGCCGAAGCTCAAAAAGAAATTGGCAGTAGCAGGCGGCCATATCCCATACAGTACGATCTGATTGAGTTCCCCAGCGGCTACGCCATTCTTAAGTTTGGAAGATTTGACGGGATGGGAAATGCAAATCAGTATGTTGCCCACTTTAAAGTATCATGCGAAAATACACGGGGCAATGATGCGCTCCGTCTTCGTCAGTTTGTCAACAGCCTGAATGGTGTCGCTTTCGACTGGTACGTGAGTATACCAGACGGGTCCGTCATTACCTTTGCCCAAATGGAGTCTCTGTTTCGTCAAAGGTTCATGAGTGTCAGTGATAAAATCTCCATTGCTGACCTTATGAGGACCAAACCGGGGAAGAATGAAAGCAACACCGAATTTATCGCCCGACGGCGTAATCTCATGGTCAAGTGCGAACCGCCGCTGGAGCAGAACCAGTCTGTCAGCCTTCTCATTGGGAACCTCAGCAATTAGATGGTTCCATTCTTGTGTACAGCAAGCATCAAGACGTTTCAGGAGCTAAACAAGAAAGTCCAAATGCTGGAAGGCTCGAAACAAGAGTCTACCCCGGACTCCCAGAGAGACAAGACTTGGAAAAGCAAGCGGGACGATAACCGTAGAAGCGGGAATTCCAGCAGTACCAATGTCTTCAATGCGTCCAACAATGAAGACAAGCGAAAGGCAGGCGATTCCAAAACCAACCGGTCTCGAAAGCCATTGTTGGGAGGAGAAGGGCCTTCCCTAGAGGAGAAAAGGAACAAGGTTTACTCTTTCAGAAGGGACAAGGTCTGCAAGATATTTAAAGATGTCTTGAACAACGGTCTACAATTGCCAGAGTCGAAAAGACCTCAAGAAGCAAAAATGACCGACAATCTCCTGTATTGCCCGTACTACCGAGTAGTAGCCATGCGATCGAGGATTGCTATATCTTCAAAGACTGGGTCGAGAAGCAGTACAAGGCTGGAGAGATCGAGCTGTCCAAGAGTGTGTTGGTGAACAATCAAGTTGCAACCACCAACTTTATACAGACAGAAGCAGAAGCCTTCTGGGAGCAGACAGCTGAACCCGCTACCCTGAGAAATGAAACTGACTCACAACAGCCTCCGTGGAGTACGCACATATCTAATAAGACGAAGAAGATGCTAAAGTTACTTCGGAAAGAGCCCAGAACAGAATGGGAAGGACAGAAGAAGCCAACCATTCCAGCTGCCAATTCGGCCCAATTAGACTCAAAATCCAAAAAGCTCAAGAAGAAGAAAAGTGCAGCTTGACGCGAAAAGGAGTCTGTAAGGAGATCGACCATTCAGAAATATATCGATTCCCTCGAAGACTATGAACAGAAGGAAAGAACTCTGATTCAATTAAAGGAGTTCCTCCCTGTAGAAGCGGCTGAAATTCTGGAGGAGTTACAAGAAGACTCCGATGAAGAGATCCCTATAGTGACCTGCTACACCATCCATCTTGGCAGCGAATCTGAGGAGGAGCTCTATTTTCCCGAAGAGGACGAGGAGCTCGCCATAAAGGCCAACCAAATCCAGCTTAGAAGCGGCATGGCTCTACCGCCAAATCAAGGAAACGCCCTAAAAGGAAAGGAAAAATAGGTGGCTAATGAGGAAGATGGCAGAGAACCGGCTAATGAAAACTCAAGTCCTTCCTCAGTGGACTACAATGTCTTGGCTCATCTCCGAAAGCTCCCGCCTCTCCTGAGCATTTACGATGCCTTGGTCCTATTTAAGAGCTTAAAGATGTTCCCATTCACGCTCTACAAAACCCCGAGCGGTATCGGGGTCGCTTTGCGGAAATCAATATGAAAGAAGCCCAGTACGCTCTGCATGCCGCCACAGTCACGTTTAAGGACGAAGACTTGCTACTGGGAACAACTGAACATAATCGGCTGCTTTACGTGACAGGGTACAACGATGGAGACCGGATTAATCGCATATTGATTGATCCAGGGTCCTCGGTGAACATCATGAACTTGCGAACTCTGAAGAGTTTGTCAATGGACGTCCAACACCTGTCAAGGGAAAGAATTGTCATTCAAGCCTTCAATCAAAATTGTCAGCAAGTTCTGGGATCCCTAGCTCTGCCAATCAAATTTGGAGATCTGCAGACCGAAGCTAAGATATACGTGATCGACGCTGACACGTCTTATAAAATTCTCTAGGGCGGCCGTGGCTCCATGATTACGGCATCATTCCGTCAACTCTCCATCAATACTTGAAGTATACTAAAAATGGTGAAGAAAGACGCATTGACGGAGACATCCAGCCGTTCGGTGCGCATGAAATCCGATATGAGGATTCTCGGTATTTTATAAATCACCAAAATGCTAAGCCACAACTGACTAAGGACAGAGCGACCTCAAGACTCAAAAGAAAATCTGAGCCGGCTGTCACTTTCAAAATCAAAAACGCCCAAGTGCGCCCGCGTTTCGGTAGTGACACTGATGAGTCCTACGCTGGAAGTCCGTTCTTCCGTAAAACTTGCCCTCATTTCGGTAGCGATACGGACGAATCTGATGCTGAAGGCCCATCTAGCAGCAAAGTCCGCCCTCATCTTGGCAGCGACACTAAAGAGTCGGAGGAAGAGGACCTGCCTTGCAATAGCTGTGCAGATTGGACCCCCATGCAACAAGCGAAACTACGAGAGACCTTAGAAATTGCATAAGGGTCCCTAGCCATCACAAGGGTGCCGGTGCGGATGTGCAAAGAGCTCGATGCATTGTCAGTTTCTACCGTGGACCAGCTGAAACTTTCTACGTTCCCGAGAGGAAAAGTGGACAGAAGGGCATCCTGTTTTATGGGTCAAACCCTGTTGTGCACCCGAACGATTTGTCTGTCACGTGCCTTCCCTATGAGAGAGGCATAAGAACCGTCCTCAATCCCAGATACTATGCACCCGAGATGCGGGAATATTTCAAAAGGTGCGGATGCCGGTTATATCAAACGGAGTCCGAAGCAAAGTTTTATGAAGGGCTATGGCATCCGCCTCATGTCCGAGCACTCATCGATGGGCGAATTCCAGATAGACGGGGCATAGGTTTCATCAAGTCTGATTCCAAGGCATGTTATATGGTCCATGTTGGTGGAGCCAGCGAAAGGTCAAATGATGATGACGAGATAGCCGAGCCAGAAGAAGCTCCTCAAGAGCTCGAAAATGGCGGACAAGCAACCTTCGATGAGCTAACCGAGATCGATTTGGGAACGCCTGATAATCTAAGGCCGACCTACATCAGCTCACTCTTATCAGAGAAAATGAAAGAGCGGATAATTGCCCTGCTACATGAGTTCGCCAGCTGTTTGCATGGACGTACAAAGAAATGCCTGGCCTCTCCCCTGAAGTGGTCGTGCATAAGCTGGCTATATCTCCTGATGCCAAGCCTGTCAAACAAGCTCCTCGAAGAATGAGAAGGGGTCTGGAAGAAAAGGTCATCGAGGAAACTAAGAAACTTATCAATGTTGGCTTCATCAGAGAAGAGAAATATGCGGACTGGATCGCATGCATAGTCCCAGTAAAGAAGAAAATGGGCAGATCCGAGTTTGTGTCGATTTTAGGGACCTCAACAAGGCATGCCCTAAAGAAGACTTCCCGCTACCGGTCATGGAAATGATGGTCGATGACACCTCAAATTACGAGCTGTTCACCTTCATGGATGGCTCATCTAGATATAATCAGATCAAGATGTCGCCTGAGGATGAGAAACACACAGCATTTCGAACCTCGATCGGAATATACTGCTACAAGGTGATGCCGTTCGGACTGAAGAACGCAGGTGCTGCATACCAAAGGGCAATGACCAATATCTTTGATGACCTAATCCATAAAGTCATCGAATGTTATGTTGATGATTTGGTTGTCAAGACTAAAACCAAGGCCGATCACATCCAAGATCTCAGTACCGTTTTCACTAGACTGAGGGAATACGATCTGAAGATGAATCCTCTGAAGTGCGCTTTTGGCGTGTCATCGGGAAAATTCCTGGGCTTTATAGTCCGATATCGGGGGATCGAAGTTGACCCATCTAAGATAAAGGCCATCATGGAGATGCCCCCTCCGAAGAATCTGACGCAGCTAAGATCTTTTCAAGGCAAGCTTGCTTATATACGAAGGTTTATCTCAAATTTATCGGGGAAATGTAGGCCCTTCTCAAAGCTCATGAAGAAAGGAGCTCCTTTTGTCTGGGATGCCGAATGTCAAGGAGCGTTCGAAAGCATCAAACAGTACCTGTTACACCCTCCAGTGCTTCCTGCTCCTATTTCAAATAAACCGTTGATTCTTTATACTGCTGCGCTAGATGAATCACTCGGTGCACTCTTTGCCCAGAACAACGAGGAGGGAAAAGAAAATGCCCTCTACTACCTCAGTCGAATTTTAGTTGGGGCGGAACACAACTATTCCCCGACCGAAAAGCAATGCCTGACTCTGATGTTCGCTGTGAAGAAGCTGATGCACTATCTGCTCGCTCATCGGGTTATGCTGATCTCTAAGGTCGACCTGCTCAAACACTTAATGACCAAAGCAAGCCTAGACGGTAGAATATCAAGATGGGCTGTCATGATACTTGAGTTTGATATAGTTTATACTCCTCAGAAAGCAGTAAAAGGGCAAGCTCTTGCGGATTTCCTTGCTACTCATCCCATATCAGAAGACTCGCCGCTCAATTGCGAGTTACCCGACGAACAAGTGCTGCACCTCGAGGAAGATGAGCCATGTTGGGAGCTCTACTTCGATGGAGCCTCATCAATGAGGAGCTCTGGCAAATCAAGCATCCCGCAGATAAAAGTAGGGATAGGATTGGTGTTCATCACGCCATCGATAGGAACCCTACGACGTTCTTTTGCTCTCACCGAGCCTCGCACAAACAACGAGGCTGAGTACGAAGCTCTGATAGCTGGTCTGGAGCTCACCATAGAAATGGGAACCCTTCGGCTATGGGTTTACGGTGATTCCCAGCTTGTCGTCAACCAAGTAAGCGGCGACTATAAGATATATAAACCCGAGTTAGCTCGGTACAAAAACCGGTTGGTGGAGCTTATGAAACAGTTCACCCATATTGAACTAATGAGAGTTCCTAGGGCATTGAATAGAAAAGTCGACGTACTCGCTCGCTTAGCCAAGGAACTTGCTGATCCCGACATGGATGAAATTCTGATCACGGTCAGAAGACGGCAAATTCTGTCTCCAGTCTCTTTGCGTGAAGAAGAAAGCGGAGAATGAGAGAACAATCCTGCTGAAGAAGCTTTGATCATTCAAGATGAGCCCAATTGGAGAGAACCCTTCATAAAGTACCTCCGATACGACAAGCTGCCCGAAGAAAAATCTGTGAGGATTCAGCTGAAGAAGAGAGCTCTCCGATACATGTTTATAAATAATACTCTATACCGCAGATCATATGACCAATTCTGGCTCAGGTGCCTGTCATCGGCCGAAACCCAAAAAATTATGAAAGAAGTTCACTCAGGCATCTGCGGGGCTCACCAGTCCGGCCCCAAAATGCGGCTTCAGATCAAATGGCTTGGATATTACTGGCCCATCATGATAAGGGATTGCGAAGAGTATGCAAAGAAATGCCATCTCTGCCAAATTCATGGTGATTTCATTCACAAGCATCTCAATCCGTTGCTTCCTACGGTGGCGTCGTGGCCCTTCGAAGTTTGGGGCACCGACATAGTTGGTCCAATTGATCCTCCGTCATCCAAAGGCCACCAGTTCATACTGGCTGCAACAGACTACTTCTCCTGATGGGCTGAAACTGTCCCGCTAAAATAAGTCAAGACAGAAGATATTCTGACATTCTTCCGGCATAATATTCTATACCGTTTCGGTACACCAAGAAGAATCATTTCTGACAATGGGCCTTCTTTCAAGAGCTTCAAAGTCTCAAGGTTCGCTACTCAGCACAAGGTAGACTGGAGATATTCCTCCATCTATAACCCAAGAGCCAATGGGCTAGCCGAAGCCTTCAATAAGACTCTATGCAAGCTCCTGAGGAAAAATGGTTCAGCCAACAAGAAAGACTGGAATCTCAAGTTTCATGAGGCATTGTGGGCAAATCGTACCACATACTGTACTCCAACTCAGTCCATTCCATACTCATTACTCTTCGGAGTGGAGGCGATACTCCCCCTCGAAGTCGAAGTTCCAAGTTTAAGAATAGTCGTTCAGCACGAGTTGACAGAGAAGGAAAACGTGCTCCTTCGGCTCGAAGATCTCGATGCCCTGGAAGAAAAGAGGCTTGTAGTACAGAAAAATCTGGAGCTGTACCGAGCCCAAATGTCACGGGCCTATGACAATATGACTCGTCTCCGTGCTTTCAAGAAAGGCGAATTGGTGCTGGTCCTCAAAAGACCGATCATCCCCAATCGACATGCCAAGGGAAAATTCGAGCCAAACTGGAAAGGACCGTACGTCATCAAGAAAATGTTCGACGGAGGATCCTACCAACTAATATGTGCCGAGGGAGAAAGGCTCATGCCACCCATCAATGGCCGATATCTCAAGAAATACTACGCGTGAATGCTCCAAGTCGCAGGCGAATTGAGCACACCGGCCCTACGGTCTGGATCATACTTCCTGTAAAACCGTATACAATCCACGGGCGTAAACGACCCCTATCTCTCCTAAAGTCCTACCGGCGAGACTATATTTAAAGTCCCACCGGCCTAAAAAAACGGTATGTCCACAAGCAAAACGGGCACGGATGAAAACCTGAAAGGGCTCCGTGAGTAAAAACAGTAGGACTGCTCGCGAGTTTGTGAAAACCCGAAAGGGCGCAAACTCGTGAAAAGAGATAAAATACACTCGCAAAGTTCTCTCGACCTTGTGAGGAGAAAATCCCTGCGTGAGATCCTTACGACTCACAAAGGAGCAACACACTTAGGAATCCTCACGATTCCTAAGGAGAACATACACCTGCGAGATCCTCTCGACTCGTAAGGAGAAAATGCTTTTATGAGATCCTTACGACTCATAAAATTGAAAAGTCTTAGGTGATAGGGATCTAAACCTGTCTCCTGAGCCATCGCTCCCTAACGGGCAACGGCAAATGATGAGTCGCTCCTGGCATTTCGCTTCAGTGTTAGCGGTGCTGATGCCGACCAAAAACCCAAATCCCAAGTCCTCCCGGGGCAAATGATGAGTTGCTCCTGGCATTATTCCAATGCAGCAATGATGATGCCAAACAAGATCCAAATTCCAAGTCCCCAAACGGCGAATGATGAGTCGCTCCTGATATCATATTCCAGTGCAGCGATGCAGACGCCAACCAAAATCCAATCTCCCAAAATTCTCCCAGCCCTACGGTTAGTCCCTAAGTTGACTGCCGTATATAATCCACGGGCTCAAATAATTCTCACCATACCCATACCCCACCGCAATCACCAGGTACGCGGCTAGTCTCCACCCTTGGAATTATGCTCCATTTGGTGAAGACCCACTCATGTGTCCTCACGATACATGAGGAGAACAAAACTTACGGGATGCTCACGACTCGTAAGAAAACACCTTCGTGGGATTCTTATGACTCACAAAGGAAAAAAACACACTTGGGAGTCCCCACGACTCCTAAGGAGAAAGTACACCTACGAGATCCTTTCGACTCGTAGGGAGAATACTTTTATGGGACCCTTACGGCTCATGAAATTGAAAAGTCTTAGGTGATAGGGACCTAAACCTGTCTCCTAAGCCATCGCTTCCCAACAGGTAAAGGCAAATGATGAATTGCTCCTGGCACATGTGCTTCAGTGTTAGCAATGCTGATGCCGACCCCTACCCCAAAATTCTAAGCTTCCGATCCAATAGACCCCTAAGTCTTTAAACTGGGAACAGATGACCCCTAAGTCGTGGGAACAGATGACCCCTAAGTCGTTAAACTAGGAGCGAGGGAAATCCCTTCACAGCAAATGATGATTCGCTCCTGGTACCATATTCCAGTGCAGCGGTGCTGATGCCAAACCAAAACCAAAATCCCCAAATCCTGTCATGGCAGATGGGGACCACAATTTGATCCTCTACGCACTAAACCGAACCCCCAGTGAAACTATATGTTGTAGAAACTCCAAAACCAGATCTTAAAATTCTTCCATACCACCTTAAGTATGCATACTTAGGGGATAACTATATGCTTTCTATCATAATTGCATCCGATCTTGCTCAAGAGCAAAAAGCGTCTCTGATGAATGTTTTATGACAGAACAAGGAAGCTATCGGATGGACGATGGCTGATATCCGCCCCGCAATTGTTCGGCACCGAATCCTTTTGAATAATGATGCTAAACCCTCCCAAGATCCACAACGCCGGCTCAATCTGGTAATGAAGGAGGAAATCAGGAAGAAGATGCTGAAATGTCTTGATAATGAGATATTCTATCTCATTTTCGATAGCAAATGGGTAAGCCCCATTCATGTTGTGAAAAAAAGTCGAGGTTCATAGTCATCACGAAAGAAGCAAATGAGCTTGTCCCAACCTGGACTCAGACGGGTTGGAGAGTCTGTATTGATTATAGAAAGCTCAATGAAGCAACTCGTAAAGATCATTTTCCGCTTTCGTTCATTAATGTATACTCCAGCAATAATCAGATCCCGATAGATCCTAAGGACCAAAAAACGATATTCACTTGTCTTTTCGGCACATTCGCCTGCCGTCGCATGCCTTTTGGACTGTGCAATGCACCCGCTACATTTCAGAAATACATGATGAGTATCTTTTCCGACATGGTAGAGCAATTTTTATAAGTGTTCGTGGATGATTTCTCTATCTTTGGAGATTCATTTTCCGAGTGTTTAAGGCACTAAGAGCTCATACTGCTACGATGCAAAGACAAACACCTCACACTTAACTGGGAGAAGTGCCATTTTATGGTTAAAAACCGCATTATGTTAGGCCATATCATTTCAAACAAGGGCATAGAGGTTGAAAAGGCCAAAATTGATGTGATCTCAAGCCTTCCTCCTCCCAAAACTGTCAAGGACATTCGGGCATTCCTGGGCCATGGCGGTTTTTATAGACGGTTCATCAAAGACTTTAGCAAACTTGCTAGATCCTTGACTTCTCTCTTGGCCAAGGATGTACCTTTCGAGTTCAGTCCTGTAGGCATCACTTCTTTTGAACTGCTGAAGAAGTAGCTCACTTCTGCTCCCATCCTTAGTGCACCAAACTGGACTAAACTTTTCGAAATCAAGTGCGACGCTTCAGATTTCTCAATTGGCGCTGTTTTAAGACAGCACATTGATAAACAGCTGCACGTGATTTACTGTGCGAGCAGGACGTTAAACGATCCACAGCTAAATTATACGACAACTGAGAAAGAGTTTCTAGCTGTGGTGTTTGCACTCGAAAAATTACGTCAATATTTGATCGGTTCCCTGTCACTATGTACACGGACCACTCCGCTTTATGCCATCTCTTTGCAAAGAAGGATGCGAAAGTGAAACTCATTCGTTGGATCCTTTTTCTGCAAGAATTAGATCTTATCATCAAGGATAAGAAAGGATCAGACAACGTGGTCGCCGATTATCTTTCTCAACTCGTTAACGCTCTATAAGTAAAAGTAACAGTGAACGAGCATTTCCCTGATGAAAAACTCCTTTCTGTATCATTCGAACCATGGTTCGCTGATATCGTGAACTACCTCGTCACTGGGGAAACTCCGTCCGACTGGTCGAAACGGGACAAGGCAAAATTCCTATCTCAGGTGAAATTTTTCTACCGGGACGACCATATTTGTTTAAGTATTGTCCCGACCAAATCATTCAGTGATGTGTTACCCACTCTGAAATAAGGAGTGTTCTCTCTTTCTGTCACGATCAAGCTTGCGGAGGTCACTTCGGACTTAAAAAAACTGCTAAGAAAGTGTTGCAAAGCGGTTTCTATTGGCCCACGATCTTCAAGGATGCATTCAAGTTTTGCAAGACCTGTAGCCGTTGCCAACAGCTTGGCAAAATCACGAAATGAAATATGATGCCCCTAGACTCCATTCTGATCGTCGAAGTCGTCGATGTATGGGGCATTGACTTCATGGGTTTGTTCCCTAACTCTTTTGGAAACTTGTACATTCTTTTGGCTGTAGATTACGTATCTAAATAGGTTAAGCCAGTGCCTTGTAAAACTTTCAATAACCAAGTTGTCGTTAAATTCTTGAAAGAAAACACCTCTTCCCGTTTCGGTACGCCGTGCACGATCATAAGCGACAACGGTACACTCTTCTGTAACCATTCTTTCGCAGCACTAATGGCCAGGTACTCCATTTTGCACAAGCTTTCAACCCCCTATTACCCACAAACTAGCAAGCAGGTAGACGTCTCCAATAGACAAGTCAAGCAGATACTGGAGAAAACAGTGAGCAGAAATCGGAAGGATTGGTCTTTAAAACTGGTGGATGCCTTGTGAGCATATCGCACCACTTTTAAAACCAACCTTGGCTTGTCTCCGTATCGGCTTTTATTTCGGAAAGCATGTCATCGGCCAGTTGAACTGGAACACCGAGATTTGTGGGCTATAAAGAGCATGAACTTTGACCTTGATAAATCCGGTGGATTTCGCAAGCTCCAGTTGAATGAACTTGAAGAAATTCAAAACGACACGTATGAAAACACGAAACTTTACAAAGAGAGGACGAGAGTCTTCCATGATATTGCGATTCTGCGCAAGTCGTTCGCACCTGAACATGAAGTGTTGTTGTACGATTCCAGCTTGCATCTGTTTCCCGGAAAATTGAAGTCTCGATGGATGGGTCCATTTGTTGTGTGCACCATTTTTTCTGCACGGTACAGTTGAAATTGAAGATTCGCACACTGGCAACTGCTTTAAAGTGAACGGACAACGTCTAAAACCATTCTTGGAATTGCCGGTGGAACCGGTGGAGCTCATGATGCTTCATGAGCCGCAATACACAGAATAAACCATCCCCCACACTTGTAAATAGCATGCATATGTCATTTGGCAAATCCATCACTTGATTTTCAAAATTTCCTTTTCACAAGGGTTTTTTTGCAAATTGGCAAGAATATTTTGACTAACTTTTGACTCCATTTTTAAACTCCTCTTCCACTCACTTTTTCGACCAGATCCAAAAATACCTACACCAAAATTACGCTCTCTTCTTCTTCCTCCTCCTCCCAAAGGCCAGAGCCCAAAATCAACATTTCTGCCGCAAATTTGCGGCCCTAGAGAAGGATTTGGCCGCAAATTTGCGGCCATTTTTGCAACAAATCCCCTGAAATTCTTTATGGCGGTGAGTCTCCTCTAGCTATCTGTGTTTTTTACTGCTATTATTGTGGTTGTGTTGCTGATGGCTCATCAATTCCTTTTTGAGAGAGATCTTTCCTTAATCTTCAATCATAATAGGCTCGGAATGTTTTTGCGGGAACAAATCGGGAACAGGCACTGGGATTTCTTGTTGTATGACCATGATAATGCATATGCCATTCCCGATTTAGTTCACGAAGTGTATAACAATGTGGTTGAAGGAACTTTGCAATACGGTAATTCGATCGTATTTAACATCGGTGTTGATTTTAACGAAATCACTGCCGATGTTATTTCCGATGTTATGAGTATCCCCGGGTTGCTTATCATGAGCAACCCCAAGATCTTGTTGAATGCCTGGGGTGAGCATGGTTTGGTTGGATTCGGTTTTTAACATAAAAATTCGAACCGAAATTTTCGGTTCGGTTTATTTCAGTTCGGTTTCGGTTAATCTCGGTTTTTTAAATTGATGTAAAAGCTTATCAATTATTTCCCTAAAATTCAAATAAAAACTCTTGATCAAAACTATCATAGTAAACAAACAATTATTGCTAAAATTTGAGACAGTAATTCTACAAATTAATTGATTCACTATAAGAATATTTCTCTACAATATGGAATCTCGTAAAATAAGTAGCAAGATATAATATAATATAGTATTAAATATATATTAGGAATGTTTGACATTGTTTATATATACTATTGTTACATAATTAATTACATTTATAATAAAAATTATTGTGCACACATTATTTTCATCCAATATTTTCATCCATCGGTTCGGTTCGGTTTTAACCGACTCCGGAATTACCGAACCGAAATGTTTCGGTTCGGGTAATTTTATCGGTTTTCGGTCGGTTTTTCAGTCCGGATCGGTTCTTGCTCATCCTTATTTAATACATAGTATTCATGGGGGTTAACTGTAACTGGAAAAAGGGTAAAATGTCTATGTGCATAGCATGTATAGGAATGTGTTTGTGACTTGTCGATGGTTGCAATTCAATGTGATCGCAAGCACCCATGAATCTCATTTTTTCACACCATTTCTACACATCGTCCATTGTTTAATGACACATAATCCATATGTGGATATTCGTATTGTTATCCTATACACGATAGGAGAGGGTAGGAGAAAGAGAAAACATCCACTGCCAATGTTGGTTACACAACTTTTCTGATACCTATCACCAGGGGATGTGTTCAATGCATATTTCAATACCGGATATGTTGTCCATCCGGTGGTGGAGCATATCAACAGCTTCTACTTCACTGAATCCTCATTTTTCTGGTCCCCACAAGAGCTGATACAGGCCGAACATGTTTATGCGGAGTCCTCTTTTGAGTGCGCCGACGCCGACACCCGGGTAGATATCCCTACGACACAGAAAGGGTTAATGACAAAAATGATCAAAGGGATGAGCAAATATTGAAAATCAGAAAGCAGAACATGAGTGCCTTGGCGAGGCACAAACAGATGTTGGAGCGGCAGAAGGCAGCACTGCAGCGACATTAAGAACATTTTGAAAGCCTCGATAGGAATGTCGCCACGCTTAGGAGATCACAATCCGAAAGTGCCAGTTCGAGTACTTCGAGAGTTGGACGGAGACGACAGCGGTGAGGACACCGCTGTAGATAAGTTTGGTGGTGGGGTAAGTGCAGTTATCTTTTTATATTATGTATATATTCTCATCATTTAGTTGCATTTGCACGTTTATTGCATTTTCATACTATTAGCTTTCTTTATTTTTCATCTGTTTTGCATATAGTTGCATTGCATATTTGTTTTCTTTGCTTTAAAAATGAAAAAAACCAAAAAAATGAAGATAATTAAAACTCCAAAAACAATGAAAACCAAAAAATCAAAAAAATTGCAAAGAAAAAACCATATCAAAAAACAAAAAATGAAAAACATAAAAAAATTGAAAAATCGAAAAAACATAAAAACTTTTGATCGGGTTAGTGAATGTTAAAGTCTAATTAGAGAACGTTAAATAGGAACTTTCCTAAATGGTTGGAACTTTCCTAAATGAATGCCTAAACATCCGTAACTCTCAAAACGATCTATTACAGGCTAAGGATGAGCTTAATTGTTATTTCACTCTCTTAAACTACAATTTCGAAGTATTTTCATCTACTTGTATTCTAATTTGACACATACTCATTAGCTTAGACCTGATAACTGTAGGAAAACCCCATTCTTCTGAAACTATTGGACCCAGATCTTCTTGCTTTATTCACCGATGATTATCATTATAGCAATTCCCTTGGTTTCTACGCTTGATATTGTTTTTATATGCACCTGCTTACTTAGCTAGATATTTGTGCTTGATACGTGAACTTGTTTGTCTATAATGGAAAAAAGTTGGGTCAATAAAAGAAAAAAATTAAATGAAATCAACCACTAGTTAGAGGGTATATGTGTGCGGATATGTCTTTTTTCTACACCCCCACCAAGCAAGTGTCTTCTCCGAGTTAAAAGTTCTCATGGTTCTCCCTGTGAAGATAATCTTGGTCTCTGACAGAAAGTTATATTTCGGCTAAAGAGCTAGTTGATTCAAAAAGAAAAGAAAAATAAATGACACCATCTTTATAGTGCTTGCAAGTTCGGTATCAAACTCAAATTTCTATATGATTAAGCGTGATTGTTTCTTTTAAATTCATGCATGAACCATTGGTCTCTAGCTATTTGATAAGATTGGTATATCGTTAATTTCAGTGTATCGGCCGGCTCTAGTATAATAACTTTGCTTGAGATTACCCGGGATCGTAAATAGTAGAGGATGTGGGGTGAGTATGCCAGTTGGACACCGATATCAAGATATTGAGCATGTGTATTCACTACGTGGATTTAAATATTTCTATCTTTTACGAGAATGAAACAAAAAATTTACCGAGCCTTCTTGTATTGCTTTGTCTTTTGAGCGATACATCTATGTTTAAGTATTTCACTGTATTCTCATGTTCATGTTCCTGTTCCTGTTTAGATGTTAACTACTTAGCTTTCACATGAACTAACAAGATCCAGATTTTCTGGGTATAATCCGTCGAAAACTCTGACGAGATAAAATTCGTCCTCTAGGGTAATCTAGAGATTTAACGGCTTGTTGCACATGCTAAATGCAATCGTGATACCTGCGAAAGTGTGTTACGTCCCGCTCTCCAAAAGACAGTAGCGGGCACGTGACGAGATCCACGGCGTATTTATAACGAGAAAGGGGTCTTTCTTGAAATAAATACGTTAAACGTTATAGTAAGCAATATATATTATAACAAAAATTAAGTAAGAGAACAAAAATCCAACTACATTATTACATTTCAAATTCAACAATATTCAAAATAATTGACAACGAGACTGAAGATCAAATACAACGAAAATAGAAATAAAAGAAGCCCAAACAAATAGGCATACTGGAAAGTAAAGTCTGATATACGGCTAGTAATCCGCGTGAGAAGACAACTGCGAATAGTTCTCCTCAGTCGGCTCAATCTCTCATGTTCATAAGTGTCACGCCCCGCTTCCCAGTAGATGGAAACGGTGACGTGGCAAGCCCGCGACGTATTTATTCCGAGAAAGTCATTTCTCGAAATAAATACGCTAAGCGTATTATAAGCAATATAATAAAGATAAGAATAGACAAGTGGAAATAGAATCCAACCATTTTATATATTTACATTCTCAATTTTACAGAATTTAACTGATACAAGAAGTCTGAACATAAAAAATGTTTAAACATGAACTTACTAAAAGAAAAGATGGAAAGAAAACTGATAATCTGCTTCAGGTGCGCACTGATTGTAATTCTCTGCAATCGCTTCCACCTCCTCTGATCCTAAGTCACCTGACGAACATTCCAAGAAACAAAAGGTGGTGGAATGCCCGTCAGCGAACTTGCGCTCGGTAAGTCCCAATAGAGATGAGTAATATATAGATTGAGTGCAAGATGACATATAATATAGTATAAATAGAAATTTTAATATGTGAACAAGTATGGTAATGTATATGGAAACTATTTCAGCATGGAAAAGTAACATGAGCATAGAACACAAATATAGCATGGCCGTGGAGTGTAGGTATAGTGAATATGAAGCGAATATAAGTGTCCTAAAATGTCTCAAAAAGGGTAAAATTAACTAACGTGAGTTCAAGTGTGAATGCCAACCAATCTCAAGAGTATTCTTGAACCCAAGGCTATCGTCCAGGGGCAAGGAATCACGGGCCCAAAATAGCGGGACTTCAATTGTTATTGAAGTATTCCAAACCCAACAGGCTATCATCCAGGGGCTTGGAAACACGGGCCCTCATTCATGAATTCATGATGTACCGTTTCAGCCCGGTACCACAGCAACGTTATTTGTACCGTTTCAGCCCGGTATCACAGCAACGTTATTTGTTATAATGGGACTCATGAGATTTCGTTGGATTCATACTTAAACTACCCCAACACCCCGTGTATCTAAGATTTATAATTACAGTTACAAGACTTGCTCGAATTCATGAATACAAAAGGTGATGTATAGTATCAAGTTTTCAAGATTAAGATGATATCAAGAATCGTGTAGTCAGGTCAAGAAGAAGTCATGTCAATTGTATTCATGGTTCGAGTCAAGTCGGTTCAAGGATGAAGCTTTGGTAAAAATTATATCACGAAGTCATGTAAACATGTCAAGTATTCAAGTGTTCATTGCTAAGTCATATAAGGCATCATGTATAGGAGTATATAGGTCATTTAGAACTTCATGGTATTTATATAAAATAAGCCATTTAGTTCTCGAGGGTTTTATGTAAAATATTATATTATAAAATCTAGTGAATGCTTTAATAAAAATATTATTTAGGAAGTCAAGGGTGTTTTGAATAAAAGTATACTTTTAATAAATTATGGTATTTTAGTGAAAACCCCAACTTTTAGAATTTTAGGGTATTTTAGCGTGAAACTTAACTTTTAAGAGTTGATGGGTTTTAATAAAGAGCAATCCTGAATCCTACTGGTTAAGTAATGTAAAATATCATGTGTTGCTGTACTAGATATAACTAAGGACACTGTATTTAATTACTTTAACAGTGAAAATATATAACTACATGATACTTAAATAATTGTATTACTCATATGTTGTTTCTAGAATATTTATATTTTAATATATATGTGATTGAGAAGTAGTACAAATAGCAATATAGATAGCTGCTGCACATCAAGATAGGCATTTAACAAGTATCAAACAATAACGCATTTTGAAAGCTATAAGTCAAGTATAATTTGATTAAATTACCAAGGGTTGGTTGATTAAAGTACCATACTAGAAATAAATTATATGAAATAGTATATAAAAACAGTAATGGTAGTATACATATTTAAGTGTGATGTAGGTATTAAATATAATTAAATAATGTAGTTTAGATTGCATTAATATTTACAACTAATGAGCGGGAAGATAGGTTTTAGCATAGCAATTAGTGATTATCGAACAAAACATGACACGGATTTAGTAATCATCATATCGTTATGTTTAGACACAATTAGTGTACGGAATACAGATCATATAAGTGAGGGGGTATCCTAATGGACATACATTATGGTTTGTTAAAAGTCTCTAACATCACATTGCATGCAAGCTCAGGTATAAAAGAATTTTGATCATCAGTATAATGTGTAAAGTATTATTGGCTTATGATGGATTGAAATGCACAAACTTGAACTAGATAATGTGCAGGGATGTAGTAAGTAAAATTTAATAATTTAATTATACATGCACAAACTCATCTTAGGGAGTGGGTATTAAAAAGTATCATTCCGCAAGCATGATGGGGCACAGAAGGAAAAAGGAATCAGTGGGTATATTTCAGTATCCAAGATCTTGTTAATTCTAACTATGTATATTTCTTAAAGTTTTTTTTTTAATTTAAATTTTAACTTAATGATGAAGATCGATGGGGAAAATGAGAGGGTACTTACCTAGTCGATGGGAATAAAAAGACAAAGACGATCGACATCGGCGCGATTAGGATACAAGTAAATATCGGAAATTCATTGAGGCATTTCGGCGAACACGGGTGCGCGCAAACTTGGAACTTCGACCGAACGGAAATCTGGAGGAGGCAAAACGGTCGTGACGATCACGCGGTCTCGGGCCCGGCCTTGGAACATCATCTCTTGGCTCGGAACGGCGGCACTTGGCTGTCGAAGGTGGAGGTTTGGATGTTGCTTGGTTTATTGTTGCGGCTGTTGCAGGAAGGATAACGATGGCGATGGTGTTGTAGTGCTCGTCCAAGGGATGGTGCTCGGCCAAGAGGGATGGCCGGTGACACGGTGATGGCAATTGTGAACTCGGTGATGAGGGTGGCAAGGAGGGAAGATGAGTGTAATTATATTTGTGTATAAGTATAGTGAGAGAGTGTGAGAGAGGGAGGTTATGTGTGTGTGTATATATATATATATATATATATATATATATAAGAGGAGAATGAGGGAGAGAGAGAGAATAGGAATCAACGAGAGGGGGAGTGGGAAGAAGAGGGGTTGGCCATTGAGAGGGAGGTGAAGGGTGAAGAGAGAGAGATCATTTTCAAGATGTGAGATGAACAGTTGAGGGGAGAGGAAAAAAATAAAAGGAGGGGATTATAAAAGAAAAATGAGAAGCAATTAGAGGGAAAAATTAGCGGCTACCGTTGCATGGAAATTAATTTTGGCTAGTAAAGAATGAAGGAGGGGAATTGGACAGTTGGGTAAAAGCATGGGAAATGTAATTATTGCCATGAATGGGCAATAATGTACAACAACCTGATTTGTTCAAATTCAATGGGTCAGGTAAACAAATTGATTGGCCTTAATTAAATTGGTTACAAAGAGGAGAAACGTGCTTAAAGGGTTTGGGTTTTGTATGGGAAGTGGGCTGCAGGTTAGCAAAAGAAAGAAAGAAAAGAAAAGAAAGAGTTTGGGTTTGGGCTTTTATCTCTACAAAAAGATATAGGGAAAATAGATTGAGGCATTTAGGTCATGGGCTTGAGTAAAGAAAAAAAAAGAAAAGGAATGAAGAAAAGAAAAGAAATGCATAGGTTTGGGTTACAGGGATTAGGGAAAATATTAGGAAAATAAATTGAAGGATAAAATAGATTAAATAAAATAATATACTTTATAGAAACAAAAATATATGGAAAATACAACAATTACATGTAGTATTTTATAAAAAAAAGTAATACTATGATATGGAATTTTAGGTTCGTTACAATAAGCCACCTGACGAACATTCCCAAAAGAAAAAAGAAACAATTGATGTCCATCAGCGATCTTGCGCTCGGTAATTTTCCAATTTGAAATAGAATATAAAAAGTGTAACGACAAGCATACAAGTAGATAGGAAAGAATAGTGTGGTGAACAAGTATGATATATCAATTAAACATGGCATTTCTATATAAGCATGGCAGTTCTATTGTTACATGTTTATTGTAGTGGGATAATAAAGGTATGCGTGTATACGAGAGTAGTCTATCAAACCAACGGACCAACGGAACATAGAGTTAAGCTCTGTCAACCCACGGAACAACGGCACACTAAATTCAGGTTAAGTGATTTTTAGTGGACTCTCATGCCATGACATATACTCAATATCAAACTATCTCTTCCCCCGTGTATGTTAAGTTATAAATCTGACACAAGCCTTATACGAATCCATGAATACGTTAGGGTGCTGCAAGTTCATGTCGAGTTCATGTCATGTCATGTCAAATTCATGTCAATACGTATTCATGGATCGAGTCAAGTTCGTATCTGGCATGCAATATATCTAACCAAGTAGCTCATGTAGGTACAAATATAATGAGGAAGTGTAACGAATCTGAAATCCCTGTACAAATATAACTTGTTTAATATATATAAAGGGTATTTCAGCCCGATTAGAATTTATAAGTTGATTTTGTTCAATAAAATCAAGAAACAACTTGTACCTCACTGGTTAAGACTCTCTTACCATAGCCTGCGTGTTTGAATCCCATCAGTCTCAATTATTTTTATATTTTTTCTTTTTAACTTTTCGAAAGCCCAAAAGTTGCACGTGCAATATACGGATAATCGAAAAGTTTCAGAGAAATCAGATAAGATAATTGAGGAGTTAAGACCAATTAAAGCACACGGCACGAGTCTCGAGACGCGTGGCTAAGATCCGACCACCAGAAATAGCCCCAAAACCGCTACCAACTGTTCGATCAGCCCAAAATGCATCCTTTCTTTGCCCGTGTGTCCATTTGACTCCCCTCTACTTTATTTTATTGTTTGATTTTTCTGAATTGAACCAGAGAGCTGCCCACCCTTTCATCTATCCTATTAACACTATTTTAATTCTTTTTAATTCAATTTTTAATTCCCATACTCTCAAATTTTCCCTATAAATACCTATCCCTACCACCTTATTCCTTATTTCTGAAAATTTCATAAATACTCTCTAAAATTCCCAAGTCCAAACAAAAAGAGTTAAGCCGTTCCCAAGTGGAATTGCTGAAGTCGAAACGCCGTTGATCGATCCTTCCACCTGTCTTGGTCTCGGTTCTACCAACCGAGACATCCTCTGATCTTTTTGTAACATGCAAACCGTAAGTCTCTCATTCTCTTTTTCGTTTCGACTCAAATCGCCTTCTAAAAACAATATCAACAAAGTGGAGCTATGTTGAATAAATTTCTTTTAAAAAGTTTTATCACCTTTACTATAATAATATTTCACACTAATCACTTTAAAATATTATTCACATTATTTACCTTTTAATGAAATTAATTTCATGCGAAATAAACACATATCGAACACTTTTTATATAAATACCATGAACTTTAAAAGTAACCTTTTATCGAAACCTAGAAATATATACCTATAGAAAATTCACGGGACGACGACCTACCCCATCACATACATTATGATTTCATAGCACGATATTTTAGATACATGTTTAATTTGAAGAAACGATTTACATTAAAATACCATTACTTTTACAAAATGCTTTTATCGATATTTTTAAACCCTTTTGTAATTACGTCTCCACAACACTCGTTAGGGGAACCGTTTGTAGATGGTGCGGATTATCGCACGTTCTTAGGATAGTAGAGCAAGATGTGGAACTTTTCTTGGAGAATTCGGTCTCGAAAAGAAATAAAAATACGATTTTTTAATGAATACAACTTTTTAACAAATTAAAGCATTTGAAAATTTTCATAAATCCTAAATCCGTATTTTTCTATGAAAACTAATTTTTGAAAAAGATATATTATTAAAATGAAAAAAATTAAAATTATACAAAAATACCACTAAATTTCGAAAAGTATAGTTTTCATACAAATACCATAAACTTTTAAAAGCTAGGTTTTATCATTTAAAATACCATTGAAACTAAAATACCTTTTAATAAAAACTCTTAATATTATAAATCACTCTCGAGATTTATTTTTAAAACAATATTATAACAATTTTCATAAAACCCCCTCGAGAAATGCAAACAATGTAAATACAACGTAAACAATAAGAATGAATCTTTAAGGACCCTAGATTAATATAGTTTTAAGCGGTATCATTTCTCTTGAGCCTCAGGTAGCCGGAGAAAATAAGTGTTTGCCTATTCAGATTAGACAACACTACAAATTAATAGAGTTATTAATGGTAATCGTTTTGAAAAAAGACACAAATTATACCGTCTATATGCAGCGGTTGTCCGATTATTCCCGAACTTAAGAATTTCAAAAGCTAAATCCATTCATAAGATGTTGACTATAGCCTGAATACAAACTCGAACTCGAATCTAAACTCAAAACCAAACTTGAAAACTTGATCTTGAAACTGAACACTTGAACTTGTATATCCAAACTTGAACTTGAACATTTGACTTGATTTGACCAAAACATGAATATAACTTGACATGAATACCTGAATACAACTTGAACCTGAATTTGTACTCTTTATATTCATGGATTCGGTCAAGACCTATAAACTTGAACTATACACTATAATACGCGGGGATAAGAGGTAGATTGGTAAGGAACGTATATCGTCGTACGAGAGATCACTTTAAAGACACCTACATGAATTCACGTATCGTTGTCCCGTGGGTTATGACGGAGCCTGTACTATATGTTACCATAGTCCACGGGGTAAGCTGGACTCCTCTCGTATACAAGAATATTTTTTTTATTAAACTACAAACAATCACGTTAAAATTACTATCTTATACCTAAAAATGATCATACTTAAATACTCTCATATATAACTTTACATGTTCACTTTTTCTTTGTTTCTATTCACTTTATACACTTTTCAATCATCTTTATTTACTTCTTTTGTGGACTTACCGAGCGCTAATTCGCTGAAGACATTTCTCTCTGTTTTTTTTCTTAGAATGTTCGTCAGGAGGACCGGACTCTAAGAAGATAGAGCCAAAGTAGGAGGACTTGGACCAGTTTGCTACCCGGCCTGGATTTACTTTCTGTATGCCAATGTTTAGGTATTTGTTTAAATCATTGTATCTTTTTATTTCCGACGGTTGTATTTGAAATTTGAATGTAAATAAAGTTACTGTTTAATTTTATTACTTTTGTTATTCTTATACATTGTTATATTGCTTACTTACACTTAATATATTTATTAAGGGAAACGACCTTCTCGTAATAAATACGCTGCGGGCTTACCACGTCACCGTTTCCGTCTACTGCGAAGCGGGGTGTGACAGGTTTTATTGGTGGCTCATGCAGGATAGTTCTGAATGAAATCTTAAGCAATATATCATAAGAATTACAAGAATCAGCAACTATACATTCCTTATATTTCAAATTTCTTAAATCTATCCTAATCTGTATTTTCTATCAAGATGATGGATTCTCCAAATAACACTAGCATCAACGTCAATAGCAACACACCACTGCATATCCTACCACCTTCCCCTATCATTGCGGCACCAATCAACGAACAAACGGTGCTTATGAAGGCTATCAAAAGCCTTCTGGAGGGTTAGCAGCAGCAGACTGCTATCCTTATGAACCGCTCCGAAGCCATAGCACATGAGGTAAAGCAATTTCGGGCGTCGCGTCTAAAGAACTTTTTAGGAAAAGAGAGTCCTCTTGAGGCTGAAGAGTGAACCCAAAGTATCGAGGACGACCTTACAGCAGCGCAGGTACCAGACATAGTTTGGGTTCGTGTGGCAAAACTCCAGCTCATGGACAACACAAGAGTCTGGTGGAAAGCCGAGGAAAGCCGTCTTGCACAACCAATAGAGTGGAAGATGTTCCGTGACCTATTCGATGCGAAGCTTTTCCCCGAGACAGTCCATTTTGAGATTGAACGACAATTCATCCACATGCAATAAGGCTCTATGAGGATAAATTCAGTGGATGAATATGATACCGAATTCATCATGCTTAGCAGGTAAAAGAATTCGTCTCAAATCAGGACAAAATCGGGACAATTCTTGAAGACAGAATTCTATTAATTCCGTTTATTTTCAGAGATCAGAATGAATTAAGAAAATCTATGTCTTTCGATCTAATTGTCAAAAACACTTGGAAACAATTTATTTGGATATCTGTAGACAGGGTTATGAATTTTTGAAGATAAATGTTGAAATCTGTTTTAAGAACTGTCGAAAATAGCGACAGCGAGAACCGTAAAACTTAAACTAGATATCGAATCATTTTGAAATTTTGCAGCACGTTTAGAAAAATATATTCTATCTTAAATGATTTTCTTGAAATTTCCAGAAGTCGAAATTAATTTCAAAAAATTATTTTTAAAGATAAAGGCATATACGATGGTATTTGAAAGTGACAAAACTATGGTATTAATTTGCAAATTCTTTTTCTTTTATTTTTACAAACATAATAATAATGAATATACTGGAGAAAATACACGAGTAAGTCCATAAAATCATGTTGCGAATTGAAGTATGTCATTGATGTTTCAAGCATGCAATCGGGTTGCAAAAAGAAACACACATGAACCGACATTTCATGAAACTACCATAACAATTCTTTCACATATATAATTTCTTGCAGCTCTTGTAAAATGCTACTTACAACGTTAATAGCATACAACAATTACCATAGACTATATATAAATACCATGAGCATTTAAAAAATGTATGGGGTGTGTGGACAACCATTCATGCACATAACATTCATAGTTAATTTTTCTTTCTCTTTTTTTCACAAAACTCAAACAAAAGTTACCGGCATCATGTATGTATAGACGAAGGGAAAGGAAAGGATAAATAGAAGTAGAAAGGAAAAGGTGAGGAGAGGGGACTTACAAGATGTTGCAAATGGTGTAACAACCGTATCGTCGATGCGACCAAAGCCTCGATCGAGAGGCTTCCGACGACTTGGGATTATCGAGGACCTTTGAATGACTTATAGGTGAAAGATGAGGATGATAAATTTTTGTTGAATTGGAAGAGAACGAAACAATTAAAGGAGAATGAGATAATAAGCGGTATTAAAAAGAAATTAAACTAGGTTTAAACCCTTCATAATTCTAATTTATTATGAATTCATTTTGGAAGTTACAAGAATTGAAATGTCTCATTTATAGGTTATGAGAAACTTTAAAAAAGATTTGATAAAAATAATTATAAAATCAAGGCTATGATCTTGCAACCTCTACAAAACACCACAACGTCTCAACTAACGGGATACTTATGCATGTTCTTTTAAAAGATAAGAAGTAAATAACTTTAAAGGTAAACGGAAATATCAATTCCTTAAATAAATTATTTTTAGGGTAAATTTTACTAAACCCCATTGATCTTTTGAGATTTCTGAGATAACCCCATTGAACTTTTAAAATGCTATAAAATCCCATTGAAGGGCAATTTTCGTAAACAATTGAAAGGTACTTGTGTCAAAAAAATATCATATTCCGTTTATTTTGAGTCTATTCAATCTATCTGTAAGTTATTTTGGGGTTATTCAATCTAATTGTGGTTTGCACGAGTTAATTAAACTTACAATTTCATACAATATTGGTAATTCGGTGGGGTTTTATAGCATTTTCAAAGTTCAATGGGGTTATCTCAAAAACCCGAAAAGATTGATGGGGTTTAGTAAATTTTACCCTTATTTTTATAAAACAAATTCTCTTTTCAAAAATCTAATAAAATAAAATAAAAAACAATTCTTTTTCCTTCTGTTTAAAAATAAGATTATATAATGCAAAATGATTAAAATAAAGAAATAAATAATTTAAAGAGACTGGGGTTTGGACTCAAGACTTGTAAGATAAGAATGTAAAGACTTAACTAATGAGATACAAGATTACTCTTGTATATATTCAACATGATTTAAATATATATATCAATGATAGAAAGAAAAGCTATCTTTTATTAAAGAAGGAAAATACAACGGTACATGGATTTTGGGGTCGTTACAAAATGAGTTAGGATTTAGATGTTTCGAATAAGTTTTGCTTGAGGATGAATAAAAGATACGTTTGGGGATATTCTTCAGCATGTTTTATTGTATATAATACTGTCCATTCTATATCAAATTGTGAATAAATGTGTGCTATTAATTCTATATCTGCTATTAAGTACAGGATACAAGTTTTCAAGGGAATGAACCACATTTGTGCAAAAACATGCACATTCAATGCGTTTTCAGGATCAAACAGCCGACAGATGAATAATACGACCAAATTATGGATTCCGGCCACTCAAATCAACCACGTACGCTTCACGTACTTCTAGAACTTAATAAGGAGACTTTTCTCTTGTCTTGGTCAGCAATGGGAACTTTATTAAGCTGTCTAAAATTAGCGGAAGAGGGAATTACCATGTGTGTTGAATTTGCAAATGCAAAGTCAAAATGAGTCAAAATTGTTGACCAAACAACTCGAGAGCAATATGGAAACAATTCTGAAATTCTACAAGCATGAAAAATGGGCAAATGAAGAATAAAGATCACTGAAAAAAATTGGAGATCTATCTCCATATTATGGCCGCAAATTTGCGGCCACCAAGAAGAAAGTGGCTGCAAATTTGCGGCCATATTTAGCTCAATTTATGTTGGCAAAGCGGGGTAGTTGAGACATGATTCCCACATGCTACTGAGACTATGATTTTCCTCTGAATACTTCTTTATTTTTAGCAGAACGCTGGTGAAGGTTGGTGAAGGTTGTATGTTAAGTTTTATGCAAAGTTTAAGTGCGAGTTTTAGTTTTAGCTTCCATACTTGTGAGAATGCTTGAGTTCTCTTCTTCTTATCCAACTTGCAACTTCATTTGCAGAGCTTTCAAGGTTGGGTTGAAGGTTTTGAGCTCAAGTTATAGTGTATTGTTCCAAGATTCAATAAAGTTTGCATTTCTATCATCCGATTCAAGAATTTGTATCGATTGCTCTTTTTAAATTCTTGTTCTTGTTGTGCTTTATATAAGATTCACTAATCTTGTGTTTGATGTGTTTAATAATGATTTGTGAGAAGTTTCATATGTTTAGATGAAGGAGAGGATGGATGATGAATGATTAAAACATCATTCATCACTTTTTTGTCATAAAAGTTTAATTTCCATATTAAGGGGTTGTTTTTGCAAAATTATTTGATAAATTACTTGATACGGTATTTTGCTCTTGATGGTTGCATATCAACCTTAGCATATACCCTATACTCGCTAACAAATTTCTTTTGCAAGATCAACATTCTAATTATCTTAATTCGATGAGCTTAACTTTAATTTAAAAATATACCCTGAGAATGTTGAAATAATGTTTGATAGAACACGTAGCTTGTATGGTAGGTTTATCCTTCTCATAACATATGTTTTATATTTTCAAATTCGCATTTAAAGAGTGTATGATTAAGTTTAAACATTTACCCCTAAGATTGGAATTTGTCGAAATAAGGTTTGATATCGTATATAGTTTTTCCTTTAGCATAGATATACTTTCCATTTTCACAAATTACAAGATTAAGGATAAGTGAACAATAATTACTATTCATTCGTCACTTACTATTGTTAACGAGTCATTCTTGCGATCCTTCGATAGCTTGATGATTCGTACTCATTTTCATGAGAAGCGAATGGATATCATATATTGATCAAGAGGGATATGAATCGATTGATTTATTCACGATTCATCCAACCAATCCTGATCCTAAACATTCCTATAAACTCATATTCCCATAATTCTGTATTCCTATAAACTCATATTTTGTCCCATAATCTCGTCTTCTTGTAAATCCGTATTTTCTGTAATTTCGTACATTTAGTAAAACATGACAAACCAAAACCAAACCACACTTTGTTTAACTCGCCTAAAATAACTTTTGACGTGAATATCATTTCTCTGTGGATCGACCCATACTTACTGGCTAGCTACAAGTGAGCCGTGCACTTGCGGTTATTATATTTTGAAACAAGACTATGCTCGAGCGTGTAGGATTTCTAACTTTAACTCATTCTTTTAATAAAAAGTATGCATAATTAAATCTTCAACATATATCACATGAAAATTTCATAATTTTATGATTATTTTCTTTTTCTGGCATTATGCATGTTATATTAATTTCTTAGAAGTCTCAAATTTTTCGGCCTTGTTCGGATTTTTAAATATTTTGCATTTTATATCACGTGATAACAGCGAAATTTACAAAAATCTGAAATTATTTACTTTCTTTAAATTTGCAATATTTTGCACTCAAAGTTGTGTAATTTTTAAAAATCTCAAATTTTCTTTTTTTATTCGGGTTTTCAATTTTTTGCTTGCTATATATCATACGAAAATCATGATATTTTCAAGTATATCAAAATTTTATGTTTCCATCATATTATTAATCATTTTCATGCTATAGCGTACGAAAATAGCGATTTTTAAAATTCAAAGAATTTCTTCAAATTTTCAATATTTTGCAACGCAGTAATTACGAAAATTTCAAAAATCTCGATATTTTTAATCCGGTTTTTCTACATTTTGCTTGATATAGCGCTAAAAGATCGCGAATTTTTCAAAAATAGATTTTTTTAAATTTTTCCACGTTTCTCGATATTTTGCTTTATAGCACGCGGAAAGCGAAAATCTTAAAAAGTCTTAAATTTCCTTTCATTATCTTCGGTTTTACAATTTTAAATCATAAAATTTCAAAAATCTCAAAATTTTCTTTTCTCTTCGGTTTTTTAATTATTTTGCTTGGTATATAGAGTATGAAAATTGCAAAAGATTTTATTTTTTCAATTTTTATAATATTTTGTTTTCTATAACAAATGAAAATCGCAAAATTTATAGAATTCTCAAAAAATAATCTTGATATCTTCACTTTTTAAATATTTTGCCTGATATAGCACATAAAAATCATAAAAATTTCAAAAATATAAAAAAAAGATGATTTCTTTCTTTTTCCTTTATTTTTCCTTTACAATTATTATTCGTGTTGATTAAAATATATAAATTCGAAGTTGTGATATTTCTTTTCTTATTATACATGTTCTGTGGGAGGCATGGTTGAATTCTTTGTGCTTCAAATATATTTTTATGTGTTTGCAAGAAATTTATGATTATCCGTGGAATAATTTTCTTCAAAACAAAATTTTCATCGAGCACAATCATCATCTACAAACAATACACTGTTGTTCAAACAAATTCTTACTGAAAAATTGTGTAACATGCATGGTATTGATAAAAGAAAGAACATAGAAAATTTTTGTGAATATTATTTCTATGCTTGAGCTTAGAATTGGATTGGTTTACACTTGATAGAAAGTTATGGACATAAACTAAGTTTTGCGCATACAAATGAGGTTGGAATATGATAAGTTTACATTTTATAGAAAGTTAGGGACATACACTAATTTTATTAAAGACCTAAATTAATTTTCGCATATAGATATGAGCTTAGAATGGAATTAGTTTATATTTCATAGAAAGTTAGGGGTCTTAACAATATTTGCACAAACAAACAAAATAAAATAAAAATGGGAATATTCCTAAGAATATGCTTTGATGTAGCTTTTTATATAGCTTATATGGATAGATAGAATACTTATGTGGTGTTGTTGATTTTGCACTCGGATTTGGATTTTAAAATCTAATGTTATTAGTTATGGACTTGGATTTGGATTTGAAAGTCTATCGTTATTGGTTTTGAAACTGAATTGGGATTTCAAAATTTTGTGCTGGTTTATCGGACTTGGATTTGGATTGGACTCCAAAAGTCTAAATTTCTAGTCCAACTATATAAAGCAAAGGTATGGAAATTGACAGAAAAATCCAAGAAAAAAAATGTGGAGACTTATTTTGTGTGCTTGGACTTTAAAACATCTGCATCTTCATGAACTCTTTCAAACCTTAGAAAATTTATTTTTCTTTTTATTCTTGATCTCATCTTATTTTTATTTATATTTTGATTAGTTATATTATATTTTTTTAACTTCTTTATGGAACCCTAAAAATGCGTTTTTTGCACTTGATCCCATCTCATTCTTATCTATATTTTGATTGATTAGATTACATATTGCAATTTTTTTCATAAAATCCTAGAATAGTTTTTCTTTTTCTAGATCTTGTCTTATTTATATTTATATTTTAGTTAGTTAGATTATATTTCATAACTTCGTCATAAAACCCTAAAAAGACGTTTTTCCATCATACTTGTTTATTAAATTATTTATTACAATTCCTTTATAGTAGAATATTTCTTATTTTCATTTTGATTACTTACAAGATTTTATCTTTTCTTTTTCAATTTTTGATGTGCTGACAGGGTAGATTATTATATTTTTTCTCTCGCTTTGATAAAAAAATGATATATCGAGCGAATATAAGAAAAAACTAGATTAAAAATTGCTAGTATATTTTAAAATATTTGGTTAGTTTGTACTTATCGATAATAATGAACTTGTTGTATGTTATTAATAAAATTTTTAAATAGTTATTTTATTAAAATATTAAAAATTATAATTAACAAATTTTAATAAATTTTACATATTTACAAGATTAAATAAAAAAAAAATTGTCACAAAAAATCCTATAAAAATAAAAGTCATAATACGAATTATGTAAAACTCAAAAAAGTTCATACCAGAAGTATAAATTCAAATCCAAGTCCTCCACGAAAGTCCGAGTCCAAACCAAATCCACCATGTAAGTCCGAATCCAAATTCAATTCCAAATGCAAGTTCGAGTACAAATCCAAATCCAACACATAAGTCCAAGTCTAAATCTAAATCCAAAAAATTGTCAGACAATAACAATTGTTCAACTCGTATATTTGAAATTCAAGTTCAATAACAACCCCTTACAGTTTTATTTTGTGAAAATTTCATCTTAGGATATTAAAGAGAGTTTAGGATGCCTAATGCATTCTCTGTTTGTTTGTGTTTGCAATTTTGCATCCAAAACAAGTACATAACCACCTTACCTTTTCCATCTGCATCACATCCATTAATTATCATTTCTCAGAAATGCTGTATTACCGTGATTGATATAATTTGGTAAATTTCTTTTATCATGATCTCATTTAATATTTGGAAGACCTAATGTAAAGAAAAAAACTGCTTTAAAAGGGCTTGTATGGCGCAAGCCTCTCTAGAACTCTTGGACGACCTTTCCTTGCATGTGGGGAAAGCCTATCCAAGGGCAATGTAGGGGCTTGCGCTATGCAAATCCTTCCATAGTAGATTTTTCTCTTAATATGAAGAAAAAAACTACTCTAGAAGGGATTGTATGGCGTAAGCCCCTCTAGAGCGCTTGGACGAGCTTTCTTTTCATGTGGGGGAAGTCTATCCAAGAGCTATGCAAGGGCTTACGTTATACAAGCCCTTGTATAGTAGATTTTTCCAATGTGAAGGCTTTAGATTTTGTTGATATTTTCAATTGCTCTCTTGGTCAAATGCTTTTCACCCATCTTGGTTTTCCAAAACGAGTAGAAGGAAACTCTTAAAATAATGAATGGCAACGGGCAACTTAATAAATTATCTAATTTATCGACTGTCTGGAAGGACAATTAAGGCTTATCTGTGCACAAGTATCTAAAAACTATATATATCTTGTATAGTTAGGGTTTTGGTGTGTAATTTTGTATGAGAGATAACACAACCGTCTTTTGATGAGATTTTTTTTAGTATATTTGGGTTTAGGCCATCCATTTTTTTTAGTATATTTGGGTTTAGGCCATCCACCTTCATTATATTCCTCACGATTCTAATATTAGCGAATTGGCTTCTCTTTCGTCCGAGAAAGTAGGCTTATTTAGCCGAATCTCGTTAAATCTGTGTGATTTATTTTGTCATTATTGTCGTACTTCACTTTGTGGTTCTGTCATAATAGAGGAACATTGCTATGTTGTCTGTCAGTTGTCACTGTTGTTCGACGACATTGTAACAATGGGTCTTTCTTAGCATCAGTTATTGTTGTCCGCAAGGCTGTCTCATGATGGCTATATAAATTTCGAAATCAAATGAATTAATATCACTCTGAATTAGAAACAATATATCAAAACAATACTTGTTTGAATTTGATAGTCATAATTCATATAGTAAGACTAGAATTCTCTTCTTTTAAATAATATCACATTCATCCAACACATAAGAGGTACTTACAAAATTATGGAGTTTTTACTAAATGTTCACTCAAAACTTTGGTTAATTACTAAACAACCTCAATACTTGATAATTTCTATTTACTCTCCAAAACTCTAAATGATTGTAAAAGGTCTTCCGACTTGCTAAAAAGATTCTCTTTCTTTCACTCCATTAGGCATTTAACGGAGCGATGTCGGGGGCTAGGGTTTTAAACCCCCAAACCTTTCTCCTAAATGTAAAATCCCCAAAATCAACCCTGAATCAAAATTAGGATCGGCGATTTGCTCTATCGAAACTCAATTCGTCATGAAAACATGATTTTCTTACTCAACCTTCTCTTCCCATACATACACAAGCGGAATATAAATATGTTCAGATTCGCAAGCGAAGGATAAGTAGAAAATCTAAATCGAAGGAAAGAAGTCGAGAATAATTAGGAAGAGAGCGGAAAAAAGATCGATTCTCAAATGGAGGCGAGGGTAATTGAAGAGGTATTAAAAAATTCCGAACTGCGATGCTATTTCTGGATGGAAATCTTGAAGGGGTAGCAAAAAGGCAACAACTTAAAGTTTTGGGAAGCAGAAAGTACTGATTATCCAGTATTACTTCTTTTCGTAATTAGCTTTGTTTTGAGCGACCATCTAATAAAAAACACCCTAATTTACACACCCTATATATGCTGATTGAACGATTAATGCAAATCAAAACAACTGTTACCGGTAAACCACGTTTTCTTTTTCAATAAATGACCCAACAGCAATCCTACCCACCAAATTCCACTGGATTTAATTTGAATACAATTTCTTAGCGCCAACCTTCATTATTCTTCCTCATAATTTAATCAAAGGCTTCTTAAAACTTCTTACAACCTAAAATGGTACCAAACCAAACTATCAACTATCAATATCACCATTACTTCCTCAACTATCAATATCACCATTTATTTTTTGGCCAAAAAAACTATCAATAACAGCATTTAATTTTTACCCCTTTTAAGGCCACACCCTATCAAAATTTGTAACATTTTCATTTTAATGATAAAAAGGCTTAAATCATTTTCTACTTTTATACAACAAAACGAAATATAATTCAACAACTAAAATTACACACGCAATTAGGATAGATACACCTTACACTGTATAACCGTGGACCCCACCCTAAAGCCCGGCGCCACCATGAACCCCACCGTCGGGCTTCCCCTTATCGGATCCTCATCTGCCACACTCTCCATGTACACCTCTGAAAACCTGGACCCTCTCCTCGCTTGAAATACCGACCCGTCAACCTCCGACGACCCGAACGAGAAGAACAAGCAATGCAGCAGCCATACCCGCTTCGCCATCTCATGGAACCCGTCAACGAAACCCGATGACCCACGAAACGCCGCGTCCATTCTGGGGTGCACCAGTCTCGAGTACTTTCCTCTGCAAAATTTCCCAAATTCGACTTTCCGATCGATAACATTCCGTGCTTTCAAAAACTTCAGCTCATGGAATTCGTCGAAGAACTGCCGCTGGTTCCACTTCGACCGATGCTCCAAGAACTCAAAGCTGAAATCCCTGCGGTGGAAATGCTCAAACATTCTGCCGCAAACGAAGGATTCGAAGGCGAAAATCAGATGCTCGGGCTTCAATCTGATCCCGTGAATCGCCGCGGCAGCGGCATTCAAGTCCCACCCTGCAGAATCCATCTCCCTCACCATGATCTTCACGAACGATCGGATCGATTTGGCGGCGAACCGAAGCGCGATCAAAAGGTGGCCAGGGTTTAGAGCGGAGAAATGAAGATTAGATAGACGAACCAAAGATGATTTATTAGGATAGAGCTTGGACTCGATCTCCGCGAGCTTCGATTGGAGGGGGATGATTTCAGAGTCTTTGGATTGAAGCTCCGATTCGAGCTTCTTGATGGTGATCTGGAACGTCTTGATCAGATTCTTCTGCTCTTCGATGTGAGCATCGAGAGGGGATTTCGAGGGGGCGAAAGTTTGTGCTTTGGAATAGGATTGCTTGAGCTCGGAGATTCGTTGGAGGTCGGAGACGATGGATTGGTCTGCGGACTGGATGGACTCGGGGTCGTAGGGGGTTTGGGCGAGCTGGAGCTGGGCGTACGAGGCTTTGATGGCGGCGATGCTGGCGAAGAGATGAGCGATTATGGACTCGAGATCCGATGCGTTGTGACCTTGACGGTTCAGGTCGCGGTCGAGGGGTTGAGAGAAGAGGGCTTTTTGGGATTTGAGTTTGAGTTTTTGGATGGCGGGATCGTCGGAGCCGGTGGTTGTGGTGGTGGCGTCGGGGCGGCGGAGGCGGAGGATTTTGGTGACTGTTTTCCAGTCCATTTGTGGTTGATTAGAATTTCGAAGCAGAGATGATTTTTGAGGAGAAGGAAGAGTGTCAAGGAAAAGTGAGAGAGACGGGGGAGCAGCAGTTTTGATGTCGGTGGTGGGATTTGGATGTTTGTTTGAAAAGGTTGTGTCCTTGTTCTGTCGGTATATATGACCGTTGAGTCTTCTTTTCTTTTTTTTTTGTTTTTCTTTCTTGGATTTCATTATGCATCACCGGACTTTCAAAGGTTTTGTGATCATGTTGCTGGAGTTTAAGATCTTATACAACCTTTTCTTGAGCTGATTGATGTTGTGTGAAAACGGTGGTTTAATCAACTCATTTATAGCACGAATAGACCGATTAAGCTCAAAAAGAATTTCCTTAATTGAACTCAATACGGTATTTCTTCGATAAAAATACCCACAGGTTTTTGACAAATATACCGTTCACGGAGGATTTATGGAAATTTCAAAATTCGAAGGTGCTGTTTAATAAGATGTGAAACTTTGACGGTTCACAAGATTTACCCTGTTTTGATTTTGGTACGAAAATCAAGAAACTGATAAAGACTTATGTTTTGCCCTCATGCATATATGATATTTTTCTATACCAAAAATGCCCCTCTTTCGCTTCTAATCATCTTAACCTTATTCCTCTCTTTTTCCTTCTTTTTGCCCCTAAATTCAATCTTTTCTGCGGTCATTATTATCTGTGTTGATATCATAAGTAAATGAAAAGAAATTTCAATAAGTTATCAATAATAATGAAAATTCATGGCTGTTCACTGAAATGGCCAAATTGTTAATATACTTTAGTAATTATCATCCTACCAAAAAATAATTATTACATAAGCAACAATGATTGAACAATCCATTCAATTTTTCAATGAAAATGTCGAATCTCATTCAACTCATGACTATATTAATAAAAGTAAAACTCAATTAAATCAAAGTCTTCTGCTTACAATATAAAATGAAATTAAAGAAAATAACGAAATAACAAGCCATAGGTTATTTGTTTCAAAAATTTCGAAAACTAAATCGTTAACCTTGAACAGCTACATGGCTTACTTAATATCTCCTTCATTTTTTTGTGTCAAAAATGCCCACAATTTAGAATGGATCAGACCGGAGAATCCAAAGCATTAGGAGGAGGATCCGACAGCTATTTGCTTAATAAAAATTTGTAAAGCAATCATTCTGAATGCCCCTGATATTCTAACCCATATCTTCACTCCCATCAGACACTTTAAATATAAAAGATCATCAATTTCTTCCGATGAATTATAAAAAAATACAATATCAGTCTCTTTTCTGCCTTTTACGTTTCAGATGTTATCTTGTCAACGGTCGCCAATCTAAAATAAGCCAAACAAAAATCTTGACCCTCAATAAAACCATCGCCACTTCCAAATAAACTTATATCAATGATTTTCAAGCCAACCAAAATTCAAAATTCTATAACAATTTTATACAGAAAACATTTCATTTGGACTAATTAAGGTTCTATATCATTATATATTCGTAATCAGTAGGTATAATTTTGTTCAACTTGCGTTAATTGAAATTGAAGACTTCTCCGTTTAAGATACTAGAAAAAATAATAATGTCATGTTTGGTTATGGAGCTAGAATAACTGGAGTTTATTTTTAAGTGCATATAGAGGGGATACAAACTCTAGTTTGCATGGTCTTATTTCCGCTTTAAATTTTAACTTTAGTAAGATGTTTGGAAATAGGGTTATCTAAACACTAAGGTTTTTGTTTTGAACTTTTCTAAACTCCAAATTGAGCGTTTTATTATCATTGATATTTGGAGTTTAGAAAACTTTGGTTGAACTTTTCAGTCAAATCCATTTTCTGGAGTCCAGAGTTTTTCCGAACTCCAAAATAAAATCCAAGTTAAGATTTTAAAGTTAAGTTTAGATAATTTTATGAAATTTGCTTAGGTTATCTAAACGCATATCCACCGCCAATCAAGGCCTAAAAGTATATATAAACGGTGGATTATGATTATGGTTGGGGTGGCAAGTTGTTAGAGGGACCTGTAAACAGAACATTGCTAATAACTGGTGGAGATTGCATGAGAATATGTCACATGTTATGTACTCTAATTAAAATTTGATGATCCTCGTCATGGACACCATGGATCGATAGAGCCCCCTTAACCCCACACGCGCGTTTTATGTCTTTAATTATTTAGCCGCGTGTTGATATTTTAGTATCCAAATTTAAGAATGATATAAAAAAACCTTTAATGTTGTGGAGACCTCACCAATATTTTGGCCCAACAGCAACTCTCTACCCAAGAAGGATGCGATAGCTAGGACCTTATTGGTCAGGTCTCATGATGTTGTCATTTAACACATTCATGGGGCTGTTTGGTTGCTGGATTACAAAGTATTTTGAACCGGTTAAATTTAAGAATCCAAAAGAAAAGTAAGAATTGGCTAAATTCTAATTTGCTTGTAGGCCTTCTGGGGTTTTCTTCTGGGGGTTTTGGATTTGCTTTTTTTAAGTGAGGGGCCCACTATTTTTTTTTTGAATTCATTAATCCTTAAAAAAGTTATGGATTACAAAGAATTTGGCACTGTTCATATGGGGCCCGTGTAATTTAGTTATTAAAATACCTACTCTTTCTATCTCTCTTTAATTCTCAAATCCAAATCCTACTTATTTTTTTCCAACCAAAAAAGGATTACAATGAATTACAAATCTAACATTAGGAATTCAGTACCAACCAAGTATAAAATTGACTAATCCGGTTTTTTTCAATTGTACTATTTGAGAATCAAAATTTCACATCCATTCAACCAAACAACCCCTTGCAATTAGATTTTGTTTTCAGGGCAAGAAATTGGATATTTTTTGGTGAATAATTAATTGGAGGGTATTAACATGATACATTGGGGTTTGAAACCAGGGCTCTTCTCCAGCGGCAAAAAGACTTTCCACTAAACTACAGTGGCACTCGTAACAAAAAAAAATATTTAGTTTTGCAAGAATTGGCGAGATAAATATGCATGCTTTGTTGTATCCAGATTTAATATTTTGAGGAAACAACTTGATGGAGATCGGAATCTCCTTCAGATGTTGTCGTCCGTCGATCTTGTGACCAGCGGAACTGAATGGCTGAAATTTATGATGGATCTTGGGTGTGAATCTCAATGGGTTATTAATTGTTGTTGACGCTGAGCTATCTGCAAAGGAAGTCCCGAGGTGGGAAACTGTCGTAGGACCATCCGATGATCAAGTAAGTACCGGGGAATAATTGGGCAAAGTAGCGATGTATTGGATTGAGTTCGAATTACCTAAATCGTCTGGAGGAAGGGTTTATATAGGGGTCGTCTGAGAGTGAACCGATGCGAGATTCTCGCCGTCCATTTCGCCCATGCGTCACGTCCGCAATGATGGCGATATATGCTTATTAATGGCGAGACACGCTAGCATGGGATGCGAGACGTGGAGCGGCGGAGATCTCGTTGTGGCGAGATGCACGAACCCGTTACGAGGACGCCCGTGCTTCATACTCTCGGCTCAATAGGAGCGCTGAGAAATCTCAGCTATAAGATAGCTTGGCGACGAGTAAGGAAGCTGAGGAATCTTAACTCTATGATTGCTCGGAGATGAGCAATTGGCTGGTGGTTAGGCGAAGAAGGAATGTACACAGGGGAGGCCCCCAAAAGGTCGGGTGCTACCTCAGAGGCGAGGTGCAAAGGAATGTCCCCATTACATCATATCTATTCTATCTCCATATCCCTTAGAAATCTAGTGGGCTTATATGGACGACACGTCATCTGCTACGTGTCGTGATCTGGGGAATCTCTATTTACGAGTATCATCATTAGCCCTCCACTCTCGTTCCGGCCTATTTATGGGTCGCATCGAGAGTGGTCCGCTCGATCTTCTCTGTTCATCCTGCTCCGAGGAATCTTCATGGTAGGTTGTCCAGGAATGACATGGTGTTTGGCTGCTGTATCCTTTTGATCCCTGAGTCCACATCACGTATCATCGGGCGGGAAGTTGTCTGCCGGCCTTGTGGTGAGGGCTAAGATTCATGGGTTAGGCCGGGCAGGAATCTACCCGCAGTGAATAGTTGTGACGAGCAGGAAGCTCTCCCCCGGCCTCCGAACATAGCAGGAGTCTACTCGTGCGAGGGCTTAGCATTCACGGGTTAAACCGGGCAGTAATCTACCCACCGTTAATGTGTGCGACGAGTAGGAAGCTGTCTACCAACCTCGGAACCGAGCAGAAATCTACTCATGGCGAGGGCTTATGATTCACAACTTATCTTGGGCAGGAATCTATCCGCTGTGAATGAGTGCGACGGACAGGAAGCAGTCCGCTGGCCATATGGCGAGGGCTTATGATTCACGGGTTAGGCCGGACAGGAATCTACCGGCCGTGAATGGGTGCGACGGGTAGAAAGTTGTCCGCCAGCCTCGGAACCGAGCAGGAATCTACTCGTGATCGGCTTGCTCCCTATCTGGTTGACGTTTGTCTCGCAGGTATTTTGCCAAATGACTGGAGTGGATCAGCTCCTCAATGTAATCGCGCAGCTGTTTGCAGTTCTCGGTCGGGTGTCCTGTGATCGATAAAAGGCACAATACAGGCCACGGAGTCACTTGCCCGGCCTTTGTATTATCGGCGGCAGTTTGAAGAATCTCTCGCTCTACGCCTCCTCTAGCAGCTCAGCCTGAGATACGTTCTGTAACGAATCTGTTTTTAATGTACAGAAATTTGTTTAAAGTTAAAGTACTAAATGGAGTATTTGCAACCCTTAGAATGCTATAAGTATTTAATTTGTTTAAAAACAGCAAGAAATAACTTGTAGCTCATTGGTAAAGCCTTCCACTGCTGTGACATAGCCCCTGTGTTCGAATCCCATCAGCTACATATTATTTTTAATGATTTTTCTTTTAAACTTTTTGGAAGCCCAAAAGTTTATACGTGCAATACACATTAAAATGAAAAGTCAGATTAATCAAACATGTGGAAAATGTTATATGAACAGATAGGGATATGTAGCACCAATCCAAGCCCCACCCCTCCAATCGACCAGCGAGAGATGTATTTGGGCCGGTGTTCATACCATAATTTTGCATTATTATATTCCCCATTCTTATGCATTTTACAAATAAACAGGTGCTTTTGACCCATGTCTGCTACATAGTTACAGGTTACAGGTTCTTGGAACAAAAACAGTTAAAAAGACAAAAGACGATACAAAAATGAGATTACGACCAACAAATGGAAGAATCTTGATCAAGCCTACAGTTGGAGAATAAACGAAGGTCAGTTCACAAAGAACAAGGCAGCGTAAGGTTCAAGACTTCGACACGAAGCGAATGCTAAAAGTCCACTACAGTACTCACTGTGGAGATCTGGAAGAGAAATAGAAGATATTCTGAAGAATCAACCAAAGAAATAGGAAAACAAACAAGACCAGAAGCAGCACAGGAAAAACCACCAAACAAGCCCTTCATTTGGCCGCGGAACCGCGGCCAAACCTGGCCTATGGCCGCGGTTCCGCGGCCGTGCATTACCCGTAGTGGCGGAAATTTTCCAGAGATGCTGGCGACGCGTTGACTAGTCTTCCTAGGGGTATTTTTGTAATAGCAGATGTGCGAGTCGGTTGTAACCCTAGGGTTTCTATCCTCTATAAATAGGAACCCTAAATCTTGTATTAGGTCATGTCTCTTCTTGTGCCTCATTGTAAATCTCAAATTCAGATCTGTAAATTTCTGTAAAGAATGAAGAGTGCATCAAATTAGAGTAAGTTTTCAATTTTTGCCCTAGTTAATTTTATTATCTGCCCTAGTATAATTTTCTATTCTTTCCCTAATTTAGATTTAATTCTCTGCCCTAGTTAATTAATTTAGAAATGTTTTTCAATTTCCTAATGAGCGAGTAGTCTCCTCGCTTGTTAGGGTTAGCTTTGGGGAAAGTTTGAGAGATGAAGATCTCTCACCCCTTTCTTGCCCATCACACGTTTTTATAGGACTCCATGCATACATGCACATACCGCTCCCTACGGCACCCTATCCCACGAGGTAGCGGTGATACCGTAGTATAAAGGCCCGGTTGAGCGTTTTCCATGGAGGTTAGGGTAAGGATTAAGAAAGGAAGGACAAGAACCTAGAGGAAGAAACACCGTTTCTTCCCGATGGTACTAATCTCCTTTATTAATAATTACCAAAACTCCTAAAGAGATCTTAATTTGGGATAGAAAGCGGTGAGAAAATCTTTGCATTTCCAAACTTAACCTAAACCTAACCCTAGCAAGATTTAGATCTAGATAAACTTTAGTTTTTAGATTTAATCAATCCGACACCAATCGGAATTAACTCGTTAGAACAATTAGGAAATACACAACATCCCTGTGGACCGACCCGTACTCACCGGCTAGCTACCAAGCGACGCCGTTCTTGATTGCGGTTTAGAAATATTTTTGATTCATCTTTTGAAAAGCGCAAGCACGCTAAATCTTAATACAATCAAATGGCGCCGTTGCCGGGGATGGCGTAATATTTCCTTTTTGCAATTTCGGGTTAATATAAAATATAAAAATCATAAAAAACTGAAAGATTAAAATAATTTTTTTTTTATCATTTATTGTTTGAAGGGTATTTTTGTTTGAATTTTGCAGGATCTACAATCGAGTTCGGATATGGAAAAATCCAGAAAAAGAAACAGAAAACGAAAGATCTGAACAGCAAAGGATTTCAACAACAGAACAACAGAACAAATCTGGAGATCTGAACCGTACAAATTGCCGCGTTTCCGCCGCTTTGACCCAGCTTTGACCGCGCATCCGCGGTCAGGAGGCGACATCATCGTCTCCAAAATTTTCTCGGGAACCGAACAGACCAGACGACCGTGCTTCCGCCGCCAGAACCCCCTCCTTGCCGTGGAACCGCCGCCTCCTGGTGACATCAGCACGTGCAAATTTTTCTGTGAGCTTTCTCTCTCCTCCACTGCAAATCCCTGATATCTCTTCTGTAAAATCTCCTGCAGGATTCTTTGCGCTTAAAAATCTCTCCCCCTTCCAATAATTGATCTTGTGCAGGATTCTTTGCGCCGCGCTTAAAAAATAAAAAAATTGATTGCAAGTGATTGTTACTGCTTTGCATATATTTAATCGGACTTTAAGGGGCTTGAGATCAATCCAGATTGGGTGGGGATTTCATCACCCTTTCCAGGACCCCAGAAATCACATAAGGCATCTGCATTGACCATCTCTAAATTAAAAAAGATTATACTCAGCCCTAAGGACTTCGCGCTCAATAGGACAGAGGACTAGTTGTCGGCATCGACCGTTTATCCTAACATGACTTTGTGGTGTCTAGGCAAGTGTGTCTAAGGCGAGTGGTTACTTAATTAGGGCCACTACTTGTAGTGGAGGGCCTCCCACTCACCTGGCACTTACCTGGCCGCAATTGGCGGTGAAGAGGCGGTTTGAGGTCCTATTTCTAGCCCTTTGGAACAGTTAGGAGCTGTCTAGCTAACCTAGGTGACCCTAGATCTAGGCCTGATTGTGCATTTGTGGTCATTTGAACGTGTGTCTAAGCCTTTTATCGAAAATCTTTTTGCAAAGAGCACCACATAAAAATTAAAAAAAAGGAAATTTTTTAATAAAAAATTGCAACTTGTCGCTAAGAAATCCGTGCACCCCACATTCTTTTTCTTCTCCTTTCTTACATTATGGGTACCCCACCTCACAAATCTCTTGCTGAACTTTGGTACCCTGAACCAAACTTTGCTTCGTATGCGAATTGTTTCGGTCGATTTACGGACGACCCCTCCATGCCCAAATTTTTTTTGAAAGATCGAATAGAAGCGTCTAGGAGAAACAGTTCGACATTACAATCCACTTTGTATCAACCATTTCTATCTTCACCACCTTCTTACGTTGATACTCCTTTTTCAAGTCCTATTGTAACTCCAAAACCCATGTCTATTGCTGAGCATATTGAACAATCTCGTAACCGATCTTTCACTCCTTTCAACACTTCCAGTTCTTGGGATCAACAAGTACATTCACCTTTTTATCCAAATGTTGATCCTACTCCTGTCCAACCATCCAATTCCTACCAGTCCTACCCGACTTTCCCACCTTCACTAGACATTACTTCGACACAACCATTTGGGAGTTTCACGTATCCAAACAATTTTGAATCTTTTACTGAAACCCCTTCACAACCCATGTCTAGTCTAGAACAGTCGTTGGAGGCTAAATTGGTAGCGACAAACCAAATGATTAGGAATGTGGATGCGTCCATGGCCGCCCTTATGCAACCTAGTGAACCGGTAGTTAGTTTCCAACTAGCTCCAAAAATTCCAATGTATGATGCGGCGGTTGGACAGAGTGAGAATTTGAGTGGAGAAAGTGAGCTATACACCCTTCCAAATCAAACCTACCCATCACCAATTGAATCCCACAACTCCGGTTTTGAATGTCTATCAAGTATCCCAAACGACTCACCAGTTGAAGATAAAACGTCTAATGAGTTGTGCAACTTTGTAGTGCTTGATTTGCCAGATTGTGAAGGGTCCCTTTCGAGTGAAACCATCACCAATCTTTTTGACCTCTACACCTCCAATCTAGAACCTGAATTGATTGATATCCATGCTTTTGATGAGGTGTCTAAAAAAATTGATTTTCACTTGATTGAGGATATTGACGCAGGGAATATTCTGGATGATGAGCCCGTAGATTTGACTGAAATTTTATCTCCAATTCATCATCCCGAGTCATTAAATGTTTCTCCCGAATCTCATATGCGTCTTGATTTTGATGATAATTGTATGGATGAGATAACTTTTGAGGAGAATTATGAGCATAGTATTGAGGAGAGTATTGAGGATAATATTGAGGATGAACAATTTTTGTTTGATGAGTCGGATTTTCCAATTCATCCTCTTGAACCTTTAGCTGTTATACTTCCTAAATCACCCCTCCTTTCCATCGTTCCGACCACGCAGGAGGACTGTGAGTTTGAAAAATTTCTGTTCAATCACAGCACATTTGACGCCACTAGTGCGTTCCTCCTTGAATCTGACACTCTTCTCACAGCCGATAACGATTACGAGTGTTTCACTTTTTCGGACAATTTTGAAGACTCACCGTCCGAGTTTGAGTCCTTTGAATTTTCAGATGAGTTAGTTGAACCATCAGACTCGGTTGCTTACAGTCATTTCGAACCATTGATGGAATCTTTCGAGTTCGAGACAGATTACTTAGGTGAGATTAAGACTATCCCTAAATCACTCCCTTTCGTCCTTCCTATCGTTTCGACCGCGCAAGAATTCGTCACGCTTCCACTTTCAATGTTTGGTTTACCAAGTTCAACGTACCCATACTTTCTTGCGAATCTTAAGGGATTTGACCCCATTTCTCGAAGGGTTGATAGATTAGCACAATCACTTTTAACACATCGGTCATCACAAATTGCGCTAATTTATTCACCCGATTTACACCCTCAAGATCGTACTACACTTCTTTCTCTTTTCCGCCATTCTTCTCCTCCACCGAGACCATATTCTACTCTTCTTCCCATTCGGTCTTGTGTGTTTCTCAATTCCTTTCTCTACACTCCATTCTTTCACCAACCCTACTATTACCACGATAAGATTTTTGAATGGTTGGTGCTAACCTTTGGTCTGTGTAAGGTCTTGTATAGTTTAATTTTTCTCCTCCCTAATTCTGAACTTTAACACTTAAAACAGTGGAAACACTGTCTCACTTAAGTTTGGGGGGAACCTTGTTGTATGTATATTTTTTTGTTTTCTTTTAACAATAAAAATAAAAAAAATTATAAATAAATAAACAGGGGAGTGCCGACATTTTTGACCCTCTTGGTGTAGCCTGAAAGTGAGGACACTGTCAAGTTTAAGTTTGGGGTATGCTCGGTAAGCCTTCTTCCTTCGCATTCATGTGTATATTTTTGCATTTGCATACTTATTTTAAAAACCATAAAAATTGAAAATTTTAAAAATTATAAAAATTAAAGTATTCAATTTTGGCCATAATTGACTTGAGTTTGACAAACAGGTTAACTAGCTAGGAACAACTAGATCTTATACTTAGTAAATTAAAAACCCTAAAAATAATTTTTCTTAAAGTTTAACGGTAGAAAGTATATGTCTTTGTAGTTTATTTAGAAATAGGAAAATTTTGAGTTCACTTCTTGGGCTAAGTTAAAACAAGGGAAGAGTATTGATATTTTTATTAAAGTATAAGTTTGAAAAATAATTCCTAGCTTAAGTCTAAATTCTGAAAATGTATACCCTACAAATTGCACAAACACGAACCTTGAAACTTGAAATAGTAGAAGAGACCTTGAAATGCTCTTGTCTAAAGTCCTTAGTACGAAGAAAAATAAAATAAAAATTCAAGTGTGAATAAAGAGATAATAAAAAAATGAACACTGGTTTTTGTGATTACTTAAGGCTGCAAAAATAGAAAAATATTTAGCGAGGGTGCTTCATCACCTAGTGCCTTAGACCAACTGGTTTGGGAGTCACTGCTAAAGCCTTAGGTATTACAAAACTAGGAATTACGCTTTAATGTGCATACACATTTTGTAATCGGCTGTTGATACCTCAAGAAGTATTAACGGTCGCATGAAGGATGTGTGAGCGAAATTCATCTAAAAATTCACCTATTAAGAAGTGCTTTGGACGACGGACAAGAGTATGATAGCTTGATTTGAATTTCCAAGTGTAGGGGTGATATATACACACACGTAGGGGTATGTGATTGGGGTTTAGATAAGAGATAGGAATGAAGAATAGGACTTGTATCTTTAGTAGAGATGATAAAAATTCCTAAGTTGAGATAGAACCCTAGAAGGAAAACTTAAAAGATGCCGAAAGCTAAGTAAGTTTACAGAACATATATAATCTTAAGTTAAATGATAAGGAAGCGTGAAGAATATGGGTGGATAATTTCTGAGTCGACGATAATAGAATTTCTTGTTAGAAAACCTAATTGGAGAATAAAGTCAATGGGCCAAATTGATAGGATTTTGTGGGTAGTATCCGCTGAAAACCCTCAGGAGACAACACTCCTCCTACTAGGGACACCTAGAGGTTTAACGGCTTGTTGCACGAGCTCAGTGCAATCGTGATTCCTTACGAAAGTGAGGTTAGGATTTTTTTTTGAGAATAAAAACTAGATTTGCTCGAGGACGAGCAAAAGATAAGTTTGGGGGTATTTGTTCATACCATAATTTTGCATTATTATATTTCCCATTCTTATGCATTTTACAAATAAAAAGGTGCTTTTGACCCATGTCTGCTACATAGTTATAGGTTACAGGTTCTCGGAACAAAAACAGTTAAAAAGACAAAAGATGATACAAAAGTGAGACTACGACTAACAAATGGAAGAATCTTGATTAAGCCTACAGTTGGAGAATAAACGAAGGCCAGTTCACAAAGAACAAGGCACGCAAGGTTTAAAACTTCGACACGAAGCGAATGGTAAAAGTTCACTACAGTACTCACTGTGGAGATCTGGAAGAGAAATAGAAGATATTCTGAAGAACCAACCAAAGAAATAGGAAAACAAACAAGATTAGAAGTAGCACAGGAAAAACCACCAAACAAGCCCTTCATTTGGCCGCGGAACCGCGGCTAAACCTGGCCTATGGCCGCGGTTCCACGGCTGTGCATTACCCGTAGTGGCGGAAATTTTCCAGAGATGCTGGCGGCGCGTTGACTAGTCTTCCTAGGGGTATTTTTGTAATAGCAGATGTGCGAGTCGATTGTAACCCTAGGGTTTCTATCCTCTATAAATAGGAACCCTAAATCTTGTATTAGGTCATGCCTCTTCTTGTGTCTCATTGTAAATCTCAAATTCAGATCTGTAAATTTCTGTAAAGAATGAAGAGTGCATCAAATTAGAGTAAGTTTTCAATTCTTGTCCTAATTAATTTTATTATCTGCCCTAGTATAATTTTCTATTCTTGCCCTAATTTAGATTTAATTCTCTGCTCTAGTTAATTAATTTAGAAATGTTTTTCAATTCCCTAATGAGCGAGTAGTCTCCTCGCTTGTTAGGGTTAGTTTTGGGGAAAGCTTGAGAGATGAAGATCTCTCATCCCCTTTTTGCCTATCACACGTTTTTATAGGACTCCATGCATACATGCATACACCGCTCCCTACAGCACCCTATCCCACGAGATAGCGGTGATACCGTAGTATAAAGGCCCGGTTGAGCGTTTTCCATGGAGGTTAGGGTAAGGATTAAGAAAGGAAGGATAAGAACCTAGAGGAAGAAACACCGTTTCTTCCCGATGGTACTAATCTCCTTTATTAATAATTACCATAACTCCTAAAGAGATCTTAATTTGGGATAGAAAGCGGTGAGGAAATCTTTGCATTTCCAAACATAACCTAAACCTAACCCTAGCAAGATTTAGATCTAGATAAACTTTAGTTTTTAGATTTAATCAATCCGACACCAATTGGAATTAACTCGTTAGAATAATTAGGAAATACACAACATCCCTGTGGACCAACCCGTACTCACCGGCTAGCTACCAAGTGACGCCGTTCTTGATTGCGGTTTAGAAATATTTTTGATTCATCTTTTGAAAAGCGCAAGCACGCTAAATCTCAATACAATCAGCCGGCGTCGCCGGGCCCCCCATTGGGAATGCTCCTAAATTTTTCCCAAACACCCCTTGCCCCCCTACTCCTCTTCTGTTTGTTTTTCCTGCAATTAACCAGAGGATTAAAAATCACCATTAAACCAATGTTTTAATGCATTTTAATTCTCATTTTTAATTCCCTAAACCCTAATTCTATCTTATAAATACCACCCCATATCTAGCCTTCTATATTCTGAAATCCATTGTCAAAACTCTCAAATTTTTCCAAGTCAAATAATTTGTACAAGTGGAGTTAGCCAAAGTCAAGTTCCGGCGACGATTCGGGAAGATTCCGGCGATCCCACGACTCTATGAAGCTCTCAAAACCTACCTCAACCTCTTCTCTCTACACTAATCCAGTAAGTCTCCTCTCCTTCTCTCTCTTCCTATTCTAAAAAGTTCTCTTTTCAAAACTCATGAGAAGTGGAGATAATCCGACATCCGATTCTAAATTGTTAAAAAACCAACTTTTCTTAACAACAAATCAACCATTTTTTTATATATTGTTTAGCAACTATAAACCAACATTGAGAACAAGTTTAAATTTAAAATACCATGCTATGCTACTTGTATTACACTTTTACAGTTAAATACCATAAAATTTACTTACGACATTCTTTTTATCATAATTGCCCATATTACCTTTAGAAAAACCTCACGAGATAATGACCTACCTCTCACAACACTCATCATGACATAGCACGATTGCTTGAAAACCATATTTTTGTAGCTAATACAATTTTACATTTAAATACCATAAACTATTAAAAACCGTATTCTTTAAATTGTTTTAAATCAAATTCCTTACGATTACGTCTTTACAACCCACTTTTGGGGAACCCGATTTGGTTGGTGCGGGTTATCGTACATACTCGAGACTAGTAGAAAGAGATGCAGACCTCCTCACGGAGCATCCGATCTTGATGGAATTTATAATACAATTTTTAAGAATAATGTGATTTTCTATTTAATAAATAAATTCTATTTTTAATAATTATATATATATATATATATAAATATTATCAAAACATCTATTTTATATTTAATAAATTGCATGTTTTCTAAAGACAAGAATCACAAATTTCATGAATATACCATCAACAATCCATACAAGTCAATTTACACTAAAATACCATGTACTATTCAATTTAGGTTTATATTCACTAGAATATTTCATCATATAAAAATTACATCCATGAAAACCTTAAATATGATAAATAAATACTTGGGGATTATTTTGAAAGTATACTAAAACTATTTTTCATAAAACACCCTCAAGTTATATTAATTTACATTAAGGACCCTAGTAAATATAGGTTTAAGCGGGACCAATTCTCTTGAGCCTCAGAGAGCCGGAGAAAGTGAGTGCTTGCCTAATTAAGGTAGAAGACCAAAACGAGGTAATTAGCTTGAAAAAGTCACAAATCTTGCCGTCCGTGTGCAGCAGTTACCGATAACTCCAAAACTTAATTCAGGAATCAAATTCTGTTTAAAGTGTCTGATTCAGAAAGAGTCTCAATCTAATATGAATACAATTCCAATTTACATACAATTCAAATATAATTCCAATACAACATGAACCCGTATATACTGAAATTTGAACATGAATACCAGAATGCTATACAATATCAACATAATTTGAACTGACCGAACTATGGATATACATTAACTTGATCACATGATTATCTGTTTACATTCTTATCCGTTTATATGAACAACTGATATCATGGTTTCGGCAAGTCTTACAGCTATAAACAATACAATAAACATTACGGGTATTTTTAAAGGGGTAGATTGGTACTGAATGCGTTAAAAGTGGCATGATGATGGTCGCTTTAATACACCTAACCTGAATATCCATTGCTGTTGTCTTGTGGCTTGACGGGTCCTTGTGCTCCATATACCATAGTTCACGGAATAGTTGGACTCCTCTCATATACACTGGCATATTCTGCACCAAGCTATAAACAACATCGTCAACCTAATAAACATACATTATACCAGAAATATTCTCTTTACCTGTTCAGTTTATTCCTATCTCTTTGGGACTTATCGAGCGATTGTTCGCTGACGACATTTCTTTTCAATTCTTTCTTTGGAATGTTGTCAGGAGGACCCGACTCTCTAGAGATCGAGTCCAGCTCAGAAGATTTGGAGCGTTCATCGAGAACCTGGAGCTCTAGTTCACTTGTATATACTTTTACTTTCGGTTCAAACCAGTGTTTAGGCATTACTTTCCGCATTGTATTTAATTTTCAGTTGTATTGTGAAGAATGCTTAACAAATAAAAATGTGTCGTTCATTTACATCTCATATCTTTCTTGTGTATATTTATATAATATTGCTTATTTACGCTTAACGTGTTTACTTCTGAGTAAATATATCGCGGGCCTCGTCATGTCTCCTTATCCGTACACCGGGAAGCAGGGCGTGACACATTCAGAGTTGTGTACTCGTGAAACCTCCGAGAATAGGGTTTCGAACGATCGGTCTTCTTCTTCTCTTCTCGGTCTCGTTTCTTTCGGTCTGTCCGGTCTTCACAGGAAAGGTTAGCGTTCACCTCAGACTTAAGTTGGATTTCCCATTCGGTCCAGACATTTACCTTGCCCATGGTCCTAGGTTGCACTAATGCAAAAGAGCGGAGCCACTCTTTATGCCTAAGACCGGATCTCAATGCGGTGATGACCGTCTCATCCCGGTGCTCGGGTACTTCAAGGAGAGCATTGTAGAACCGGGTGATATAGCCCTTGAAAGATTCTCTGTCCTCACTCTTGATAGTGAACAGGTAGTTGACCGATCGCTTTGGCCGTCGATTACCGATGAAATGACTAAGGAAATGAGTGGTGAATTCATCGAAAGCTGAGATTGAGCACGGAGTCAGGCCGCGGAATCAGTCTCGCCCAGCCCAAATGAGAGTGGTTGGGAACGCTTGGCACTGAGCCGCGTCCGAGTTATCTTGAAAACTCATGCCCGTGGTGAACGCGTCTAAGTGATCTTTCGGGTCAGACTTCTCGTTGAAAAAACCCACTTTGGATGACTTGTTCCGGGAAGAGACCCGCTCTCTCAGTTATAACAACCCTAAACTTCCTGTACAATTTTTTTCAAAAATACAGAAAGGGGTACTTGAGCCTGAGCACAAATTATAAGTTTGTTTTGCTTTAGAACAGCAAGAAGGAGCTTATAGCACATTGGTAAGACCTTACACTGCTGAACCAAAGCACCAGAATTCAAATCCCATCAGCCACACATTATTTTTATTTAAAATTCTTTTAATCTTTTAGAAGACCAAGAGTCTACACGTGCACTACACGTAATACGGTAAGTTACAGAATAAACAAACGGGTCCACGAGTCAAGTCCAAGTATTAGGGACATGTGGCGAAAAGATGGACCCTAACTCGGCCCGATTCCACATTTTCTTTTTTCCCTTGCACCCTTTGGCCTACCCCACCCCCCTGCACTGTTTAAATTCTCTGCAATTAACCAGAGAATTAAACTACCCCTTTAATCCTTTTTAATCCAAATTTAAATACAATTTTTATCACACCCTTTCACTACCATAAATCCTAATTTTTACTATAAATACCACACCTCAAATCACCCTTTCACTCTCAAATCCCTACCCAAATTATCAAGAAAATTCCCAGACTTTTTGTGTGCAAGTGGAGTTAGCGAAAGGCGAAACTCCGACGAACTTCCAACGGCAATCCGAGGAGTTTCCGGCGACGAAACGACGCACCGGTGTTTCCCCAATCTTCCTCTTCCTCTTCTCTTGACCCTAATCCGGTAAATCCCCCTTCTCTCTCACTTTTTCTATTCTCAAATTCTTAATTCTTAAAACATGTCGGAAGCAGAGTTATCGGTCTTCCGATTCTCTTTTCTTTCAAAAAAAATATAAAATTTTCTTAATAACAAATCTACAACTTTTGATATATTGTTTAATACTCATTAACTAAGACAATAGAACAAGTTTGATATTAAAATGATAATCGTAGTAAGTTTCATTCCACTTTTACAGTAAATACCTTTATGTTTCATATCGACATGTCTATACCTTTTAACCATGCTAGGTTTAGAAAACTCATAAGGTAATGACCTACCTCCTCACAACACACATATGTAATATAGCACGATGGAATTTGGGAACATGGATTTAGGAAAAATACGATTTTACATATAACTACCTCCGACTTATAAAAACCTTTTTCTACAAGATGTGTATTTTTAACAAATTTTTACAATGTGCCGATACAACCTATTTTGGGGAACCCGTTCAGGATAGTGCGAATTATCGCACATCCTCGGGCTTAGTAGTGCGAGATGCAGACCTCCGCAAGGAGCATACGGTCTCGAAAGATTTAAAAATACAATTTTCTTTAGAAAATGTGATTTCTATTATAAATAAAACTTATATTTTTATTAAATAAATATATATGTAATTAATATCAAAATATATATTTTTAATATTTATAATATTCCACATTTCCAAAATTCAAGAAAAAACATCTCATTTACAAGTAAATACCATACAAGTCCAATATTACAAATAAATACCATATATTATGAAATTAGGTTTTATTCACTAGAAATATCACATTGAAAAAATATACATCCATGAAAACTCTAAAGATGATAATAAAATACTTGAGATGTATTTTAAAAATTATACAAAATTATTTTTACATAAAACCCCCTCAAGTTATACTAAATTACAATAAGGACCCTAGTAAACATAGGTTTAAGCGGGACCAGTCTCTTGAGTCTCAGAGAGTCAAAGATATGGATACTTGCCTATTTAAGGTAGACAACTTAACAAATGGTGTTATCAATACGGTAATCGTTTTTGAGAAAGACACAAATCCTGCCGTCCATGTGCAGCGGTTACCGATAACACCAAAACCTAATTCAGGATTCAATTTCTTTCAAATTTTCTGACTCAGACCGAATCTAAATATAATCAATATGACTTGAATATGATTCAAGTATCAAATTACAATTCAACATAAATCCATGAATCTATATATTCAATCTGTTCAATCTAATCAATCTATATTGACTGAACTGAACTATAGATATACATCCATCTACATGATTCTCCAGTTATATCCATTTACTGATATCATAGTTTCGGCAAGTCATCCATCTATACAATTCAATTTACAACACAATACATTCCGTACAATCAATACTATAAACACTACAGGGTTATAAAGGGGTAGACTGGTACGGAATATATTAAAGGTGGCATGACGTGGTCACTTAAGACGTAATTACATTCATGCCGTTGTTCCGTGGTATTATCGACGGAGTCTTGTACTCCTGATACCTTAGTCTCCGGGGAAAGTGAGACTCCTCTCGTATACACTGGCATCTTCTGTACCAAGCTACAAACAACAGCGTTAACAATATAATACAATTTTAAAAGCTACATTCTCTCTCTGTCAATTCTACTTCTCCCTTATCTTTAGGACTTACCGGACGATTGTTCGCTGACGACATTCCGTTTCTTTCTTCTTTGGAATGTTGTCAGGTGGATCGGACCTTCTGGAGACAGAGCCCACCAGCGAGGATTTGGATCAGCTAGTCTTCGACCCGGAGCTCTAGTCACTTATACATTTCATTTCAGTAGTTTCATTTCTGTTATACCACTGTTTAGGCATTGCTTCATTCCATATATTTACCATTCCAGATGTATTGTAAAAAGAATGTTAATAAATAAAGTTGCTGTTTTTTTTATATCCTGTCTCTTGTGTATACTTCATTTTATATTGCTTAGATACGCTTAGCGTGTTTACTTCTGAGTAAATGCGTAGCGGCCTCGTCGCGTCCTCTGTCCGTATACTGGGAAGAGGGGCGTGACATCAGTAGTTGCTCGGTGAATGGCTTCGTGAGAGAGTGCGGAATATTTTGCCGACCTGCCGGGTGAACAGATAGCAAGCTGCTTGTCCTCGATCTTTTTCTCGATGACCTCTATTCGCTGCTGGTACCCCGAGTATTCTCTATAATCGGAGTTCCGGCTATCTCTGCTTCGGGCTTGGGTGACGGAATGACTTCGGTTTCTCTTTGTCACATTCCTCAGGTACTCGGGATAAACCCTTTGTAACATCCTAATTCATTTATACCAGTTCTAGTTCAAGTATTTCTTTATTTATGGTATTTTCCCGATTCATAGTGTTTTGGATGCGAATAGTGTATTTGACATTTGTATTGCATCTGACCCGACCCGCATGCTTGAAACCAGTCTTGATTCATGTTTATGATTTATCCTGACTTGTTATGTGGACTCGTGCACTTCCATATTTACATACTGCATATTGGCATTGATCTGGCATTTGCATTTTTAAATATAGCATTTAAAGTCACATAAAATATTTTAAAAATACATTGCATGGCCTGCATGATACCCCTAACCCTGTCATAGCATCCGCGCATCTTGTTCTCGTCCCATTCAGTGAAACGGACTTGTTTGGATGGCTACGAGCACGTATGTACATCCGTTCTTGGGGGTATGCATTTTCCTTACCCGGATATCCAATTTAAATTTTAGTCGACACATATATTTTCGTATTTTGAAAATGAATTTTTAGACCTGACCCGGGAGTGTTTTGGACTAAATTTGTATTTACTAGAAAATCCAATTTTATTTAATATAATATCTTTATTTTAATCGACAGCTTAAAGAAATTTAAATAACTAAAAAAAATCATTTTCAATTAAAATCCAAACGACTTTAACAACTCTCTCTCCCTCCCTCTGACCCCACCACTCAGTCTTTCTCCTCTCTCTCTTTCTCCCCCCCTCTCTTACGCCCTCTCTCTCTCTCCCCTCGGAGGTACTGTTCACTTCTCGAGTGTGGTCACCGCCCGCGCTCTATCATCACCTCCCTCCTTCTTTCTCTCCCTCTCCTCTTTATTTAACCCCGAGCCCCTCCTCAAGAACCCACAACTCATCGAAACCCTAACCCTAAAACTCCTCTGCCTCCGCTAACCCGATCTCGTCACCACCTCCATTTCCATTCTCTCCTCCTCCTCGTCATCTTCTTCCTTTCCTTCCTCCTTCCAGAGCACCAAGATCCTTGCACCCGAGCCCCAGCCTGCACCAATACGCGAGCCCAAACCCTAAGTCCTCAAAGCCAAACCCTAGCCTTGTCGCCGGATCTCCATTAATCTCCTCGCCACCATCTCATCCCCCTGACCCCAGTGCACAACCTAGTAAGAAATCCCCTCTCTTTTCTTCCTCTTTCCTTTTTCTTTTCTTTATCTTTTCTTGAATCTTGTTTCCAGCGATCGCCGGAGTTGCGTCGACGCTGCCGATCCGACGATCCAGTGAACGTACCTTACTCGCGTGAACACCCTCTCGTCTTGCCTAGACCCGTCCCGCGTGCCTCGTGTACGTTGCGACGATTTAACGACGTCGGACGTGCCGTGCGTATCCGTCGTGTGATCCGATCGAGGCAAGTTAATTTTGCTACATGCTATACTACAATATACTGCACCCATTTGAATAATAGTATTACATATTGTTTAGTTATGCATCCATTTTACAGTTTTACTATTTTCAGATACCCGTTTGCATCCATATCATTTAAAATATATATAACTGCATCTATAGATCATATTAATTCATGTTATTATTATAGTGACACCCCATGCTTAATAATGTGCATCCCACTTAGTCTTGGAACTGTAAATATAATCCTAATCGATAATTGTGCATCCATACCATTAATCTTATATCTATTCGCATACCAGGTCACATTGTTACGTATTATTGTTATAGTGACACCCAATGCTAGATAATGTGCATCCTACTTAGTAATGGAGCTATAGTTGTAATCCCTAATAGTTAGTTATGCATCCATATTTATTTATGTATCCATACCATTAATTCTGCATACCTACTTACACCTCATATTACATTAACTCATATTATTAATACATTAGTACCCCATACTTGATATTGTGCATCCTACATAGTCATGATGTAACCCCTGATAAATATTTGTGCATCCATACTTTTATTTGTGCACCCGTACTTGCTACAGTTTTATTATGAGCATCCGCTTGATACATGTGCGCTAACTGTCATGACCCGATATACCAATGCTTGACTTGATATCTGATCTTGTTATTAATGCCGACAATCCTGACCTGTTGTCCCGACGGACATATCCTGTTGTCTGTATAGACAAACCTGTACCTGCTTGATCCTGTATTGGCATTAGCTCCAGATTATCAATACTTGACTTGAACACATAACCTTGGGGTATGGGGAAATCAAAAGCGTAAACTAAAGTGTAGCTTACAAGGGTATTACTTGATCCGTGGTCCCGGGGGATAACGGGACAGAATCATTCGTGATTCTTACTTGATCCGTGGTCCCGGAGAATAACGGGACAGTCATTTATGACTCTCACTACCTGATCCGTGGTCCCGGGGGATAACAGGACATATTCTTTGAGTTACATGGAGGATTACATTAATTGATTTCAAACAAACTTTAGAATAGATAACCCAGTAGCACAGTTTAGATTGATCACTGCACGTCACATATATTGATACACTTCACTGTTCTATATCCATGTTTATTTATTACATTCATGTTACTGTTTATGATTCATACCTGCATATCTCGTATATCCTTTTCATTTATTATTGGTTGATATCATGACGTACTGACGTCTGGGTTTTGCATGGCCCAGATCCTCTATCTCTGTCGCAGGCAGTTCAGGAGTATTTTGACCAACAAGTCGAGCAGTGAAGATCATGTTAGTAGCTAGCTAGTTTAGTTTTATTTCATATTTTCATTCCTGATGTGAGCCCGTATTATGGGACGCACTTTCCAGATTTTAATTGTTACTTGAATTTATTGCTTCCGCATATTATTTCTTGACTCGTTATTTCTGGCTCATGGACATGTACTAGATAGTTTCTTTTATTTTCCTGTTCTTGATATCTATAGACAGCTGTAATGTGACTATGGAGGGATGTTTCCTAGCCAGAGGTAACATGGTTGGCTCTGTCACGTGCCGATCTTAGCGCATTCTGGGAAGCGGGGCGTGACAGGGTTTGTTTGGTATCAGAGCCACAGGATATAGGTTCATCGGGTTTGATTCTTTTGTAGTTGGGTATTGGACCCAATACACGAATCATAATACTCGTAACTAGAAGCATGTCCTGCCTTATTCCTATCTTGCCATCCTTGAATCCATAACTATCTTTCTTCTTGTATCCTGCTTATTGAATCTTGTTTATCTTGCAAATTTACTTCGGTGTTTTGGATTCAGAATCATGGCAGACAGAAGTCTGCGATCGTACTAAAGGCGTGTTGATGACGCCGCTTTAGTTGGAGTAATTCGTGGGATGCTGGAGAACCAGAAGCGGCAAACCGAGCTGAACCAGCGGCAAGCCGAAGCTTTTCAGGAAGGTTTGCGGACCGTCCAGCAGTCCGTGAACAATGTTGCGGCCAGACCAGTAGAGCATGTGGGTACCACGGCGGATTTCAGGAGACTTGGTCCGTCCGTCTTTGTTCCCCTCCGAAAGACGGCGCGACATGGCGTCTCTTGCCTGAAATTCGGGGCAGATGCTAATTGGTGCTATCCGTCCACCTCTCCGAAGATGCCAAGTTGATTCATGGCACCATGTATCGAAGGTTTACACGGATGCGGCCGATGTAGCAGACTTCATCAGATTCCCCCTCGTTTGAGGGGTTTTTGATTGTGGGGACGCTCTTCCCTGCAGGCGCAAGCCCCTGCAGTTAATTATGCTACCGCATCGCGGTAACAACTTTCTCCTTCTCCAGATGGTCACTTCGCGTCGTGTGTGTTTGTTTTATGTTTTGTTGCCCGTGGATTGTTTACGGAGACCTAGTTATGTCGTCGCCTGTAGGGCGTGGACTAGTCCAAATCCGTATTTATCTTAGATTTGGGTTTGGGGGTTTGGTTTGAGGATACGTTAGCCATATTTGAGGCTAAGATCAACTCAAACGTTTGTTAAGGATACGTTAGTCTAACTTGAGACTAAGATCAACTTAACGGGATCGTTTAGATCCGACAAAAGAGCATTTAGGGGCTCTATTGTTCCAGTTTAGGGATGTGGTGGTCCATTGTATGTATGGCCGTCGGGACCCGTCACCGCTCTGACGACGTTGAAGGATTACAACGACAGATATCAGAGGAGTTCAGAGATGTACCCTTGAACCGAAGTTGATTGGGGGGATTCATAGTCCAGTCTGTTTGAAGGTTTAAGGACACGTTAGCCATATTTGAGGCTAAGATCAACTTAAACGGGATAGTTTAGATCCGACAAAAGAGCGTTTGGGCTCTATTATTCCAGTTTAAGGACATAGTGGTCCATTGCTAGTTTAAGGACATTGCGGTCCGTAGGTAGTTTAAGGACATTGCGGTCTATGGGTAGTTTAAGGACATTGCGGTCCATTGTTAGTTTTAAGACATCTCGGTCAAGGTTAAGGACGTCGTAGTCTATGGGTTTAAGGACCCCACAGTCCATTGTTAGTTTTAAGACATCTCGGTCAAGGTTAAGGACGTCGTAGTCCATGGGTTTAAGGACCCCACAGTCCATTGTTAGTTTTAAGACATCTCGGTCAAGGTTAAGGACGTCGTAGTCCATGGGTTTAAGGACCCCACAATCCGTATCAATATGTGGTTGTCGGGACCCGTCACCTCTCTGACGACGTTGAAGGATTTCAACGACAGATATCAGAGGAGTTCAGAGATGTACCCTTGAACCAATGAGTTTGTTGAAAGAGCAAGTGTGTTCAGTTTAAGATGATTTGAGGACTTATGGCCAATTTGGGCTAAATCCAATTATGTTTGAAACATTGACCCTCTGCTGGTCCATTGAAGGAGAGGCTTTGCCTTTGAAACTTAGCCAATTGGGCTAAAGCTAGTGTTAAACACTAGAAACCAACAGTGTTGAACACTGGGAATAAGATTAGCAAGTTAGTGTTAAGCACTAAAAGATAATCAGTGTTAAACACTGGGAGCAGAGTTTTCGCATTAGTGTTAAACACTAAGCAAATCAGTGTTAAACACTGCAAATAGAGTTTTCCAAATTAGTGTTAAACACTAAGAAAATCAGTGTTAAACACTGAGGACAAAGTCTTCAGATTAGTGTTAAACACTAAGGAGAGAGGGGTCACATGTGGACACGTGAGAGCGCCCTAATTCCCCTTATTTTATTCTGCAGGTAAGTGTTTAACACTTTAGTTCTGGTGGCCATCACGTGCGAGCACGTGATGAAAGCCCATGCTCTGTGCGTTATAATGCTCACTAGGGGTCACGTGGTGACACGTGAGGGCGCCCTAGAGCTCTTTTCTATTCCTTGTGCTTCAGAGGTCACGTGGATCACGTGAGGCACTGCCTCAAAGGGCTTTATGTAGATCTTTGGGGGGGGGGTCACGTGGTGACACGTGACCCCGCTTTTATGTAGTTGTTTAGAAGATCTGTTGATCCCTTTCAGGAATTAAATTCCTCGTAGGGTTGAACCCTGACAATAATTTCAGAGGAATTAAATTCCTAGTTCCTTTTGAAGAGTTGAACTCTGAATTTCCTGTAGGAATTAAATTCCTCATATATGTGCAGAATCGAATAGGGTTGAACCCTAATAAAAGCTTTAAGGAATTAAACCCACACTCTCTGTTAGAGAATTATTCTGGGGAATAAGATTAAGGGAATTAAATTCTTGTTGTTTTAACAGAACTAAGTTCTTAACTAGGGTTAAACCCTGATTCTTTTTGTTCTGAAGGAATTAAATTCCCATAACACAGGGTCAAACCCTAATTTTATTTTGAAGGAATTAAATTCCTATAGTTCTGTGAGAATTAAATTCTCGTGCTTCCATGCCCTCTCTATGCTTTGAATCTGCATGGCAGGATCTCAACCCATTGAGAATTAAATTCTCAACTCAAGGGGAGATGTGCACTTTACAGATCCTCCACCAAAGAGAGAAGAAATATGTCCTTCTGTTTTACATCAGAGTTAAACTCTGTTGAGAATTAAATTCTCTTTCTTTCAATGAAACCTTCCCTTTCTTACCTAGGGTTTTCTTTTGCAGAAGATCCAAATTCCTCTCAAGTATCAAGGCTCTCTCTTTTTTCTTCCCTCTGCGTGTATATTTTTCTGTGTGTCCCTTGGCTTTTATTTATAGAAGAAGCAGCCGAGTCAATTAGTTTTTGATGAATCTTTCATTGAGAGATTTGATTTGCATCCATCATTCGTTTTGGACCTTTGGATTATTAGGTGAATTTTATTCACCATTGGATTTTAAATCCAAGGATTCTCCTTTGTTATTTCTATTAGATTTGAAGGGGAAATCTTTCCAAATTCGAGATTTTCCCATAGATATATGATATTTAATCACTTCTGAATCTTTAATTTAATCGGTCGCTTTTGGAAAGATTTGAGAGGTCTTTCTCAGAATTTAATTCTGTTGACAAATGGGCTTTGAAGTTGGTCACGTGTGGCCACGTGACCCTTGGTCACGTGTGGGCACGTGACCCCCTTGGAACGAGCCTTCTTCCTTCTTTTTACGCTCTGTTTTCTGGTTGCTGCTTAGCTATCACATGCCACCACGTGACAACTGGTCACGTGTGAGCACGTGACCCTGACATGGAGCCTTCTTCTTGATTTAACCGGAGAATGAGTATGATGTTTTGAGTGTCACGTGCCAACACGTGACCCTGGTCATGTGGAAGCACGTGACCTCTTCTGAAGCCTTTTTCTTGATTTTCTCAGGGAGCTGTTGGGTTTTGAAGCCGCTTTTGATTGTCACGTGCCAACACGTGACCCAGGTCACGTGGGAGCACGTGACCCTTTCTGAAGCCCCTTCTCTTTGATGTATTTGGGAAACTGAATTTGCCTTGCCGATACTTTTAGGTGTCACGTGCCAACACGTGACTGCTGGTCACGTGTAAGCACGTGACCCTCTTCTGAAGCTTTTTCCATAAGCTTTTCTGATTTTAAATCAGGAAACAAATGCCCCCACAGCGTTGTTCTCACGTGTCCGCACGTGAGTGCAACGCTGTCACCTTTTGTGACCGTTGGATTCCTTTAGGGATTTGGGGAGATGAATCGTTTCCTTCGCCTTCTATAAATACCCATGTCTCTTCAGAAGAGCCTTCACTTTGCTCATCTTCTTCCCTCGAGAGCTTTTTCCTTTGAGAATTTAATTCTCGTTTCCAGAGCTTAGTTCTCTGTCTCAGACATTTTCCAGAGTTTAACTCTGTTGGAGAATCCCTTTTCCTCAGGTAATAATGTTGGACGGCTGAAGCACCTTCGTTAAAAGAACTCTCTGGATTTTAAATCCATATTAAGGATTTCACAAAGAACCTATTTTTTTTTAATTTCTTTAACCTCCATCAGTAGATCTCTTGGGGTCGGATGATCCTTGGGGAGATGATGATGGCGATTCAACTCCATGGAATTTAATTCCATCCCAAAAATGCTTTCTGGGAATTTAATTCCCTTTTCTTAATAAGGAATTTAATTCCAATGAAGGACTCGATTTCTTCACACGAAGGCTTCTTGGGGTCTCTTGGCCCGAGGTTGTTCTCCTGCAATTAATGAAATATGAACTTTCTAATGATTCTCATGACCTTTATTTCAGGTATCATGGATGCCAATCTGTATGGTCTTGACGAGATCATTTCCTATGGGAATATTCGTGCACTGGGCCGCAGTCAGAACCAGGAGTTCACCGATGCTCAGTGTGCCGAGATCATGAGCCGCTTTAACGAGTACAACCATCGGCTACTCCCCCGTCGCTCTTCTCTTCTGAGGCTGATCGTGCTGGCGATCCGGGAGGCACTTCCTCTCTTTTGCACCGGCATACCGCTCGGGGCCTTGGACACTGCTGAGGATAAGGTGTATTCGGTGTACCTGATGGGTTTGATCTCAAAGAGGAGGCGAGATCACCTCATCGATCTCTTGCACCAAGTCTTTCAGCAGTCAGCCATACTTGCCGCCTATCGGAGGGTGGAGGACATTCGTGAGGATCCCGACGCTTGCGACCGCGAGAGGAAGCACACTCGGGAGGTTCGAAATGCTTGGAGAATCTTGGACAAAGTTAATCTTGAGTTTCTCAACCCATGCCCCGCGTCTGAAGTCTTACCATTGTAAACGTGTCCTCTTTATTTTGTATGAACTTCTTGAAAGATTCAGTGACAAGTTTTATTATGTTTTTCCATGTTTGCATGCCTTTCTCTGGGATTTTATCATTTTGCTATTGTTGTTGTTGGTGCTTTCAATATGCAGGGTGCTACTCCATTTTTCTTTTGTTTTAGTGTACATCAGGTTTAGGCCTCACGTATTCTGCACGTGGGGTCCCTTGACGGGGCTGTTCACAAAATCTTCCCATGCCCTATTTTCAGTGCACAATATCAGACGCAGAAAAAAGGGCCTTGGAAATAGTTCCATCTCCTTGATTTTCGATGCCTTTCCTTTTTTGGGCCTTGGAAATAGCTTCACCATGCAAGATTTTCCGCGCACAGCACTTAATGCACTTCTTTATATTCTTGAGGCCATAGCCTATTTTCTCCTCACAGAGAAATTCATTCCCATATTGACGTGATTTAATTTGAGGAGTATCTGAGTGCCATGGCCTGCAACCGTCCACACGCTCGTCGACAGCCATGGGAAGTGCCTATCGAGGAGATGATCCCCCGCTTTGCTGCTCGGTTAGTGGATCCACTTCTTACCGACGACGAATGCGACTCAGCCATGCATGAACTCTCGATCCGTAGGGGGTCCCCCCTCCCGATGGGTTCCTTCTGGCTCCGGATGATTCTCACGGCCGTGCTTGCCGACATCCCTCCTCACCCGGCGGAGATGACCCTGGCGATGCTCGACGCGGCGGAAGAAAAGCTCGAGGGCTTTCATGAAGCGTGCCTGATTACTCAGGCTTTGAAGGATTGCTCAATTCATCTGCTGAGCCAGATCAAGGCCCGGCGAGCTATTATGTCTGCTTTCGCGGACGAACACGGCGCCAATCGATGGGGAGCGACTCCTCGTGAGAACCGTCGCTTTGATGTGCTGGAGAAAGCAGAGAGAGAGATGGAGAATTTTGTCCTCTGCTTCGTTAACCCCTGTGCCGTTGATCCCATGTTTGGTGACCTTTTCCATTAGCGTAGAACATTTTTAAATTAGTCCCTCCTTTTTTTTTACGCTTTATGCCGAACTTCCATGTAGGCTTGGTACTAGTATGTATGTTTCCGCCTGCATAAATAAACTTCATATTCTTCTCATGAGAATTTTCTTTAGTTGCAAATGCTATCATTACTTTCCTGCGCATCAGACCTTTTTGGGTATTATGAACGTTCATGCGATTGCAAATGCTATTATTATTATTATTATTTTCTTTTTGAATACTCATATGATTGCGAACGCATGCTTGAAATATGTCGGAAATCTTTCTTGTTGCCTTTCACGTCAGGTGATGTGAGCGCGTTTTAGATCGATTATTCCCGTCGACTGGAAGCCCATTTATACGGTCTTGTAAATGTCTTGTTTCCAAGGCTGTGGTCACGAAAGCGAGCTTACGTGGCCTGATAGAGCGACACGTAGCGAACATATTGTTGTGCGAGAAAAGGGTTCGGCCGTAAATTTTCGGAGAGAGAGCTAGCTGCTAAGGCGCTGAGCGAGCTTCATGCCAGCCTCACAGCCAAAGCCAACAAAGCATACGAACTCTGGCGGGTGCTTCGGGAGTCCATAAAAGAGGTAGTGGCTCTCGATAAAGCTGCCACGTTCACTCGTGAGAGGGTCGAGGCTCATAAAGCCACCGAGAAAGAGCTCGAAGCTCGGCTTGCTTCGTATCAGGCTCAGCAAGCTCAGGCGGAGGCTCGTCTTCTGGAGATCTTGCGTCATGAAGCCGTGGCTCAGCAACAGAACGATGAGCTGGTGAAATTACTGCACCGCCCGCCGGCTTGAGGACTTGTATCTTTTCTCCCCCTTTTTTTGTACATACTCATGAATGAGAGTATCTTTCTTTTTTTTTGTTTGTTTCTTTCATGAATTGTACTTTGTATCCATTTTGGTTTATGAATAAAAGATACATTTTTCTTCTTAATGATGTGTCCCCTTTCATTGAATGCGTTTGTGGACAATTTATCTTGATCTCCTCGCAGGGCAGCGATAGCTTAAGACTCAGGGTTAAGATCTGCTTCCTAAGACTTTTGCATTTTAAGAGCCACAAGGGTCTCATAAAGAGCTTTTCTCCCTACAGGTCGAGAGGATCCCATAGGTGTAAGTCCTTCTTAAGAATCGTGAAGGTTCTTAAGTGGGTTTTCCCTTGAAAGTCGTAAGGATCTCACAAGAGAGTTTTTCTTCCTCGCAGGTCGTGAGGACCTGCAAGTGTTGGATGTGGTCGCCCTTATCCGTGTTTCACGGGGTCAGGGGTTTTTCCAGGTATCGTAGTTTAAAGACGTCGCGGTCAAGGTTAAGGACCTCATAGTCCGTGGATTTAAGGACTCCACAGTCCGATGTTAGTTTTAAGACATCACGGTCAAGGTTAAGGACCTCATAGTCCGTGGATTTAAGGACTCCACCGTCCGCTGTTAGTTTTAAGACATCACGGTCAAGGTTAAGGACCTCATAGTCCGTGGATTTAGGGACTCCACAGTCCGATGTTTGGTCGCAGGGACCCGTCACCTCTTTGAAGACGTTGAGGAATTACAACGCCGAGTATCAAAGGAGTGAAGAGATGTACCCTTTAATCGAGGGAGAATCCGTAGGGAATCGGGGTGGTTGATCGTTAGTTTTAAGACATTGCGGTCGAGGTTAAGGACGTCATAGTCCGTGGATTTTAAGGACTCCACAGTCCGGTATTTGCTCTGGATGCTTCACACGGGTTCACTGCCGTGCTCGGCGAGGACCAGGCTCCGCTCTGGGCGTTTTCCGCGGGGTCAAAGAGTGACGTTATCCGCGTTCTACGTAACCAGGAATTTTGCACTAGATGCTTCACACGGGTTCACTGCCGCGCTTGGCGAGGACTAGGCTCCGCTCTGGGTGCTTCACACGGGTTCACTGCCGTGCTCTGCGAGGACCAGGATCCGCTCTGGACGTTTTCCACGGGGTCAAAGAGTGACATTATCCGCGTTCCACGTAACCAGGAATTTTGCACTAGATGCTTCACATGGGTTCACTGCCGTGTTCGGCGAGGACTAGGCTCCGCTCTGGATGCTTCACACGGGTTCACTGCCGCGCTCGGCGAGGACCAGGATCCGCTCTGGACGTTTTCCACGGGGTCAAAGAGTGACGTTATCCGCGTTCCACGTAACCAGGAATTTTGCACTAGATGCTTCACACGGGTTCACTGCCGTGTTCGGCGAGGACTAGGCTCCGCTCTGGATGCTTCACACGGGATCAAAGAGTGACATTATCCGCGTTCCACGTAACCAGGAATTTTGCACTAGATGCTTCACACGGGTTCACTGTCGTATTCGGCGAGGACTAGGCTCCGCTCTGGATGCTTCACACGGGTCACTGCCATGCTCTGCGAGGACCAGGATCCGTTCTGGACGTTTTCCACGGGGTCAAAGAGTGACATTATCCGCGTTCCACGTAACCAGGAATTTTGCACTAGATGCTTCACACGGGTTCACTGCCGTGTTCGGCGAGGACTAGGCTCCGCTCTGGATGCTTCACACGGGTTCACTGCCGTGCTCTGCAAGGACCAGGATCCGCTCTGGACGTTTTCCACGGGGTCAAAGAGTGACGTTATCCGCGTTCCACGTAACCAGGAATTTTGTACTAGATGCTTCACACGGGTTCACTGCCGTGTTCGGTGAGGACTAGGCTCCGCTCTGGATGCTTCACACGGGGTCAAAGAGTGACATTATCCGCGTTCCACGTAACCAGGAATTTTGCACTAGATGCTTCACACGGGTTCACTGCCGTGCTCGGCGAGGACTAGGCTCCGCTCTGGATGCTTCACACGGGGTCAAAGAGTGACATTATCCGCGTTCCACGTAACCAGGAATTTTGCGCTAGATGCTTCACACGGGTTCACTGCCGCGCTTGGCGAGGACTAGGCTCCGCTCTGGATGCTTCACACGGGTTCACTGCCGTGCTCTGCGAGGACCAGGATCCGCTCTAGACGTTTTCCACGGGGCCAAAGAGTGACGTTATCCGCGTTCCACGTAACCAGGAATTTTGTCGATTGTATCCGCATTTCACGGGATGGAGGTTTGACTATTGGCGATATGTATACCGCCGAGCCATGGAACTAGGAGTTGCCGCTGTTTCGTTTAGCTTGAAGTTGTGTCCGTCGTTACGAAACGAGTGCTGGGATGATCTCTAAGTCGCTTGCGGCCCGTCGAGATTTTGCTTCTTCTTATGATGAAACCTGGGGGGAGGTATGTTCCCTTTCTTTCTTTTTTTTTTCGTGCCCCTGAATTGTATACAGGGGTTGATGTAACATCACCTGTAGGGCATAAATTTTATTCTTATTTTATTTCTTTGTCCGCAATGCTCTATCATTTCAGCTTTTTTATCGCGAAGGTCGCGATTGCCCTATCATTTCGGCTATGTTTTCGCGGTGCCCAATCATTTCGGTTATTTATTTCATTTTTACTCGCTGCTTTTTATTGCGAGTTGCCCCATCATTTCGGCTATTTTTCATGCATACATTTTTACTTGCTGTTTTTTTTTATTGCAAGCTGCCCCATCATTTCGGCTATTTCATATGCATTTTTGGCTCGCTGATTTTTTTATATATCGCGAGTGTGGAACTTGGGATCTGATACCAATTTTAGCATCAGCATCGCTGCGACTGGAATATTGCCAGGAGCGAATCATCATTTGCCATGAAAGAACTTGGGATTTGATACCGGTTTAGGCATCAGCATCGTTGCAACTGGAATATTGCCAGGAGCGAATCATCATTTGCCTCTGTCGATGTTGAACAAAGGTGGCTTAGCAAACAGGCTTAAGGTCCCGTCGACTAAGGCTTTTGACTTCATGAGCCGTAAAGGTCTCACAAAGGTATTTCTCCCTACAAGTCGTGAGGATCTTATAGGTGTATTTTCTCCTTAGGAATCGTGAGGGTTCCTAAGTGCATTGTTCCTCTGTAAGTCGTAAGGACCCTACGGGAGGGTTTTCTCCTTGTAAGTCGAGAGGATTTACAAGGGTTGTTTACCATGCAAACATATCCCTAGTCTCGGATGGGACTTAGTTAGGGAAATGTTTATTCGCGCCCGTGGATTGTATACAAGGGTCAATATTGGACTATTTGTAGGACATTATCGAAGGTTGTGGGGGATTGCTTAAGCACAGGTTTAGGTCTCTGTAACTTAAGACTTTCAAATCTTACGAGCCGTGAGGGTCCCATAAGAGAGTTCTCCTTGCGAGTCGTGAGGATCTCGTAAGTGTATTTTCTCCTTAGGAATCATGAGGATCCCTAAGTGTGTTGCTCCTTTGTGAGTCGTAAGGATCTCACGCAGGTGGTTTCTCCTTACAAGGTCGAGAGGACCCTATAAGTGTCTTTTAACGAGGTTGCGCCCTTTCGGGTTTTCACAAACACTCGTCGGTAGTCCTGCTGTTTTTACTCACGGAGCCCTTTTGGGTTTACATTCGTGCCCATTTTGCTCATGGACATACCATTTTTTTTTATTCTTTTTCTCTTTTTTTTTTACATGGTCGCGCCCTTTCGGGTTTTCACGAATACTTGCCGGTAGCCCTGCTGTTTTTACTCACGGAGCCCTTTCGGGTTTTCATCCGTGCCCTTTTTGCTTATGGACATACCGTTTTTTCATCATCATTTTTTTTTAGCCTAAGGCTGCTGCGGTAGTAGTTTAGGGACGTTTCGGTCCGTCGTTAGTTTAAGGACGTTTCGGTCCGTCGTTAGTTTAAGGACGTTTCGGTCCGTTGTTAGTTTAAAGACATTTCGGTCCGTTGTTCAGGGGAGGGCCGGCTACTGCTTGTAAAGTCTGAGCTTAGGAAGATAGCGAGCGGACATAGTCGTCGTCATCTATCATTGACCCAGGCTGTGGCTCATTAAGCATAGTACTTCTTTAAGAAGCGGCCGTTTATTGGCCTGAAAGGCCTTTCACCGTGCATGTCCATGAGTAGATAGGCTCCACCCTGGTAGACCTTGTCTATGATGTACGGGCCTTCATAGTTTGGCTCAAATTTTCCCCGCTTGGCACGATTGGGGATCATAGGTCTTTTGACCACTAGTACGAGTTCGCCTTGGCGGAATGTCCTCGGCCTGGTCAATCTTTCATACGAGCGCGTCATCTTTGCTTTGTAGGCTTCTAGATGTTGTTGCGCTATGAGCCGGGTTTCATCGAGGGCATCAAGTTCCTCAAGCCGAAGGTGAGCATTTTCTTCGTCCGTCAGCTCGTAGTGGACTGCCACTCGTAGAGAGGGTAACTCTATCTCGAGGGGGAGCACTGCTTCCGTCCCAAATACCAACGCGTACGGCGTTGTGTTTGTGGCCGTCTTGCATGTAGTTCGATAAGCCCAAAGGGCTTCTTGCAGCTTCTCGTGCCAGTCTCTCTTATTCCGGGAAACGGTCTTTTTTATGATCTTCGTCAAGGTCTTATTGAAGGCCTCGGCCAGACCGTTAGCTCGTGGGTTGTAAACTGTAGAATATCTCCAGTCTATATTGTGCTGCTGCGCGAAGCGGCTAATCTTATGGCTTCTGTAGGCTGGCCCGTTATCGGAGATAATCCGCCGTGAGGTTCCAAACCGATAGATGACGTGCGTCTTGAAGAAGTGGAGGATATTCTCTGTCTTCACTTCCCTCAGCGGTACTGCTTCTGCCCATTTGGAGAAGTAATCAGTTGTCGCCAGGATGAAACGATGTCCCCGGGACGATGCTGGCTTGATGGGGCCAACTATGTCAGTCCCCCACATTTCGAATGGCCAGCTAGCCACCGTTGGGTGTAGTGGGTTCGGATGTTGGTGGATAAAGTCTCCATGAATCTGGCATGAGTGGCATTGCTTCGCATACTCGAGGCAGTCCTGGGTCATCGTGGGCCAATAGTAACCCATCCGTTTAATTTTTAACTTCATCTTTGGGCCTGCTTGGTGAGAACCGCAGAGTCCGTCGTGAACTTCCTGAACGACTCTTTCTGCTTCGTCAGGTCTTAGGCATCTCAGCCATAGAGAATCAAATGATCTCTTGTATAGAGTATCGTTAACGAAAGCGAAAGATAGAGCTCGTTTCATGAGCTGATGTCTTGAGGACGCTTCTTCGGGCATTCGGTGGGACTTAAAGTAATCTATGAAGACTTCCCTCTAGTCCTCAGCCTTCTCACGGTCTTTTATTTGTAGGGTCGTTTGCTCAGTCGCCCCCTTTTCTTTATATAATTTCGGAGGTATTTCTGCCGGGACGAGCACTCGACGGCTTTGTACCACGATTCTGACGTCATCAAGGTTCTCGTCAGCCAGTTCTTTAGCAAGTTTGGCCAACGCGTCTGCTTTGCTGTTCTCCGCACGCGGTATGTTCTCCAAAGTATAGGAGGGAATTTGGGTCAATAGTTGTTGCACCTTTTCGCCGTACTTCACCAATTCTGGTTTGCACGTTTGGTAGTCACCATTTACTTGACTAACGACCAATTGGGAATCCCCGTATATAAGGAGATTTTCGATTGCCATGTCGATGGCGATCTCGAGGCCTGCTATCAGAGCTTCGTATTCAGCTTCATTGTTTGTCCTCGGCTCTGTTAAGGAGAAGGCGAAGCGCATTATCCCTCCTTGTGGAGTTGCGAAGATGAGGCCTATTCCCGATTTGATCATTGGGATACCCTGTTTCTGTTTCTTTACGGAGGATGCTCCATCGAAATAGAGTTACCATCGGGTACTACCGCCGCCAATCGCATCAAATGCATACTCGTCTGGCAACTCGCAGTTCAGAGGAGAACCAGCAGGTACTGGATGCTCAGCGAGGAAGTCGGCAATGGCCTGGCCTTTCACTGTCTTAAGAGGTCGATACGTTATTGAGAACTCCATCAGGAGTAGAGCCCATTTAGCGAGTCGACCCGTCAATATAGCCTTTGACATCAGATATTTAAGAGGGTCCACCTTCGAGATGAGACGGACTTCATGTGCCAACGCATAGTGCCTGAGCTTTGTTATCGCGAAGATTAATGCTAAGCAATGTTTTTCAATGGGAGAGTAGTTGCTTTCTGCCCCCAGCAGAACTCGACTTAAGTAGTAGAGTGCTCTTTCTTTCCCTTGGTCGTCCTCTTGTGCCCATAATGCGCCTAAAGAACCTTCGAGGGCGGTTGTATAAAGAATGAGAGGTTTTTCCTTAACCGGAGCAGCCAACACCGGCGGGTTCTGCAGGTATTGCTTGATCTCGTCTAGCGCGCTTTGGCATTTTTGATCCCAGACGAATGGGGTTCCCTTCTTCATCAGGTGACTGTAAGGACGGCATTTGCCTGAAAGATTAGCGATAAACCGCCGGATGTATGCGAGTTTCCCTTGGAGAGACCGCAACCGTTTGAGGGTTCTTGGCGGAGGCATTTCCATGATCGCCTTGATTTTAGATGGATCTATTTCGATACCTCGATGTCGGATGATGAATCCCAGGAATTTACCCGAGGAGACTCCAAACGCGCATTTGAGGGGATTCATCTTCAGATTATATTGACGAAGGCGTTGAAAGACAGTCTCCAGATGCTTTAAATGCTCTTCGTATGACATGCTCTTCACTACAAGGTCATCGATATAGCACTCGACGATGTCATGTATGAGATCGTCGAAGATCTTTGTCATGGCCCTTTGATAGGTAGCACCGGCGTTCTTTAGACCAAAGGGCATAACCCTGTAGCAGAATATACCCAAAGGGGTCTGGAAAGCGGTGTGCTTCTGGTCTTCGGGATGCATCTTTATCTGATTGTATCCTGATGAACCGTCCATAAAGGAGAAAACCTCATGAGTGGACGTGTTATCTATCATTAGCTCGGTTACTGGTACTGGGAAATCGTCCTTTGGACAGGCTTTATTGAGATCCCTGAAATCCACGCATATGCGTACCGTCCCATTTTTCTTCATTACCGGGACGATATTGGCGATCCAGTCGGGATATTGGACTTCTCGGATAAATCCAGAATCGATCAGCTTCTTGACTTCGGCGTTGATGCTCATTTTAAGCTCGAGTCGCATCCTTCTTGGCGCCTGCTTTACTGGCTTGATATCCGGGGATATTGCTAACTTATGCACAGCAATCTCCGGATCTAATCCTGGCATCTCGGAGTAGTTCCACGCGAAGCAGTCTTTATGTCGTAGAAGCACGTTCTTTAAAGCAGCCACCCTTTCTTCAGATAGCAGCTCGCTGACAAATGTCGGTCGCGGGTCATCTGCCGATCCCAACTCAATCTTCTTGAGGTTATCTGCAGTAGTATGTATATCGTCTTCCAGTTCTTTTGGAGCTGGCGGAAATTCTGAGACCACCTCATCATCGCTGTTCTCAAAGCACCAGGGAAGGTCATCCATATTCTCGGGCTCTTCTTTTAATATCGTAATCGTGTAACAGGTGCGAATCCGCTTCCAGGACTGAGGTGGATCTGGTTTTGCTTTTGCGGCTTTGGGTTCGTGCTTTTGTGGCGGCGTTACCCTCCAACCGTCGGATAAGGCGAATCTGCCCTGTTGGTACTGGTCCTCGACCCAGTTCTTGAAGGTGAAGCAGTCTTCGGTAGGATGTCCTATGGCTCGGTGATAAGAGCAATAGCTCAAATGAGAAGCCTTGTTAGCTTGCTCAGGGTGTCTAGACCCTGGAGGCGCGATCATTTGATGTTTTAAAGCGAGCTTGAGTAACCTCTCCGTCTTGTCTCGGGAGAAGGAGTACGCTCGACCCATCTTCTTCATGAGGGACAAATCCGAGCCGTGCAATACCCGCTCACGTGACTCTCTAATCCTGCGTCATTGCTGTCGGCTCCTCTTTCCGCTTCTTGATTTATTTCCGTCTCTGCGTCGGGCTTTTCGTACAACGGGTTGACGAGGATGAGCATCTTTGTCTTTTGCAGCCTGTTGAAATAGACGTTGCGTCTTGGCCTTCTCGTAGATGGCCATCTCGCGGTTGTGGTCTTCCCGAGCTTTTTGACCCATTTTCCTGATGGGCTTATCCATTCGTTCTTCAAACGACGGACTCGACATTTCAATCGCGGGATCTAGTTTTGACGAGGGGTAAGCATCTCCTGACAGGGCGTCCTCTTCTTCATCAAAAGTATATATAGCGTAGCTGCTGTGGGCCCATCCCCGTTTTCCGGTTCTCTCGTATCCAAGCCCAAGTGTTTCCATTTTCACGTTGGGCAATTTGCGTTGAGTCCCAGGGACATCCCAGATCCTGTTGTAGAACCCAGCTTGTCGAACGGTCTGTTTTAAGGGTACTCCTTGGCGCTTCAATAGCCTCTTTAATCCATTTGTATAGTATCTGGGCAGACGGATGGGTTGGAGCCTGTCGAGTGTAGCATCCGCGCCATGCCAGATCTCTTTCTCTACTTTCGACTCTGAGGATCGGTAGAATAGGATCGCCTTCTTACCCCTTTGCCTGGGAGGGACGTAAAATGTTCGCAGGTCCTGCACATTGTGAGCTTGAAGTGTGTCGAGATCCTTGTAGTGTTCTCGCGGTACCATGGTGATTTGCAAACTATGGTCATCGCCAGGGGGTGCTTGTATTGACAGTCGATTGGAGAACACGGCATTAACTTCATCTTCTGAATCACTTCCGAAGACCAACATGGGGGCGGGCGTCCCCAGGTTGTTGCGTTGAGATGGCCCTGCATAAACTATCTCTTCCTCTTCTTCGGTATCGCTCCCGAAAATAGGGATGGTGGCGGCGGTTTTGTTTTCCAGTTGCGACACCTTTCTGTATCCTCGAAATCTGGCAAAAAGTACTTCGCATCTTCGTATTTGCGGACATCGTTCACGGAAAATGGGTTCAACTCACCTGTTACGGTATACTCGAAACCATCCTTAAAGTACTTCATACACTGATGTTGCGTAGAAGGGATGATGTTGTACTCGTGTAGCCAAGGACGGCCGAGTAAGGCGTTGTAGCAGGTCTTGGCGTCAATGACATGGAATTTGACGTCTGTGATGAGAAGTCCGAAGCGTAATGTTAGTATTACAGATCCGAGAGTCCGTGACGATTGTGAATCGAAACCGGAGATAGTGATTTTGTCACGAGCGAGGTGCTGTACACTCATGCAGATTTCCTTCAACACCCGAACATTAAGGAGATTGACGGAGGATCCATTATCCACCAGGATCTTGCCTATCTTGATATCATGGCAGTATCCAGAGACATATAGGGGACGGTTGTGGTCGCACGTTCCGAGAAGGAGGTCTTCGTCACCGAAAGTGATGTCGGCCGTATGCACTTCCTCCAGCTCATCCTTCATCCTTTCAGTGGCGAGGAAGGCTTGAAATTGCTCAGGTTCTTGTAACGCCTTAATTAGTGAGTCTCGCGCTTCTTTTGATAATAGGAGGGCATCGAGAATGCTAAGCTGAGAAGGTAGCTTCCTCAGGTGCGCTAGGATGTTATAGTCCACCTTACCCTTTCTAGGAGGGTCTTTGGCAGCCAGCTCTCTCATGACTTGGTCATCCAAAGTGATATCTTCAGTGACCTTTTCCTTTCCCTTATCTTTTCTACTCGCGGGCCCAAGATTCTTTTCTGGGAGTGTGCGATTGCGCAGCTGAATGTTCTCACAGGCCTCCGATTTCTCCTCTTTCCCTAAAACAGATTCTTTAAAGAGAGGGCCCAGAGCCATTTCTTCATCAGAGTCGCTCCCAAAGGTAAGAACTTGTGACCCCCTGGCGTTAACCATGTAACAGTTGCCGGTAGTTCTGTTGTGCCCATCGACAGTACTTCTTCGCTCCCGACGGATCTTGCGTTTCATGCGCTTAAAATGTTGCCGATGAGCAACATATCCTTGCCACCATATCTTAAAAGCGTCGCACTCCTCCATGGGGTGTGAAATTTTCTGATGATATGCGCAATAATCAGGGTGCCTCTCCACCCCATCGTGCGTGTTTCCTTCTGAGGGTGGTAGCTTCATTCCCATTGACATGGCTTTGGCAAACCTTTTCCTTGTCTTGAATATCTTCTTGTCTATTTCGGATGCCTTTCACTCTGGCAGGGGTAGTTCAACTCTTTCGTTCAGTCGCCTACATTTGGCTCCTTCTGACGCGGCCATCTCACGCTCCTGATCCGCTTTACTCTTTAGACGAATCTCGTCTAGAAAGGCATTGATCATTTCATTTGTTGGCCATGCACGCTCTGGTTCAGGCTCTGCCTCCAGCTTCTTAGTGCCAGGAGTTTCCCCATCATCGGTAAATGAGTGGGAGATTACGTTACAACTCGCCACATATCCTTCGGATTCATCCGACGAGCTCTCTCCATCATCTTCCTCTTGAAAGATGTGGTTGAGGAACTCTTGCAGTGTGACAGGAGTTCGCGCCTTTTGATTGTATTCTTCCAGCGCGTCGATTTGCTTCTGCAAGTTTGTGTGCTTGTTTCTAAGCTTCACGGGCTTCTTGGATTTCTTCTTCTTTTTCTTCGAAGATTTTGACGGTTGGGCGTGAGTATTTAGGCCCTTATCGCGAGTCTTCGTAGTTGGGCGGGGCTTCAACATTCCTTTGATAATTTGAGGTTCAAGAGGGTCCTTCCATTCGATCGTAGGGCACGCATGAAGGTATCCCAACATTCTTTTGGTTTTAGTTGATAGCACGACCTCCCACGGAGCTTCTTCAATAAAGGAGCAGGTTGCCCCCGGTGTATCCACTTTCTTAGGAGGATGCGGCTGTGGTGGGTTCACCTTCCACTTTTCTGACAGTATAAACTTCCCCTGGAGGTATTGATCTTCGATCCATCCTTTGAAGACGAAGCAATCTTCAATCGGATGACTTACCGTTTGATGGTAAGGACAATAGTTAGGGTTATTCACCTCCGTGGGTTGCGGCGGTCGCCTTGGATTTGGTAGGTTTATAAGTCTGTTGCGTATTTCCAGCTCGAATAACCGTTTCATCTTGTCTCGTGGGAACGAGTAAGGACGTTTCATCTTTTCATTATAATACCGGCGTCTTTCTTCCAGTTGATCTGCCGGTTTCGGGGCGTTAGGTTGCTGTTGGGCATTCGCGACAAAGGTTGCCCTTCCTTTACCCTTGTCATTTCGAGGTTCCGACTTCGAGGGAGGTGGTCTATGACCCATCTGGTCCATCTGAGCCAACTTGTCGATTAAAGCCTGGAATGTGGTTGGCTTAAAGAACATCATAAACTGGGAGATAGTTGCGTGGGGGTCTAGGCTTCCTACGAACATGCCCACTGCGGGTGCCTCCTCAATGCGTTGTTCGCATCTCGACCACAAATTCCGCCAGCGTATAGCATACTGGACCCAGGTTTCGCCTGGTTTTACCCTGGCGTTAATCAGTGCCGTTATTGGAGTGCGTTCGCTGGCACTTGCGAATCGCTGAGTGAATAACAACTCCATTTCAGCGAACGTCTTGATAGAATCGTTCGGGAGTTCCGAATACCATTCGAACGCTGTTTCCGATAAGCTGCCCACGAACTGGCGAAGCAACAGTTTATCATCACCGCCGGTGTTACCGCAGAGGGCCCGGAACTGGGCAACATGTTGATGGGGATTGCCGGTCCCCTTATACACGTGGAATTTCGGTATCGTATAGCCTGGCGGGTATTTGATTTGGTCATACCAGCTTGGATACGGCCGCCCCGTTTTTACGACTTGACCAGCTGCCTCAGTCGCATGATGAACCCGGATTTGCTGGGCTATATAGTCAACCAAGTCAGCTTTAGAGATCGTCTCCTCCTTGGCCGTTGAGGGGGCTGGCGGTGGATTTGACGTTTCTCCTCGGTCGTCTTCAAGAACGATTGGGGGATCCTCGGCGGGTAGGTCCTGCTGGATCATCATTCCTATCATATCTTGGAAGAGAAGGCCCATACGCTGTATATTGGCTGCTTGTTCAGCAGCCTCTTTGTCCTTTTTCTCCAGTATCCGGCGAAGGAATTCAGCGTCGGTTTCTTCCTCCTGGCGTGCGTCTGAGGACGTTTCTGGGCTTTCTTTTGGCCCGGTAAGTGCGGCCATAGCATTCATCATTTCTTGGAGCTTTTGCTGCTGCTCCTGAGCTTTGGTCACCGACCGTGTAAGCGGTCTATGACCCGTGGACGCGCGGCTGTCTTCTTTTCCTGACGCCATGTATACAGTGTGGACCATCATGCCCCCAGACTTAGGGCGTCTGGGCTTAGTGCTATTAGCTGTCGTTGCAGGCTGGGGGATCTTCTCTGGCTTCCTCCTTTTATGAGTCATGGAGGTTGAGGGGGCCGTTGAGGTGGGCGTCCAGACAGCCTTTCGGGGTTTAGCCTGGTGACCAGCTTCCGGTTGGATTTTCAGCTTCTTGTGCTGGCGGGAGAAGTTTGGATCGATGATCAAGTCTCGGGCCTGCCGCCAAACCTTATAGATTTTGGAAGACAGCCGCTGAGGGGATCGGGGCTGTTCTGATTTTATTTCCACAACCTTTTCTAATGGGGGAGGATACCTCTTTAGCACTGCAGTAGGAGAATTCCTTCGCACCTTATTTAGCATCTCGAAGCTGTTCCCAGTTGGAACAGCATCATTAACCTCTGCCATCGGGGCTGATGGAGTTAACCCGGAGGGGGAGTTGCCCCCAGCCTTCCTTACTCGGCGCCAATGGCGACGTCGAGCGTGTCGAGCGGACGGCGTTGAGTCAGCGGTAAGAATGGTTTCGTCTTGCCCCCTGTATAGGTGGGGGGTTGCTGTTGGTGTTAGCCTGTCAAAGACCGACGTCTTTTGGGTAGCAGGGGCGGGAGCTGAAGCCGTCAATCTTGTAAAGACCGACTTTTTGGCCAGAGAAGCCGCCTTGGCGATTTCGGGAGCAGGAGCAGCCACTTTCTTAGAAGCAGCCTTCTCTGGGATTGTAGACCTCATGATGGGTCTACCGGATTTCTGGCCCAATCTAGAAAAGACCGAGGCGCTGATGTTGGGCGACCCGTTGAGATGAGCCGCGGCAGGGGTAAGACGATCAAAGACCGACTTCTTGGGAGCTTCCTTTGTCAGCACCGGCGCCGTGAAGCTTGTTGGTGGGAGTATAGTCCCGAAGAACAATCCGGTAGTGGCCTGAGTCACCTGGTCCACCGACATTGTGAATAACGAAGCAGCTTGGGGTCCGTAGGCTATACCTCCTGGCGAGGCAAAGCGTTGGTCGCAATTGCAGTCTGAACAGTTGGAGAATTTCACGGAAGTAGAAGCCATCGATCCTTTGCTTTCTGCAATAAGCGAGACGCCAATTCTTAGTATCTTGAAACCCAAGGGCCACCATTAGCGAACCGCGATTGGTTCGAGAATCACGACACACGAAGTGTGGAGTGGAAAGAGGAAAAGGTCCCACCGGGCGTGCCAGAATCTGTTCCCCTCCGAAAGACGGCGCGACATGGCGTCTCTTGCCTGAAATTCGGGGCAGATGCTAATTGGTACTATCCGTCCACCTCTCCGAAGATGCCAAGTTGATTCATGGCACCATGTATCGAAGGTTTACATGGATGCGGCCGATGTAGCAGACTTCATCAGATTCCCCCTCGTTTGAGGGTTTTTTGATTGTGGGGACGCTCTTCCCTACAGGCGCAAGCCCCTGCAGTTAATTACGCTACCGCATCGCGGTAACAACTTTCTCCTTCTCCAGATGGTCACTTCGCGTCGTGTGTGTTTGTTTTATGTTTTGTTGCCCGTGGATTGTTTACGGAGACCTAGTTATATCGTCGCCTGTAGGGCGTGGACTAGTCCAAATCCGTATTTATCTTAGATTTGGGTTTGGGGGTTTGGTTTGAGGATACATTAGCCATATTTGAGGCTAAGATCAACTCAAACGTTTGTTAAGGATACGTTAGTCTAACTTGAGACTAAGATCAACTTAACGGGATCGTTTAGATCCGACAAAAGAGCATTTAGGGGCTCTATTGTTCCAGTTTAGGGACGTGGTGGTCCATTGTATGTATGGCCGTCGGGACCCGTCACCTCTCTGACGACGTTGAAGGATTACAACGACAGATATCAGAGGAGTTCAGAGATGTACCCTTGAACCGAAGTTGATTGGGAGGATTCATAGTCCAGTCTGTTTGAAGGTTTAAGGATACGTTAGCCATATTTGAGGCTAAGATCAACTTAAACGGGATCGTTTAGATCCGACAAAAGAGCGTTTGGGCTCTATTGTTCCAGTTTAAGGACATAGTGGTCCATTGCTAGTTTAAGGACATTGCGGTCCGTAGGTAGTTTAAGGACATTGCGGTCCATGGGTAGTTTAAGGACATTGCGGTCCATTGTTAGTTTTAAGACATCTCGGTCAAGGTTAAGGACGTCGTAGTTTATGGGTTTAAGGACCCCACAGTCCATTGTTAGTTTTAAGACATCTCGGTCAAGGTTAAGGACGTCGTAGTCCATGGGTTCCATTGTTAGTTTTAAGACATCTCGGTCAAGGTTAAGGATGTCGTAGTCCATGGGTTTAAGGACCCCACAATCCGTATCAATGTGTGGTTGTCGGGACCCGTCACCTCTCTGACGACGTTGAAGGATTACAACGACAGATATCAGAGGAGTTCAGAGATGTACCCTTGAACCAATGAGTTTGTTGAAAGAGCAAGTGTGTTCAGTTTAAGATGATTTGAGGACTTATGGCCAATTTGGGCTAAGTCCAATTATGTTTGAAACATTGACCCTCTGCTGGTCCATTGAAGGAGAGGCTTTGCCTTTGAAACTTAGCCAATTGGGCTAAAGCTAGTGTTAAACACTAGAAACCAACAGTGTTGAACACTGGGAATAAGATTAGCAAGTTAGTGTTAAGCACTAAAAGATAATCAGTGTTAAACACTGGGAGCAGAGTTTTCGCATTAGTGTTAAACACTAAGCAAATCAGTGTTAAACACTGCAAATAGAGTTTTCCAAATTAGTGTTAAACACTAAGAAAATCAGTGTTAAACACTGAGGACAAAGTCTTCAGATTAGTGTTAAACACTAAGGAGAGAGGGGTCACATGTGGACACGTGAGAGCGCTCTAATTCCCCTTATTTTATTCTGCAGGTAAGTGTTTAACACTTTAGTTCTGGTGGCCATCACGTGCGAGCATGTGATGAAAGCCCATGCTCTGTGCGTTATAATGCTCACTAGGGGTCACGTGGTGACACGTGAGGGCGCCCTAGAGCTCTTTTTTATTCCTTGTGCTTCAGAGGTCACGTGGGTCATGTGAGGCACTGCCTCAAAGGGCTTTATGTAGATCTTTGGGGGGGGGTCACGTGGTGACACGTGACCCCGCTTTTATGTAGTTGTTTAGAAGATCTGTTGATCCCTTTCAGGAATTAAATTCCTCGTAGGGTTGAACCCTGACAATAATTTCAGAGGAATTAAATTCCTAGTTCCTTTTGAAGAGTTGAACTCTGAATTTCCTGTAGGAATTAAATTCCTCATATATGTGCAGAATCGAATAGGGTTGAACCCTAATAAAAGCTTTAAGGAATTAAACCCACACTCTCTGTTAGAGAATTATTCTGGGGAATAAGATTAAGGGAATTAAATTCTTGTTGTTTTAACAGAACTAAGTTCTTAACTAGGGTTAAACCCTGATTCTTTTTGTTCTGAAAGAATTAAATTCCCATAATATAGGGTCAAACCCTAATTTTATTTTGAAGGAATTAAATTCCTATAGTTCTGTGAGAATTAAATTCTCGTGCTTCCATGCCCTCTCTATGCTTTGAATCTGCATGGCAGGATCTCAACCCATTGAGAATTAAATTCTCAACTCAAGGGGAGATGTGCACTTTACAGATCCTCCACCAAAGAGAGAAGAAATATGTCCTTCTGTTTTACATCAGAGTTAAACTCTGTTGAGAATTAAATTCTCTTTCTTTCAATGAAACCTTCCCTTTCTTACCTAGGGTTTTCTTTTGCAGAAGATCCAAATTCCTCTCAAGTATCAAGGCTCTCTCTCTTTTCTTCCCTCTGCGTGTATATTTTTCTGTGTGTCCCTTGGCTCTTATTTATAGAAGAAGCAGCCGAGTCAATTAGTTTTTGATGAATCTTTCATTGAGAGATTTGATTTGCATCCATCATTCGTTTTGGACCTTTGGATTATTAGGTGAATTTTATTCACCATTGGATTTTAAATCCAGAGATTCTCCTTTGTTATTTCTGTTAGATTTGAAGGGGAAATCTTTCCAAATTCGAGATTTTCCCATAGATATATGATATTTAATCACTTCTGAATCTTTAATTTAATCGGTCGCTTTTGGAAAGATTTGAGAGGTCTTTCTCAGAATTTAATTCTGTTGACAAATGGGCTTTGAAGTTGGTCACGTGTGGCCACGTGACCCTTGGTCACGTGTGGGCACGTGACCCCCTTGGAACGAGCCTTCTTCCTTCTTTTTACGCTCTGTTTTCTGGTTGCTGCTTAGCTATCACGTGCCACCACGTGACAACTGGTCACGTGTGAGCACGTGACCCTGACATGGAGCCTTCTTCTTGATTTAACTGGAGAATGAGTATGATGTTTTGAGTGTCACGTGCCAACACGTGACCCTGGTCACGTGGAAGCACGTGACCTCTTCTGAAGCCTTTTTCTTGATTTTCTCAGGGAGCTGTTGGGTTTTGAAGCCGCTTTTGATTGTCACGTGCCAACACGTGACCCAGGTCACGTGGGAGCACGTGACCCTTTCTGAAGCCCCTTTTCTTTGATGTATTTGGGAAACTGAATTTGCTTTGCTGATACTTTTAGGTGTCACGTGCCAACACGTGACTGCTGGTCACGTGTAAGCACGTGACCCTCTTCTGAAGCTTTTTTCATAAGTTTTTCTGATTTTAAATCAGGAAACAGTCTTCACTGGTCTGGAGGAGCCGTTGCTAGCGGAGCAGTGTCTGGTTGATACGGAGAATTTGCTCGTTGTGGCACAGATTCTAGAGGACAAGAGATTGGATGTTGTACGGATCCAATTGATAGACTATGCCCGTGAATGGTGGCTTGTGGAAGAGACCCGCTTGCCCAAGCCGATCAGTTGGGCAGATTTTTCGAAGAGTTTCTTGGAGAAATTCTTTCCGCAGACTGCACGGGAGGAAATGGAAGAAAAGTTTATCAGTTTGAAGCAGAACGACGTACCCGTGGATGTACATGTGGCTGAGTGGACACGGCTTAGTAGATTCACTGGACCTTTGGTTGCCAACGATGCTGATAGGGCAAGGAGGTTCATGCGCAGTTTGGACGTGGAAATCCAGAGGCACATTATATCTCTAGGATTGACCACTTTTTCGCAAGTGCTTAAAGCGGCCCGAGAGCAGCAGAGCTTATCGGTGAAGACTGGGGGTACGCAGCAGCAGGCAGTTGCAGTGCGGAAGCCGTCGTTTGCGCCGAACTGAGCGCCTATACGCAGAGGTATTCTGGTGAACCGACGTGGCGTAGTACCGATGAAGAAGCCCGTCGTACACAAGCAGAAGGGAAGGATGTTTTGTGAGTTCTGTCATCTACCAGGGCACCTGCAGAAGGATTGTCGGAGGAAGCTTATACATTGTTTGGTTTGCGGATCAGCTGATCATACTATCAGTGTTTGCCCGTTGAAGCTTCGTTTGAAGGATGATGTTCAGGGGCCACCGCAGAAGCAGTTTCACGGGCAGAAGCAGTTGACTCAGGGACCCAATCAAGCTCGAGCCTTTACCCTGACGGCTGAAGAGACCAAGGCTTCAGAGGAAGTTGTTTTACGTATCCTACTTGTTCATGATTTTCCCGCATTAGCGTTATTCGATTCTGATGTATCCCATTGTTTTATGTCGTCCAAATTTATTGCTGCACACTCGATTTCTTGCATGACCCTGTCTAGTTGTTGGGACATACACACGGGGAATGGGAAGATCATAGCTAGTAGAGAATGTAAAGATTGTTCAGTTGTTATTTGTGGACGGGAGTTATTTGCAGATTTCTTGGTGATTGATACTGGCAGCTATGACGTTGTCTTGGGAATGGACTTTCTCGTCACTTTCCATGCTCACATTGATTGTAGGGCAAAAAAAGTAATTTTCCAGATTCCCGGACATCCGGAGTTTGTTTTTGTTGGAGGTAGCATGTTCCCCTCCGAATCACGCGGACGCGATAAACGTCTTGCCTGAAATTCCGGGCAGATGCTAATTGGTGCTATCCGTCCACCTCTCCGAAGATGCCAAGTTGATTTATGGCACCATGTATCGAAGGTTTATATGGATGCGGCCGATGTAACAGACTTCATCAGATTCCCCCTCATCTGAGGGGGTTTTGATTGTGGGGACGCTCTTCCCTGCAGGCGCAAGCCCCTGCAGTTAATTACGCTACCGCATCGCGGTAACAACTTTCTCCTACTCCATATGGTCACTTCGTGTCGTGGGTGTTTGTTTTGTTTGTGGTTGCCCGTGGATTGTATACGGAGACTAATTTATGTTGTCGCCCGTAGGGCATGGATTAGTCAAAATCCGTATCTTCTTAGATTTGGGTTTGGGGATTTGGTTTAAGGATACATTAGCCTCATTTGAGAGTAAGATCAACTTAAACGTTTGTTAAGGATACGTTAGTCTAATTTCTAGACTAAGATCAACTTAACAGGATCGTTTAGATCCAACAAAAGAGCATTTAGACTCTATTGTTTAGTTTACGAACATTTCGGTTGATTACCAGTTTAAGGACATGGTGGTCCAATGTTAGTTTAAAGACATCCCGGTCAATATTAAAGACATCATAGTCTGTGGAATGTATGGTTGTCGGGACCCGTCACATCTCTGAAGACGTTGAAGGATTACAACGACAAATATCAGAGGGGTTCAGAGATGTACCCTTGAACCAATGTTGGTTGGGAGATCTATAGTCCAATTTGGGACTAAAGTCTGTTTGCAGGTTTATGAGTATATGGGCTCAATTGATATGAGTTGAACATTTTATTGTTCTGGCTATTGAGCCTTTATTTAGGTTCGGCCCTTTTAATAATGCATAACATTTATCAGAACAAAGTATGTTCTGACAGTGCGCCACGTGGCGCGTCAGGCGCTTTGCGCCATGGAAAGAGCGCATTGCGCTTCTGTTGGATAGCGCACACGAGAAGGACACGTGTCGCGCTTAGCGCTGAGCGCTAGTTTGTTGGCGCATTGCGCTTTTAATTTATGAGCGCGCTGCGCTAGTTTGTTGGCGCACCAGTGATTGACACGTGGCGCGCTTGGCGCTGAGCGCCAGCTTATGAGCGCAGTGCTCTGTTTTTAGAAGCGCAAAGCGTAGATTGTGTCTCTGGTTGACACGTGGTAGGTTTTGGCGCTGAGCGCCGGTCCAAGGAGCGCAAGGGCGCAGTTCATGAGTGCAAAGCACTTTCTAATAGCACAAAGCACATTTTGATCAATTTTAAGATCAAAGAACAAATTTATGTTCTTCTTAAAGGAGGCTTTGCCTCAAGATCAAAGAACAAAAGTTCTTGTTTTCATCAAAAGGCTCTGCCTTTATACATCAAAAGATCTGTTAATGAAGTAAAGTAATTCTTTAAATCTTTTATAATTAGATCTATGTTGATCTTTTTCTTTTTTATTAGAGACCTTGATCTTGTTCTTAGATCTCTGATCTTTTTTAGAAGAGGATTCCTCTTTTTTAATGAGATGATTTCATCTCTGTTTTTCAAGAATATAATTCTTTATCTTTAAAGATGAAAAAAATGATCTTCTTTCTTCAAAGGCTTGCCTTTCTTTCTCTTTGAGTTTTTTTTTCAAAGTTTGCAGAGGGTTCTCTCTATATGAGACTTGAAGTCTTGGGGCCTTTATATAGGGCCAATTGATTTGTTAAATTAGTTGAAAAGATCTTTCTCTGATTGATTTGGGAATATTTCCCACTGTTGGATCTTTTGATCCTAAGTCTTCTGTTTTTATAGAAGATAATTTTCTTATTTTAATAAGATTGGAAAGATCTTTCCAGAACAGAATTTTAATTCTGATTATTTAATAATTTATTATTATTAGATCTTCTGATCTAACGGTGGGGAATTCTTTTAATCCCAGCGCTGGCGCACTTGGCGCTAGCGCACCTACGTTTGACACGTGGCGCGTAGAGCGCAGCACAACTGCGCTAGCGCGCCTGTGTTTGACACGTGGCGCGCAGCGCAGAGCGTAGCGCGCCTGTGTTTGACACGTGGCGCGCAGCGCAACTGCGCTAGCGCGCCTGCGTTTGACACGTGGGGCTGCGCGCCTGCGTTTGACACGTGGCGCGTAGTGCAGAGCGCAGCGTAACTGCGCTAGCACGCCTGCATTCGACACGTGGCGCGCAGCGCAGAGCGCAAGGATCTGAAGCGTTGCTTCAATTTTAAAATTTTGAATTAAAATAGAGCTTTGCTCTGATTGGGTGCGCTGCCTAGGGCGCAGCGCTTCTGGCGCTGGCGTGTCTGCTTTTGACACGTGGCCCGCATCGCGCAGAATCCGAAGCGTTGCTTCAATTTTTACTTTAGATTTTTAATACAGAGCTTTGCTCTGTATTGGGAAAAGGAAGCGTCGCTTCATTTCAAATCTTGGAATTTGAACAGAGTTTTGCTCTGATTGGGGAAACAAATGCCCTCCCACCGTTGCACTTACGTGGCCCAAGCGTGAGTGCAGCGGTGGTTGGATCAACTTTTTGGAAGTTGAAACGGCTCTGCATGCCTATAAATAGGACCTTTGGTCCCTTAGATGATTTCCATCTTCTTTCTTGAGAATTTTCTCTTATTCAGAGCATTGCTCTTCAATTTAAGAACTTTTCAAGAGTAAAACTCTGTCAAAACTTATGAAAAGTTTAAAAACTTTTAATAAACTAGGGTTTTACCCATTAACAGTGCTTTGCTTTCTATAGATCTTTGATCTAAAGAGAACCCTTTTAGGATTCTATTAATAGAGCTTTGCCCTCTAAAAGGTTTTTATTTATGATTTCTTAATTCATTAATGGAGCTTTGCTCCTTTCAAATCATATAGAAGAATTCTTAAGAGTTTGTTCATGGATCTTGAAGATCAAAAATGAAATTTTATTTTTGATGGGTTATATCATCTTCTTAGAGCAAGGCTCTAAGCGTTCTCGGGGAATTTCTTTAAATTCTCCTCATAACTAATTTTGACGGATGTCACTCCTGTCTGCAGAGCATTGCTCTCGAGGAGTTTAACTCCTTGTGTCTGTTTTTCCTCATTGCTAATCTTCCAATGATGTTTCTTTCAGGCACTATGGCTGTTCATTTATACAGTCTGAACGAGTTCATTACTTATGAGGATATCCGCGTACAGGGCCGTCACCAAAACCAAGAGTTTACAGATGCCCAGTGTGCGGAGATTATGGGTCGTCTGCATGCACGTGTTGGTTGGTTGCTTCCTCGCCGTTCTGCTCTCTTGAAAGTCGTACTGGGAGCAATTTGGAGAGCACTTCCGGGGTTTCATGAGGCCATGCCTCTTAATACGCTGGATGATGCCGAAGACAAGGTGCATTCAGTGTACCTGTCGGGGCTGATCTCGAAGAAACGGCGAGATAGCCTCATTGACATCCTGCATCAAATTTTTCAACATACGACGATAATTGCTGCTTATCAAAGGATGGGGGGCCTTGCCGAAGATCTTGACACGCGTGAGCGCGAGAGGATGCACACGAGAATGATCAGAAAGGCCAGAAAGACTCTAGATGGCCTTACTTTCGAATTCCTTAATTCATGCCCTGGATCTGAGGTTTTGCCATTGTAAACATTTCAATAATGCTGCTTTTGTTTATTGTCTTCATTGATGTAAGAATTTTCCGAGTATGAATGAAAAATCTTTTGCTTCCTTCCTTTTATTTTCTGCTTTGTTATTGGCATATTCCTTAATAAGCGTAGCCTGTAGGTGATATAGAACATTCCGTCTTGAATACTTCGAGGAGTAGTGATGGCTTAGGAAGCAGGTTCAAATCTGCTACCCAAGGCTTTTCAACTTTATGAGCCGTGAGGGTCTCATAAAGACTTTTCTCACTACGAGTCGAGAGGATCTCGTAGGTGTAAATTCTCCCTAGAAATTGTGGGGATTTCTAAGTGTTCATTACCTCCGTGAGTCGTAAGGATCTCACTCGGGTATTTTTCCTTACGAATCGTGAGGACCCGTAAGTAGCTTCTTCACTTCAGTGGCGAATGTGGCATTGGCAAATGTGACCCATAGATGGTAGATGTCGGTTCATCCTGAACTCTCCGAGAGGTAGTGATGGCTTAGGGAGCAGGTTCAGATCTGCTATCTAAGACTTTTCAACTTTATGAGCCGTGAGGGTCTCATAAAGACTTTTCTCCCTACGAGTCGTGAGGATCCCGTAGGTGTATTTTCTCCTTAGGAATCGTGAGGATTCCTAAGTGCGTTTTCTCTTGAGAGTCGTAAGGATCTCATAAGAGAATTTTCCCTCCTACAAGTCGAGAGGACTTGTAAGTGGTTGTTTCCCTCCTTGTCGAGATTCGACTTTGGAGAGTGTGGTTCGTGAATAGTATGCAAGAGTTCGTTTTGGACCGACTTGCAGGGCCCCAGCGCTTAGGAAACATGTTTTTTAATTCCCGCTGCCTAAGGCTTTTCCTCACGAGTCAAGACGAATCGAGCATTTCTCGCAAGAATATCCTAACGTTACAGTTAACCTCTGCTCTTTATGACAGAGGTCCGTTAGGGTCTGTAGTACCAGGGTTTTGTCCGTCGTACCGTCGCGTTGGCTGATATATTCCTCGATAGGCAACCTTGCTGTTCGAGCAGCCTTGCGACTGTCATGTCTCTGATCCCTTCGGGGGCTGGACAAGACGTCTTCAAGCAATCCTCCTAGGAAATTTGACCGTCGGAAGAGCAAGCGTTAGGAATTTTGCCATTCCGCTTTTTACTTGAGGTTAGGCTCATTTTGGAGAGCCCTGATGAGTCATAACCACTCCGCGTTGGTGTGGGATGATCTCCGATAATCTTTCAGGTTTTATATGAGTTGCCGTCAATACCCTGAAGCTAGGAATTTGGCCTTTACTTCGTTTGCTGGCATTGCGTCTGCTGTATCGAGACGAATGTCGTGGTTGTCTCTAAGTTACTGATGAACCGTCGAGGTTTAGAACTAGGGATTTTGCCGTGGCTCCGTTATTTAATTGTCGCGTCTGAGTCCTGCCGGTGGAAGAGCGCTGTGGTGAAATCTCGTCTGCTGTATCGAGACGAACGTCGAGGTGGTGACCATTCTATGTGGGATGATCCCCGGTAGTCTTTCAGGTTTTATACGAGTTACCGTCAAGACCCTGAAGCTAGGAATTTGGCCTTCACTTCGTTTGCTTTGGCGTGTCCGAATCCTGTTGGAGGAAGGACGCTATAGTGACATCTCGTCTGCTGTATCGCGACGAACGTCGAGGTGGTGATCATTCCGCGCTGGTGTGAGATGATCTCTGATGGTCTTTCAGGTTTTATATGAGTTGCCATCAAGACCTTGAAGCTAGGAATTTGGCCTTTACTTCGTTGTTTGATTGTTGCATCTGGATCCTGCTGGGGGAAAAACGCTGGGGTGACATCGCGTCTGTTGTATCGAGACGAACGTCGAGGTGGCGATCACTCCATGCTGGTGTGAGATGATCTCCGATTGTCTTTCCGGTTTTATATGAGTTGCCGTCAAGACCCTGAAGCTAGGAATTTGGCCTTTACTTCATTTGTCGGCATTACGTCTGCTGTATCGAGACGAATGTCGCGGTTGTCTCTAGGTTGCTGGTGAACCGTTGAGGCTTGGAACTAGAGTTTTTGCCATGGCTCCATTGTTTGATTGTCGCGTCTGAATCCTGCTGGAGGAAGAATGCTGTAATGACATCTTGTCTGTTGTGTTGAGACGAACGTCGAGGTGGTGATCACTCCATGCTAGTGTGGGATGATCTCCGATGGTCTTTCCGGTTTTATATGAGTTGCCGTCAAGACCTGAAGCTAGGAATTTGGCCTTCTCTTCGTTTGCTGGTATTGCGTTTGCTGTATCGAGACGAATGTCGCGGTTGTCTCTAGGTTGCTGGTGAACCGTCGAGGCTTGGAACTAGGGTTTTTGCCGTGGCTCCATTGTTTGATTGTCGCGTCTGAATCCTGCTGGAGGAAGAACGTTGTAATGACATCTCGTCTGTTGTGTTGAGACGAACGTCGAGGTGGTGATCACTCCATGCTAGTTTGGGATGATCTCCGCTTTGTTTCGATCATGGGGTCTTTTGTTGACGTTGCGTCCACATCCTGCTGGACTGTTGAGGAACGCCGTTGGTGATCTCTCGTCTGCTGTATCGAGACGAATGCTGAGGTGGAGCTAGGATTTTGCCGTCGCTCCGTTGTTTTGACCCTGGGGTGACATTGCGTCTGCTGTAATAAGACGAATGCTGAGGTGGAGCTAGGATTTTGCCATCACTCCGCTTTGTTTCGATCGTGAGGTCTTTCGTTGACGTTGCATCTGCATCCTGTTGGACTACGTAGGAACGCCGTCGTTGACATTGCGTCTGGTGTAGCAAGACGGACGCTGAGGTGGTCTCTAGGTTGTTTGTGAACCGTCGAGACTTGGAACTGGGGGCTTTGCCATGGCTCCGCTTAGTGATGTCGCATCCGAGTCCTGTTGGACTGAGGACGATCACCTTTTTTGATTTTTAGGCTGTAGATATTGCCGTTAAGATTTGGAACTAGGGACTACGTCGTGGCTCCATTTCATTGTGTCGCTTCCGTGCCTTGCTGGCATAAGGAGGAACGCTGTTGTTGGTCTTCTGGGATGCAGATATGACCGTCGAGACTTGGCTTTCTTTCTGATAGAGTCTGAGGAGGGAATGTGTGCTTCCTTCTTTGTTTTTGCCCCTGGATTGTATACAGGGATTGATGTGAATCGCCTGTAGGGCATAAATTTCATTTTTCTTTATTTCTTTCCGCGATGCTCTATCATTTCAGCTTTTACATCGCGAATGTCGCGATTGCCCAATCATTTCGGCTATTTTTCACGGTGCCCAATCATTTCGGCTATTTGGCATGTATACATTTTTACTTGCTGATTTTGTTTGCAAGTTGCCCTATCATTTCGGCTGTTTCATACGCATGTGTGTCTTGCTAGCTTCTTACTGCAAGCTTGGGATTAAACACCGATTTTGGCATCAGCACCACTACAACTGGAATATTGCCAGGAGCGAATCATCATTTGCCTCGGCCAATGTTGAACAAAGGTGGCTTAGCGAACAGGGTTAGGATCCTGTCGACTAAGGCTTTTGGCTTTATGAGCCGTGAGGGTCTCATAAAGGTATTTCTCCCTGCAAGTCGTGAGGATCTCGTAGGTGCGTTTTCTCCTTAGGAATCGTGAGGACTCCTAAGTGTATGTTCTCTTATAAGTCGTAAGGATCTTACAAGAGTGTTTTCTCCTTATAAGTCGAGAGGACTCATAAGGGTTGTTCACCGTACAAACATATCCCTAGTTGTGGATAGGACTTTGTTAGGGAAATGTTTATTCACGCCCGTAGATTGTATACAAGGGTCAATATTGAGCCGCTTGTAGGGCAAAATCGGGCGGTATGAATGCTTAAGAACAGGTTCACATCCCTGTAATTTAAGGCTTTCAAATCTTATGAGCCGTGAGGGTCCCATAAGAGGGTTCTCTTTACGAGTCGTGAGGATCTCGCAAGTGTAATTTCTCCTTAGGAATCGTGGGGATCCCTAAGTGTGTTGCTCCCTTGTGAGTCGTAAGGATCTCACGCAGGTGGTTTCTCCTTACAAAGTCGAGAGGACCTTGCAAGTGTCTTTTAGCGAGATTGCGCCCTTTCGGGTTTTCACAAAACTCGCCGGTAGTCCTGCTGTTTTTACTCACGGAGCCTTTTCGGGTTTTCATCCGTGCCCATTTTGCTTATGGACATACTGCTTTTTTTTTTCCTTCTTTTTTTATTTTAACGAGGTTGCGCCCTTTCGGGTTTTCACAAAACTCGCCGGTAGCCCTGCTGTTTTTACTCATGGAGCCCTTTCGGGTTTTCATCCGTGCCCATCTCGCTTGTAGACGTACCGTTTTTTTTACCACGTCAGCCTGAAGATGCCGCGGGTTGGGAGTAGTTTAACGACGTTTCGGTCATTTGCAAGTTTTAGGACATTGCGGTCCGTTGTTAGTTTAGGGGCATTTCGGTCCTTTGCAAGTTTTAGGACATTGCAGTCTGCCGTTGCCGTATTTGAGGCGAATTTCTAGTTTACGGACTTTTCGGTCCATGGGGCTTTCCTTATGAATGAGCATGATGCCCCTGGCATATCCATCTTTTTCAGAGCATGTGGTTGCGGCGGGCTCACCTTCCAGTTTTCGGACAGCGCGAACTTGCCTTGTTGGTATTGGTCTTCAACCCAGTTTGTGAAGACGTAGCAGTTTTCGATCGGATGGCCCAATACTCGGTGGTAAGGGCAGTAATTAGGATTATTGACATCGTTCAGTTGTAATGGGTGTTTCGGCTCCGGTAGACTGATAAGCCTGTTGCACACTGCTAGTTCGAACAGCCTTCTTGTTTCATCCTGGTGAAATGAGTAAGGACGTTTCAACTTCTCATAGAGGGGTTGCCGCTTGTTGCTTTGGCGAACAACCGGTCTAGGGCCACTCGATTGTTGTTGAGCGTTGGCGACGAAAGCCGTTTTTCCCTTCCCTTTATCCTTTTTGTTCGATCCCTTGTTTGCGGGTCCGAGATTCTTTCCGGGTAGTGTGCGATTGCACGGCTGAATGTTCTCGCAACTCCTCAATTCTTTCGTTTCAGAGATGGATTCCTTGAAGAGAGGACCGAGGGCTACTTTTCCGTCAGAGTCGCTCCCGAAAGTGAGAACTCGCGATTCCCCTGGATCAACCCTATGACAATTGCCGGCAATTCTTTTACACTCATCTGTCGCATTTTTCCGCTGTCTACGAGCTTTACGCTTTGTCCTCTTGAAGTGTTGCCTGTGAGCGACATACCCTTACCACCAACACTTAGAGGAGTTGCAGTCTTCAGTAGGATGTGCGAACTTCTGATGATATAAGCAGAAGTTAGGATGTACGTCCGCTTCATCAAGATGTATACCGCCAGGAGAATTTTCTTTGAAAGAGGGCAACTTCATCCCCATCGATATGGCTTTGGCGAATAGCTTCCTTGTCTTGATCCTGCTTTCATTTGCGGCGGATATACTTTGATTTGGTGGAAGTGTTTCGACCCTTTTGTCCAGTCGCCGGCATTTGGACTTTTCAAATATGGCCATCTCGCGCTCCCGATCAGCTTTGCTTTTTAGACGGGCTTCGTTAAGGAATGCGTCAACTGTTTCGTCTGATAGCCCTAGAAGTTCTGGTTCAGGATCTACCCCCGGTTTCTCTGCGTCAGGAGCTTCTTCACTGTCTATCGATGAGTGAGAGATCATATAGCAGCTTGCCTCATAATCCTCAGGTTCATCCGACGAGTCTTTGTCATCATCTCCGTCCTCAAGGACGTGGTTGAGGAATTCTCGGAGTGTGACTGGGGTCCGCGCCTTCTGGTTATACTCTTCCACCGCGTCAATATATCTTCGCAGATCCGTGCGCTTGTCATCAAACTGCGCGAGCTTTTTGGTTTTCTTTTTTTTCTTTAAAGACTTTGACGGCTGTGCCTGAGTGTTTTGCCCACTGATATCAATTCTCGATGTTGGGCGTGGTTTCAGCATCCCATCAATGACCTCGGGCTCTGGCGGACTTTTCCACCTGACGGCTGGGCATGTGTGAAGATTCTTCAGCATTCTTTTAGTTTTGGTTGAAAGGGCGACCTCCCACGGAGTTTCTTTTATAAAAGAGCACGATGCCCCCGGCGTGTCCACCTTTCTAGGAGTATGAGGTTGTGGCGGGTTCACCTTCCAGTTTTCGGATAATGCGAACTTGCCTTGTTGGTATTGGTCCTCAATCCAGCCTTTGAAAACGAAGCAATTTTCGATTGGATGGCTTACTGCTTGATGGTAAAGGCAGTAATTAGGATTGTTGAGATCGCTTGGCTACAACGGACGTTTTAGATCCGGCAAATTTATGAGCCTGTTGCGCACTGCCAGCTCAAACAGTTTTCTCGTTTTGTCTTGAGGAAACGAGTAAGGACGTCCTAGCCTTTCCTCGGGGGATGGGCGTGGACGCATATTGCTTTGGCGGACAACCGGTTTTAAGTTACTTGGCTGTTGTTGAGTATTGGCGATGAAAGTTGCTTTTCCTTTCCCCTTTTCATTCCGAGGATCCGTCTATAAAGGAGATGGTCTATGACCCATCTGATCCATTTGGGCCAACTTGTCAATCAAGACCTGGAAAGTAGTTGGCTTAAAAAACATCATGAATTGCGAGATGGTCGCTTGAGGGTCAAGAGTGCCCACGAACATGCCCACTTCTGGCGCTTCTTCGATGCGCTGTTCGCATTTCGACCATAGGTTCTGCCACCGAATTGCATACTGCACCCACGTCTCTCTCGGTTTTACTCTGGCGTTGATCAATGCCGTGATCGGCGTGCATTCGCTAGCGCTCGCAAAACGCTGAGTGAATAAAAACTCCATTTCTGCAAAAGTTTTGACAGAATCGTTGGGAAGCTCTGAATACCATTCGAAAGCTGTTTCCGCTAAGTTGCCGACAAATTGGCGAAGCAACAGTTTGTCGTCGCCTCCAGTGTTGCCGCATAAGGCCCTGAATTGAGCGACATGCTGATGTGGATTCCCCGTCCTTTTATATACATGGAACTTAGGGATCGTATATCCCGGCGGGTAACTTATTTGGTCATACCAGCCTGGATAGGGTCGTCCGGTCTTGACAATTTGGCCAGCCACTTCATTCGCCTGGTGAGCTCGTATTTGCTGAGCTATATAGTCATCCAGGGCAGCTTTAGAGATTGTCTCCTCTTTGGCTGTTGACAGAGCTGGCAGAGGATTCGATGTTTCCCTTTTGTCGTCTTCAATTATCACTGGAGGATCTTCAGCTGGAGGATCCGGCTGTAACATCATCCCGACCATGTCTTGGAAGAGAAGCGCCATTCGCTTTATGTTAGCCGCTTGCTCTGCGGCTTCTTTGTCATTCTTTTCGAGGACTCTGCGAAGGAAGTCAGCATCCGTTTCTTGTTCGTGACGCTGTTCCGCGGATGTTTCCGGGCTTTCTTTTGGTCCGGTGAGTGAGGCCACCACAGTCAGTAACTCCTGAAGCTTCTGCTGCTGTTCTTGCGCTTTTGTCACAGATCGCGTAAGCGGTCGATGACCTGTGGAGATACGGTTATCCACTTTTCCGGATGCCATATAGACGGTATGCACCACCATACCCCTAGACTTAGGGCGTTTGGGCTCAGTGCCTTTGACATTTGCCGCAAGCATGGGGACTTTCTCCGGCCTCCTTCTTTTATGAGCGGTCGAAGTTGAGGGGGCCGTTGTAGTGGGCACCCAAGTGGTTGTCGTCCGTTGTGTTTTGACAGGACGGTGCTCTTCCTTCTGAGCCTTCAGCTTCTTCTGTCGGCGGAGATAGTCCTGATCTACCACCGACTCTCGGACTTGTCGCCAGATTTTGTAAACTTTGGAAGACAGCCGTTGAGGGGACTGCTTCAGCTTTATTTCTGTGACAGTCTCCACCGGTGGCGGAGATCTTTTCAGTACGGCAGTGGCCGAATTCCTGCGTATTCTGTTCAGCAGTTCAAAACTGTTCCCGGTTGGGACAGCAGCATTAACATCCACCATTGGAGCTGGTGGCGTTAGCCCAGGAGGGGAGTTGCCCCCGGCCTTCCTTACTCGGCGCCAGTGGCGACGTCGAGCATGTCGAGCGGATGGAGTTGGTTCAGCAATGGCTTTGTCTTCCCCCCTTTCCAGGTGAAGGGTTGCTGCTGGCGTCAGCCTATTGAAGACTGATGTCCTTTGAGTAGCGGGAGCGGGAGTTGGGACAGTCAGTCTTGTAAAGATTGACCCCTTGGCAGGAGAAGCCGCCTTGACGACTTCGGGAGCAGGGATGGTTACTCTCTTCAGAATAACCTTCTCTGGAGGTACATGCTTCATCATGGACCCACTTGAGCTTTGGCCTAGTCTGCTGAAAACTGAAGCATTGGATTTGGGCGACCCGTTGAGAGGGGCCGCGATAGTTGTAAGCCGATCAAATACCGACTTTTTTGGAGCTCCTTGCGACGACATTGGGGCATTGAAGCTCATCAGTGGGAGCATAGTCCCGAAGAATAGCCCAGTGGTGGCCTGAGTCACCTGTTCCACTGGCATAGCGAAGATGGAGGCTGCTTGGGGCCCGTAAGTCACTCCTCCGAACGGGATGGAGCGAGAGTTGCAGTTGCAGTTAGTGCAGTTTGAAGCCATTGATCTTCTGTCTTCTGCACGGAGTAAGGCACAAAATCTAAGTATCTCAAATCCACATGCAACCATATCAAACCGCGATTCGTTTGCGAACACGATACACGAAGTGTGGAGTGGAAAGAGGAAAAGGTCCCACCGGGCGTGCCAGAATCTGTTCCCCTCCGAATCACGCGGACCCGATAAATGTCTTGCCTGAAATTCGGGGCAGATGCTAATTGGTGCTATCCGTCCACCTCTCCGAAGATGCCAAGTTGATTTATGGCACCATGTATCGAAGGTTTAAACGGATGCGGCCGATATAGCAGACTTCGTCAGATTCCCCTTCGTCTGAGGGTGTCACGCCCCGCTTCCCAGTGTACGGCGAAGTGGACGCGACAAGGTCCGCTACGTATGTACTCAGAAGTACATACGCTAAGCGTAGCTAAGCAATATAAAGTAAATCACAAGAGACGAAAGATATAGAAATAACAGCAACTTTTATTAATAACATTCTTTGTACAATGCATGAAAAGAAAATACAACTGAAATGAAAAGCAATGCCTAAACAGTGGCATAACAGTAAATGAAAATACTGGAAAGAACAAGGTACAATATCTAAAGCTCGGGATCTTCGTGGAACTGCTCCAAATCTTCACCGGTAGGCTCGATCTCAGCTTGGTCCAACGCACCTGACGACATTCAAAGAAGAAAGAAATAGAATGTCGTCAGCGAACAGGTCGCTCGGTAAGTCCCAAGATAAAGAAGAATTAGGAAGACAGTGTAAAAGTATTTTCTAAAGTATTATATTGTTGAATATAATGGAATATTGTGTTAACGCCGTTGTTTGTAGCTTGGTACAGAAGGATGCCAGTGTATACGAGGGGGGTCTCTATATGCTAGAGACCAAGGAAAAAGGAAAGTATAAGAAACCGTTCTACCACGGTACAACAGCAATAGGATTCAGGTTAGGTGTCTTAATCTGACCACCTCGTGCCATCTTTAACACCTTCCGTACCAATCTACCCCTTAAACCCCATAGTGTTTTAACAGTATTGTGGTATTGTATTGTGTAAGTTGGGTGACTGACCAAAACCATGATATCAGTAAACATGTTGTAACTGCATAATCAGGTAAATGGAATATCAGAATAATGGATGAATATCCATGGTTTGATTCAGTCAAAATGAATAGATTGTTAACTGGATTCAGGGATTCATGTATTCAAATTGTGTTGTAATATAAAAAAATATAGATTGACTTGAATCATATTCAAGTCAGAAATAGTCAGAATCTAACCCGAGTCAGACTAAAACAAAGGTAATTTGAAGTTCAATAATTGTTAGGGGCCTTATTGTAATTTATAAAACTTGAGGGGGTTTTATGTAAAAAGTACTTTTGTATAGTTTTAAAAATACACCTCAAGTATTTATTATTCGTCTTTATAGTCATAATGAGTGTGAATTTTATTTGTATTATTCTAGTGAATATATCCTAATAAAAGTATTAATTGTTTTATTTGAAATTCATGGTATTTTAATGTAACTTTTAATCTTGTAATTTTAGGAAAAAGTGGAAACTTTATATTATAATACAATATGTGTTTAAATGATAATTATATATATATTAACACAAGAATAATTTTAAATAAATATTTTAATCTCCAAAATCTCATTTTTCTCAAATGTCGTATTTTAAACCTTTCGAGACCGAATGCTCCTTGCGGAGGTATGAATCTCGCACTACTAGCCCGCGGGTGCACGATGAACCGTACTATCCCTAACGGGTTCTCCAAAAGTGGGTTGTAATGGCAATTTGCTTAGGTTTAACAAATACTATTCATTTAGGAAAACGGTTTTATAAATAAAAGATATTTATTTGTAGAAGAGTATAGTTTTCTGTATTTTAGTTTCTAGGGTTTCCTAAGCCAACTAGCCTATTTCTAAGGGTCTAAACGATAAGTCATTAGAAGCCTCAAATTGCCTCTTCACCGCCAATTGTGGCCAGGTAAGTACAAGTGAGGAGGGAGGGATCCGCTCACGAATCGTGAGATGGGCCTTTTAAAGTTACCCAAGCTCACTTGCCTAGCCTAGACACCACAAAGTCAGTTTAGATAAACGATCGATGTCCATGACATATCGTATTTTCCTATTAAAAGATATTGTTTTAAAATTGTAAACAACTTAGAACTTTTAGAAAAGGTTTATAAAGAAAAGGGTATTTTAGTGAAAAGTCTTGTATTTTCGTATTCTATGTTTTGACGTTTATCAATTAAGGTTATATTTGTGTGTGTGTAGAGGTAGGTCATTACCTCATGACTTATTTTAAGTTTTAATGAAGTTTAGAGGTTAAACATGATATAATAAACTTGAAGGTATTAAAGCGCAAGAATACGGTATTTGAAAACGTTATCATTTCATGTGTGAAAATTCATTCAAATTGATTTCTACAAGTTTAGTGATCAAGATAAACATATTTAGGAGTGAGGGAATTGATTAAACGAAGAAAAATAAACTTCATGGTATTTTTGTGAAAAGAATACGGTTTTACAAGTAAGCTATCATTTCATGTGAGAAACTTAATTTAAATTGGTTTCTATGTGGTTATTAGTCATCATGGATATGTTTAAGTATTATAGATTAGGTGACAAGTGGAATTTTGTAGAAAAACCGAATCGGAAATCGGTTTGTTCCGATTTCCGCCGGGTTCCAAAAAGTCGTATTTTCTATTAAAAGAAAAGAGAGATAGAAGAGATGGGACTTACGGGTTTGGACAAACTAAGGAGGCTAAGGAAGTGGTGGTTGTCGGTGCGTCGAAAACGTCGCGAAGGTTCTAGTACGATCGCCGGAATCCGTCGTCGATTTCGGCAGCGCTTCGCTTCTCGCTCTTTGTACCGAGTTCTCTTGAGAATTTGAGAGAGTGGACTTAGAGTTGTACGGTGAAATGGTAGAGGGTAGGGGTGTTTATATAGAGCTAGGCTAGGGTTAGGGTTTGGATTAAAAAAATATTAAAAAATATAAAAATTCATTAAAATTTCATTAAATTTAGAATTAAAAGAGGTGTAATGGGAATTTGGTAACAGTTCTGGGAATTTAGAGTATGCAGGGGTATTGACCAAGTCAACACGAATTTTTTTCGTGTTGACGACTCGGCCGACCGGCCGAGTCCGGCCGGCGGCGCCGACCGACTTGGCCGAGTCGGGGCCGAGTCGGGTCTCGTTGGGTGTGGTTTCGCCTGGGGGGAATTTTGGTGTACTTCATTTTTTTTATACCGCATTAATTTGAGAGTTATGGCTGTTTGACCGTTTGACTTCTCAAAAATTTAAAACAAAAAAGATATAAAAAATATGTGGGGCATGGGATTCGAACTCTGGTGGCTTGGTTCAGCAGTGCAAGCTATTACCAATGAGCTACAAGCTCCTTCTTGTAATTATTGTAGGGAAATAAATACTTAAAGTGTTATGAGCAACATCAACACTCCAAGTATACTTCAAATTTAAAACAAATTTAGGTATACAAAAAATTGGAGTTGTTACAATCTACCCTCCTTACAAAAATTTCGTCCTCGAAATTTACAACTTTTATTTGAGGACTAGCTTACAAAAAGGTGCGGATATCTTGCACGCATTTCATCCTCCCTTTCCCACGTGGATTCTCCTGGAGTGTCTTTCCTCCACATTACCCGGACCAAATTAACTTCCTTGTTCCGAAGTGTCTTCACTTTCCTATCCAGGATCTCCACAGGTTGTTGCTCACAGGACAAATCGGGCTGTATAGTGAGCTCGGAATGATCAAGTACATGGCTGGGGTCACTCACATACCTTCTGAGTTGAGATATGTGGAACACATTATGCACTCCTTCCAATGAGGGTAGAAGCGCTAAACGGTATGCCAGTTCACTGACTCGTTCGAGTATGTCGAACGGTCCAATGTATCTCGGACTCAATTTTCCCCGTCTTCCAAATCGGATCACTCCGTGGTTCGGAGATATTTTTAGGAATATATGATCTCCTGGCTGGAACTCCAAGTGTCGTCTCTTCGCATCAGCCCAGTGTTTCTGTCTATCTTGGGCTATGCGCATTCTTTCCCTGATAGTACGAACCACATCAACGGTCGCTACTATTATCTCTGGTCCAAGGAGTTCCCTATCTCCGATGTCGTCCCAACTTAATGGCGATCGACACTTCCTTCCATATAATGCTGCAAAAGGTGCCATTCCTATGCTTGCTTGCTGTTGTTGTACGTAAACTCCACAAGATGCAGGTGATCTTCCCACGATTCTTTGAAGTCGAGTATACATGCTCTGAGCATATTCTCCAAGATCTGAATAGTTCGTTCCGACTGACCATCTGTTTGTGGATGATAAGCCGTGCTGAAGTTCAGACTTGTTCCTAAGCTAGCTTGCAGACTCTGCCAAAATTGCGATCGGAAACTGGTGTCACGATCGGAGACAATACAGACCGGTACTCCATGAAGTCTCACAATTTCCTGTATGAGTTCATGAGTATCAGAGATAGTACATTATGAAGAGTTTTTAAATCTAAGTTAGATTATTACCTCCATGTACTTCTTCGCTAGTGTCTCTGTTGATTGACCAACTCGAAATGGGATGAAGTGAGCCGACTTTGTGAGTCGATCCACAATGACCCAAATCGCATCGTTACCCTTTGTGCTGCGAGAAAGAGCAGTTACAAAGTCCATCGTGATGTGCTGCCACTTCCATTCTAGAATTGGTAACGGTTGAAGTAGTCCAGCTGTCCTGTGATGTTCAGCCTTTACCTGCTGACACACCAAACATTTTGCGACACTTCTGGCTACTTCACGCTTCATTCCATGCCACCAATAATTCTGACATAGATCTTTGTACATTTTGGTACCTCCAGGATGTACTGAATAGGGAGAGCTGTGAGCTTCTTTCATTAACTCTTCCCGAACAGGACCCTTTGGTACACACAATCTGCTGCCGTATCTCAAAGATCCGTCTTCATGGATGATGAAATCTGTTCTGAGTCCATTCTCCACTTGTTCTCTGATCTTTTGCAACTTAGCATCGCTGGCTTGAGCCGCTTTGAACTGATTGACAATGGTTGATTGCACTTGTAGATTCATCAAACTTGAAACATCACCTGGCATGACTAGTTCAATTTCCATCTGATGTAGGTCTTGCTGAAGCTTCCACTGAGCGGTGAGATTCATTGATAATGGTTGGCGACTAAGAGTATCAGGTACTACGTTCACCTTTTCTGGATGATATTGCAAATTGATGTCAAAGTCCGCCATGAGTTCTAACCATCTTCTCTGCCGCATATTCAACTCCTTCTGAGTAAACACATACTTCAGACTTTTATGATCTGTGTAAATGTTCACTCGTTCACCAAGTAAGTAGTGGCGCCAAATCTTGAGAGCAAAAATGACGGCTTCCAACTACAGATCATGCGTCGGATAATTGCGCTCATGAGTCTTCAGTTGTCTTGAAGCATAAGCCACAACCTTACCGTGCTGATGTAGAACACATCCTAATCCCTTACCGGATGCATCACAATGCACTTCGAATCCTCCAGATTGATCCGGTATGACGAGAATAGGTGCAGATGTCAGTCTTGACTTGAGTTCTACGAAAGCTTGCTCGCATGCTTCTGACCACACAAATTCTTCATCTTTTCGTGTGAGCTTGGTCAGGGGTGTTGCTATCTTCGAAAAGCCTTCAATGAATCTTCTGTAATATCCAACTAGACCCAAGAAATTTCGAATATCCTTCACTGTCTTTGGTGTAGGCCATTCGCTAACTGCCGAAACTTTTGCTGGATCCACAGAAATCCCTTCTCCTGATACGATATGTCCAAGAAAACCAACTTGATTTAGCCAAAACTCGCACTTACTGTACTTGGCATAAAGCTGATGTTGACGAAGAGTTTCCAGGACAATTCGTAGATGCTCCGCATGATCTTTCTGATTCTTAGAATATACCGGGATGTCTTCGATGAAGATGACAACGAACCTGTCTAAATACTCCCGGAAAACTTGGTTCATAAGGTTCATGAAGATTGCTGGTGCATTGGTCACTCCAAATGGCATTACTAGAAATTCATAATGTCCATAGCGAGTTCTGAAAGCTGTTTTGTGAATATCAGCTTCCTTGACCTTCACTTGATGATAACCTGAACGAAGATCTAGTTTAGAGAAGACACAAGATCCACTTAGCTGATCGAATAAATCGTCGATGCGCGGGAGTGGATACTTGTTCTTTATAGTGACTTCATTCAAGGCCCTATAGTCGATGCACATTCTGTATGAACCTTCCTTCTTCTTCACCAAAAGTACATGTGCTCCCCAACTTAAAGTGCTGGGACGAATCCATCCCTTCGCCAGTAATTCGTCCAACTGTGTTCGAACTTCCTTCAAACCTTCCGGACTTAGTCTATAAGGTGCTTTGATTACTGGTTGTGCTCCTGGTATTAAGTCAATACTGAATTCAAGAGCTCGATCGGGAAGCAAACCTGATATATCGTCAGGGAATACATCATCGAACTCTCGAACTACCTCCGGTCTTGATTCTTCTTCTGCTTGAGCTGCGGCAACTACTGCTTCTCTTGGCTTCTCTTTGGAAGTACTTGGCTCTAGTGTACGGTCTCCACTCTTGAAATAGAAGACCGGATGGTCTGGAATCTCGAATACTACCCTCCTTTGACGACAGTCGATGGTAGCATAAAAAGTTCCAAGCCAGTCCATTCCTAGAACCACATCGAAGTTCGGTATGTCCAGTTCCTTGAAGTCAGCATAAAACTCTCGACTGCAGACGACGACTGAACACATGCTGTATCCCATAGTTGCCTTTAGAACACCATTTCTGGAACTGACGTTCCAGCTGGATACAAGCGGTGAGACTGAAATCGCATGGGTTCGGACAAACCGTTGTGACATAAAGCAGTGGGATGCTCCAGTATCAAACAGTGCAAGTGCAGGTAGTGAAGCTACTAGGATTGTACCTAAGGTATATGGGATAGGTTTTAGCTATAGGGAAAGTGTGTAGGTAAACAAGACTAAAAGATAAGTTTGAGAAGGAAAGTTTACCAGTAATGACTTGGCCAGTGGCCTCGGCTTCTTCCACAGACATCATGAAAGCCTGGCGCTTTGGCACATTCCTCCTGGCCTGAGGAGCATTCCTCTGAACGTTCCTTTGAGCTTGATGGAACTGTCGAGGAGGTGGTGCAGCTTGTGGTCCCCTGGATGGTGCAGGCAGTGCAAGTCTGGGAGCAGGTGCCTGAAGAGCTGGTCGCTGCTGATAAGTAATTGCTGGCCTGGGTGCAGCAACTGGGTTCTGTCTTTGGGGACAAGACCCAATACCGTGAGTAGCTGAACCACAGATTAAGCAAAGGCGGTTGGCTCGACGGCAGTCCTTCATCATATGTCCAGTTCTCTTGCAGTAAGTGCAAAAGGCTAGGCTAGGACGATGGGTTGGTACTCCGGGTCGCCTTGGCACGAAAGGTGGTCTGGACGTGGCTCTACCTGCCATCTGGTTGGCAGGGCGCTTGACTCCTGCAGTCTGAGGTCTGCCCCTCTCTTTTATCACTGCCTCATAACTGCGGGCAGCTTCTAGGGCTTCCTCATGAGTCAAAAACTTTCCTGTGGCTAGAGCAGCCTTAATCTCTGTGTCCAAACCTTGCTGAAAACGACGGGCTCTGATCTCGTCCGTCGGTATCAGGTGTGCCACGAATCTGTTTAAAGATTGTGTTAGCTGTGTAGTATGTGATATCTAAAAATTGAACTATTGCGACATATCTTACCGGCTCAACATGGTGAATTCAGCGTCGTATTCATCTACCGATTTGTCCCACATTGACCCTTGCTGTAGATGAATAAACTGCTGCTCCATTGCAAACCTGGCAGTCACAGAGAAATATTTCGCGTCGAACTTCTCGTGAAATGTCTTCCATTCAATCGGCTGTACCAGACGGGTTTCTTCCGCCTTCCACCAATTGCGAGCATTATCCGTGAGCTGTAGCTTTGCTACACGGACCCAAGCGTTGTCTGGCACTTGAGCTGCTGCTAGATCGTCTTCGATGCTTTGTGCCCATTCTTCCGCTTCAAGAGGGCTTCCTTTACCAGAGAACTGCTTTGGGTGCAAAGCCCTGAATTGCTTTACTCCCGGTGTATCGGTCTCAGGACGGTTCAAAAGTTGTTGCTGTCCCTCGAGAAGACTACGAATCACCTCAAATAGCATCGTTTGCTCAGTGGGTGGTACAGGAACAACTGGTGTGAGAGGTAGTGCTGGAGGGGTGTTGTTGACGTTGGTGCTGGTGTTGTTCGGGGAATCCATAACCTTGAAGAAAAATTTGGATTAGGACAGATTCAAATACAAGAAATGATAAGATTCAAGGAATAGAGATTTGCAAGATTCAAAGAACATGAATTGTAAAGAATGTTTTAGTTGCTGGTTCTTGTGTTATATTGCTTAGGTTGTTCACGCAGACCAGAACTGCATGACAGGGATTCATACAGCTCTGACCTGCATGGGCCACCAACAAAACCTGTCACGCCCCGCTTCCCAGTGTACGGCGAAGTGGACGCGACAAGGTCCGCTACGTATGTACTCAGAAGTACATATGCTAAGCGTAGCTAAGCAATATAAAGTAAATCACAAGAGACGAAAGATATAGAAATAACAGCAACTTTTATTAATAACATTCTTTGTACAATGCATGAAAAGAAAATACAACTGAAATGAAAAGCAATGCCTAAACAGTGGCATAACAGTAAATGAAAATACTGGAAAGAACAAGGTACAATATCTAAAGCTCGGGATCTTCGTGGAACTGCTCCAAATCTTCACCGGTAGGCTCGATCTCAGCTTGGTCCAACGCGCCTGATGACATTCAAAGAAGAAAGAAATAGAATGTCGTCAGCGAACAGGTCGCTCGGTAAGTCCCAAGATAAAGAAGAATTAGGAAGACAGTGTAAAAGTATTTTCTAAAGTATTATATTGTTGAATATAATGGAATATTGTGTTAACGCTATTGTTTGTAGCTTGGTACAGAAGGATGCCAGTGTATACGAGGGGGGTCTCTATATGCTAGAGACCAAGGCAAAAGGAAAGTACAAGGAACCGTTATGCCACGGTACAACAGCAATAGAATTCAGGTTAGGTGTCTTAATCTGACCACCTCGTGCCACCTTTAACACCTTCCGTACCAATCTACCCCTTAAACCCTGTAGTGTTTTAACAGTATTGTGGTATTGTATTGTGTAAGTTGGGTGACTGACCAAAACCATGATATCAGTAAACATGTTGTAACTGCATAATCAGGGAAATGGAATATCAGAATAATGGATGAATATCCATGGTTTGATTCAGTCAAAATGAATAGATTGTTAACTGGATTCAGGGATTCATGTATTCAAATTGTGTTGTAATATAAAAGAATATAGATTGACTTGAATCATATTCAAGTCAGAAATAGTCAGACTCTAACCCGAGTCAGACTAAAAGAAAGGTAATTTGATGTTCAATAATTGTTAGGGGCCTTATTGTAATTTATAAAACTTGAGGGGGTTTTATGTAAAAAGTACTTTTGTATAGTTTTAAAAATACACCTCAATTATTTATTATTCGTCTTTATAGTCATAATGAGTGTGAATTTTATTTGTATTATTCTAGTGAATATATCCTAATAAAAGTATTAATTGTTTTATTTGAAATTCATGGTATTTTAATGTAACTTTTAATCTTGTAATTTTAGGAAAAAGTGGAAACTTTATATTATAATACAATATGTGTTTAAATGATAATTATATATATATTAACACAAGAATAATTTTAAATAAATATTTTAATCTCCAAAATCTCATTTTTCTCAAATGTCGTATTTTAAACCTTTCGAGACCGAATGCTCCTTGCGGAGGTCTGAATCTCGCACTACTAGCCCGCGGGTGCACGATGAACCGTACTATCCCTAACGGGTTCTCCAAAAATGGGTTGTAATGGCACTTTGCTTAGGTTTAACAAATACTATTCATTTAGGAAAACGGTTTTATAAATAAAAGATATTTATTTGTAAAAGAGTATAGTTTTCTGTATTTTAGTTTCTAGGGTTTCCTAAGCCAACTAGCCTATTTCTAAGGGTCTAAACGATAAGTCATTAGAAGCCTCAAATCGCCTCTTCACCGCCAATTGTGGCCAGGTAAGTACAAGTGAGGAGGGAGGGATCCGCTCACGAATCGTGAGACGGGCCTTTTAAAGTTACCCAAGCTCACTTGCCTAGCCTAGACACCACAAAGTCAGTTTAGATAAACGATCGATGTCCATGACATATCGTATTTTCCTATTAAAAGATATTGTTTTAAAATTGTAAACAACTTAGAACTTTTAGAAAAGGTTTATAAAGAAAAGGGTATTTTAGTGAAAAGTCTTGTATTTTCGTATTCTATGTTTTGACGTTTATCAATTAAGGTTATATTTGTGTGTGTGTAGAGGTAGGTCATTACCTTGTGACTTATTTTAAGTTTTAATGAAATTTAGAGGTTAAACATGATATATTAAACTTGAAGGTATTAAAGCGCAAGAATACGGTATTTGAAAACGTTATCATTTCATGTGTGAAAATTCATTCAAATTGATTTCTACAAGTTTAGTGATCAAGATAAACATATTTAGGAGTGAGGGAATTGATTAAACGAAGAAAAATAAACTTCATGGTATTTTTATGAAAAGAATACGGTTTTACAAGTAAGCTATCATTTCATATGAGAAACTTAATTTAAATTGGTTTCTATGTGGTTAATAGTCATCATGGATATGTTTAAGTATTATAGATTAGGTGACAAGTGGAATTTTGTAGAAAAACCGAATCGGAAATCGGTTTGTTCCGATTTCCGTCGGGTTCCAAAAAGTCGTATTTTCTATTAAAAGAAAAGAGAGATAGAAGAGATGGGACTTACGGGTTTGGACAAACTAAGGAGGCTAAGGAAGTGGTGGTTGCCGGTGCGTCGAAAACGTCGCGAAGGTTCTAGTACGATCGCCGGAATCCGTCGTCGGTTTCGGCAGCGCTTCGCTTCTCGCTCTTTGTACCGAGTTCTCTTGAGAATTTGAGAGAGTGGACTTAGAGTTATAGAGTGAAATGGTAGAGGGTAGGGGTGTTTATATAGGGCTAGGCTAGGGTTAGGGTTTGGATTAAAAAAATATTAAAAAAATAAAAATTAATTAAAATTTCATTAAATTTAGGATTAAAAGAGGTGTAATGGGAATTTGGTAACAGTTCTGGGAATTTAGAGTATGCAGGGGTATTGACCAAGTCAACACGAATTTTTTTCGTGTTGACGACTCGGCCGAGTCCGGCCGGCGCCGCCGGTCGATTCGACCGAGTCGCCGGCCGAGTCGGGTCTCGTTGGGTGTGGTTTCTCCTGGGGGAAATTTTGGTGTACTTCATTTTTTTTATACCGCATTAATTTGAGAGTTATGGCTGTTTGACCGTTTGACTTCCTAAAAATTTAAAACAAAAAAGATATAAATAATATGTGGGGCATGGTATTCGAACTCTGGTGGCTTGGTTCAGCAGTGCAAGATATTACCAATGAGCTACAAGCTCCTTCTTGTAATTATTGTAGGGAAATAGATATTTAAAGTGTTATCAGCAACATCAATACTCCAAGTATACTTCAAATTTAAAGAAAATTTAGGTATACAAAAAATTGGAGTTGTTACAGAGGGGTTTTTGATTGTGGGGACGCTCTTCCCTGCAGGCGCAAGCCCCTGCAGTTAATTACGCTACCGCATCGCGGTAACAACTTTCTTCTTCTCCATATGGTCACTTCGTGTCGTGGGTATTTGTTTTGTTTGTGGTTGCCCGTGGGTTGTATACGGAGACTAATTTATGTTGTCGTCCGTAGGGCGTGGATTAGTCAAAATCCGTATTTTCTTAGATTTGGGTTTGGGGGTTTGGTTTAAAGATACGTTAGCCTCATTTGAGACTAAGATCAACTTAAACGTTTGTTAAGGATACGTTAGTCTAATTTCTAGACTAAGATCAACTTAACAGGATCGTTTAGATCCAACAAAAGAGCATTTAGACTCTATTGTTTAGTTTACGGACATTTCGGTCGATTACCAGTTTAAGGACATGGTGGTCCAATGTTAGTTTAAAGACATCCCGGTCAAGGTTAAAGACATTATAGTCCGTGGAATGTATGGCTGTCGGGACCCGTCATCTCTCTGAAGACGTTGAAGGATTACAACGACAAATATCAGAGGGGTTCAGAGATGTACCCTTGAACCAATATTGGTTGGGAGATCTATACTCCAATTTGGGACTAAATTCTGTTTGCAGATTTATGAGCATATGGCCTCAGTTGATATGAGTTGAACATTTTATTGTTCTGGCTATTGAGCCTTTATTTGGGCTCGGCCTTTTTAATAATGCATAGTATTTATCAGAACAAAGTATGTTCTGACAGTGCGCCACGTGGCGCGTCAGGCGCTTTGCGCCATGGAAAGAGCGCATTGCGCTTCTGTTGGATAGCGCACACGAGGAGGACACGTGTCGCGCTTAGCGCTGAGCGTTAGTTTGTTGGCGCATTGTGCTTTTAATTTATGAGCGCGCTGCGCTAGTTTGTTGGCGCACCAGTGATTGACACGTGGCGCCCTTGGCGCTGAGCGCCAGCTTATGAGCGCAGTGCACTGTTTTTAGAAGCGCAAAGCGCAGATTGTGTCTCTGGTTGACACGTGGCAGGTTTTGGCGCTGAGCGCCGGTCCAAGGAGCGCAAGGGCGCAGTTCATGAGTGCAAAGCACTTTCTAATAGCACAAAGCGCATTTTGATCAATTTTAAGATCAAAGAACAAATTTATGTTCTTTTTAAAGGAGGCTTTGCCTCAAGATCAAAGAACAAAAGTTCTTATTTTCATCAAAAGGCTCTGCCTTTATAGATCAAAAGATCTGTTAATGAAGTAAAGTAATTCTTTAAATCTTTTTTAATTAGATCTATGTTGATCTTTTTCTTTTTTATTGGAGATCTTGATCTTGTTCTTAGATCTCTGATCTTTTTTAGAAGAGGATTCCTCTTTTTTAATGAGATGATTTCATCTCTGTTTTTCAAGAATATAATTCTTTATCTTTAAAAATGAAAAAAATGATCTTCTTTCTTCAAAGGCTTGCCTTTCTTTCTTTTTGAGTTTTTTTTAAAGTTTGCAGAGGGTTCTCTCTATATGAGACTTGAAGTCTTGGGGCCTTTATATATGGCCAATTGATTTGTTAAATTAGTTGAAGAGATTTTTCTCTGATTGATTTGGGAATATTTCCCATCGTTAGATCTTTTGATTCTAAGGCTTCTGTTTTTACAAAAGATAATTTTCTTATTTTAATAAGATTGGAAAGATATTTCCAGAACAGAATTTTAATTCTTATTATTTAATAATTTATTATTATTATTAGATCTTTTGATCTAACGGTGGGGAATTCTTTTAATTCCAGCGCTGGCGCAACTGCGCGAGCGCACCTGCGTTCGACACGTGGCGCGCAGCACATCTGCGCTAGCGCGCCTGCGTTCGACACGTGGCGCGCAGCGCAGAGCGCAACTGAAACGTTGCTTCAATTTTAAAATTTTGAATTAAAACATAGTTTTGCTCTGATTGGATGCGCTGTCTAGGGCGCAGCGCTCCTGGCGCTGGCGTGTCTGCTTTTGACATGTGGCGCGCAGCGCGCAGAATCCGAAGCGTTCCTTCAATTTTTACTTTAGATTTTTAATACAGAGGTTTGCTCTTTATTGGGAAAAGGAAGCGTCACTTCATTTCAAATCTTGGAATTTGAACAGAGTTTTGCTCTGATTGGGGAAACATAGCAGTTCTGTCGGGCCAGTCGAGTTTAGGGCTAGGCCGATAAACAATGTTCTTTCGTCAATGGAAGTTGATAAGGAGGAAGCGCCAGCTGTAGTTCGAGCGTTCATGGACGTGTTCGAGGACATCTCGGGTTTACCGCCAAAACGAGATATTGAGTTCGCGATTGATCTTGTTCCTGGTGCAGCGCCAATCTCAAAGGCGTACTATCTAATGGCACCAGTGGAGTTGGAAGAAGTCAAGAAGTAGGTTACCGAATTACTTGAGAAGGGTTGGATTCACAGCAGTAATTCATCTTGGGGAGCTCCAGTTCTTCTAGTAAAGAAGAAAGATGGCACAAGGAGGATGTGCATCGATTATCGAGAATTAAACCGGGTGACTATTAAGAACAAGTACCCGATCCCTTGCATTGGCGAATTATTCGAGCAGCTTAGTGGCGTGAGGGTATTCTCGAAGCTGGATTTGTGGTTCGGATATCATCAGGTCCGAGTTAAATCTGAAGATATTTGCAAGACTGCGTTCCGAACTCGGTATGGACATTACGAGTATTTAGTGATGCCATTCGGAGTCACGAATGCACCAGCGATATTTATGGACTTGATGAACCGAATCTTTTCACCATTCTTGGACCAGTTTATAATGGTGTTCATCGATGATATTCTGGTCTATTCGAGGAGCTTAGAAGAGCATGCAGAACACTTGAAGATCGCACTGCAGACATTGAGGCAAGAAAGATTGTATGCAAAGATGAGCAAGTGCGAGTTTTGGCTTTAAGAAGTGAAGTTTTTGGGGCATGTTGTATCCGGAGATGGAATCGCCGTTGACCCTGAGAAGATTGCAGCAATTCAAGATTGGCCGATTCCGAAGAATGTAGTAGGGATCAGAAGTTTTCTGGGACTTGCAGGCTATTATAGAAGGTTCGTGGAGAATTTTGCTCGTTTGGCTGAGTCTTTGACCAAGCTTACGCGTAAGGAAGTACCGTTCGTATGGACAGCTAAGTGTGCGTCAACTTTTGAGGCGTTGAAGCAAAGATTGATAACCGCTCCTATTTTGACCGTACCAGACAGTCCCGGAGAATTGGTGATTCACAGCGACGCATATGGGAAAGGTTTGGGATGTGTTTTGATGCAGCATGGGAAAGTTATAGCTTACGCATCAAGACAGTTGAAGATCCATGAGAAGAATTATCCAACTCATGATTTGGAGTTAGCAGCTGTGATTTTCGCTTTGATGATTTGGAGACACTACTTATTGGGCGAAAGGGTCGAAATATTCACCGATCACAAAAGCCTAAAGTATGTGTTCACACAGAAAGAACTTAACATGAGGCAGCATAGATGGTTGGAACTGATGGCTGACTACGATCTTGATCTTAAGTACCATCCGGGGAAGTTAATGTTGTGCCGGATGCGCTTAGTCGGTTACCAGCAATTCGGATGTTGACTGCACAGAAGGAGCTTATCGAAGATTTTCGGAGATTCGAGTTGGAGATCATGCTACCGGATTCTTCGGGACAGTTGATGCAGCTGCAAGTACAGTCATCGTTGATCGAGTGTATTAAAGCAGCACAGTCGCAGGACCCAAGATTGCAGAAGTTTCGAGAACAGGTTGAAGCTGGACTTCGAACGGACTTGTTGATTCATGAAGAAGGTTCGTTGCGATATGGTAGCCGTTTGTGTGTGCCAAAAGGAGACATTCGCAAAGAAGTTATGAAGGAGGCACACAGTTCCGCGTATTCCGTACATCCAGGAGGCACGAAGATGTACCGCGATCTAAGACAGCATTTCTGGTGGGAAGGCATGAAAAGAGAGATTGCTCGCTTTGTAGCGAAGTGCTTGGTATGTCAGCAAGTTAAGGTTGAACATCAAAGAGTTGCTGGTTTATTGCAACCACTTCCGATTCCTCAATGGAAGTGGGAACATATAACCATGGATTTCGTGACAGCTTTACCGCGGAGTCCAAAGGGCAACAATGCAGTTTGGGTGATTGTTGATCGATTGACCAAGGCAGCTCATTTCATACCATTTCGAGTTGGTCAATCAACAAAAGCGTTAGCGGAACGGTACATGCAGGAGATTGTAAGATTGCATGGAGTACTGGTGAGCATCGTGTCCGACCATGACACCCGATTCTTATCGCACTTCTGGAGGAGTTTACAGGAAAGTTTGGGGATGCGATTGAAGTTTAGCACAGCTTATCATCCTCAGACAGATGGCCAGTCGGAGAGAACGATCCAAACTCTTAAAGACATGTTGAGAGCTTGCATGTTAGACTTCAAGGGTTTGTGGGAGGATCATCTACACTTGGTGGAGTTTTCGTACAACAACAGATTTTAGGCGACTATTCAGATAGCTCCATTCGAAGTATTGTATGGTCGCAAGTGTCGTTCACCCGTTTGTTGGGACGATATTGGAGAACGAAGATTGTTGGGACCGGATTTGATCGTGCAAACCGTGGAGAAAGTTAATACTATCCGGAATCATATGAAGGCAGCACATGATCGGCAGAAGAGTTGGGCTGACATATCGAGAAGACCTCTAGAGTTCGCTGTTGGTGATCTGGTATTCTTGAGGATATCACCGACTAGAGGAGTGATTCGTTTTGGGAGTCGAGGCAAGCTTAGTCCTCGATTCATGGGGCCTTTCGAGATTTTGGAGCGTGTTGGAGAAGTGGCTTATCGATTGGCTTTACCACAATCTTTGGCGAATGTTCATGACATGTTTCATGTATCTCAACTCCGTAAGTATGTTCGAGATGAAACACACGTGCTGGATCATTCGGAGTTGACTGTAAGAGAGGATTTAACTTTTGAGGAACGACCGATGTCGACTGTTGATCAAAGAGAAAAGGTCCTTAAGAACAAGGTTATCCTTCTCGTACTTGTTTCCTGGGGAAATCGCTCGCACGGAGAATCGACTTGGGAACGAGAAGACGAGATTCGACAGAAGTTTCCATACCTATTCTTGTAGATTCTTGATTGTTTATCTTTTCTTGTTCCTGGAATTTCGAGGACGAAATTCTTTTTGTACTTGGTATAATGTAACACCCTAGTTCAAGTTCAAGTATTTCTTTATTTATGGTATTTTCCTGATTCATAGTGTTTTGGGTGCGAATAGTGTGTTTGACATCTATATTGCATCTGACCCAACCCGCATGCTTGAAACCGGTCTTGATTTATGTTTATGATTTATCCTGACTTGTTACGTAGACTCGTGCACTTCCATATTTACATACTGCATATTGGCATTGATCTGGCATCTGCATTTTTACATATAGCATTTAAAGTCATATAAAATATTTAAAAATACATTGCATGGCCTACATGATAACCCTAACCCTGTCGTAGCATCCGCGCATCTTGTTTTCGCCCCGTTCAGTGAAACGGACTTGTTTGGATGGCTACGTGCACGTACGTGCATCCGTTCTTGGGGGTATCTATTTCATTACCCGGATATCCAATTTTAATTTTAGTCGACACATATATTTTTCGTATTTTGAAACTGAATTTTTAGACCCGACCCGGGCGTGTTTTGGACTAAATTTGTATTTACCAGAAAATCCAATTTTATTTAATATAATATCTTTATTTTAATTGACAGCTTAAAAAAATTTAAATAACTAACAAACATCATTTTCAATTAAAATCCAAACGATTTTAACAACTCTCTCTCTCTCCCCTCTGACCCCACCACTCAGTCTCTCTCCTCTCTCTTTCTCTTTCTCTCTCTCCTTTCTCTCTCCTCTCGCGCCCTCTCTCTCCTCTCGGAGGTACTGTTCACTTCTCGAGTGTGGTCACTGCCCGCGCGCTATCGTCACCTCCCTTCTTCTTTCTCTCCCTCTCCTCACTATTTAACCCGAGCCCCTCCTCAAGAACCCACAACTCATTGAAACCCTAACCCTAAAATTCCTCTACCTCCACTAACCCGACCTCATCACCACATCCATTTCCATTCTCTCATCCTCCTCGTCATCTTCTTCCCGTCCTTCCTCCTTCCCGAGCACCAAGATCCCTGCACCCGAGCCCCAGCCTGCACCAACACCCGAGCTCAAACCCTAACTCCTTAAAGCCAAACCCTAGCCTTGTCCCCGGAGCTCCGTTGATCTCGTCGCCACCATCTCATCTCCCCGACTCCGGTGCACAACCCAGTAAGAAATCCCATCTCTCTTTTTCTTCCTCTTCTTCTTTCCTTTTTCTTTTCTTTATCTTTTCTTGAATCTTGTTTCCAGCGATCGCCGGATTTGCGTCGACACTGCCGATCCGACGATCCAGTGAACGTACCTTGTTCGCGTGAACACCCTCTCGCCTTGCCTAGACCCGTCCCGCGTGCCGCGTATACGTTGCGACGATTTACCGACGTCGGACGTGCCGTGCGTATCCGTCGTGTGATCTGATCGAGGCAAGTTAATCTTGCTACATGCTATACTACAATATACTGCACCCATTTGAATAATAGTATTACATATTGTTTAGTTATGCATCCATTTTACAGTTTTACTATTTTCGGATACCCGTTTGCATCCATATCATTTAAAATATATATAACTGCATCTATAGATCATATTAATTCATGTTATTATTGTAGTGACACCCCATGCTTAATAATGTGCATCCCACTTAGTCTTGAAACTGTAAATATAACCCTAATCGATAATTGTGCATCCATACCATTAATCTTATATTTATTCGCATACCAGGTCACATTGTTACTTATTATTGTTATAGTGACACCCCATGCTAGATAATGTGCATCCTACTTAGTAATGGAGCTATAGTTGCAATCCCTAATAGTTAGTTATGCATCCATGTTTATTTGTGTATCCATACCATTAATTCTGCATACCTAGTTACACCTCATATTACAGTAACTCATATTATTAATACATTAGTACCCCATGCTTGATATTGTGCATCCTACATAGTCATGATGTAATCCCTGATGAACATTTGTGCATCCATGCTTTTATTTGTGCACCCGTACTTGCTACAGTTTTATTATGAGCATCCGCTTGACACATGTGCACTAACCGTCATGACCCGATATACCAATGCTTGACTTGATATCTGATCTTGTTACTAATGCCGACAATCCTGACCTGTTGTCCCGACAGACATTTCCTGTTGTCTGTATAGACAAACCTGTACCTGCTTGATCCTGTGTTGGTATTAGCTCCAGATTATCAATACCTGACTTGAACACATAACCTTGGGGTATGGGGAAATCAAAAGTATAAACTAAAGTGTAGCTTATAAGGGTATTACTTGATCCGTGGTCCCGGGGGATAATGGGACAGAATTATTCGTGATTCTTACTTGATCCGTGGTCCCGGGGGATAACGGGACAGAGTCATTCATGACTCCCACTACCTGATCCGTGGTCCCGGGGGATAACGGGATATATTCTTTGAGTTACATGGAGGATTACATTAATTGATTTCAAACAAACTTTAGAATAGATAACTCAGTAGCACAGTTTAGATTGATCACTGCACGTCACATATATTGATACACTTCACTGTTCTATATCCGTGTTTATTTATTACATTCATGTTACCGTTTATGATTCATATCTGCATATCTCGTGTATCCTATTCATTTATTATTGGTTGATATCATGACGCACTGACGTCTGGGTTTTGCATGGCCCAGATCTTTTATCTCTGTCGCAGGCAGTTCAGGAGTATTTTGACCAACAAGCCGATCAGTGAAGATCATGTTAGTAGCTAGTTAGTTTAGTTTTATTCCATATTTTCATTCCTGATGTGAACCCGTATTATGGGACGTACTTTCCAAATTGTCATTATTACTTGAATTTATTGCTTCCGCATATTATTTATTGACTCGTTATTTCTGGCTCATGGACATGTACTATATAGTTTCTTTTATTTTCCTGTTCTTGATATCTATAGATAGCCGTAATGTGACTGTGGAGGGATGTTCCTTAGCCACAGGTAGCATGGTCGGCTCTGTCACGTGCCGATCTTAGCGCGCTCTGGGAAGCGGGGCGTGACACCCTTCGTGGCTCTTCCTGGCGAGTGCCATATGCATGGCCTCGGTGGTTACGGTGACTGTAGAGTGTTTTTCATCACCCTATTGAGATAGGAAATATGCATCTCTTGTCAGGCGTGTTACAGATTCCCCCTGCCCGGGGTAGACTGGGATTTATTAGTTGTAACGATTCTAAAATCACTGTACAGAAATTTTCCTGTTAATATACAGAAAAGAGTATTACGGCCTGTGTAAGAGTTATAAGTTAGAATTGTTTAATAAAAACAAGAAGCGACTTTCAGCTCACAGGTAAAGCCTTTGAACTGTTGTGACGTAGCCTATGTGTTCGATTCTCATCAGACACAATTATATTTTTCTAATTTTTCTTTTTAATTTTTGGAAAGCACAAGAGTTGCACGTGTAATACACGGGGAAATAAAAAGTTCAGAAAAATCAAATATGCGCAAAATGGTGTAAACACAGAAAACCCACGTGGCACGAATCTCTAGGTCAGAGATCCAAATCCAACCGGCCAAATTGGTCATGGGGCCAGCAGCGACGGCTCTGATGAGTTCGTTTGCCTCCGTTCTTTGCACACTTGTCCCTGCAATCAAACAGAGACCTTTCATTTCACCAGTTAACGTCATTTTAATGCTTTTTAATCCACATTTTTAATTTCCAAAGCCTAATTCTCCACTATAAATATCTCCCCATATTTTAGCCCAGCACCATTCTGAAAATTCTAGAAAAAATTCTCTCAAAAGTTCCTAAGTGCAAGTGGAGCTAGCAAGCAAGCTTGTTCCATCGAAGATCGAAGCCATTTCCGGAGCCCCCGCGACGCCACGAAGACACCTTCTCTTCCTCACCCTTTTCTTAAGAATTCCAAACCGTAAGTCCCTCTTCTCTCCTTCTCTTTCATATCAATTCGTATTTTAAAAATAAAAAAATATCGACAAAAGTTGAGTTAACATATAACAATCATCGCTTCAAAACATTTTATCATGCTTGATATGTCTAAATGTCATATAATCATCATAATATCTTTTAAAACAAAACCCACATCTATTGTCTTTTTATGAAACCCAAATTTCATGTTCAATACGTATATAACGAACTTTTTCATTAAAATATCTTGAACTTTAATATCACATCTTTCGATAATTATTAAGTACCTTTAGGAAAACTTCACGGGATAACGACCTACCCCACATGTATACTTTGGTTTTATAGTACGATACTTATACATACATACATACATACATACATTCATACATATATATATATATATATATATATATATATATATATATATATATATGGTTCAAAGAATAATATTTACAATAAAACACCACATATTAAAAAAAACGTATATATATATGGTTCAAAGAATAATATTTACAATAAAACACCACATATTAAAAAAACGGGTTTCTTTTAAAGCGGTATTTGTATTCCTTTGCAATTATACATCTACAACTCTCGTTAGGGGAGCCGCAAATGGATAGTGCAAATTATTGCACATCTTGAGGATAGTAGAGCGAGATACAGCACTCCTCACGGAGTATTCGATCTCGAAAGGAAATAAAATACGGTTTTTTAAGAAATGAGAATTTTCTAAATAAAACTAATTTTAAAAAAATTAAAAATTATATAAAATTATAAATCCATATTTTCATTATATTATGAAACTATATTTTTCTAAAAATGAAAGATTAAAAAATGTTAATAAAATACTATCAAGTTACCAAAAAGAACAAGTTTTCAATAAAATACCATAAAATTTTAAAAGCTAAGTATTTATCATGAAAATACCACAATACTTAAAATACATGTTCATGAAAACCTTAAGTAATACAAATCACCCTCGAGATTTTATTTTTAATCAATATTAAAAATATTTTTCATCAAACCCCTTCGAGATATACAAAACAATATTTTAAGGACTTTAGTAAATATCGGTTTAAGCGGGAACAATTCTCTTGAGCCCCAAGAAGCCGGAGAAAGTGAGTATTTGTCTATTCAAGTTAGACAACTTAACGGAGTCATCAATGACAATTGTCTTGAAAAAAGACACAAATCCTGCCGTCCATGTGCAGCAGTTGCCAATGACTTTCGAACCTAAGAATTCAAGAGTTAGATCCGTTCACAAGTGTCTGACTCAATTTAAGTCCAAACTCAAACCTGAATCCAAAATCAAACACGAACTCGAATACTTGATCATGAATTTGAACACTCGAAATCAATATGAAACTCAAACTTGCATACTTGACTTGACTTGACCGAACCATGGTTATAACTTGACATGAACTCAATATGACTACTTGAATACATGATTACATCCAGAACATGAACCTGAACATTTTATATCCATGGTTTCAGTCAAGACCTGTAAACATAATCTATACAATACATTACGCGGGGATAAAGCGGTATATTGGCACGGAACGTATATCGTGGCACGAGAGGTCACTTAAAAGACACATACATGAATTCACGTGCCATTATTCCATGGGTTATAACGGGGCTTTGTACTACATGTTACCATAGTCCACGGGTTAAGATGGACTCCTCTCGTATACATGAATACTTTCTTTATCAAACTATAAATAACCACGTTAGATATCCTATACCTGTAAACGATCATATATAACTTTACCTGTTCATTTTACAATTACCTATTATGTTCTATTTCTTCTTTTAGGATTTACCGTGCGCCAGTTCACTGGCGATATTCCTTTCTGTTTCTTTCTTTGGAATGTTCGTCAGGAGGACTGGACTCTAAGGAGATAGAGCCGAGCCAGGAGGACTTGGACCAGCTTATAGCTCAACCTGATCGCTAGCTCCTTCCGTCCTGCGCTTATTTTTTGTATGCCATTATTTAGGTATTTGCTTTATATCATTGTATCTTTTTATTACAAACAGTTGTATGTAAATAAAGTTTCTGTTTTATATATTGCTTAACGTATTTATTTTATAGTAAATACGTTGCGGACTTGCCACGTCACCATTTCCATCTACTGGGAAGCGGGGCGTGACATTAGATATGGCGATCCGAATCTCCGGCAGCTGCGGACTGAGCTGCCATTAATTACCTCTCGCTTTTGGAGCAAGAGAACCTCCGATTGACGGGGTAAAACTAGTCATGCGAACTCAATGTGCGGTGTGCGTATATTGTGTTTTGGACATATCGGGGGCTCACAGAGTTTACGGGGGTCCCGCTACCCGGATAGAGGGCCAGGGGTCAAGGGGGCTAGCAGCCCCCTTATAAGGTGCGGGGCAGCGCCCCGTTAGAATTTTTTTCTAGCGGGGGAAGTGTTTTGAGTGTGGAGCGTATGAGAAAAGGAAGGGTGAGGAGCGTCCTATGGACACGTGAGACAACACGTGACCGCTGGGCGCCAGCGGGCCACGTGCTCGGCGCGTGGACGCTGGGCGCCAGCGGTTACGCGACCGCTGGGCGCCAACCGATCACGTGCGCGGCACACAACCGTTAGAAACACCAGCGGAAGAAGTTGCTAAGCCCTTAGGTTTGGAGTTGAACTCCCGAACATGAATTGGGTGTAGATTTGGAGTGAAACTCCCAAAATATTTGGATTTGGAGTTAAACTCCTAAAATATCTGAATTTGGAGTTAAACTCCTATGAGAATTTGGATCTTGGAGTTGAACTGCTCAAAGATCTTCGGAGATGATAAAAGGGGTCCCTTTTCTTCTCCTTTGAGTCTTGGATCCTCCCAAAGTGGGATTTTTGGAGGTGGGTCTTCTTCTTCCTCCTCCTCTCTTTTTACTGGATCTTGTGGAAAAAGGGAGGTGAGGTTATAAAAACTCCCTTTTAGGGATTTGATGGAAGATCTGAACTCCCTTTCGAGGGTTTTACGGTGAAACTTTATTTAGTTTTGAGAAAAAGATAGCTAAGCTCTTGATTTAATTGGAAATGAAGAGGAAGAGAAAAAAACTTGAGAAAGAGAAGATGGATGCACAAACCCTAGAATTTTTAAGAGAATGAAGTTGTTATTGATTTTCTCATCATGTTTGCCTTTTATAGGCTACACACTTTACTTATAGCCCCTTGGGATTTTCCATGTGGCACTTGTACCTCCCCGTGCCTCTTGCACTTATTCCTTTTTGCACATAAACTATGGGGCTTACAAAAGGCTTTTTGCCCCATTTCCATACATTTATTTTTAAAAACACATTAAACTAATCTATAGATTTATTCTTTTTGTCATGGGGTAGGCCCCTTCCATGCTCGGTCTTGATTTGGGCATGGGCCTACTTGGCTTTGCTTTGGGCCCACTTGCTTGGGCTCGGGCCCACTTGGCTTAGGGTTGACTTTGACTTGGTCAATTGGGGTGTAATTTTTTACCCCAACAAAGTGCCTCCATCAATAAATGCACACCGTGTGTATGTGTTGTGTGCATGAAATTTGTCACGCCCCGCATCCCTGTATACGGAGAAGAAGACGTGACGAGACCCACGACGTATTTACTCAGAAGTAAACACGTTAAGCGTAAATAAGCAATATAAATGAATAACATAAGAATAACAAGAGATGTAATAAAATAACAAATTTTTATTGATAAACATTCTTACATACAACTGAAAACTGGAAAGCGATGTCTAAACAATGGCATATGAAGTGAAAGTAAAGTAAGTACAAGTAGATCTAGAACTCTGTATCTTCAGTGAACTGCTCCAAATCGTCTTGGCTTGGCTCGATCTCCTGAGATTCGGGCCCTCCTGACAACATTCCAAAGGAAGAAGAAAAAGGAATCTCATCAGCGAACTAGCACACGGTAAGTCCCAAAAGGTAGAATAGAAATAGGCAGGTAGGAGAATAGAATAGTTAACTTATATATTTGTTATACTAACGTAGTTGTTTGTAGCTTGTTACAGAATATGCCAGTGTATACAAGAGGAGTCCAACTTGCTCCGTGGACTAAGGTAACATGTAAGTACAAGGCCCCGTCAAAACCCACTGGACAACGGCACATGATGTTCATGTTGGTGTCTTTTAGTGACCATCATCATGCCACTTTTAGCACATTCCGTACCAGTCTACCCCTTTAAAACCACATAATATATATTGTATTGTTTGTAGATATAAGACTTGCCAAGACTATGGTATAAATTGTTCATGTAAATGGATCAGGATATAAACGGATGATCATGTAGTCAAGTTCAAGATATATTCATGGTTTGGTCAAGTCAAGACATGTTGCATGTTTGTATAGCTCTGGTATTCATGTTCAAGTTCAAGTATTCATGTTTTGATATATTGGATTCATGTTGAGTTGGAGTTATATTTGAATTGTATTCAATAAGATTGTATTCAGATTAGACTAAGACTCAGATTGAGTCAGACACTTAAACAGATTTGGGTCCTGAATTAGATTTTGGAGTTATCGGTAACTGCTGCACATGGACGCAGGATTTGTGTCTTTTTCTAAGACAATTACTATTTGATAATCCCGTTTTAGTTGTTTACCTTAAATAGGCAAGCACCCACTTTCTCCGGCTCCCTGAGGCATAAGAGAATTGGTCCCGCTTAAACCTATATTTACTAGGGTCCTTGTTGTAATTTAATATAACTTGAGCGGGTTTTATGAAAAATATTTTTAGTATACTTTCAAAATAAACCTCAAGTATTTATTTATCGTATTTAAGGTTTTCATGGAAGTAACTTTTAAAAAGTGAGTATTCTAGTGAATATATAGACCTAGCTTGTATAGTTCAAGGTATTTTAGTGTAAACTTGACTTGAATGGATTCTTGATGGTATTTTCATGAAACTTGTAATTCTTTTCTTTTGTTTAGAAAAACATGGAATTTATTATATATTTAAAATAGATGGTTTGATAATATTTATATATATTTATTAAAAATAAATTTTATTTATTAAATAGAAAATCACGTTTTTCTTAAAAATTGCATTAAAAATTCCATCGAGATCGTATGCTCCATGAGGAGGTCTGCATCTTGTCTTACTAGTCCGATAGATGTGCGATAACCCGCACCAACCAAATCGGATTCCCTAAAAGTGGATTGTAGAGGCATGATCGTAAGGAATTTAAATAACAGAATTTAAAGAATACGACTTTTAATATTTTACGGTATTTTGGTGTAAAAGTCGTATTTGTCACAAAATTATTGTTCAAGAGAATCGTGCTATGTCAATATGCATGTTTGTGAGAGGTAGGTCATTACCATGTGAGATTTTTCTAAAGGTAATATAATCAAGAATGATTAAACGATATCATATGTAACTTCATGGTATTTAAGCGTAAAAACTTAATAAAAGTTATTTTACATGGAGTTTTAAATTGAAACTTGTTTCTAAAAATTGTTTAATGATTAAAAAGCAAGGTTTGATGATTTGGATAATTGGTTCTTAAGAAAATTTGTAATTCTAAAGAGAATAGAATTTAAAGATCGGTATAACTCCACTTACCGATGTGATATGAAAAAAATGAAGTTTTATAATAGAAAGAGAAGTATAGAGGTGGGACTTACTAGTTGTTTGGTTTAAGGAAAGAGAGAAGAAGAGTTTGAGGTCGTTGTGACGTCATGGAGTCGCCGTAAATGTCTCGAATTTTCGTCGGAACTTGATCTAGTGCTAACCCCACTTGTACTCTTCTTTGACTTGGAAATTTTTGAGAATTTTTAATAAGAGATTTCAGAATGAAGAGAGCTAGGGTATGGGGTTGTATTTATAAGGTAAAATTAGGGTTTTGAGAATGAAGAGAGAATTAAAAATATATTACAATAGGATTAAAGGGGGAATTAACACTCTCTGGATAAATGCAGAAAAATCAAACAGTACTGGGATAGTGGGGGTAGGCCAAGAGACTGGTGTACAGAGTTTGGGGGCATTAGCTACGGGGGAGCCTGGCACTGTCGGCCCAAGTACTAATCATGCCGTCAGATCGATACCACGTGTTCTAGTCTGTATAAATACCCTTTTGCACATGTTTATTTTACCCGACTTTTCATTTTTACGTGTATTGCATATGTAAACTTTTGGGATTCCAAAAAGTTTAAAATAAAAATCATTAAAAATAATATATGGCTGATAGGATTCGAACACAGGGGCTACGTCTCAGCAGTGCAAGGCTTTACCAATGAGCTACAAGTTGTTTCTTACTGTTCCTTAATTGAAAACAATATTTAAAGTATACTCAGACTTGTAAATACTCCATTCTGTACATTAACTTTAAAATTTTTATACAATCAAAACAGAGTCGTTACAAAATTGATGGATCTTGTTCTATATGAGGATTGATTTGGTTTGGTTTCCTGTGGAGGGTCGGTGCTGCCATTTTTACGACTTGGACGGTCGGTGCTGCCACTTTTGCGACATGAACGGTCGGGGCTGCCACTTTAGCGACTTGGACGTCGGTGCTTCCATTTTTATGACTTGGACGGTTGGTGCTGCCATTTTAGTGACTTGGACTATCACGTCCCGCTTCCTAAAGGACGATAGTAGGTACGTGACGAGACCCGCGACATATTTATTTCGAGAAGGTAATTTCCCGGAATAAATACACTAAGCGTAATTAAGCAATATAAAATGAGAAGAAATTAAGATGAGATTTAAAATTTAACAACTTTATTTACATTTAACTTGATACATTTACAATACATGAGTTCAATTGAAAGAAAATACAAGAAGAGAAATGCCTAAACAAGTGGTATACATAAACTGAAAGAGAGGATAACTAGTCTAGGTCTGAGTCACGATCTGATCGTGCTCCTCCTAGGTGGTGTCCACCTCCTTAGTCTCGACAGTATCTGATGAACATCTAAGAAACAAAGATGGGTGGAATGCTCGTCGGCGAACTTTCGCTCGGTAAGCCCCCAAGAAATGGGTGTGATGTATAAAAGTATAATGCTAAAGAAAATGTATATCATGAAGCAATGGACTAGAAGATATGTTGTTTAAACATGCCATTTAATATAAGTAAGGCAATTCTATTTAACATGCAGTTCTATACATATCATTGCAAAATAACATGAGCATAGTATAACATGGCTGTGTAGTGTGGATGTAGTGAACATAAAGTGAATGTAAGTGTCCTAAAAGATCTTTACATGGGTAAAATAATGTAACGTAAGTTCAAGGGTGAATGTCAACCAATCTCAAGAGTGTTCTCGAACCCAACAGGCTATAATCCAAGGGTAAGGAACCATGGGTCCGAATCAAGTATTAGTAACGGGACTTCTATCTAGTGTTGAAGTATTCCAAACTCAACAGGTTATAATCCAGGAGCAAGAAAACACGGGCTCTCATGATTGCTTCCGTGTGTTAGTAGACATGGATTCATGATCTAGGGGGACTCCTGAGATTTCGTTGGATTCACACATGAACTACCCCAACACCCCGTGTATTCTAGGTTACAGTTAAAAATACTAGCCTTGCTCGAGTCCATGAATACATCAAATTGCAAGATTGAGTTCATGTCAATATCAAGTATTCGTGTCAAGTGTTCATGTATTCATGTCAAGTTGTATTCATGATTTGAGTTAAGTCAGTTTCAATAGCAGCCATTGTGTTATGGTATTCATGTTAAGTTCATGTCAAGTCATAGTATTCTAGTATTCAAGTTTTGGGATATTCAAGTTCAAGTGTTCTGGTTCATGATCAAAGGTTCAAGTTTATGTTAAAGTTTAGATCCTGATTGAGTTTGTATTCGAGTTCGAGTTCAAGTTTAGATTTGAGTTCATGTCTTTTCATGTGAATTGATGTAAATTGTTAAAATCTTATGTTTGGGTGAAATCAGCAACTGCTGCATATGGACGACAGGATTTGTGTCTTTTTCCAAGACAATTGCCATTGATAACTCCGTTAAGTTGTCTAACCTGAATAGGCAAGCACCCACTTTCTTCGGCTCCCTAGGGCTCAAGAGAATTGGTCCCTCTTAAACTTAGATTTACTAAAGTTCTTAAAATATTGTTTGTATATCTCGAGATGGTTTTATAATATATATTAATATTGTTTAAAAATAAACATCGAGGGTGATTTATAACATTTAGGGTTTTCATTAACATGTGTTTTAATTTTTTTGATGTTTTGGTGATAAAACCTAGCTTTTAGAAAGTTTGTGGTATTTTTATGAAAAATAGCTCTTTTGGAAACTTGGTGGTATTTTATTAACAATTTTAATCATTATTTTTAAAAATATAGTTTCTTCATTTGTTTTTATTGAAAATACGGATTTCATAATTTTATATAATTTTCCCAAAAAATAGTTTTTCTATTAGAAAAAGTCGCGTTTTCTTAAAAAACCGTATTTTATTTTCTTTTGAGAGCGAATGCTCCGTGAGGAGTTCTGCATCTTGATTTACTATCCCAAGAATGTGCGATAATCCGCACCATCCATTAGCGGATCTCCTAACGAGGGTTGTAGGGGCGTATTTGCCATGAATTACAAAATACCGCTTTAAAAGAAACCGGGTTTTTAAAAGATATGGTATTTTAAGGAAAAGCATTTCTTTGAACCAACCATATATATATAGATATTGTGCTATGAAACCAAAGTGTGCGTGTGGGGTAGGTCGTTACCCTATGAAGTTTTCCTAAAGGTATTGTTTTAACAATATCGAAAAGATGTGATAATAAAGTTCAAGACATTTTAAGAAAAAATTTGTTTATGTTCATTTCGCATGAGAATTTTGGTTAAATTTGAAGCTAAACGTTTGTAATTAAAGTTACAAGTAGGATGGTAACATTAGTTTGACCAAAGTATAAAGGAAAAGGGAGTTTCAAGTTTTAGAAGAAAAGTATCGGGAGTAACTCCACTTTACCGATATCTTTTTAGAACATAAATTAAGATGAAAAGAAGAAGAGATGAGAGGGACTTACGGTTTGGTAATATCGAGAAAAGGGTAAGGAAGAAGGGAGGGGCTTCATGGCGTTGCGGGAGCTCCGAAAACGGCTTCGATCTTCGACGGAAAGAGCTTGGTTGCTAACTCCACTTGACTTCACTTGCACTTAGGAACTTTTTGAGAGAATTTTTGCTAGAATTTCATAATGGTGAAGAGCTAAGGTATGTGATAGTATTTATAATGAAGAATTAGGGTTTGGGAATTAAAATTTTGGTTTAAAAAGCATTAAAACAATATTAAATGGTGAATTGAAGGGTCTCTTCTTGATTGCAGGAAAATCAAACAGTGCAGGGGAGTCGAAGGGGTGTGTGCCAAACACGGGGTGATTTGGAGCTATTGGGACCGTCGGCGCTGGCCAATGGAGGAGTTTGGGCGGTCGAGATTAAGGCAATCTTCTCGAGATTCGTATCACGTGGGAATTTGGGTGTGTACTCCATTTTGCGCATGTTTGATTTTTCTGAAACTTATCATTTCTCTATGTATTGCACGTGTAACTTTTGAGCTTCCAAAAATTAGAAAAAAAAATCTAAAAATAATTGGGCCTGATGGGAATCGAATACACAGGCTACGTCACAGTAGTGCAGGGGCTTTACCAGTTAGCTACAAGTTTTTTCTTCCTTTTATTGAACAAAAATAACTTATAATTTCTCCGCAGGCTGAAATACCCCTTATCTGTACAATAAACAAGAAAGTTTTTTGTACTGGGATTTTAGAGTCGTTACATGGACGGTCGGTGCTGCTATTTTTGTGACTTAGACGGTCGGTGCTGCTATTTTTGTGACTTGGACGGTCGGTGCTGCTATTTTAGCGACTTGGATGGTTGGTGCTGCCATTTTGCGACTTGGATGGTCAGTGCAGCTATTTAACTTGCTCCGCTTTTTGCGTTGTCGGGGTTGAGGTTGCCTTGCTCCGTTTCTTGCAGTGTCGGAGTTAAACTTGACTTGCTTTGCTTCTTGTGGTGTCGGGATTTGATTTAAATTACTCCGTTTTTTGCGGTGTCGAGATTGAACTTGACTTGCTCCTCTTTTTGCGATGTCAGGGTTGATTTGTTTGATTTGGTTTGTTTTGGGAGTTCCCTACCTGTCCAGCGGGACTTTTGAGCTTAGAAGTGCTGCCGAGTGGAAGGTTGATTTGATCTATTTGATTTCTGCCTTATTTGGAGGGACTTTTGAATTTGAGAGGAATTTGGAATTTGTATTTTGTTTAGCATCAGCATTGCTGCACTGAAATAATGTCAGTTGCAACTCGTCATTTTCCCTGGGAGGACTTAGGATTTGGTTTTTGGGTCGGTATCAACACCGCTGACACTGAAGCGTAGTGTCAGGAGCGACTCATCATTTGCCTTTGGGAAAACTTAGGGTTTAAGTTTTTGGTCGGCATCAACACCGCTAACACTGAAGCAATGCCAGGAGCGACTTATCATTTGCCCTGGAAAGACTTGGGATTTGGGTTTGGCTCGGTCTCAGCACCGCTAATACTAAAGCGCAATGCAAGGAGCGACTCATCATTTGCCGTTACCCGTTGGGGAGCGATGGCTTAGGAGACAGGTTTAGATCCCTATCACCTAAGGTTTTTCAATTTTATGAGCCGTAAGGGTCTTATAAAAGTATTTTCTCCCTACGAGTCGAGTGGATCTCGCAGGTGTATTTTCTCCCTAGAAATCGTAAGGATTTCAAAGTGTGTTGCTCCTTTGTAAGTCGTAAGGATCTCACTTAGGGATTTTCTCCTCACAAGGTCGAGAGAACTTTGCAAGTGTATTTCATCTCTTTTCACGAGTTTACGTCCTTTCGAGTTTTCACAAACTCGCCGGCAGTCCTGCTGTTTTTAGTCACGGATCCCTTTCGGGTTTTCATCCGTGCCTGTTTGCTTGTGGACATACTCTTCTTCTTCTTCTTCTTCTGCTTCATTGCCGGTAGGAATTCAGATATAGTCTCGCCAATAGGACTTGGGAGAGATATGAGTCATTTGCGCCTATGGATTATATGCGGTTATACAAGATGTATGATCTAGATCATAGGGCCGGTATGCTTGATTCGTCTGTGACCTGGAGCATTCACGCATAGTATTTCTTAAGGTATCGGCTATTGATGGGTGGCATGGGCCTTTCTCCCTCCCCGCTTATTAGTTGGTAGGATTCTCCATCGAACACTTTCTCGATAACGTATGGCCCTTCCCAATATGGCTCGAATTCTCCCTTGGCATGTCAATTATGGATGATCGGTCTTTTGAGGACCAACACTAATTCGCTTTTCTTGAAAGCATGGAGACGGGTCATTTTTTCATAGGCTCGTGACATTTGGGCTCGGTACAGCTCCAGATTTTGCTTTACTGCGATCATTTTTTCTTCGAGCGCGTTGAGCTCTTCGAGTCGAAGGAGGATGTTTTCCTCCTCCGTCAAATCGTATTGGACGGCCATTCTAAGGCGTGGAACTTCGACTTCGATGGGGAGGATTTCCTTCACTCCAAAGAGTAATGAGTATGGAGTGGACTGAGTTGAAGTGCGGTGCATGGTACGATATGCCCACAACGCCTTGTGGAGCTTGAGATTCCATCCTCTCTTATCGGCTGAAGCATTTTTCCTCAGGAATATGCATAGAGTTTTATTGAAGGCTTCAGCTAGCCCATTGGCTCTTGGATTGTAAATGGAGGAATATCTCCAGTCTATCTTGTGCTATGTAGCGGACCTTGAGACTTTACAGCTCTTGAAAGAAGGCCCATTGTCAGAAATGATTCTTCTAGGTGTACCGAATTGGTATTGAATATTATGACGGAAGAACGTCAAAATATTTTCTGTCTTTACTTCCTTTAGCGGGACAACTTCAGCCCATCTAGAAAAATAGACAGCTGCGGCCAATATGAACTGGTAGCTTTTGGATGATGGAAGATCAATTAGACCAACTATATCGGTGCCCCAAACTTCGTAGGGCCATGACGCCACCATAGGATGCAGAGGATTGAGATGCTTATGAATGAAGTCACCGTGAATTTGGCAAAAATAATATTTCTTCGCATGCTCTTCGCAATCTTTTATCATGGTAGGCATGTAATACCCAAACCGCTTGACTTGAAACCGCATTTTCGGGCCGTACTGGTGAGCTCTGTAGACGCCCGAGTTAACTTCTTTCATGACTTTTTAGGCTTCAGCCGATGACAGACACCTGAGCCAGAGTATGTCATATGATCTGCGATATAGCGTATTATTTACAAACACGTATCGGAGAGCTCTCTTCTTCAGCTGAACCCTCACAGATTTTTCTTGGGGCAGCTTGTCACATCGGAGGTACTTTATGAAGGGCTCTCTCCAATCGGGCTCATCTTGAATGATCAAAACTTTTTCGGCAGAATTGCTTTTTTGTTCTATGCTTTCTTCTTCACGTAAAGAGACCGGAGGAAAATTTTTCCAGCTTCTAACTATTATCAGAATTTCATCCATATCAGGATCAACCAGCTCCTTGGTAAAGTGAGCGAGTACGTTGGCTTTTTCGCGTTCAACGCCCAAGGAACTCTTATCGGTTCAATGTGGGTGAATTGTTTTATGAGCTCCACCACCCGGCTTCGGTATCGAGCTAACTCGGCTTTGTATATCTTATGGTGGCCGCTTACTTGGTTGACGACAAGCTGGGAATCACAGTAGACTCGTAGCCGAAGGATTTACATTTCTATGGCGAGCTCCAGACCGGCTATTAGAGCCTCGTACTCAACCATGTTGTTTGTGCGAGGCTCGGTGAGAGCGAAAGAACGTCGTAGGGTTCCTCCCGATAGCGTGATGAACACAAATCCCATCTCCGCTTTTGTCTCCGGGATGCTTGATTTGCTGGAGGTCGTTATTGATGAAGCTCCATCAAAGTAGAGCTCCCAAAATGGCTTGTTATCCTCGAGGTGCAGCACTTGTTCGTCGGGTAACTCGTAATTTAGCGGTGACCCTTCTAGTATGGGATGAGCAGCGAGGAAGTCGGTAAGGGCTTGCCTTTTTACCACTTTTTGAGGAGTACAGATTATGTTGAACTCAAGCAGTATGATAGCCCATCTTGCTATTCTACTGGCTAGGCATGCTTTGGTCATTAAGTGTTTAAGTGGGTTGACCTTGGAGATCAGCATAACCCGATGAGCGAGAAGATAGTGTCTTAGCTTCTTCACGACAAATATTAGGGCCAGGCATTGCTTTTCGATCGGGGAATAGTTATGTTCCGCCCCGACTAACGTTCGACTGATGTAGTAGAGAGCATTCTCTTTTCCTTCCAAATTGTTCTGGCCGAGGAGTGCACCGAGTGACTCATCTAGCGTGGCAGTATAGAGAATTAATGGTTTATTTGGAATGGGAGCAGCAAGCACTGGAGAGTGCAATAGGTACTATTTGATATTTTCGAACGCTTCTTGACATTCAGTATCCCAGACGAAAGGAGCTCCTTTCTTCATGAGCTTCGATAAGGGCCTGCATTTTCCTGATAGGTTCGAGATGAACCTTCGTATGTAAGCGAGCTTGCCTTCAAAGGATCTTAGCCGCGTCAGATTCTTTGGAGGAGGCATTTCCATGAGGGCCTTTATCTTTGATGGGTCAACTTCGATACCCCGATGTCGGACTATGAAGCCCAAGAATTATCCCGATGACACGCTAAAAGCGCATTTTGGAGAATTTATATTCAGATCGTGTTCCCTCAGTCTGGTGAAAACGGTCCTGAGATTTTGGATGTGATCGGCCTTGGCTTTAGTCTTGACGACCAAGTTATCGACATAACATTCGACAAATTTATGGATTAAGTTGTCAAAGATCTTGGTCATTACCCTTTGATATGTGGCGCCTGCGTTCTTCGGTCCAAATGGCATCACTTTGTAACAGTATATGCCGACATGGGTTCAAAATGATGTATGCTTCTCATTCTCAGACGACATTTTTATCTGATTATACCCAGATGAGCTATCCATGAAGGTGAACAGCTCATAATTTGAGGTATCGTCTACCGTCATTTCCATGACCGGTAACGGGAAGTTGTTTTTAGGGCATGAATTGTTAAGGTCTCTGAAATCGACGCAGACTCAGATCTGCCCATTCTTCTTTTTCACTGGGACGATGCATGTGATCCAGTCTGCATATTTCTTTTCTCTGATGAAGCCGGTATCGATGAGTTTCTTGGTTTCCGTGATGACCTTTTCTTCCAGCTCCCTTCTCATTCTTCAAGGAGCTTGTTTGTGTTAAAGATATATGCCCTAGAGGCCATTATTGTATCATACTGGATTGTATATTACATTTTGGAAGCTTGGGATACTCACCGTTATAATAACAGTCTTGCTCAAAATGGTAGTATGCTACTTGGTTTGATTCTACCTCAATATGTGCATGTGTTTCTTTTAGCATATCGGTTATACATATTGGTAGAGCCCTTAGGATCTTTGCTTGACTTCCAGCGTTGTGATGGCAGTCATACTAGTGGGGGCTGGGTAGGCTATAAGCACATCCTTATACAGGTCCCTAGTCATAGGATTATCGAGACGGGGTATCGATACTCCAGAGTAGACTAGTGTATACGCTTCTCATCCCAGTAGGGAGATGGTCTGTCCTACAACCATTGGTACGTCGTACCGAAGATAGTATGCATGTGCTCATAGGGTTATGAGTTACACTGGATGGACTCGTTGGGAACTGGTGGTTGGTATTATACCTATCGTCAGGTGGCAGTTCCCGGGTGGCATGAGTACAGGTTAGTCCGTTGACTTGATATCACTATTCATCTCGAGTGTGTTCCCGCTGTACTTAGATTACTATCCTACTATGGCTCAAAGGAGTCGTGCAAATAGGTAGTAGTTGGGTGCAGTCCCGATGCACTTGGAGGAAGTAGCTGTTAGATAGGATTCGTCTCTCCCGGTATTGGGGGTTGATATCGCGCTGTGTTCAGAAAGCCATTACACAAAGTCCCTGGCCAGGGCAAACAAGATTTACTGGTAGATACTCCAGTAGTTTCTCAGAGTGTATTGGGCTCTACCCCGGCATGACTTATTGCGCTATTAGGGTCTGACGTTTACATCCCCCTAGGCCCGATATGCGAGTATCTTAGACGATCAGACCGGACTATACGGAGATTGTCACAGATAGGCTCAGTAGGAGTTCGGACGAGTTTGCTCATCGGCCTTCTTAGCGATAGATACCTGGGTAGCCATTACGTGCAGCTAGTACCGCTAATGGACTTGTGGTTAAACCCACTTCCAGTGTACCGTCGAGTCTATAGAGACCCACACAAAGGGTTTCCCTGCTTCCGGCAAAACGATGTAGAGGCCGTATGATTTTACGGCAGGGTTCCAATCACATACGTGTACTGGCTACACGGATGTCGTTCGGACAGATAATACTAGTGGGTTTTGGTTTAAGCCAGATTCTAGTATTATATTATTGGATTATTCTTATCTCACTATATTCGTATTTTTCGGAATACGAATACGGGTATGTATATACGGTGAGGGCATTCTTGTAATTTCACAAGACATGCTTCTAGAAGGGGACACCTCATTATTTGGATTTATCTATTTTGAGAAATAGATTAATGAGGTGGAAATTGGAGACATACATGGCATAGGGTGAAGCATGGCTCTTTGTATTCGTTTATTAGTTTGGACTCGTTATTCAAGTATGGTTGATATTTTCAATTGGAAAATATTGCATCTTTGAATGAGTGAAGTGAGGGTGCCATTCTTCACTTGCCATAACCTTTGCTCATTTGCATTTTCTTTTTCTCTCTCCATTTACTTCTCCTTCTTCCTCAAAGACCCTAACCCGCGATAACCTCCTAATAGATTTAGCTAGTTAAGGTTTCTGTCAAGATCCTAGAGTTTAGTCGGTGTTGCGAATCTTTGAAAAGTCGTTTTTTATAAATTCCGCCTTCCCGCGAACCCGCGGGGTGTGCGACATCGATTTACAGTGGTATCAGAGCCTACTAAACCTTAACTAGCTAGTTAGCAAGTGATTAGAACTTCGATCGACGAAAAATTGCCCGAAATTAAAATCTAAAACCATGCCTGCTGTTGTTTTTTAAATGTGTTCAAAAAATTATTTCAGTGGCCTTAAAAATAAGTCCAGGGAATTATATGAACAGGGAAAAATTTTGGGATCGTAATCCCCCCACTAGACGTCGGAACCGCGGCCAAACATGCCATTTGGCCGCAGTTCCGCCGCCGAGTTGGGACCGATTCACCCATAATTTTTTCTGGTGTTCTATTGTGTGGAATTATGATTTTTGGCATATGTGTTTTCTACCCAGATTTGTTTGTGTGCCGGATTGTGCATGGGGTAGACACGGATTTGTTTATCGATCGAAATTCTAAAGGTTCTTGGCTAATTATGATTCTGTGTTTGTATATATGATGCTAAACGTCTGCTAATCGCTATACGTCGATTACTGGGGGTTTCAGATATCTGTGTTGTGATTGTTTGGGTATATGAGGTAGTGGATCATTGTGGATGAATAACCGGAGGGATGTGAGAAGAGTGTTTTCTTTTCTTTCATTCATGTAAATTTGTAATTGATGTAATATTCTTTTGCGGGGCACATCTTGATTGAAGTTGTAACCACAGTTGTATTATTTCATTTACTTTTTCTTGCACCTAGGATAGACCTAAGGTGGGGGTGCACAAACTATCAGGTTCTTGAAGTGCCGAGTAGCCTACTCATTTTATTAAGGGAGGTTGCTTCACTTCAGGAATTTGGTGGGTAGTTTGCCGCACCCGTAGGGGTTTAGGGTGGGGTTTGGCTATTCATCACGACCGTGGAATCCATCTTTCGTTCTAGGCTAAAACGAAACATGGAATTCCTAATATATCCAATATATTCATCTGTGATCTGTGATATGGAATACCTATTATTGCGTAAGACGAATGACTATATTTATTTTATATAATAAACGTTGCTTATATTTTGCACCCACGTGTCACTCCCTGCTTCCCAATTTACGGGTAAGAAGACGTGGCTGTGATGCGACATATTTACTCAAAAGTAAACACGTTAAGCGTAAATAAGCAATATAAAAATAAAGCACAAGAATGACAAGTGATATATTGAAATAACAACTATTTATTTATATTCAATCTTTACATACACTGGAAAGTAAAATACAATAATGGAAAGCGATGTCTAAACAATGGCATATGAACTGAAAGTAAGAGAAGTACAAGTAAATCTAGAACTCTGGATTCTCAGTGAACTGCTCCAAATCTTCCTGGCTGGGCTCAATCTCCTGAGAGTCGGGTCCTCCTGAAAACATTCCAAAGAAAGAAGAAATAGGAATGTTGTCAGCGAACAATTGCTCGGTAAGTCCCAAGTGAGAAATAAGAAAAGATCAAGTAATGAAATATAGCTGGTAATTTATTTGTTTTAGTTATACTAACGCAGTTGTTTATAATTTGGTATAGAATACATTAGTGTATATAAGAGGAGTCCAACTATTCCGTGTACTAAGATATACGGAGCACAAGGACCCAACAAGCCACGGGACAACGGTATGGATATTCAGGTTAGGTGTATTATGGTGACCGTCTCGTGCCACTTCTAATACATTCCGTACCAATCTACCCCGTTAAAACCTCGTAATGCATATTGTATTGATTGTAATGATTTGTTGTATAAGACTTGCCGAAACCATGGTATAAGTTGTTCATGTAAACAAATCGGATGTAAACGGATAGTCATGTAGTCAAGTTTAAAATATATCCATGGTTCGGTCCAGTCGAGTCATGTTGTATGTTCATGTTCAAGTGTTTATGTTTGATATATTGGGTTCATGTTGAAATGGAATTATAGTTGGATTCATGTTTAGATCGTATTCCGATTAGACTGAGACCCAGATTGAGTTAGACACATTAATCAGATTTAAGTCCTGAATTAGGTTTATGAGTTATCGGTAACAGCTGCACATGGACGACATAATTTGTGACTTTTTCCAAGCCAATTATCATTAATAACACCGTTTTATTTTTCTACCTTAAATAGACAAGCACGTACTTTCTCCGGCTCCGTAAGACTCAAGAGAATTGGTCCTGCTTAAACCTAAATTTACTAGGGTCCTTATTATAATTTAATATAACTTGAGGGGATTTTATGAAAAATATTTTTTTGGTATACTTTCAAAATAAAGCTCAAGTATTTATTTATCGTATTTATGATTTTCATAGATGTAAATTTTAAAAGTGAGGTATTTTAGTGAATAAATAACTAGCTTGAATAATACATGGTATTTTTGCGTAAATTTGACTTATATGGATTCTTGATGGTATTTTCATGAAACTTGTAATTCTTTTCTTTTGTTTGGAAAAACATGGAATTTATTATATATTTAAAATAGATGGTTTGATAATATTTATATATAGTTATTAAATAGTTATTAAAAATAACATTTATTTATTACATAGAAAATCATGTTTTTCTTAAAAATTGCATTAAAAATTCCATCGAGATCGGATGCTCCGTGAGGAGGTCTGCATCTCACTCTACTAGACCCGAGAATGTGCGATAACCCGCACCATCCAAATCGAATTCCCCAAAATAGGTTGTAGAGGCTTAATCACGAGGAATATAAATAACACAATTTAAAGAATACGTTTTTTAATAGTTTATGGTATTTTGATGTAAAAATCGTATTTGTCCCAAAAATATTGTTAAAAGGAAATCGTGCTATGTCATGATGAGTGTTGTGAGAGATAGATCATTACCTCGTGAGATTTTCTAAAGGTAATATGAGTAAAACATGATAAAAGATGTCATATGTAACTTTATAGTATTTAAACGTAAAAATGTAATAAAAGTTGTTTTTATATGGAGTTTTTGAATGAAACATGTTTATAATTATTGTTTAATGATTAACAAACAAAGTATAATGATTTAGATAATTAGTTCTTAAGAAAAGTTATTATTTTAAAAGTTTTAGAAATGAATATCGGTATAACTCCACTTACCGATATCATTGAAATGTAGAAGTTTTGAGATGTGAAAAGAAGAGAAGAGAAGGAACTTACAAGTTTAGGGTTTAGAGGAGAGGTTGATGAAAGAATTGAGAGATTCGTGGAGTCGAGGGGTCGCCGGAATCGTCTTGAATTGTCACCGGAACATGACCTAGTGCTAACTCCACTTGTAATCATCTTTGCCTTGGACATTTTTTGAGAATTTTAACAATAGATTTCAGAATGAGGAGGGTTAGGGTATGATGTTGTATTTATAGGATAGAATTAAGATTTAGAGATTGAAGAGAGAATTAAAATTGCATTAAAATTGAGATTTAAAGCTCATTTTTAATTCTCTATTAAATTTCCAGGGAAATCAAATAGAATAGGAGTAGTGGGGGTAAGCCAAATGACTGGGGTTTAGAACATGGGAGCATTCTCAACGGGGGGGCCCGGCGGCCCCGACCTGGGAAGGGATCTCGCCGGCCATTCTTGTGAGGTGGGGCTCTGGATTGATACCACGTGTCCTAGTCTGTATAAATACCCTTTTGCACATGTTTATTTAATCTAACTTTTCATTTTTACGTGTATAGCACGTGTAAACTTTTGGGCTTCCAAAAGTTTAAAATAAAAATCAGTAAAAATATATGTGACTGATGGGATTCAAACACAAGAGGCTATGTCACAGCAGTGCAAGGATTTACCAGTGAGTTGCAAGTTGTTTCTTACTGTTCTTAAACAATTTTAATTTATAACTTGTGCTCAGGCTTGAAACTCTATTCTGTACATTAGTTTGAAAATTTTTGTATAATGAAATTGGAGTCGTTACACTGTGCTAGTCCAGCCCCCGCTCTGCCGTTAGTTAAGTAACCTAACGGTGCATGACGGGGCCCCGTGGCGAATGCGAATGGCATAAGCGTACGTTCTATTTTTGTTTCTTTTCTGCAATGATAGGGTTAAATGATGGGACTGCATTAACATTGATTAATCCAAGGAAACAAACCAATGTTTAAATCGTTGGAACAATTTCAAAACCACTAGATTTCTTGAAAAACAACTTTTAAATGCGGAGCCTAAACCACTCCTTTTAAAAGCTATCATGGTTCTTTCGACTATATCAAGTTCATTACGTTCACGGTTTTGCCAAAATCATTCGTAGCTCTCCGTCATTTCAGATGGGTATTCAGTAGTATTCAAGCTATGTATTTTGACCTTCGCCAAGGTATAGTGATTGGTAGCTGCTGGGTATTCATCTGTAGCATAGATAATTTGGGACAGTCGTACAGCTATTTTGGCCTTCATCAAGGGTTTATACAGGTGGGTTCAAATTAACCTGGATAATGACAGGTAGAACTTGACTTGTGTCTTATGATATGTTGGCCTTCGTCAAGGTCATAAGCGTCTGGGGCAAAAATCCACATCGGGAATTTCTAAGGAAAATGAAATTTGCTAGTGTTGCAGACCATTTGGAGTGTGAAGATTTTAGTAGGATTCCTTCATGGTTGTCACATGATAATATTTGGATCCCGATCCTACTGTGAGTATTCGCTGCTCTTCGGGCGATTTTTCACTAAACAATCAACGCTATAAACCAAGTAGGTGCCTAGAACGGTGTTAGCGCGGCTACATCTCCAAGGAAAAGAGATTATGTAATTAAGAAACTTCGCAAAAGCGTTGGAAAATCTCCCTCGAAGTACCGACACTAGCCTGGCCGAGAGGTTAAGCAAGAATTGTAAGAGTTGGATTAATCCTGACTAATTCTTCTCTTATGGTTTGAATGTAACACCCAGCCCTTTTTATACCAATATATGCATTTCTATTTCACTTATAAAATTTATTTAAATTTTTCTTATAATTATTTATTAGTTTATTTATTTTAAAACTCCTCTTTAAACCCAAACCCAGATTTTTCCCCCATTTTAAAATCCAAGCGCATCCCTTTTATAACTTAATTTATTAGAACCCAAACATTAATTTTTTTCCCAGCCCACTACCCATTTTCTTTTCTATTATAACTACTATTTAAAGCCGGCCCTTTTTTTTCATTCTCCATTTCTTTTATATTTTCTGCGGCCCGTCCCTCCTCAGCCCACGCAAATTAAATGATTTCATTTTAATTAGAATCCTGGCCCAGCCCATCTCACCTCAGCAGCCTTCACCCAAACCGCTCCAACCCGACCCGGCCCACTACCCCCTCATCTTCCTCCAACGGCTAATTCCTTTCCCCTTCCTCGGTCGACCCACTTCCGCCTCCTTCGCCCACGCCTGCGCCTTTGTCGGCCACGTTCGAGCGCGCGTTACTCCCCACGACGCGCATCCCTCGTGCTCTCTCCCTTCACCCCCTCACATCCTCACTCCCCAACTCATCTCATCGCCTCTATCTCCATAACTGACCTGCTCTCTCCCCCTCAAATTTTCACCCGCTTGAATCCCTACATTCTATTCCCCGCCGCCGACGATAACGTCAACTACGACCGCCTCGTCCCCACTTCCTTTCACTCCCTCGCACCACGAGCCCGAGACCTTTCTCCACCCCCGCACCCACCTCCTCTGTCACAACCACGCCTTCACCTACTCAAGTCACCGACGTTCACCCCCTGCGTCGTCGACCAGCGCCTCCTCGCCTTCATTCCCTCACCCGACCGTCTCTCTCAACCTCCCTGCATCAATCTCTCTCTGAGTTTCTCCCTCTCTCTCATTCCTCTCTCCCTTTCTCTGTACTCTCTCTCTCTCTGGTTCCTTCTCTCTTTGTCTCTCCCTCTCTGTGTCCCTCAGCTTTCTCACTCTCCCTTTCTCTTTCTCCCTCTGTGCCCTCTCTCTTCCTCTGCTCTCACTCAATCTCTCTGGCTCCCTCTCACTCTCTCCCTCTTCCTCTACTCTCTCTCTACTCTCTCTCTCTCTTACACTCTCTGTCCCCTCTGCTCTCTCTCTCTCTCAACTTATCTCACTCTGTCTCTCCCTCTCTGTTATCTCCCTCTCTCTTCAAAACCAAAACCCACGCAAATAGCCACGGTACCGAGCCGTCAAGCGAAGCTCGAGCCGAGGGAAATCTTTATCGTATTCACGTCGTGATCGCGTCAAGCCACTGCGATAGACCGCGTCGCTGCCGTGCATTCCCGAGACGTTCCAGGCAAGTTTTATACTTGCTACATGCTAATTAGTATTTGTTACGAACTATAATTTTATAAATTCTATACTAAATATCCTCGATAAATTATACGATGCAACTGTTTGATGTGTGATCCCAATTAAATTACTTGTCTGATTTGACGGAAATAGATTGTCTGTCTTGGCCCGTGTAGTGATGAACACCTTGTACAAATTTTTGCAGGAAATTATGACCGTTAACGATTAAAACGACTACCCCAAGTTTACTAGTAAAACTGGAATTTTATTGTACCTGAAAACCATTAAAATCGCCATAAATTATTTACATACTAGAATGGTGCGTTCGAGGGCTCAAATCGAAGCCAACTCGACGAACTTTAACCCTATACTAGTTTCCAGATATTCCTGAACTTCAACTGTGACGATATTTGGATCGGAGTGCGACTCTGGACTGCAGTCCAGAGCGACTCCAATTGTTGCTTGATGTTCCATAATGGGTACCACAAGATTTTCTTAACTCGTAGGTTACGGAACTCTGCTGTTTATTATAGGTGAATCTGTTAGCTTGACAACACAAGTGGTTTCACCCTGTTTCGTCAACATTTTCTATTTAACCTCTAATTTATAAGATCGGGACGCATAACAGTCCCAACAGAATCAGAACTGACATATTGGTATTAAACAGTGTATATCTCCTAACATACAAATGCGATCGAAGATCCGTCTATTGCGTTGAAAACCTTACTGAAAATTTTAGATTTCATTCAACTGTAGCGTCGCTAAATTCTGATCCCAACTGGGATTAAAATGCGTCGCGAAACGGACTTCCGATTCTGAAACCGGATTTCCCGCCGTGAACGCTTAAAATGGAATGGCTATAATTAATAATCCTGAAACCCGATTGGCGTGAAACTAAATTCGATAGATAGATAACTGAACATATTATATATTCCCCGTTCATCGTTTCACTAAATTGTAACCGTATGATTTATGATAAATTATGCAAGTGGTGGATTATTGATTCAGGACATCCTAAACACGTTTTATATACTGTTACGCATTATATCATACACATGTCACTGCATTGATAACTTAGTGATAACGTGCATTACCCAGTGTTAGGTATTAGTAATGACTGTGGCAAGTACGTTAGTGTTCGTGTATAAGTGATTCAGTGAAAGTGATACGTACTTGTACACAATCAGTGAACCTTATTATTCTTTTGCATTGTCGACGTCTGTGGGATGCGTGTACGTGTGACTATAAGTGGTATGGGACACTTATGGAAGTTCTTGCACGGGTGTCACAGATAAGGCACCAGACACTGCCATTTATCTTAGGTATTAGTCGGGACGTGCTTGATGGAGGTCCTGCCTCCAGTTCTCGCGCAGACTTGTCACAGACCGATTGGTATTTAGGGTTATGGTTAGCGTTTGATGTAGACCACGGGGTGTGGGGTAGTTTAAGTGTGAGTTCAATAGAATCTCGGGAGTCCCATGCCGGCTTATATATTTAGGGAGATATATGGAGATTTACAGGGTATGTGATTATTACCGTGATATACATGTTGGGCCCGTGGTCCCTTGCCCTTGGGTCCTACCCTTGGGTGGAGGACACTCGCGAGTGGTTGACTCTCACACTTGGACCGATGATAGGCTTAGTGACCTGTATAGTGAGACTTAGAGACTGATAGGGATACTGGCATGGATATACCTTACATACTGTGCTGACATACGTGGCATATCATTCTACTGCTTTTACTGTTCCGCTGCATTGATTACTGCATGTTCATATCCATACTGCCACTGATCTACCATTATATATATACCTAATATCACTGTTAGAATTGTCACATGATTTTATATATATTATGTTGCTATTGTGTCGCTCTGACGACCTGAGTATGCATGCTCAGTGTGAGGAGAAGATTTAGCCTGGATCAGGACTAGACGTATATCACAGACACCTCGACTTGCTATCCAGAGTTATATCCCGTTTGTTCCCCTCAGGTCAGTTCTTTACATTGTTTTGTTTCAGTTACTGCATTTCTCATTACCTGTGTGTTATTTACTGATTACCAGTTAAAACTAGAAGCCGAAGTGTGACTACGGCTGGACATTTCCTTGACCGTAAGAGCATGGCTGGCCTTATTTACCCCTCGTATTCCGTATTTTGGGAAGCGGGGCGTGACATGGTTTGGTTGGTATCAGAGCCAGGTTTTGCTTTGATTGGGATTGCAGTTTTCCGTGTATAGCTTGACAATCTAAGACATCTCTCAGTCTAGATTATAAACTTGATATCCTTGATTCATATTCACATTGAGTGTTCTGCTATCCATTCGCTAGGGTTTCGGGTGACTTGGCAAGGTTACGTAGTGCAATTGCAACTACCGTACTCTGTTTAAGTGACTTAGAATGCTACTGTTGATTTCCACTTGTAATCAATCTCATCACATCCGATGTTCTTGATTCGTTGCCCAATCCATATTATAAATTGATTCTTATATCGTTCTCAAAATTGTTGTTTCAGGATCATGTCTTCCAACGACTCTTCATCTATATCCGCTCCCCAGAATCAAACCATTGAGATTCTAAGTGTACTGCAAGGTCTAAAGGAAGCCCAGGAGCGAACAAACGACTTGTTAGCTGAAGGGCTGAGAAGACAGGTGAATCAGGCACCAGCGGGAGTCTCCAATCATAAAGGGATCCCCGTTAGTCGAGGAAAAGAGAAGAAGATGAAGCGCCAATTTGTTTCCCCGCGACAGAAGCAGCAGAAGACCCCATGTTATGGGTACTGTAAGAGGCCAGGACACCTTCAGAGGGATTGTCGCCGCGCCCAAGGGAAATGTCTGATTTGCGGATCCAGCGGACATCTTATCAACGGTTGCCCAAAAAAGGAGGAGCTACAAGGAGGAGACTCGTCCACACTCCCCACTTCTGCCAAGTGAGGATTTCTGCATAGTTCGAACTTCGAGGATAAGGCGGACCCAGCACAGGATTCAACTCACGTGACGAGAATGCAACGTTCTAGTAGTCAAAGAAGAATTTTCATGTTTTCTACTTTCAGTAATAATGTTGTCATCCTCTTATGAATATTTCCTTCCGTTTGAAATTTTGTATCCGTTGAACTTTTAGTTAAATGCAATAAAACTTGAATCGTAATATATGTATCATTCTCTTGCTTTCTCCTTATTTATACTATTCATTATCACAGCATTTTAATCTTGATCTTCCAGTTCCTGCCACCGCATATTTTCCTATACTTCGTACCCTGAGCTATTTTCTTGATGTATTCCACTGTCTAATCATGACTCTTTCTTTTCAGGCCATGGCCCACCCTGGAGCAGCGCCACATCTAGATGAGGATGCACAGTCATGCGTTTCCTTAGACCACACCCTGATGAGTTCTGATGATGAGATCAACGATCCCCAGGTCATTTTCGGAAACAGCGATTCAGAGGACGAAGGAGCAGCCGCCCCAGATTTTGACATGTTAGGCGATTCCGACGAAGAGGAAGGAGACCCTGAAGAGAACCCAATAGAGGAAGACCCTGAGGAAGAACCGATAGAAGAAAATCCAGTGGAGGGAAACCCCATGGAAGAGAATCCAGAAGAAGAGGACCACATGGAATCAGACCTCGATGAAGAAGCTCCATCTGAGGAAGAAGGACCAGAAGATCAAGACCCTGTTGTGGAAGAACTCCCAATGGCGATCCCTGCGAGGCGATATGGAAACGGACGCCCCTACCTGAGCGCGCGAGCCTACTGCAACCTGCCGAATCTCCACAACCGCGACTGACGGGATTTCTTTTAGATGTTTTCTTCTTTGGCCAAATAAAATATGTGTTTAGTTTAGGGCCACCTTTCTTCTTTGAGAATGTTTTGTTTAAAATCTTCTGGAATAAAATAAATTGCTGAGTTCGCTAATCTTTCGATCTTCTTGGTTCACTTGCTGTTTGATTATTTCTTCTATAAAACTATTTTTTCCTACTGAGCTCTATCCACCCCTACTCCTTACGTTGTCTTAACCCTCACTGAGATTAACCAGTACCACACCCGATCTTTTAGAGGTACACCCTTCATCCTTCGTCTGTGTTTCGTTTGAGATCCTTTTGAGAGGTGAAATTGATAGTAAAATTTCCAAGTTGACTGACCTTTCGAAATTTTTGATTCACATGATGTACCGACCAGTACCCTCCCCATACATTTTTCCTTGTACCCCTCGCTGCTCATCCTTACTGCCTGTGCCGACCCAACCCCGATCTCTTTGACCTTCAGTCTAAAGCCGTCACACTTTGACCTTTGAATGAGCCACACTTCCTTGAAACCCTTACCCTAGCTAGCCTATACATTTTTGTGTTCTTCCTATTACCCTAACTATATGTAGGGACAGTGTTATTCAAAAATTTAGTTTTCATTATTTTGGTGCGTGTTATTGATTACTCCGTTTTATGTATTTTAAGTACATTATTATTATTCTCATTTTCAGTAGCGCAACCTTACACCGCGCATATTTTGGTCTATGTTTCTTAATTTCACTATACAAGTTTTCTAAATTATTTTAAACCTATTTTATCGATACATTACCCTAAAATGTTTTAACCTACCGACTAATTTTCACTACTTTATTATCGTTACTTTATTTTCGGGTTTTGTGACTATGATTACTATTATAAATGGTTGAACCTTATACTTATTTTTCTGCTTACTTTTGATAAGCTTAGATGTGCATATTTGGATTTCGACTTTTATCGAACACACTTTGATTATTATTGTTCGTTATTGTGACCTATATTCTCGTATACTTGTAGTTGCCCTTGTACTGTTCCTGCATTATACCTATTAGACCTATCCTTTGTATGTGGTTCTTACATATATATATGTACCTTCAAATATTTGTCTACCCGTTTTAAGTAAATAAGCATGTATTAGTGTTCGATATGATAACTCTTCGCTTATTATTTTATAGCTTGTTGTATCTTTTAAATTTCGAGGACGAAATTTTTATAAGGGTGGTATGATGTAACACCCAGCCCTTTTTATACCAATACATGTATTTCTTTTTCACTTATAAAATTTATTTAAAATTTTCTTATAATTATTTATTAGTTTATTTATTTTAAAATTCCTCTTTAAACCCAAACCAAGAATTTTCCCCCATTTTAAAATCCAAGCGCATCCCTTTTATAACTTAATTTATTAGAACCCAAACATTATTTTTTCCCCCAGCCCACTACCTATTTTCTTTTCTATTATAACTCCTATTTAAAGCCGACCCTTTTTTTTCATTCTCCTTTTCTTTTATATTTTCTGCGGCCCGTCCCTCCTCAGCCCACGCAAATTAAATGATTTCATTTTAATTAGAATGCCGGCCCAGCCCATCTCACCTCAGCAGCCTTCACCCAAACCGCTCCAACCCGACCCGGCACACTACCCCTTCATCTTCCTCCAACGGCTAATTCTTTTCCCCTCGCGCGCTCGACCCACTTCCGCCTCCTTCGCCCACGCCTGCGCCTTTGTCGGCCACGTTCGAGCGCGCGTTACTCCCCACGACACGCATCTCTCGTGCTCTCTCCCTTCACCCCCTCACATCCTCACTCCCCAACTCATCTCATCGCCTCTATCTCCATAACTGACCTGCTCTCTCCCCCTCAAATTTTCACCCGCTTGAATCCCTACACTCCATTCCCCGCCGACGACGGTAACGTCAACTACGACCGCCTCGTCCCCACTTCCTTTCACTCCCTCGCACCACGAGCCCGAGACCTTTCTCCACCCCCGCACCCACCTCCTCTGTCACAGCCACGCCTTCGCCTGCTCAAGTCACCGACGTTCACCCCCTGCGTCGTCGACCAGCGCCTCCTCTCCTTCATTCCCTCACCCGACCGTCTCTCTCAACCTCCCTGCATCAATCTCTCTCTGAGTTTCTCCCTCTCTCTCATTCCACTCTCCCTTTCTCTGTACTCTCTCTCTCTGGTTCCTTCTCTCTTTGTCTCTCCCTCTCTGTGTCCCTCAGCTTTCTCACTCTCTCTTTCTCTTTCTCCCTTTGTGCCCTCTCTCTTCCTCTGCTCTCACTCAATATCTCTGGCTCCCTCTCACTCTCTCCCTCTTCCTCTACTCTCTCTCTAATCTCTCTCTCTCTCTCTCTTACACTCTCTGTCCCCTCTGCTCTATCTCTCTCTCAACTTATCTCACTCTGTCTCTCCCTCTCTGTTATCTCCCTCTCTCTTCAAAACCAAAACCCATGCAAACAACCACGGTACCGAGCCGTCAAGCGAAGCTCGAGCCGAGGCAAATCTTTATCGTATTCGCGTCGTGATCGCGTTAAGCCACCGCGATAGACCGCGTCGCTGCCGTGCATTCCCGAGACGTTCCAGGCAAGTTTTATACTTGCTACATGCTAATTAGTATTTGTTACGAACTATAATTTTATAAATTCTATACTAAATATCCTCGATAAATTATACGATGCAACTGTTTGATGTGTGATCCCAATGAAATTACTTGTCTGATTTGACGGAAATAGATTGTCTGTCTTGGCTCGTGTAGTGATGAACACCTTGTACAAATTTTTGCTGGAAATTATGACCGTTAACGATTAAAACGACTACCCCAAGTTTACTAGTAAAACTGGAATTTTATTGTACCTGAAAACCGTTAAAATCGCCATAATTTATTTACATTTTGGAATGGTGCGTTCGAGGGCTCAAATCGAAGCCAACTCGACGAAATTTAACCCTATATTAGTTTCCAGATATTCCTGAACTTCAACTGTGACGATATTTGGATCGGAGTGCGACCCTGGACTGCAGTCCAGAGCGACTCCAATTGTTGCTTGCTGTTCCGTAATGGGTACCACATGATTTCCTTAACTCGTAGGTTACGGAACTCTGCTGTTTATTATAGGGGAATCTGTTAGATTGACAACACAAGTGGTTTCACCCTGTTTCGTCAACATTTGCTATTTAACCTGTAATTTATAAGATCGGGACGCATAACAGTCCCAACAGAATCAGAACTGACATATTGGTATTAAACAGTGTATATCTCCTGACATACAGACGCGATCGAAGATCCGTCTATTGCGTTGAAAACCTTACTGAAAATTTTAGATTTCATTCAACTGTAGCGTCGCTAAATTCTGATCCTAACTGGGACTAAAGTGCGTCGCGAAACGGACTTTCGATTCTGAAACCGGATTTCCCGCCGTGAACGCTTAAAATGGAATGGCTATAATTAATAATCCTGAAACCCGATTGGCGTGAAACTAAATTAGATAGATAGATAACTGAACATATTATATATTCCCCGTTCATCGTTTTACTAAATTGTAACCGTATGATTTATGATAAATTATGCAAGTGGTGGATTATTGATTCAGGACATCCTAAACACGTTTTATATACTGTTCACGCATCATATCATACACATGTCACTGTATTGATAACTTAGTGATAACGTTCATTACCCAGTGTTAGGTATTACTGATGATTGTGGCAAGTACGTAAGTGTTCGTGTATAAGTGATTCAGTGAAAGTGATACGTACTTGTACACAATCAGTGAACCTTATTATTCTTTTGCATTGTCGACGTCTGTGGGATGCGTGTACGTGTGACTATAAGTGGTATGGGACACTTATGGAAGTTCTTGCACGGGTGTCACAGATAAGGCACCAGACACTGCCATTTATCTTAGGTATTAGTCGGGACGTGCTTGATGGAGGTCCTGCCTCCAGTTCTCGCGCAGACTTGTCACAGACCGATTGGTATTTAGGGTTATGGTTAGCGTTTGATGTAGACCACGGGGTGTGGGGTAGTTTAAGTGTGAGTTCAATAGAATCTCGGGAGTCCCATGCCGGCTTATATATTTAGGGAGATATATGGAGATTTACAGGGTATGTGATTATTACCGTGATATACATGTTGGGCCCGTGGTCCCTTGCCCTTAGGTCCTACCCTTGGGTGGAGGACACTCGCGAGTGGTTGACTCTCACACTTGGACTGACGATAGGCTTAGTGACCTGTATAGTGAGACTTAGAGACTGATAGGGATACTGGCATGGATATACCTTACATACTGTGCTGATATACGTGGCATATCATTCTACTGCTTTTACTGTTCCGCTGCATTGATTACTGCATGTTCATATCCATAATGCCACTGATCTACCATTATATATATACCTAATATCACTGTTAGAATTGTCACATAATTTTATATATATTATGTTGCTATTGTGTCGCTCTGACGACCTGAGTATGCATGCTCAGTGTGAGGAGAAGATTTAGCCTGGATCAGGACTAGACGTATATCACAGACACCTCGACTTGCTATCCAGAGTTATATCCCGTTTGTTTCCCCTCAGGTCAGTTCTTTACATTGTTTTGTTTCAGTTACTGCATTTCTTATTACCTGTGTGTTATTTACTGATTACCAGTTAAAACTAGAAGCCGAAGTGTGACTACGGCAGGACATTACCTTGACCGTAAGAGCATGGCTGGCCTTGTCTACCTCTCGTATTCCGTATTTTGGGAAGCGGGGCGTGACATTGAAGGAGGATTCAAGAAACAGTGGGAGCCATCATGTTTAGATAAACTAATAACCAATCTAAACTTGAAAAAGTATCATGCTGAGTGTTTCTTCTCTCTCTCCTGATAGCAACAACCAAAATGACTGGGCTTAAGTTACTGATAGATAATAATAAATTGACTGGGCCAAATTATAAAGATTGGCTAAGGAATGTCCAGATGGCCATTATCTATGACAAATTGGGCTACCTCCTTACTACCAAAGCCCCCGACGTCCCAGGTCTAGATTCCACCATCGCGGATGTAGAAATCCATAAGATATGGGGAAAAGACAGTGCGAGAGCCAAGTACCTCGTGTTTGCCTCAATGGATTACGAACACCAGAGGCAGCTCAAGAAGATGGACTTAGCTTCCATATTCCTCCATACCAAAGATTTATATGGAGAGCAATCTCATATCGCAAGATAAGAGACCTCGAAGAAATTGTTTCAGGCCAGGTTGGCTGTCAGGTCATCTGTAGGGGACCACGTCCTTATGATGATTAGCTATATTAAAAAGCTCATGGACTTTGGGACCACGTTCGAGAACGTGTTATATAGTGACTTGATTCTACAGTCCCTCTCTTCTATTTACGCCCAATTTATCTTGAATTTCAATATTCAAAGGAAGGAAGTTTCACTTCCAGAACTCCTCAACATGTTGAGGTGCGCTGAGGGCATCCTGAAAAAATCTAGGGAGACACCTGCTCGGCTTATTGGGGAATCTTCCTCTACTAGATCCAAGGCAAAAGCCAATGGAGAGAAGAAGAAGGCCTCCAACAAGTCGAAAAACGGTGTTAGTAAGGTAGAGAGAAATGGCAGGGCAAAAGTTTCAGGGCTAACAGTAGAGAAGGAGGAATATTTCTATTGTCATGGAAAAGAGCATTGGCAGAAGGACTGCAGGGCTTGGAAAGCCAGAAACCAGGATTCGAAACATGATGTGGCTTCGGCTTCAGGTGTGTTTATGATTGAAAACTGTCTGTCAATTAACACTACTTCCTGGGTACTAGATACCGGATCAGGATCTCATATCTATAATTCATTACAGGCTCTGAGAAACCGTAGAGTTATCAAGGCAGGTGATATGAATCTCAGGGTTGCCAACGGAAAGAGCGTGGACGCTGTATCCGTAGGGGAATATCACCTAGGATTAACAAGTGGGCAGATTTTGATTTTTCGTAACTGTTTGTGTGTACCTAATCTGGCTTGTAATATCATTTCAGTAGCTTTACTTTCTAAAGAAAGTTATGATTTTACATTTGTAAGCGATGTGGTCCACATCCATCTTAATCAAAATTTGATTGGGTCAGGTACACTAGATAACGGTATATACATATTAAATCAAGCTCAGGTTTTCAACGTTCAGAACACATGATTGTAACGTTTTCTTGGTTATTATTTAAAAGAGTATCTAATCAAAATGTCCCCGGCAACGGTGCCATTTTGATTGATAAGTTTTCCGTTGTGTTTGTATAAATCTGTAAAGAAATCACAACCAAAAAACATTTTGACCGCAATCAAACTACGGTGTCGAATGTAGTTTGTAGTGAGTGCGGATCGTCCACAGGGATTGTACGATTCACTTGTATTTTGATACGTTTGAAATGAAAAGTTAAGCAACAATGAAAGAAAACATGATTCAAGAATGATTTGTATTCGAGTGTCACTATTCTTTATGCAAGAATCAAGAAACTATAAACAATCAAGAATCGTTGTTTCGATAATATTTCCAATCAACAATCAAGAATATAAGAAGGGCTTGTAGGAATCGATCGGATCTTTAGACGTGATGTAATCTAAAAGGTTTCGTGTTCTTGTCCTTCGAAGAATTGATACTAGATCAATGGTCATCGACGAGAGTTAGGGCTTTCTTGATGAAATTAGGGTTTCATCTCTTAACCCTTGTTCTTTCGAGGATACCATTTATATTCTAGCCTCTAGCAATTTCAAGAAACGATCGTAACTCCCCAATTTCGATCGATGTCAATCAAGAAAGCATCGAAACGAAATGGGTCGTCGATTCTTGAAATTGCTAGGGTTTACAAACTCGTGGGATTCAAGAATCGATTGCAAATTTGTTACATCATCATACTAAAGATCGTTTCGACTCCTTAACAAGCGGAGTTTTATTCACACATCACCACAATGACAATATTAAAGATTTGTAAAGATAACATGATGCGGAATTTAAAGAAAACAAGATAAAAGAATATCACCTTTATTGATCTCAACAATTTTGATTACATTTGCTTCAAGAACTACAAGAAGAAGAATCTAGATTGTTGATCGGGCGTCGCTCGGCTTCGTGAGTCGTGGATCGGCTTCGGATCGCTTGCTCCGTTGAAATCGGCTCCGCTCCTAAAGGTTGTAATGCTTCTTGCTTAATGGGTACTCGGGATTCTTGATGTTGGCTTGGAATTAGGGTTAGGGTTTCCTACAAGTTCTCTCACTAAGCTTGAGGAAGAGGGGATGAAGAATGGGATTGATTCACTAATTGGATGAATAATTCCCAAGGTTGAATAATAGGAATAATGAGCCTAGGGTCTTATTTATAGAGCTCCCAAACCCTAGGTTTATGTTTGAATTAGAATTTTCCCTCCCAAAGTTTGTTGAAGAGTTTCTAGAAGGAGTTTGTTAGGAGCTAGCTTAGGGTTTAAGCTAGGGTTTAGGGAAAGTTCTAGAATGATTAGGCTAGTTTAATGAAGCTCAAAGTGTTTGCTGATCTGGTAGAATTCTCTGGAGTTTTCTGGAACTTGGAGTACATTTCTGAACTGTAGGCCATGAAACAGGAGTTGTGGTACAAAATTTGAGAGGTGATGTCATGGGCCCACCGCGGATCCGCCGCATATACCCCATATATGCCGCGCTTCTGCGGCTAATTGATGGCCTTGGGATCTGGGTCTTCTGCAGTGGTCTTGTACTTCTGTTGGGGACCTTGTATGATATATTGATTTGTATTTGCTCCTTCGTATTGATACCAGATTTGAATTCAATGAGTTTACGAGCGGTGTAATGGTCGAGCAAGCTTTTCTTTTCCTGCACAGACTTAGAAACACGGGTTGCGATATATAGAAAATATGCTATGTAATGCAATGCAGTCAATTTCCCTAGAAATGCCGGTTTTAAGGTCGAATACATGTAATCTGATATTTTGCGACCGATTTACTAATATGTGAATTATGAATACCGTACACTTCTATATGGATGCAACTGATAAGGAAATTGCCTGTTAAAATATGCAATATTTTCGACTGATCAAATACCCCCAAACTTAATTTCGATCGTCTCGAGCGAATGTTTTATTAAAAAGAGAAGGAGAAAATAAAGAAAGAGAAAAACTAACTAGCACACTTTCGTAGGCAACACGATTGCACTGAGCACGTGCAACAAGCCTTTAAACCTCTAGGTGTCCCTAGTAGGAGGAGTGTTGTCTCCTGAGGGTTTTCAGCGGATTGCACCCACAAAATCCAATAATAAAAGCAAGATCATGAATATTACATTTAAAGAAAAGAATTGTAAAAGAAAGACCTTGAAAATTAGGGTTTCCAACTAAGCTAGCTTTTCGGTTGTCATGAGCCCTATCTTAATGGTCATGAAAAGATGTCAGAAATCACGTCCTCCCTCAATAAAACATCGTCTTATTCTTCATTCCTATCTTTCTTCCAAACATCGATCATATAACCCTGCGTGTGTGTAAAGACATCCCTACACCCGGAGAATTCAATTCAAGCTATCATACTCTTGCCCATCAGCCTCAGTACTTTTTAATTAATGAATATTTAGATGAGATTGCTCACACACTTTCATGCGACCGTTAATACTTCTTGAGGTACTAACCGACCGATTACTCCTGTGCTTGCTTACTTGGTGTATTTCCTCGTCTTGCACCACCTCAGGCATAGCAGTGACTCCCAGACCAGTTGGCCTTAGGGCACTAGGTGAAGAAGCACCCTCGCTATACATTTTTATTGCCCTTGGCGATAACAAAACCAGTGTTCATTTTTCTCACCACTTTATATTTTCTTTATTCATTTTTTTTTTTTTTATTTCCTTCATACTTTTGGCTTTAAGACAAGAGCATTTCAAGGTATCCTCTACTATCCCAGGCTTCAAGACGTGTGTAAGTGCGAATAGCAGGGTATCAACGTTCAAAATGTTTGGCTTCCAGAATAGAAACTATTTTTCAGACTTATTTTTATCCTCAGATTAGTGACGTCCTTCATCTTACTAACCCTTGGGACAACGGCTCATAACTACTTATTACTAGTTCGTACAAGAAAACTTCTAATTTTCTTAGTTTTCTAAAATTTTTCTAATCTCATGGATGTAATTGTTCACTATCTAAACTTTTATTATCTTATTTATATACAAAAAAGTGTAAATATTAAAATTATTTTTATATTTGAAAATTTTTAAATTTTTATGGGTTTTGAAAATTTTTCAATTTTTATAGATTTTTAAAAGAAATGTTTTGTGCTTATGCAGATGATATGCAAATGATGCAAAAATAAGCACAAACCTCCCCCAAACTTGTTTTCAACAGTGTCCTCACTGTTGCCGACAGCTATACCTACAAAAATCTGTAAGACTGGGGGGAATTATTAGTGGGGGCAAAATATATAAGTGAAGAACTTCCCCCAAACTTATCTTTCACTCACCTTCATTCAAAAGATGATGTAATGATATACAGGATATGAAGGTGAGACGGAGGAATTTTAATCCAAATAAACTGGCTCTTGTAAGAACAAGAGATCCTCCGTGGGGTCAGTGGAAAAATACGGCTTTAGTCTATGACCATTTACTTTGAAAACAGTGCCGTTTTTAACATTTTCTACTTCTACTGCCCCGTGCGGGTATACAGACCGCACAACAAAAGGTCCCTTCCATCGAGATCTGAGCTTACCCGCGTGAAGGTGTAATCGTGAATCATAAAGAAGGACTTGTTGACCAGGTAAAAATGTTTTCCTTAAAATGCTTTTATCGTGAAAAACCTTAGTCCTATTCTTTGTGATTACAGCATTATCATAAGCTTCATCGCGGAGTTCGCTTAGCTCGTTAAGTTGCAGCTTCCGAAAGTTGGAAGCAAGGTTTAGATCAAAATTTATTTCTTTTATAGCCCACAATGCTTTATGCTCTATCTCGACAGGTAGATGACATGCTTTTCCAAACACTATCCTATATGGAGACATTCCTAGGTCGGTCTTATATGCAGTCCTGAATGCCCAAAGAGCATCCGTCAATTTGGTCGACCAGTCTTTTCTATTCTTAGCAACAGTTTTCTCCAGGATAAGTTTGATTTGTCTGTTTGAGATCTCAGCCTGCCCGCTTGTTTGGGGGTGATAGGGTGTAGAAAGACGGTGGTTGATTGAGTATTTTCGCATCAGAGTCTCGAAAGACCTGTTGCAGAAGTGTGTCCCATTATCGCTAATGATAGCGCGTGGGTGTCCAAATCGCGAAAAGATATTCTCTTTCAAGAACTTAATGACAACTTTCCTGTCATTAGTGCGACATGGAATGGCTTCTACCCACTTTGAGACATAATCAACCGCCAGCAATATGTACAGATTCCCAAAGGAGTTGGGAAAAGGACCCATAAAATCTATGCCCCAAACATCAAACATTTCAACAACCAAGATGGGTTGCTGAGGCATTTCATTCCTCTGGGATATTCTACCCGTATACTGACATTGTGTACAGGTTTTGCAATACTCAAATGCGTCCTTGAATAAGGTCGGCCAATAAAATCCACATTGCAAAACCTTTTCCGCTGTCTTTCTAGGACCAAAGTGACCCCCACAAGCCTGATCATGACAGAATGAAAGAACACTCTTGAACTCTTCATTTGGGACGCACCGGCGAATGATCTGATCAGGACAATATTTAAACAAATAGGGTTCATCCCAGTAAAAGTGTTTTACTTGGGAAAGAAAACGATATTTGTCCTGTTTTGACCAATCGCTCGGTATAAGTCCCGTGGCATGATAGTTCACAATATCCCTGAACCATGGTTCAGCGGATATGCTCAAGAGTTGTTCGTCAGGGAATGAGTCATTGATCGGCAGGGTCACAGGGGAAGAAACGATGCGTGAAAGGTGGTCAGCTACTACGTTTTCACATCCTTTCTTATCTTTGATAACAAGATCAAATTCTTGTAACAGTAGGCTCCAACGTATTAGTCGACCTTTTGCATCTTTCTTCGCCAGAAGATGTTTTAAAGCGGAATGGTCAGTATACACAACTATAGGTGAGCCGATTAAGTAAGGCCTGAATTTTTCTAAAGCAAATACAACCGCTAAAAGCTCTTTCTCGGTGGTTGTATAATTGATTTGCGCATCATTCAGGGTCTTACTAGCATAGTAAATCACGTGTGGCATCTTTTCAATGTGCTGTCCTAAGACTGCACCTACTGCAAAATCAGATGCGTCACACATCAGCTCAAAGGGGTAGTCTCAATTTGGTGATGATAAAACGGGGGCTGAAGTGAGTGAGTGTTTAAGTGAGTCGAAAGCTGTCTCGCAATCCGAGTCAAAATGGAAGGTCGTATCCTTGGCCAGGAGTAGTGTTAAAGGTCTAGCAATTTTGCTAAAGTCCTTAATGAATCTCCTATAAAAGCCCGCATGGCCAAGGAAGGAGCGAATATCTTTGACGCTTTTGGGATGAGGGAGGTTTTGAATGACATCTACTTTAGCTCTGTCAACCTCAATGCCTTTCTGTGAAATGACATGTCCAAGGACTATTCCTTCTTGGACCATAAAGTGGCATTTTTCCCAGTTCAAAGTCAAGTTCTTCTCTTTGCAACGAGTAAGAACAGCGTCCAGATTCGCTAGGCAATCAGAAAAAGAGTCTCCAAAAATCGAGAAGTCGTCCATAAAGATCTCCAAAAAATTCTCTACCATATCAGAGAATATCCCCATCATACACCGCTGAAAGGTAGCGGGAGCATTGCATAACCCGAAGGGCATGCGACTGTAAGCAAAGGTACCAAAAGGACAAGTAAAAGTGGTTTTATCTTGATCCTTTTTGGCGATGGGGACCTGATTGTAGCCTGAGTATCCGTCCATAAAACAATAAAACTCTCGTCCCGCTAAGCGTTCCAGCATCTGATCAATGAATGGTAGAGGAAAATGATCTTTCCTCGTAGCAGCGTTGAGTTTTCTATAATCGATGCATACACGCCACCCAGTTTGGGCGCGTGTCTGAATCAACTCATTCGCCTCATTTGTGATAACTGTGATGCCGGATTTCTTAGGAACGACATGTATAGGACTCACCCACTGGCTATCGGAGATGGGGTATATAATACCACTATCTAAGCATTTGACGATCTCTTTCATGACAGCTTCCTTCATGACGGGATTCAACCGTCTCTGTGGTTCTCGGGTCGGTCTGGCATCATCCATCACATGTATATGATGTTCAACTATCAAGGGACTAATCCCTTTGATGTCCGCCATACTCCAACCAAACGCCTCTTTGTTAGATCTCAATACTGATAAAAGTGCATTCTCTTGATCTGATGCAAGAGAAGCAGATATGATAACCGGTAATGACTCATTCTCACCTAGATATGCATATTTCAGGTGAGAAGGTAACATTTTGAGATCTAACTCAGGCGGAGAAATGATAGAAGGAAGGGTCATAGATTGATTTTTGGATCTACAAAGAAGCTCAGAGCCTGTGAAAGATACAGACTCGGGTGGAGAAAAGTCAGAAGTGCAGGACTCATGTGTAGCTAAAGTGTCCTCACTAAGATCTTGTGCAAAGTCAAACAGAGATGTGCTAATGTCATCGAGATCAGTAAAGCAAAGATCCTCAGCTCCACAACTATCGGGAGCGATCTCATGGACAGAGCACACATCTAAAATATGAGCAGAGGGTTCTGATGGCTGACTTCCAACTTTATAGATATTTAGTTCAATGGTCATATTTCCAAATGATAAGTTCATTGAACCATTTCTACAGTTTATAACAGCGTTGGAAGTGGTAAGGAAAGGACGACCTAGAATCACCGGAATTTGGCCCCGGGGGTTTGCTACAGGATGTGTGTCGAGCACAATGAAGTCTACAGGGAAAACAAATTCCCCGACCTTTATTAACACATCCTCTAATTCACCCCTTGGTTTGGTGATAGAGCGGTCTGCCATCTGGAGAGTGCAATGAGCAGGTTTCAGCTCTCCAATCCCTAATTGCTCATAGACAGAATAAGGTAACAGGTTAACACTTGCGCCAAGGTCTAACAGAGCACGATTTATGTTTTTACCCCCAATCGAAATCGATATTGTAGGACAACCTGGGTCCTTTCTTTTCTTTGGAAGCTGGGGTATAAAAGCAGTGCTAATGTTATTAGACATAAAGACCTTCTTTGGCACTTGAGTCTTCCTCTTCCTAGTGCACAAGTCCTTTAGAATTTTCGCATAAGCGGGGACTTGCTGAATCGCATCTAGGAGAGGGATATTGATGTTAACCTGTTTGAACATCTCTATTATTTTCTCCATATGAGGACTCGTTCTATTAGCCCTTAACCGATTCGGGTAAGGTGCTTTCGCAATAAGCGCGGGGTCCATCACAGGAGAAGGAAAGGGGGGTAGACGAGGTCCCAAAGGAGGTGTGGGGACCGTCTGTGGAGAACTATAAGGGTTGGGTGAAGGTGTTGAGCCTAGAGGGAAATGGAGAATAGGCTCGTGCGAAGGTGGTTTGGTAGAAGAAGAAGGATCAGAAGGTGAAGTGTGTGTATGTGGGAAAGACTCAGCCGGGGTGTTGATATGATTTTCAGTATTATCAATATCTTCCCCGACATTATTATTCAGCACTCTTCCCGATCTCAACGTTGTAATGGCATTTACATTGTAATGCCCAGGATTCTGTAGGGGTTGAGAGGGAAGTTTCCCTTTTTCTCTCGCACTCATTTCGGCTTTTAAGCGTGCGATTTCAGCTTCCATCGTGCGAATACTCTCAGCTTGAGACGCTGAGTTTTTCTTTATTTCACTGACGGAAGATCTAACCTCAGTCGAAACATCCATGAAATTTGATAAAAGTGATTTCATGGTTTGAGTGAATTGAGAGAAATCGTCAGAACAGGACTGCATAGGATTGGACTGTGCGGAAGTGTTGCCCTGATTTTGGAAATTTTGTGACTGATAGGGGTGCTGAGTGAGTTGAAGGGGTTGCTGTTGTGGTGGAGGAAGAGCCCTTTGAAAATTATTCATGTTTGGAACCGTGTTTTGAGATTGTGATTGGTTCCAAGCAAAATTCGGGTGGTTCCTCCAACCCTGATTGTACGTGGAAGAATATGGATCGTTTCGAGGTCTTTGAAATGCGGCATTAGAATGCTCGTGACCTTGAAACGCAGAGTTTAATGGACATTCTTCCGTTAAATGTGACGGATCAGAACAGCACCCACAAACAGTTTTGGAGAGTGACACTGGGTTTAGGGAGGCTGCTGCAAATTTGTGTTCCATAGCGTCGAGCTTCTTTTGCATTGCTGCCATTTCAGCTCGAACACCTATGGACACATCTATTTGGTGTACGCCACCCCTATTCAATGGTTGGGTTCCACTCTCCCAAATTAGTGATTTTTCAGCGAACTCTTCTAAGTATCGCCAAGCTTCCCCATCATCTTTGGTCATAAAAGTACCTTGACACATGTTTTCAAGGCTCTGTTTAGTGCTAGGGTTACTGCCCTCATATATGATTCGGCAAAGCTCCCATCTCGGGATGCCGTGATGAGGACATTGAACCAATAGATCCTTGAAACGTTCAAAGTATTTTGAAAATGGTTCGGCAGGGAGCTGGGCAAATTGGTTCAGTTCGCTACGGATTCGAGCCGTCTTTTGGATTGGGTAAAATTTCTTAAGGAATGCAGCGACGAATTCTTCCCAATTCGTAATAGAATGTGCGGTAGTGTTATATAGCCACTTCTCGGCTATATCGCACAAAGTAAATGGAAGAAGTCGTAGACGCATCGCATCCACTGAAAGTTGTGACGTACCCATCATTGCGCATACGTTTTCAAATTTGGTAATGAAAACGTAAGCGTCCTCGGTCTCGAGTCCGTGGTATTTGGGTAAAAGATTGATATACTGGGGCTTAATCTCAAAGTTATCCCCATTGGCTGGTGGTGTGGATAAGCAGGTCGAAAGAGGACCTCTATGTGGATAGCATCTTTCCTGGAGAGAAATGTGGGGAGGATTCTGCGCACCAACGGACGGTGGCAGATTAGGGTTAAAGAAGTTCGATGGATTCGGATCCATCGGTGTGGGTGTGGTAGTGGGTAAAGAAGAGGTAAATGGAGAATTATCGACTTCGGAGTCGATAAAAGATACGCGGACTAAACGGGCACTAGAATCCCGTGTCCAACCTAACTTGCACTAAAAAGGGTTAGTACAAGTGGCAGCGTTGACTTATAATTAGGGGTAATGAATGAATGCGGTGCTTGCTTTTGAAAAAGGGACGGATTTTGAAAAAATGATGCGACAAAACAAATGCAGCACACAACCCTAGAATCTAGTGGTCACCTAGGTCCGGCTCTAGACCGCTCCTAACTGCCAAAAGACAAGTCGCAGGATAGATCCTCCACTGCCTCTTTGTCCCCCTGTGGCCGGATAAGTGCCAGGTAAGTGGGAAGGAACCACCACTACAGTGGGCCTAATTAATAACCACTAGCCTTAGACACACTCGCCTTAGGCACCACAAGAAAACGCGGATAAGCAATGAATTACCCACGACCTTCTCTTGTCCTATTGAGCGCGACAGTCCTTAGAGTCTTCTCTAGATTTCTTTTAATTAATGAGGGTAATGCGGATGCAAGTTTTGCGATTTTCGGGGCCTAGGAAGGGTAATGAAATCCCCACCTAATTTGGATTTGGCCGTGCCCCTTAAATTTCCGTATTAGAATGCAAACAACCAAGAAATCAAAATCACACACAATTTTAAATTTTTGCTTTTGCGCGCTGCGATTTATTTGCAAAGAATCCTGCAGCAAAGTGTTAGTTGGAGCTAAAAAGGGAGAGGGGAGAGAGCAAGAAATCACCTGTACTGAAAATTTTTCAGTGATCCCTCAAGTACACCGCGATTCCGCCGCAGATGATGGGTATTGGCCGCTGAAACGCGCTCCAATATTGGTATCACTGTACACAATTTCACCAGATGCTTTCTGTTTCTACCCTCTGTTCTCTGGTACTCTCCAAACAATTTTATCACAGCACAGAATGCTCCAGATCACCTTGCAATCAAATCACAACACACGTGTAAGAGTTTGTACGAATTTTGATTTCAAGAAGTAAAACGTAATAATTCTTTCACTTCAAACTAAAAATGTAAATGAATTAGCGCGCGATCCCCGGCAACGGCGCCATTTTGATTGTAAAAGAATTCTTGTTTGTGTAATTGGGTATCTAATCAAAATGTCCCCGGCAACGGTGCCATTTTGATTGATAAGTTTTCCGTTGTGTTTGTATAAATCTGTAAAGAAATCACAACCAAAAAACATTTTGACCGCAATCAAACTACGGTGTCGAATGTAGTTTGTAGTGAGTGCGGATCGTCCACAGGGATTGCACGATTCACTTGTATTTTGATACGTTTGAAATGAAAAGTTAAGCAACAATGAAAGAAAACATGATTCAAGAATGATTTGTATTCGAGTGTCACTATTCTTTATGCAAGAATCAAGAAACTATAAACAATCAAGAATCGTTGTTTCGATAATATTTCCAATCAACAATCAAGAATATAAGAAGGGCTTGTAGGAATCGATCGGATCTTTAGACGTGATGTAATCTAAAAGGTTTCGTGTTCTTATCCTTCGAAGAATTGATACTAGATCAATGGTCATCGACGAGAGTTAGGGCTTTCTTGATGAAATTAGGGTTTCATCTCTTAACCCTTGTTCTTTCGAGGATACCATTTATATTCTAGCCTCTAGCAATTTCAAGAAACGATCGTAACTCCCCAATTTCGATCGATGTCAATCAAGAAAGCATCGAAACGAAATGGGTCGTCGATTCTTGAAATTGCTAGGGTTTACAAACTCGTGGGATTCAAGAATCGATTGCAAATTTGTTACATCATCATACTAAAGATCGTTTCGACTCCTTAACAAGCGGAGTTTTATTCACACATCACCACAATGACAATATTAAAGATTTGTAAAGATAACATGATGCGGAATTTAAAGAAAACAAGATAAAAGAATATCACCTTTATTGATCTCAACAATTTTGATTACATTTGCTTCAAGAACTACAAGAAGAAGAATCTAGATTGTTGATCGGGCGTCGCTCGGCTTCGTGAGTCGTGGATCGGCTTCGGATCGCTTGCTCCGTTGAAATCGGCTCCGCTCCTAAAGGTTGTAATGCTTCTTGCTTAATGGGTACTCGGGATTCTTGATGTTGGCTTGGAATTAGGGTTAGGGTTTCCTACAAGCTCTCTCACTAAGCTTGAGGAAGAGGGGATGAAGAATGGGATTGATTCACTAATTGGATGAATAATTCCCAAGGTTGAATAATTGGAATAATGAGCCTAGGGTCTTATTTATAGAGCTCCCAAACCCTAGGTTTAGGTTTGAATTAGAACTTTCCCTCCCAAAGTTTGTTGAAGAGTTTCTAGAAGGAGTTTGTTAGGAGCTAGCTTAGGGTTTAAACTAGGGTTTAGGGAAAGTTCTAGAATGATTAGGCTAGTTTAATGAAGCTCAAAGTGTTTGCTGATCTGGTAGAATTCTCTGGAGTTTTCTGGAACTTGGAGTACATTTCTGAACTGTAGGCCATGAAACAGGAGTTGTGGTACAAAATTTGAGAGGTGATGTCATGGGCCCACCGCGGATCCGCCGCATATACCCCATATATGCCGCGCTTCTGCGGCTAATTGATGGCCTTGGGATCTGGGTCTTCTGCAGTGGTCTTGTACTTCTGTTGGGGACCTTGTATGATATATTGATTTGTATTTGCTCCTTCGTATTGATACCAGATTTGAATTCAATGAGTTTACGAGCGGTGTAATGGTCGAGCAAGCTTTTCTTTTCCTGCACAGACTTAGAAACACGGGTTGCGATATATAGAAAATATGCTATGTAATGCAATGCAGTCAATTTCCCTAGAAATGCCGGTTTTAAGGTCGAATACATGTAATCTGATATTTTGCGACCGATTTACTAATATGTGAATTATGAATACCGTACACTTCTATATGGATGCAACTGATAAGGAAATTGCCTGTTAAAATATGCAATATTTTCGACTGATCAAATACCCCCAAACTTAATTTCGATCGTCTCGAGCGAATGTTTTATTAAAAAGAGAAGGAGAAAATAAAGAAAGAGAAAAACTAACTAGCACACTTTCGTAGGCAACACGATTGCACTGAGCACGTGCAACAAGCCTTTAAACCTCTAGGTGTCCCTAGTAGGAGGAGTGTTGTCTCCTGAGGGTTTTCAGCGGATTGCACCCACAAAATCCAATAATAAAAGCAAGATCATGAATATTACATTTAAAGAAAAGAATTGTAAAAGAAAGACCTTGAAAATTAGGGTTTCCAACTAAGCTAGCTTTTCGGTTGTCATGAGCCCTATCTTAATGGTCATGAAAAGATGTCAGAAATCACGTCCTCCCTCAATAAAACATCGTCTTATTCTTCATTCCTATCTTTCTTCCAAACATCGATCATATAACCCTGCGTGTGTGTAAAGACATCCCTACACCCGGAGAATTCAATTCAAGCTATCATACTCTTGCCCATCAGCCTCAGTACTTTTTAATTAATGAATATTTAGATGAGATTGCTCACACACTTTCATGCGACCGTTAATACTTCTTGAGGTACTAACCGACCGATTACTCCTGTGCTTGCTTACTTGGTGTATTTCCTCGTCTTGCACCACCTCAGGCATAGCAGTGACTCCCAGACCAGTTGGCCTTAGGGCACTAGGTGAAGAAGCACCCTCGCTATACATTTTTATTGCCCTTGGCGATAACAAAACCAGTGTTCATTTTTCTCACCACTTTATATTTTCTTTATTCATTTTTTTTTCTTTTTATTTCCTTCATACTTTTTGATTTAAGACAAGAGCATTTCAAGGTATCCTCTACTATCCCAGGCTTCAAGACGTGTGTAAGTGCGAATAGCAGGGTATCAACGTTCAAAATGTTTGGCTTCCAGAATAGAAACTATTTTTCAGACTTATTTTTATCCTCAGATTAGTGACGTCTTTCATCTTACTAACCCTTGGGACAACGGCTCATAACTACTTATTACTAGTTCGTACAAGAAAACTTCTAATTTTCTTAGTTTTCTAAAAATTTTCTAATCTCATGGATGTAATTGTTCACTATCTAAACTTTTATTATCTTATTTATATACAAAAAAGTGTAAATATTAAAATTATTTTTATATTCGAAAATTTTTAAATTTTTATGGGTTTTGAAAATTTTTCAATTTTTATAGATTTTTAAAAGAAATGTTTTGTGCTTATGCAGATGATATGCAAATGATGCAAAAATAAGCACAAAACTCCCCCAAACTTGTTTTCAACAGTGTCCTCACTGTTGCCGACAGCTATACCTACAAAAATCTGTAAGACTGGGGGGAATTATTAGTGGGGGCAAAATATATAAGTGAAGAACTTTCCCCAAACTTATCTTTCACTCACCTTCATTCAAAAGATGATGTAATGATATACAGGATATGAAGGTGAGACGGAGGAATTTTAATCCAAATAAACTGGCTCTTGTAAGAACAAGAGCTCCTCCGTGGGGTCAGTGGAAAAATACGGCTTTAGTCTATGACCATTTACTTTGAAAACAGTGCCGTTTTTAACATTTTCTACTTTTACTGCCCCGTGCGGGTATACAGACCGCACAACAAAAGGTCCCTTCCATCGAGATCTGAGCTTACCCGCGTGAAGGTGTAATCGTGAATCATAAAGAAGGACTTGTTGACCAGGTAAAAATGTTTTCCTTAAAATGCTTTTATCGTGAAAAACCTTAGTCTTATTCTTTGTGATTACAGCATTATCATAAGCTTCATCGCGGAGTTCGCTTAGCTCGTTAAGTTGCAGCTTCCGAAAGTTGCAAGCAAGGTTTAGATCAAAATTTATTTCTTTTATAGCCCACAATGCTTTATGCTCTATCTCGACAGGTAGATGACATGCTTTTCCAAACACTATCCTATATGGAGACATTCCTAGGTCGGTCTTATATGCAGTCCTGAATGCCCAAAGAGCATCCGTCAATTTGGTCGACCAGTCTTTTCTATTCTTAGCAACAGTTTTCTCCACGATAAGTTTGATTTGTCTGTTTGAGATCTCAGCCTGCCCGCTTGTTTGGGGGTGATAGGGTGTAGAAAGACGGTGGTTGATTGAGTATTTTCGCATCAGAGTCTCGAAAGACCTGTTGCAGAAGTGTGTCCCATTATCGCTAATGATAGCGCGTGGGTGTCCAAATCGCGAAAAGATATTCTCTTTCAAGAACTTAATGACAACTTTCCTGTCATTAGTGCGACATGGAATGGCTTCTACCCACTTTGAGACATAATCAACCGCCAGCAATATGTACAGATTCCCAAAAGAGTTGGGAAAAGGACCCATAAAATCTATGCCCCAAACATCAAACATTTCAACAACCAAGATGGGTTGCTGAGGCATTTCATTCCTCTGGGATATTCTACCCATATACTGACATTGTGTACAGGTTTTGCAATACTCAAATGCGTCCTTGAATAAGGTCGGCCAATAAAATCCACATTGCAAAACCTTTTCCGCTGTCTTTCTAGGACCAAAGTGACCCCCACAAGCCTGATCATGACAGAATGAAAGAACACTCTTGAACTCTTCATTTGGGACGCACCGGCGAATGATCTGATCAGGACAATATTTAAACAAATAGGGTTCATCCCAGTAAAAGTGTTTTACTTGGGAAAGAAAACGATATTTGTCCTGTTTTGACCAATCGCTCGGTATAAGTCCCGTGGCATGATAGTTCACAATATCCCTGAACCATGGTTCAGCGGATATGTTCAAGAGTTGTTCGTCAGGGAATGAGTCATTGATCGGCAGGGTCACAGGGGAAGAAACGATGCGTGAAAGGTGGTCAGCTACTACGTTTTCACATCCTTTCTTATCTTTGATAACAAGATCAAATTCTTGTAACAGTAGGATCCAACGTAAATGAGCACATGAGGCATGGGATGGGCAAAATGCCATTTTGTAAAGCCCAAGGGGCTATATGTAAATTTGTAAGCCTATATAAGGCAACATGATAATGAAATAAAGCATAACAATTCATTCTCCCCAAAAACTAGGGTTTGTGCCTCCATCCTCTCTCTCCCAAGTTCTTCCTCTTCCTTTTCATTTTCCAATTAAATCAAGAGCTTAGCTCTTTTTTTTAAAAAAACCAAATTAAGTTTTACCATAAACCCACCGAAGGAGAGTTTAACTCTCACATCCGATCAAAAAAAAAAGGGTTAGATTTTCGCTACCTTCTTCTCACTCCTCAAGATCCAATTTAAGAGAGGGAGAAGAAGAGAAACCCACCTCCCAAGACTCCATCAATAGAAGAAAAATGGTCATTTTTTTTATCATCTAAGATCTAAATTTTGGAGTTTCAAGAGAACCCATTTTGGGTTTCTTCTCAAAAGAGAAAGGAGAAAATCTTTTGGAGTTTAACTCCACAAATAAAATTATTTTAGAGTTTAACTCTATAATAAAAACTCTTTTTTGGAGTTTAACTCCGAATAAAATTGTTTAGGGAGGTTAACTCTAAATAATTTTTTTTGGAGTTTAACTCCATCACAAAAAAAAATTCTTTTTGGAGCTCCTGCTCCTTCTCACGTGAGGGAGAGGGGAGCTCCCACTAAGTGGGAACTTTCCCTCCTTCTCACGTGAGGGGAAGGCTCCCCATTTAATGGAGTTGAACTCCACACCAAATAAAAGTCTTTTTGGAGTTGAACTCTATTTAAAATTGTTTTGGAGTTTAACTCCACTACAAATTTTTTTTTGGAGTTTAACTCCACAATAAAATTCTTTTTTGGGAGTTTAACTCCACATTAAATCTTTTTAAGAGTTTAACTCCATTTAAAATTCTTTTGGAGTTTAACTCCATTTAAAATTCTTTTGGAATTTAACTCCACATTTAAAATTCTTTCGGAGTTCAACTCCACGATAAAAATACTTTCGGAGTTTAACTCCACCATAAAAATTCTTTCGGAGTTTAACTCCATTTAAATTCTTTCGGAGTTTAACTCCACAAATAAAAATTCTTTTAGAGTTAAACTCCTTACAAATATTTTTGAAGTCTAACTCCTTATTTAATAATAATAATAAAATTAAAAATTAAAAATTCTTTTGGAACCCCTTTATTCCCTTTCATGTGAGGGGGAGGCTCCTATTTTGGGAGCCCCTTACTTCCTCTCATGTGAGATGGAGGCTCCCATTGTGGGTTGCTCCCTCTCCTGTCACTAGTAAAATAGGGGGTTGCCCCTACGGATGGAAATATCCGTAGGGGCATATTTAACTTGGCCCTACGGATTAATCCGTAGGGCTAAAAGGTTGCCCCTACGGGCACTGACGTCCAAGAATAAAAATATTAATTCTTAATTTGGTGTTTGCCCCTACGGAGCCGCAAACAAAGGACCTACGGGTATATCCGTAGGGGCAAGTAAATATCGTTTTAAAATAAAGCCAGATCGAAAAGCCTACGCTCATTTTCTCTCTCTCCCTCAAACGCGCGCGAAAAACCCCAAATCGCCACCGTCGCGTCGCCACCGTCGTTGGGCAGAGTCGCCACCGTTGTCGCCACCGCCGATTTCGTCGCCACCGTCGTCGCCACCGCCGGTTTCGTCGCCACCGTCGGTTTCTTCGCCAATTCGCCACTGTCGTCGCTCCAGCCCACCAGCGCACCCGTTCAGGTATAAATCTCGAGGTAAATTAAAGCATTTTTGGATTATTCATGGCTGGGTCTGGGTTGCGCGCGTGAGAGTTGGGTTTGGGCAGGGGCGCGGTGGCGGTCGGGGTCGGGGTCGGGGTCGGGGTAGGGTTAGGGTTGGGGTTCGGCTGCTGCTGGGGTGGGGCTGGGGTTAGGGTTACGGTGGGGCTGGGGTTAGGGTTACTGTGGGGCTGGGGTAGGGTTACGGTGGGCTGGGGTTAGGGTTGGGGCTGGGGTTAGGGTTACTGTGGGGCTGGGGTTAGGGTTATGAGAGGCATGTCAGTATATTTATGTGTAATAATTGAGAGGATCAAGCTAAGTTCTATGCAAGCAGTCCCTCAGAATACATAGATAGCTAGCCTTACATTTTAAATTAACATATTCCATAGTTGTCTTAATGGTAAGGCAGATACCCATATTGTGTAAGAGCTGACATTAATACAACCATAGGGAGCTGACAGATTATACATCTCATGTGGCATTAAAATCTATAAATGGACATACGAGATAATGCAAAGAAAGAGCAATAGATCAAGACTCAATCAACTTTCCTATGCTTTATGATTTCAGCGGATAGCTCAAGTTTAGTTTCAACTTTATATTCTTATTTTTTTCTCTTTTTTCTTTAGTGCTTCTTCCTCCATTTCTTTGAAGAGTCTCTCACAGCGAAATACACTCCAATTGCTGTTGAAGATTTTAGAATGTATCCAGAATTTAAGAAAAAAATGTTGTGCCCCTTATGCTTCTGTTATTCAACTCCTTCCATACACTCTGGACTTCTCAAATTTAAAAACTATTAGAAGTGTACTTGTTTATCATACATTGAACACACCATGCATGCTATTTCTTTCACTCTCTTGTGGCATGATATTGATAGTTTATGTGAGAGTAAGACCATAACAAACATAGAAAATATTTCAACTAAGATATGAGAGACCGCTCCTAAAGAAAAACTAAAAGAGGTTAACAATGTAAAGATCAATTCCTATTCATTCTTTCCAATGTATAAAAAAAAATCACATTTTTTTAACATTACAAATCTTTGCACAAGCGTGCAGCCGCACACAAATAGCCGTGTCCCTAACTAATATGTAACCATTGCACATGGCAGATGAGGTGTCTCATAACTCAATATTAGCGATTTCCATGATTACGACACGTGGCAGATGAGGTGTCTCATAACGCTCTATGATATCAGTATCCTATATTTATAGTTTTAATTGTTGATTGTTATAGATGTATACCATTGCAATAATAGTTTTTGGTTGATGAATGCTATTGCAATGTAGGATGATCAGTTCTATCAATCTTGATCTCAATGGTTTAAAATCATGTTACACATACAACACGAATGCACAACAAACGCATAATTAGAGAGCGACTCGAGATATTCGGGTTAAAACCAATATATGATACTCGATGATGATATGAAACCTTCATATTCCCATCGATACCCGTATATGAAACTAAAAGCGCCACTTAGTCCCCGTCTATCGGTTAACATACGTGCGATGCTCGTCGTGACCTAGAACTATACGAAGGTTGTTAAATATCGGACAGTATAGCTCGATACTAACAACCGTCGTATAGTCTACGCGACGAGAAAATTCAATCGTATGGTAACCCATAGATTTGTCCCGTGTGGACAAGTTAAGAATGTATAAAGCAAACGCCTTCATTCACTTGTGTTTTCATCCGTTTCGAGATATTTCGTCGGTACCTTTCCGCTGGTTCTCCGTGTACAAAGATAGATTAGATGTTCATTTCAACGTTGTTTCACAGCTTTGAAATGATTATCTATTCTATTACAGTGTACTCGGAGAACAGCGGGGAGGTGCTGCCGAAATTTACTCGAAACGGTTGAAAGCACAAGTGATGGGCGTTCGCTCTATACATTCTTAATGGGATAGAAGCCTACCCCCGACAGCCGGAACACATACATACAAACGCATAATTAGAGAGCGATTCGAGATGTTCGGGTTAAAACCAATATATGATACTCGATGATAATATGAAACCTTCATATTCCCATCGATACCCATATATGAAACTAAAAGCGCCACTTAGTCCCCGTCTATCGGTTAACATACGTGCGATGCTCGTCGTGACCTAGAACTATACGAAGGTTGTTAAATATCGGACAGTATAGCTCGATACTAACAACCGTCGTATAGTCTACGCGACGAGAAAATTCAATCGTATGGTAACCCATAGATTTGTCCCGTGTGGACAAGTTAAGAATGTATAAAGCAAACGCCTTCATTCACTTGTGTTTTCATCCGTTTCGAGATATTTCGTCGGTATCTTTCCGCTGGTTCTCCGTGTACAAAGATAGATTAGATGTTCATTTCAACGTTGTTTCACAGCTTTGAAATGATTATCTATTCTATTACAGTGTACTCGGAGAACAGCGGGGATGTGCTGCCGAAATTTACTCGAAACGGTTGAAAGCACAAGTGATGGGCGTTCGCTCTATACATTCTTAATAGGATAGAAGCCTACCCCCGACAGCCGGAACACATACATACAAACGCATAATCAGAGAGCGATTCGAGATGTTCGGGTTAAAACCAATATATGATAATATGAAACCTTCATATTCCCATCGATACCCATATATGAAACTAAAAGCGCCACTTAGTCCCCGTCTATCGGTCAACATAACGTGCGATAATTTATTCTTTTCAACGACAAACGCACACACAAAGCATATACATGGATTTTCTCATTTGTCAGTAACTATCCCGTTCTTATATTTCTCAATATAGTCAGCATAACCTACAATTTATATGTTATTCAGTCTAACATGGCCCATGAGTACGTCAGAGTTAAGGACTGGATGTATGTGGATTGGAAACAACGTATGCAACCTAAGTTTGTCGCAGGAGTTGCTGCTTTCCTTGAATTTGCACGAGCACATAATAAGATCATAATAGAGAAGATTCTCTGTCCGTGCGATAGATGTGGCAATAAGTACTGGCAGAAGGTAGAATTGGCAGAGCTTCATATTGTAAAACATGGGTTTACTAGACTTTATTCAACTTGGAAATATCACGGGGAAGGAGAAGAATGCAGTACTGCGGTAGAAGAAGGAGAACACGATAATGCGGCAGGAGAAGAAGAAGAATTCGGTAATACGACAGGATACGGAAATTTATTTCCATCAGAAGAAATGGAGGATATGGTAGAGGCTGCCCTAGGTGAATCTATTCGTACCGAAGATGACATTCCTTCCGGTCAAGGACCGCGTGCGGATAAATATGAAAATTTCATGAATGATGCTAGGAAACCAATTTATGAGAATGCGAAGTATTCCACCCTCTCATGGTTCGTCCAACTTTTCCAAATTAAGTGCCTAAATGGATGGAGTAATAAGTCATTCACAATACTTCTTTCGTTCTTGAAAGATTCTATGCCTCCGGGAAATAATGTGCCCGAAAGCTGGTACGAAGCCCAGAAAATGATGTCTGATTTGGGTCAAAGTGCGAGAAGATTCAAGCATGTCCTAAAAATTGCGTGTTGTACCGGAAAGAGAATTCAGATTTGAAAGAGTGTCCAACATGCGGAGAGGCCAGGTATAAGCCGAAAGATTCTGATAAGAAGCCTGATATACCTGTGAAGATAGCACGATATTTTCCCATAACACAGAGGCTACAGAGGCTATTCAGGTGCAAGAAAACAGCCGAGGCAATGATTTGGCATCACCGTGCTCCTCCAAGCGAAAATGGAAAAATGAGCCATCCAAGAGATTCACCGGCATGGAAGGATTTCGATAGGAGGCACGCAATATTCAGTAGCGATCCTCGCAATGTCCGACTCGGACTGGCTGCCGATGGCTTCTGCCCATCCAACTATATGGCTGGAAGTCACAGTACATGGCCCGTTGTAATGATAATTTATAATCTGTCGCCTTGGTTGGCTATGGACCAATCATACTTTATGATGCCTCTTCTTATCGACGGACCAAACTCACCGGGGAACAATATCGACGTCTATCTCCGACCTCTGATTGAGGAGCTAAAAACTTTGTTCATTGATGGTGTAGAGACATATGATTCAAACACAAATACAACCTTCATACTGCGTGCGGCTTTAATGTGGACAATTAATGACTTTCCTGCATATGGAATGCTTTCAGGTTGGTCCGTACATGGTCACAAAGCATGTCCTCATTGCCATGAACACACAACATCAAAATTTTTGAATTTTATCAGGAAGGTTTGTTATTGCGGCCATCGACGTTTTCTGCCTCCAGACCACCCCTATAGGTTAGACACGGTTCACTTTGATGGTCATCAGGAGCTTCTTGGGCCTCCATCCCCATTGTCTGGAGAGGACGTGACTGCTAAATGGGATGGTTACAATAACGTGACCTTCGGGATGGATCCGACGAGACAGGTCAAACCACAATATTGGAACAAGTTAAGCATTTTCTTCGAGCTTCCGTACTGGTCTACAAATTCAGTGCGTCATTGTCTGGACGTCATGCATATAGAGAAGGGAGTATCAGAGCACATACTTAACTTGCTTCTGTGTAAAGACGGGAAATCGAAAGACAACATGAATGCCCGGATGGATCTACAAGAGTGGGGAATAAGAAGTGAACTGCACCCTAAACCGGTAGCGGGTAAACCGGGCAAGTTTGTACTTCCCAATGCCGCTTATCATATGTCACAACCGGAGAAGAAAAGATTCCTGCAGGTGTTGCATGATTTGAAAGTCCCCACAGGTTTCTCAGGATCATTCAGCAAGAAAATAAAAATTGTGAAGGGCAAGATCGATGGGCTGAAAAGTCATGACCACCATGTTATCGTGGAGCACCTTCTTCCATTAGCCCTCAGGACTTCTCTCCCCGACTCGGTTGGTCTAGTAATCAACGACCTATGTTGTTTTTTCAGGGAGTTGTGTGCTAAAACTCTGGAGGTTGCGACGCTGGATAAACTAGAAAATTCTATTGCGTTGATACTTTGCAAGTTTGAGCGTATTTTCCTACCGTCATTCTTCGATATCATAATACACTTGACGGTTCATCTTGCAACTGAGGCGAAGTTAGCCGGACCGGTACAATATCGATGGATGTATCCCGTCGAGAGGTACGTGTAATTTTTCGTTTCGCGCAATTTATAAATTTATTTTTGTCATGTATGCCCGTGTTTATTTATTCAACATATTCTCATTAGGTACCTTTACACTCTTAAGAAGTATATACGCAATAAAAATCGACCAGAGGGTTCTATCATGCAAGGTTATCTTCTTGATGAAGCAACCACATTTTGTTCCCGCTATCTGGACGAGAACATTGAGACAAGGCTTAACCGACCATGAAGAATTCAAGACGGGCCATATGGTAAAGCCGAGTATAAGAGGGTAGACACTATGTTTATCAACAAGATATACCGGTTTATCTTGCTTAATTGCGTATGTCTTGAACAAATTAGAGAGTAAGTTCTTTTGGATTAATTGTTATATCTGTGTTTGTGTGTGTATGAAATGACATAATATTAATGTCACAATTATTTGTCGAAAACAGAACTCATTTTAACGAGGTACGTGAGGGGCATCCTGATTGGAACGAAGAGCGTTTGGAAAAATACCATCAGGATAATTTTTGTGATTGGGTCACAGAGCATGTAAGTTATTCGAATTACATTTTATTGCTATCAGTTTTAATCTAAACTTGTATCGTTATGTATTTATCGTAAAATTTGTTTTGTTAGATCCACGATCCGAACTTGTCTGCATCATTTGAGAGTGATTCAAGATGTTTAGCTCAATTTCCTAGTATGGAGGTTGCATATTACAAAGGATTTGGTGTCCTTGGATACAAATTCGAAGTTAAGGACATAGAAACATCTAGAATCACTCAGAATAGTGAGATTGCGACGGTAGGATCGGACGGTGTGATTTACTATGGGTACTTAAATTGTATACTCGGCATCCACTATCCCGGACGATCAGAACCCTTTTATATATTCCACTGTACTTGGTACGATCCGCGAACCGATACAGACAGGTGGAGAAGCAGTCTTGGGACTTGGAAAGATGAATATGGATTGACCAGTGTGAACACACTTCGATTTTACGGTCAGGACGATCCATTTATCTTTCCGAACCAAGCGTTCCAAGTATACTACTCACAGTGTTTGAAGCATCCGGGGTGGAGTGTTGTATGCCGATGGAAACCTAGAGATGTCTACGATGTCCCAGAATACGAGGACAGCGATGAGGACGAAGAAGAGAGAAGGCTTAAAGTGCTCCGACCGTCTGTTTCGAAGGACGGGTTGTCTTCGACCGATCATGAAGTTACGTGGGTTAGAAATGACATCGACGATGAAATCCAAGTAGATATGTATGATGCGCCCACGAAACGAAAAAGGTTATCAGTAATGTTATATTATTACTTCACATTTTACGCTCTAGATCATATATAGTCAATACTTTTAATGATTGTCTAATGCGTCCACGAACCGTTTATCTAGATTTGATGACGATGTCGGGAGCAGCGAGGGGCGGCAGGAGCTCCAGCCGCGGCAGAGGCAGAGCGGTTCTGCCGCCCGGAGAGCTCCGTAGGGAGCTTCAGAGGGCCGGTCTTGCACCCAGATCGGAGACCCCTTCGGATGCCTCCTTCCGTGTGGATTTTGCCACACCTCCAGGTATACTGCACGCATATCCATTTTCAATGTAATATTACAGATATTCATGCATGTTTATGTCAAAATTACTTTTATTGTCAATGTTTGATTGTCTAGTTGTTGGTCCTGCGTCCACATCTGGGACAGAGGCCACCCCCGCTCCTCCAGGTATGTTTATATAACATATAGTGTATGTATATTGATTTAGAATGCTATATCATAAATATACACATTCCTTTTGCTCTTACTTAGCAATTTTTATTATTGTCTAGCTGTAGGTGGTGACACCACCGCACCTGCGGGTATGTTTATATGTCCTATAGTGCATGGATATTGATTTAGAACGTTATATTATTGATCTACACATTCTTTTTGCAATTACTTATAAAATCTATTTTTAATTGTCTAGTTGTTGGTCCTGCGTCCACATCTGGGATAGAGGCCACCCTCGCTCCTCCAGGTATATTTATATATCATATAGTGTATGTATATTGATTTAGAATGCTATATCATAAATATACACATTCTTTTTGCTCTTACTTAGCAATTTTTATTATTGTCTAGCTGTAGGTGGTGACACCACCGCACCTGCGGGTATGTTTATATGTCCTATAGTTCATGCATATTGATTTAGAACGTTATATTATTGATCTACACATTCTTTTTGCAATTACTTATAAAATCTATTTTTAATTGTCTAATTATAGGTGGTGCGTCCACATCTTCCACAGGGGCCACTCCTGCCGCTTCCATACCCTCCGCATCGTCTGCAGGTTAGTATGAATAAATTTAAAATATTTATTTATTTTACATATGCTATATAGAATAAATATGAACTTCATGGAGATTTAGCGTCGATGTTTATTTTATAGTTGGAGGGGATGCGTCCGGGTCCGGGACCCCGGTTGTTCCTCACCGGAGGAACTATCGTCCCGCTCGTGCTGCTGCTTGGGCCCAGGCTCGTGCGCTAATCACCGGAGGTATATATCACACTTGAATTTTTGTTTAACCTTGATTTCTTAATACAACTTTGTCTTATTATTGATTGTCTTGATATTTCGTGCAGACGCAGGGCCTCTCCATCCCCAGAGGGGGACTCGAGGCCCGAATCAGTCCCATAGGCTGAGGCCTGATAGAGCTAGGGGGGAGGCAGCATTCCCCCTATTTTTTACCCTTGACTATCGCTATACCGGTCCTTATGCCGAGAGGTTCGGCCGGTATTTGGGGGACGAGAGCCGGATCGTGAAGAACTATCCACTTCACGTTGAGTGGGGCGAGCAGCACCAGCGCTCATTCACCCTCTTCTTTGATCAGGCTCGGGTATGTATTAATATATATTTTCATTTGATCTATCCAATATATTTATTATTAACACTTGCAATCTAATAACAATGTTTTTTTTGTATTTTCAGTTGGATTACGATTTTCAGCCTGTAGCTGACCCTGATCACTCAGGAAGGGTGCTCGACCTTCATGCTCTGTACAATAGCCTGATGAAGAACATGCAGGCCAAGGTCCGATACAACAGGAATGAGCTGAAGGCCGACTGCTACTCCCTGTGGATAGCGACCCCCGAGGCAGAGAGAGCGGCCCTCCTATCTACTCCGGCGTTTGCGAGAGTCGACGTAGAGACATGGCCTCTATTGTGCGCTTATTTCGACTCCGAACGCAAACAAGTATGTATTTTAAATTTAATTCATTATTTATGATATAATTTATTTCTTTGTGTTTCTTAATTAGAAAACTAAATGTTAATGCGTTGTGCAGAAACAGGCCGCTCAGAATACGGAGAACAGGAAGTCGGCGAAGAGGGGTCGCCCCACTTACACAGGTGGCTCGAGGAACATTACTCGAGCCATGGAGTTATCGGTAAATTAAGAGTTATTCTCTAATATTCTGCAATATTAAGAGTTATTCTCTAATATTTCTAATATTAAGAGTTACTTTCTAATATTGCAGACATCTCGGACCGTGGCGTCAAGTGGTACACCGAGCGTGCTGTCCGCATATCTTGCCGTCCACGGCACCTCGACAGATCCCGCCACGGGCAAGCTTCGATGTCCCGACGTCGCTACCCAGGAGTACTGCGTAAGTGTTAATATTTTTTCTACCCAAATTTGAAATTTTAGTTTTGGAAGGTTCAAGTTTAAATTTTATACTTATACTTTACTGCTTAATGTGGGTGTAGGAGCGGGTGGTTGAGCAGGCCCAGGCCTCGGGGATCGATTTTACCGGACAGAACGATCCGAGGCTGCTGACCCCAGTTCTGGACGCCGCACACGGAGGGCACCACGGAGGTTGGGAGAGAGGCCGGGGATTGGGCCCTAGCAGGGCCCATATGAGGTTGGACTCCACCCCGGTGGTTACTTCCTCCGTCTCCAGTGACCGGCATGTCCATCAGGAACTGGATAGCTTGAGGGCCACCTTTCAGGAGTTGAAGGAGATGCTGGTATGTATACTACTTTATAGTAAAATATCATTTCATATTATATACATATCAACATATCCATAATTAGTACGTAGCTTGAGCTTATTTGGTTTTAGACTTAAGTTTGATTAATCATACATACATATGTAATTAAAATAAACAACGCTTTTCCAAACTAGATATCCAAACAGGGTTTCGAAATAACTTAATAATGAAACGAATTCGAATAATACACAGTTCTTACACGCTTCTTACACACGTTATGTCCAGACGCGACAGGGTAGATCGGCCGAGCCTCCACATGCATCTCCTTCGGCTGCGGCTCCGCAAGCTACTACATCGGCTGCGGTTCCGCAAACAGCTCCTGTAGCTCCACCGCCCACTCAGACTCCCGCAGCCGCGGCTCCGCAAGCGACTACCTCGACGGCGGCTGCGCAGACCACATCGCCAGCTCCACATGCCGCTCAGACTCCCTTATATGTAGCATTGCAGAGTGTATTGACCGAGGAGCAGGCGCGCGTTATTCTAACGTTATTCGGAGGTGGAGCTGGACCGAACTAGGGTAGCTTTTTGGTTCTTATTTTTTGAAACATGTATTTATATCACATTGTACTATATTTTGAAACGATATTGATATTGGTTTGTATTTATATCATATTCAGTTTTTGGGTTTCTTTTGTATATTATATATATGCGTGAGATGTGATTATGAATACTGCAATATATGATTTGATTGATGTATATAGTATTGTGCACAGGGCGGGAAAAAATCTAGCAGCCCATTTTTTTAAAAAAAATACAGACAATATGTACCTACGGATTAAGCCGTAGGTACATATGTTGCCCCTACGGAGTTATCCGTAGGGGCAAACTATCAGGAAACCTGATATTTTCCCACCTGATATCAGTGCAGGGTGTTGGGGGTGCCCCTACGGATATGTCCGTAGGGGCCACTGTTTATCCCCTACGGATAAATTCGTAGGGGCAAAATATCAGGTTTCCTGATATTTTTCACCCCGGTCTCAGTGCAGGGTGTTGGGAGTAGCCCCTACGGACTTATCCGTAGGGGCTACTTGATATCGCCTACGGAGGTATCCGTAGGGGTAGAAAAAGGACCTACGGATATATCCGTAGGTATATACAATATATTCAAAAAAAAATTACATATATGATTTTATTACCCCTACGGGGTACTCCGTAGGGGCTATAACACCTACCGAGATATCCGTAGGGGCATGAATTTGTCCGTAGGGGCAAGTTCAGGGCCTCAACTTGCACCTGTGGCCTTTGCACCTACGGGGTCTTTTTTCGCCCCTACGTATATATCCGTAGGGGCAGTGGGTTGCCCCTACTGATAAATCCGTAGGGGCAACCCTTATTTGTAGTAGTGTGTGAGTGGGAGGCTCCCATTTTGGGAGCCCCTATATTCTCTCTCATGTGAGGGGGTGGCTTCCATTTTGGGTTACGCCCTCTGATGTAAGTGGAAGGCTCCCATTTTGGGAGTCCCTTTCTCCCTCTTATGTGAGGGGGATGCTCCCATCTTGGGGCCCTTTTTTCCCCCTCTCACATGAAAGAGGGAAGCTCCCACTTTGTAGGAGCTTTCTTTAAAAAAAAATAAGGGTTTTGTTTTTGGAGTTCAACTCCATAATAAAAATTATTTTGAAGTTTAACTGCATTATAAAAAAAAATTCTGAAGTTTAACTCCATTTAAAATTCTTTTGGACTTTATACCCATGACAAAAATTCTTTCGGAGTTCAACTCCACAATAAAAATTCTTTAGGTGTTTAACACCATTTAAAATTCTTTTGGAGTTTAACTCTAAAATAAAAATCTTTTTGGAGTTGAACTCCATTAAAATTATTTTGGAGTTTAACTACACATTAAATTTTTTTAGGAGTTTTACTCAATTTAAAATTCTTTTGGAGTTTAACTACACAATAAAATTCTTTTGGAGTTTAATTCCACAATAAAATTCTATCTCTTGAAATTGAACTCCATGTAATGTAAAAATAAAATAAAAATAAAAATAAAAAAATAAAAAAATTATATATATAATAAAAAGTAAAAAAAATTGGGAGTCCCCCACCAAGTGGGAGCCCCTCCCCCCTCACGTGAAGGGGAGGCTCCCACTAAATGGGAGCCTTTTTCCTCCCCTTACGTGAGGGGAGGCTCCCATTTAGTGGGAGCCTTTTTCCACCTCCCACGTGAGGGGAGGCTCCCTCTAAATGGGAGCCTCTTCCCCGTCACGTGAGTGGGGGTTCCCCCTTTTTTCTTTTCTTCTTTTTAATCTTTTTTTTATTTAAATAAATAAAAATAATATTAAATAATATATTTTTAAAAAAATATTTCTCTAAATATTTATTTATTTATTTTTGTTATTCTTTTTTTATTATATATATATATATATATATATATATATATATATATATATATATATATATATATATCTTTTTACAAATGGAACAAAAAAATGAATACGTCTCAATTGTTTAAAAAAACACCAATACTTTGCATTGAGTTCGCATGACCGGTTTTACCGGTCAATCAAAGGTTCTCTCGTTCCAAAAGCGAGGGGTAGTTAACGGCAGTTTAGTCCGCGGCTGCCGGAGATTCGGATCCCCACAATCAATAAAGCCCAGCCTGCCCTAGGCAAGGGGAATCTGTACATGCCTGACAAGCACGCGCATTCCCATCTCAATGGGGTGATGAAAAACATCCTACAGACTCTGGCACGCCCGGTGGAACTGATCTCTCCTCCTATATTTCGGGTTAAACATACATGCGAACTCAATCAACATATACATTGATTGTCTGTTCTGAAATCATGCTTCTCTTTACAGGTTAATGACTTTCGACTGCAATTCTCGAACGCAACAAAATGTCTTTAAGGGCAAGCTCAGCTCTAAACACGGCTCCCATCTCCTACATAATGAAGATGGACGCCAGGACGGTCCTTTCGGCCAGTCTCAGGCGACAGTGGGCGGAGTCGCCGCTACCATTCGGCTCTATTCTGTTCATGCCAGCTAACACCATCTCTGCTTCTCAAGCCCCGGTGATGGATAAACCGGCCTCGAAAGGTAAGAGGCCAAATGTGGTGGTCTCGAAGGCGCCCCAACCCAAACGCAAGTCGGTGTTTGAACGACTTTCCTTGGCCCCAGCTGGAGGCAAGGCCATCAACACAAATAGAGCAACAAGGCGTCTCGGCCAAGCACCAGCGGTGCTCCTAAAAACTGCTCAATTGGGTGTCTTCTCTAAACTCCCCGTTAATCGACTCACGACGTCTTCCTGGATGACAGATGCCCATCAAGCCCTCAAGATCGAGAGGCTAAGACAGAAAAGGCTCAGTTATAGAGCCAACAAAAGGACTAGGACTCATGCTATGCTGAACTTCATGAGATTCTAAGAACATGCTTACCCCGCCAAAGATAAAGAGAGGGCTGGATATGTGGTCCACACTATCTACATGGTGGGAACGCGCAGCAAGAGCAAAGACGGGGCCACCACATCTCAAATCCAATCTGGTATGAATATGGCTGCCACTTCCTACGACCAGCATCCTCTGGGAGGTAATGAAAACCCTTTCAGTGAGGCTGATAAGCAGAGAGATCCCTCAGTTCATGAGGAGTCGGGCTCACAAAGCGAAGAGGAGCCAATCTTCTATCCTAGGAACGCAGAGCAGCAACTTCTCCAAAATCTCCGAAAACAGCTCAGAAGTAAAGAAAAGGAGATGGCCAAACATTACTCCAAAATTGACGACTTGACGAATGTCGTGATGCAGCTCACGGCCCAACTTTCCTCTCATCCTCCCAATCAAGCGCTGGGCTCTGCTCATGAATCGGGAAACGGTGTCCCAAGGCATCCGACGCCTATTCCCTCAAATCCAAAGGTGGGCGGACCGCATGAAAGTCAGTCGCATCCTATCTCGGGAAATGTCTTGGCTACCGATAACAGCAGCCCGCAAACTCAAGATCAAATCATGGATTTGGCTGCCAACAAAGTCAAAACCTTGGTAGCCGAAGCCGAAGCGCAAAAAGATATCAGCAGTAGTGGGAGACCATATCTAGCTCAGTATGATTTGGTAGAGTTTCCTAGCGGCCATGTCATCCCTAAATTCGGAAGATTCGATGGGACAGAAAATGCGAATCAGCACATCGCCCACTTTAAAGCCTCATGCGGGAATACTGGGGGCAATGATGCGCTTCTCCTCCACCAGTTTGTTAATAGCTTGACCGAGATTGCTTTCGACTGGTACGCGAGCATACCGGATGGCTCCGTCACAACTTTCGTCCAAATGGAGTCTCTGTTTCGGCAAAGGTTCATGAGCATCAGCGATAAGATCACCATTGCCAATCTCGTAAGGACCAAGCCAAAGAAAACAAAAGCAGCACGGATTTTATACCCCGATGGCGCATTCTCTCCGTCAAATGTGAACTGCCGATAGAGCAGGACCAATCTGTCAGCCTCCTCGTCGGAAATCTTAACAATTGGATGGCCTCATTTCTATACACCGCAAGTCTCAAAATATTCTACGAGCTGACCAGGAAAGTACAGATGTTGGAGCACTCAAAGCAAGAGTTCTCTTTGGATTCCTAAAATAACAATAGGTCCTGGAGAAACCGAAAGGACGATAATCGTAAAGGCGGAAGTTCCGACGATACTGAATCTTTCAACACTTCGGCTAACCGAAATAAGCGAGGGATGAGCGGGCCTAATGCCAACCAGCCTCGGAAGCCAGTGTTCAGAGAGGGAGGAGAAGCTCCACTGAAAGAGAAGCTGGATAAGATCTATTCCTTCATAAAGGACAAAGTCCGTAAAATATTCAAAGACGCCCTAAGAAACGGTCTACAATTGCCAGAATCAAAAAGACTGCAAGAAGCGAATATGACTGACGACCCAAAATACTGCCCCTATCATAGAGTGATAGATCATGCCATTGAAGACTGCTTCGTCCTCAAAGATTGGGTCGAAAAGCAATACAAAGCAGGAGAGATAGAACTGTCTAAAGACGTGTTAACAAACAGTTAAACAGCGACCGCCAATTTCATACAAATGGAGACCGAAATCCTTCGTGAACTTGATTCTCTCAGACATCTTCCTTTCTTTGAAAAGAGTGGACCATGACAACAAGCCAAAAGTCCAACGAGCAACATTGCCGATGAAGAAGCAATAGACGGGTATATAACCCATACGGTCTACATGATGGAGTTCGGAGGAACAAGTCCTCCTACGCCTTATAACCATGACAATGATGCGGTTGTTGCCATCCAACACCGGCTTCATCCAAATGATGAAGAGCTCGCTCATGTAATTAAGCCCAAAGAGCCCGTGGTTCCTGCAGAATCGGGCCCAAGCTCCAACAGCCGACCACCACGTCGTTAAACTGGGAACAATCGACCTCTAAGTCATTAAACTGGGGATGTAAAAATGTGTAAATAAAACAAAAATAAATAAAAAATAAAAATAAAAATCCGAAATAATAGGGCAACTCGCAATAAAAATCAGCGAGTAAAAATAAAGATGACAATAAAGCCAAAATGATAGGGCAACCGCGAATAAATAGCCGAAATGATAGGGTAATCGCGACCTTCGCGATAAGAAAAGCTGAAACGATAGAGCAATCACGGTAAAAAAAAACGGCGAATGATGAGTCGCTCCTGGTACCATATTCCAGTGCAGCGATGCAGACGCCGTCCAAAACTCAGATCCCCAATGACGAATGATGAGTCGCTCCTGGTGCCATATTCCAGTGCAGCGATGCAGACGCCAACCAAAACTCAAATCCCCGAATATCCCAATGGCGAATGATGAGTCGTTTCTGGTAGCATATCCCAGTGCAGCGATGCGGACGCCGTCCAAAATTCAAATCCCCAACGGCGAATGATGAGTCGCTCCTGGTACCATATTCCAGTGTAGCGATGAAGACGCCAACCAAAACTCAAATCCCCAACGGTGAATGATGAGTTGCTCCTGGTACCATATTCCAGTGCAGCGATGCAGAGGCCAACCAAACTCAGAATGTCCCGATGGCGAATGATGAGTCGCTCCTGGTACCATATTCCAGTGTAGCGATGCAAACACCAACTAAATTCCAAATCCCATAGCCGAAAGACGGATGATGAGTCGCTCCTGGTACCATATTCCAGTACAGCGATGCAGACGCCAACAAAGTCCCGAAATTCTTCCGGCCCTACGGTCTGGATCATATATCCTGCAAAACCGTATACAATCCACGGGCGTAAAACAATCCCAATCTCTCCCAAGTCCTACCGGCGAGACCTCATTCAAAGTCCCACCAGCGATGAAGATTCCCAAACAAAAAAAAAGAAAAAAAGAAAAAAAAAAAGGTATGTCCATAAGCAAAATGGATACGGATGAAAACCTGAAAGGGCTCCGCGAGTAAAAACAGCAGGACTGCCGGCGAGTTTGTGAAAACCCAAAAGGGCACAAACTCGTAAAAAAGAGATGAAATGCACTCGCAAAGTCCTCTCAACTTTGTGAGGGGAAAATTCCTGCGTGAGAGCCATACGACTCACAAAGGAGCAACATACTTAGGAGTCCCCACGACTCCTAACGAGAAAATACACTTACGAGATCCTTTTGACTCGCAGGAAGAAAATATTTTTATGGAACCCTTACGGCTTATAAAATTGAAAAGTTTTAAGTGATAGGGACCTAAACCTGTCTCCTAAGCCATCGCTCCCCAACGGGCAAAGGCAAATGATGATTCGCTCATCGTACCATATTCCAGTGTAAGCGGTGCTGATGCCAAACCAAAACCAAAATCCTCAAATCCTCTCATGGCAGATGATGATTCACTCGTGGTACCATATTCCAGTGCAGCGATACTGAGGTCAACCCAAATCAAATCAAACCAACAACCTCTGCGGCGGAATCATGCTTCGTCCCAGAATGTACCCCGTGTCGAAATCATATTTCGCCTCGGGATATCTACCTTCCCTGCCGGAATTATGCTCCGCCTCAGAATCAAGTCAACCAGCAACACTCCATACCGGGGAAAAGTCGAACAGCCAGCGTCACTCCATGCCGGGACAAGTCGAACAGCCAGCGACACTCCCTGCGGGGGACAACTCGATGAGCGACACTCCGTGTCGGGGACTAGTCGAACAGCCAGCAATACTCCGTGCTGGGGATAAGTCGACCAGCGACACTCCGTGCCGGGGACAAGTCGAACAATGACATTCCGTGCCAGAGAAACGTCGAACATCGACACTCCATGCCGGGAAAAAGTCGAACAGTACGACACTCCGCACCGGGGATAAGTCGACCAGCGATACTCCGCGCCGGGGACAAGTCGACCAGCGATCTCCCTATCGGAATCATGCTCTGCCTAGGAATCAGGTCAACCAGCGACACTCCGTGCCGGGGAAACGTCAGACAACGACACTCCATGCCGGGGAAAAGTCGAACAGCGACACTCTGTGCCGGGGACACGTCGAACAGCGACACTCCGTGCCGGGAACAAATCGAACAAAGACACTCCGTGCCGAGGACATGTAAAACAGACACTCCGCCTCGGGGACACGTCAACCACCGACACTCCATCTTGGAGACATGTCAAGTATCGACCGTCCTTGTCGTAAAAAGGGCAGTGCCAGCTTCCCAAAAGCGGGAACCAAATCAAGGTGCCTCCATATGAAAGAAGATCCATCAATTTCATGTACACGACCCACATGTGTGTTGTGCATTTATTGATGGGGGGCACTTTGTTGGGGTCAAAAATTACACCCCGGTTGACCAAGTCAAAGTCAAAGTCAACCCCAAGCCCAGATCATGTAGGCCCATGCCCAAGTCGATCTCTGCGACCGGCCTCTCCCATACTGAAATGAAATCATGTAATAAATAATTTTGATGTAATTTTTTATGCATGATTGGGCATAAAACCAAATTTTTGTAACGTCCATGGCCCATGTGCAAAAAAATGAGCGCACGAGGCATGGGATGGGCAAAATGCCATTTTGTAAAGCCTAAGGGGCCTATATGTATATTTGTAAGCTTATATAAATCAACATGATAATGAAATAAATCATAACAATTCATTCTCCCCAAAAACTAGGGTTTGTGCCTCCATCCTCTCTTTCCCAAGTTCTTCCTCTTTCTTTTCATTTTCCAATTAAATCAAGAGCTTAGCTCTTTTTAAAAAAAAAAAACTAAATAAAGTTTTACCATAAACCTACCGAAAGAGAGTTTAACTCTCATATCCGATCAAAAAAAAAGGGTAGATTTTCGCTACCTTCTTCTCCCTCATCAAGATACAATTTGAGAGAGGGAGAAGAAGGGAAACCCACCTCCCAAGACTCCATCAAGAGAAGAAAAATGGTCTCTTTTTTTTATCATCCAAAATCTAAATCTTGGAGTTTCAAGAGAACCCATTTTCTATTTCTTCTCAAATGAGAAAGGCGAAAATGTTTTGGAGTTTAACTCTATAATAAAAACCATTTTTTTGGAGTTTAACTCCGAATAAAATTGTTTTGAGATTTTAACTCCAAATAAATTTTTTTGAGTTTAACTCCATCACAGAAAAAAAAATCTTTTTGGAGCTCCTGCTCCCTCTCACGTGAGGGAGAGGGGTGCTCCCACCAAGTGGGAGCTTTCCCTCCTTCTCACGTAAGGGGAAGGCTCTCCATTTAGTGAAGTTTAACTCCACACCAAATAAAAATGGTTTTGGAGTTGAACTCCATTTAAAGTTCTTTTGGAGTTTAACTCCACTACAAAAATTCTTTTGGAGTTTAACTTCACAATAAAAATCTTTTTTGGGGAGTTTAACTCCACATTAAATCTTTTTAGGAGTTTAACTCCATTTAAAATTCTTTTGGAGTTTAACTCCACATTTAAAATTCATTTAGAATTCAACTCCACGATAAAATTTTTATCGAAGTTCAACTCCATGATAAAAATTCTTTCGGAGTTTAATTCCGTTTAAATTCTTTTGGAGTTTAACTCCACAAATAAAAATTCTTTTGGAGTTTAACTCCATACAAATATTTTTGGAGTCCAACTCCTTATTTAAAAATAATAATAATAATAAAAATAAAAAGTTCTTTTGGAACCCATTTATTTCCTCTCATGTGAGAGGGAGGCTCCCATTTTGAGAGTCCCTTTCTTCCTCTCATGTGAGAGGGAGGCTCCCTTTGTGGGTTTCTCCTTCTCATTTGAGTGGGAGGCTCCCATTTTAGGAGCCCTTTTATTCCTTCTTATGTGAGGAGGAGTCTCCCATTTTGGGTTGCTCTCTCTGATGTAAGTGAGAGGCTCCCATCTTGGGGCCTCCTTTTCCCCCTCTCACATGAAAGAGAGAAACTCCCACTCTGTGGAAGCTTCCTTTAAAAAAAAATAAGGGTTTTGTATTTGGAGTTCAACTCTACAATAAAAATTAATTTGGAGTTTAACTCCATTATAAAAAAAATATTCTGGAGTTTAACTCCATTTAAAATTCTTTTGGACTTTAACCCCATAACAAAAATTCTTTCGGAGTTCAACTCTACAATAATTTTTTCCGGAGTTTAACTCCATTTAAAATTCTTTTGGAGTTTAACTCCATAATAAAAATCGTTTTGGAGTTGAACTCCATTTAAAATTATTTTGGAGTTTAACTCCACATTAAATATTTTTAGGAGTTTTACTCAATTTAAAATTCTTTTGGAGTTTAACTCCACAATAAAATTCTTCTTGGAGTTCAACTCCATGTAAAATTCTTTTGAACTTTAACTCCACATTTAAATTTTTTTTGGAGTTTAACTCCACAATAAAATTCTTTCTTTTGAAATTGAACTTCATGTAAAAAAAATAAAAATAAAAATAAAAATAAAAATAAATTAAGATAAAAAATATAAAAAATTTGGGAACCCCTACGTGAGGGGGAGGTTCCGACCAAGTAGGAGCCCCTCCCCCCGTGAAGGGGAGGCTCCCACTAAATGGGAGCCTCCCCCTCACATGAGTGGGGGGTGCCCTCCTTTTTTTCTTTTCTTTTTTAAATCTTTTTTATTTAAATAAATAAATAAAAATAAATTATGAATAATATATTTTTAAGAAAAACATTTCTCTAAATATTTATTTATTTATTTTTGTTATTCTTTTTTTATAAAAAAATATATATCTTTTTTTTTACAAATGGAACAAAAAAATGAACACGTCTCAATTGTCTTAAAAAAAGCACATCAATACTTCACATTGAGTTCGTATGACCAGTTTTTACCCGTCAATCTGAGGTTCTCTCGCTCCAAAAGCGATGGGTAATTAATGGCAGCTTAGTCCGCGGCTGCCGGAAATTCGGATCCCCACAATCAATAAACCCCGGCCTGTCCTAGACAGGGGGAATCTGTACATGCCTGATAAGCGCGCGCATTCCCATCTCAATGTGGTGATGAAAAACACCATACAGGAGTATTGCACCCTATGCTTCTGCGGTAGACTCTATAATGTATGCGATGTTGTGTACCATACCAGATGTGGCTTATGCACTGAGCGTTGTAAGAAGGTATCAGTCAAACCTAGGGGAAAAGCACTGGACAGCAGTGAAGAACATTCTCGAGTACCTGAGAAGGAATAAGAAGATATTCTTAGTGTACGACAGAGAAGACTACTGGAGTACTGGACTACGGTAGAGCCCAATACACAACATCACATACATTATAGAGCCTACCGCAGAAGAGTAGAGTATAATACTCATGCGATCCCTTTCCAAATCAGTCTTAGGAGACATCTCTTTGGAGAGGGTGATTCCATGACAACCCGGTAGATTACCGCGCTTTGAATCTTCCATACTGAATTTCTTCAGTATGGTGTTGATGTACCTTGACAGTGAAAGTCCCAACATCCGTTTAGATCTATCACGATAGATCTGGATCCCAAGAATGTAGGAGGCATCACCCAGGTCCTTCATGGATAACCTTTGTGACAAGAATCCTTTGACTTATTATAGCATAGGAATGTCATTTCCTATCAGGATAATGTCATCAACGTACAAGACGATGGATACTACAGTTCTCGCTACAATTTTACTATAAATATATGGTTCATCTGGATTTTTGATAAAGTCAAATTCCTTGACCGTCTCTTCAAAACAGATGTTCCAACTCCCCGATGCCTGCTTTAATCCATAAATGGATTTAAGTAACTTGCACACTCTTCCACTGCTCCCACTCTCTATGAAACCCTCTGGCAGATTCTTATAAACACACCCTTCCAAATTTCCATTTAGAAAAGCGGTATTTACTTCCATTTGCCAAATTTCATAATCATGAAGGCAGCAATGGCAAGAAGGATCCGAATAGATTTGAGCATCGCCACTGGAGAAAATGTTTTATCATAGTCCAAACCATGTTTTTGATGAAAACCTTTTGCAACAAGTCTATACTTATAGGTTTCAACCTGTCCATCTACACCAATCTTCTTTCTGAAGATCTATTTGCAGCCTACGGGTTTTACCCCTTCTGGAGAAATGTCCAAAGTTCATACTTTGTTGGTGTACATAGACTCCATTTCGGCCCGCATTGCATCCAGCCATTTTACTGAGTTTCTGATCTGAATGGCTTGCTGGAAACTAGTTGGCTCATCATCGTCGATGATGCAATCCTCTCTATCCCCATCTATGAGAAAATGTAGTATCTCTCGGGCGGATGAAACTGCCTACTAGTCCTGCGGAGTGGCGCGGGGATGTTCGGTTCTTTCGAACTTTTGGTTCCATTATGCTTTCAGTAATAACTTGTGATTCTGGAATTTCTTCCAGTTCTATTGCTCTTCCACTTATTTCCTTTTCAAGAAATTGAGTTTCCAAAAAGTGGGCATGCCGAGAAACAAAGACCTTTTGTTCCTCCGCGTAATAGAAAAGATACCCCCTGGAGTTTTTTGGGTATCCCACAAACTTACACAGTATTGAGCGTGCCTCGAGCTTGTCAGCATGTTGCTTTTTTACAAAATTTGGACATCCTCATATCTTTAGATATTTAAGATAGGGTTTCTTACCACTCCACATCTGATATGGTGTGGTAGGTACTGACTTAGTATGAATCCTGTTCAAAAGATATGTAGCTGATTCTAGTGCATAACCCCAGAAGGATCGCGGTAACTCATCGTTACTCATCATGGAACACACTATATTCAATAAGGTTCGGTTCCGCCTTTCCGATACACCGTTGTGTTGAGGTGTGTATTGAGGAGTATTCACCACCTCGATCAAATCTAAGTATCTTGATACTTTTGTGAGTTTGTTTTTCCACTTCATTCTTATATTCCCGGAATTTCTCAAAGGTCTCGGATTTATGTTTTATCAAGAATACATGTCCATACCTTGAGAAATCATCCGTAAAAGTAATGAACTAGGAATAACAACTTCTTGCATGTGTAGACATTGGATCACACGCGTCGCTGTGTATGAGTCCCAAGTGCTCACTTGCTCTTACCCTGTGTCCTATGAACGGAGTCTTTTTCATCTTTCCTTTGAGACATGATTGACAAGTTGCATACGACTGATATTCGAATGGATCCAAATATCTCTCTTTATGTAACTTCGTCATCCGTGTTTCATTGATGTGACCCAGTCTACAATGACATAAGAAAGCCTGATTTTATTCTGGAGTCTTTGTTTTGAATGTGTTATGGACGTTGAAAATCTGAGCTTGATTTAATACGTATATACCGTTATCTAGTGTACCTACCCAATCAAATTTTGATTAAGGTGGATGTAGAACACATTGCTTACAAATGTAAAATCATAATCTTCTTTAGAAAATAAAAATACAGAAGTGATATTACAAGCCAGACTAGGTACACACAAATAGTTACGCAAAATCAAAATCTGCCCACTTATCAATCTTAGGTGATATTCTCCTCCGGATACAGTATCCATGCTCATTCCGTTAGCAACCCTGAGAGTCATATCACCTGCCTTGATAACTCTACGGTTTCTCAGAACCTGTAATGAATTACAGATAAGAGATCATGATCCCGTATCTAGTATCCAGGAAGTAGAGTTAATTGACAGACAATTTTCAATCATAAACACGCCTGAAGTTGAAACCACAACGTGCTTTGAATCCTGGTATTCTGTCTTTCCAAGCCCTGCAGTCCTTCTGCCAATTCCTTTTCCCGTGACAACAGAAATATTCCTCCTTCCCTACTGTTAGCCCCAAAATTTTTGCCTTGCCCTTTCCCTCTACCTTACTGACACCTCCTATCGTCTTGGTTGAGGCCTTCTTCTTTTCTCCCTTGGTTTTCGCCTTCGAGAAGAGGAAGTTTTCCAATAAGCAGAGTGGGTGTCTCTCTGGATTTCTGCAGGGTGCTCTCAGCGCTCCTCAACATGTTGAGGTGTTCTGGAAGTAAAACTTCCTTCCCTTGAATGTTGAAATTCAAGATAAACTGGGCGTAGGTGTAGGGGAGGGACTGTAGAATCAAGTCAGTATATAACTCTTCCTCCAACGTGGTCCCAAGGTCCGCGAGCTATTTAATATAGCTAATCATCGTAAGGACGTGGTCTCTTATAGATGACCCGAAAGCCAACCTCGCCTGAAAATTTCTTCGAGGTCTCATATCTTGCGATACGAGTTTGCTCTCCATATAAATCTTTGGTATGGAGGAAGATGGAAGCTAAGTCCATGTTCTCGTGCTGCCTCTGGTGTTCGTAATCTATTGAGTCCAACACGAGGCCCTTGGCTCTCGCACTGTATTTTTCCCATGTCTTACGGATTTCTACATCCGCAATGGTGGAATCTGGACCTGGGACGGCGAGGGCTTTGGTAGTAAAGAGGTATCCCAGCTTTTCAAAGGTAATGGCCATATGGACATTCCTTATCCAATCTTTATAGTTTGGCCCAATAAATTTATTATTATCTAGCAGTGAGTTAAGCCCGAACATTTTGGTTGCTGCTGTCGGGAGAGAGAGAAGAAACACTCAGCATGACACTCTTGCAAGTTTAGATTGGTTATTGGTTTATCTAAACATGATGGCTCCCACTATTCTCGAATCCTCCTTCAAAACATAAAAGAAGAATTAGTCAGGATTGATGTCACTCTTACAATTCTTGCTTAAGCTCTCGGTCAGGCTAGTGTCGGTACTTCAAGGGAGGTTTTCCAACACTTTCGTGAAGTTCCTTAATTACATAACCTCTTTTCCCTGGAGGTGTAGCCCCGCTAATACCTTTGTAGGCACCTACTTGTTTTATACCGTTGATTGTTTATTAAAAAATCTCCCGAAGAGTAGCGGATACTCACAGTAGGATCGGGATCAAAATATCCTCATGTGACAATCTTGAAGGAATCCTACCAAAATCATCACACTCCAAATGGTATGCAACACTAGCAAGTTTCATTTTCCTTAGAAACTCCTGATGTCGATTTTTGCCCCAGGCGCTTATGACCTTGACGAAGGCCAATATATCATAAGACGCAAGTCAAGTTCTACCCATCATTATCCAGGTTAATTTGAACCCACCCATACAAACTCTTGACGAATGACAAAATAGTTGTACGCCTAACCCAAATCAACGCATCTATCTATGGTATAGATCAATACCCAGCAGCTACCAATCACTATGCCTTGGAGAAGGTCAAAATACATAGTTTGAATACTACTGAATACCCATCTAAAACGACGGAGGGCTATGGATGGTTTTGGAGAAACTGTGAACATAATGAACTTGATATAATCGAAAGAACCATGATAGCTTTTAAAATAAGTGGTTTAGGCTCCGCATTTAAAAGTTGTTTTTCAAGAAAACCGACTGGTTTTGAAATTATTCCAACGAATTAAACTTTGGTTTGTTTTCCTTGCATTAATCAATGTTAATACGGTCCCATCATTTAACCCTATCATTGCAGAAAATAAACGAAAATAGAACGTACGCTTATGCCATCCTCATTCGCCACGGGGCCCCGTCATGCACCGTCAGGTTACTTAACTAACAGCAGAGCGGGGACTGGACTAGCGCAGGTGCAAAACATAAGCAGCGTTTATTATATATATATATATATATATATATATAGTCGTTCGTCTCACGCGATAATTGGCATTCCAGATCACAGATCACAGATGAATATATTGGATATACTAGGAATTCCGTGTTTCGTTTTTGCTTAGAACAAAAGACGGATTCCACGGTCGTGATGAATATCCAACCCTACCCTAGACCCTACGGGTGCGGCAAACTACCAGCCAAATTCCTGAAGTGAAGTAACCTCCCTCAATAAAATGAGTAGGCCACTCGGCACTTTAAGAACCCGGTAGTTTATGCACCCCACCTTGGGTCTATCCTAGGTGTAAGAAAAAGTTAATGAAATAATACAGCGTGGTTATAACCTCACCCCGGATGTGCCCCGCAAAAAATAATATTACATCAATTACAAATTTACATGAATGAAAAAAAAGAAAACACACTTCTCACATTCTCCCGGCTATTCATCCACGACGATCCAATACTTCATATACACAAACCATCACCAAATCACAGATATGTGCAACCCCCACTAATCGTTGTATAGCAATTAGCAGACGTTTAGCAACATATATACAAACACAGAAAACCCGGATTAGCCAAGTAACTTAGAATTTCGATCGATAACAACTATTCGTGTTTACCCCATGCATAAACTAGTACACAAACAATCTGGGTAAAAACCAAATATACCAGAAATGATATTTCCAAGTAATAGAAATATAGAAAATTTTTGGAGCTAAATGGCCTTAATTAGGCGGCGGAACTGTGGCTAAAATACCTATAAGGTCGCGGTTCCACGGTCGTTTTGAGGGATTATGAATTTTAATTTTTTCTGTGTTCTTATAATTGCCTGCATGTATTTTTAAAGCCATTGGAATAATTTTTTGAATAGTTTAAAAATTTGACAGCAAGCATGACAATGGAAATTTGATTTCGGGTATTTTCCATCGATCGAAGTTCTAATCACTTGAAATAGCTAGTTAAGGTTTACTAGACTCTGATACCACTGTAAGTCGATGTCGCGCACCCCGAGGGTTCGCGGGGAGGCGGAATTTACAAAAAACGATTTTACAAAGCTTCGCAACACCGACTAAACTTCAGGATCTTAACAGAAACCTTAACTAGCTAAAACTACTAGCAGGTTCTAACTACTTGGTTAGGATTTTATACCTCTTTGTTAAAAAATCCTTCGGGTCTTCTTCTCTTCCTCTCCTTGAGCTCCTAGGAGATCCGAATCGCGCTTAATCGTCGGCCTCCTCGTGTTGAAGATGATCCACCCGAGAGTCTATATCTCTAGCTCCAACCTCTAAACCGAGATAACTAGGGTACCTAGTTTGCTAAGCTGGGTAGCCTAGAAGATTTAGAGTATCTAGTGGAGTATTTATCTCATGAGACCCTAGGGTTCACAACTCATGTGAGAGTTAGGGTCTTTGAGGAAGAAGGAGGAGAAAATGGAGAGCGAAAGAAAATGAGAAAATGAGCAAAGGTTATGGCAAGCGAAGAATGTCTTTCTCACTTCACTCATTCAGGCATGCAATATTTTCCAATAGAAATTATCAACCATGCTTGAATAGTGAGTCCAAACTAATAAACAAATACAAAGAGCCATACTTCAACCCTTGCCATGGATGTCTCCAATTTCCACCTCATTAATCTATTTCTCAAAAATATATAAACCAAATAATGAGATGTCCCCTTCTTGAAATATCTCTTGTGAAATTACAAGAATGCCCTCACTGTATATACATACCCATATTCATATTCCGAAAAAATACGAATACAGTGAGATAATAATAATCCAATAATATAATACTAGAATCCGGTTTAAACCAAAACCCACTAGAATATGTTAGTGATATGTATGCCCTAGAGCCATTATTGTATGATATAGTGGATGTTTGGACATATATATGGAGGACTTTCTTGCTCGATAAGATAGTATGCTATCTGGTTGCTTTTATCTTAACATGTTCACTGATATTATTATACTGTCTCACATATACATGTTGATAAAACCCTTAGGATGTAGGCTTGACTACCAGGACTATGACGCGGACCATACTACTGGGACTTGGATAGTCCACAAGCACATTCTTCAATTGTTCCTAGTCGAGGGAATATCGAGACAGGGCATCGATATTACAGAGTAGACTAGTGTGTACGTTTTTTAACCCTGTATGGGGCGATGGTTGATCCCATATCCATTGGTATTTGACATCAAAGATTGTACACCGGTGCTCATTAGAGAATGGGTATACCGAACAGGACTCGCCGAGAACTCCTAGATGGTACTATACCTATCGTCAGATAGCAGTTCTCTAGTGACACTGGTACAGGTTAGTCTGTAGACCCGAGATCGTCATAGAGTCTTGTGTGGTTCCCACTGTGCTTTGATTTCCTCCCTACCACGGCTCAAAGGAGACGTGCAAACAGGTGGATTTTGGGTACAGTCCCGAGTCACATGGAAGCAATGAGCGATAGGAGTGGTTTCGTCTCTCCCGGTATAGGGAGTTAATGTTGCGCTATACTCGATTAGCTATAACAGGAAGTCCCTGGTCAGGGATGTTGATGAGATTTACTGGTATGCGTTATTAGTAGGTTTTTTTTACCGTTATAGGCCTTACATCGGCATGACTTATCAAGTTATTGGGGTCTGACGATTCCACCCCCAGACTAGATATGTGACATATCAGACGAAGAGACCGGACTGTACGGTAAGTGTTACTTATAGGCTTCATGGGAGTTTGGACAAACTTGCTTGTTGATCTTCTAATCGCTCAATACCTGGGTAGCCGTTACATCCAGCTAGTAACGCTGACGGCTTGTGGGTGACTGATGTGATCATCACCTACCGCTGGCGTATTGACGAGTCTTTAGAGTCACACACAGAAGTTTCTTGGTTTAAGCAAAACGAAGTAAGGCACATATGTTGATATGTGCGGAGGCCAGATTAAATACGAGTATGTGATACCGTATTCTAATCTGGCGGTTATTAGTTATCAGTTAGGTTATATGTGATATAACCAGATTATTGAATCAAGTGTTGATTTGATAATATGATATACAGATAAATGATATTAGTCGGTTATATATGATATAACCGGATTATTAAATCAAGTGTTAATTTAATAATATGATATATATTTATATTCGATATAATTATATATTAACTAAACCCACCGTTGCCGGTCCCAAGTCCGGATGAGAAAGGATGAGGGTTGTGGTAGGCTTGTGACAGCCAATGTAAAACTTTGTCACATTCTATGACATGAACCATAATAAGAAATTGGGGCGTCCCCAACCCAGCGACTCGCTACATCGGATCCCGGGTGTAGTGTTAAGTATGCAAGGGCTTCTAGGTCGTCGTCCAGAAACGGCGCGCTACATCGGACCCCGGGTGTAGTGACAAATAAGCAATGGTCGTCGTCCAGAAACGGCGCGCTACATCGGACCCCGAATGTAGGGAAAAATAAGCAAGGGTCGTCGTCCAGAAACGGTGCGCTATATCGGACCCCGGATGTAGTGACAAATAAGCAAGGGTTTCATAGAATCCGTATAGCTTCTTGGAACATAGGTTTCCTTACGGGTAGACTAATAGAATTAGCGGAGGTGATAATTAGGAGGAGAGTTGGTATTATGTGTTTACAAGAAACTACGTGGGTAGGTGAAAAGAGTAGAGTCATAGAGCCTTGGGGTTATAAGATTTGGTATACGGGTAGAGATAAAAATCGTAATGAGGTAGGCATAATCATAGATAGACGGTTGCTTGAGAATGTAGTTGAGATTAGGAGAAAAGGTGATAGAATTTTACTGGTTAAGCTTATTCTAGTGGAGAGATCCTTAATGTTATTAGTGCTTATGCACCACAGATAGATCTTGATGACGCTAGTAAGCGTCTATTCTGGGAGGATTTAGACGAGATGGTGCAAAGTATACCTAGTGGAGAGAATTTATTTATTGGTGGTGATCTTAATGGACATGTAGGTACTAGTCGTAGTGGGTTTGATACTATCCATGGAGGTTTTGGTTTTGGACAAATGAATGAAGTAGGTGACTCGATTCTAGATTTTGCCTTATCTTATGACTTGATCTTAGCAAACGCCTGGTTTAGGAAAAGAGAGTCCCACCTTATCACTTTTAGGAGTGGATCAAGTGCTAGTCAAATAGAATTTTTTCTGACGAGAAGAATAGATAGAGGTTGTCGTATCGACTGTAAGTTAGTGCCAGGTGAGAGTGTAACCATTCAACATAGACTTTTAGTTCTAGAGTTTCAATTTAGAAGAGGACCTAGGAAGATTAGACGTAAGGTAGAGCCTAGAATTAAATGGTGGCGATTGAAAAAAGGTAACCAAAATGCTTTTATAGATCGTATAGTCCAAGAAGCGGATTGGCAGTCGGAAGATGATTCAGACAGAACATGGAACAAAATGGCTAGCTGTATCAAGAAGGTAGCTAGAGATCTACTTGGTGAGTCGAGAGGTGGTGCTCCACCATCTAAGCACACATCATGGTGGAATGAAGAAGTAAAGGCTGCTATTAAAATTAAAAGGGATTCTTATAAAAATTTGAAGAAAAGTAGAGATGTGGAGAGATTTGAGAAGTATAAAATGGGTAAAAAGGAAGTTAAGAAAGCTGTTCGGGAAGCTAAATCTAAGCTCTACAAGGAGGTGTACGAGAAATTAGACACTAAAGAGGCTGAAAATGATATATACCGGATTGCTCGGATGCGGAAAAGGAAGACTAGAGACTTATGTGCGGTGAAGTGTGTCAAAAATGAAAATCAGAAGGTTTTAGTTCGAGATGAGGATATCAAGGAAAGATAGAGAGATTATTTTGACAAATTATTCAATGAGAGTTTTACTAAGAATTTGGATGGACTTGTCATTCAATCTCAAGATATAAATCGTGATTTCATGCGTAAAATAAGACTCCCTAAGATTAAAGAAGCTTTGTACAGAATGAGTTTAAGAAAAGCGGTTGGTCCTGACGGGATTCCTATCGAGATTTGGAGATGCTTAGGAGAAATAGGCGTTTAAATGGCTGACAGATCTGTTTAATAAGATTTGGAAGAAAAAAAAGATGCCAAATGAATGGAGGAAAAGTATCTTTGTACCTATCTACAAGAACAAGGGTGACATTCAAAGTTGCTTAAACTATCGTGGAATAAAACTTATATGTCACACCATGAAACTTTGGGAGAGAGTGATTGAACAGTGGCTAAGAAAGGATATTAAGATAACAGAGAACCAGTTTGGGTTCATGCCTGGACGATCGACGACAGAGGCTATTCATTTGCTTCGTCAACTTGTCGAGCGTTTTCGAGAGAGGAGAAGAGATTTGCATATGATATTTATTGATTTAGAAAAAGCGTACGACAAGGTACCTAGAGGGGTATTATGGGGGACAATGATGAAGAAGGGGGTCTCCGTAAAGTATATTGACATAATCAAGGATATGTACGATGGAGTAGTGGCAAATGTCAGAACTTACGGCGGCTTAACGAGTGATTTTCCGATTACAATTGGTTTACATCAAGGATCTGCATTAAGTCCATTCCTGTTTACCATCGTGATGGATGAGCTTACTAGAACTATCCAAGATGAGGTACCTTGGTGTATGCTATTCGCTGATGATATTGTTCAAGTAAATAAGACAAAAGCAGGGGTTAATGCCAAATTGGAATTATGGAGGCAAACATTGGAATCTCGGGGATTCAGATTGAGCAGGTCCAAGACAGCATATATGCATTACAAATTTAGTAACCAGAGAAATCAAAACCATATTGGTATAACATTGGAAGAGCAAGAGATATCACCGAGTGACCAGTTTAGATATCTAGATTCCATCAACCAAAAGAATGGGGAGATCGATAGTGATGCTAATCAAAGGATCCGAGCTGGTTGGTTTAAATGGAGAAGTGCAACAGGGATTTTGTGTGATCGTAAATTTCCGTTAAAATTGAAAGGGAACTTTTATCGGAGCGCTATTCGGCCTGCCTTATTATATGGTACAGAATGCTGGGCTCCTAAAAAGTATCATACACAGAAGATGCACGTAGCGGAGATGTGCATGCTTCGTTGGATGTGCGGTAACACTAGAAAAGATAAGGTGAAAAATGAAGATATTCGTGCAAAAGTTGGTGTAGCACCTGTAGAGGAGAAGATGTGGGAAAACCGGCTAAGATGGTTTGGTCATGTGTGACGCAGACCTATTGAAGCACCGGTTCGACGAATAGATACTCTCAATATGGACAATGGCAAAAGGGTAAAAGGGAGACCGAAGAAAACATGGATGGAGGTGATACGAAACGATATGGATGCCAAAGGACTCAATGAAAGCATATTGTTAAATAGGAGTGAGTAGTGGCGGAGGATTCATGTGCTGGACCCGGCGTGATTCTCATGTTGGTTCATGTAGCCTACCCCATATGCTTGGGATAAAAGGCTCAGTTGTTGTTGTTGTTGTTGTATAATTATATATTAACAAATATTATTAGCTCACTAATTATTCTTCATAATACATACATACATACATATATATATATATATATATATATATATATATATATATATTATATGAAGCATGGCATGGATTTTCTATTTTGGGAAAATAGAAATGGAGGTGGAAAATGGGGAGACTTTTTTGTGGAATGGGCAAGCATTGCTTTATTATTTATTTTATTCATTTTCTCACACTATTAAAGCATTGTTACAATTTTTAATGGTTAAAAATTGTATTCTTCAATAATGTGTGAGTGTTTGAAGAGCCATTCTACACTTTATTCTTCACTTGAGTTATTTTCCTTACTTGAGCTCCTTTCCTATCTCTCTCCATTTTCTTCACCTCCTCCTCCAAGCTCAATCTCTCACATGAGTTGTGAAATCTTGAGCTTGTGAGGACCTTAGTGAGCAAACAAAACCTTTACTTCACCATCCTACAGAAGATTAACACTTTGGTGTAGTGTGTTTCCTTCACTAAAGAGTTTAGTGAAGAGGTAGCTTGGATTAGCGGACTTCGGGTGGATTATCATCGGCACGAAGGTCATCGAAGCAAGTTCGTTCGACCTTCAAGTGGAGCCTAGTGGAGTCGCATGGATTACAACCCGGAGCTTTTGAAGAGAAGGACATGGTCTACAAAGGTTGTAGCCATCCATCTCTTAGTATAGTTTTTGATATCATAGTTAAACCCTAATCTTCTAGTTTAAGATCTTGGTTAGTGTTGATTAGCACCCCAAATTTTTTGAAAATGGCATGCTTGATGCTAGAAAAACCCAGTGGTGGTGCTAACATACACTTTCAGTATTGTCCGCCCGAACGACATCCGTGTAGCCAGTACACATATGTGATCGGAACCCTGCCGTAAAACCATACGGCCTCTACATCGTTTTGCCCGAAGCAGGGAAACCCTCTGTGTGGGATTCTAAAGACTCGACAATACGCTGGCAGTGGGTTTAACCACAAGTCCGTTAGCGGCACAAACTGTGCGTAACGACTACCCAGGTATCTGTCGACAAGAAGGCCGATGAGCAAACTCATCCGAACTCCTACTGAGCCTATCTGTGACAATCTCCGTACAGTCCGGTCTGTTCGTCTAAGATACTCGCATATCGGGCCTAGGGGGATGGTAACCATCAGACCCCTAATAGCGCAAAAAGTCGTGCCGGAGTAGAGCCCAATACACCATGAGAAACTACTGGAATACCTATCAGTAAATCTCGCTTGCCCTGGCCAGGGTCTTTGTGTAACGGCTTTCCGAACACAGCGCGATATCAACCCCCAATACCGGGAGAGACGAATCTTATCTAATCGCTATGGCCTCCAAGTGCTTCGGGACTGCACCCAACTACTACCTGTTTGCACGACTCTTTTAAGCCGTGGTAGGGGAGTAATCTAAGTGCAGTGGGAATACACTTGAGACGAATAGTGATTTCTTGTCAACGGACTAACCTGTATTCATGCCACTCGGGAACTGCTACCTGACGATAGGTATAATACCAACCACCAGTTCCTAATGAGTCCGTCCAGTGTAACTCATAACCCAATGAGCACCTGTATACTATCTCCTGTACGACGTAGCAATGGCTGTGGGACAGACCATCTTCTGGGATGAGAAGCGTATACACTAGTCTACTCTGGAGTATCGATGCCCCATCTTGATAATCCTACGACTAGGGACCTGTATAGGGATGTGCTTATAGACTACCCAGCCCCCACTACGTGACCGCCATCACAACGCTGGTAGTCAAGCAAAGATTCTAAGGGCTCTACCAATATGTATAAGCGATATGCTAAAAGAAACACATGCACATATTGAGGTAGAATCAAACCAAGTAGCATACTACCATTTTGAGCAAGACTGTTATTATAACTGTGAATATCCCTAGCTTTCAATATGTAATATACAATCCAGTATGATACAATAATGACCTCTAGGGCATATATCACCAACATCAGTTGGGTTTCGGGGCCCGCCCCGCGGAAGCCGCGGTCGAGGTGGAAGCGGAAACAAAAACTTTTGTGAGCACCGAGCGCCTGTAAAACCCAGGATACGATCCAATAAACTAAACTACCTAACTAAGAGTACAAGGGTTGAGAAACTATATCTTTTGTCGCGTGTCCATCCAATTGTGGAAGACCCTTCCAAGCACGTAGCCGCCAGAATCGCGCTTGAAAATCGACCACCCTCACCAAAGATGATCCACCCGAGGGAAACCAGAGGAGGCTCTAACCGATGATCCATACTTGCTTGGTGTGGATGGTCTGTGATATAGGAATACTTCACTAAATTTTTCTCTCTTTTATCTCAAGCTCATAAAAGTAAGAGGAGGGAGAAGAAGGAGAAGGAGGTGGAGGTGTGCATGAAGCTCATGAAGTATGAAGAGAATGAAGCATCCAAAAACCAAAGAATGAAAAAGAGAATGGCTAAGTAAATCACAACCATGATGCAATAGTGCACCAATGAATGCACACTACAATCCAAACCATGCCTCTTTATTTTTGTCGCCATGCTTCATGTCACCTCATTACCACCTCATTTTCCATTTGTTTTTCTAAAAAGAAAAACAAATATGAGGTGTCCTTCTTCTAGAAGCATTTGCGTATAAATACGGAATACTTCACCTGGCATATGTATTGCTATATATGCGCGTATCCGTATAAAAATACAGACAACACCAAAAAGAGAAAATGAATAGTGAACAATAATACTAAAAAATATATGTATCAAAATACATATATAAATTATTAAATCAAAACCTGATTTAATAATCCGACTTAATCCTAAGCCGGATAGTATTATTAATCGTCAAATTAAAGCCTGTGTATCCTGTATGCGTAATTAATTGGACCCCAGCGTGTACCAACGTACGGTTTCTACATCTGTCGCCTGAACCGGGAAAACTCTCTATATGAGACTCGAAAGATTCAACAATACGCTGGCGATTGGTTTAACCACAAGCACGTCAGCAGCACTAGCTGTACGTAATGACTACCCAGGTACTTGTCGAAAGGGGGTCGACAATCAAGTACGTCCTTACCTTACTGAGCCTGAATGTGACAATCTCCGTACAATCTGTTCTATACGTTAAAGAGTATCACATATCTGGTCCAGGTGGTGGATAACGTCAGACCCCTACTAACCCGATAAGTCGTGTCTGAGTCAAGCTCATCACCAACAGAGATACTACTAATCAACTATCAATAAATCTCATCCACCGTGGCCACGGATTTCTGGTGATAGACAACTGAACACAACGCGACATTGACTCCTAATACCAGGAGAGACGAATCCATGATAGTCGACTACTGCCTCCATGTGGCTCGGGACTGTACCCAACTAAAACCTATTTGCACGACTCCTTTGAGCCGTGGTAGGGTAGTAATCAAAGTAATGTGGGAACTCACACGAGACAAATGACGACTTCAGCTCAAAGGACTAACCTGTACTCATAGCATCTGAGAACTTCCTTCCGACAATAGATATAATACCATCTAGAGGTTCTCGGTGAGTCAGTCCAGTATACTCACCTCCAGTGAGCACCTGTATACTATCTTAGGTGACACAACACCAATGGATTGTGAGACCGACCACCGTACCTCGTCGGGGTCTATAAGCATCTACACTAGTCTACTCCGGAATATCGATGTCCAAGTTAGGGTCAAAATTTACATCCCGGTTGACCAAGTCAAAGTCAACCCCAAGTAAGCGGGCCCAAGCCCAGGTTAAGTGGGCCCATGCCCAAGTCGAGCCCCACGGCCGGCCTCTCCAATGCCAAAAATGAAAATCATGTAATAAATAATTTTGATATAATTTTTATGAATAAATGTAAGAAAAATGGGCATAAAACCAAATTTTTGTAAAGCTCATGGCTCATGTGCAAAAGAAATGAGCACATGAGGCATGGGATGGGCAAAATGCCATTTTGTAAAGCCCAAGAGGCTTTGTGTAAATTTGTAAGCCTATATAAGACAACATAATAATGAAATAAAAAGAATAATAATTGATTCCCCTCAAAAATTAGGGTTTCTCGTGGCTCCTCCTTCCTCAAGGTTTTAAAGTTCCTTTTCTTTTCTGAATTAAATCAAGAGTTTAACTCTTCCTTTCTAAGAAAGAAATAGTTTTTCACCATAAAACCCTTGAATGGGAACTCAGATCTCCCATCAAATCTCTAAAAGGGAAGATTTTTAAGCACCACCCCCTTTCCTCCAAGATTCAGCCAACAGAGAGAAGGAAGAAGGAGACCCATCTCCAAAAATCCCACATTGGGAAAAATCCAAGGCTCAAGAGAAGATCCAGGGCTCAAGGGAGAAGAAAAGGGTCCCCTTTAATTACCTCCGAAGATCTTCGAAGAGTTCAACTCTAAGATCCAAATTCTCAAAGAAGTTTAACTCCACATCCAGACCCTTTAGGAGTTTAACTCCAAATTCAAGCCTTTTAGGAGTTTAACTCCAAATACAATTTTTTGAGAGTTTAACTCCAAATTTATACCTAATTCCTATTTGGGAGTTCAACTCCAAAGCCCTTAGGGAGTTCAACTCCCAGCTCAGGGGCTAAGCCCCTTTCTCTGCTAGTATTTCCAGCGGCCGTATGCCGCGCATGTGACTCGCCGGTGCCCAGCGGTCGCATGCAAGGCACGTAACCCGCAGACGCCCAGCGGTTGCACACAGGGCATATGACCTGCGGGCGTCCATTGCCTACATGCCTGGCATGTGGCCCTCGGCGCCCGGCACCCACACGCCACTCACATGACCTGCGGGCGCACAGTGCCCACGCGCTATGCATGTGTCCTTAGGACGCTCCTCGCCCCTCTTTTCTGATGCACTCCACACTCAAAACACGGACCCCCGTAAACTCTGCGAGTCCCCCGATATACCTAAAACCCCTCAAGGCATACACATACGTACACTGCATATTGAGTTCGCATGACCAGTTGACCCATCAATCAGAGATTCCCTCACTTCAAAGGCGAGGGGTAATTAACGGCAGCTGAGTCCGTGGCTGCCGGAGATTCGGATCTCTACAATCAATGAACCCCGGCCTACCCCAGGCAGAGGGAATCTGTACATGCCTAAATAGCGCGCGCATTCCCATCTCAATGGGATGACGAAAAACACCCTACAGGTTTTGGCACACCCGGTGAGACATTTCTCTCCTCCCATATTTCAAGTTAAACGTTCATGCGAACTCAATCAACATACACATCGATATTCATACTAAAATAATGCTCTTTCATGCAGGATTTTAAGCGATCAAGCCTCAATAAAATGTCTCCAAGGACAAGCTTAGCTCTCAACATAGTTCCCATCTCCTACATGATGAAGATGGACGTCAGGACGGTCCTCCTGGCCAGTCTAGGGCGACAGTGGGTGGAGCCGCTGATACCATTTGACTTTATTCTGTTCGTGCCAGCTAACGCCACCCCTGCTCCTCAACCCCCGGTGATGGATAAACCGGCCTCAAAAGGGAAAAGGACAAATGTCATGGTCGTGAAAGCACCTCAGCCCCAGCACAAATTCGTTTCCGAACGACTCTTCGTTGCTCCAGCTGGGGGAAAGTCCATCAACACCAACAAAGTAATAAGGTATCTCGGGCAAGCTCCAACAGTGCCCCTGACAATTGCTCCATCGGGTATCTTCTCTAAGCTCCCTGTCAATCGACTCACGATGGCTTCCTGGATGACGGATGTCCGCCAAACCCTAAAAATCGAGAAGCTAAGACAGAAAAGGCTCAGATACAGAGCCAACAAAAGGGCTAGGGCTCCTGCTAGGCCGAACTTCATGAGGTTTCATGAACGAGTTTACCCTACAACAACAGCTGAATCGGTTGTAAAGCTCGCTAACTCTTTTGAACCACTAAAATTGGTCCAGAAGAATGCCATGATCTCAAGAGTTAAGAAAGATGAGATCCGGACAGTGCCACCCAATGACCCATCCAGGCCAACCGTCTTCAGTCGTTTGTCCTTTCTTAAAGAGGAAGGGCCACGACGACGGTCCAAAAAATCAGTCGCCAAAGATAAAGAGATGGCTGGACATGTGGTCCATATTGTCTACATGGTGGGCATGCACAGCAAGAGCAAGGACAGGACCACCACATCTCAAATCCAATCTGGTATGAATGTGGCTGTCACTTCCCAAGACCAGTCTCCTCTGGAAGGTAATGAAAGCCCTTCTAGTAAGGCTGATAAGCAGAGAGGTCCCTCAGTTTATGAGGAGTCAGGCTCGAAAAGAGAAGAGGAGCCAATCTTCCGTTCGAAGATCGCAGAGCAACAACTTCTCTAAGAGCTCCAGAAGCAACCCAAAAATAAAGACAAGGAGATGGCCAAGCTCTACTCAAAGATTGATGACTTGACAAACGTCATCTTACATCTCGTGGCCCAACTTGCCTCTTAGCTGCCCAATCAAACGCAGGGCTTTGCTCATGAACCGGGAAACAGTGACCTGAGGCAGCCGACGCCTATTCGCTCAAATCCAAAGGTGGGCGAGCCGGATGAAAGTCGGCCGCATCCTATCTAGGGAAATGTCTTTACTACCAATAACAACAGCCCTCTAATGCAAGATCAAATCATGGATTTAGTCGACAACAAAGTCAAATGAATGCTAGCCGAAGCCGAAGCACAAAAAGATATCAGCAGTAGTAGGAGACCATATCCTGCTCGGTATGATCTGGTAGAGTTTCCTGGCGGCTATGTCATCCCCAAATTCGGAAGATTTGATGGGACGGGAAATGCGAATCGGTATATTGTCCACTTTATAGTCTCATGCAGGAATACTGGGGGCAATGATGCGCTTCTCCTCTGCCAGTTCGTTAATAGCTTAACCGATGTCGCTTTCGACCGGTACGCGAGCATACCGGATGGCTACGTTACAACTTTCGTCCAAATGGAATCTCTATTTCGACAAAGGTTCATGAGTGTTAGCGATAAGATCACCATCGCCGACCTCATAAGAACCAAGCCAAACAACAACGAAAGCAGCATGGATTTTATAACTCGATGGCGCAATCTCTCCGTCAAATGTGAATCGCTGATAGAGCAGGACCGATCTGCCAGCCTCCTCGTCGGAAATCTCAACAATTGGATGGCGCCGTTTCTATGCACCGTGGGTCTTAAAACATTCCAAGAGCTGACCAGGAAAGTTCAGATGTTGGAGCGCTCAAAACAGGAGTCCTCCTCTGATTCCCAAAATAACAATAGGTCTTGAAGAAACCGAAAGGACTATAATCGCAAAGGCGGAAATTCCGACGATGGTGAATTTTTTATCGCTTCGGCTAACCAAAATAAGTAAGGGATGAGCAGGCTAATGCCAACTAGCCTCGGAAGCCAGTGTTAGGAGAGGGAGGAGAATCTCCACTGAAAGAGAAGCTGGATAAGGTCAATTCCTTCAGAATGGACAAAGTCCATAAAATATTCAAGGATACCTTAATAAACGGTCTACAATTTCCAGAATCAAAAAGACTTCAAGAAGCGAATATGACCGACGACCCCAAATATTGGCCTTATCACAGAGTGATAGGTCATGCCATTGAGGACTGCTTCATCTTCAAAGATTGGATCAAAAAACAATACAAGGCAGGAGAGATAGAATTGTCTAAAGGCGTGTTAACAAACAGTCAAGCTGCGACCGCCAATTTCATACAAACAGAGACCAAAGCCCTTCAAAAACCTGATTCTCTCAAACATCTGCCTTTCTTTGAAAAGAGCGGACTAATACAACAAGCTAAGAGCCAAATGAGCAACATTGCCAATGTAGAAGCAATGGACGGGTACACAACCCATAAGGTCTACATGATGGAGCCCAGAAGAACAAGTCCTCCTACACCTTATAGCCATGACGATGACGTGGTTGTTTCCATCCAACACCAATTTGGTCTAGATGACGAAAAGCCCGCTTATACAATTAAGCCAAAAAAGTCCGTGGTTCCTGCAGAATCGAGCCCAGGCTCCAACAGATGACCACCACATCGTTAAACTGGGAACATTCAACCCCTAAGTCGTTAAACTGGAAGTAAAAAAATTGTAAATAAAAGATGAAGTCGAAATGATGGGGCAACCGCGAATAAATAGACCAAATGATAGGGCAATCGCGACCTTTGCGATAAGAAAATCTGAAATGACAGAGTAATTGCGGTTTAAAAAAAACTTATATACAAATAAATACCCCAAATTCCCAAAAAGGCGAACGATGAGTCGCTCCTGGTACCATTCCAGTGCAGTGATGCAGACGCCAACCAAAATCCAAATCCCCAAATGCCCAAAAGGCGAATGATGAGTCGCTCCTGGTACCATTCCAATGTTAGCGATGCAGACGCTAACAAAATTCCAAATTCCCTAAATTCTTCCAGCCCTATGGTTGGTCCCTAAATTGACTACCGTATACAATCCATGGGCTCAAATAATTCTCATCACACCCATGCCCCACGGCAATCACCAGTCACGCAGTCGGTCTCCGCCATCGGAATTATGCTCCATTTAGGAAGACCCATTCATGTGTCCTCACGATACATGAGGAGAACAAAACTTATGAGATTCTCTCGAATCGTAAGAAAACACCTTCATGGGATCCTTATAACTCATAAAGGAAAAACACACTTGGGGGTCCCCATGACTCCTAAGGAGAAAATACACCTACGAGATCCTTTTGACTCGTGGGGAGAAAATACTTTTATGGGACCCTTACGACTCATAAAATTGAAAAGCCTTAGGTGATAGGGGACCTAAACCTGTATCTTAAGCCATCACTCTCCAATGGGTAAAGGAAAATGATGAATTGCTCCTGGCATCGGTACTCCAGTGTTAGCAATGCTGATATCGACCCCTATCCTAAAATTCCAAACTTCTGATCCAATAGACCCCCAAGTATTTAAATTAGGAACAGATGACCTTTAAGTTGTTAAATTAGGAACATATGACCCCTAAGTCATTAAACTGGGAACGAGGGAAATCCCCTCACGGCAAGTGATGATTCGCTCCTGGTATCATATTCCAGTGTAGCGATGCTGATGTCAACACAAATCCTATATTCTCTACGGTAAATGATGATTCGCTCCTTGTACCATATTCCAGTATAGTGAAGCTGACGCCGAATAAAAACCCAAATTCCAAGTCCCAGGCTCAAAATCCCCGCTGGACGGATAAGAAACTGCCAAATCAAATCAAACCAACAACCACTGCATCGGAATCATGCTTCGTCTCAGAATACACCCCGTGTCAAAATCATGCTTCGCCTCGGAGTACCTACCGCCCTGTCGGAAATATGCTCCATATCGGGATCATGTCAACCAATAACCTGCCTGACGGAATCAAGCTCCACCTCAGAAACAAGTCGGATCCCGACACCGCAAAAAGTGGAGCAAGTCAAATCCAGCCTTGATACCGCAGAAAGCAGAGCAAGTCAAATCCAATCCCTGACACCGCAAGAAGCGGAGCAAGTCAAATCACCATCAACTGTCCACGTAGCAAAAAGGGCAGCACCGACCATCCAAGTAGCAAAAAGGGAAGTATCGACCGTCCACGTCGCAAAAAGGGCATTATCGACCTCTACGTCGTCAAAACGGAAACCAAATCAAGTCAACCAATGACCTCCACGTAGGAATCAAGCTCCGTCCTGGAATCAAGTCAGCCAATGACCTCCCCGTCAGAATTATTCTCCGCCTCGGAATCCAGTCAACCAACGACCTCCCTGTCAGAATTATGCACTATCTAGAAATCAAGTCAACCAACAATCTTTATATTGGAATCACGTTTTGTCTCAGAATGTACCCCGTGTCGAAATCATGATTCGCTTCGGAGTATCTGCCTTCCCTATCGGAATTATGCTCCGCCTCGGTATCAAGTCAATCAGCAATCTCTGCGCCGGAATTAAGCTTCGTCCTAGGATACACCTGTCCCATGTCGAAATTATGCTTCACCCCCGGAACCCTGCGTCGAAACTATGCTTCGTTTCAGAATATATCCTCCAACTGTGGAATTATGCTTCGCACCTCGGAATGATTCTCCGACCCCCGGAATTATGCTCCGCTCTTCGGAATGATACTCCGACCCTGGAATATTATGCTCCGCAAATCGGAATAATGCTCCAACCCAGGAAATCATGCTCCTGGAAGGATGCTCTGCCTCCGGAATGATGCTCCACTACAAAGTCAATCTTCTGTAAAACAAGATCCATTAATTTCATGCACATAACTCATATACGCGGTGTGCATTTATTGATGGGGGGAACTTTGTTGGGGTCAAAATTTACACCCCGGTTGACCAACTCAAAGTCAAAGTCAACCCCAAGTAAGCGGGCCCAAGCCCAGGTCAAGTGGGTCCATGCCTAAGTCGATCCCCGGGGCCGGCCCTTCCAATGGCAAAATGAAAATCATGTAATGAATAATTTTGGGGTAATTTTTATGAATAAATGTAAGAAAAATGGGCATAAAACCAAATTTTTGTAAAGCCTGGCTCATGTGCAAAAGAAATGAGCACATGAGACATTGGATGAGCAAAATGCCATTTTGTAAAGCCCAAAGGGCTATGTGTAAATTTGTAAGTCTCTATAATGCAACATGATATGAAATAAAAGAATAATAATTGATTCCCCTCAAAAATTAGGGTTTTTGTTCCTCCTTCTCCTTCCTCAAGGTTTTAAAGCTTATTCTCTTTTCTGAATTAAATCAAGAGTTTAACTCTTCCTTTCCCAGAAAAAAATAGTTTTTCACCATAAAACCCTTGAAGGGGAACTCAGATCTCCCATCAAATCTCTAAAAGTGAAGATTTTTAAGCACCACCCCCTTTCTTCCAAGATCCAGCCAACAGTGAGGAGGAGGAAGGAGACCCATCTCTAAAAATCCCACTTTGGGAAAAATCCAAGGCTCAAGAGAAGATCCAGAGCTCAAGAAAGAAGAAAGGGGTCCTTTTTATCACCTCCGAAAATCTTCGAGGAGTTCAACTCCAAGATCTAAATTCTCAAAGGAGTTTAACTCCACATCCAGGCCCTTTAGGAGTTTAACTCCAAATCCAAGCCTTTCAGGAGGTTAACTCCAAATCCAAATCTTTTGGGAGTTTAACTCCAAATTTATACCTAATTCCTATATGGGATTTTAACTCCAAAGCTCCTAGGGAGTTCAACTCCCAGCTCAGGGGCTAAGCCCCTTTCTCTGCTGGTATTTCCAGCGGTCGCGTACTGCACACGTGAGCAGCTGTCATACAGCATTAGCGTGGAAGGCACGTAACCTGCTATGCCCAGCGCCCACGCCCAGGGCACATGACCCGCGGGCGCCAAGCGTCCATGCGCCACTCACGTGACCCACGGGTGCCCATCTCCTACGAGCCACTCATGCGTCCTTAGGACACTCCTCGCCCCTCTTTTTCCATGCACTCAACACTCAAAACACGTACCCCGCTAGAAAAAATTTTCTAACGGGGCGCTGCCCCGCACCCCGCATGGAGGATGCTAGCTCTCTTGACCCCCAGCCAACTATCCGGGTAATAGGACCCTTGTAAGCTTTGCGAGGCCCCCGATATACCCAAAAACCCTCAAGATATACACATACGCACACTACACATTGAGTTCGCATGACCAGTTGACCTATCAATCGGAGGCTCCCTCGCTTCAAAGGCAGAGATAATTAACGGCAGCTTAGTCCACGGCTGCCGGAGATTCGGATCCCCACAATCAATAAATTTCGGCATACCCCAGGCAAGGGGAATCTATACATGCCTGACAAGCGCACGCATTCCCATCTTAATGGAGGGAAAAAATACACCCTACAGCCCATTCTCGATACTCCCACGACTAGGGACATTTAAGGACGTGCTTATGGAAAATCCAACTCCCACATATATTATCGCCATCATAATGCTGGTTGTCAAGCAACAATCCTACGGGCTTCATCAATGATGAAGACAAACCAGATAGCATACTATCATCTCGAGAAAGACTATTATACCTGTATAGGTCCTCCCTCAATTATCATAATCCCCTACTCGCGATCGCAATAATTGCCTTGAGGGCACTATATCCAACAGTGTCGGCGTCGATCATGTATATTTTAGTTTCGGTTTGTAGATCCCCAAATTTAATTGGCAGAGCTATGGACCCCAGAACTTGCTGGCAGTTTTGATTGAAGCCTTGGATGACTATCTTTTCCCTTAACAGGTGTCGGACATACATTGATAAACTCTTAAGAGTCCGCAAGTTCATGATGTTCGTTGAGGACCCCAGATCAATCAATATGCGATTAATCATGTCTTCGTCACTGTAACGTGTCACGTAAAGCGGTCGGTTGTACTCAGCTGTTCCCAGTAATAGGTCTCCATCCATAAATGTGACCGTGGCTGTATGCATAGCGTACTGAATCTCTCTCATATTAATTTTTGCGAAACGGGCCTGATACCGCTCGGGGTTTTTTTCACGACCCAAATGTGTATCCAACCTACCAGTGCAAAACACCCTGAAGCAAGCAGTATACCAGTGATCCACTACTAATCCGAGCGGTCGATCCTATAAGAAAACTGTGGCATAACGAGGGTGAGTTGCCAACTCGTGAGTAAAAAATATCAGCAGGTAGAAATCGAATGGATAACGATCCCTAGGTCATACTATAACATAAAGGTAATACTATGTGGTATCCAGGGTGATCATGTATACATATGTGTACAATAATGATATCGTGCCAGTATCAGTATATGTATCAAGTCATCTGAGTCATATGCATGCATGTATATGTATCATCCAACGTGTGTCCATCAACAACACATCAAATCGTCATAAAACCGGAGTGTCCAGCATCGACACTCTAAAATATCATAAAAACCCGTATCCAGTATCGACACATAAATCCTCATATCTCGGGCTTCGTCTCATTGGATCGACCCGCATATCCATCTGATCTCACGACTCCGGTCGGTATCCTCCGGATATCCGCCGAGCCCCAACTATCACCGGTCAGTAGTGCTCCCTTGCCGGGCTCAACGCCTTTCTATACAATCTTCTTTCCCCGGGGTACCGCACCGGGTCCACCATGTACCCGCAGAGGGTACCTCCTCATTCCTCGAATCGGGTAACTCATAGCTCAGAACCGAGAAAACTCATAGTAGACGCCACATATCTATCACGAGAAACCACATTTTTAAAACGATCATAAGACATTTAAAATATAACAGCGGTTCTCAAATTCAATGATCTCATGAAAACAGTATCTAATATGCATGTAACCATAAAGGTACAGAAAATGCAATGCACAACATGGTACTGTAAGTATTACAAGTGTTTTCATGTAAGCGTGTCATGTAATAATTACTGAACAATGATTGTACTTTTACAGTTTAAGAGCAATACGGCGATGTAACAGTTCTACTGTGTATGTGGCATAGCAATTACCGATGATGAGTGCGTGAGCCGGTAAATATGTGTATGTGTAACATGCGCATCATCGGTAATGGTGCATGTGTCCTAGCGGACGAAGCCATATAAGGTATGTGCTGGGAACGTAGTACGTATGTCACGAGGAAACAATACAGCATAAACATAAATGGTAATAAAGTACATAACTACACCTGAACCATACAGCTATAATTTTAATAATACGAATCGTAGTTTTGAAAATGGGGGCTACAGTGTTTTTGAGAAAAGGACATCATTTGAAAATTCGTAATGTCCCTTAAGGTTTCCATTTAAAAGTGCATATGATTCGTCAGTTTTAGAAATAGGTATGGTTCAAATGTAATCCGTTATCCATCAAGGTGTTTAAAAAGCAGTGATCCTCCGAATCATGATAATCCAAAAGTCGGCGATCCAGCCTCATAATATCAGATGTGGTATAATCGTCGTACATCATCCTTGAGTCAAGAGTGCGGATCAATCATCCAGTATATCATACCGCGTACGGTAATCCATCGTACGGTGTCATCAAATCAGAGTAAGGATCTATCGTCCTATACATAATATCGCATACGGTATAACTCATCGTACGTATCGTAAATCAAGGGTATAGATCTATGGTCTCGTACATTCTATCATCTCTTATTTTCAGTCATATATAGAAATCAATCTTATATCATATCTTGGCATGTGTGTGTGTGTATGAATATCGCCTTGCATCCTGAAGCCAACATATCGTCACATGTCATCTCGTTTCATCGTATTCTCCTCTCATCATATCATTTCGTACTTATCATTATGGTTATCCGTAGGTACATAAGCTCAGGTTTCTCTAAATATATTCTACATATCGGTTCTCCCATTACTATGGTTGCAGGAGTGCTCACCCTACTCCTCCCATCGATATAGATCTACTCATCAGCTATCCATGCTCTAGCCGAAGTCGATGAACTTCTTGTTCTCCTTCGTCGTTCTGGAAGTCCACGCAATGGTACCTACACATCAACACACGTCGTAACGAGATCAAAACAAAATCCGAAAACCGATACGGCACGCGAAATACTCATATGTTAGAACCTATAGCCCACGCATGTAAGAACAACCAAATAACCCTCAGCGTTGACGTACGAACGTCCAACAACCGTGTCAAAATTCAAATACCAAAACTAAGTTTTTCAAAAGTCGAAAACCAAAATCAGCAACTTAGAAAAACACTCCCAGATTTTGACTCAAGTAAAATTAGGACATTTTGCACATAGGGTAGGTCTACATATCAGATAACAGAGCTATGGTCCAAAACCCAACCCTAAACTCCATAATGTGGCCGCAATTTGCGACCATTCCTAATAAATCTTGGGCCTGAACAAAAAGATAAGGGCTCGGGTTTCAGGGGTAATCTCTAGGTGGTCTATACATCACATTGTGATGGCAACTTAGTTTATAGAGCTCTCGAGTCATAGCAGATCCTATATAGACATCACAATTCGTCAAAAACCGATATCGGGAAAAATCTAAGTCTTGTTTTGGGGTTTCTAGTCTCAAATTTGTCCAAAATTCATCACTAAAGGTTTGGGGTCACTAACTAAATCTCAATTGCATCTCTACAACTCAAATTCTCCACTAAAAATCATTCTAGAAATTTCCAAGATCACTAATCTAGCTTAATCGAACCCTAAACACAACTAGGAGGTTAAGAAACTTGATAAATTGAAGGAAAGTGAAGATTTTAACTCTTGGAGCAACTGAAGAAAATTCCAAGATGGTTCAATATGCTTAAAATCCAAACTTGAACTCACCATAGGGTGTCAGATGAAGTGGTGGTCATTTTTTGTGAAGGTGGTGTGGGGTTTTGATGATATTTTGGAGATGTTTTGGTGGTGGTAGTAAGGTGGAGGAAGAGGAATGAAGAAGATGAAGGATGAGGTGAAGAAAATGGATGAGGAATGGATGGGAGCCATAAAACACACTCTCTCTCCCTTTCTCATTCTCACTCTCTCTTACCCATGCTCTCTTGTCCCTTCTCATATCTTTGCTTTTTCTTTTCTTTTTCTTTTCTTTTTCTCTTTCATTTTAAAACCAAATATCAACAAATACACATGAAGCCATGCATGAATAAGAATACAATGTGTCATGGCACCTTAGCCATGGTTAATAAAAATTGATACTGCTTAATGCATGATTAGTAGTGCACTAATCAAGTTTAATATAAACATGCATATAATTAATTGCATAATTATTTATAGAATGTCCAAATCCAATAAATTCCTTTATAATTAATAATTCATATTAATATCCAATTATTTTCCAAAATATTGGTATATAATTATAACATTCTGCGAAAACCCAAATTCATCCTCGTATAGTTTTCGTAAAATTTATTATTTTATTATTTAAATTTAAAAATAATATTTTATATTTCTGTAATGTTACAGTTTTGCAGGGCATGAATGAGGACATCTCTGAGCTCCTTGGATAGGACCAGAGAATCATAGATGCTTAAGAGAGACGGAAACTTCCGGAGGTAAGCCAAGACATTGTAATCCACAGGAGAAGAACTCGAATTTTCATAAGTCGGCTTACGCCGTTTTCTTCATTAGCGGCCTGTTTTTCCTTCTCTTTCAGAGCGTTGCCATGCTTCGGCGGAAGATCCTTGCCACTTCTGAGCTTGATTTGGTTGGCCTTTATGGCGAGCTCCTTGTCCTCTTCGGGAAAATGGAGCTCTTCCTCAGAGTCACTACCAAAGGGGATGACGTAGCAGGTCACAATAGGGATCTAGTCACCGGAGTCTTCTTCTAGCTCCTCCAGAATCTCAGCCGCTTCTACGGGAAAGATCTCTTTCAATTGAATTAGTGTTATTTCCTTTTGCTCATAGTCTTCGAAGGAATCGATATACCTATGAATGGTCGATTTCCCCGCTGATTCCTTTTCGTTTCGAGCTGCACCTTTCCTTTTCTTTTTCTTTAGCTTTTGGGATTTTGATCCCGATCGAGCCAAATTGGTAACTAGAACGGTAAGCTCTTTCTGCCCCTCCCATTCTGTTTTGAGCTCTTTCTGAAGTAGCTTTAGTATCTTCTTCATCTTATTAAATATGTGCATACTCTACGGAGGCTGCGGTGAGTCAGATTCATTTCTCGTGGCAGCAGATTCTGCCGTCTGCTCCCAGAAGGCTTCAATTTCTGTCTGTATAAAGTTGGTGATTGTAGCTTGATTGTTCACCAACACACTCTTGGACAGCTCAATCTCTCCGGACTTTTATTGCATCTCGACACAGTCTTTGAAAATGTAGCAATCCTCGATCGTATGGCTCACTACTCTGTGGTACGAGCAATACAGGGGATTGTCAGTCACTTTTGCTTCGTAAGGTCTCTTCGACTCCGGCAATTGTAGACGTTGTTCAGGGCATCTTTGAATATCTTGCGTAGCTTGTCCCTTTTGAAAGAGTAAACCTTGTTCTTCTTCATCTCTAGGGAAGGTCCTTCTCCTCCTAGCCTGGCTTTCAGGACCGGTCCATTTTGTGTCTGCCCGCCTTTCGCTTGTCTTCATTGTCAGACGCACTGAAGGCATTGGTATTATTGGAATTTCCACATTAATGGTTGTCGTCTTTTTGGTTCTTCCAAGGCTTGTCACTTTGAGCATCCGGGGCAGACTCTTGCTTAGAGCGTTCCAACATTCGAACTCTCTTGGTCAGCTCATGGAACATCTTGAGGCCTGCTGGACATAAGAACGGGACCATCCATATGCCGAGGTTCCTAAAGAGAAGGCTGACAGACTGGTTCTGCTCCAGCAGCAGTTCGCACTTGACCGTAAGATTACGCCATTGGGCGATAAAGTCCGTGTTGGTTTCGTTCTTCCCCGGCTTGGTCCTCACAAGGTCAGCAATAAAGATCTTATCACTGACACTTATGAACCTTTGCCGAAACAAAAACTCCATTTGGGTAAAAGTAGTGACGGATCCGTCTGGTATGCTCGCGTACCAGTTGAAAGCGACACCGGTCAGGCTGTTGACAAACTGACGAAGAAGGAGTGCATCATTGCCCATGTATTTCCGTACGACACTTTAAAGTGGGCGACGTGCTGATTTGCGTTTCCTGTCTCGTCAAATCTTCCGAACTTAGGAATGACGTAGCCGCTGGGGAACTCGATAAGATCGTTTTGTGCGGGATATGGCCGCCCTCTGCTGCCAATTTCTTTCTGAGCTTCGGTTTTGGCCAAAAATGTTTTAACCTTGCCGGTGACCAAATCCATTATCCAATCTTATGTTAGCGGGATAGTGCCATTCAGGGCCAAGGCGTCCGCAGAAGTGGAATGTGGCCGTCTTTCGTGCGGCTCTTCTAAACTTGGACCTAAGGGGACAAATATCGATTGCTTCGGGTTGTTATCTTCCGGCTTATGAGTAGAGACTTGTGCTTGATTGGAGGGTGCCCAAGCGACTTAAGCCATGAGCTGCATCACGACATTCGTCGGATCATCAATTTTTGAATAAAATTTGGCCATCTCTTTATCCTTACTCTTGAGCTGTTTTCGGAGCTCTTGAAGCAACTCTTGCTCTGTGGTCCTGAGGCGGAAAGTCGGCTCTTCCTCGCTGTCTGAGCTTGACTCCATATGGACTGAGGCGTCTTTCTGCCTATCGACCACATCGATAGGGTTTTCATTGTTGGCTATAGTGCCCTCAAGTCAATTATTGGATCACAGGCACGTGATTGCAATGATTGAGGGAGGACCTATACCGGTAGAACAGTCTTACTCGAGATGATAGTATGCTATCTGGTTTGTCTTTATCACCGTGTACATGCTTCAGGTAACATTACAGATCACTATTACATGTTGATAGAGCCCATAGGATTCTTGCTTGACTACCAGCAATATGATGGTGATCATATACATGAGAGTTGGGTAGTCTATAAGCACATCCTTAAAGTGTTCCTAGTCGTGGGAGTTTTGAGACTGGGCATCGATATTCCATGAGTAGACTAGTGTATACGGATCGAGACCCCGACGAGGGGCGGTGGCTGGTCTCACAAGCCATTGGTGTCAGTTAGTTCACCTAAGATAGTATACAGGTGCTCATTGAATTATGAGTACACTGGACAGACTCGCAGGGGCACTGCTGATTGGTACTATACCTATCGTCAGGAGCAGTTCCCAGGTGACAAGAGTATAGCTTAGTCGGTTGACTTGACACTGCTACTTTACCTCAAGTGTGTTCCCACTGTTCTTTGATTGCTACCCTACCACGGCTCAAAGGAGTCGTGCAAATAGGTAGTAGTTGGGTGCAGTCCCGAAGCACTTGGAGGAAGTGACGGTTAGATAGGATTCGTCTCTCCCGGTATTGGGGGTTGATATCGCGCTGTGTCTGGAGAGCCATTACACAAAGTCCCCGGCCAAGGCAAGTGAGATTTACTGGTAGGTATTCCAGTAGTTTCTTAAGGTGTTCTGGGCTACACTCCACACGACTTATACTGCTGTTGGGGGTCTGACGTTTACCATCCCTCTAGGCCCGATATGCAATACTCATAGACGAACAGACCGGACTGTACGGAGATTGTCACAAATAGGCTCAATAGGGTTTCAGGATGAGTTCGCTCGTCAGCTGCCCTTTCACTCAATATATGGGCAGCCGTTACGTACAGCAGATGCCACTGACGTGCTTATGGTTAAACCCACCACCAGCGTATTGACAAGTCCTTAGAGTCCCCCACAGAAAGGTTCCCTAGTTCGGGCGAAACGTTGTAGAGGCCGTATGGTTTTATGGCAGGGTTCGATCATAAACGTGCACTTATGCACGGATCATGATCGGACGGATCATACTAGTGGGCTTTGGTTTAAGCCGGATCCTAGTATTAGATTTGTTGGATTGCTTTCGTCTCATTGCATTCTTATTCAGTCGGAATGCGGATGCAGGTATGTATATACAGATGAGGGGTATTCTTGTGATCCGTCATGAGTTTACTTTAGAAGATGCCATTCTATTTATTATTCTAAACATTTGGATTAATGTTTATTAGGTGGAAATTGTGAGTGCTAGTCATGATCAAGAGCATTAAATATGGCATATGCTTTGTTGATGACTCATGGTGTTATTTTTTGTGCCATATCTAATCTCTTGATTTATTATTGTGTGAAAATGATGTGTGAGGAAAGAGAGGGAAGCCACTTGAGAGTGAGGCTTGGTCTTGAGTTTATTATGAGAGCTCTCACATTTTCATCCCAACACAATAAGCAAGCTCTTCTTCTTCTTCAGTAGCTTTTCTTGTGCTCACAACTTCTTCATCAATAGCTTCTTCTTCAACCTCCATCCATACCATCTCATGTGTTGAGAATCAATGGATGTTATGAGACAAAGTAATCACACCTACCTCTACTTCATCTTGGACATGCCGGCTAGAAAACTTCATGTCCGAATTGCTTCGGTTTTGAAGCGGGAGCCCGTAAAAAAGATTCCTTGACGTGGTGCCAATTCGACGAGGAGACCGGAGATCGAGCGAGATCGGAGATGCCGCGAGGAGGTAAGGATAGTGGCTAAAGACCGAAGGACACGGATCTATCGGTATAGCCATTCTATCGTCTTTGTAATTAGCTAGTTTAGTGTTAATAGTACGATCCGGGTAAAAGTCTGCGTTAGCGCCAGTTTTATAAAAGTTTTTTGTTTCGCATTTGGCCTCGGATTGACGGCCGGGGCGCTACCGTAGACTTACATGGTATCAGAGCCACGCCATTAACACATACTAGCTTATTCTAACATGTTTAAAATATTGATCGAACGAAATTCCAAAACCGCAATTCCAAATTTCAAGTTTCTGCCGAATTTTTGAACTGCTCTAAAAATTATTTTGGGTATGTCAGAAAATCGTGCAGGCTTTTTTAAGACTACTGAAGAAATTTGGTCGACTGAACCTACAAGACTGCCGTGGAACCGCCGCACAGGTTATGTGTTGGCCGCGGTTCCGCCGTCGTTTTGGGGCAACAGTGTACCATTTTTCTTCTGGGTATCTTTCATATGGAATTATGGTTTCTGGAATATTTTGTTTGGGCCCAGATTTGTTAGAGGGCTGGATTTGCATTTGGAGCCTATTTGGAAAGGTTTAGTTGATCGAAATTTTAATTGTGTATTTTACAGTGCATTGCATTTCTATCTGCGATCGTGAATGTCATACGAGCGGTAAATCTTGTCTGATTGCTATAGCTCTTTTAAATGGGTTTGCGAACGTGACAATCACGTTGATATTCTGTGTTGTGCTGTATTGTTGCGGATTTGTCGAGGTGGATAGCTTGAGTGCAATGTTAGTGCAGTTTGGATTTATTTGTATATTTGTTATCGCGGCGCGAGCGTCCGACATGTGGACTGCCGTCACTGCCTGTTTGTATAGTATTCTTTTAGGTCACGACTAGATTGAGGTCGATATCACCGTTGTACATATTTTCTTTTCTGTACTACGATTACCCTGCGGTGGAGTGCACGGACAGCCGGGTTCTAGAGGGCAACGGGCCCGCATCTCATGGCTTTGAGATGGAGGGGGCTTCACTCTAGAATTGGCGGGCTATTCGCCGCACTTGTAGGGGTATAGGTTGACCCAAGGAGGGGTGCTCAAGTTACCAGATTCCGTGAATTGCTGGGTGGTCCATACACTTTGCTGAAGGGGGCTGCCTAGCTTCAGGTTTTGGCAGGTAACTTGCAACACTCATAAGGGTCTAGATTTTCATTGCATAGGCTATCCACATGACCAGGGGAACCTCGGGTTTTACTTGCATCTCAAAGAAAACCCGGGGCTCCTAGATTATCTGTATTTGTCACGCCCCGCTTCCCGGTATACGGCGAAGGGGACGGGACGAGGCCGCTATGTATTTACTGTGAAGTAAATACGTTAAGCGTATCTAAGCAATATGAAAGTAAAGCATAAGAGACAAGATATAATTAAAAACAACTTTATTTATTCACATTCTTTCGGTACAATGCATGGAAAAGTAAATACAACTGAATGAAAGCAATAACAGAAAAGGAAAGTACTGAAATGAAATGTGTACAATGAACTAGAGCTCGGGGTCTTCACTAAATTGGTCCAAGTCTTCACTCGTGGGCTTGATCTCTGACGTATCCAGATCGCCTGACGATATTCAAAGAAGAAAGAAAGAGAATGTCGTCAGCGAACAGATCGCTCGGTAAGTCCCAAGGATAAGGGAGAAATAGAATAGACAGAGAGAGAGAGAGTGTAACTTTTAAAGTTATATTTGATTGTTATAATGTTGTATTTAGCGTTAACGCTGTTGTTTGTAGCTTGATACAGAAGGATGCCAGTGTATACGAAAGGAGTCTCTATATGCCAGAGATTAAAGGCAAATGAAAGTACAAGACTCCGTTATACAACCCGGAACAACGGCAATTGGATTCATGTTAGGTGTCTTAATCTTGCAGTCTCGTGCCACTTTTAAAACCTTCCGTACCAATCTACCCCTTAAACCCCGTGTTATCTTGATTGTATTGTTGTATTGTAAATTGTATTGATTGTATAATTGGATGACTGACCGAGACCATGATATCAGTAAACGGATGTAACTGGAGAATCGTGTATGTAACTGGAGAATCATGTAAACAGGATGATCATGTAAATGGAATGTATATTCATGGTTCGGTTCAGTCAAGTTATATAGATTGATAGATTGAATATATGGAATAATGGATTCATGAATTCATGTTGAATTGTAATATTATAGATTGTAAATTGTAAATTGTACTTGAATCATATTCAAGTCAGATTATAGAGAGACTCAATCTGAGTCAGATAATTAGAAAAGTAAAATGAAGTCCTGATTGTTTTGATGTTACCGGTAACTACTGCACATGGACGGCAGGATTTGTGTTTTTTTCAAAGACGATTACCGTGTTGATAACACCGTTTGTTAATTGTCTACCTTAGATAGGCAAGCACCTACTTCTCCGGCTCTCTGAGGCTCAAGAGATTGGTCCCGCTTAAACCTATGTTTACTAGGGTCCTTAGGGTAATTTATAGAACTTGAGGGGGTTTTATGTAAAAATACTCTTGTATAGTTTTCAAAATACACTCCAAGTATTTATTAAACGTTTTTAGAGTTGTAATGAATGTAGATTTTATATTGTGATATTTTTAGTGAAAATATTCCATTTTCATAATAAGTGGTATTTATTTGTAATATTGGTTTTGTATGGAATTCATGGTATTTTAGTGTAAAATTGATTCTTGTGATTTTTAGAAAAAAGTGGAATATTTATATCATAACAAAATAGGTATTTTAATGATAAATATACATATATTTATACAAAATTAATTTTAATATATATTTTATATTCTAAAAATCTCATTTTCTTAAGATGTCGTATTTTAAATCTTTCGAAACCGAATACTCCTTGCGGAGGTCTGAATCTCGTACTACTAAGCCTGAGGATGTGCGATAATCCGCACCATCCCGAACGGGTTCCCAAAATGCGTTGTAGCGGCGCTTTGCAAAGATTTGTATAAATACTAAATCCTTTAGAAAACGGTTTTATTAATTAAATGATATTTATATGAAAAGGTGTCGTTTTCCCGTATTCTAAGTTCCGAGGCTATCGTGCTATGTTTCATATGAGTGTGTGAGGAGGTAGGTCTTTACCTCATGATCTATTTAAAGGTATAGCAAGGTTTTGTGATGTTGAAGGTGGAATTGAAACTATGTGGTATTTACATGAAAAAAAAGCGGTAAAATGAAATAGAAATTGTTTTGTGATATGAAAGTTGATCAATTTGGTTGATTAGGGTTTAATAGTCAACATGAGAGAGTTTAAGCATAATTGTATTAATGAGAAGTGAAGTTTTATACAGAAACCGAATCGGAAATCGGATTGGTTCCGATTCCGTCGGGTTTTGTAAATCTGTATTTTAGAAAAGAATAGAGAAGTAGAATTTGTGTCACTCTCGGGTTTCAATCAAAGATAAGAGGAAGGTTGATCGGGAGGAGTCGCCGGTGCGTCGTTTCTTCTCCGGGAGTTCCTACGGTCGTTGCCGGAAATTCCGCCGAAGAATTCACCGGAGCTTCGCCTTTCGCTCAATTCGATTGCACATAAGAGTTCTTGAGAATTTTACGGAGTTGGCTCAGAGTTTGGGGTGTGAGGGTAGAGGGTAGGATGGTATTTATAGGGTTAGGCTAGGGTTAGGGTAGGTGAAAGGTTAAAATGAAAAATGTGATAAAATGTATTACAAATATATTAAAAGTGGAGTAATTGGGGTTTTAAAAGAGCTCTGGAAATGGCCTGAGGCAAAAATTTTGCAGGTGCATAGGGAATGTGAAAAGACACAATTTTCATGTTGGGGTCGTCGCCGGAATTGGCCGACTCGGGGGTGACTCGGCCGTGACTCGGTCAGAGGACTGAGTCGGCCGAGTCGAGGCCGAGTTGGCCGATTTACGGCCGAGTCCGGCGGCCGTAATCATCCCCCGACGGTTCATCTATCCTCTGGCAATATTATATTTTTGGGTGTAGTGGGGTTTTTGTGAGATATGTACGTGTAAACCCTTGGTATTCTAAAGGTTCTAAAAAAAATCAATATTAAAAATAATGTGGGGCATGGGATTTCAACTCTGGTGGCTTGGTTCAGCAGTGCAAGGTATTACCAATGAGCTACAAGCTCCTTCTTGTAATTAAATTGCTAATTAATTATTTAAGTCTTGTGCTCAGGCAATAAATACCCCTTTATGGATTTTGAAAAAATATTTGAAAAAAAAAATTTGTATAGGAAAATTATGGTTGTTACATTCTACCCTTCTTATAAAAATTTCTTCCTCGAAATTTGAAAAAGGAAAGTGTAACAGTTTTAAGAAAAGTCTGGTGACTAGAATATAGATAGTGTATAAAAATATTTAGAAGAAAAAAAATATTATAAAAAGTTTTGGTCAAACTTGAAATGAATGTGAGGGATTTACCTGGGTTACCTTGGTTCACAGTCTCAGGTTCTATGGCTGCTAAATTGAATGTCTGTCGCCGTGGTACATTCCTTCTAGCTGGCGGCACATTCTTTCTTTGGGGCTTGTTTCTCTGCTCTCGAGGCATGTTCCTCATTGCTTGTTGGAATTGGCTAGCGGGTTGTGCATGTAGTGGAGCAGGCAGTGCATAACGAGGTGCAGGAGCCTGGGTAGCTGGCCGCTGCGGGTAGTTGGTGGGTGTGTGAGCTGGATGACTATTATAAGGACAGCTCCCAATTTCGTAGTTGGATGCGCCACAAATTAGACACAGGCCTTTTGCGCGCCTACAGTCCTTCCACAAGTGTCCCTTTCTATGGCAGTAGTGGCAAATTTCTTCAGTTCTCCTGGGTTCAAACGATGGCCTGGAAGAGGCCCCTCCTGCCATTTGAGTGGCAGGGCGTTTCAAACCGGCAGATTGGGGTATGCCCCTCGCCTTTATCACTGCCTCATAACTGCGGGCAGCTTCCAAAGCATCTTCATGAGTCGGAAATTTCCTTGTGGCTAGTGCAGCCTGGATTTCCGTGTCCAAATCTTGTTGAAATCGACGGGCTCTGATCTCATCCGTCGGTATGAGGTGTGCCGCAAATCTGTTACAGTCCTGTGTTAGCTGTGTAGTATGTGATATTAAAAATTTGAAATACTGTGACATATCTTACCGACTGAGTATGGTGAACTCAGCGTCATACTCATCTACTGACTTGACCCACATAGAATCTTGTTGTAGATGAATGAACTGCGGTTCCATGGCAAACCTGGCAGTCACGGGGAAGTACTTCGCGTCGAACTTATTGCGAAAAGTCTACCATTCAATAGGCTGATGAAGACAGCTTTCTTCCGCCTTCCACCAAACCCGTGCATTGTCTGCGAGCTGCAGCTTTGCAACTCGGACCCAAGCTATTTCTGGAACTTGTGCCACTGCCAGATCATCCTCGATACTTTATACCCATTCCTCAGTTTCAAGTGGGCTTCCCTTTCCGGAGAACTATTTGGGATGCAAAGCTCTGAATTGCTTTACCCAAGGTGCTTCAGTCTCGGGATGGTTCAAGAGCTGTTGTTGTCCTTCTAAGAGGCTGCGGATCGCCTCAAGCAGAACCATTTGCTCGGTGGGTGGAGCAGGAACGGTAGGTACGATTGGTAGTGGAGGTGGAGTGTTGTTGAAGTTGGTGCTGGTGTTGTTTGGGTAATCCATAAGCTTGAAGAAAAATTTAGGTTAGGACAGATTCAAAGTATATAGAATGATAGGATTCAAGGAACATGATTTGTAAAGAATGCTTTAGTTGCTGGTTCAAGTGTTATATTGCTTAGGTTGTTCACGCAGAACAGAACTGCAAAATATTGTTCTATACAGCTCTGACCTGCATGGGCCACCAACAAAACCTGTCACGCCCCGCTTCCCGGTATACGGCGAAGGGGACGGGACGATGCCACTACGTATTTACTGTGAAGTAAATACGTTAAACGTATCTAAGAAATATAAAAGTAAAGCACTAGAGACAAGATATAATTAAAAACAATATCTTTATTTATTCATATTCTTTCTGTACAATGCATGGAAAAGTAAATACAACTGAATGAAAGCAATGCCTAAACAATGGCATAACAGAAAAGGAAAGTACTGAAATGAAATATGTACAATGAACTAGAGCTTGGGGTCTTCACTGAATTGGTCCAAGTCTTCACTCGTGGGCTCGATCTCTGACGTATCCAGATCGCCTGACGACATTCAAAGAAGAAAGAAAGAGAATGTCGTCAGCGAACAGATCGCTCGGTAAGTCCCAAGGATAAGGGAGAAATAGAATAGACAGAGAGAGAGTGTGTAACTTTTAAAGTTATATTTGATTGTTATAATGTTGTATTTAGTGTTAACGCTGTTGTTTGTAGCTTGATACAGAAAGATGCCAGTGTATACGAGAGAAGTCTCTATATGCCAGAGACTAAAGGCAAATGAAAATACAAGGCTACGTTATACAACCCGGAACAACGGCAATTGGATTCATGTTAGGTGTCTTAATCTTGCAGTCTCGTGCCACTTTTAAAATCTTCCGTACCAATCTACCCCTTAAACCCCGTGTTATCTTGATTGTATTGTTGTATTGTAAATTATATTGATTGTATAATTGGATGACTGACCGAGACCATGATATCAGTAAACGAATGTAACTGGAGAATCATGTATGTAACTGGAGAATCATGTAAACAGGATGATCATGTAAATGGAATGTATATCCATGGTTCGGTTTAGTCAAGTTGTATAGATTGATAGATTGAATATATGGAATAATGGATTCATAAATTCACGTTGAATTGTAATATTGTAGATTGTAGATTGTAGATTTTACTTGAATTATATTCAAGTCAAATTATAGAGAGACTCAATCTGAGTCAGACAATTAGAAAAGTAAATTGAAGTCCTGATTGTTTTGATGTTATCGGTAACCGCTGCAAATGGACGGCAGGATTTGTGTCTTTTTCAAAGACGATTACCGTGTTGATAACACCGTTTGTTAATTGTCTACCTTAGATTGGCAAGCACCCACTTCTTCGGCTCCCTGAGGCTCAAGAGATTGGTCCCGCTTAAACCTATGTTTATTACGGTCCTTAAGGTAATTTATAGAACTTGAGTGGGTTTTATGTAAAAATACTCTTGTATAGTTTTCAAAATACACCGCAAGTATTTATTAATCGTCTTTAGAGTTGTAATGAATGTAGATTTTATATTGTGATATTTCTAGTGAAAATATCCCATTTTCATAATAAGTGGTATTTATTTGTAATATTGGTTTTGTATGGAATTCATGGTATTTTAGTGTAAAATTGATTATTATGATTTTTAGAAAAAAGTGGAATATTTATATCATAACAAAATAGGTATTTTAATGATAAATATACATATATTTATACAAAAGTAATTTTAATATATATTTTATATTCTAAAAATCTCATTTTCTTAAGATGACGTATTTTAAATCTTTCAAGACCGAATGCTTCTTGCGGAGGTCCGAATCTCGCACTATTAAGCCCAAGGATGTGCGATAATCCGCACCATCCTGAATGGGTTCCTCAAAATGGGTTGTAGCGGCGCTTTGCAAAGATTTGTATAAATATTAAATCCTTTAGAAAACGGTTTTGTTAAGTAAATGGTATTTATATGAAAAAGTGTCATTTTCCCGTATTCTATGTTCCCGAGGATATCGTGCTATATTGCATATGAGTGTGTGAGAAGGTAGGTCATTACCTCGTGATCTACTTAAAGGTATAGCAAGGTTTTGTGATGTTAAATGTGGAATTGAAACTATATGGTATTTACATGAAAAAATATGGTAAAATGAAATAGCAATTGTTTTGTGATATGAAACTTGATCAATTTAGTTGACTAGTGTTTAATAGTCAACATGAGAGAGTTTAAGCATAATTGTATTAACGAGAAGTGAAATTTTATAAAGAAACCGAATCGGAAATCGGATTGGTTCCGATTCCTTCGGGTTTTGTAAATCCGTATTTTAGAAAAGAATAGAGAGTTAGAATTTAGGGACTTACGGGTTTCAATCAAAGATAAGAGGAAGGTGGATCGGGAGGAGTCGCCGGTGCGTCGTTTCTTCTCAGGGAGTTCCTATGGTCGTTACCGGAAATTCCGCCGTAGAATTCGCCGGAGTTTCGCCTTTCGCTCAATTCGATTGCACACAAGAGTTCTTGAGAATTTTAGGGAGTTGGCTCAGAGTTTGGGGTGTGAGGGTAAAGGGTAGGGTGGTATTTATATGGTTAGGCTGGGGTTAGAGTAGATGAAAGGTTAAAATGAAAAATGTGATATAATGTATTAAAAATGTATTAAAAGTGGAATATTTGGGTTTTAAAAGAGCTCTAGAAATGGTCTGAGGCTAAAATTTTGCAGGTGCAAAGGGAATGTGAAAAGGCACAATTTTCATGTTGGGGTCGTCGCCGGAATCGGCCGACTCGGGGGTGTCTCGGCCGTGACTCGGTCAGAGGACTGAGTCGGCCGAGTCGAGGCCGAGTTGGCCAATTTCCGGCCGAGTCCGGCGGCCGTAATCCCCCTCCCCCCGACGGTTCATCTATCCTCTGGCAATGTTACTTTTTTGGGTGTAGTGGGCTTTTTGTGAGATATGCACGTGTAAACCCTTGGTATTCTAAAGGTTCTAAAAAAAATCAATATTAAAAATAATGTGGGGTATGGGATTTGAACTCTGGTGGTTTGGTTCAGCAGTGCAAGGTATTACCAATGAGCTACAAGTTCCTTCTTGTAATTAAATTGCTAATTAATTACTTAAGTCTTGTGCACAGGCAATAAATACCCCTTTATGGATTTTGAAAAAATATTCGAAAAAAAAAATTGTATAGGAAAATTAGGGTTGTTACAGTATTGTTATGTGATACTTATTACTTTTCTGTGATATTGCATTTATCACGTCTGGAGCGATTATTATATATTGATATATATACTAGTAGATGTTGTATATATTTTACACCCACGCTAGTCTAGTCCCCGCTCTGTCGTTAGTTAAGTAACCTAACGGGTGATGACGGGACCCAGTGGCGAATGTGGATGGCATATACGAACATCATATTTTCGTTCTTTTGTGGTGTGATTAAAAGATGGGACTGCATTGATTCAAATCAATGCAAGGAAAACAAATCTATTCGATGTTGTTGGAACAATTTTCAAAAAGCTATTATTACAAGGACGTTCTCTTTTGCTTGGCACAGAGGTATTTGGTTATGAATACCCAGCACCTCATTCGATGAGGCAAGGGCCGAGATCCTTTCATCGGGAGTGACCCCTTGGGCAGGAGTTTCCGTCATGGTAATAACTTCACTATAGTCGATTACTTTTTACTTTGCATCGCGGTATCCAGTTGGAATATCTTGCACCTCATTTTACGGGGAAAGAGCCGAGATCCCTTCACCGGGAGTGACCTCTTTTGCAAAGGTTTTCGCCACTATATATTTATAAAAAGCTATCCGGTTCTTTCAACGATATCAGGTTCATTACGTTAAAGGTTTTTCGCCAAAAACCATTCGTAGCCCTCCATCATTTCAGACGGGTAGCACTTAGTATTTATGCTATGTATGTTGGCATTCGTCAAGGCATAGTGTATGATAGCTATTTGTTACTTTTCTGTTGTATAGATAGATGCGTTGGTTTGGGACAGTCGTACTACTATTTTGGCCTTCGTCAAGGGTATGTACAGGTGGGTTCAAATTAACCTGGATGATGACGGGTAGAACTTGACATGTGACTTATGATATGTTGGCCTTCGTCAAGGTCATAAAAGCATGGGGCAAAAATCATATTGGGAGTTTCAAACATACATGAAACTTGCCAGGCTTGCGCATACTTTCTGGAGTATGATAACTTGAGTGGGTTCCATCAGGTTATCATGCGATGATAGTTGGATCCCGATACCCACTGATGGGTTGATTTACTCTTCGGGTGATCCCGACTAATTCTTCTTTCAGGTCTGGGGGAGAATTTGAGATTACAGTGGGAAACATCCTGATTAGATAAAGTGATTAACCATTCTGATATAGGTTAGAGTGCACGCAGAGTATTTCTTTTCTTTCTCTCTTTGGTTGCGACCATGGCCCGACCCTAGACTATGACTCAGTGACCAAGTTAACCGAACTTTCTTAAAACACTGGCTTTTGGATTGTCTGAGTTGCAAACATCATTGCCACTCCTTCTTTTACCATTTGTATTTCTCCAGAACACCCCGTATCACTACGAACATCCACTTCCATTGGATAAATCTATCGTATAGTTACATACGAACTCGAAAGAACTTGTTCCAGATTCGAGGATGGATTCTGGTTCTGGAGAGATTGAATATGACTATTCAGTTGTCTTTTCCTTTTACCGTCTCTTAAGTTATGAGGGCTCCTAGGATTAGGAGAGTGTACACCTATTATGCTTATTGGATAGTCTTCTTCCAAACCATAGGTATGTGCCGAAAGGTAGGGAAAGAAGAAAACCAATTAGCTTAAGTGTGGGTGTACATAAGATAATAAGTAAAGACAAAATAAAGGGATTAGAAAGAGGGAAAAGTAAATTGTGACTGCTATCTTTCACGACCGAACCACGTATTTCATCGCCACTCCTACTTCACCTTTTTATTTCTCCAGAATACTCCGTATCACTATGAACATCCACTTCTATTGGATAAATCCATTGTATGGTTATATACAAACTCGAAGGAACTTGTTCCAGTTCGAGAATGGATTCTGGTTCAGGAGAAATAGGAATAAGGTTTATTCAGTTGTCTTTTATTATCACCTTCTCTCAGGTTGCGAGTACTCCTAGAATTAGGAGAGTACACCTATTATGCTTATTGGATAGTCTTCTTCCAAACCATAGGCTGGTGTCGAATGGTAGGAAAGGAAGAAAACCATTTAGCCTAAGGGGGTGTACAGAAAGTAATGAGTAAAGACAAATAAAAGGATTTGGAGAGATGGCAAAGAAATATACGGTTACAGTCATGAATCTGATAATAGAAGAGGCATTACTAGGAACACCCGGATACCCCTATGAAACATTTTAATGTTTCAGTTTCACTATGCGTTGTTAATTGAAATCTGATTTCCCAATTAGATTCTTACTCCAGGGTATGTATTTACCAGATATGATTCTCACATCTGTATGGTTTTACAGATAATGAGTGGGAGTAAGTTATTGGGAATTAGGTGATCATCCTCATTATATCGGGATTCGTTATAATTGGTGATATTTGAGGAAATCGCCTGGGTTTTTGCCGGACGACAAATATTTGGTTTTGAATATTCGTTGTTATGCACCAATTTCAAACAGATATATCTGTACGTTAATTTTATAAAGTGAGATATAACTTTTTGAAATTATGTCCGTGACATTTACCTATATCAGTTGATGGTTAAGTCAGGAGCATTCAACAGCTGTGTAATTCTTCATAACCATAGTACAGTTTTCAACCTATGACGCACAGGGTTTGAGTTATTAAACTCTAGGGACTTATACAAAGCATTGTATATTATCCAGTGTCCATTAGGAAAGAGGGGTTGTTCGTCGTACTATATTCTGTTTACTTATGACTTCTCTAGTTTTTAGACAAGTGTTTCGTAGAAATACATGGTCTATGTTTTGAGAAGTTATAGGTATAAGAGTAAAGTAGAGAACCACGTATTTCAAGTATTAAGATTCTTCAAGGTAATCGGAGATGTAGATACGTGTGTTTGGTATTCAGTCGATAGTAATGATTTTGAGAACCACGTGCCTCTCTCCATTTAGTTGACATGCACTGGAGACAGCTGCATGATTTGAATCTGGTTCCAATTAAATCAGTGTCTCTGTTTCTATATTGTATATAGAATGGATCATATCTTAACGATGTTAAGGTATATGGAGTTGTCCGGCTTATGCTTAAAACCAGACTCTGGATAACTCAAGGCACATTTCTGTAATGGCTATTTGTGGGTTAACCCGGGTTATGACGAGGGTTAACTTTCTACCATTTGGAAGATCAATAGAAATATTGTTCTTGACTCGCCACAGTTTTAGTAAAATAGACTTTTTCAGAAAACAGTAGTGGGGGTATAGTAGAACTGGAAAAGATTCCAGAACCACAAACGACCACTGAAAAATTAATAGGACCAAAAGATTCAATCAGGTTTGACATTCCATTAGTCACTCCGCAGATATGGTGGGTAACCTCAGGCGCCCGAGAGGTACTCCGGAATCCTCAAAGATGGTGACAGGGAGGTTCTTGTTTACCCAGACTTGACACTACTGTTGTTCCAAACTATGAGACCCGGCAGGAGAGTATAGCGTCGTTCTAAACTAGCTTTAGAAGTGCACGTTTATATGACTCTGCCAAAGAGTTGTTGTAGTCAGTAGGAGCAGCGGAAGTATAGTGGACAAGTAGCTTATGTCTATTTATAGACTAAAGCAGATATAACGGAGATAGATCATCTATTTTTGATGTAACAGTCATGGGCTTTGACTTCATCAGAATGGGAGATGGATATGTTAAGAAGGTAGTAGGGTCTGATGTCCTGCTATTTGGATGACATACACAGAGTAGGAAGTGAAATTCCTATACTACGATCGGTTATACTGTGGTTGTCACACAGTGGTTTCTCCACATAGGATATGGATAAAATATCAGGCATTCTGATTACTAGATCTATGGTTTTAGATCTAGATTTGGGTGGTTTCCTAATTTGGGTACTTTGACAGTATTCTAAAAGCATTTTAGAATGGATGGCTCCTGGCATGGTGGCGTACCTGTAGGTGAAGGAGTCACCCTCTCTAAAGGTGTCTTACAGACTAAAGGGGAGAGGGATGAGCATGATTGGCATATCACTTGCTTAGGCAATTGAGTCAATCATGAGATATTAAGTACCACACCAGATGTTGTTTTTGCACAAGATGCAATAAGTTTATATATATTAATCGAATTCTGTAGAAACATTCGGAAGCAGTTTTAGAATATAAGTGGATATTCTAGGGATTTGATAACGGCAGCCTCTTTCGGGAGACGGTTATCATTCCACGCTTTCAAGGTGACCTGGATGACAGAGTGACTGGCAGAGTTATAGTTTTCCCTCTGACAAGTAGTATTTTGGACAGGTGGTCCAAGCGGATACTGGGGGAGGTGTGGCGCAGGATACTGATTAAATTCAATTGACGATACATTCTAAGAATTTTACTTGATTTGGAGTTCATTTTTGAACTAGGTCCCATCAGATATCCAGACATATTCTAAGACATGTATTGCTCATTTCGGGAGATGGCTTTCTCCGCGAGCTTGAGATTAAGAGAGACATAGAAAAAAACATCAGAGCGGATCCACTCACTGAGGTTATTTCTCGAAAGCAGTAGTTTTACAAACGAGCTTTGTGAAACTAATTAGTAGAGGAGTTGGGTGTTCAGTATCATACGGGCTGTGAGTATGCGACACCACAATAATTAGCCTTAAGTACAAGTGGGAGATTGTTGGCTATAGTGCCCTCAAGTCAATTATTGGATCACAGGCACGTGATTGTAATGATTGAGGAAGGACCTATACCGGTAGAACAGTCTTACTCGAGATGATAATATGCTATCTGGTTAGTCTTTATCACCGTGTACATGCTTCAGTGACATTACAGATCACTATTATATGTTGATAGAGCCGATAGGATTCTTGCTTGACTACCAGCAGTATGATGGCGATCATATACGTGAGAGTTGGGTAGTCTATAAGCACATCCATAAAGTGTCCCTAGTCGTGGGAGTTTCGAGACTGGGCATCGATATTCCATGAGTAGACTAGTGTATACGGATCGAGACCCCGACGAGGGGCGGTGGCTGATCTCACAAGCCATTGGTGTCAGTTAGTTCACCTAAGATAGTATACATGTGCTCATTAGGTTATGAGTACACCGGACGGACTCCCAAGGGCACTGTTGATTGGTACTATACCTATCGTCATGAGCAGTTCCCAGGTGACAGGAGTACAGCATAGTCCGTTGACTTGACACTGCTACTTTGCCTCAAGTGTTTTCCCACTTGTTCTCCGCCGAACACAAAGACGAGACCGCGTAGGTTCGTCTGGCCTGAATTTCGAGGGCAGATGCTATTTGGTGCTATCCGTCCACCTCTCCGAAGATGCCAAGTTGATTTATGGCACCATATATCGAAGGTTTAAACTGATGCAGCCGATGTAGCAGACTTCGTCAGATTCCCCTTCTTTGGAGGGGTTTTTGATTGTGGGGACGCACTTCGATGCAAGCGCAAGCCCCTGCAGTTAATTTCGCTACCACATCGCGGTAACCGTTTTCTCCTTCTTCAGATAGTCACTTCGTGTCGTGGGTGTTTGTTTTGTTTTTGGTTGCCCTTGGATTGTATACGGAGACTGATTTATGTTGTCACCCGTAGGGCGCGGATTAGTCCAAATACGTATCCTCTTAGATTTGGGTTTGGGGTTGGGTATAAGGATACGTTAGTCTCATTTGAGACTAAGATCAATTTAAACGTTTGTTAAGGATACGTTAGTCTAATTTTAGACTAAGATCAACTTAACGAGATCGTTTAGATCCAACAAAAGAGCATTTGGGCTCTATTGTTTAGTTTAGGGACTTTGCGGTCCATAATTAGTTTAAGGAAATTACGGTCCAAGGTTAAGGACATCATAGTCCATGGGTTTAAGGACCCCACAGTCCAAGGTTAAGGACATCATAGTCCATGGGTTTAAGGACCCCACAGTCCAGTTTAAAGACGTCATAGTCTATGGGTTTCAGGACCCCACAGTCCAAGGTTAAGGACATCATAGTTCATAAGTTTAAAGATCCCACAGTCCAGTTTAAAGACGGCATAGTCTATTGGTTTCAGGACCCCAGAGTTCAAGGTTAAGGACATCATAGTCCATGAGTTTAAGGACCCCACAGTCCATGGAATGTCTGGTTGTCGGGACCCGTCACCTCTCTGAAAACGTTGAAGGATTACAACGACAAATATCATAAGAGTGAAGAGATGTACCCTTGAACCAATTTTGGTTGGGAGATCTGTAGTCCAATTGGGACTAAGATCTAAGATTTATGAGCATATGGGTTCAATTAATCTGAATGAGGGGTTTATGGCCAACTTGGGCTTGGCCCGCTCAGTTAAAATGTTAAACATTTGACAATGCTGGGCATTGATTTGAATTCTGAAAATATTTTTGTCTTTTATTAAACGCTGAGCATTCATCATAGCTCTAGGGCTTCATTTAAAGAACAGTTTATGTTCTATCTGCGCACACGTGAGGAACACGTGGCGCGCTTGGCGCTAGCGCCAGATAATGAGCGCAGTGCGCTACTTTAAATTTGGAGCGCTAAGGCTCTATAACACTTTGTGCTAGATGTGGAGCGCTGAGGCGCTTTTGTTAAGTAGCACACACGTGAGGAGCACGTGGCGCGTTTGGCACTGAGCGCCAGTCAATGAGCGCAGCGCGCTATATTTGGAGTGCTAAGGCTCTTTAAAATTAAGAGCGCCAAGGCTCTGCAGCGCTTTGCGCTAGATGTGGAGCGCTGAAGCTCTTTTAAATTAGGAGCGCTGAAGCTCTTCTTTTATGCAACTTAGATCAGTTTTGCGTCCTGAGAATTAAATTCTCTTTTTATAAGAGACTTTGTCTCAAGATTCTAAGAACAAATTTCTTATTTTATAGAGATATTTCAATCTCTTATTTTGATAAAAGGCTTTGCCTTATGGATCTGTGATCCTAAGAGATTTGAATTATTCTCTCCCTCTTTATAATGAAATGTTCATGATCTCTGAAAGACAATTTGTCTTATAAATCTATGATCTGAAGAAGGTTAAATTCTTCCTCTTATTCTTTATGATGGGATATTTTGATCTCTTTGTGAAAGACCTTGGTCTTACAGATCTATGATCTGAAGAAAAGAAGTGAATTCTTCTTTTGATATGAGACGATTTCGTCTTTCTGTTCTTTTTACCTTGAAGAGAATTTTCTTCTTCTACCGAGAGCTTGCTCTTCTTTCTGAGATTTCTCAAAGTTTATGGGGGAATTCCTCTCTATGTTTTTCTATTTCTGAGACTTGAAGTCTTGGGGCCTTTATACAGGGCGAGCTGATTTGTTCAATCGGTTAAGGAGATCTTTTCTCCAATTGATTTGGAGATTTTCTCATCGTTGGATCTTTGATCCAAGGGCTTCTGATTTACAGAAGGCAATCTTTGACGCTCTCAGCTCTGGCGCTGCTATGAAGCGCTGCTTTATTTCAAAATTTGAAATTTTGAACAGAGCTTTGCTCTGATTGGGGGAAACAATTGCCCCCCACCGTTGCGCTTACGTGGCCCACACGTAAGTGCAGCGGTAGTAACATATCTGCCATTGGATCAACTCAGAAGTTGAAATGGCTCTCAGCATCTATAAATAGGACTCTTAGCCCTTGAGATGATTTCTGTTCATCTTCTTTCTTGTTTTCTGAGAATCGATTTCTCGTTTAGAGCATAGCTCTCTGTTTTAAGAACTTCTTTAAGGACAGAACTCTGTCAAAATTTAGGCAAAGATTAAATATTTTAAAGGATTATTTAAGAATGTAGGGTTTCACCCATTAACAGAGCTTTGCTCTTCATAGATCTTCGATCTAAAGAAAACCTTTTTTAGGGTTTTATTAACAGAGCTTTGCTCTCTTGAAATCATAGATCTAAAGAGATCCTTCTTAGGGTTTCTTAACATATTAACAAAGGTTTGCTCTTCTTTTCAAATCATATAGATTTGCTAATCTTTCATAAAGAACTCTTAAGAGTTTGTTCATGGATCTTGAAGATCATGGAATTTTAATTCATTAAAACTTTACTTTAAGTTTTCTAATGGGTTATTCCATCATTCTTACAGAGCAAGGCTCTTGAGGAATTTTTGTTCCTATCATCATTAGAGTTGACAGATGTCACTCTGTCACAGAGCACTGCTCTCAAGAGGAGATTTACTCCTCGGCCCGAAGGGTTCTCATTGAATGAGAATCCTTCTTTGAGGATTTTCTCATTTAATGACAGTCTCATCAAATGATGAGACTGTTTTGTTAATGATGAACTGTCATCTAGATTTTGTGGGTCCCCTTTGGTCCCTTTTTTTTACTGCATTGCAGTGCGGTACGGATTTAATGTACATAGTGATAGAACTTAATCCGTAGTATTGGCAGCTGAAAATTTGTTCTTTTCCGCGCAGGCACTATGTCTTTCGACACTTCCTTCCCATTCGTCCGTTCGGAAGGTGGATTCCCCGAAGCGCCCGTGGATAGGGAAGTCTTCGCACTGATTAAAGATCATGATCCGGAGTATAAGAATCTCCATCTATAGGGAACATGGTACAACCAAATCATCAAAGGTCGTCGGAGTTTTTCTTGCGTGACACCTTCGGATCCTATTTCGGCGATCCCTTATGCAGATGCACCCCCGATAAACTATACTGTGGAGGAGGTGAATTGGACATCAGAAGGTCTCCTTCGGCCTTCTATGGCCGCAATATCCGTGCAGCCGCCGGTGGCTTTGGACACTCTAGGGTGACGCATATGTCAGGGCGAATCAAACTAACTCTCCGTCACCCATCCAGATATCTGCAGTGGGCCCGATACATCTTATCGGCGAAGAAGTCACAGCTGCTAAGGCTCGAATTGTACCCTGCGATCTATGCTTCTTTGTTCCAGTATTTTGCACCTCCTACATGGTGGGTCAAGGCATTTCTGGAGCAATGGAACATTCCGACCCACACTTTCCTCTTATTGGATCGAGAAGTCTCCGTTTCTTTAGAGGAATTTGCCGAGGTCTCTGGTTTACCCGTTAGGGGAGAACATTACGAGGAGCTGCTTACTCCGGATGAGTATATTTTTGCCACCAAATCAGTGGTAACGGGTCTCACCCCAGAGAACGCCATTCAACACCAATTCCCAAGTTTGATAAAGGTGTTGAATATCTATGAGAGCCTCTTTCTCGAATCCGGAGGCCGCGGGGTTATTTTCACCGATTTTATTGCCCGTTTTCTCCGTACGGAAGTACTGTCAAAGGAAGCCGCGAAGTTCGCCAAACTTGACGATCCTTTTGGCTTAGGTTTAGGCAACCTGCCGACGGCGGAGGCGGATTAGAAGAATTTCTTTCTCCCCGACACCTCAGTCGTCCCTTTTGCAGAGCTGGTAGCTCCTGGGATCGACGAAGAAACGTTCTTTTTGGGGTTTCTCTGGTTATGGTTGAGCTGGTTTGCACTTCCGATGCACCCTCTCCATATGAGGCCGTCCGTTTTTTATCCAGCTCGCCGAATGGTTGCTGGGATACAAGTGGCCGTCGGGATCGCTGGGTTAGCCCATTTGTATCCCTCAGCTAGGCAGCGGATACTACTGAACCAGGGGTGCAGCCTGCAAACTTCTCGATGTATTATTTCACCTCGTGGCTCGAGTTGCACGTGCTTGGCATCTTCGGTATCCACAGAAGGCCTTGCTTTTATGACCGGTGTAAATTCCCTCAGATCGTGCAACTGGTCGACGCATCCATTGTAAATCCGACACCGCAGGAAGCTTAGGGCTTGCTCCTTCGTCCGCGCACGGTTGGAGATGGCATGTCCTTCACCGATAAAATTTTGACCGTCGGCCAGGAATCCGCGAAAACGGTGCTGCCATTGCAGGACATTTTTAAAGACGGGGCCTCCGTCTTGAAAGCTCGGGAGATTATTCATCTATACTCCATCAGGCCGGGCTTTCTTATATTTAGGAAGAATGATTCGGCGTTGTTTATGAGATATAACACGCATCATTTTGCCCAGCAGTTAAGCTATAATTAGGGCATCCCGCTTAAGGTTTTCTTGGCAGAATTGGCTGCCACTGAAGAGGGTATCCGGAGCGCGCTGCATCATTTTATGCGCCTAAACATAGGGTCCAACTTCTTCATTAGTGAACCAAGCTGCGTTCCAATGGCCCTGAATGTGTATGTGGCGTGGTATCAATATTCGATGGGCGCCGTAATTAGAGAGGAAAAGAGATTGCTGCTTGATCGCAAGGGTGCAACGCCGGCTGGTAATCCAAATGTTCTTCTGAAGCGACGGACCATTGTCTGTCCTCCCTTGAGAGAAGCTGTTGCGGCTGTGGTTCCGCGTGATATGCCTGAGCAACCGCTACCGCGTGCTCCCATTGAAGTGGCAGCTGTGGTGTCTCCTGAGTCTGCCTTGGGTGCGGAGATCGGGACTCGCCGCCCGAAGTTGCCCGCTAAGCTCCAGCTCGTGTTACCGACGATCGGTACTCGCTCGCAGAAGAAGAAGAAGTCGATTCTTTCTGCGGACGTTGTATTCGGCCAGGAGCCCCATGCTCCTTATAGCCAAGGCTTAAGTGAATACGGGACCAACGAGGGTCTATTCATGGCGCCGGATGATACTAATCTGGAGGCTGCCATCGCAGCTTCCGAGCGACTAGCTAGCCACAAAGCAGGAATGATCATCCTCGCTGAGTCATGTAGTGTTCAGTCGTATCTTTTTTTCGTTGCATTACATTTTTATTATCGTGTTTTGACTGACACTTTTTCTTCAACGGACGTTTCCACTGAAGAGGCTCTCGCGGCTTCCCTCAAGACTTTTGAGGAGGAAGAGAGGCTTCGCGCTTCGCTGGGTGTTGGTATATTTCAGCTCATTGTGCCTTCATTTCCTTTTCTTATGGGTAATCTCACCCCTTTTTCATCTTATCGCAGGGACTATTTCGACCCAAGTTATCCCAAGTGCCATGCCGACTTCGCACGGTGGTGCGGAGACGCTTCCAAGACCGGCTACCGAAGTCCCAGCTTCCCCAGTATCGCCAAAAGAGGCTTCACTTAAGCAACCAATGATGGATGCCATAACGGCTCCAGAGGTAGCTCCTGGCGCGGACGATGACGTCTCCTTGACGGAGGTCCTGAGAAGATCCGCTCTCACGGCCCAGGCAAAAAGGAAGCGCGGGAGGTGTGCAGCAAGAGAACGTAACGCCGCCTTGGCTGTAGGTGCCGGCTCGAGCGCTGCTTCTCCTGTCCCTGCTTCTTCAGAGGGTGCTCCGGTCACCCTGTTTACCGCTCACAGACAGGCGGCACGTGCGGCTCAGGAAGCAATTGAAAGGCCGACCCAAGGTAACGTAACACTGAGTCCTTTTCTTAAAGTTTTAATCTTTAGATTCTCATATATCTTACCGTGCAGGGCCAAATCCTGGTGAGGAGGTGGCGGGTGAGATGACAGCAACCACTGAGCCCGAAGCGGTTACTCTTTCCCAGGAGTCCGGGACTGCTCCCATTGCCGCTCTTTCCGCTTGCGGTTCCCTGCCATCGCCTGGCATCGCAAGTGTCACGACGACTCTCGTGGAATTAGTGGACGATGCTACGGGCGACGAAACCATCCTCCCAAATGAGATCGAAGAAGTCGTGATGCTTGGCGATGCTCCCGTCACAGTTCTGGCTGATGACCTGTCTGGTAGGTCTCGGGTCGCTGCATTCTTTTTGTTTTGAAATCCTTTCTGATGACATTCTGTTCCTTTCGGATGTAGGTGGGGCGAGCACTGAGGTTGCGACACCTGAAGAAGCACTACCAGTTGCCGCTCTGACGGTCGTTGCCCCTTCGCCTCCTCTTATATCTTCTCAACTGCTGGAAGGTATGGATTTGTGATCAATTTAAATCGGGGACAGCATCTTTCGTGTACTGACCATGTATCATCGTAATCTTGCAGGAGTTCTTTTTGATCATCTGTATCAAGTGCTGAACCCGCACTTCTCCTTCCAGTCGGAGATTAGTCTGTCCGTTGGTGTTGGTGAGTATCTTTTCTAACCGACGTCTTTTCTTTTCTTTAACGGGCAGCCATGTTATTGTTGATTCTTCTTTGCATCACTTGTAGCCTTACAAATTGAAGGATGGGACGAGGGTATCGCCGCGCCACCGGTACTCCCAACTCTGCCCTCTGTTGCAGCCGGCATATTAGACTCTATTATTCATGTATCTTCTTTATTTCTTGAATCGTTATCTGACTGTGATTTATTTTGCAGCGGTCGCACCGACTACAGCTCCGTTCGAGTCTCGCATCATAATGCCGGCAGGGACCTTTTCTAGACGTCCATCTTCAAAAGGCGTTGTAACCAGTCTGCGTATGTTGAGTGAATATATTGAGGAGCTTGACGCGGAGGCCCCCACATTCGCCGTAGATTTTGCTGCCGAGGTTAATCCAATGTTGGCGATGCTTGTAAACTTCCATAACGAGGGCATCGTTGAGTCTTGGGTTAACCACTGCAGGAAGATTGAGGCCTGCCTGCATGAGCTTGAGCTTAGGCGTCCTGCTCCTGAGATTCTGGTTTTGAACTCCCAGCGGGATGTGTGGGTTGAGAAGAGCGTGTCCTTCCTCCGCCATTTTGAACAAGAAGCGACCTTGAGGCGCGCGCCTAAGTTGAAGCGAATGCCGCGCAACTGAAAGCTGTCTTCGACAATTTTCAGCGATGTATTTCGAACGGGCTGGCATTGAAGCAGAAGCTCGACTCTATTGAGCGGGTTACACAGAGTCACAAAGCTGCCCAATGGGAAATCGATGAGAAGATTTCATCACTCTTGCAGCAAAGGGCTCGAATTGAAGCGGAGCTGGCCACGGCGGCCGATCACGAGAAGGCACTGAAAGGAGTGCGCGAGCAACTTGACGACTTATTGAAAACGCTTCCTTCTCAGTAGCTATTTTGCATAGATTGAACACTTGTAATCTTTAAATAACATGTATCCATTTTTTTTATTCTTTCATATGATTCAACCTGTACTCCATTGAATTCATGAATAAAAGATACACATTTTTTTTGTTCTATCGTTGCTTTCTTCTCTTTGCTGTGTCGTGTGATTTTAGCAAGTATGGCCGGTAGATAGTGAGTGACGGTCTATCTTGGATTCTTTGTAAGGTAATGATGGCTTAGGAAACAGGTTCAGGTTTGCTGCCTAAGACTTTTCAATTTTATGAGCCGTGAGGGTTTCATAAAGACTTTTCTCCCTACGAGACGAGAGGATCTCGTAGGTGTGTTTTCTTCTTAGGAATCGTGAGAATTCCTAAGTGTGTTTTCTCTTGAGAGTCGTAAGGATCTTCCAAGACAATTTTCTCCTTACAAGTCGAGAGGACTCGTAAGTGATTGTTTGCTTTCTTGTCGGAGAGTGTGGCTTTTAGAAAATATACCTTAACCTTTCTGCGAGGCAATGATGTCTTGGGAGACAGGGTTAGGATCTGTCACCTAAGGATTTTCAACTTTATGAGCCGAGAGGGTCTCATAAAGAATTTTCTCCCTACAGGTCGAGAGGATCCCATAGGTGTATTTTCTCCTTAGGAATCGTGAGGATTCCTAAGTGTGTTTTCTCTTAAGAGTCGTAAGAATCTCACAAGAGAATTTTTCTCCTTACAATTCGAGAGGACTCATAAGTGTCCGTTGAGTTGTCCTGCTTCCGGGTCAAAGCATTTCTTTCGGTGGGGAGGTCGAGGGTTTGCTCTGGCTGTTTCTCACGGGGTCAGGATTGACCTTAGCCGTGTTCTACGGGGCCAGGAGGGGTTGACTTTATCCGCATTTCACGGAGTCAGGGGTTGACTTTATCCGCATTTCATGTAGTCAGGGGTTGACTTTATCCGCATTTCATGGAGTCAGAGGGTTGACTTTATCCGCATTTCACGGAGTCAGGGGGTTGACTTTATCCGCATTTCACGGAGTCAGGATTTGCTCTGGGCGTTTCCCACGGGGTCAAGATTGACATTAGCCGTGTTATACGGGACAAGAATTTGCTCTGGGTGTTTCCCACGGGGTCAGGATTGACATTAGCCGTGTTCTACGGGACCAGAATTTGCTCTGGGCGTTTCCCACGGGGTCAGGATTGACATTAGCCGTGTTTTATGGGACCAGGATTTGCTCTGGGCGTTTCCCACGGGATCAGGATTGACATTAGCCATGTTCTACGGGACCAGGATTTGCTCTGGGCGTTTCCCACGAGGTCAGGATTGACATTAGCCGTGTTCTACGGGACCAGGATTTGCTCTGCCGGTTGTCTGTGAAGCGTCGAAGTTTAGAATAGGGACCTTGCCATGGCTCCAAGGTTGATTGTCGTGTCTGAATCCTGCTGGAATGAGGAGGAGCGCTGTTGGTGATATCTAGGATGTCTGTGAACCGTCGAGATTTGGCTCTCTTTCTGATGGAGTCTGGTGGGAATGTACGGTTCCCTTTTTGTTTGTGCCCCTGGATTGTATACATGGATCAATGTGATCTCACCTGTAGGGCAAAAAGTTTCACTTTATATATTTTTCTTTCCGCGATGCTCTATCATTTCAGCTTTTACATCGCGAAAGTCGTGATTGCCCAATCATTTCAGCTATTTTTCGCGGTGCCCAATCATTTCGGCTATTTGTTTTATTTACTCGCTGCTTTTTATTGCGAGTTTCCCAACTATTTCGGCTATTTTGTATGCATACATTTTTACTTGCAGATTTCGTTGTAAGTTGCCCCATCATTTCGGCTATTTCATATGCATTTGTGGCTCGCTGACTTTTCACTGCGAGTTTGGGATTTGATACCGATTTAGGCATCAGCATCGCTACAACTGGGATATTGCCAGGAGTGAATCATCTTCCTCCGTCGATGTCGCACGAAGGTGGCTTAGCAAATAGGGTTAGGATCCTGTCGACTAAGGCTTTTTGACTTTACGAGCCGTAAAGGTCTTATAAAGGTATTTCTCCCTACGAGTCGTGAGGATCTCGTATGTGCGTTTTCTCCTTAAGAATCGTGAGGATTCCTAAGTGTGTGTTCACTTATAAGTCGCAAAGATCTTACAAGAGTGTTTTCTCCTTATAAGTCGAGAGGACTTACAAGAGCTGTCCACTGTGTAAACATATTCCTAGTCGTGGGTGGGACTTTGTTAGAGAAATGTTTATTCGCGCCCCTGGATTGTATATAAGGGTCAGCATTGAACCGCTTGTAGGGCAAAATCAGGGTGTATGACTGCTTAAGAACAGGTTTAGATCCCTGTGACTTAAGGCTTTTGAAACTTATGAGCCGTGAGGGTCTCATAAGAGGGTTCTCCTTACGAGTCGTGAGGATCTCGCAAGTGTAATTTCTCCTTAGGAATCGTGGGGATTCCTAAGTGTGTTTCTCCTTTGTGAGTCGTAAGGATCTCACGCAGGTGGTTTCTCTTTATAGGGTCGAGAGGACCTTGCAAGTGTCTTTTAACGAGATTGCGCCCTTTAGGGTTTTCACAAAACTCGCCGGTAGTCCTGCTGTCTTTACTCACGGAGCCCTTTCGGGTTTTCATCCGTGCCCATCTCGCTTATGGACATACCGTTTTTTTTCGTCAGCCTTAGGATGCTGCCGTCAGTAGTAGTTTATAGACGCCTCGGTCAACAGCCAGTTTTAGGACATAGTGGTCCATCGTTAGTTTAAGGACGTTTCGGTCCGTTTTCCGGCTACTACTTATAGAGTTCGGGCTTAGGAAGATAGCGAGCGGACATAAGCGTCGTCATTTATCGTTGACCTAGGCCGTGACTCGTCAGGCGTGGTATTTTTTTAAGAAGCAACCGTTTATTGGCCTGAAAGGTCTTTCACCATGCATGTCCATGAGTAGATAGGCTCCACCCTGGTAAACTTTGTCTATGATGTACGGGCCTTCATAGATCGGATCGAATTTCCTCGCTTGGCACGATTGGGGATCATAGGTCTCCTAACTACTAGCACGAGTTTGCCTTGGCGGAATGTTCTTGGCCTAGTCAATTTCTCATACGAGCGTGTTATCTTTGCTTTGTAAGCCTCCAGGTTTTGTTGCGCAATCAGCCGGGTTTCATCAAGGGCGTTTTCTTCGTTTGTTAGCTAGTAGTGAACCACCACTCGTAGGGAGGGCAGCTCTATCTTCAAGGGAAGTACCGCTTCAGTGCCGAATACCAATGCATACGGCGTTGCGCTTGTGGCCGTTTTGAATGTGGTTCGATACGCCCAGAGAGCTTCATGCAGTCTCTCGTGCCAGTCCTTCTTATTTCTGGACACCATCTTTTTCACGATCTTCGTCAAGGTCTTGTTGAAAGCCTCAGCCAGACCGTTGGCTCGAGGATTGTAGACTGAAGAGTATCTCCAGTCTATATTCTGTTGCTGCACGAAGCGGCTGATCTTGTGGCTTCTGTAGGCTGGCCCGTTATCGGAGATAATCCGTCGCGGAGTGCCGAACCGATAGATGGCGTGTGTCTTGAAGAAATGATGGATATTCTCCGTCTTCACTTCTCTTAGTGGTACTGCTTGAGAGACCGCAGCTGCTCGAGAGTTCTTGGCGGAGGCATTTCGATAATCGCCTTGATCTTTGACGGGTCTATTTCGATACCCCGATGTCGTACGATGAATCCTAGGAATTTTCCCGAAGAGACTCTGAACGCGCATTTTAGAGGGTTCATCTTCAGGTTGTATTTCCGAAGACATTGGAATACAATCTCTAGATGCTCCCAATGCTCTTCGTGCGATTTGCTTTTCACCACAAGGTCGTCAATATAGCATTCGACGATTTCATGTATGAGGTCATCGAAAATCTTCGCCATGGCCCTCTGTTAGGTGGCGCCTGCGTTCTTTAGACCGAAAGGCATCACTTTGTAGCAAAATATTCCCAAGGGAATCTGGAAAGCGGTATGCTTTTGACCTTCGGAATGCATCTTTATTTGATTATACCCTGATGAGCCGTCCATGAAGGAGAAAACTTCATGAGTGGACGTATTGTCTATCATCAGCTTGGTGACTGGTACTGGAAAGTCATCCTTCGGGCAAGCTTTGTTGAGATCCCGGAAGTCTACGCATATGCGCACCGTCCCATTTTTCTTCATCACTGGGACGATGTTGGCGATCTAGTCAGGATACTGAACAACTTGGATGAAGCCGGAGTCGATTAGCTTCTTGACCTCGACATTGATGCTCATCTCAAGCTCGAGCCGCATTCTTCTCGATGCTTGTTTAATCGGCTTGACGTCCAGAGATATCGCCAATTTATGGACGGCTATTTCTGGATCCAATCCGGGCATCTCGGAATACTTCCATGCAAAGCAGTCTTTATACTGCATGAGCACGTCTTTTAGCGTGGCCACCCTTTCTTCAGACAAGAGCTCACTGACGAGCGTCGGCCGCGGGTCACTTGCCGTCCCCAAGTCAATTTTCTTAAGGTTATATGCAGTAGTATGTATCCCATCTTCCAGCTCTTTTGGCACCGGTGAAAACTCTGAGATCACCTCGTCATTATCGTTTTCGAAGCACCAGGGGAGGTTATCCATATTCTCGGGTTCTTCTTCTGACAGCGTTATCATGTGACAGGCACGAGATCGCTTCCAAGACCGATGTTGGTCCGGTTCTATTCTAGCCGCATACGTGGCTTTCGGTTCATGCTTCTGTGGTGGAGTTACCTTCCTACTGCTGGATAGAGCGAACCTGCCTTGCTGATACTGGTCTTCAACCCATTCTTTGAATGTAAAGCAGTCTTCGAGGGGATGCCCTATCGCTTGGTGATAGGAGCAATAGTCCGGATGATGAACCTAACCTGCTTGCTCGGGGTGCTTAGACTCCGGGAGTGTCATTGTTAGTTATGTATATGCCCTAGAGGCCATTGTTGTACATTTGATGTATATTATAATGGATACTTGGATATATACAGAGAGGACTTTCTTGCTCGTCATGATAGTATGTACACAGTGGCTTTTGGGTACAGTCCCGAATCACATGGAGGCAATGAGCGATAGGAGGGGATTCGTCTCTCCCGGTATAGGGAGTTGATGTTGTGCTGTGTTCGATTGGCTATAACTGGAAGTCCCTGGCCAGGGCTGATATAGAGATATACTGGTAAGTGTTACCAGAAGTTTCTCGAACTGTTATGAGCCTCACATCGACACGACTTATCGGTTACTGGGGTCTGACGTATACCACCCCTAGACTTGATATGCGACATATCAGACGAACAGACCGGACTGTACGGGAGTGTTACTGATTGGATTCACAGGAGAACGGACATGCTAGCTTGTTGATCTTCTGATCGCTCAATACCTGGGTGGCTGTTACGTTTAGCTGACCGCTTGCAGCTTGTGGGTGTTTGATATGATCATCACCCGCTACCAGTGTATTGACGATTCTTTAGAGTCCTACACAGAGGTTTCTTGGCTCAGGCAAAACGGAGTAGAGGTACATATGTGATATGTGCAGGACCGAGGATAATGCGATATGAGATACCGTATTATATTCTCGCGATATTTAGATATGAACCGAGACATCGGATCAAGTGTTGATTCGATGAATCGGTACATGATATATTAGTCGGTTATATTCGATATAGCCGGATCGTCGGATCAAGTGTTGATTCGATGATTTAATGTATAATGATATATATGATATATTGTATTACATTATCTAATATTGGCTCGCTTTATTATTTCATTTTCTCACCGGATTAATACATTGATATATATGCGATATATGTTAATTGTATTATTTTCTTTTGTTGCAAATATATAATATATATGTGATATATATTATTGTGACATGATATGATTTATTATGAAACATGTTTAGGGATGATAAAAAGAGATTAGGGTTTGATTAGGGTTAGCTCTTTCTTGATTATTCTAGAAAGGTTTCCTTTTTGTCTTGGTTAAGATATTATGGTTGATACTTATCATTGACTCATACTTAACCTAACCAAACCCTAGCTCTAGTTTATTCTCTACAAAGGTTAAGCCTATCATCCTTGACCATGGTTCCATATCAATTATATATTCTTATCTACTATTCATCACAAAAGGAATTATCTCATTATTTTTCATCTTCTTCTCTCTTGAGTTTTTGAGAGAGCTCACTTGTGTTTTCTTTTGTGATGAGTTCTTGTGAGAAAATGATATAAAAAGAAAGCATAAATACTACTCCATCATCTTCATCTAATCTAGCCCATTAGATAAGGGTGTTCACCTCATTAGAGTGAGAGAGCTCGGGTTATAGCAACTTCGACGTAGATCATCGGAGAAGCGGAACACTACAAGATAGCATGGATCGTTCGAGTCGTGGAACCTCTCTTGAGTCCGGGAGATCGTGGATCGCGGCGAAGGGACTTCTACTCGGAGCTTGTGAAGCGAAGGAGCGGACTACAAATGTTATAATCCCTCACACTTAGGTTTAAAGATGTTATCTTGCATGTTAAACCCTAATAATCTAGCAAAGATCCCGGCTTTGGGTTGTTCGGCACATGTAAAATTTTATTCGGGCATGTTTGATGCTTTATAAACCTTCACAAGAGTGCCTAGGAACCCTACAGTGGTATCAGAGCCTAGCTAGAGCATTAGGCGATGTGTTAACGAAGTTAAAACTCCGAACGAACCCGAATACGTCAAAATCAACCCCTCTCTGGATATTTTTTCAAATCTGTGATTTTTCCGAATTAAAAATACCTAAAAAATTCAGCAGGGAAATATAAGAATTGTGGTGAAAAACGAGTACCCAATACTTCCAAACCGCCGCGGAACTGCGGCCGTACCTTGCTTAGGCCGCGGATCCGCGGCCGTACATGGGAGATTGGTATTTTTTTTACACAGTAATTCATATTTCTGTGATTTATATTTTATGGCTATTTTTATTCTAACTCAAGTGTTGAGTATTTTGGAGTTTATTTTGTAATCGTAGATTCGATCGGAAAATTTAAATTCGTTATTATTTCCGAATATTTAGAATCTGTTAAAATGTTCGAACGGATATCATTAACTCAATTTTTCCCGGCATGAAAAACTTTCAAGTGTTGAATTTTTTATCGAGTTTAAATCTTTCGGAAAAATGTGCAAGTAACACGGTGGACCCTCTAGAAGACAACAAAGCTTAACTCGATTATGTGACCGTCTAGAACTGCCTTTTGAACCTTCGGGTTTAGGGCAGTACTGCGTGCCACATGTGAGGCGTTGGCTTGACCCTTTTACGGCTGGATCACTGGTACTGTGACATATTCTGGGATTGTTTGAACTCCGCTCAAGTGTTGAGCACTTTAGGAAATTTTGGGTATTTGATTATCTGTTCGAAAAGTTTAATACTGTCTATTTATCTAGAATGTGATACAATATGTGGAATTCATAGAGTTAGGCATGAAATGCGAAGTATGTGATATTTCGGATTTACGATGTCTAAAGTGATTGTGGATTCTAAATATTGTAGTTTTACAATTTCTTTTCTGTGACCGTAAGTGTAGTATGTAGTTGTATTGCCGGTTTTCGTTACTATACGACAACGACGATCGGTGTATGCATACTTACTTACGTTGATGATATGTGATATTATGTGTTGCTGTGATATGTTACATTGGATCGTCGTGTTCTGAATAGCCGGGGGTTTTATATGAGATGAGGTTTTTTTATTTTCATTCATGTAAAATTCATTTGTATGTAATATTCTTTTATTGGGGCACTTCCGGGATGAGGTTGATGTCACCCTTGTATATTATTTACTTTTCCGCATTAGGTAGACCCAAGGAGGGGAGCACAAGTAACCGGGTTCTAGGGTCCAGTGGGAGGCCATCTCGAGGAGTCGAGACCGGGTCTCCTAACCCTAGAATTGGCAGTGTTACTTGCCGCTCTCGTAGGGGTCTAGGGATGTGGGTTTGGCTATTCATCGCGACCGTGGAATCCGTGTTTTATACCGGCTCGTATTGAAAACACGGACATCCTAGTAAATCCAATATTTTATATATGTTCTTCTGCTGCAATGTTCTGTGATGAGATCATATTACTATCTGAGACGAATGCTTATACTATATATATATGCTGATATATAAATATTATTGCTTTCGTTTCTTATGTGATGCTTAGGAAGCATAAGCTGATGGGATTTTATTAATGAGTTAATAAAAAGAAAAGAAACCTAAAAGATGTTGTAGAATCAAAACTTTATAAAAAGGGTAGCTACAGTTTTGCTTTGCATAGCGGTATATATGATATACCCTGCACCTTATTCGATGAGGAAAGAGCCGAGATCCCTTCACCGGGAGTGACCTCTTTAGCAAAATTGGCAGATGCTACAAACTCGGTTTGTCTTTTGATTGCTTTTAGAGTTTTGCTTTGCACAGTGATATATATGATATGTCCTGCACCTTATTCGATGAGGAAAGAGCCGAGATCCCTTCACCGGGAGTGACCTCTTTAGCAAAACTAATGAAAGCCTCAAAAACACTCCATTTCAAAATTTCACTTGAATCTACGACGATATCAAGTTCATTACGCAATAGGTTTTCAGAAAAACCTGTCGTAGCCCTCCGTCATTTCAGATAAAGACTATTTAGTATGCGTGCTGCGTTTGTTGATCTCTGTTAAGGCATAGTGTGCGGTAGCTGAATAGTAATTATCTGTAAAGCATGTGATGTGATTGGATTAGGGTAGTCGTGCGACCTTGTTGACCTCTGTCAAAGGTCGTGCGAGTGGGTTTGATTCAGTCAAGAAATGACGGGTTGAACTTGACTAGTGCACTATGGTTTGTTGACCTCTGTCAAGGTCATAGCACATTAGGGGCAAAATATTATCGGGAATTTCAAGTATTGAAATTTGCAATGAGATTGCATACCTCCTATGAGATAGTTGGATCCCGATACCCACTGCGAGTAAGTGTTACTCCTGGGAGAGTTTTACACAGGACAATTAGCCGATCAAGTAGGTGTCTAGAAAAGTGTTAACGGGGTTACGCCTCTGGGAAAACGAGGTTTACTTTAATTAGGTCCGTGCGAAAGCACGGGGAACCTCCCTCTAGTACCGACACTGATCTGGCTGAAAGATTGACGAAATTGTATGGTGTAATTAATCCCGGCTAATCTTATTTTTTAGGGTTTGAAGGAAGATTTGATAAAAACAGTGGGAGACATCCTGATTAGATAAGATAATAACCAATCTAATCTTGCAAGAGCATACGCTAAAGTGTTTTCTTCTCTCTCTCTCTCCAGGTAGCGACCATGTCAGGCCATAATCAAGATAATAATATGGATGTATTGACTGAACCCGCTTATTATACTGAGCAGGGGAGCGTTGGACCCGTTATTTCTTATAAGAGTTATAAGACTGAACAGAGAATAGGAGAATATCTGGATTCTCAAGCCGCCCAAAAGAACATGCATGTTGATGCATCTTCTTCAGGTGTGTTAGTTATTGAGAACTGTTTCTCAGTTCACCCTACGTCCTGGGTATTAGATACCGGATCAGGATCCCACATATGTAAATTGTTACATGGGCTACGTAAAGGTAGAGAACTGGGAAAAGGTGATCATTCCGTTCAAGTAGGGAACGGTGCAAGTATTGCAGCCAAAGCAGTTGGCGAATATCACCTAGTATTGCCAAGTCGTAATACACTGATTCTAAATGAGTGCTATTATATACCGAACATGATGTGCAACATTATATCAGTTTCTTTATTAAGTAAAGAAGGATATAATTTTGTAGTAAAGGATAATGTTATGAATATATTCCTAGATCAAAAGTTGATTGCATCAGGCTCGTTACATAATGGCATATTCATTATAAATCAGAATACAATCCTCAATATACAAAACACACACAAGAGGAAAAGTTCAGATATGAACGAATCCTTCTTGTGGCACTGTAGACTTGGTCAGATCAATGCGACACGACTGGCTAAGTTACATAAGGATGGATATTTGAATCCGTTCGAATTATCATCTTATGATACTTGCCATTCATGTCTCAAAGGAAAAATGACCAAAGCTCCGTTTAGTGGACACGGAGAAAGAGTTACGGAACTCTCAGGACTGATACATAGTGATGTTTGTGGTCCCATGTCTATGCATGCCAGGAACGGTTCTTCCTACTTCATTACATTCACTGACGATCTCTCTAGATTCAGACATGTGTTCCTGATGAAACACAAGTCTGAAGCTTTTGAGAAATTCAGAGAATATAAGCACGAAGTAGAAAAACAAACGGGCAAAAGTATTAAGATCCTTCGATCTGATCGAGGAGGAGAATACTTAAGCAATGAGTTCCTAGATTATCTAAAAGAGAATGGGATTCTCTCTCAGCTTACACCTCCTTATACACCACAGCACAACGGTGTATCGGAGTAGAGGAATCGCACCCTATTAGATATGGTGCGCTCTATGATGAGTACAGCTGAGTTACCTATTTCCTTCTCGGGGTATGCGCTTGAGACAGCAGCATACCTATTGAATCAAGTTCCAACTAAATCTGTACCTACCACACCATATCAGATATGGAGTGGGAAGAGACCATGTCATAAACGAGTTAAGATATGGAGTTGTCTAGCCTATGTCAAAAGGCAAAATCCAGACAAACTCGAGGCACGGTCAGTTCTATGTAAGTTTGTGGGATATCCTAAACATTCAAATGGATATTTTTTCTACCACAGTGAATAACAAAAGGTGTATATTGCTCAACATGCCACCTTTTTAGAAAAGGAATTTCTTGCAAAAGAGATTAGTGGATCTGAGGTAGAACTGGAAGAAGTTCCAGCAACACAAACTGTAACTGAAGATTTAGTGGAACCAGAGGATTTGGTAGTACCCGACGAACCTCAGCCTCTCCACCGATCTAGTAGGGTTTTTCGTCCACCTGAGAGATACTACGGTTTTCTCATTGATGGTGGAAGCGAGGATTGCATCATGGAATATGATGATCCGACTAATTTCGAGCAGGCCATCATAAGTGGTGACTCTGTGAAATGGCTGGATACAATGCGATCTGAGATGGAATCCATGTACACCAATAAGGTATGGACTTTGGAAAATGCTCCTAAAGGGGTAAAACCCATTGGGAGCAAGTGGATTTTTAAAAAGAAATTTGGTGTAGATGGAAAAGTTGAGACATTCAAAGCTAGACTTGTAGCAAAGGGATTTCGTCAACGACCAGGTGTGAATTATGACGAAACCTTTTCTCCAGTGGCTATGCTTAAGTCCATCCGGATCTTACTTGCCATTGCTGCATACCATAACTACGAAATTTGGCAAATGGATGTTAAGACCGCCTTTCTAAATGGTGATTTAGAAGAGTGCGTGTACATGACTCAGCCAGAGGGCTTCGTACATAGTGGGAGCAGCGGAAAGGTGTGCAAGCTGCTTAAATCCATTTATGGGTTAAAGCAAGCATCGCGGAGTTGGAACATCTGTTTTGATGTTGTAGTCAAAGAGTTTGACTTCATCAAAAATATAGATGAACCTTGTATTTATAAAAATGTAGTAGAGAGTAAGGTTGTCTTCCTCGTATTGTACGTGGATGGCATACTCTTGATAGGAAATGATAATCCTATGCTGCAATCAGTCAAGCTCTTCTTATCACAGAGATTCTCAATGAAAGATCTAGGTGATGCCTCCTGCATATTGGGAATTAGGATCTATAGAGATAGATCCAAAAGGATACTGAGATTGTTCCAATCCAGGTACATTGACACCATACTAAAGAGGTTTAGTATGGAAGAATCCAAGCGTGGGAACCAACCCATGATCTCTGGACTCACTCTCTCCAAAGAGATGTCTCCCAAGACTGATTTAGAGAGAGCTCGCATGCAAGGGATACCCTATGCTTCGACAGTAGGCTCTATCATGTATGCGATGCTGTGTACCAGACCCGATGTTGCATACTCACTAAGTGTAGTGAGTCGGTATCAAGCAGATCCTGGAGAGAGTCACTGGACAGCTGTGAAGAACATTCTCAAGTACTTGCGAAGGACTAGAGACATGTTCTTGGTGTATGGTAATGGAGAACTCCGGGTGGAGTCCTTTACCGATTCCAGCTTCCAAAGTGATAAGGACGACTTTAAGTCGCACTCGGGATTTGTCTTTACCCTCAATGGAGGGGCGGTATGTTGGAAGAGTTCCAAACAGGATACCGTTGCAGACTCGACGATGGAGGCTGAATACATCGCTGCCAACGATGCTGCCAAAGAGGCTGTCTGGATGAAGAAGTTCATTAGTGAACTTGGTGTGGTTCCATCCATTGAGCATCCAATACCTCTGTATTGCGATAACAATGGAGCTGTGGCTTTGGCCAAGGAACCCAGATCCCATCAGAAGTCCAGACATATTCTGAGGCGATATCACCTTATCAGGGAGATAGTTGATCGCCGGGAGATCGAGGTCAGGAGAGTAGATACGAAGGACAACACTGCGGATCCACTCACGAAAGCCATTCCCCAGATACAGTTTAAGAGATTATTCGGGATGCTAGGTATGAGATACTACAGCAGCTGGCCTTAGTGCAAGTGGGAGATTGTTAGTTATGTATATGCCCTAGAGGCCATTGTTGTACATTTGATGTATATTATAATGGATGCTTGGATATATACAGAGAGGACTTTCTTGCTCGTCATGATAGTATGCTCTTTGGTTTCACTTTATCTTAACATGTTGACTTGTATTTGTTTACTGTCTTTCTCTCACATGTTGATAAAGCCCTTAGGATCTGTACTCGACTACTGCGATTATGATGAGATCATACTAGTGGGGCCACGGTAGTCGATGAGTATATCCTATAAATGTTCCTAGTCGAGGGTATATCGAGACGGGGCATCGATACACCAGAGTAGACTAGCGTATACGCATCTTGACCCATATGATGGGCGATGGATGATCCCATATCCATCGGTGTTTGACATCAAGGATGGTGTACGGGTGCTCAGTGGAGACTGGGTACACTGGACGGACTCGCCGAGAACTCCCAGATGGTGATATACCACACGTCAGATGGCATTTCTCCGGTGACACTGGTATAGGGTAGTCTGTAGACCCGAGATCGTCATAGAGTCTTGTGTGATTCCCACTGTGTTTTGATTTTCTCCTTACCACGTCTAAGAGGGCGTGCAAAACGGTGGCTTTTGGGTGCAGTCCCAAATCACATGGAGGCAATGAGCAATAGGAGGGGATTCGTCTCTCCCGGTATAGGGAGTTGATGTTGTGCTATGTTCGATTGGCTATAACTGGAAGTCCCTGGCCAGGGCTGATATAGAGATATACTGGTAAGTGTTACCAGTAGTTTCTTGACCTGTTATGAGCCTCACATCGACACGACTTATCGGTTACTGGGGTCTGACGTATACCACCCCTAGACTTGATATGCGACATATCAGACGAACAGACCGGACTGTACGGGAGTGTTACTGATTGGATTCACAGGAGAACGGACAAGCTAGCTTGTTGATCTTCTGATCGCTCAATACCTGGGTGGCTGTTACATTTAGCTGACCTCTTGCAGCTTGTGGGTGTTTGATATGATCATCACCTGCTACCGGCATATTGACGATTCTTTAGAGTCCTACACAGAGGTTTCTTGGCTCAGGCAAAACGGAGTAGAGGCACATATGTGATATGTGCAGGACCAAGGATAATGCGATATGAGATACCGTATTATATTCTCGCTATATTTAGATATGAACCGAGACATCGAATCAAGTGTTGATTCGATGAATCGGTACATGATATATTAGTCGGTTATATTCGATATAGCCGGATCGTCGGATCAAGTGTTGATTCGATGATTTAATGTATAATTATATATATGATATATTGTATTATATTATCTAATATTGGCTCGCTTTATTATTTCATTTTCTCACCGGATTAATACATTGATATATATGCGATATATGTTAATTGTATTATTTTCTTTGGTTGCAAATATATAATATATATGTGATATATATTATTGTGACATGATATGATTTATTATGAAACATGTTTAGGGATGATAAAAGGAGATTAGGGTTTGATTAGGGTTAGCTCTTTCTTGATTATTCTAGAAAGGTTTCCTTTTTGTCTTGGTTAAGATATTATGGTTGATACTTATCCTTGACTCATACTTAACCTAACCAAACCCTAGCTCTAGTTTATTCTCTACAAAGGTTAAGCCTATCATCCTTGACCATGGTTCCATATCAATCATATATTCTTATCTACTATTCATCACAAAAGGAATTATCTCATTATTTTTCATCTTCTTCTCTCTTGAGTTTTTGAGAGAGCTCACTTGTGTTTTCTTTTGTGATGAGTTCTTGTGAGAAAATGATATAAAAAGAAAGCATAAATACTACTCCATCATCCTCATCTAATCTAGCCCATTAGATTAGGGTGTTCACCTCATTAGAGTGAGAGAGCTCGGGTTATAGCAACTTCGACGTAGATTATCGGAGAAGCGGAACACTACAAGCTAGCATGGATCGTTCGAGTCGTGGAACCTCTCTTGAGTCCGGGAGATCGTGGATCGCGGCGAAGGGACTTCTACTTGGAGCTTGTGAAGCGAAGGAGCGGACTACAAAGGTTGTAATCCCTCACACTTAGGTTTAAAGATATTGTCTTGCATGTTAAACCCTAATAATCTAGCAAAGATCCCGGTTTTGGGTTGTTCGGCACATGTAAAGTTTTATTCGGGCATGTTTGATGCTTTATGAACCTTCACAAGAGTGTCTAGGAACCCTACAGTCATCACCTGATATTTTATGACAAGATCGAATATCTTCCTTGTCTTGTCTTGAGGAAAAGAATATGCTCGACCCATCTTCTTTATAAGAGACGGATCCAGGCTGCCCAATCCTCGATCGCGTGGCTTCTTAGACCCGCTTTGCCGCTGTCGAACGTTTTTTCCATTCTTTAACTTGTTTCTACCTCCGCGTCGAGTCTTTTGTATGACAGGTTGGCGACGAGGATCATTGTCACTCTCCACAGCCTGCTGAAGGAGGCGCTGCGTCCTGGCTTTCTCGTAGATGAGCATTTTGCAGCTATGATCATCCCGGAACTTTTGACCCGCTTCCCTCATTAGCCTATCCATCTATTCTTCGAACGACGGACTTGGCACTTTCATGGCGAGACCTCGTTTTGGTTCAGGGCTAGCATATTCTAACAGAGCATCTCCTTCTTCATCAAAGTCATGTACAACGTAGCAGCCATGGAATCGCTCCCGTTTCTTGGATTGGACATATCCAAGCCCGATCGTTTCCATTCTCCCGTTTGGCAATTTTTGCTGAGTTCTGGGGACGTTCCAGATCCTGTTGTAGAACTGAGCTTATCGAGCAGTCTGTTTGAAGGGTACGCCTTGGCGCCTCAACAGCCTTTTTAATGTTTCTGTGTAGTATCTGGGCAGACGGATGGGTTGGAGCTTATCAAGCGTAGAATTGGCGCCATGCTAGATTACTTTCTCCATGTGCGTCTTCGAGATTTGCCTCAGATGGTGGATTAGCGAGTGGTGCCGCCTGAGCAAGCATCTCCTGCAGCTTTTCACGTTGCAGTTGAACTTTTGTTAAGGACTGAGTTTGAGGTCGGTGACTAGTAGAAGCTCGAAATTCATCTTTGGAATTCACCACATAGACTATGTGAACTACCATGCCCCCAGGCTTGGCGTGTTTGGAGTTTTTGGCCTTTGGAGTTTGCTTCGGGCACTTGAGTTTTATTGGGCCTCCTTTTTAATGAAAAGCTGCTTTGGTTTTAGGAAGAGCCACTGTATCAGGATCCATCTTAGGGTGAGTCCCCTTCACCTTCTTCCACACCTTATATATAGATGAGGAAAGTTGTCTCAAGGAGCGAACTTGTTTCTGCTCTCGTGGGATCTCCATGGGTTGCGGAGACTTCTTCAGTATTGCAATAGGAGAATTTTGTCTGACCCTTCACAATAATTTGAACCTGTTCCCAGTTGGAACAACAACATTCACCACTGGGGTTGAAACTGAACCATGCGGAGAACTGCCTCCAGCTCATTTTGTATGATGCCATTATTGACGTTGACCATTTCTTACGGTCGGGATTTGATTAGCCTCAGAATTTTGCCGAGCCTGCCCCTTGTTTCCTTTGAGAGCTTAAATATTCTGCCTCCTGCGTCGACCTTGGTCCTTGGCAGGTGGCAGTTGTTTGAGAACTGATTCCATTGGCAAAGCTACAGCTTGTGGAACCAGCCTATGGAAAACAGACTTCCACTGGGCATCCTCCATCGGCGTTGACGCACCGAGGGTGGGAGGTGGGAGTATCGACCTAAAGAGGAGCCAGTTGATTTTTTGAAGAGCCGGATTGCAGATATTTGAGATTGCATGTGGCCCGTACTTGACTCCACCAGATATGACAGAGCCTGAGTTGCTAAGGTGGGAGCAAATGCCATTCTTCATAGAGACGAAATGCCGACTTCAGTATCCACTCCCCTAAGGACAACCACAAATATACACACCGCGATTATCTGATCACGGGAAAAACACGACACACAAAGTGTGGAGTGGAAAGAGGAAAAGGTCCCACCGGGCGTGGCAGAATCTGTTCTCCGCCGAACACAGAGATGAGACCGCGTAGGTTCATCTTGCCTGAATTTCGAGGGCAGATGCTATTTGGTGCTATCCATCCACCTCTCCGAAGATGCCAAGTTGATTTATAACACCATGTATCAGAGGTTTAGACGGATGCGGCCGATGTAGCTGATTTCGTCAGATTCCCCCTCGTTGAGGGGTTTTTGATTGTGGGGGCGCTCTTCCCTGCAGGCGCAAGCCTTTGCAGTTAATTACGCTCCTTCTCCAGATGGTCACTTCGTGTCATGGGTGTTTGTTTTGTTTTTGGTTGCCCGTGGATTGTATACGGAGACTAATTTATGTTGTCGCCCATAGGGCATGGATTTGTCCAAATCCGTATTTTCTTAGATTTGGGTTTGGGGTTGGGTTTAAGGATGCGTTAGTCTCATTTGAGACTAAGATCAACTAAAACATTTGTTAAGGATACGTTAGTCTAATTTTAGACTAAGATCAACTTAATGATTTGTTACGGATACGTTAGTCTAATTTTAGACTAAGATCAACTTAACAGGATCATTTAGATCCAACAAAAGAGCATTTGGTCTCTATTATTTTAGTTTAGGGAATTTGCGGTCCATAATTAGTTTAAGGACGTTATAGTCCAGTTTAAAGACGTCATAGTCTATAAACTTTAAGGACATCATAGTCCATGTGTTTAAGGACCCCACAGTCTGAGGTTAAGGACATCATAGTCCATGGGTTTAAAGACCCCACAGTCCAAGGTTAAGGACATCATAGTCCAAGAGTTTAAGGACCCCACAGTCCAAAGTTAAGGACATCATAGTCTATGAATTTAAGGACCCCACAGTCCATAGAACGTCTGGTTGTCGGGACCTGTCACCTCTCTGAAGACGTTGAAGGATTAGAACGACAAATATCAGAGGAGTGAAGAGATGTACCCTTGAACCAATTTTGGTTAGGAGATCTGTAGTCCAATTGGGACTAAGATCTGAGATTTATGAGCATATGGGCTCAGTTAATCTGAATGAGGGGTTTATGGCCAACTTGGGCTTGGCCCACTCAGTTAAAATGTTAAACATTTAACAATGCTGGGTATTGATTTGAATTCAGACAATATTTTTGTCTTTCATTGAATGCTGAGCATTCATCATAGCTCTAGGGCTTCATTTAAAGAACAGTTTATGTTCTATCAGCGCACACGTGAGGAACACGTGGCGCGCTTGGCGCTAGCATCAGATAATGAGCGCAGTGCGCTACATTAAATTTGGAGCGCTAAGGCTCTGCAGCGCTTTGCGCTAGATGTGGAGCGCTGAGGCGCTTCTGTTAAGTAGCGCATACGTGAGGAGCACGTGGCGCGCTTGGCGCTGAGCACCAGTCAATGAGCGCAGTGCGCTATATTTGGAGCGCTAAGGCTCTTTAAATTAAGTGCGCCAAGGCTCTGCAGCGCTTTGTGCTAGATGTGGAGCACTGAAACTCTTTTAAATTAGGAGCGCTAAGGCTCTTTTAAATTAGGAGCACTAAGGCTCTTCTTTTATGCAACTTAGATCAGTTTTGCGCCCTGAGAATTAAATTCTCTTTTTATAAGAGACTTTGTCTCAAGGTTTTAAGAACAAAGTTCTTATTTTATAGGAGTTGTTTCAATCTCTTATTTTGATAAAAGGCTTTGCCTTTATGGATCTGTGATCCTAAGAGAACTGAATTATTCTCCTCCCCTTTTATAATGAGATGTTTATGATCACTGAAAGACAATTTGTCTTATAGATCTATGATCTGAAGAAGCTTAAGTTCTTCCTCTTATTCTTTGTGATGAGATACTTTGATCTCTTTATGAAAGACCTTGGTCTTATAGATTTATGATCTGAAGAAAAGAAGTGAATTCTTCTTTTGATATGAGACGATTTCGTCTTTCTGTTCTTTTTACCTTGAAGAGAATTTTCTTCTTCTACCGAGAGCTTGCTCTTCTTTCTGAGATATCTCAAAGTTTATGGGGGGGGGGGGGTTCCTCTCAATGTTTTTCTATCTCCGAGACTTGAAGTCTTGGGGCCTTTATATAGAGCGAGCTGATTTGTTCAATCGGTTAAGGAGATCTTTTCTCCAATTGATTTGGGGATTTTCCCATCGTTGGATCTTTGATCCAAGGGCTTCTGATTTACAGAAGGCAATCTTCTTGTTTTTAACAAGATTGAGAAATCTTTCCCCACACAGAATTTATTCTGTATTTTAGCGATTTTAATCACCATTGGATCATTGATCCTACGGTGCTCTGATTTACAGAGCACAATCTTTTTGTTTGGGAAGATTTTAAGGAATCTTTCCTTAAAAGAATTTTATTCTGGTTAATTGATGATTTTTTAATCATGCTCGTTGGATCTTTGATCCAACGGTTAGGAACGTTTAGTTCCAGCGCTAGCGCTCCGTGTTTTGCATGTGGTGTGCTGCTTAGAGTGCAGCGCACTTAGCGCTAGTGCTTACGTGTTTTGCACGTAGTACGCTGCTTAGAGTGTAGCGCTCTGAGCGCCAGCACTTACGTGCTTTGCTCGTAGTGCGCTGCTTAGAGTGCAGCGCTCTTAGCACTAGCGCTCATGTGCTTTGCACATGAGCGCTGCCCCGGAGTCTTTGACTCTCTCAGCGCTGGCGCTCCTATAAAGCGCTGCTTTATTTCAAAATTTGAAATTTTGAACAGAGCTTTGCTCTGATCGGGGGAAACAACATCTATCTGCCAGATATCATAGTCATGGTAAACAACAATGGCAAGTAGGATCTGAATAGATTTCAGCATAGCCACCGGAGAAAAATTTCATCATAGTACACTCCTGGCCTTTGACGAAAACCTTTTACAACAAGTCTGGTCTTATAGGTTTCCACATGTCCATCTGCACCAATCTTCTTTTTGAAGATCCACTTGCATCCAACGGGTTTGACCCCAGGAAGAGCAACATCCAAGGTCCAAACTTTGTTGGTGTACATGAACTCCATTTCGGATTTCATAGCATCAAGCCATTTTACAAAGTCCCTACTGTTAATGGCCTGCTTGAAACTAGTACGATCATTTTCATCCGAGATGCAATCCTCTCGATCCCCATCTATGAGAAAATCGTAATATCTCTCGAGCGGACGAGAAATCGTACTAGATCTGCGGAGTGGCTGATATTCGTCTGGTTCTATTGAATTTTCTGGTTCCACCAATTTTTCAGTTATAGTTTGTCCTTCTGGAATTTCTTCCAGTTCTACCGTGCTCCCACTAGTTTCTTTTGTAAGAAACTGCCATTCTAAAAATTTAGCATACTGAGAAACAAAAACCTTTTGTTCCTCGGTGTGATAGAATAGATATCCGTATGAATTCTTAGGATATCCCACAAACTTGCATAAAACTGATCATGTCTCAAGTTTGTCCGGATTTTGTACTTTAACATAAGCCGGACAACCCCATATCTTAATACGTTTAAGATATGGTTTCTTTCCACTCCATATTACATATGGAGTCTTAGGCACTGACTTGGATAGAACTTGATTTAATAGGAATGCCGTTGTCTGAAGCGCATGCCACCATAATGAAAGAGGTAGATCAACACTACTCATCAGAGAGCGAACCATGTCCAAAAGGGTACAGTTCTTCCGTTCACATACACCGTTGTGTTGTGGTGTGTACGGAGGAGTAAGCTGGGAGAGAATACCATTCTCTTTCAGGTATTCTAGGAATTCCGTGCTTAAGTATTCCCCTCCTATATCAGAGCTGAGGATCTTGATATTTTTGCCAGTCTGGTTCTCTACTTCATTCTTATGATCTTTGAATTTCTCAAAATTTTCAGATTTGTATTTAATGAGAAATACATATCCGAACCTAGAGAGATCATCAATGATTGTAATGAAGTACAAGAACCCACCACTTGCATGTATAGATATCGGACCACATACATCACTGTGTATGAGTCCCAAGAGCTCTGAAGCTCTTTCTCCATGTCCTATAAACGGAGTTTTGGTCATCTTCCCTTTGAGACAGGACTGGCAAGTTTCATAAGATGAAAATTCGAACGAATTCAGAAATCCATCCTTATGTAACTTAGCTAATCTTTTCTCATTGAACAATACCACAAGTAGGTTTCGTTCGTATCTAAACTTATCCTCTTGCGTGTGTTTTATACATTGAAAATTGTATTTTGATTTAGAACGTAGATACCATTACACAGTGTATCTTCTGCAACCAATACCTGATTAAGATAAATGTTCATGATATTTCTATCTAGAATAAAAATATATCCATCTTTATCAAGTAAAGAGACTGATATGATATTGCGGAGCATGGAAGGTACATAGTAACAATTGTTCAAAATCATAGTATTGCTGCTTGGCAATACTAGGTGATATTCACTGACGGAGGTAGCATCAACTTATGCTCCGTTCCCCACTCGGAGGGACATTTCATCCGGTCCAACCATTCTACTTTTTCTCAGTCCTTATAATAAATTACAGATATGAGATCCTGACCCGATATCAGTTTTCAATAACAAATACACCCGAAGGAGATGTATTAGAATACTACTCCTTCAATAGGGTTATCTAAAATTCCTTACAGTCCCCCTTCCCTTTCTCATACTCATGACAGTTGTCATAAGTTAGAGCCGAACCGACGTTCTCCAGCCCTGTATAACAAGCTAGTTCGGTCAAGTCAAACAATTTATTATCTTGATTAGGGCGTGAAATGGTTGCTACATGGAGAGAGAGAAAAGAAACACTCAGCGTGCACTCTTGTAAGATTAGATAGCTTATTAGTTTATTTATCTGGATGGCTCCCACTGATTCCTCGAATTTTGCTTCAAACCTTAAAAGGAAAACTAATCGGGATCATTTTCACCTCATAAGTTCGCTAACCGTTCAGCCCGGTGAGTGTTGGTACTCCGAGAGAGGTTCTCATGCTCTCGCACGGACCTAATTAAAAATATCTCGTTTCCGCAGAGGCGTAGTCCCGTTAACACTTTTCTAGATACCTAATAGGTTAGCTAATTGTGAAGTGAAAAATATCTCCCAAGAGTAATCCTACTCATCAGTGGGATCGGGATCCAACTATCATCGCGTGATAACCTACATATAATCCACTCTAGTTACCACACTCCAGAAAGTATGCAACACTAGCAAGTTTCCTTTATATTTGAAACTCCCGATATGGTTTTTGCCTTTAACGGCCTATGACCTTAACAAGGTCAAAATGTCACAAGCCGCTAGTCAAGTTCAACCCATCATTATCCTGGATTAATCTAAAACCACCCACACGAGCCCTTGACAAGGTCAAAATGACCGTGTAACGGTCCTAGATAATCGCATCACAATGCAACAAAAAATAGTGCATAACTACCGAACACTACGTCTTAACAAGGTCAAAACACGTAGCACGAATACTAAGCAATACAATTCTAAAATGACGGAGGGCTACGGCTGGGTTTTTGGCGAAAACCCCTTTAACGTAATGAACTTGATATTGTTCAAGGAATCGAGCGGTTTTGAAAAAAGAGTGATTTAGGCTCCGCTTTTGAAAACTAGTGGTTTTGAAGAAAACCGAGTAATCTAGAGTAACATAAACTTTTGCTCAAGAGATCACTCCCTGTGAAGGGATCTAGGCTCTTGCCTCCTCGAATGAGATGCGGGATATTCCTAACCGAATACCACTATGCAAAGAAAAAGAGTAGGACTATAGTTTTTCGAAATTTGTTCCAACAACGTCTTTTAGGTTTCTTTTTCTTGCATTAGTTAAAATTAACGCGGTCCCATCAATTAAATCCTATCACTCCAGAAAAGAACGAAAATAAAATGTACGTATATGACATTCGCATTCTCCACGGGGCCCTGTCATGCACCGTTAGGTTACTTAACTAACGGCAGAGTGGGGGCAGGACTAGCGCGAATCCAAAACATATACAACATCTAGTAGTATATATAAATATAAATATATATATATAACCATTTGTCACAGGCATGATATAAGAAACATCACAGAACATCAATAAGCAATATGGAAAAGCGAATAATTTAGAAGCCACGAATTTCATTTGAGCCGCAAATGAAACTCGACGTTCTCCGGTCGTGTAGATAGCCCATGCAATGAAAAACCTAGACCCCTACGAGTGTGGCAAGTTACTCGCCAATCCCGAAAGTGAGGCAACCCCAATTATTAAAGTGAATAGGCTACCCAGCCCTTCACGGAATCCAGTAACTTGAGCAACCATCCGTGGGTCATCCTATACCCCCTACGAATGCGGCGAATAGCCCGCCAATTCTAGAGTAAGGCCCCCTCTGTCTCAACACCATGAGATACGAGCCCGTTGCCCTCTAGAACCCGGCTATCCGAGCACTCCTCCGCGGAATAATCCTAGTACAGAAAAGAAAATATATATACAACGGCGACATCGACCTCAACCTAGTCATGCCCCAGTAAAAGAATATACAAACTGGCAGGAACGACAGTCCACATGTCGTACGCTTACCCCGCAATAATGCATATACAAATGAATCAGAACTGTACATCTAACATTGCACGCAAGGCTATCCATCACGACAATCTATCCATAACATCAGTGCAACACAGAACATCAATGTGAATATTATGTTCGTAAACCCGTCTGATTATACATTTAGCAACCAGTCGAATTGTACCGTGCTATGATATTCACGGCCGCAGAAACTAAAAAATGCACTGAAAAACACGAATTCAAAAGTTCGATCAATTAAAACTTTCCGCATTGACCCCAAGCACAAACCAGTACTCAAACAAATCTGGGCCAAAACCAAACATTCCAAAAATCCTATTTCCATGGCCTAGAGCACCCAAAAAAATTTGGGGCACAACGGCCCAAAGTTGACCGCGAAACCACGGCCAAATGCCATGTTAGGCGGCAGTTCCACAGCCAAAATTTGGGTTCATGTGCTCCAATTTCTATGTAGCCTCTAGTATTGCCTGCACATAATTTTAAGGCAATCTGAACGATTTTTTGAATAACTTTAAAATTCGAACAGCGGACAATGAAATGGAAATACAAATTGGAAAATTCCATTTATCGAAACTCTAAACTAGTGCAAACTAGCTAGTTAAGGTTTATTTGGTAGCCATGATACCATGTTGGTAAGTTGTGCTCACTCTACATCGAAGTAGAGAGGCGGAATACACAAAAATTAAATTTTTAAGCAAGCACAACCAACTTAACTTAAGTGATCAAACCATAGCCCTAAACTAGCAACTACTAGGAGTTTTATCTATTATGAAAGAAGAGTTATACCAGAAGATCCGTGTCCTTCAGGTCTTCACCCCTCTTCTTAAGCTCATTGGGGTCTCTTAGATCAACCTTGGTAGCCGACTTCCTAGGTCCTAGATGATCCACTCAAGATTTTGTAATCCAAACTTAGCTTCACTAATGAAGCAACTCAATAACCTAGTTTGCTTGTCTAGATTGCCAAGATGATGTAGTGAGTTTTCTAGTGTATTTCTATCACTCTTCCTCCCTTGATTCTTAATTCATGAGATGGTAGGGAGGAAAATGAAGAAGAAGATGGAGGAACTCAAGAAAGGCAAGTGAGGAGAGAGAAGTTCATGGTGAGAAATGAGATCAACCCTTGTATGAAAAATCATGAACCATAATTTTGTATATCTCAAATTTTCAATATAAAATCACAACCATGCTTGAATAGTTTGCACAAATGAATATTCAACTCATTTGTCAATACTATTGAAACATGGTTCTCACCATTCTCACCTCACCACCTTTACACCCCATTTCCATTTAAAAGAATAAATGGATAAATAAAAAAATGAGATTTCCACCTTCTAGAATGTTTTCCGCATAAATACAGAATACATTCTACCATATAAACATATCCGTATTCATACCAAAATATGAATACCGAAAAAGATAGAATAATACCACTAATATAATATTAGCATTAAATAAATATCTGATTTAACAAACCGGCTTAATCTTAAGCCCGCTAGTATTAACAACCGTCCGATCGAAAACCCTGGATAACACTAGAATATACATATCGAGATATGTATACGTAAATTATTAAATCAATACCTGATTTAATAATACGTCTCAATTCTAAGCCGGCTAGTATTATCGTTCGATTGAAAACCTGGATGACACTAGAATATACATATCGAAATGTGTATATGTAAATTATTAAATCAACAATTGATTTAATAATCTGGCTTAATCCTAAACCGGCTAGTGTTATCATTTGATCAAAATCCTGCACGTATAAACATATGGCCACCAAATCATTTCACCTAGATCAGAAAAACCTTCTGTGTGGGACTTTAAAGACTAGACAGTATGCTGGCAGTGGGTTTAACCACAAGCACGTTAGCGGCACTAGTTGTACGTAACGGCTACCCAGGTACCTATCGAAAAGAAGGCCGACGAGCAAGCTCATCCGGACCCCTACTGAGCCTATCCGTGACAATCTCCATACAGTTCGGCCTTTTCGTCTAAGAGTATCGCATACCAGGTCTAGAGGATGGTAAACGTCAGATCCCTACTGACCTGATAAGTCGTGTCGATTTGGCTCAGGACCAATCCGAGAAACTACTGATCTAACCATCAGTTGATCTCAACTGCCTTGGCCAAGGTCTTATGGTTTTAACCAACTGGACACAGTGCGATATCGACTCTCAATACTAGGAGAGACGAATCTCTGACAATCACTCACCGCCTCCATGTGGCTTGGGACTATACCCAACCAACACTTGTTTGCACGACTCAGTAGAACCGTGGTAGGGTAGTGATCAAAGCGCGGTGGGAACTCACACAAGACAAATGATGACCTCAGATCATAAGACTAACCTGTACTCATGTCATCTGAGAATCGCTATCTGACGATAGGTATAGTACCATCTAGAGGTTTTCGGCGAGTCCGTCCAGTGTACTCACCCCTAGTAAGCACCTGTATACAATCATAGGTGATCATACCAATGGCTGTGGGGCCAACCACCGCCCCTCGTCGGGATCTAGAGATGTATACACAAGTCTATTCTGCAATATCGATACCCGGTCTCGATATTCCTATGACTTGGGACCTTTAGGATGTGCTTATGGACTACCTAGCTCCCACAAGTATGATCTCCATCAGAACGTTGGTGGTCAAGAAAAATCCTACAGGCTTTATCAACATGTATCCTCCATATGTGATATCAAGTATAACATACGCGCATATTAAGAAAAAGACAAACCAAAATAGTATACTACTATATCGAGTCTTTATCAATATATGTAAACAATATAAAGCAGCAAGAGAAAAAAATACACATATTAAGACAAACATAACTCAGATAATATACTATATACAACTAAGCAAGATTGTCCTGTATATACATATTCATAGCATCCTATACAATACAGGCCTCTAGAGTATACATATCCAACATAACAGTCTTGCAATATGATGGAGATACGGTAAAATGCACTAGTAACAAAATATGAGCAGCCGGTGTCATTTGGATTAAGAAAATCAAATAAAATCACACGTGCATAATTTGGCAAAACCATATGAAAGGTGTAAATAGTATATTTAATTATCTGTACAAAAAAAATAGTTTCGAGTCAATCGGGTTTCTAGTTTGGGAGATACGGTTGTTTAAATGCGTGCGTTCACTGCTGGAGGCTGTCCTCGTTACAGTACTATGTATTTTAGGGTTATAAGTCAGGAGTCCAACGCAAAAGACGGATCAGAAATAGCCATCTTGTGCTAAGAGTTATCCTCAGTTTACTGTTGCTACGCAAAAATTGATACTGTTGTAATCAGCCATACCTATCAACAGTGTAAAATATTTTATAAATATCAAACAACAATGGAATTTGGTGATACCAATGTCACTAGAAAGATAACTTAAATTCCCAAGCCTTGATATATGGTTACGCACACTTTCACATTAAAAAAGTGAAAGAAATGCTTTCTAAAACAGGTAAAAGCAGATATTCCTACTCTGGACTGTAGTCCAAAGCCATGAATCGACTCAGTTTTCATTGTCATAACTTATTAAAATTTAAAGATAAATTATGGGGTACTGTAGTTTTATCTGTTGGCTTCGATACGAGCCATGGAATGCTAAGATCTGATATATAAATGATTTATTATGAATTTAACGGTTTAGCATATTCGGAAAAAATTCTAATTTCACAATGGTTATCGGGAGTAACATTTTATAGGTGAAACGATATTAGTTTGCAAACAAATTTCTACAGTTCCTCTGTGAACAGTAAAAGGGTTTAACGATCATAAGTTATGCTGTTTTAAGATGAATTTTAGTTTTAGAGTTCGCATCGAGTACCTAGAATAAATATTTGATTTGCAACCGAAACGCTCGCTTCTTTCAACCAATAACCGGTATTCGATTCTACCATTGCTTTACGGCGTTATCACTAGGTTCTAGAATTGATTATATCTCAAACAATATTACTCAAATTAAAACATGGCTTATGATTAAATCGCAATGGTATTTTTTCGATATAATTCGTACGCATCGGTATAAATATAATATAGCATGTAAGCAAGTATATAACTTGCTTACCGACAACTTGAAGATCATGATAGCGGAGATGGGGGGCACGTCACGGCGAGCGTAGCACGGTAGTGACTATGAGGTGACGGAAGTGGATATGGTCGTGATGCAGTCTTGGCACAGGGGTGGCTTGAGTGCACGACTGGGTTCACGGAAGTGGGGTTGCTCGACCTATGGTGACGTCATGGGTCGCTGGAGGGTGGCTTGAGGTGCTGGCAGCTGGTACTGTAGCCCTGACGGTGATGTGAGGGGGGACGAGGAGGGGGCTCATCGTCAAATGTGGATGAGAAGGTGCTTGGGCTTGCTCATCGGTGGAGATGGGTTGCAGGTCGGGCTCCGGTGGCAGTGGGTTGTGTTGAGAGCTTGTGGTGGAGATGGTGAGGAGGTCTCGATGGTGGTGTTGGAGTTCGAAGGCAGTGCAATGGCGGCTGTCGGTTGCTGGAAGGGAAGTGGGGGTGCTCAGTTGGGTTTATGGAGAGGATGTGAACATGGTGGCAACGAAGTCGACGTCGATGGTCGGTGGTGGAATTGTTGTCGTTGGAGGATGAGAGCTTGAGAAGTAGAGAGAGAAAATAAGAGATGGTAAGAGAAAGAGATTGAGAGAGATAGCTATTGAAGAGAGGGGGAGTTCGGTGCTGTTGAGGAGAGTTCGAAGGAGAGTTGGGATTTTGTGGCGCAAGATCCGGAGGGACGTTGGCGACGTGGTCATGGGGTGGAGTGGGTCTCGCGAGGTGTTGGCGAAGGAGAAGGAGGCATGGGGTGTTCCCTTATAAAAAAAGGGACGAGGGAAAGTTCCTCACTAATACAGCCCCACGTGTTTAACACATGAATACTTATATGCAACACATATAGGCACAACGATTAAAAAAATTGCTAGGCTAAAACAGCCCCACGTGTTTAACACGTGAGTGTGTATATGCAACGCATATAGGCACAGCAATTAAAATAACTACTAGGCTAAAACAGCCCCCACGTGTTTAACGCGTGAGTGCCTATATGCAACGCATATAGGCATAACAATTAAAACAACTGGTAGGATAAAACAGCCCCACGTGTTTAACATGTGAGTGCATATATGCCCCACGTATTTAACACGTGAGTGCCTATATGCAACGCATATAGGAACATCAATTAAAGCAATTGCTAGGCTAAAGCAGCCCTATGTATTTAACATGTGGAGTGCATATATGCAACAACAGTTAAAACAATTGCCAGGTTAAAACAACCCCACGTGTTTAACACATGAGGGCACTTCCCTACTCAATAAGAAACCGTTGGATCAAAGATCCAATGATGATAGAATTAAATTCTATTGAACTTTTCAATTGGAAATGATATTTTCTGTTAAACAGAAAGTTGGCGGATCAATGATCCCATGAGTTGGAAAATATTTTTCATCTCTCTTTAAAACAAAGAAAAATTGTGCTCCGTTAAACCAAGCACACTTGGATGAAAAATCCAACGGTGATTAAAAATAACCAATCTATAGAATAAATTCTGTACAGGAAAATATTTTCTTAATCTTGTTTAAGAAACAAGAAAATATGTTCTGTAAGACAGAAACCCTTGGATCAAAGATCCAACAACGGGAAAAACCCCAAAATCAATTGAAGTCTCTCAATGAGAGATTTCCTAAAATTAATTAACAAACTTCTCTCCACTATATAAAGAACCCAAGAATTCAAGTTAAAAAAAAAAGGAGAATAGAGAGAGAAACATACAAAAAAAGAGAAGAAAAAAAAGAAAAAGAGAATTCAATTCTCTAAAAGAAAATGATCCTCTTCTTAAACAAAAAAAACTAGGTAAGAAGAAAATACAGAGATTATCCTATCCTTCTTCGCAAAGAACCTAGTTCTTCCTGTGGTTGGGGTCTGCAGAAGCAGATCTCCCCATAAGTTGAGAATTTAATTCTTATCGTGAAAATTCTGTTATACAGATTCAAAATTTAGGGGAAAGAACTAAATTCAAAGAATTTAATTCTTACACAAATATATAGGAATTTAATTCCTTTAATAAAACTAGGGTTTAACCATGTAATAAATTTAATTCTTATAAAGGAGACTTGAAATTCTTTAAACTCAGATCCTAGCATCGTTAATATGAGATTAAGATCTTCATGCACATAGAAGGAAAGACGGATGATTCATTGGTGTTCAGCACTATAACGAAACCTCACGTGTTTCCCCGCGTGAGCACCTCTGATGAACAAAAAAAAAAGAATGGCTGAGATCGAGTCACGCTCTTCACACACGAGCATTAAAAAAGAACAAGAAGTGCTTTCTAGGGCAGTTACGTGTTTTCCACACGACCCCCAATCAAGTGCTTAGCACTTATATGAAAAAGGGAATAGACCCAAAAAACAGCGCTCACATTATGAAGGCGCCTCACGTGTTCGCATGTGAGCACCACAGGGTCCAAGTGCTTAGCACTTATAAAAGAAAGAGAAATAAAATTCAGAGAAAAATTCCTATTTCGGGCGCTTCATCGGGCGCTTCACGTGCTCGCACGTGAGCCGATTGCTTAGCACTTATAAAAGAAGAGGGAAATAAAACCCAAAAAGGCAGTTCCCAACTTTAGGGCGCCTCACGTGCTCACACGTGAGTACCACAAGAATTAAGTGTTTAACACTTATATATAAACGGGGACTTGAACCTAATGTGCATCACCAGTTTTGAGATGCCCCGCGTGCCACACGTGATCGTCCTTGGAATCCAGTGTTTAACGCTGCTTTAGAACCTCACGTGGGAACACGTGAGTCTTGAACGTATACTAGTGCTTAACACTATGGGAAATCAACTCCAGCCTCAAGTTGGCTAAGTCTTCTTGAGATTAAAACATCTTCGATCTCCAAATAAACTGAGCCTCTATGCTCATGACTGAAAATTGGTTCAAGGGTACATCTCTTCACACCTCTGATATATGTCGTTGTAATTCTTCAAAGTCTTTAGAGAGGTGGAGGGTCCCGACAACCAACAACTCTTTGGTGCACTCCCAAACCGATGGGCACATCCCTATACGGACCGCAACGTCCTTAAATTAGCTACGGACCGAAACATCCTTAAATTAATAACGGACCGAAACGTTCTTAAACTAAAGCAATAGAGCCCAAATGCTCTTTTGTTGGGTCTGAATGATCCCAAAATCATGTTGAATAGATCTTAGTCTCAAATTGGACTGACGCATCATCAACAAACATTGAAGTTGATCTTAATCTCAAACGAGATTAATGATCCTTAAACCAAGCCAAACCCAAATCTAAGAATATACGGATTTGGACTAATCCACGCCCTACAGGCGACAACATAAATTACTCTCCGTATACAATCCACGGGCAACCAAAAAAAATAAAATAAACACACACGATACGAAGTGAACTTCTGGAGTAGGACAAAGTGGTTGTCACGATGCGGTAACGTAATTAACTGCAGGGGATTGCGCTTGCAAGAAAGAGCGTCTCCACAATAAATAAAAACCCTCACAACGAGGGGGAATCTGACGAAGTCTGCTACAACGGACGCATATGTCCAAACCTCCGATATACGGTGCCATAAATCAACTTGGCATCTTTAGAGAGGTGGACAGATAAATCCAAATAGCATCTGCCCCCAAATTCAGGCAAGACGATCCATCCTGGTTTTGTCTCTGTTTTCGGCAGTGAACAGATTCTGGCACGCCCAGTGAGACCTTTTTCTCTTTCCACTCCACACTTCGTGTGTCGTGTTCACGAATAAATCGTGGTTTATTATGGTTTCCTGAATTCGAGATACTAAGATTTGGTGTCTTTCTCCTATGCAGAAGAGAAGAGAAATCGATGGCTTCTAATTGCACCTGCAACAGCAACTCTCGCTCCACCACAAATGGAGGAGTGACTTATGGGCCCCAAGCGGCCTCCATCTTTGCAATGCCAGTGGAGCAAGTTACTCAAGCCACCACTGGACTGTTCTTTGGGACCATGATCCCGCCAGCAAGTTTCAATGCTCCAGTGCCATCACAGGAAGCTCCAAAGAAGTTGTTCTTCGATCGACTTACGACCACCACGGCCCCTCTCAACGGGTCGTCCAAGTCTTCTATCTCAGTCTTTAATAGACTGAGCCAAAGCTCCAGTGGGCCTGCAAAGAGGCTCGCAATACCTGAAGGGGTTATCCTGAAACGGATAGTCGTTCCAGCTCCGGCGGATAAAGTCATCGACGGGGCTTCTCCTACTAAAAAATCGGTCTTCGCAAGATTGGCCATTCCAACTCCTACTATGGGCCAAGTCATCAAAAAGGCTTCCCCTATAAGAAAGTCGGCCTTCAAAAGATTCGTCGTTCAATATCAACAGATACCAGTCTTCAACAGGCTGGCACCAGCAGTAACCCCTAACCAAAGCAGAGGGCACGACGGAGCTGCTTCTACAACTGAGGTGGTCCCATCGGCAAGGCATGCTCGACGTCGCCATTGGCGCTGAGTGAGGAAAGCTGGGGGCAATTCCCCCTCTGGACTTACTCCACCAGCTCCAATGATGGAAATTGACGCTGCTGTTCCAACAGGGAACAGTTTCGATCCGCTTAGGAGGGTGCGAAAGAACTCCCCAAGCGCTGTATTGAAGAAATCTCCCCCGCCTGCTGAAAACATGATGCAGGAAAAGCCGGAGCAACCCCCTCAGCGGTTGTCCTCCAAAATCCACAGAGTCTGGTGGAAGGTCCAAGATTCTGTGATCGATAAAGACTACTCTCGCCGACTGAAGAAAACGAATGCTCATCCTTTCGTCGTACCATCCTTCCGTCGTACCATGGAAGGTACCGTCTACATGGGTGCCTGTTACAACGGCCTCTCCGACCTCAACCTCCCACAAATGAAGAAGGCCGAAGAAAACCCTACTGCCTGCGGCAAATCCCAAGAGTGATGCATCCAAACACCCCAAGTCTGGGTGCATGATCGTGCACACGGTGTACATGGCTTCCGGGAAAGAGTAAAGCCGTGCTTCTGTGAGTCATCGGCCGCAAACTCGGTCGTTGACGAAATCTCAGGAGCAGCAACAAAAGCTCCAGGAGATGCTGATAAAAAAGGCAACACTCACCGGGCAGAAAGAAAGTCCGAAAGCGGCGTCAGACCAGCGCTAAGAGCAGGAGACTGATACAGAGTTCTTGCGAAGGGTGCTGGAGAGAAAGGATAAGGAGGCCGCAGAACAAGCGGCTAATATAAAACAGATGGCGCTCCTATTCTAAGACATGGTTGGAATGATGATCCAACAAGAACCTGCAGCCGAAGATCCACCGATAATCATCGAGGACGACAGAGGAGAAACATCAAACCCTCTCCCGGCTCTATCAGTGGCTAGGGAGGAAACAATCTCCAAAGCTGCCCTTGATGACTACATAGTTCAACAAATACGAGTTCATCAAGCAAGTGAAGCGGCTGGCCAAGTCGTCAGAACTGGGCGACCTTATCCAGGCTGGTACGATCAAATCAACTATCCGCTATGATATACGATCCCTAAATTCCATATGTATAAGGGGATGGGCAATCCACACCAGCACGTTGCTCAATTCATAGCTCTATGCGGTAATACTGGAGGCGACGACAAACTGCTGCTTCGCCTGTTTTTTGGCAGCTTGTCGGAAACGGCATTTGAATGGAACTCCGAGCTCCCAAATGACTCTGTCAAAACATTCACGGAGATGTAATTACTATTCACACAGTGGTTCACAAGCGCAAGCGAGCGCACCCCGATCACGGTATTAATCAATGCCAGGGTGAAGCCAGGAGAGACCTGGATTCAATACGCAATTCGGTAGTGGAACCTATGGTCAAAATGCGAACAACGCATAGAAGAAGCTCCTGCCGTGGGCATATTCATAGGGACCCTTGATCCTCAGGCGACTGTATCTCAATTTATGATGTTCTTCAAGCCGACCACCTTCCAGGCCGTGATCGACAAGCTGGCCCAAATAGACCAGATGGGCCATAGGCTGTCCTCTTCAAAAACAGATCTCCGGAATGAAAAGGGCAAAGGGAAAGCGGCCTTCATTGCCAACACTCAACAACAACCAATTGACCTGAAACCGGACGCTCGCCAAAGCGACACATGCCCACGCTGATCCCTCGAAGAGAAACTAGGACGTCCTTACTCGTTTCCCCGGGATAAAACGAGGAGATTGTTCAAACTGGCAGTAAGCAATAGACTTATCACTCTGCCGGACCTGAGACGCCAACTGCAGCCTGGGGACGTCAACGGTCCCAACTACTGCTCCTACCACAGAGTATAAGGCCACTCAATTGAAGATCGCGACATTTTCAAAAATTGGGTCGAGAACCAGTACCAACAATGCAAGTTTGCGCTGTCCGAAAACTTGAGGGTGAACCCGCCACAGAAGCACTCTCCTAAAAAAGTGGACACGCCAGGGGCATCATGCCCGTTTGTAGAAGAAGCTCCATGGGAAGTTGTCCTTTCAGCTAAAACTAAAAGAATGCTGAAAGACCTTCAAGCATGTCCGGTGATTAAGTGGAAAAGCCCGCTGGAGCCCGAGATCATTGAGGGGGTGCTTAAACCGCGCCCAACACCGAAAGCTGGTAATGATGGGCAAAACACCCAGGCCAAGCCTTTGAACTCTTCGAAGAAAAAGAAGAAGACCAAGAAGCCCGTACAACCTGATAACAAGCGCACAGACCTGCAAAAATATATCGACGCACTGGAGGAGTACAACCAGAAGGTGCGGACCCCAATCACTCTCGAAGAGTTTCTGAACCATATCCTTGAGAACGGAGACAGTGATAATGATGAGGGGAACGATTCATCAGAAGAACCCGAGGATTATGTAGCGAGTTGCCACATGGTCTCTCATTCGTCGTTAAAAAATGAAGAGACCCTTTCGGAGTCAGAAAACGGCATGGAGAAGCTGGGGGCAAGACCGGTGCAAAAATCCCTGGAGCCGTCAGACAACTTGATTGACAGGCTGCTAAACGAAGCCCTTCAAAAGAGCAAAGCTAACAGAGAGCGTGAAACGTCCATATACGAAAAGGCCAAGCGTCGGCGTCGGGATGAAGAAGCTGCGGCGAAGAAGAGTCACAAAGTACTCCAACCAGATCGAAGCACACCCGCGGCAGACAAAAACAGGTTTAAGACGGGGAAACGGTTCGCTAAAGCCCTGTCAATGGGAATGAAGGTGCCACCTTTCAAAGGAAATACTCCCGGGAGTACGTGCCTCGATGAAGCGAATGTACATCCGAACTACTGCTTATACCATCGGGGGGTGGCAGGGATATGTTGCCCACCGACAACACTTCAAGCGGATGAAGCGTGAAGCTCGTCGACAGCAAAAAAGTGCGACAGATAAGTGTGGAAAAATGACTGGCAACTGCCATATGGTTGATACCATTTCGACAAAAGAGAAATCTCAAGTTCTTACATTCGGGAGCGATTCTGAGGAAGAAATAGCCCTCAGCCCTCTCTTCAAAGAATCCACCTCTGGAAAAGAAGAAGAGGAGATGAACTGCGAGAACATTCGGCTGTGTATCCGTACGTTGCCTGAAAAGAACCTCGGGCCTACAAACAAAGGTTCGAGAAAAAGAGACAATGGGAAGGAAAAAGTCCTTGAGGAAATTGCCCTCGATGATAGAGTCGTCAAAGAGCTCGCAGCCAAGGACCCGCCTAAGACAAACAAGGTGAATTACAATATCCCGACACATCTGAGGAAGATACCCTCACAACTGAGCATACTGGATACTCTTCTCTTGTCCAAAGAGGCACGAGATTCTCTGATCAAGACACTGCAAGAGCCTGATCAGTTCCAAGCTTTCTTTGCGGAAGAAAAGATGATGGACGAGCTGGCAGAGGTTCATACAGCTGACATCACATTCGGCGATGAAGATCTCCTCCTCGAAACGTGTGAGCACAACCATCTTCTATATGTCACCGGGTACTGCCACGACATTAAGATAGGGAAGATCCTGGTTGACAACGGGTCCTCGGTCAACCTTCTCAACGTGAAGGTGCTGAAGGAGATCTGCATGAACGTTGAGCACCTGGCTCGGGACAAAATTACCATCTCTGGGTTCGACTCGCAGTCATCACGGACGCTCGGTTCCGTGATATTGACATTATGCTTTGGGATGCTCATCATCGACATCAAATTTCATGTCATTAACGCCAAGACTTGCTATAACGCTCTGCTCGGCCGGCCTTGGTTACACGAGTACAACATCATCCCTTCTACACAATATAAAGTACTTCAAAGATGGCCTCGAGTACACAGTTACAGGGGAGCTAAACCCATTTTCCATAAATGAAGTCCGCAAATATGAAGAAGCCAAGTACTTCCTACAAGATTTCGAAGACACGGTAAGATGTCATAAACCGGAGAACCAACAAAAAGCCGTCGCCACCATCCCGATCTTTGGGAGCGAGACCGAGGAAGATGAAGAGATAGTCTACTCGGGGCAACCCTAAGACAATAGGCCAATACCATCTACCCCTATTTTGGTCTTCGGCAGTGACTCTGAGGACGAGACCAACGCAGTGTTCTCCGTCCGCCCCTTAATGCAGACCTTCACTGCAGCTAATCAGAGTTTACAAATTACCATGGTTCCACGGCAGAATTAAAGGGAACTTGTTGCGCTCGATACATACGGCGTGCAAGAGCTGCATACCTTCTACGTCCCTCCTAGGCGAAGAGGTGAAAAGGCGATCCTCTTCTACCAATCTACGGAGACTAAAGTGGAAAAAGAAGTCTGGCATGGTGTTGATTTTAGGTTTGATAGGATTCAACCGATTCGTCTGCCCAGATATTACGCAAAAGGATCAAAGAGGCTATTAAAATGCCAAGGTGTACCCTTCAAACAAACCGCTCAACAAGCCCAGTTATACAACAAGATTTGGGACGTTCCCGGGACTCAGCGAAAGATGCCCAAAGGAGGATGGAGATGACTCGGCTTAGATACGTTCGGTCCAAGAAACGGGAGAGATTCCATGGCTGCCATGTCATAAATAACTCCGGTGGAGAAGTGAGTGCATTTCCAAATAGCGCTGATATCGAACCAGAGCGAGATCCCGCCGTAAGAATACCTAGTCCGTCATTCGAAGAACAAATGGACAAGCTAATGAGAGAAGCCGGGCAAAAGGTTCTGGATGGCCACAGCCGCGAAATGGCCATTTATGAGAAAGTCAGGACGCAGCGTCTCACTCAGCAGTCTGTGGAGAGAGAAGACTAACACTCCCTTCACCCTCAGCCTGCTGTGCACTCTCGTGGAAATAGAGAAGTCCGACGCTGAGGCAAAAACATGGTGAAGTATGAGAATGATGTTCGAAAACAGCGAAGCGGATTCAAGAAGCCACGCGATCGAGAAAAAGTAAGCTGGAACCCGTCTTTTATGGAGAAGATGGGTCAGAAATATTCTTTCCCTCAAGACAGGACAAGGAAAATATTCGACCTTTTCCTTAAACATCAAATGATGACGCTCCCGGAGTCTTGGCACCCCAAACAAATAAATGAGGTCCATCATCCGGCTTATTGCTCCTATCACCGAGCAATAGGACATCCTATTGAAGACTGCTTCACATTCAAAGACTGGGTCGAGGACCAGTATCAGTAAGGTAGATTTTCTCTATTCGGCAGATGGAGGGTAACCCCACCACGAAAGCATGAGCCAAAAACAACCTATATTGCGAGGGTAAGTCCAGATCAATATCGAGCTTGGAAATGAACTCGTACCTGCCATGTGATAACATTCCCAAAGGAAGGGGAGCACGAGAATATAGACGACCTTCCTACTGCCTCGCAGATGAGGATGAGGATGAGGTGATCTCAGAATTTCTACCGGCGCCAAAATAGCTGGAAGATGGGATACACACCGCAGCGAACAATTTAAGGAAAATTGACTTGGGAACGGCAAACAATCCGAGGCCAACATTTGTCAGTGAGCTGTTGTTTAAAACACAGATGGCCACACTAAAGGACGTGCTTATACAATATAAACATTGCGGTGCATAAACTGGCGATATCGCCGGACGTTAAGCCAATCAAATAGGCACTAAGAAGAATGCGACTCGAATTCAAGATGAGTATCAACGCCGAAGTCAAGAAACTAATTGACTCCAGCTTCATCCAAGAAGTTCAATATCCTAATTGGATCGCTAATATCATTCCGGTAATGAAGAAAAATGGGACAGTACGCATATGTGTGGACTTCCGAGATCTCAACAAAACTTGCCCGAAAGATGACTTCCCAGTGCCTGTTACCGAACTGTTGATCGATAACACGTCCACTCATGAGGACTTCCCCTTCATAGATGGATCTTCGGGGTATAATCAAATAAAGATGCATCCCGAACACCGAAAGCATACTGCCTTTCGGACTCCACTGGGCATATTATGCTATAAAGTAATGCCCTTCGGTCTGAAGAACGCTGGCGCTACCTACCAAAGGGCCATGACGAAGATCATCGATGACAGCATACACGAAATAGTCAAATGTTATATCGACCACCTCGTGGTGAAAAGCAAATCGTACGAGGAGCACTGGGAGCATTTGAAAATAGTGTTCCAGCGTTTTCGGAAATATAACCTGAAGATGAACCCTTTGAAATGCGTGTTTAGAGTCTCCTTGAGCAAATTCCTAGGATTCATCGTACAACACCGAGGCATCGAAATAGACCCATCAAAGATCTATGGAAATACCCACGCCAAGAACTCTCAAACAATTGCGGTCTCTCCAAGGAAAGCTCGTGTATTTCCGACGGTTCATAGCAAACCTCTTCGGAAAATGCCGCCCCTACAGCCATCTAATGAAGAAGGGGACCCCGTTCATTTGGGATCAGAAATGCCAAAGTGCACTGGACGAAATCAAGCAATATCTATAGAACCCACCGGTACTGACCGCTCCGGTCAAGGGAAAGCCCCTCATCCTGTACACAACAGCCCTTGAACGTTCGTTAAGCGTGCTATGGGCACAGGAGAACGGCCAAGGGAAGAAGAGAGCTCTCTACTATTTGAGTCGAGTTCTCCTGGGGGAAGAAAACTACTCCCCCATTGAAAAGCATTGCCTGGCACTGATCTTCATGATGACGAAGCCTCAGCATTATGCCTTGGCACATGAGGTCCATCTCATATCAAAGGTGGATCCTCTCAAATATTTGATGTCAAGAGCCATACTAATGGGAAGGCTTGCTAAATGGGCCCTCATCTTGATGGAGTTCTCGATAATCTATCGACCCCTCAGGGCAGTGAAGGACCAGGCCATCGCTGACTTCCTCGCTGAACATCCAATACCAGCCGACTCTCTCATAAATTGCGAATTACCGGATGAACATGCGTTCGACAGAAAGGACGAAGAAAATGACTCTCGATGGGAACTTTACTTTGATGGGGCATCTTCCATGAAGAAGCGAAAGCACAACACCCCCATAATCAAAGCCAGGGTGAGCTTTATCATCGTGACTCTGCAAGGAGGGATAATGTGTTTCGCTCTTTCATCAACAGAGCCGAGAACGAACAACGAGGCTGAGTACGAAGTATTGATAGCAGGTCTTGAGATTGCTGTCGACATGGGAATCGAAAACCTCCTCATATATGGAGATTCCCAGCTAGTCGTTAGCCAAGTAAATGGCGATTATCAGACATGCAAACCAGAGTTAGTGAAATATGGCGAGAGAGTGCAGCAATTGCTGACACAAATCCCCTCTTACATTCTGGAGAGCATTCCGCATGCAGAAAATAGCAAGGCAGATGCATTAGCCAAACTCACTAAAAAAACTGGCCGACGAAAACCTCGATGATGCAAGGATCATTGTGCAAAGCCGTCGGATTCTCGCGCCAGCAGAAATATCTTCGGAATCGTCTGAAAGGAAGGAAGTGACCAAACAAGCAGCTTGCCAAACAGAAGATGAATAAAAGGCTAAGGATTGGAGAGAAGTCTTCATAGACTACTTCAAATCCCATAGAACACCCGAAGACGCGTCATCGAGACATCAGCTCATGAAACTGTCTATGGCTAAAATTCCTGGGACCAAAAGAAGTAAGGAGAGTCCTCCAAGAAACTCATGATGGACGCTGCGGTTCTCACCAAGCCGGGCCAAAAATGAAGCTAAAGATCAAGAGAATGAGTTACTATTGGCCCACGATGATTCAGGACTGCCTCGATATACGAAGCAATGTCACTCGTGCCAAATTCACGGAGACTTCATCCACCAGCATCCAAATACGCTACACCCAACGTTGGCTAGGTGGCCGTTCGAAATGTGGGGAACCGATATAATCGGGCCCATTAAGCCGGCATCATCCAAAGGACATCGGTTCATATTGGCAACAACCGATTACTTCTCTAAGTAGGCAGAGGCAGTACCGGTAAGGGAGGTGAAGACGGAGAACATCCTCTATTTCTTCAGGACACATGTCATCTACCGGTTTGGCACTCCGCGATGAATCATCTCGGATAATGGGCCAGCCTACAGGAGCCATAAGATCGGTCGCTTCGCATAGTAGCATAATATAGATTAGAGATTCTCTTCAGTCTATAATCCCCGATCTAACGGTCTAGCTGAGGCTTTCAACAAGACCCTGACGATGATCATAAAGAAAACGGTATCCAGAAATAAAAAGAACTGGCATGAAAGGCTGCATGAAGCACTCTGGGCTTATCGAACTACGTTCAAAATGGCCATGAATACAACGCCATAAGCGCACGGAGGCGGTACTTCCCTTAGAGATAGAGCTACCCTCTCTACGAGTGGCAGTTCAATACGAGCTGACGGATGAAGAAAATGCCCATCTTCGACTTGAGGAGCTTGATGCCCTCGATGAAACTCGTCCCATGGCGCAGCAAAACCTGGAAACTTACAAAGCAAGGATGACACGCTCATACGAAAGACTAATTAGGCCAAGAACATTCCGCCAAGGTGAACTCGTGCTAGTTGTTAAAAGACCTATGATCCCCAATTATGCAAATGGAGGAAATTCGAGCCAAACTATGAAGGCCCGAACATCATAAAAAAGGTCTACCAAGGTGGGACCTACTTGCTCATGGATATGCATGGCGAAAGACCCTTCCGGCCAATAAACGTCCGGTTACTTAAGAAATACAACGCTTGACAAGTCACAACTCAGGTTAATGATAGATGACGACGCTCGTATCCGCTCGCTGTCTCCCTGAGTCAAGACTCTATAAGTAGTATCCGGTAAAACTTCGTCTCGAAACTAGCAATGGACGGAGATGTCCCTAAACTAAAAAATGGACCGAGATGTCCCTAAACTAACAATGGACCGAGATGTCCCGAAACTAACGATGGACCGTAATGTCCTTAAACTAATACGTCGCCTCAAGTACGACGATAATGGAATTCAAGTCCACAAGTCCCAACGGCAAGGACTGCAACTCAAATCCTGCTGGCTATACAGCTACCCCAGTGGCGAAGCCCCCTAAGTTCCATTGGCAAACAGAGGGGTAAAAAAGGGTATGCCCATAAGTGAAATGGGCACGGATGAAAACCCGAAAGGGCGCCATGAGTAAAAACAACAGGGCTACCAGCGAAGTTGTGGAAACCTGAAAGGGCGCAATCTCGTTGTTAAAAAAACGGTACGCCCACAAGCAAAATGGGCATGGATGAAAACCCGAAAGGGCGCCGTGTGTAAAAACATCAAAGCTACCAGCGAGCTTGTGAAAACCTTAAAGGGCACAATCTCGTTGTTAAAAAACGGTACGTCCACAAGCGAAATGGGCACAGATGAAAACCCGAAAGGGCTCCGTGAGTAAAAACAGCAGGGCTTCCGGCAAGTTTGTGAAAACCCGAAAGGGCACAATCTCGTTAAAATAAAAACACCTGCAAGGTCCAATCAACCTTCTAAGGAGAAAACACCTGTGTGATATCCTTATGACTCACAAGGGAGCAACACACTTAGGGATCCCCACGATTCCTAAGAAGAAATTACACTTACGAGATCTTCATGACTCGTAAGGAGAATTCCCCTCTATAAGACCCTCACGGCTCATAGTATTCAAAAACCTTAAGATACAGAGACATGAACCTGTTCTTAAGCCATCACACTCCCCAAATTGCCCCACAGGCGGTCAATATTGGCTCTTGTACACAATCCATGGGCACAAATAAACGATTTCCCCCACCAAGTTCCACCAATGACGAGGAATGTTCTCATGTGGTGAACGACACTTATAAATGCTCTCGACTTGTAATGAGAAAACACTATTGTAAGAAAACACTATTGCAAGAGAAAATATCACTTAGGGGTCCTCACGACTTCTAGGGAGAACCTACACCTACGGGATCCTCTCGACTCGTAGGGAGAATACCCCTTTATGAGACCCTTACGGCTCATAAAGTAAAAAGTCTTAGTCGACAGGATCCTAACCCTGTCTACTAAGCCACCTTTGATCAAAATCAGCAAAGGTAAATGATGATTCGCTCCTGGCAATATTCCAGTCGCAGCGGTGTTGATACCAAGATTAGTATCAGATCTCAAGTACCATACTCGCAATAAAAATCAACGAGCAAAATATATGCATATGAAATAGCCGAAATGATGGGGTAACTCGCAATAAAAATCAGCGAGTAAAATATATGCATATAAAATAGCCGAAATGTTTGGCTAACTCGAAATAAAAAGCAGCGAGTAAAAAGAAAAACAGCCGAAATGATGGGGCATCACGATAAAAACAGCCGAAATGATTGGGCAATCGCGACTTTCGCGATATAAAAAGCTGAAATGATAGAGTATCGTGAAAAGAAATAAAAAAAATGATGAAACTTTTGCCCTACAGGTGAGTCCATATCAACCCCTGTATACAATCTATGGGCAAAAACGAAAAGGGAACCATGTTTCCCCACCGGGATCTGTCAAAAGGAGAGCCAAATCTCGACGGCAACAACTGCTGCCTAGAAGATCAACACGGCGTTCCTTCTCACTCCAGTAGAATGCAGGCACAACGTCAACAACCGACCCAGGGTCAAAACCACGGAGCCATGGAAAAATCCCTAGTTCTAAGCCTCGTCGGTTCACCGGCAACCTAGAGACTACATCGGAGCCATGGCAATGTCCCTAGTTCCAAATCTCGACGGTTCACAGACAGCCTAGATATCACCCCGGCGTTCCTTCTCCACCCCAATAGGATGCAGACGTGATGTCAACAAAATGGAGCCATGGTAAAGTCCCCAGTTCCAAATCTCGACGCTTCACAGACAGCCTAGAGATCAACAACGGCGTTTCACCTCACTCCAGCAGGATGCGGACGTGACGTCAACAATAGACCCCAGGGTCAAAACAATGGAGCCATGGCAATGTCCCTAGTTCCAAGCCTCAACGGTTCACCAACAACCTAGAGACTACCTCGGAGCCATGGCAAAGTCTCTAGTTTCAGGTCCCGACGGTTCACGGACAACCTAGAGACCACCTCGACGGTCGTCTCGATACAGTGGACACAATGTCACCCCGGCGTTCCTTCTCAACTCCAGCAGGATGAAGATGCAACGTCAACAACCGATCCCAAGGTCAAAACAACGGAGCCATGGTAAAGTCCCTAGTTTCAAGCCTCGATGGTTCACCAACAACCTAGAGACTACCTCGGAGTCATGGCAAAGTCCCAAGTTCCAAGCCTCGACGGTTCACAGACAACCTAGAGACAACCTCGACATTCGTCTCGTTACAGCAGACACAATACCAGCAAACAAAACAAAGGAAAATCCCTGACTTCAGGGTCTTGACGGTAACTCAAATAAAACCTGAAAGAGTATCGGAGATCATCCCACACCAGTGCGGAGTGGTTTTGACTCATTGAGGCTCCCAAATTGAGCCTAACCTCAAGTAAAAAGCGGCATGGAAAATCCCTAACGCTTGCTCTACCGATGGTAATATGACCTGGGAGATTACTTGAAGACGTCTTGTCCAGCCCCCGAAGGGATCAGAGACACGGCAGTCGACGGTACGATGGACAAAAAACCTAGTACCACAGACTCTAACGGACCTCTGTTGTAAAGAGAAGAGATTAACTGTGACGTTAGGACTAGTTTGCCTACAAGCCCAAGGGAGGTAAAATAAACAAGCTCCGAAATGAGTTCATAAACTAGAGACACCGGGATGAGTAGAAAAAACTACAAGCTCCGAAATGAGTTCATAAACTAGAGACTCCGGGATGAATGAATAAACTACAAACTCCAAAATAAGAATATAAACTACTTTATGCTAAGCCAAGACAGCATAAGAAAGAAAAACGCTAGTATGAAAAAAAATTCTGCCTTTTATTCATGAATCAAAATGAATACAGGATACTCTTATTCATAAATGAATAAAGATTAAAAAAGAAGAAGAAGGAGAATATACAGCGACAAAAAATATTTAAGCCGGCGGATGGTGCAATAAGCTAGTAAGTTCATCATTCTTCCGCTGGACCTCGGCTTCAAGCTCCGTTAGTGTGGCAAGACGGGTACCCTCCTGAGTCTGCTGAGTCTGATATTAAGCAAACCGGCTCTCAAGTACCTTTTCAGCGACTTTATGAGCTTCAACCATCTCGCGGGTAAAGATAACGTCTTTTTCAAGAGCCACCACCTCTGTAATAGCTTCTAGAAGCACCCGCCAAATTTCATACGCGCAGTAGTCTTGGCAGTAAGCTGAGCCTGAAGTTCCCCCAAAGCATTTGAAACTAACTCCCTCTCTGAAAACTTCCAGTTGAGCCCCTTCTCGCATGACTGTAGATTGGCTACGCACCATTCGATCCATCTCCATAGACTCGATTTTACGGTTAAGATGTCGGAAGGAAGGCGGATGCACTCAAGCCCGTGTAGGCAGACCTCCACTCGGCGACAGTACTCAACCCAAACACGCACGAATGGTTCGGCATGATAGGTGGCGAGAACGGACAAGGAAGCGTTGGCTTCGACAACAAATTCTTCGGTCGTGACAGAGGTACCAGCGCGAAGTTCTTCAATGAGAGCCGTCAGGGAGTAAAAGCTTTGTTTCGCCATCCTTCTAGACGCATGCTGGGCAAAGGGGCCTGGTGGCATAGGATCCGAGATTCTAACGGGGTTAGGGTTGGCAAAGCTGTCAAGATTTACGAACAGTCAGTGAAATTCACGAACATGGGATAGACAAAAAAATGCCAAAGATAAAGCCTTACTTACCCACAGTCATGCAAGGGGATTTGAGAGAACCCTAGGCCCATCAAGGATCTCAACTTCGTCATCGGCTTCCAGAACTGTGGAGCGCATATTAGAATCATTATATAAAATAATTATAAAACAAAAGAGGACAAAGCATACCAACCTTGGCCTGAGGAAAGAACTCTGTTTTGTGGGGGTATTGCTTGAGGGGCAGCCATGTCAAGCAAGTTATAGAAGGTTCTTCTTGGAGAGAGGTCCGCGATGGAAGCCGCCAATTCCTGCAATTCTGAAGGAGAGAAAGGGTCAGATAATAGAAGGGTCATTAAACGAAATGTATAGGTACATGAGATTATCTTCAATGCTTCACCCACCCTGAGCTGGGGGAATGGCAGCCTCAGCGGCCTCCTCCACACCTTCAGGTGCATCACTGGAGATATTTGTGAAACTTATGGCCGGCGTGGTAGTCTCCAATAAGAGGACAAAAGCCGCTATTGAAGGCTCCAAGGCAGGGATGACGGCCTCAACAATCTCCTCTATACTCTCCGGTACATCGCTAGGGATGTCCATGGGATCCGAGGCCGATGACGTTAGCCCTGCTGAGGGAATAGACACGGAAGGGACATCAGCCGCCACTGGAAGCTCCACAGCACGGATGGCCGCTTCATTCACCTCCTCTACACCTTTCGAAGTCCATGCAAAGATCGCGCAAAAATGAGAAGACATAAAAGTAATACAAACTATTCGCTGAAAGAAGAACACAAGAAAGACGCATACCAATACGCCAAGGAGCTTGAAGTAGCGATTTCTCGAGACGTTTTTCCTTTCTAGTTTAGTACGCTCGCCGAGGTTCAAGCACAGATGAATGACTACATGTCTTTAATGCAAGCTCGTCTTTGGAGGTAACCGTTATGGGCTGTTTGAGGGCCCGTTCATCTTCCATCAACAAAAGACCCATATGTACCCTCCATAATGAAGGATCAACGTCATAGAATATAACAGGAGGGTAGGGTTTCTTCGGGATGCACATGTTCTCGGTCTCATCTTGTGAGCGCCTAAAAGCCTCAGCCAATTGCGCGGCCTCCTCAGCAGACAAGCCAGGATACCGGCATCCGACTCCTCCATAGCGATCGGTTCGTCCTGAATAAACGGCTTAGACTCAAGTAGGGTGTCGAGTAAGCCGGCAACCGATTTCTTCCTCCTCTTAGAATATGTACTAGCACTAGCGGAAGAATGCTTCTTCCCCCTCGGCGCTTTGGCACGACGTTGCCCAACTTCACTTTCAGTATCCCTTTTGGCGACACCACCTTTGGTGACACCGCCGCTGGTGACACTACTGTTGGTGCTTCATTGGAAGCCTTTGCTTGGGCTCTAGTATGCATTGGCATACCCGTAGTGCGAGGAGTTGATTCTATTTCTGCGGCTTTTTGGATAAGTACCACACCGCTATCCCTCAATTGAGGACGAACCACTGACCGCGGCCGCAATGGAGCACTAGTGACTTGGGTCGGAGTTGGAGCTCTACATTCAAAAAGTACCCGCCTCTCTTCGGCAATGACAGGACCGACTCGATGACAATACCAACCCTTGAAGGACCTCACAAACCTTGGAAGATAGTCAGGCTCTGGTATCATGAAGAGGGAGCCGGTGTTCGGTCGCATAAAATGATGGATGATGTCACGAATGACTTCCAGAGACAAAGTGGGCTCAACTAAAAATGCCTCGACAGAGACACCCTGGTTATAGCCCAATTGCTGGGCAAAGCGGTGTGGATTATACTGCATAAAGAGAACTGTATCATTCTGACGAAACACCAAATAGCCCGGCCTAATCGAGTACAGGTGCATAATCTCTTTGGGCTTTAGAGAAGGTGCTCCACACTTTGACAGATCAAATAGCTGCTGAATGGGCCCCGCGGGAGTAGATAGGACTCGGTCATTAAAAATCATCCCGCCCTCATTTGAGTATGGGTTAAGCAACACGCGGAGGGCCCCTAGCAGAGTCAGATCGGGAGCGGAAGCAATCACCAACCTCATAACCCGTGGGAAGGTATAGGAGTCATAAAAATCCGGCTGCCGGTGAGCAGCAAATGCTCCCAATACATGCATCTCGATCCACGACGTGAAGTAGTGGAGGGAGAGATTCACAATATCCACGCCTAGAGTCAAAGTATTAGCCGCACCGCTTAATCCATGATATAGGTGTGACAATCCTGCAACACCAACGGCCAATCGCGCCCCTCCAGCTATGTGATGAGCGGGGCAGAAGACGGAGGCTCTCCTAAAGTGTCGATGCGTCGGTATGGCAAACCAACTGAGCCGAAGACTGATGAAGCCAACGAAGAAGGTCTCTTCGTCCATGCTGGGAGCCGCAATCACATCGAAGGAAACGGCTTGGAATATAGAATTGCGGCAAATCTTCCTCTTTGGCCGGCAGTTTATTCAACCCGGACCCAAAAGGGTCGTCGATGTTCGCAAACTTTGGAGCCTTTTTGGATAAAGCATCTCCACGGAGAAAGCATGCAATGAAGGTCTCAAAAGTGACGCCTTGCCCTTCTGACGTCACGAACAGTTTCTCAAAAATACCCATAGCTTTGATTAGACTTGGGTACTTATGATGGACGGCGTTTTCAGTCGTCAGGCCGTCAAGCATAGCAGGCAACGTCGCAAACACATACTCATCGGGAGGCAGCAACTCTTCATAATTCTTTCCCCTGATCATCAATCTGGAGATCTCGTGGAACTCTTCCAGTGAAATCAAGACCTCACGATCCCCTAGCAAGAAAGTGTTGGTGGGAAGATTCCATTGGTTCAGAAAGGATTTAACCCACCAGACGTGAGGGACCTGCTAATGAAATAGAGACGCGTACACCGCTTGATACAGCCCAACCTTCTGTAACCGTGCACGGTGGGCGGAAAGAACGTATCGAGCCCAGGAAAGGTAGCCTACTGGGTGGCAGGGGGTAACGCCTACCTTATAAACTTGTCTCTAGGGTCAGGCTTCGCCCAGACATATGCGGCACCCCAAAATATCTATAGCCGACTGGGGCTGGTTAGGTATCCCAGTTGTTGATGGCTCAAGCCGGTCTGTAGGAGTCCAGTTAGTCGCCTCCACCGCATAAGCGGTCTGTGGGCGTTCCATCGGCGATATTGGGCGGAGGGGCTCTGTTGATACATCACAAGTAAAGTTATGGTGGCCCCGGATGATATGACCATACCAAACCCCCCAATAAGAGTAGATTCATACAGTCCCTGTCATGTACCCTGATCATTGCCATAGCTTCGTCATCCGACGACGATTGTGGAAAAGCGGTTTCTGGGCGAGTATAAGGAAACTAAGGAAGTGAAGCCATTGTTCCTGAAATAAGGGAAAGAAAAACCATTAATAAAACCTATATATATATATATATATATAATAACAGAAGAAAATGAAAGGATGTTTGTTCTATGGGACAACTGATTGCAAAACCAATGGACCCCACAATATCTAAATGACGGCTCACCAATGATAAGGCAAAATAATTATTTAGAGAATCGAGAAGGATTCTCATCAAGGAAACAGTAAAGTTTGAACAAACTCTTGAAGCAAGTTCTGCTAAAAGCACGACAAATTCAAATCTGCTTTAGGGGTATTAAAACCCTCAAATATTCGAGAACAGTAAGGAATAAAATTCCCAGAAATATCTAAGTCTCTCTCAGAGCCAAGATCTGTGAATAAGGAATTAAATTCCTTTAATAAAGGGATTAAATCCCAGAAAACCCCAATAGCAAGAAGGCAGAGAAAATGGAATTAAATTCCAAGAATCTTAAAGATCGGTGACAGGGTAAAACCCTAAGAGGAGAATTAACAATCCCCATTGATTCAAGACTTCAAAACTTACAAAAAATGTATGTTTTGGATCTTTAAGAAACCAGTTCAAGAAGAGAGCAACACTCTGTCCCTGGATTTAAAATCCATAATAAAAAAAGACGCAAAAGAAGAGGGGGTCCCGTTCATGATCGTTACCAAAGAAAAGTTTTAACAAAGTTTAACTCTGAGACCTCAGCGGGCAGAGAACTAAGCTCTGAAGAAGAGAATTAAATTCTCAAGGAAAACAAATAAGGCAGAAGATGAAAGAACAGTGGCTTCCCAAAGGCAAAAGCCTTTCATTTATAAGACGCGATGGAGAGCGGTCCATCTTTCCATTCCCCTATGCAATCCAACGGCTGTGAGGACAGACAGCGTTGTACTTACGTGCAAGCCACGTGAGAGCAATGCTGGGGGGCATTTGTTCCCTTATAAAAAAAGAGATGAGGGAAAGTTCCTCACTAAAACAACCACACGTATTTAACACGTGAGTGCCTATATACAACGCATATAGGCACAGCGATTAAAACAATTTCTAGGCTAAAACAGCCCCACGTGTTTAACTAATGAGTGCCTATATGCAACGTATATAGGCACATCAATTAAAACAACTGCTAGGTTAAAACAGCCCCCACGTGTTTAACATGTGAGTGCCTATATGCAACGCATATAGGCACAGCAATTAAAACAATTGCTAGGCTAAAACAACCCCACGTGTTTAACACGTGTGTACCTATATGTAACGTATATAGGCACATCAATTAAAGCAATTGCTAGGCTAAAACAGCCCCACGTGTTTAACACGTGAAGTGCCTATATGCAACGCATATAGGCACAGCAATTAGAACAATTGCTAGGCTAAAACAGCCCCACGTGTTTAACATGTGAGTGCCTATATGCAACGCATATAGGCACAGCAATTAAAACAATTGCCAAGCTAATAAGCCCCACGTGTTTAACACGTGAGGGCACTTCCCTACTCAACAAGGAACCGTTGGATCAAAGATCCAACGATGATAGAATTAAATTCTATTGAACTTTTAAATGCGAAATGATATTTTCTATTAAACAGAAAGTTGGCGGATCAAAAATCCCATGAGTTGGAAAATATTTTTCATCTCTCTTTAAAACAAAGAAAAATTGTGCTTCGTTAAACCAAGCACCCTTGGATGAAAAATCCAACGGTGATTAAAAATTACCAATTTACAGAATAAATTCTGTACAGGAAAATATTTTCCTAATCTTGTTTAAGAAATAAGAAAATATGTTCTGTAAGACAGAAACCCTTAGATCAAAGATCCAACAGCGGGCAAAACCCCTAAATCAATTGAAGTCTCTTAATGAGAGATTTCCTAAAACTAATTAACAAATTTCTCTCCACTATATAAAGAACCCAAGACTTCAAGTTAAAAAAAAAAGAGAAGAACAGAGAGAGACATACAAAAAAAGAGAAAAAAGAGAAAAAGAGAATTCAATTCTCTAAAAGAAGAAGATCCGCTTCTTAAACAAAAAAATTAGGTAAGAAGAAAATACAGAGATTATCCTGTCCTTTTTCGCTTCTTTAAGGGTTTAACCCTTAAAAAAAAGAACCTAGTTCTTCCTCTGGTTGGGGTCTGAAGAAGAAGATCTCCCAACAAGTTGAGAATTTAATTCTCATCGGAGAGATTCTGTTATGCAGATTCAAAATTTAGGAGAAAGAACTAAGTTCAAAGAATTTAATTCTTACACAAGTATATAGGAATTTAATTCCTTTAATAAAACTAGTGTTTAACCCTGTAAAGAATTTAATTCTTATAAGACAAGAAACTTGAAATTCTTTAAACTCAGATCCCAGCATCGTTAATATGAGATCAAGATCTTCATGCACATAGAAAAAAAGACTGGTGATTTATTGGTATTCAACACTATAACGAAATCTCACGTGTTTCCCTGCGTGAGCACCTCTGATGAACAAAAAATAGAATGGCTGAAACTGAGGTACGCGCTTCACACGCGAGCATTTAAAAAGAACAAGAAGTGCCTCCTAGGACAGTCACATGTTTTCCACGTAACCCCCAATCAAGTGCTTAGCACTTATATGAAAAAGGGAATAGACCCAAAAAAACAGCGCTCACATTTTGAAAGCGCCTCACGTGTTCGCATGTAAGCACCATAGGGTCCAAGTGCTTAGCACTTACAAAAGAAAGAGAAAAAAAATTCAGAGAACAATTCCCATTTCGAGCGCCTCACGTGGTCGCACGTGAGCCGAGTGCTTAGCACTTTTAAAAGAAGAGGGAAATAAAACCCAAAAAGACAGTACCCAACTTTAGGGCGCCTCACATGCTCACACGTGAGTACCACAAGAATTAAGTGTTTAACATATATATATAAACGGGGACTTGAACCCAATGTACAACGCCAGCTTTGAGATGCCCCACGTGCCACACGTGAGCGCCCCCGGAATCCAGTGTTTAACGCTGCTTTAGAAGCTCATGTAGGAACACGTGAGTGCTGAACGTATACTAGTGCTTAACACTATGGGAAATCAACTCCAGCCTCAAATTTGCTAAGTCTTCTTTAGATTAAAACATTTTCGATCTCCAAATAGACCGAGGCTCTATGCTCATGACTGGAAATCGGTACAAGGATACATCTCTCCACACCTCTGATATATGTCGTTGTAATTCTTCAATATCTTCAGAGAGGTGGAGGGTCCCGACAACTAAAAACTCTTCGGTGCACTCCCAAACCGATGGGAACATCCCTATACGGACCGCAACGTCCTTAAACTAGCTACGGACTGAAACGTTCTTAAACTAACAATGAACCGAAACGTCCTTAAATTAAAGCAATAGAGCCCAAATGCTCTTTTATTGGGTCTGAATGATCCCAAAATCATGTTGAGTAGATCTTAGTCTCAAATTGGACTAATGTATTCTCAACAAACATTAAAGTTGATCTTAATCTCAAACGAGATTAACGATCCTTAAATAAAACCAAATCTAAATTTAAGAATATACGGATTTGGACTAATCCACGCCCTACGGGCGACAACATAAATTAGTCTCCGTATACAATCCACGGGCAACCAAAAACTAAAAACAAAGACACACGATACGAAGTGAATTTCTGGAGCAGGAGAAAGCGGTTATGTCACGCCCCGCTTCCAGTATACGGGCAGAAGACGAGACGAGGCCGCTACGTATTTACTCAGAAGTAAACACGCTAAGCGTATCTAAGCAATATAAAATAAAGTGTACACAAGAGATAAGATGTAAATAAACAGCAACTTTATTTATTAAATATTCTTTTTACAATACGACTAAAATGAAAATACATGGAATGAAAGCAATGCCTAAACAATGGCATAACAGAAATGAAAATGAAATATAATGTACAAGTGAATCTAAAACTCCGGGTCTTCAGTAAACTGATCTAAGTCCTCGCTGCTGGGCTCGATCTCCAGTGAGTCCGAATCACCTGACGACGTTTCAAAAAAGAAGAAAGAGAATGCCGTCGGCTATCAAATCGCACAGTAAGTCCCAAAGAGGAAGGAGAAGTAGAGTAGACAGAGAAAGAGAGAGTATAACTATTATAATGTTGATTGTTATGTTAACGTAGTTGTTTGTAATTTGGTACAGAAAATGCCAGTGTATACGAGAGGAGCCCAACTTTCCCCGTAACTAAGGTATAAGGAGCATAAGGAACCGTTCAGCTATGGTACAACGGCAATGGAGATTCAGGTTAGGTGTATTATGGTTACAGTCTCGTGCCATTTTTAACACCTTCCGTACCAATCTACCCCTTTATAAACCCCGTGATGTCTTAATTGTATTGTTTGTATTGTATTGTATTGTATTGTAAATTATATAGATGGATGACTTGCCAAAACCATAATATCAATAATCGAACAGATATGATGGAAGAATATGTAAATGGAATATATCCATAGTTCGGTTCAGTCAATACAGATTGATATAGATTGAATAGATAGATTCATATTAAATCATGTTGTATTGTAATTTGTACTTGAATCACATTCAAGTCAAATTGATTAGGTTGAGACCCAGACTGAGTCAGACACTTTTAAAAGAACTTGAAATCCTGATTGTTTTGGTGTTATCGGTAACTGCTGCACATAGACGGCGTGATTTGTGTCTTTTTCCAAGACAATTACCGTGTTGATAACACCGTTTGTTAAGTTGTCTACCTTAAATAGGCAAGCACCCATATCTCCGACTCCCTGAGGCTCAAGAGACTGGTCCCGCTTAAACCTAAGTTTACTAGGGTCCTTATTGTAATTTAGTATAACTTGAGGGGGTTTTATGTAAAATTAGTTTTGGTATAATTTCAAAATACACCTCAAGCATTTAATTATCATCTTTAGAGTTTTCATTGATTTATTTTATAAATATGATATTTCTAGTGAATAAAACCTAATTTCATAATATATGGTATTTATTTGTAATATGAATATTGTTTTGAATTATCATGATAGTTTCATGTGATATTTGAATTCTTTTCATGAGTTTTGGAAACATAGAATAATATATATATTTAAAATAAGTATTTTGGTAATAATTATATATACATAATTAATGAAAATAATTTTATTTATTTTCTTGTAAAAATCTCATTTACTAAAGAAAAATGTATAAAAATTCCATCGAGATCGAATGCTCCTTGCGGAGGTTTGCATCTCGCTCTACTAAGCTCGAGGATGTGCGATAATCCGCACCATCCAAAACGGGGTCCCCAAAATGGGTTGTAGAGGCTCAATTGCATGGAAAGTTATATTTCCCGTATTCTATTGTCCCAAGATTCATCGTGCTATGATAGATATGTGTGTTGTGAGGAGGTAGGTCATTACCTCGTGGAATATCTAAAGGTATAGGAAAGATAAAAGTTATAATGTTGAAATGAATAGTTTGCGGTATTTTTATGTAAAAATGCGATAAATATCAAAAAAATGATTATTTTGATGTGAAACTTGTTTTGTTGAGTTTGTTAATGTTTATTAATCAAAATATAAGAATATGGTTTTATCTTATTAAAGAAAAGTGTAGTTTTTAAAGAAAACCGAATCGGAAGTCGAACTAACTCCGCTTCTGTCCAATTTTAAAAATGAAACTTTTTAAAGAATAAGATAAGAAGGGGAAATGCAACTTACTGGCTTGTTGGACTAAAGCAGAGAGAGGGGGTCCTAAAGAAAATTTCGGGGCGTCGATTCGTCACCGGAATCTCCTCAGAAGTTCGTCGGAGCTTCGCCCTTCGTTAACTCCGCTTACGCACTAAGGACTTGAGAATTTTGTATACTTTTTGTAGGAAATTTTCGGTGTGAAAGGATGTAAAATGGAGTGGGTATTTATAGGACAAATTAGGGTTTAGGGGGTGATGAAAAATGCATTTAAATTTGCTTTAAAATGGAATTTAAAAGGGTTTTTAATTCTCTGGAAAATGCAGGGAAAACAAACAGATAGGGGTTAAAGAGGGGAGTCCAAGGTTCTAGGGTTTACAAAAAATTTTGGGTTTGGGATTAGAAAATCCGGCGGCGCCGGCCCGAGATGCAATCTCGTCGGTCGGATCATTGAGGTGGGGGCTCGGATTGGGGCCACGTGTCCCTGACGGTCTAAATACTAATTTGTATCTATTTGTTTTAAGTGTAACTATTGGTTTTACGTGTTGTGCACGTGAAGAATCTTAGGCTTGTAAAGGATTAAAAGAATTTTAAATAAAAAGAATATGTGGCTGATGGGATTTGAACTCTGGTGCTATGGTTTAGCAGTGCAAGGTATTACCAATGAGCTACAAGCTCTTTCTTACTGTTCTAAAGCAAAACAAACTTATAACTCAGGTTCAGGCTTAGGTGTCCCTTTCTGTATTTTGAAAATATTCGTACAGAAAGTTTAGGGTTGTTACAGGTTATTGCGATGCGGTAACGTAATTAATTACAGGGACTTGCGCCTGCAGCAAAGAGCGTCCCCACAATCAAAAACCCTCACAACGAGGTGGAAACTAACGAAGTCTGCTACAACGGCCGCATCTATCCAAATCTCCGATATACGGTGTTATAAATCAACTTGGAATTTTCGGAGAGGTGGACGGATAATTCCAAATAGCATCTGTTCCCAATTTCAGGCAAGACGATCTATCCTGGTTTCGTCTCTGTTTTCGGCGGTGAACATAGGGCTCGGCCAAAAGAAAGAAAAAGAGAAGAAGGAGGAGGAGGGAAGTGGGCCGGGTCAGGTTAGGTGTATAAGTGAAGGAGTGGGCTTGGGTTTGGATGATGGGTTAAGGTTTAGTTTAGGTTTTGGGTTTATGAGTTTAGAAATTAGATTAAAATATAGAAAAGGAAATAAGATTTAATTAGGAAAATATTTATTTGGAATACAGATGCAATAAGGGAACAGGGTATGGGTTTAGAGAAAAATAAAATAAGGGATGAGCAGAGAAAGATAGGATTTAATAATTTGTTTAGAAAAACAACACAGTTGAATTAAGATCAAAGGTATTTAATAAGAAATTAATAACCATGAAAATCCAATTTAAAACATGGTTATAAATACTAGTTAAAAAAATTTAATAACAATCAATACCAAATTAATTGTCATTAAATAAAAATAAAAATAAGAATCGGTTTGGTTTAAATAAAAGGTAATGGGTTTTAAGTTGAAATTGAGTTTGGGAAAACTAATTTATTAAAATACGGAAATAACACACACATGGAAACTGGTTATTACAATAATAATTTGCAGTTCATGAAGTTGAGAAATGATTGACTTATTAGGAACCATTTTAAATTCATCATGCTTACCAACAAGAAAGTTATTGTTGCCGGCCTCCTCTATCTTGTAGCGAGAATTCAGATCGTCCCAAAGTTGTCTTGTTGTAGACTCCCTTGAGTTTTGCAAGTACATATCGTAGAGGGTGTTGGACAATCCGTTGAGAATGCAGCCTTTGCACATAAGGTCATCTTGTTACCATTTGCTACGAGTATTGAAATCCGCCATGGATTCATCATTCTTTTCTTCCGGTCGTTCCTCCTTTAAAACATGTGCCGTTTTGAGAGCCACGAGGAAGAAATACATCTTTCCCCTCGAACACCTGAAATGAGTGCCATTCAACTTGTTAAGTTTCTCGAGTTCTTTAGTTGCCGAAAACTTTACCGTCTCTGCCGCTATCTCGACAAATATTGTCTTAAGATTGTTGTAAAAATAATATATATATTATATAGGATTATTTGGTTTGGAGATAAGATGGTGAAGAGACAAAACTTGATTGCGAGAGTCGAAGATCATTCTATCCTTAAGACAATATTTGTACCCTATACTGCAACAAGTTACTGCAAATTTGCCTCCCAAGATAAAACAGGCTTCGGAATAATTTTATTGTTAAGTATTTATTTCCAGAAAAAATTACTTAACCAGAACCACACTAGATCACAGAAAAGAACAGAAGAGAAAAAGAGAGTGAGATGAGAAAATTGTCTTAGAATTGTTGTCATTGAGAATAACCCAGAACTTCTACTTATAGGTCTCGGATTACCCTTTTGGACTTGAATCAATGGGTACATCTGGTGCCCTTTTGGTTCGAACCGGATCTGGCTGCATCTTTTTGTTTGAATCTGCGACTATTCGAATGCTCGCACCCGTTGGTTCAAACCGAACCAGTTACATCCATACACAGAACGTATTGTTGCGACCATTCGAGTTCAAACCAACACTTATACTCGAGCTCAAATGGGTTACTCGGATACAAAACTAATGGTCCCCAATATTCTCCAAAGACGTAAGATAATACTAAGTGCCAAGTGCGCCTCATAAAGCACCCGAAAGCCCATTGGCCCCTGCTTGCCTGCGACTCGCTTTGTAAATAAATTGAGCAAAATATGCCAAAGTTAGGAATCAAACACATAACTTTCTCATTCTCTCTCATATTTCTTAACCACGGAGTGATACAAGCTTGCTTTGTTGAAAGAATTATCTAATATATGACTATATACTAGATAAATTAAAGATTTAGAAATCTAGAAAATTCCAACAATCATTACCATGCTCATATTCCTCTGATGCTTCGAAAGAAATTGAAAAAGGAGCAAACAAAACTAAGGTTTATAGCCAAAGTTTAACATCATGCAAAACTAGTAACAAAATACAATAAATTTTGAAAATGTTGCATATAAACCTAAACATTCATAAACTTGTGTGATGAAAACATCAGCATCCTCTCACCAATCGCTTAGTCATATGCAAATCTGCAATTGAATTTGTGCCTCCATCATTGGGCATCTTCAACCGTTACTATTAAACCTGTTAAAAAAATTTAATTTCAAATTCAATTGTAGAATCTCGAATACCCGCAATTGAGAGAGAGAGAGAGAGAGAGAGAGAGGAACCATAAATTCATTTGCATTTTGCATCAATCCACATGCGATTGATCATCTTGAGGGCGATGGACTTAAGAGAGAGAGATCCAGAGAGACGCACAAATCTTCGTGGAAAGAAAATTTTGTTTCCAAATATATCGATAAAATCAATCAATTAGTGATGGAGGCAGTGATCTCCTTCAGATGTTGTCCTCCGTCGATCCTGTGATGGCGGCCTTTGACGGTTGAGATTTGGTTTGGAAGTTGTTGAGCATGTGAATCTCAATGGGTTGGCATTGACGCCGAGCTATCCGCAAAGGAAGTCCCGAGGTGGGTGGTCACCTTAGAACCCTCCGACGATCAAGTTAGTGTCGAGAAATAGGTGCAAAGTAACGGCGTATTGGAAATGATTTCGAGTTACCTGCGTCGTCTGAGAGAGGGGTTTATATAGTGGTCGCGTGGAGCAAGCAGGCGCGAGATCATCGCCGTTAGTTACGTCCATGCGTTATCCTCGCATTAATGGCGGGATACGCCTATTAATGGAAGACGCGCTAGCGTGGGACGCAGAACGTGGGGAGGCGGATATCTCATCTTGGCGGGATACGCGGAGCCGTTGCGGAGGCGCTTGGGTTCCGCGCTCTCGGTTGATCGGGGAAGCCTAGGAAGCTCGGCCTGTCAGATATCTAGGAGACAGGCAGTGAGGTCGAAGAAGCTCGGCCTGTCAGATGGCTCGGAGATGAGCAAGTAGACCGAGGAAGCTCGGTCTGACAGATGGCTCGGAGACGAGAAAGGAGACCAAGGAAGCTCGGAGACGAGCCGTCGGCCGTTTTCTAGGTGAAGGTGGAAAGCACTAAGGGAGGTCCTCTGAATGGTCGGATACATCCTAGGAGACGAGGCCTCGAGGAACGCCCTTAATGCAACCATTTATTCCACCTCCATAGCTTTCGGGACACGCCATCCGCCACTTGTCATAATCTGAGGAAATACCATTTGTGAGCATCATCATTAGCCCCCCACTCTCGTTCCGACCTATTTATATATCGGGTCGAGAGTGGTCTGCTCGGCTTTTCTTCGGCTCAATTTGGCGCCGAGAATCAGAATGTGGATCTCCCGGGAACGACATGGCGTTTAGCGGTTGCGTCGTTTTGACCTTTGGGCCCACGTGTCGTCTCGTCGTGCGCCTGAATTTTCACGCGTATCTCCGATGGAATCAGCGGATCAGTAAAATGAATGTGCTTTAAAGAGGGGGCGTCGTTTCAGTCAATTCGCCGGTTGGGATACGGACCACGTGTCCGACATTGGTTGGCGGAAGCAATAAGCTGTCTTTGACTCCTGCAGTTGAAAAGATGTCCCCAATGGCCGATCGCCACGTGGAGCTTAGACTGCCGCTTGGGCGCGACGTTTCGTTTTGGCGGGAATCAATCTGGGCCGTAGGATGTTCTCTTTTGGGGTGTATAAATAGGAGGGGACCATCCTAGGGCCAACACATTGCTCTAATTCTCTTTCATTGTTGAAAATTGCCCGGCGCTCCATTTCTTTGATCGGATCCTCTGTTGATTTTTTCCTCGGCGAGTCTCTTCCTTTGAATCAGGTTAGATGTCTTCATCCGAGAAGTCTGCAGAGGTAGTAAGGGTAGTGTCGGACGATGAGGCTCTAGTTGCTGGGACCGAGTCCAGTGGGTCTTCCTCCTCTTCGGCTTCAGATAGCCAAGAGGGTTTCTCTTCTGCTACGTCTTCTGTGTCGAATTCTTCCCCTAGAGTCAGGGCCACCCTTATCACTCTCCGTCGAGCGGTGACAAGGACTCCCAAGGTGCGCATCGGGAACACCCACGCTGCGCCTTCCGTTTTGAACAGTCTAGATGAGCTTTCCAAAATTCAGACTCGATTCCACATCCCCTCTAGCTACTCACTCCGTTTAGCTAGAGAGGGTGAGCGGGCAGACCAGATGCGGGGCAATGAGATTGCCCTGTATTTGGAAGCGTTCTGGACATGAATGTGTTTGCTATTTCCAACCGAGATTTGTGGGGTGCTTCATTGCTTCAATCTTGCCCTGGGCTAGCTAGCGCCGAACTCGTGGAGGATCCACCTCAGGTTTCTGGTCCGGTTGAAATTAGATCAAACCCCCTTCAGTTTGACTCTCCTTGTATCTTTTCTTTGTTATAAAAATCACCCCGGCACCAGCAAGGAAGAGCTGTGCTGGGTGTATTTTTTGTATAAAAAACGTAAGGGTAGGACGACCGGGTCGGGGGTTGTAGTCGTCCTTTCTTCCATCCACGAATGGAAGGAGAAGTTTGTATTCGTCGGACCAACTAAGGGCGAGGATTGTCCTGTGCCTACACAGTGGCATAGGGCCGACTGCCCGAGGGCAAAGCAGTCGACTTCCCCCGAGGTGAGGCTGGTGTCCCAGTGGGAACCAATCCAGCGGGCAGATGTTCTGCTATCTGAGCAGGCACTGAGTTGGGCTAGGCTCAGTCCTGCGTGTTTTCTAGGTAAGTTAGGGCCTTCGACGACCTGTTTAGACTTCGTTAACTTCCTTCGCCTTTTAAGTGTCGCTAACCCCCTTTTGTTTGTGTGTTCTTTTTTGCAGAGCCTATGGACCGATCGAAAATACTAACCTCCATGGCCACCAAGACGCAATGAAGGAAGGCCGAAGGCGCAAGCTCGTCCCGACCCAGTTCGAGCTCGGCCCCGAGGCTAACTCTACCGTCCAAGCCTTCCGCCGTTCCCCAAGACCCAGAAGAATGCCGCGGGGGGAGGGGGGTCATAAGCACGCGTAGGACCCGGCGCCCCAGACGAAAGAAGAGGAGGAAGCTGAGCCCGCCGAAATCCCCCTCAAAAGACTGAAGCAGACGGTCTCTCGGCCACCTTCTACCGGGATCCCAGTGCAGAAGGGTGACTTCTGCATTGAGGTTCCCTCGGGGGTTTCCGCCACCGACAGCTTGCTATTGGACATGGAGCAGGTAGCCGGGGGCAAGATTCATCGAAGGACTATGAAGGCACAGGTGGCCGCCATAGCGCAGGAGGCGATTCAGCTGGGTACTTGACTTTTCTTAAAAAAATTTAAGTCATGTTTCCTCGGTTTGAGCTTTCTAACCCGTTTGCTGCTTTCCTCAGGTCCTTCATCACTGTGCTCTCCTCGTCCTCATGGAATCCGAGGAGGTAGCCCCGGCCATGAAAAAGATGGGCGAATCCTCCTCGCAGGAGAAGGAACTCCGCCTCCAACTGCAGCAGGCGGAGAAGAAGGCGGCTTTGCTCGACACTCAACTGGTCGCCGAGGGGCTGAAGAACTCTAAGCTAAAGGAGTCTCATCGGCTCCTGGGTGAGTCCAACAGGGCTATCCAAGCCAAGTTGGAGGAGGTGAACAGCCTCTACAACTTGATGAAAAAGTCAAGGGACGTTCTCAAGAGGGATGTCTAGGTGGCTATGGACGCAGTGAAGCTCGCCGAGAGCCTGGCGGTGAAGGCCGTTGAGGGACGCAAGGCGTTCGATCAATTTTACGCCGATCTCGCCGAATCCACGGCTATCGTGTGGTATAGAGCCTTCGACGCTGTCAATGAGTCCTTGCTGAGGTTTGATGACAGCGAGCTCCACGCCAAGTACTTCTTGGCCGAGGAAGCGCCGCAAGGGGTAGTCACCGAGGCGGTAGTAGGGGGCGAGGCTGTCGGTGGAAGCACCAACCCCGAGGTCGCAGTTTTGGTCCCTGATGGCGGCCTTGAGAAAGGAGAGATCTCGGCCGAGCGGGCGGCCTGAGCTTTCCTCCCTTGAAGATTTTTATTTTTTTCTTCTTAAAATTTTGTAAGCCTCCGGGCATTTCTGTAAGGCTAAGGAGCCTAGAATACCTTGTATTTATCTTTGATTATAAATAAAGTACTCCTTTCACTACTACAATACGGGGTTGCCCCTACGAATAACGTTATCCGAAGGGGTAATAAAATGTTGCCCCTACGGATTAATCCGTAGGTCCCTTTAGTTGTCCCTACGGTACTATATGAATTAATTTAAAAATACAAAAACGCAATTTATTATTTGGCCCTACGGAGCCGCAAAAGAAGGACCTACGGTTTAATCCGGAGGGGCGTATATATGGAGTATTAATAAAAAAATAAAGCACAGAAAACGTAATTTGTTATTTGGTCCTACAGAGCCTCGAAAGAAGGAACTACGATTTAATCCGTAGGGGCAGATAAAAGGATTATTAATAAAAAATAAAGCACAGAAAAGTCATCGTTCCCAAACTAATTACCCTCATCTCTCTCCCGCGCACGCCTCTCGTTGCCACCGCCCGCACCTAGTCGCCACCTCCCGCGCCTCGTCCCCACCGCCCTCCCGTGTGCGCCTCTTCATCGCCGACGTCACCGTCGACTTCCTCTTCGCCACCGCCTGCGCCTCGTCGCCGATTGCGCCTCGTCGCCATCGCCTCGTCTTCGCTACATGTTAGTAAATTTCTTATTTTTACTTCTAATTATTCTTTTGTTTCTGTTTTTGTTGATCATGGTGAGAGTTAGGGTTAGTGTTAGGGTTCAGTTTAGTGTTTAGGGTTCGGGTCAGTTAGGGTTAGGGTTAGGGTTAATTAGGGTTCGGGTCAGTTAGGGTTAGGGTTAGAGTTAGATTTCGGGTCAGTTAGTGTTAGTGTTAGGGTTAGGGTTAATTAGTTGCGGTTAGGGTTAGGGTTAGGGTTAGGGTAAGACTTGGGCTAGGGTTAGGGTTAGGCCTTCATTATATGGTTATGGTTATGGTTAGGGTTAGGGTTAGGGTTTGGTTCAGGTTTAGGGTGGCTAGGGTTAATTTGGGTTAATTAGAGGCTAGGGTTAATTTAGGTTAATTAGTGATAATTCGAAAGGGTTAAGATGTTGATTAGGCTTAATTAGGTTAATTTGGGTAAATTGGGTTAAGTTTGGGTTAATTAGGGATAATTTGTGTTAGGGTAACAATTATGGTTAATTGTTGTTAATTAGGTTAATTTAGGTTATTTAGGGTTAGGGTTTAGGGCGCACTAGTTCATTCAGTAGGATACTCGATGATAACGTATACGTACAATTTTACCATAAACACAAGAAAAATTTATCCTAAACTAAAAATATCGAACCCTTAATAACGAAACGAAAACGTAAAACCTATTCAACTTAAATGTTCAAGTTAAAACCAATTAATGATACTCGATGATAATATGAAACTTTCATATTCTCATCGATACTGATATATGAAAATCAAAGCGCCACCTAGTCCCCGTCTATCGGTTAACATACATTCGATGTTCGTCGTGACATAAAACTATACGAAGGTTGTTAAATATCGGGCGGTATAGTTCGGTACTAACAACCGCCATATAGTCTATGTGACGAGAAGATTCAACCATATGATAACCGATTGATTTGTCCAGTGTGCACAATTTAGGAATGTATAAAGCAAACACCTGCATTCACTTGTGTTTTCATCCGTTTCGAGTTATTTCGTCGGTACTTTTCCGCTGGTTCTCCGTGTACAAAGATATATTATATATTCATTTCAACGTTGTTTCACAGCTTTGAAATGATTATCTATTCTATTGCAGTGCACTCGGAGAACAGCGGGGAGGTGCTGCCGAAATTTACTCGAAACGGTTGAAAGCACAAGCGAATGGGTGTCTGCTCTATATATTCTTAATGGGATAGAAACCTTACCCCCGACAGCCGAAACATACACATACAAAACGAATACACAACAAACGCACACACAGCACATACACACTAACAACCCTACACTTAAACGAAATCATAAATTGAAACACACATATATAGAATACAACTCATACATGGATAATTTTGATTATCGATAATTTATTCTTTTCAACGACAAACGCACACACAAAATATATACACGGATTTTCTCCTTTGTCGGTAACCATCCCGTTCTTAGATTTCTCAATATAGTCATCATAACCTACAATTTATATGTTATACAGTCTAACATAGCCCATGTGTACATTAGAGTTAAGGACTGGATATATGTGGATTAGCAACATATGCAACCTAAGTTTGTCGCAGGAGTTGCTGCTTTTATTGAATTTGCACGCGCACATAATAAGATCATGTTAGAGAAGATTCTGTACACGTGCGATAGATGTGGGAATAAGTACTGGCAGAAGGTAGAATTTGCAGAGCTTCATATCGTTAAACATGCTTTTAATAGACTTTATACAACTTGGCTATATCACGGGGAAAGAGAAGAAGACAGTAATGCGGCAGAAGAAGAAGGAGAAAACGGTAATGCGGCAGAAGAAGGAGAAGACGGTAATGCGGCAGAAGAATAAGACGATAATTTCTTTCCAGGAGAAGAAATGGAGGATATGGTAGAGGCTGCCCTAGGTGAATCTATTCGTACCGAACATGACATTCCTTCCGGTCAAGGACCGCGTGTGGATAAATATGAAAAATTCATGAATGATGCTAGAAAACCAATTTATGAGAATGCAAAGTATTCCACCCTCTCATGGTTCGTCCAAATTTTCCAGATTAAGTGCTTAAATGGATGGAGCAACAAGTCATTCATAATGCTTCTTTCGTTCTTGAAAGATTCTATGCCCCCGGGAAATAATGTGCCCGACAGCTAGTACGGAGCCCAGAAGATAATGTCTGATTTGGGTCTGAAGTGTGAGAAGATTCAAGCATGTCCTAAAAATTGCGTATTGTACCGGAAAGAAAATTCAGATTTGAAAGAGTGTCCAACATACGAAGAGACCAGGTATAAGCCGAAAGATTCTGATAAGAAGCCCGATATACCTGTTAAGATAGCACGATACTTTCCCATAACACAGAGGCTACAGAGGCTATTCAGGTGGAAGAAAACAGCCGAGGCAATGATTTGGCATCACCGTGCTCCTCCAAGTGAAGATGAAAAATGAGTCATCTAAGAGATTCACTGGCATAGAAGGATTTCGATAGGAGGCACGAAATATTCAGTAGCGATCCTCGCAATGTCAGGCTCGGACTCGCTAGTGATGATTTCTGCCCATTCAACTATATGGCTGGAAGCCACAGCACATGGCCCGTTGTAATGATAGTTTATAATCTGTCGCCTTGGTTGGCTATGGACCAATCATACTTTTTGATGCATCTTCTTATCGACGGACCAAACTCACCAGGAAACAATATCGATGTCTATCTCCGACCTCTGATCGAAGAGTTAAAATCGTTATTCATTGATGATGTAGACTTACGATGCAAACATAAATACAACCATCATACTGTGTACGGCTTTAATGTGGACAATTAATGACTGTCCTGCGTATGGAATGCTATCAGGTTGGTTCGTACATGGTCACAAAGTATGTCCTTATTGCCATCAAACATACAACATCGAAATTCTTGAATTTTAGCAGGAAGGTTTGTTATTGCGGACATCGACATTTCCTGCCTCTAAACTACCCCTATAGGTTAGACGTTGTTCACTTTGATGGTCATCAGGAGCTTCTTGAACCTCCAGCCCCAATGTCCGGAGAGGACGTGACTGCTCAGTGGGATGGTTACAATAATATGACCTTCGGGATGGATCCGACAAAACAGGTCAAACCACCATTCTGGAACAAGTTAAGCATTTTCTTCGAGCTTCCGTACTGATCAACAAATTTAATGCGTCATTTTCTGGACGTCATGTACATAGAGAAGGGAGTATCCGAGCACGTACTCAACTTGCTTCTTTGTAAAGACGGAAAATCGAAAGACAACCTCAATGCTCGGATGGATCTACAGGACTGGGAAATTAGAAGTGAATTGCATTCTAAACCGATAGCGGGTAAACCAGGCAAGTTTGTACTTTCCAATACCGCGTATCATATGTCACAACCGAAGAAGAAAAGATTCCTGCAGGTGTTGCATGATTTGAAAGTTCCTACAGGTTTTTCAGGATCATTAAGTAAGAAGATAAAAATTGTGAAAGGCAAGATCGATGGGCAGAAAAGTCATGATCACCATATTATTATGGAGCACCTTCTCCCATTAGCCCTCAGGACTTCCCTTCCCGAATCGGTTGGTCTAGTAATCAATGACCTATGTTTTTTTCCAGAGAATTATGCGCTAAAACACTGGATGTTGTGACGCTGGAGAAACTAGAAAATTCTATTGCGTTGATACTTTGCAAGTTTGAGCGTATTTTCCCACCGTCATTCTTCGATATCATAATACACCTAACAGTTCATCTTGCAACTGAGGCTAAGTTAGCCGGACCGGTACAATATCGATGGATGTATCCCGTCGAGAGGTACGTAGAATTTTTCGTTTCGCGCAATTTGTAAAATTATTGTTGTCCTGTATGCCCGTATTTATTTATTTAACATATTTTTCTTTAGCTATCTCTACACTCTAAAAAAGTATATACGCAATAGAAATCGACCAGAGGGTTCTATCATGCAAGGTTGCCTTCTAGATGAAGCAACCACATTTTGTTCCCACTATCTGGACGAGAACATTGAGACGAGACTTAACCGGCCTTGAAGAATTCAGGACAAGTCATATGGTAAAGCAGATTATAAGAGGGAAGACACTATGTTTATCAACAAGATATACTGCTTTATCCTCCTCAACAGCGCATGTCTTGAAAAAATTAGAGAGTGGTTTTTTTGGATTAATTGTTATATTTGTGTTTGTGTGTGTATGAAATGATATAATATTAATGTCATATGCCGTTGTTGAGAACATAATTCATTTTAACGAGGTACGTGAGGGGCATTCTGATTGGAACGATGAACGATTAGAAAAATATCATCAGGATAATTTTTGTGATTGGTTTGCAGATCATGTAAGTTATTCAAATAATATCTTATTGCTACCAGTTTTAATCGAAACTTATATCGTTATGTATTTATCGTAAAATTTGTTATGTTAGATCCAGGATCCGAACATGTCTGCATTATTAGAGAGTGATTCAAGATGTTTAGCACAGTTTCCTAGCATGAAGGTTGCATATTATAAAGGATTCGGTGTCCTTGGATACAAATTCGAAGTTAAGGACATAGAAACATTTAGAACCACTCAGAATAGTGGGATTGCGATGGTAGGATCGGATGGTGCGATTTATTATGGATACTTAAATTGTATACTTGGCATCCAATATCCTGGACGATTAGAACCGTTTTATATATTTCAGTGTACTTGGTACGATACACGTACCGATACGGATAAGTGGAGAAACAATCTCGGGAGTTGGAAAGATGAATATGGATTGACCAGTGTGAACACACTTCGATTTTACGGTCAGGACGATCCGTTTATCTTTCCGGACCAAGCGTTCCAAGTATACTACTCACAGTGTTTGAAGCATCCGGGATGGAGTGTCGTATGCCGTTGGAAACCCAGAGATGTTTACTATGTTCTAGAATTCGAGGACAGTGATGAGGATGAAGAAGACAAAAGACTTAGAGTGCTCCGACTGTCTGTTTCAAAAGACAGGTTGTCTTCGGCTGATCATGAAGTTACGTGGGTTAGAAATGATATCGATGATGAAATCCAAGTAGATATGTCTAATGCGTCCACGAAACGAAAAAGGTTATCAGTAATGTTATATTACTACTTCACATTTTACGATCTATCCATATATAGTCAATATTTGTAATGATTGTCTAATGCGTCCACGAACCGTTTTATCTAGATTTGATGACGATGATGGGAGCAGCGAGGGGCGGCAAGAGCCCCAGCCGCGGCACCGGCAGAGGCAGAGGCAGAGCGGTTCTGCCGTCAAGAGAGCTGCGTAGGGAGCTTCAGAGGGCCGGTCTTGCACCCCGATCGGAGACCCTTTCAGATGGCTCCTTCCGTGTGGACTTTGCCACACCTCCAGGTATATTGCACGCATATTCATTTTGAATGTAATATTATAGATATACATGCATATTTATGTCAAAATTACTTATATAGTCAATATTTAATTGTTTAGCAGTTGGTGGTGCGTCCACATCAGGGACAGAGGCTACTCCCATACCTCCAGGTATGTTTATATGTCCTATAGCGCATGCATATTGATTCAGAATTCTATATCATAAATATACATACATTCTTTTTGCTCTTACGTACTTAGATAATCCTTTTTTAATTATCTAGCTGTAGGTGGTGCCTCCACATCTCGGGCAGAGGCCACCACCGCACCTGCAGGTATGTTTATATATATATCCTATAGTGTATATATGTTGATTTAGAATGCAATTACTTATAAAGTCAAATTTTAATTGTCTAATTATAGGTGGTGCGTCCACGTCTGGTGCAGAGGCCACTCCCACTTCCATACCCTCCGCTCAGTCTGTAGGTTAGTATGAATAAATATAAAATATTTATTAATTTTATATATCCTTTAAGAATAAACATGAACTACATGTAATTTTATCGATATTTATTTTCTAGTTGGAGGGGATGTGTCCACGTCCGTGTCACTGGCTATTCCTCGCCGGAGGAACTATCGTCCCGCTCGTGCTGCTGCCCGGGCCAAGGCTCGTGCTTCTATCGCCAGAGGTATATATCACACTACAATTTTTGTTAAATCTTGATTTCTTGATACCACTTTGTCTTAATATTGATTGTCTTGATATTTCTTGTAGACGCAGGGCATCCCCATCCCGAGCAGGGGACTCGAAGCTCGAATTAGTCCCACAGGTTGAGGCCCGACAGAGTTAGGGGGGAGGCAGCATTCCCGCTCTTTTTTACCCCTGATTATCGCTATACCGGCGATTATACCGAGAGGTTTGGCCGATATATGGGGGATGAGAGCCGCCTCGTGAAGAGTATCCACTTCACGTTGAGTGGGGCGACCAGCACCGGCGCTCATTCGCTCTCTTCTGGGATCAGGCTTGGGTATTAATATATATTTCCATTTGATTTATCCAATATATTTATTATTAACACTTGCAATTTAATACCATTATTTTTTTTGTATTTGCGGTTGGATTACGATTTTCAGCCTGTACCCGACCCTGATCACCCTGAGAGGGTGCTCGATTTTCACGCTATGTACCATGGCCTGATGAAGAACATGCAATCAAAGGTCTGATACAATAGGAACGAGCTGAAGATCGACTGATATTCCCTGTGGATGGCGACCCCCGAGGAAGAAAGAGCGGCTCTCTTACATACTCCGGCCTTTGCAAGAGTCGACGTAGATACATGGCCTCTCTTATGCCAATATTTTGACTCTCAGCGCAAACATATTTGTATTTTAAATGTAATTCATTGTTTAGTATATAATTTATTTTTTTGTGTTGCTTAATTAGAAAATTAAATCTGAATGTGTTGTGCAGAAACAGACGGATCAAAATAAAGATAATAGGAAGTCGGCGAAGAGGGGTCGCCCCACTTATACAGGTGGCTCGAGCAAACATTACTCGTGCCATGGAGGCATCGGTAAATTACAATAGATCTACAGTGATATAATGTAATATTAAGAGTTATTTTATAATATATGTAAATTTTTAGCGAATTGCAGAGATCTCAGACGCTGGCACCGGGTGGTACACCGAGCGTGCTGACCGCGTATCTTGCCGTCCACGGCACCTCGACAGATCCCGCCACGGGCGAGCTTCGATACCCTGACACCGCTATCCAGGAGTATTGCGTTAGTGTTAATATTTATTCAACCCCTATTTGAATTTTTTGTTTTTAAAAGTTCAAATTTAAATGATATACTTATATTTTACTGGATAATGTGGGTGTAGGAGCGGGTGGTTGAGCAGGCGGAGGGATCGGGGATCGATTTTACTAGACAGAACAATCCGATACTGCTGACCCCAGTTCTGGGCGCTGCACACGGAGGGCACCAGGGAGGTTGGGAGAGAGGCCGGGGACTGGGTCCTAGCAGGGTCCATATGAGGTTGGACGCTTGTTCAGTCGAAAATATTGTGCATTTGATATGACATTTTCCTTACTATTTCTATATAATAAAAAGTGTTTATTATAAATATGATACATATGAGGGTTTAACTGTAAAAATACTATTTTCATGTGTTTATCTATTATAATTAACATTATGAAGGAAAATGTAAGCATATAATATTTTTATAATATTTAGTTCATTTAAATACGCTTACCTTATCAAATATCTTTAACCAATTTTCTAAAACTATAATATCATGTCAAATGGTTAAGATAATATCTCAATAAAAATAAATTCCACTAAGATGATTTATTGAGTTATTTGTGCAGAAATTATATCAGGACTGAAATCAAGGAAATTCGAGTTGGCAAGATCAAATCTGCCGAAATATTCAAGTAAATCGAAGAAAGATATTCTGGCAGAGACTACGAGATGATTTCTAGATTCCAGATGTCAAAACAGTCTACATATATCACCAGAAGAGGCCAACAGAAATATAAAATCAAGACCCTCCTAATCCACCGCGGATCCGCGGCCAAACCCACCAAATGGCCGCGGTTCCGCCGCACGTCTGAAGATCTAGGGCTTAGGATTTTAAGGTCGGGATCCTAACAACTAGTTAACATATTAGAAAACTAGGGTTCTGGCTCTGTGACTATAAATAAGGACCGAGAGTCTCTTGGAAAAATCGTCAAACCGACGCGATCACGAAGTCCACGACGAATCAAGAATTCTGGTTGATTATCGACAGTTCATCTACCTCCTTAAGAAGAGATCGAGAAGTAAACTAGGGTTTTGTAATCATTTTCTAAAGGAACAAAGTGTACTTGATCTTGATGATTAATAAAGTTAGTTTTATTCTATTGCATTTTATTTTCTTCATGATTTCTATCTTTTCTTTTCCCAACAAGCACGAGTAATTCTCCGCTTGTTAGGGTTCGTAGGATTATGGAAGATTAATAGATGATGAAGATCCTTAAACTCTTTTTACATCCTATAAAATTTATAAACTTTACCAAAAGAATCATTAACATCTTAATCGGGCGCGCTACCAATTCATTGGGAGCCACGACCGCGATTAGAGATTAGATTAACGATTGTTTTGATAAAAGCTAGACATGAACGGAGATCCATGTCAAGGTAGGGGTTAAGAGTGGGAACCATTTTTCCTCCAGAAACCCTAATCTACATGTATCACCGTCGATCTAGTTTTAAGTCTATTAAAGGATAAGAGGAGTAATCTTTAATTAATCATCCATGACTACAAATCTTAACGAACCCTACAAGCCCCCTTCTAATATAAAACCCACATCCGTAGTTAATCTAGATCTATATCCTGCATCCGTATTTGACGTGGATCTAGAATCTACAACCATTCTTCACCAATCTTTATTCCTCCCCTTTTTCAACACGTCTAAAGTAAGATTAAAAGATTAAACGTTTCCCTGAGGACGACCCATACTCATCTCGGTCTAGCTACACCGGCACCGTTATTGATTGCGGTTATTCTACAACATAACAACTCTAAAAACATAACCAATCAAATGGCGCCGTTGCCGGAGATACGTGCGTAATTTTTTTATTCTTACTATTTCTGTTGAATTCTTATTCGATCAATATCATAAATAAAACAAAACTGCAAATTATATATTTAACGATTATTGTGTGAATTTTGCTAGGGGATCTAGAGTCACAGACTTGAGAAAACAGAGATTCAGAGACATTCATCAAGATCCAGAGGAGAAAAGGAGACTACATAGCAAAACTTTTCACCAGATCTCCGAAGTAGGCGGCGGAACCACGGCATGAAGAGCCAATTGGCTGCGGAACACGGCTTTCTAAGGGAATTAGGGTTGCAAACTTCCCTGGGATCTTTTCTATATCCTTCTCTCTCCTCTGAAATCCAATAAAATATCTTTTCTGCAGAATTCTTTGCAAAATATTGCTGCATAAAAATCTTTTTGCAAGTTTTGTTTTGAGGTTTGCTTTTGCATATTTTAATATGGACATTAAGGGGCAAAGACCAAATTCAGATTAGGTGGGGATTTCATCACCCTTCTTAGGCCCCACAAATCACAAAATGAGCATCCGCATCAATCCTACATTAATTAAAAAATATTTAGACAAGACTCTAAGGACTGCAGCGCTCAAATAGGACAGAGGAAGGTCGTGGGTAATTTATCACTTATCCGCATTACTTTTGTGGTGTCTAGACAAGTGTGTCTAAGGCAAGTGGTTACTTAATTAGGCCCACTATTTTTTGTGATTCATATAGCGTATACCTCTCACTTATCTGGCACTTACCTAGCCACAAGAGTAGTAAAGAGGTGGTAGAGGATTGATCCTGCGGCTTGTCCTTTGGAAGTCTAGGAGTGGTCTAGAGACTTGACCTAGGTAACCTTAGTTTAAGGGTTGTTTGTGCATTTTTATGTGATTTGTCATGAGTCCCACTTTTTCTAAAACAAACCAATTTTAAATCATACACACACTGCCACTTGCGCTAAAACCGTTTAGTGCATGCTCGGCTGGACACGGGATTCTAGTGCCCGTCTTGTCCGCGTTTCGGCTATCGACTCTGAAGTCGGTACTTCTTCATTTTCTTTTTTCCCACCACCCACCACATCGATCGAGATGGACAGTACTCCATCAGATTATAACACCACCCAGCCACTGCCCGTAGGTGCGCAGAATCCACCGTGCATTTCTCTCCAAGAGAGATGCTATCCTATACGCGGTCCACTTCCTACCTGTCTATCCATTCCACCAGCCAACGGGGATAATTTTGAAATTAAACCCCACTACATCAACCTGTTGCCCAAATTTCACGGGCTCGAGTCTGAAGACGCATACGTATTTATCACTAAATTCGAAAACGTATGTGCAATGATGGGTACTTCACAACTGTCCATGGATGCTATGCGCTTGCGTCTTCTCCCTTTCACTTTGTGCGACTTGACAGAAAAATGGCTTTATAATACTGCCGCACACTCTATTACTAATTGGGATGAATTCATGATAGCATTCCTTAAAAAAATTTACCCCAATCATAAGACCGCCCGTGTTAGGAGTGAAATCAACCAGTTTACCCAGCTTCCCAATGAAGCATTTTGGAAGTGCTTTGAACGATTCGAGGATTTACTTGTCCAATGTCCTCATCATGGAATACATAGGTGGGATCTGTGCTGAATTATATATAAGGGCATTAATCCAGTGACAAAGCAGATTCTTGAAACCGTGTGTTAATGCAATTTCATGTCCAAACACGATGGTGAAGCCTGGAAATATCTGGAAGATCTCGCTGAAAACACTTTGCAGTGGAAAAGCGTTAGACCACCTTCTAGGGGAGCTATCCATCAGCTCGATATTTCCATAGCCGTAAAAGCCGAAATGGAAGCAATACAAAAGAAATTCGAGGCTATGGAGAACAAATTCTCATCAATCTCCCTAAACCAGGTTACGCTTCCTAAGACTGCATGTGGTTGTTGTTCCGATCCATCACATCTTACGGAAGAATGTCCTTCAAATGCACCGTTTCAAGATCAAGAACACACTAATGCTATTTTTCAGCAGCGGCCTAGAAACGATCCTTATTCTTCCACATACAATTTGGGGTAGAGGAATTATCCTAACTTTGCTTGGAACCAAAACCAAAACCAAAATCAAAACCAGTTCCAAAGCAATTATCAAAGACCTCCTCCACAGCAACAGCAACCACCACCACAGAGTCAGCACCCCTTTCAATCGCAACCTTTTCAAAACCTGGCCAGTAATTCTTTCCAAACGGCCGGGAATGAAAACTCATCTGTACTCGAACGAAGCGTGGATATATTTATTAAACATTCCATGCAATCGACGGACAAAATAAATTCTTCTATCCGATCTTTAACACAGACCACCAACTCCCACAGTGAGAGTATAAAATCGATAGAAGTACAACTTGCACAAATAAATGCTGCAATGAGTGCGAGAGAAAAAGGGAAACTTCCATCTCAACCCATACCGAATCTTGGCCACTCACAAAATCGTAATGTGAGTGCCGTCACCACGTTGAGATCGGGAAGAGTGCTAGATATCCAAGTGGGTGAACATGTTGATGAACATGTCGGTGATATTAATGATACCCCGGCTTCTACTTCTTCCCCTAATTCGTCTAGTCTCCCACCTTCTTCCGAGCCTATTCTCCGTTTTCCCCAAGGCTCGAACACTCCGCCCACTTCCTCGAATCTACCTAAAATGATCTCCACTCCAATTCTGGGATCGATTCCATCCCCACAAGCTTCTCCAAATATATTGGACCTAACACTTATTAATAAAGCTCCTTTTCCAAACAGGTTGAGGGCCAACAAACCTAACGCACAAATGAAGAAAGTTGTGGAAATGTTTAAGCAAGTTAACATAAATATCCCTCTCCTAGATGTTATTCAACAAGTTCTGTCTTATGCAAAAATCCTTAAGGACGTGTGCACGAGGAAAAGAAAAACTCAAGTGCCGAAAAAGGTATTCATGACAAGTAACGTGAGCACAGCTTTTACCCAACAATTGCCTAAGAAAGGTAAGGATCCCGGTTGTCCTACAATATCTATAACTATTGGGGGTAAAAGCATCAATCATGCTCTACTTGATCTCGGCGCTAGTGTTAACTTACTGCCATATTCCGTCTATGAGCAGTTAGGCATAGAAGAGTTGAAACCTGCCCACTGCACTCTCCAGATGGCAGATCGATCTATCGCCCAATTTAAGGGTGAACTAGAGGATGTGTTAATCAAAGTCGAGGAATTCATATTCCCTATGCACTTTATAGTTTTAGATACACAGCCTGTGGCAAACCCACGCAACCAAATCCCGGTGATACTCGGTCGAACTTTCTTAGCAACTTCCAACGCTGTCATTAATTGTCGTAACGGTTCTATGAACTTATCTTTTAGGAAGATGATAATTGAGCTTAATATTTACAAGCTAGAAAGTCAATCATCTGAACCTTCTGCTCATTTAATCGATATCTGTTCCATCAACGAGATAGCTTCCGACAGCTGCGAAGCTGAAGTACTTTGCTATGATGATCTCGACAGCACTAGTGCGACATTGTTTGATCTGGAAAATCATTATAGGGAGGATACTTTTGATGAGTCCACGCCCGAGTTCGAATCTTTTGACTCGTTGCAAAATTCAGAAGCGCTTTCCGAGTCAATATCCTATGCAAGTTATGAACCCCTTGGGGAGTCCGAATATCATTCCCTTACCCCTCCTTCTATCGTCTCTCCGCCGACTCTAGATCTCAAACTGCTACCTTCTCATCTGAAAAATGCATATTTAGGTGAGAATGAGTCTTTACACGTGATAATATCCGCTTCCCTAGCTTTAGAGCAAGAGAACGCTCTTTTGACGGTATTGAGATCGAATCGGCAAGCATTTAGTTGGACAATGGCTGACATAAAAGGGATTAGTCCCGTTGAACATCATATACATTTGATGGATGAAGCCAAACCAACCCGAGACCCACAAAGACGGTTAAACCCCGTCATGAAGGAGGCGGTAAAGAAAGAAATCGTCAAGTGCTTAGATAGTGTTATAATTTACCCAATATCTGATAGCCAATGGGTAAGTCCTATTCATGTAGTCCCTAAAAAGTCTGGCATCACGATCATAACAATGAGGCTAATGAGTAAATCCAAACACGCACCCAAACTGGGTGGCGCGTATGTATTGATTATAGGAAACTTAATGCCGTAACGAGGAAAGATCACTTCCCTCTACCTTTCATTGACTAGATGTTAGAATGATTAGCTGGACATGAATACTATTGTTTCTTGGACGGATACTCTGGCTATAACCAGGTCCCCATCACCGAAAAGGATCAAGATAAAACAACATTTACTTTTCCTTTCGGTACTTTCGCTTATAGACGCATGCCCTTTGAGTTATGCAACGCTCCCGCTATATTTCAGCGGTGTATGATGGGGATATTCTTAGACATGGTCGAGAATTTTTTGGAGATATTTATGGATGATTTCTCTATATTTGAGGACTCCTTTAAGGACTGTCTTCGTCATCTTGACGCAGTTTTTACCCGCTGTAAAGATAAGAACTTAATTTTGAATTGGGAAAAATATCATTTCATGGTCCAAGAAGGTATTGTCCTTGGAGTTATAATTTCATGAAAAGGCATTGAGGTAGACAAAGCTAAAATAAATGTCATCCATAACCTCTCTCATCCTAAATGCGTCAAAGATATACGATCCTTCCTTGGTCATGCAGGATTTTATAAGAGATTCATTAAGGATTTTAGCAAAATTGCTAGACCGTTAACTCTTCTCTTGGCCAAGGATACTACATTTCACTTCGATTCGGATTGTGAGGCTGCTTTTAAATCACTTAAAAGATCTCTCACTACAGCCCCCGTTCTATCATCTCCGGATTGGAATCAACCGTTCGAGCTTATGTGTGATGCATCAGATTTTGCTATTGGTGCAGTCTTAGGACAACACATTGATAAGATGCCACATGTAATTTACTATGCAAGTAGGACCTTGAACGATGCACAAATTAATTACACAACTACCGAGAAAGAACTCTTGGCAGTTGTATTTGCATTAGAAAAACTCAGGCCCTACTTGATTGGCTCACCAATTATGGTTTTCACTGATTACTCCGCCCTACGACACATTTTATTGAAGAAGGATGCTAATGCCGGGCAAATACGTTGGATCCTGTTGTTACAAGAATTTGATCTTGTCATCCGAGATAAGAGTGGATGTGAAAACGTAGTAGCTGACCATCTTTCACGCATCTCTTCTTCACCAACGTTGACCTTGCCGATAAATGACTAATTTCCTGACGAACAGCTCTTGACTGTATCCTGCGAACCTTGGTTCGTGGATATTGTGAATTATCTAGCGACGGGACATATTCCTAGCAATTGGTCGAAACAAGACAAACTTCGATTTCTATCCCAAGTAAAACACTTTTACTAGGATGAACCTTATTTGTTTAAGTATTGTTCCTATCAAATCATTCGCAGATGTGTCCCTAACAATGAATTCAAAAGTGTGTTATTATTTTGTCATGATCAGGCATGCGGTGGTCACTTTGGTCCTCGAAAAACGGCGGAGAAAGTTTTGCAATATGGTTTTTATTGATCAACATTATTTAAAGATGCATATGATCATTGCAAAACTTGTCCGCGGTGTCAACACTTGGGTCGGATTTCACGTAGATATAAGATGCCGCTCCAATCTATCTTGGTTGTGGAGATATTCGACATTTGGGGTATTGATTTTATAGGCCTTTTTCCCAACTCTTTTGGGCATTTATATATCTTATTAGCGGTTGGTTATGTCAAAATGGGTGGAAGCAATACCGTATCGCACTAATGACAACAAGCTTGTTATTAAGTTCCTTAAAGAAAATATCTTTTCGCGGTTCGGACACCCTCGCACTATAATTAACGACAACGGGACGCATTTCTGTAATCGGTCTTTCGAGGTTTTGGTGCAGAAATATGCAATTAACCACAAACTTTCTACGTCTTATCATCCCCAAACAAGCGGGCAAGCTGAGATCTCAAATAGGCAGATCAAGCAAATTTTGGAGAAGACGGTTTCTAAAAACCGTAAAGATTGGTCAACCAAATTGACGGATGCTCTTTGGGCATTTCGTACCGCTTATAAGACCGATCTTGGTAAGTCTCTATACCGCCTTGTGTTTGGGAATGCATGCCACCTTCCTGTCGAGATCGAACATAAAGCAATGTGGGCTATCAAAGAGCTAAACTTTGATTTTGATCAAGTCAGCAGCTATCGAAAGCTGCAATTGAATGAGCTAAGCGAACTCCGCGATGAAGCTTACGATAATACGGTGATAGTAAAGAACAGGACTAAAGTGTTTCACGATAAAAACCTTTTTGGGAAAACATTCACACCGGGACAACAAGTCCTTCTTTAAGATTCCCGTCTCCATCTTCATCCGGGTAAGCTTAAATCTCATTGGAAAGGACCTTTTGTGGTGCGGTATGTATACCCACACGGGACAGCTGTCACGACCCGAAAGTACGGAACATGACCGGCACTTAGACTACGAAACGTCTCGAGGCGTACGTAATCAAAGTACGCCAAAAACCCAGAAAACCAAACCATGAAAAGTAGTAGAGTGAAGGAAAACCAATTTAAATCAACTAGTTTTAATAGCATAAGCCAAATTATGCGTTTTTAAAAAAACATCAAATATTTCCTGAAAATTTCGGCAGAGTCTCCTTTGTAAATACTGGCTCTCAAACGGGATACAACATGAATAGTATACGAAATCAATAAAAGGCATCCCCAAGCGGGAGCTAGCTCTTCGTCAATCGACGGTCACAACCACACAAGCAATATAATATACAACGCCAAGGGCGAGGATCAAAACTCAAAAGGAAACGCAAAACAACAAGAAATCCACAGAAATACAACGCGCAACTCTAAGGTCGAAAGAATAACATCACTGGTCTCTATCTCAAAAATAAATACATGTTTGGTTGATGGAACTTTCAGATACAACAGAATAATAATATACAATGTATAATGATGGGTACGATACAAATAAACCCACCTACTAGCAAGTCACCCGAACGAAACTGTACCCGCAAAGCCGTAAAGAAACCTGTACGGCAAAACCTGCAAGAAACTGGGGCACAACGGGGGTGAGTTGCCAACTCGTGAATAGAAAAACATCTACGAATAGAAATCGCATGTATGACGCAATCCTAGGTCATACGATCATAATATATCCTCAAATATAAGAATAACATGCAACCTATAACAAGGCTAGGGTAGATATCTAACCCGAGTGTAATCTCATGTGCCCGTGTCAGTGCCTCAGGTAGCAATATATCATATGAATGAGGTATGAATGCATGAAAACCGAATACATGTAAATGAAGAACTGTTTTCATAATTTAGTGAGATTTCCTTTGTATTTTTAAAATGAGGTATCATAATGAAATCAGCATAAAACAGTGCCTAGCATCGACACAAAACGTAATCCCAATATCTCGATATCTCTGTATCACAGTCTCTGTACCTCAATATCTCGAAATCTCAATATCACAGTCTCAATATCTAGGGCGCCGTCAGTCCAGACCGGCCCCTACCATCCATCTCAAGACCACGACGGTATCCTCCGGATATCCGACGCGTCGGATAAAATCACCGGTAGGTAGTGCTCCCCTGCCAAGCTCACATCGTCATCATCACGCGCTTCTTGCCCCGGGGTACCTTACCGGGTCCACCATGTACCCGAAACGGTTCATCCGTCTCCTTGAATCGGGTCTCGAAATCCATCAGCAAACTCATGGTGGACGACTCATACATCATGGGAAAACCGCACTTTTTATTCTAAAAGAGAGCAAAGGTTTATTTATGTTTTTGCGGTTTTCCTCCAAATCCAGAAAAGATCTCATGGAAATCCGAATCCAAAACCTCAATAACACGTAAAATAGTGAATATATGCATGTGAATCCATGAATGCGGCATAACAATGAATAACAGTATGCATGAAGTAGCAGGTAATAACTACAATGTCTAAACTAACATATAAGGCAAGTACGCTAATATCATGTCTAAACTATTAGCTAACAGGCTATGTCAAGCAATAATATTCTCTAAGATGTACGTGACATGGCAATTACCGATGAAGATGTGTGTGAGCCGGCAAGTAAGTGTACGTGATACATACGCATCATCGGTAATGGTGCTGGTGTCCTAACAATATGATATCAATAATGCACTAAGAAATTATAACATAAGTATGCGATGCGGAGCGAACAGCTATAATGAACGGAATACTAGACACAACGATAACTAAACTGCATTACCCTAATATAAATCCTACAAATGGTGCCTTTTGAAATAACACGAATCATGGGTTTTGAAAATAGGGGCTACGGTGTTTTTATGAAAAAATACGTCTTTTGAAATATCTGTAGGATCCCTTGGGCTGTCTTTTAAAATACCCACGATTCGTTAGTTTTTGAAATAGGTAAGAAATCTAATCTAGTCTAACAATTACACTAAACTATACGGCTGAACTAACAAGCTGAACTACAGGTAAGGAAACCGCCTATCATCTGAGTCGATACATATACATACCTGTATATGTATAATCGGTGATCCCGCCTCAATAATATCATATCCGATACCATATCTATAATCAGGAATCCCAAGTCAAGAGTGCGGATCAATCATCAATATATAGCTCGTACGTAAATCCGTCGTACGGCATCCCAAATCTGGGTACGGGTCAATATCACATTCATTATACTATTCATCTGGTATCCTCTTTATCAATATCATGATCGGGGTACAGATCTACGTCTAGTACAATACTGATACCGTCTAAGTAAGCATGCACGTGTGTGAAACACTACGTCAAGGACCCGCTACAACGTCATGTCGTATCTCAAATACGAACCCTGCCATATCACCGATCTCACGGCCTCAAATCAAATCTCATCGACTCATCTTAAATCCCAAGTACTATCCTCATTATCCATGCATGCGTATGTGAATGTACATATGCATAGTCCCATACCCACGCATATATACATATATACACATCCTAATCTACGCACAAGAAAGTAATATATGCAAGTTTGTGTGTACGTATGGGGGTATAACAACCACTCTAGGGTTTCGCAACTAACCAAAGCTAATCCATGAACACATAATCATATCATGAATAAACATTCTCGTAACACAAAATACCTATATAAACATATATATATGAACTATACTACGGACTGCGGGGGTGCTATACGCCATCCACCCGACTCCTCCCCGTAGATATAAATCTACTCACCTGGTCCTCGCTCGCCGGTGCCGACGTCGCCATGCGCTTGCTTGTCGTCTCGAAGTCCACATGGGGTAGCTACATATCATAACGCACCGTATCGCATTAAAATCCGACTCACGACCAAAACGACGCACGAATCCCACATAGCTCAAAACCTATGGTTGCTTTCACAAATCGACCCAAAAAAACCCTCGACGTCGGCGTACGAACGCTAAACCATCGAGAAAGCTCCCAACACACTCATTTGTACAATTACAAGCACTAATTATAATATAAAATAGCTTAAAATTCACAAAAACCCCAATTTCACTTAAAAAGTCATTTTCCCGAAAATCTAGCAAGCACAAATCACCGTTTTAGTACAAAACTCGATGTATAAACGAATCTAGCGACCACAATATTCACTAAATATCTTAAATAAGTCATAAAAACAATTCCCATAATTTAATCTCATTAAATTCCAAAAACCCTAAAATTCTAGTTTACAAAATACCTAAATTTTAACAATTTTATAGCAAAAATGCACAAACTACAATTTAGTTTGGATTTTCATGAACTAAAGTATTAAAATACACTTAATAATGTTAATGAAGTCATGAAAAAACCTAATTAGATTTTTAATCTCCCATTTGCAATTAAATTCCAAAACCTAGTTTGCATAAAATTCCAATTTTTAAAAATTACAAGTATCATGTAGTAAACTAGCAACTAGGTTAGTTTTAGCATAACATTAACATGTTAATCCCCTCATTAGAACCATGAATAATAGATAAAAACCTCACTTGATCACAAACCCTAATCATTAATTCTCAAGTTATTAACTAGAATCAAATTAACACTTTAATATGCTAAGGTAAGCAATTTAAACAACAATTTCATTATAGGCTTAAGATTTATACCTCCCAAATTCTTGAGATCAAACTTGAAAACTTGTCACCCAAAATGGACTCCATGCTCCTAGATCCATACTAGAGTAGCCAAAGAAAAATGGGTAAGAGTTGGATTTGGAGTTTGTGTGAGTTTTCAAATTGATTTTTGATGAATTCTTTGATGTTTTTGGAGGTGAAATGGTGTGGGAAAGATGAAGGAGCTGCTGTTGCAGCAGGGAATGGGGTGGGCTCGGCCATAATAATTGAGAGGGGGAGAGAGAATGTGAGGTGTATAATGTATGTGGAGTTTCCCAAAGTCAAGAAGGTCTCATCCCTCATTTCTTTATTGTTTTCATTTCTTTTCTAAAGCTTTTCTAGTGGCCAAATTGTGGGGACATGGGGATTGGGGGCAGCCCATTTCGGCCAGCAAGAGGGGGGGAAGGGAAGGTGGTGTGTGTGTGTGTGAAGCAATGAACACCAAACACCAATACAATATGCACCAAAACCCTTTTATTTTCACAAAATAAGCCTTTTTCTTTAATATTTTCTAAACCGTTTTAGCAAACGATTTCATTTCAAAAACCACATGATAAAATTTTATTTAATGTTTTATGATGCACAAAATTTGTTTCAACTCATTCCAATTTGTAATTTTCCCTAATTAAATGTATTAGTGACGGCTTAAAATAATAATAAAATAATTTTTTTCAGAAAATTTGAAATTTCACCAGTGGCTCAATAAACACCAAATACTAGCAATTACATAGCTAGAATATGTATATTTAATTTTTATAATAAGATATTTGTATTTTGACTTTTTACAGAAAACCCCCTTATTTTACCGTTTTTTCGAAATTTCACCGAAACGATTTTCAAAACGTTACAACAGTAGAAGATGAAAATATTAAAAACGGATCAATTTTTAAAGTAAATGGGCATAAATTGAAGCCGTATTTTTTTGCTGACCCAGCGAAGGAACTCCTGTTTTTATAGGAGCCGTTTTATCATAACTAAATTTCCTCCGCCTCACCTCCATGTCTCAGTAATAATGTCTCATCTTAAGAATGGAGGTGAGTGAAATAGGATTTAATTGAATATCCGTGCATGCCAAAGCATAAATTTGGGGGTAGTTTTCATTTAACTATTATTTTACCATATCATTTTCTCTCTCCAAATCTACAGGTCTATGCATTCAAAGAACAACATTACACTGCTGAAAACAGCTTTGGGGGAGGTTTGTATTAATTGAACTATATTTTGGCACTAGGCACTATGCAAAAAAGAAAAAAAAATTGATAATAAAATATTAGAATGTGAAGAATTACATATGAAAAATAGGAATAGTTTAAGAAAAGCAAGAAAGTTAGATATTTTCTTAACTGAAACTAATAATAAGTAGTTATGAACTGTTGTCCAAAGGGTTAGTATGATGAAGGAAATTACTAATCTGAGGATAAAAATAAGTTTGAAAAATAGTCCTTATTCCTGACGCCAAAGTTGATATTCTACTGTACGCACTTACACACATCTTGAAACTTGAGATAGTAGAGGATACCTTGAAATGCTCTTGTCTAAAAGCCTTAGTATAAAAAAAAATATAAATGGTGAAGAAAAAAATGAACACAGGTTTTGTAATTACCAAGGCAGTATAAAAAAAATATAGCGAGGGTGCTTTAGACCAACTGGTTTAGGAGTCACTGCTAAGCCTTAGGTGTTGCGAAACGAGGAATTATGCCTAAATGCGCAAGCACATTTTATAATCGGTCAGTTAGTATCTCAAGAAATATTAACGGTCGCATGAAGCATGTGTGAGCAATTTCATCACAATATTCACCAACTATAAAGTACTTTGGAAAATGGACAAGAGTATGATAGCTTGAATTGATTTCTCTAATTGTAGGGATGTCTTTTACACACACGTAGGGATATATGATCAATGTTTGGAGGAAAGATAGAGAGGAAGACTAAAGGCGATATTTTAATGAGAGATGATATGATTTCTAACATTTTTTCATGACCATTAAGATAGGGCTCATGACAACCGGAAAACTGATGTAGTTGGAAACTCTTATTTTCAAGTTCTTTTTTTTATAGTTCTTATCTTTATATGCAGCTTTCACCATCTTTCTTTTATTATAGGATTTTGTGGGTGTAATCTGCTGAAAACCCTCAAGAGACAACACTCCTCCTACTAGGGACACCTAGAGATTTAACGGCTTGTTGCATGTGCTCAGTGCAATCGTGTTGCCTACGAAAGTGTGCTGCATAGGCTTTTCTTTTTCTTTTCCTCCTTCTCTTAAATAACTAATTTGCTCGGGAAGATCAAAATTAAGTTTGGGGGTATTTGTTCAGTTGAAAATATTGTGCATTTGATATGATATTTTCCTTACTATTTCTATATAATAAAAGGTGTTTATTATAAATATGACACATATGAGGGTTTATCTGTAAAAATACTATTTTCATGTGTTTATATATTATAATTAATATTATGAAGGAAAATGTAAGCATATAATACCTATATAATATTTAGCCCATTTAAACATGCTTACCTTATCAAATATCTTTAACCAATTTTCTAAAACTATAATATCATGTCAAATGGTTAAGATAATATCTCAATAAAAACAAATTCCACTAATATTATTTATTGAGTTATTTGTGCAGAAATTATATCAGGACTGAAATCAAGGAAATTCAAGTTGACGAGATCAAATCTGCCGAATTATTCAAGTAAATCGAAGAAAGATATTCTGGCAGAGACTACGAGATGATTTCAAGATTCGAGATATCAAAACAGTCTACATATGTCACCAGAGGACAACAGAAATATAAAATCAAGACCCTCCTAATCCACCGTGGATCCGCGGCCAAACCCACCAAATAGCCGTGGTTCCGCCGCACGTCTGAAGATCTAGGGCTTGGGATTTTCAGGTTGGGATCCTAACAACTAATTACCATATTAGGAAACTAGGGTTCTGGCTCTGTGACTATAAATAAGGACCAAGAGCCTCTTGGAAAAATCGTCAAACCGACACGATCACGAAGTCCACGACGGCTCAAGAATCCTGGTTGATCATCGACAGTTCATCTACCTCCTTAAGAAGAGATTGAGAAGCAAACTAGGGTTTTGTAATCATTTTCTATAGGAACAAAGTGTACTTGATCTTGTTGATTAATAAAGGTAGTTTTATTCTATTGCATTTTATTTTCTTCATGATTTCTATCTTTTCTTTTCCCAACATGCACGAGTAATTCTCCGCTTGTTAGGGTTCGTAGGATTATGGTAGATTAATGGATGATGAAGATCCTTAAACTCTTTTTACGTCTTATAAAATTTATAAAATTTACCAAAAGAATCATTAACATCCTAATCGGGTGCGCTACCAATTCATTGGGAGCCACAACCGCGATTAGAGAATAGATTAACGATTGTTTTGGTAAAGGCTAGACATGAACGGAGATCCATGTCATGGTAGGGGTTAAGAGTGGGAACCCTTTTTCCTCCAGAAACCCTAATCTACATGCATCACCGTCGATCTAGTTTTAAGATTATTAAAAGATAAGAGGAGTAATCTTTAATTAATCATCCATGACTACTAAATCTTAACGAACCCTACAAGCCCCCTTCTAATATAAAACCTACATCCGTAGTTAATCTATATCTATATCCTGCCTCTGTGTTTGACGTGGATCTAGAATCTACAACCATTCTTCACCATTCTTTATTCTTCCCCTTTTTCAACACGTCTAAAGTAAGATTAAAAGATTAAACGTTTCCCTGAGAACGACCCGTACTCATCTCGGTCTAGCTACACGCGACGCCGTTATTGATTGCGGTTATTCTACAACACAACAACTCTAAAAACATAACCAATTAACTCCACTCCGGTGGTTACTTCCCCTATATCCCGTGAGCGACGTCTAGAGTAAGATGTTGCCACCTGGAAGGCCACCGTCCAAGAGTTGAAGGAGATGATGGTATGTATACAACTTAATAGTAAAATATTATATCATATTATAGATAGAAACATATCCAATATTAGTACGTAGCCTGAGCTTATTTGGTTGTAGACTTAGCTTTGATTAATCATACATACATAGAACTGACTAATTAAAATAAACTACGGTTTCCAAACGAGGCCTGAGTCCTTAAGTATTCATAGATTGGGGTTTCGCAATAACCTGATAATGATACGAAATCGACTACTACGCAATTCTTACTCGTTTATTACACACAAAACTGAATAGACGCGACAGGGTATTTCGGCTGAAGCTCCACATGCATCTCCTTCAGTTGCGGCTCCACATGCATCTCATTCGGCTGCGGCTCCGCAAGCCACTACCTCAGCTACGGTTGCTCGACTTTGGATCTCAAAACCGCTCAGACTCCCGCACAGTCTGCATCGGTCGAGTTGTTGACTCAGGGTTTATCCGAGGAGCAGATGCGCCATATTACGGTGATTATCAGAAGTGAAGGTGGACCGAGCTAGGGTAGCTTTTTGATTTTTATATTTTAAGCATGTATATACTAATATGATACATACTGTATATATTTTGGACAATATTGGTGGTGTTTGCGTGTTCACGATGATTTAGATTTATATAGTATTCTGTTTGTTGATTTCTTTTATATATTATGCATGTTCATGTTGATTATCATACTGCGGTATTTGGTTATATAATGTATATATTATTGTGCATGGGGCGAGAAAAAAACAGAAAGCCCTTTTTTTTAAAAAACGTGATAATTTGTCCCTACGGATTACTCCGTAGGGACAACAGTTGCACCTATAGATTAATCCGTAGGGACAAACTTTGCCACTACATATTTATCCGTAGGGATAAAATATCAGGATACCCGATATTTTTCCCCTATAGACTCATTAACAGGTGTTAGACTTGCCCCTACGGATTAATGCGTAGGGGCATAAGGATGGACCTACGGAGGTATAAATCTGGCCCTACGTATTACTCCGTAGGGGCATGTACTTAGACCTACGGAGTAATACGTAGGGACAACTATTTTATTTTATAAACTGATAAATTGAATAAATATTTTGTCCCTACGGCTTACACCGTAGGGACATACTTACCTACTCAGTAAGCCATAGGGGCAATTATTCAACCGTAGGGGTATGTTTAAGGCAAAGACTTGCACCTGCGGCGTTTGCATCTACGGTGACTTTTTGTGCCCCTACGAATAGACCCATAGGGGCAGTGGTTTGCTCCTATGGCTTTATCCGTAGGAGATAACCCTATTTGTACTAGTGTTTTTCCTTTGCCCAAATGTCTGCCCGCTGCGCAAGTACTTATAGCTCGTACATTTTTCATTGTTCGAATCTTCATTCTACAAGTAATTTTAGCTCATAAGTATCTTTATCTTGCATGTGTTAGGCTGGTGTCTACCCTTCCTGCACTTGCTGACCGTTCATCGAGTAGAGTCAAATGGTAGCCAAGTGTAGGAAGGTCGGTATCCTCCTTTTCCCTAAAGTCGAGGTGGCGATCGCGCATCGAGTCGAATGATAGCCAAGTATAGGAAGGTCGGTATCCTCCATTTCCCCCGAGTCGAGGCGGCTATCACGCATCGAGTGGAACGATAGCCAAGTGTAAGAAGGTCGGTATACTCTCTTTCCCCCGAGTCGAGGTGGCGATCGCACGTCGAGTCTGAACCGATTGATGGGATGAGCAAGAATCTGCTCAGCGGCCTCATGGGGAGGGCTTTTAGATCCGCTTCTTTGCAGGGCAGGATTCTACCCGCTGCGGATGGACCGAGCAGGAAGCTACTCGGCAAACTCGACGTCGAGAGCTTCGGATCTACAGCATTGATGGGAAGGAAACCACCCACTGTGGATGGACCGAGCAAGAAGCTACTCGGCAGACTCATGAGAAGGGCTTTAGATCCACAGCATTGATAGTTAGGAAGCCAACCACCGTGGATGGACCGAGCAAGAAGCTGCTCGGTGGCCTCGTGAGGAAGGCTTTATATCCACAGCATTGATGGGCAGGAAGCTACCCACTACGGATGGACGGACCAGGAAATTACTCGGTGGCTTCGAGAGGAGGGCTTTTGATCTACAGCGTAGTTAGGCAGGAAGCTACCCACTACGGATGGACCGAGCAGGAAACTACTCGATGGCCACGTGAGGAGGACTTTTGATCCATAGCGTAGTTGGGCAGGAAGCTACCCACTGTGGATGGACCGAGCAGGAAACTACTCGGTGGCCTCGTGAGGAGGACTTTTGATCCACAGCGTAGTTGGGCAAGAAGCTACCCACTGCAGATGGACCAAGCAGAAAGCTACTCGGTGACCTCGTGAGGAGGGCTTTAGATCCACAGCATTGATGGACAGGAAGCTACCCACTACAGATGAACCGAGCCGGAAACTACTCGGTGGCCTCGTGAGGAGGGCTTTTGATCCACAGCGTAGTTGGGCAGGAAGGTACCCACTATGGATAAACCGGGCAGGAAACTACTTGGTGGTCTCGTAGGGAGGGATTTTGATCCACAGCGTTGATTAACACGTTTTTCACGTGTCGTATTTAGAAAGAATTTGAAATAACCGCAATCAAAGACGGTGTCGCGTGTAGCGAGCCGCGATGAGTACGGGTCGTCCGCAGGGAGATGGTAGGTTTTTAAGCTTGTTTTAACGAGTTAATACCGTAACTTGAGTTGTTATTTATACTAAGTGTCGTAACTATGATATGTTTAATAAAAAGACTTGTTAGGGGTAGTTTTAGGTTAGCTTGCGTTAAGATGATGTTTTTTGTTTCCTTATAAACCTAATTCTAATATTGACAGTAAGGTAATAGCCAATAACATGGATTAGGGAACTTGAAGTACGGTATTTGCGATTGTGTGCTAAATTCGTATTTCTTGTCCCTTGTCCTTCTGTTGTTGTCCCTTGACCTTAGCCTTCGGCAAACCACTCGCAACCGGTCACAATTAGGATTCACCGCTATCGTGATAGGATAGGGTGCCTAACGGAGCGGAATTGCGAGTCGTTTGGTCGGAGTTTCAATTACAAAGTTAAGGTTTTTAAGGTTTTAGCAAACACATCTCCTAACACAAACAAACCATATTCTACCCTTAACAAGTAAATCGATCACTCACACATATTTACAATACCAAAAATAAAGATAAAGAAAAGAGTGAGACACATACCAAAAATTGCAAGAAAGGAAAAAATCAAGGTTAGAAAGTTAAAAACCGATAAATCCTACGTGCAAATATCTTCAAATGTTCTTTAAGCCCGTACCAATATGAAATCGAAATACCAAACTTTAAGGTTGCAAGCTCACTTAAGAGGTTGCAAGATCAAAGAAAGGCAAGGATTTCACAAGTTCGATGTTTGTAGAAAGCAAGACATGAACAATGAGAACTTTTATTGATTTTCAACTAAGATACAACTAATCTTGAATTCAAGAACCTAAATTTAATCTTGCAAGTTCAATAAAGAAGTTGCTAGGTCAAGATAAAGGGCAAGAGCTCAAGAGTTCAAAGGAAAAGTAAGTTACCATCTACAAATTACAATTGTCCTAAACTAAAATTAAAACCAAAAGTATCCCTTAGCTTGCCAATTGATCTGGTATTTATAGGCTCAAAATCAAAATAAACAAACAATAACAACAGAAAGATGGGACAACAATGAGTGAACCAACAAAAAAATGAAATGATTTCTCCTTGGTGGACCCGGCGCCGACGATCATTATGATGGTTTCGTCGGTCTTTTGTTAAGATGTGGGGACCGTTTTGGTGTGGTGATCTCCAGTGCACTCCACAAGTCTACTAGCATTGTTTGATTTCTTCATATCAGTTTAAGTTATACTCAGTTGTTTTGGAGGGAAACTAGCTCCAAATCACATCACACATTTTACATCATTTAATGCTCATGTTCCCTACTTGCACAATTCATCATGTCATGTATGCCAAGGCAGCCCCACCATGGTCCAAGTCACCAAGAGTATTGTGCACACTTATAATGTGTTGGACCAAAACTTGTTTATTTGCAAAAACGGGCTCTTTGAATCTCGATCGGTTTTCTGTTCTGTTTGCAGTGTTGGCGCCCAAACGTTATATCCGTGATTTTTTAGTGTGTTTCCAGTATTTTGTCACGAATACCTGTAATCTGTATTTACTGAGCAGACACTGGTTAATAGTACCGATAAATGACAAAATAGATAATGAATGGGTGGTATTAAAATGCAGTTTTATAAGATGAACAAATACCCCCAAACTTATCATTTGCTCATCCCGAGCAAAACAAAAATCCTAATCTCATTTTCGCAGGAAATGCGATTGCACTGAGCTCGTGCAACAAGCCGTTAAATCTCTTGGTGTCCCTAGTAGGAGGAGTGTTGTCTCCTGAGAGTTTTCAGCGGATTTCACCCACAAAATCCTGTCAAGCTGGTTTCGCGAAATAACTATTGATTCTAACCCTAAGATTTAGCTTTAAAGCTAGAAATTCTATTATCCTAAGTTAGAAATATCGAACCTTTATTTTTCACAAAATCCTATATGTCTTTACGTGCGGTGCAAATAGTGTCGTTAAGTTTTAAAAGGATCGATTAAAGTCATCATGTCACAAAATAAAGCCCAGATAAAAACTTAAAAAGGATCACACATGTTTTATAAAGAGTTAAGTATTTCTCAAGTTTCGTTTTCCAGTTAGGTTTCAAATTCAGAATTTCTATCTTCCTTAATAGGAAACTAGGTCTTATTTTATCACTCCACCTTTTACTTGTTTTCGTTTCATACACACTTTCGTAAACGTGCAATAGTCTTCATCATAAGATAAAACCTTCATATCTCCGTTAAAAGTATTTTTATAAAAACCTGTCTTTTGTCAAGATTATCTCGCACAAAGAACCGTTAGGAATTTTAACTCGGAGAGAACATTTGCTTGACTTTGTTTTAATTTGGACTTTCTAAGCTTCCTAGTGAGCTTTGGCCAATGCTCCCAAACCAGTTGGTTTTAAGGCATTAGGTGTAGAAACACCCCGGCGGACTTAATTGCTCAAGTTATCTAGGCCCTAAAACAAAAAGACCCATTTTGGCGTGAAATCATAACGATTTAATGCGAACGGAGATATAACCAGTTGTTCAATTATTTATAATATAAAAGACGTGTTTAGTGGATCAGGTGTGTAATCATCCTAATCAAGTTCCAGATGGATTATTTTTCAGAATTAGTTCCTATTAAGGTATCTATAATATCCCTTCATATCCACTTCACTTTCGGAACTATTCTTGATATTACTTATTTCAGAACAAACATATTTGATCCTCAAAAAATAGTTTATCAATTTAAAAGTTTTCAGACATATTAGACTTGTTATCTAATTTTCAAAACTCACGATACGTGTAGTGTGATGTAAAGACGTATATTAGCTACAGTTAAACTCAAAGGAGGGTTATCTTTCAGGTTTTCAAAATCTAAAAATAGAATTTAGTTGTTCCTATCTTATCAAACAAAACCGTCGAAATATCGAATCTAAGTTCTCCCACTAGCTAACTTGACAACAAAGTTTTTATATTTTTAAATTTTTTTTTATTTTTATGGTTTTTGAATATGTATGCAAATGCAGCATATACAAATGAATACGAAGGGAGAAAACTTACCGAGCACACCCCCAAACTTAAACTGGATAGTGCCCGCACTGTCATTGTATATCAAGAGGGCAAAATTGTTGAAGGGTCAAAACCGTCGGTTCCCTTTTTTTTTAATGAACAATGAGAACATTACTAGACAAGATTGCCCGTTAAAAAGAAAAGTGGATATGCACAGGAAAAGAATATCCACATATATATACCAAGAATAGTATATACATACCCCCAAACTTATTAAAAACAGTGTCTCCACTATTTATAGTTGGATAACCGAAGCTTGGTGGTAAACAGAGGAAGATTATGCAGGGTAAACCGGCTCCTGCAATATCAGGAGCTCCACTGATAGTTCTGCGCTAAGAAACGCTTTCAATCTGTGTCCGTTTGCTTTGAAGAATGAACCGTCCTTTAGATTCGCCATGTGGGTACACACACCGCACAAGAAAAGATCCCTTCCAGCGAGATTGATGTTTACCAGGATGGAAATGGAGTCGGGTGTCATAAAGAAATACCTGTTGTCCAGGCGTGAAGGTTTTGCGCGTAAGGCGTTTATCATGAAACACCTTCATTCGGTTTTTTATAACAACCGTGTTTTCGTAAACCTCATCCCGAAGCTTGTTCAGTTCGTTAAGTTGCAGCTTCCGATAGCTGTCCGCATCTTCAAGATTGAGATTCAGCTCTTTGATTGCCCAAATAGCACGATGTTCGATTTCCACAGGGATGTGGCAAGCCTTTCCGTACACAAGCCAATAGGGAGACATGCCAAGATCAGTCTTATATGCAGTTTGAAATGCCCAAAGTGTATCGGTTAATTTCACAGACCAATCTTTACGGTTCTTCGAAACCGTTTTCTCCAATATCAGCTTGATCTGCTGATTTGAAACTTTGGCTTGCCTACATGTTTGAGGGTGGTAGGGCGTGGATAGCTTATGATTAATCGTGTATTTCCGCATCAAGGTCTCAAAAGACCTATTGCAGAAATGTGTCCCATTGTCGCTAATGATAGCACGAGGGTGCCCAAACCGGGAAAAGATGTTTTCTTTCTGGAATTTAACGACAACCTTGTTGTCTTTAGTCTATCTTGTAACACCGCCTTGATCCATTTGGAGACATAATCAACAGCTAGGAGAATGTGCAGTTTCCCAAAAGATTTTAGAAACGAGCCCATGAAATCTATCCCCCAAACATTGAACATCTCAACAACCAAGATTGGTTAGAGCGGCATCTCATTTCGCCTGAAAATCCGGCCCAAATGTTTGCACCAGGAGCAAGTCTTGTAGTACTCATGTGCATCTTTGAAAAGTCGAGGCCAGTAAAAGCCACAATGCAAGACTTTCTCAGCTGTCTTTCTTGGGCCAAAATGCCTGCCACATGCTTGATCGTGGTAAAAAGATAATATACTCTTGAATTCGTTTCCGGAACATACCGGTGAATGATTTGGTCTGAACAATAATTGAACTGGTAGGGTTCGTCCCAGTAAAAGTGTTTTACTTGGGATAAAAATCTAAGTCTCTCCTGACTCGACTAATCGTTAGGTATGAGTCCAGCCGCCAAGCAGTTCACAATATCTGCGAACCAGGGTTCACAAGATACCATCAAGAGTTCTTCATCAGGGAAAGTATCGTTGATTGGGAGAGGGAGCGTCGGCGAAGAAGGAAGTCATGAAGATGATCGGCTACTACGTTTTCACATCCTCTTTTGTCCTTAATGATAAGGTCAAATTCTTGAAGTAAGAGGATCCAACGTATTAGCCGAGATTTTGCATCCTTTTTTGCAAAAATATGTCTTAGAGCGGAATGATCTGTGTAGACAATGACTGGGGAGCTGATCAAATAGGGCATGAATTTCTCTAAAGCAAATACAACAACCAAGAACTCTTTCTCGGTTGTTGTGTAATGCATCTGGGCATCATTCAGGGTCTGGCTCGCGTAGTAGATTACGTGCGGCATCTTATCGATGTGCTGTCCTAAGACCGCACCGATAGAAAAGTCGGATGTATCGCACATAATCTCGAAGGGATGCGTCCAGTCAGGTGAAGAAAGAATGGGAGCAGTGGTTAGCGAGCTTCTCAAGGATTCGAAAGAAGTCAAACAGCTAGAGTCAAAGTTGAACGTGGTATTCTTGGCCAGAAGAAGAGTCAAGGGTCTAGAAATCTTGCTAAAGTCCTTGATAAATCGTCTGTAAAAACCGGCATGGACAAGGAAGGATCGGATATCTCAGACACATTTAGGAGGAGAGAGATTGGAAATGACATCAAACTTTGCTTTGTCAACCTCGATGCCATTTCGCGAAATGATATGTCCTAAGACAATACCTTCGTGCACCATGAAGTGGCATTTTTCCCAATTTAAAGTGAGATTTTTATCCTTATATCGAGTAAGGACAGCGTCAAGATATTGCAGACACTCGTCATACGAATCGCCAAAGATGGAGAAATCATCCATGAATATCTACAAAAATTTCTCAAGCATGTCAGAGAAAATTCCCATCATACACTGCTGGAAGGTAGCGGGAGTATTGCATAGCCCAAAGGGCATGTGGCGATATACGAACGTGTCGAATGGACAAGTGAAAGTGGTTTTGTCCTGGTCTTTCTCGGCGATAGGAATCTGGTTGTAGCCTGAGTAACCGTCCAGAAAACAGTAATGCTCATGTCCAGTTAATCGTTCGAGCATTTGGTCAATGAAAGGTAGCAGAAAATGATCTTTCAGCGTTGCGGCATTGAGTTTCCGATAATCAATGCACACTCGCCACCCGATTTTTGTGCGAGTAGGGATCAACTCATTCACCTCGTTTGTGATGACCATAATGCCCGACTTCTTAGGAACAACATGTATAGGACAAACCCATTGGTTGTCTGAAATAGGGTAAATGATACCACTATCCAGACATTTTACGATCTCCTTTTTCACAGCCTCCTTCATGACTGGATTTAATCGCCTCTGTGGATCCCTAGCTGGTTTGGCATCATCCATCAGGTGAATGTAATGTTCAACGATCAGGAGACTAATCCCCTTGATGTCCGCCATCGTCCAGCCGAATGCTTGCCGATTGGATTGCAAGACCGTGAGAAAGGCTTTCTCTTGCTCTAGAGCTAGAGCAGCCGAGATGATGACTGGGAGGATCTCATTTTCAACAAAGTAAGCATACTTGAGGTGAGACGGTAGAGGCTTGAGTTCGAGCGTAAGAGGTGAAATGACTGAAGGCAAAATTGGAGAAAATGTCTCGAACTCAAAAGATTCTAACAGGGGCTCAAAGTGAGTGTATGCGACCGAGTCAGATGGTTCAACTAACGCATCAGAAAATTCAAAAGATTCAGACTCGGGCGGTGACAAGCCAAGATCGTTTGAAAATGTAAAGCACTCATAATCGTTGTTAGAAGCGGAAGCAGCAGCAGGTTCAAAGAGGAACGCACTAGTGGCGTCAAGATTACTGTGATCAAACAAGAATTCCTCAAATTCACAGTCATCGGGGGTGATCTCCTGAATGGAACAAACATCTAGTATATGAGCACTTGGTTCGGGTGGCTGATTCCCTAACCTAAAAATATTGAGTTCAATTGTCATGTTGCCAAAAGATAGGTTCATCGAACCATTTCGATAATTGATCACAGCATTTGAGGTTGGAAGGAATGGGCGACCGAGTATCACCGAAATTTGATTCCGGGGGTTAGTTACAGGTTGTGTATCTAAAACAGTGAATTCAAAGGGGAATATGAAGGCCCCAACCTTAATTAACACATCCTCTAGCTCACTCCTAGGATGGGTGATAGATCGGTCGGCCATTTGAAGAGTACAATGTGTAGGTTTCAGTTCTCATACACCTAGTTGCTCATATACAGAATAAAGAAGCAGGTTAACACTGGCACCAAGATCCAAAAGAGCGCGGTTGATGTTCTTATCCCCAATGGTTATAAAAATTGTAGGACGGTCATGGTCCTTCCATTTTTGTGGTAAATCTTGGGTAAGAACATCACTCACGTTACTAGCAAGAAAAACCTTCTTTGGTACCTGAGATTTGCTCTTCTTAGTGCACAAGTCTTTCAAGATTTTAGCGTAAGACGGGACATACTAAATTGCTTCTAAGAGGGGAATGTTAATATTAACCTGTTTGAACAACTCCAGAATCTTCCCCATTTATGGATTTTGTTTATTTGACCTCAATCGGTTTTGAAATAGAACATTTTTTAAATTGGTTGAGTCCAATACTTGTAGAGGAGATTGTGGAGATAGAACAGATCCCAAAATTGGAGTTTGAGTGGAGTGAGACGTGGATCCGTTCGGACCAGCGGTTGAAGAAGAAGAGCATTTTGAAGAATGGAGAATAGGCTCAGAAGAAGTAGTGGGAGTAGAAGAAACGGCCGGGGTGTCATCATCATCAATTCGTGTACCGATGTTGTTGTTCAGCATTCTTCCATATCTCAATGTAGTCGTGGCGCTCACGTTATGTTTCTGTTGTTCAAGAGCAACATGTACATTATGTGGGTGACCAGGATTTGGGAGTGGTTGAGATGGAAGCCTTCCTTTCTCTCGCTCTCTTAAAGCCGTGTTCAGCTGTGGAATCTGGGCTTCGATGGTCTTGATGTTTTGCCCGTGTGCAGCGGTGTGTTGTACCAAAGACTGAATAGAAGACTGGATGTTGGCGATGGATAGAGTTGATTGCTTTACAAAAGCCTCTAGACTCCATTCTAGCGAGGAAACCTTATCGTTATTTAACGGAACAAAATTGTTTTGAGGAAAAAAATTGTTGCAGGGTGCAAAGTTGTTCGTCGGATTCTGAAAAGGTTGGGGTTGAAAAGGCTGCTAAAATTGTTGTTGAGCTTGTTGTTGAGGAGGAAGAGGCCTCTGGAAGTTGTTGTGGCCTTGGAATTGATGCTGGTTCTGATTCCAGACGAAATTGGGATAGTTCCTCCAACCGGGATTGTATGTAGAAGAGTATGGATCGTTCCTTGGTCTTTGCTGAAATGCAGAATTAACCTGATCCTGTCCTTAAGATGGTGGATTGTAAGGACACTCTTCGGTCAAATGAGATGGATCCGAACAACAAGCACAAATGGTACGAGGGGGAAGAACATGGGCAGGAGAAGAAGATGAGAATTTGCTCTCAATTGCTTCCAGTTTCCGTGTGATTGCAGCCATCTCGGCCTTCATTGCAATTGAGATGTCGAGTTGATGAACTCCTGTCCTAGATAGACCTGAAGAAGAAGAAGAGTAACAAGTTGAGGTGTTCGGTCGGGTGCTCTCCCACTGCAGCGTTTGCTCCGTGAGATTGTTAAAGAATTGCCAAGCCTCCTCGTCAGAATTGGACAGGAAGTGACCCTGACGGATGGTCTCCATCAACTGTCTGGTTGCTGGATTCAGGCCCTCGTACAGAGTTTGGAAAAGTTGTCATTTCTCTATACCGTGATGAGGACACTGAACAAGGAGGTCCTTGTACCGGTCAAAGCACTTCCAAAAAGGTTCAGTTGGTAGCTGGGTGAATTGGTTTATCTCGTTTTGGATCCATGCGGTCTTAATATTTGGGTAGAATTTTTTTAGAAACGCTTTCACAAACTCATCCCAACTGGTTATCGAATGAGATACGGTGCTATACAGCCACTTTTCAGCAAGGTCGCACAAAGTGGACGGAATAACTCGTAGCCATATAGCATCATCAGACAGTTGGGTTGTTTTCATCATTGCACAAACGTTCTGGAATTTATTGATGAAAATATAGGCATCTTCGGATTCATGCCCGTGAAATTTAGGCAACATATTAATGAAGTGGGGCTTAATTTCGAAATTATCCCCATTGGCCGGTGGAAGTGAAAGACAAGTTGGAAGTGCAGCGCGGGTAGGATAGAAACGATCCAGGAGCGCGATTCGCTGTAGCGCTTCAACAAGAGATGGTCGCGCGTTATTCGCACCTAATGGAGGTGGAATTATTCCCGGGGGAGGTAAAGTGATGTTAGGAAGAAATCCCGACATCTCGGAAGAAGAATTTGGTGACGGTGAAAGTGAAGGTGAATATGTATGAACAGAATCGCGGTCAACGTCGGAGTTAGCTGGCAAAGGTAAGGGTGAAAGAGGTGTGGAAGGAGTTTCGACGTCAGAGTCGATCGCGTAGTCCGTAGCGACTAACGAAACGCGGACTAAACGGGCACTAGGGTCCCTAGTCCAAGCGGACATACACTAAACGAGTTTAGTGTAGTCAAAGCGTAGAATGTGAGGGTAAGAAAGTGAAAATGGAGAAAAATTGGGTGAAGGTGGTAAAAGTGGCGAATTTGTGTTCGTTTCGTAAGAATGTGAAAATGAAACGACAGTTCAACAAATACAATCACAAATGCACAGTCACAAATGCACAATCAATACCTATACTGGGGTCCTCTAAGTCCACTAGACCTGCTCCTAACTGTTCCAAAGTGACAAATTGTGAGATAGCCCTCAAATCGACTCTTCACAGCTAGTTGTGGCCATGTAAGCATAAGTGAGCTAAAGAGGGTTCCGCTCAAGAATCATCGTGAGACAGGCCTTTTAAAGTTACCTCCTCACTTGTCTGGCCTAGACACCATAAAAGTCATGTTTAGATAAACGACCGAATGCCCACAATCTTCCTTTTTCCTATTGAGCGCGACAAGTCCTTAGTTAGCTGAGTCTAAATATTTTTTTTAAGCTTGAGATGACACTTATGCAATTAGTGATTTCCGGGGTCCTAGGAAGGGTGATTAAATCTCCACCCAATCTGAATGTGTTATAGCCCCTTAAGTTCGTATTAATGATGCAATGCGCAAATCAACAAGGTTTTGTTATCAAACAATCTTTTAATTTTTTTTAACTTTAAATATAGCGCTGCAACAAATACGGTTAGTTTTTCTTTGGCTTTTGCGGCGATGTTGCAAAGAATCCTGCAAAGACAAGAATATTGGAGCTTTGGGTTTGAGAAAAGGAAGTTCAGAAGAATACGTACCAAAAGTGTTGAGCTTAAGAAACTCGTGTTGATATTATCTCCGAGTGTTTGAATGGTTCGCTTGCACGGGTCAAACTACCCGGGTCTTTGGCACTAAAGTGTTCGCTGCTCGCTAATCCGTCAAATCTGCAAATGTCGGAAAAATATGGATATTTAAGCTAGAAAGCGATATAGATAGCCAAAGTTCTGAACACAAATAATTAAGAAAATCAAACAATAAAAATAGGATACTAACAGAACACTGGAGGAAACACAAAAAAGAAATTTTCAAAATCCCATGACAGGGCCGGCGATATCGGGAAATGTCTATATTTCGCCGGTCGTTTTTGTAAGTTTGGTGCTCAAATTTTGTGTGTTCCTCTATTTAACAATAGTATTCCACTCTTATACTTTGATTTCCAAGTTAAAACACTGTGTGTTAGCAGATCAAAAATCCAGAGAACATTATTATTTTTAGTTCTCATGTCGGTTTAAAAAGAATGTGTTTTTATCCGTTGAATCTGCTAGAAAGTTTAATTTTTGTACAAAATATTCACAAATTAACCCGAGACTACAAGTGTAAAAGCGTTACCGTCTCCCCGGCAATGGCGCCATTTTGATTAACACGTTTTTCGCATGTCGTATTTAGAAAGAATTTGAAATAACCGCAATAAAAGACAGTGTCGCGTGTAGCGAACCGCGGTGAGTACGGGTCGACCGCAGGGAGATGGTAGGTTTTTAAGCTTGTTTTAAAGAGTTAATACCGTAGCTTGAGTTGTTGTTTATACTAAGTGTCGTAACTATGATATGTTCAATAAAAAGACTTGTTAGGGGTAGTTTTAGGTTAGCTTGCATTAGAATGATATTTGTTGTTTCCTTATAGACCTAATTCTAATATTGACACTAAGATAATAGGAAATAACGTGGATTAGGGAACTTGAAGTACGGTATTTGCGATTATGTGCTAAATCTGTATTTCTTGTCCCTTTTCCTTCCGTTGTGTAGGGTTCCTCGGCACTCTTATGAGGTCTCACAAGGCATCAACCATGCCAATTTCAAAAATTACGGTGCCGAGAAACCCTAATACGGATCGTTGGCTAGAAGTTTAGGCGAAAAAGAAACTAGTTAACAACTTAACTAAATGGTAAACGGAAATACAACCTTTGTAGATCCGGTTCTCCACCTCCATGGCTCCGCGATGATGTCTCCTCACTGTACAAAACGGATCTTGGGCTCTAGCGTCGATTTCATCGGAGAAAAAGCGGGCTAGGTCATCGACGACGATGCTGAAGATGATCTACGTCGAGGCATCGCTAGATCAAGCTCCAACTTCACCAAGTCATGAAACTTGTGAAGAAAAACGCACTCTACTACTTGGCAAGAGGTAGAGGATGAAGAAATAGTAAGTGGGTTCACTTTAGAATTGGATTTCTCACTCATTTCATCAAGCCACCATTGATGAAGTCTAGGTTTTCTTCTTGAAGAAGAAGAAGAAGAAGACAATAATATTATGATAAGTTATTAAAATGAAAAGGAAAAATGAATACTTATCATAATACTAACCTTAGTTTAGTGTAGAGAATAGACCATGGTTAGATATGATGGTTAGGGTTAAGCAAGAGACAAGAATGGTGGACTAGGTTAAAGTTTCATGAAGCTTCAACTAAACTACAAATAAAGCCACCATTCTTTCTCTTTATGCTTATCATTTTCAAAATGAATAACTAAATAAAGCATAAATAAAATGAAAACCCTTAACCATTACACATCCATGGTTTAATCTTTACACAAACCCTAATGAGCATGCATCATCAAACATGATACAAACTAGTGTACAAAAGTATATCACATATACAATGTGCACATAAAGTGAGAAAATCCATTTAAAGTGAACCAATACTAGTTAATGAAAAGTAATATATCAAATATATAATTATGCATTAAATCATTAAATCAACACTTGATTTAACGATCCGGCCATATCGCATATAACCGACTAATATTCAACGTATCGACTTATCGAATCAATCCTTGATTCGATAACTAGGTTATATCGCATATAACCATTTGATGCATTCATCGCGAGAATAGAATACGGTATCACATACACGCATTATTCTCGGTCCCGCACATATCTCATATGCGCTCCTATTTCGTTTCGCTTGAGCCAGGAAACCTCTGTGTAGGACTCTAAAGACTCGTCAATACGCCGGCAGCAGGTGTTGATCATATCAAACACCCACAAGCCGCAAGCGGTCTGCTAAACGTAACGGCCACCCGGGTATTGAGCGATCAGAAGATCGACGAGCAAGCCCGCTCACACTCCTGTGAATCCAACCAGTAACACTTACCGTACAGTCCGGTCTGATCGTCTGATCTGTCGCATATCTCGTCTAGGGGTGGTAAACGTCAGACCCCAATAGCTCGATAAGTCGTGTCGATATGAAGTCTATAACAGTTCGAGAAACTACTGGTAACACTTACCAGTAAATCTGAGCAACCCTGGCCAGGGATTTCCGGTTATAGCTAATCGAACACAGCGCAACATCAACTCCCTATACCGGGAGAGACGAATCCCCTCCTATCGCTCATTGCCTCCATGTGACTCGGGACTGTACCCAAAAACCACCGTTTTGCACGCCCTCTTGGACGTGGTAAGGTGGAAATCAAAGCACAGTGGGAACCACACAAGACTCTATGACGATCTCGGGTCAACAGACTACTCTGTACCAGTGTCACCTGAGAACTGCCATCTGACGTAATGTATAATACCATCTGGGAGTTCTCGGCGAGTCCGTCCAGTGTACCCAGTCTCCACTGAGCACCCGTATATTATCTCAGATGTCAAACACCAATGGATATGGGATCATCCATCGCCCATCTGTATGGGTCGAAAAGGTATACGCTAGTCTACTCTGGTATATCGATGCTTCGTCTCGATACACCCACGACTAGGGACTTTGAAGGATGTACTTATAGACTATCTGTCCCCACTAGTATGATCTGCATCATAGTCCAGGTAGTCAAGTACACATCCTAAGGGCTTTACCAACATGTAACAGAGAGACAATCAGTATACGTGTTAAGGTAAAGAGCAACCAGATAGCATACTATCATGTCGAGCAAGAGAGTCCTCCCTATATATGTCCCAGCATCCACTACAATATACATCCTATGTACAGTAATGGCCTCTAGGGCATACATATAACTAACAATCTCCCACTTGCACTAGGGCCATCTGTAGCAGTGGTTACAGTATCTCATACTCAACCATCCCATAAAAATCTCTCTCTGGGAATAGGCCTTCGTGAGTGGATCCGTCGTGTTGTCCTCTGAGTCTACTCTCCTAACCTCGATCACCCTGGAGATCAACTATCTCCATGATCAGGTGACACAGCCTTAGAATATGTCTGGATCACTGATGGGACGGGTGTTCCTTGGCATAAGCCACAACTCCATTGTCACACAATGGGAGGAACGAAGTCCATCTCATGAACTAATATACATCCAGACTGCCTCTTTGGTAGCATCTGAAGTAGCGATGTATCGAGCCTTAATCGTCTAGTATGCCACGGTATCTAGCTTGGAACTCTTCCAACATACCGTCCCTTTACTGAGGGTAAAGACAATGCCTGTGACTGACATTCGGTCGTCCTTATCACCCTGGAACCCTTCCAGTGATTCTCCCCAGGATCGGTTGATACCATCTCACTACAACTAGTGAGAATCCTAACATCCAATTAGATCTATCTCATAGATCCAAACTCAGGATTTAGGAGGTATCACTTTGATCCTATAGAGAATCATTGTGATAAACGGAGATTGGCCGAGCGTAGCATAGGAAACTCCTTTCTTATCAAGAGTATGCCATCCACGTACTCTACGAGGATCATCACCATACTCCCTACTACCTTTTTGTATATACAAGGTTCATCTATCATTTTGATGATGTCAAACTGTTTGACTACTACATCAAAACAGATGTTCCAACTCCGCGATACCTGCTTTATCTTATAAAGCATCTTGTGCACGTTTCCGCTGCTCCCACTGTCTACGAAGCCCTCTGGCTGTGTACTTATAGACTCTCTCTTCTAAAACATCATTTAGAAAAGCAGTCATGACACCCAACCGCCAGATATCGTAGTCATGGTATGTAGCCGTGGCAAGTAGGATCGGGATGGACTTAAGCATAGCCTCTTGAAAAGGTTTCATCATTATCCACGCCTGGTCGATGACGAAAAGCTTTAACAAGTCTAGCTTTGAAAGTCTCAACTTTTCCATCTACACCAAGTAATCTTCTCAAGATTTACTTGCTCCTGATAGGGATTTAACCCTTCAGATATAGCAACCAAAGTCCATACTTTGTTGGTGTATTTGGATTCCATTTCAGATCGCTAAGCATCCAGCCATTCTTACAGAGTCCCACTCCTGATGGCCAGTTCGAAATTAGTTGGGTCATCATCTCATGATGCAATCCTTGCTCCCACTGTCATAGAGAAACCGAAGTATCTCTCAGGCGGGTGAGGAACCTTACTAGATCGGCGGAGAGGCTGAGATTCGTTGGTAACTATTGAATCCTTTGGTTCTGTTAAATCATCCGCTGCAGTTTTGTATAGCTGGAACCTTTCCAGTTCTACATAACAGATCTTGCCTGGAGCTTGTCCGGATTATGCTTTTAGACATAGGCTGGACAACCCCAAATCTTAACTAACTTAAGAGATGGGCTCTTCCCTTATCATATCAAATATGAAGTGGTAGGCAACTGATTTGATTGGAACCCAATTCAATTGGTATGCAGCTTCTCAAGTGCATAACTCCCAAAAGGAAATAGGTAACTCAGTAGTACTCATCATAGATCACACCATATCTTATAGGGTGTGATTGCTCCACCCCGATACACCATCGTGCTATGGTGTATACGGAGGAGTAATGCTGAGAGAGAATCTCATTCTCCTTTAGAATAGACCAGGATTTCCGTGCTTAAGTATTCTCCTCCCTGATCACATCAAAGGACATAATACTTATACCCGTATTGGTTCTCTACTTCTAACTTATATTCTGTGAATATCTCAAAAGGTTCGGACTTGTGTTTCATCAGGAACATAGGTCTGAATCTCGAAAGATCATCAGAGAATGTAATGAAGTATAAAGAACCGGTCTTGGCAAGTGTAGACAGGGGACCTACATACATCAACATGTATCATCCCAAGAGTTCACTAACTCTTTCTCTGTTTTCAGTAAACGGAGCTATGGTCATCTTATCTCTGTGACATGACTGGCAAGTTTCATAAGATGTAAATTCAAACTGATTTAAATATGCATCTAAAATGTAACTTCAGCCAGTCGAATCGCATTGATATGACCTAGTCTACAATGCCTCAAGAAGGATTCGTTCATTTCTGAACTCTTCCTCTTGTGTGTGTTCCATATACTAAAGAACTGTAGTTTGATTTAGAACATGAATGCTTTTAGATAACGTGCCTGAACCGATCAACTTTTGATATAGGAAATGTTCAAAACATTATCCAACTATACAAAATTTTATTATTTCTTTACTAATAAAGAGATAGATATGATTTTGTATATCAGGTTCGATATCTAATAACATTGGTTCAGAATCAATGTATTGGTAATACAGGGTGACAGTGACCAACAGACTTGGCTGCAACACTTGCCCCGTTTTCTGCCTCATGAAACTTATCACCCGTTCTCAGTTCTCTACCTAGCTGTAGCCCTATGTAACAGATTACATATCCAGGATCCTGATCTAGTATCACATACCCAGGACGTAGAGGATACAGAGAAACGGTTCTTTGTAATGAACACACCCGAAGATGATGCATCAGCATGCACTCTCTTCGTTTGGGCGGCACGGGAATTCTGGTAATCCCCAATTTCCTGCTCTGTCTTATAACAATTATAAGTTGGAGCAGGACCAACGCTCCCCAGCTCAGTATAACAAGCGGGTTCGGTCAATATTCCGTATTATTATCTTGATTAAGGCGTGATATGGTCGCTACCTGGAGAGAGAGAGAAGAAAACACTCAGCGTGCGCTCTGTCAAGAATAGATTGGTTATTATTTTATCTAATCAGGATGGCTCCCACTGTTTTAATCAAATCTTCCTTCAAACCCTAAAAGGAAAGACTAGCCGGGATTAATTACACACTACAAGTTCGCCAATCTTTCAGCCAGGCCAGTGTCGGTACTTTGAGGGAGGTCCCCCGTGCTTTCGCACGAACCTAATTAATGTAAACCTCGTTTTCCCAAAGGCGTAATCTCGTTAACACCTTTCTAGACACCTACTTGATCGGCTAATTGTAATGTATAAAACTCTCCCAGGAGTAACAATTACTCGCAGCGGGTATCGGGATCCAACTATCTCATAGAAGGCATGCAATCTCATTGCAAATTTCAACACTTGAAATTCCCGATAATTTTGCCCCTAGCACCCTATAACCTTGACAGAGGTCAACAAACCATAGGCTACTAGTCAAGTTCAACCCGTCATTTATTGATCGAATCAAACCCACCCGCACGATCCTTGACGGAGGTCAACAAGGCCGCACGACTACCCTAATCCAATCTGCATCATATGCATAAGCAGATAAATACTAGTTAGCTACCGCACACTACGCCTTGACGGAGGTCAACAAACGTAGCACGAATACTAAATAGGACTTATCTGAAATAACGGAGGGCTACGACAGGTTTTTCTTAAAACCTATTGCGTAATGAACTTGATATCGTTGTAGAATCAAATGATTTTAAAAAATGGAGTGTTTTTGAGGCTTTTCTAGTTTTGCTAAAGGAGTCACTCCCGGTGAAGGGATCGTCGGTCCTTTCCTCATCGAATGAGGTGCGGGATATATCATATATATCACTGTGCAAAGCAAAAACTCTTAAAAGCAATCAAAAGACAAACCGAGAGTTGTAGCATCTGCCAGTTATTGCTAAAGGAGTCACTCCCGGTGAAGGGATCTCGGTCCTTTCCTAATCGAATAAGGTGCAGGATATATCATATATACTGCTGTGCAAAGCAAGAACTGTAGCTACCTGTTTTATTTTTGAAATTCGATTCTACAACATCTTAGGTTTCTTTTCTTTCATTAATCACATTAATGAAGTCCCATCATTTAAGTACCTAAACATCACAGATAAATACGACGTACACTTATGCCATCCGCATTCGCCTCGATGTCCCCTCATGCACCGTTAGGTTAGGTAACTAACGGCAGAGCAGGGCAGGGCTAGCGCGGGTGTAAAACATAAGTAACGTCAATATAATATATCATATATACTATATACAGTATCTATCACAGAACATCACATGATCACATCACAGATATCGCAGCAGAAGAATCATATGAAATATTGGATATACTAGGACGTCCGTGTTTTCAATACGAGCCAGTATAAAACACGGATTCCACGGTCGTGATGAATAGCCAAACCCACACCCCTAGACCCCTACGAGAGCGGCAAGCAACCCTACCAATTCTAGGGTTAGGAGACCCGGACTCGACTCCTCGAGTTGGTCTCCCACTGGACTCCAGAACCCGGTTACTTGTGCTCCCCTCCTTGGGTCTATCCTAGTGCGGAAAAGTAAATAATATACAAACGGTGACATCTTCCGCAACCTGGAAGTGCCCCAATAAAAGAATATTACATACAAGTTTTTACATGAATGAAAATGAAAAACACTCATCTCACATAAAAACCCCCGGCTATTCAAACACGACAATCCAATATAACATATCCAGCAGCACATAACATCACATGTCATCAACGTAAGTAAATATGTGCATCTCAATTGTCGTTGACATATAGCAACGAAACCGGCGATATCACATATTACACTTACGGTCACAGAAAAGAAAGTGTAAAACTACAACAATTGGAATCCGCAATCTCTTTAGACATCGCATGCCTAATCAAATGAATACCTTAGACATCACATGCCTAACAATTATAAACCCCGCATTTTAGTCTCATTATCGAAAACTCTTTTCAATATCAAGTCGGGTAATTCAACAAGATTCCCGACATCCTGATCGAATGCTCGTCGCAAACTTTAATAGACGGCTGCATCCCCGACGCCGTCGACGAAGTGCACCAAGGCGGAACACCGCTGCCGCGAGCACCCAAACGGATGCTTTCGGCGACGGGGTTCTCCTACAGTCACTTGGTCGGGGCTATGGGGCGAGGCTGTCTATTAAGTTTACCCGGTGAGTATCCGCGTACGCGACGTGATTGCGACGGACTTTTGATCACATCAAAATTCCGTAGCAACCGATCAAGCGAGACTAAACTACTAGATTTATAACATTCATTCAGTTATCTCATAACTTCTTGTGAATTCCAATTATTGTATCACATTCCAAATAAGATAGAAAATGTTAAACTTTCCGATCGAACAGTCAAACACCCAAGTTTTCCCGAAACAGCTCAACTCATGAAATAAGTTCAAAGACATTCACTTTGTGCCTCAGTAGCAACGGTCCAGCCGTAGAAGGGTCAAGCCAACGCCTCACATGTGGCACGCCGTACTACCCCAAACCCTAAGGTTCAAAGGGCAGTTCAAGACGGTCACATAATCGAGTTAAGGTTTGTTGTCTTCTAGAGGGTCCATCGCGTTACTTGCACTACTTAGAACGTCTTTAAACCACGGAAAAATCCAACATTTGGAAATTTCCCGACAGGGAAAAAGTTGGGTATTTATATCCGGTCGAACTTTTTAACATATCCAAAAATTATCCGGAATCCACATAGACAAAATCTGATAATCCGATCGAATCATCGAATCCCCGAAACAACCCCAGAAAATTCAACTCTTGAATAATATTTAAAAATACAAAGAGAACTCAGCACTGAATAAAAGAAGTTACTGTGCAAAATAGGAAGCGTGACGTCACACTTTAGCCGCGGAACCGCCGTATAAGCTAGGCATATGCCGCGGTTCCGCCGCTCATTAGAGGGATCAGGAGATAAATTTTGCGCCGTAATTCTTAGAATTCCCTGCTGAATTTTTTAAGCATTTTTAATATGGAAAAAACCCAGTTTTCGGAAAAAGTCCAGAGAGCGGGTCGGATTAGGGTTTCGGGGTTTGTTCGGATTTAAAATTTCGTCTACGCATCGCCTAAGGCTCTAGCTAGGCTCTGATACCACTGTAGGGTTCCTAGGCACTCTTATGAGGTCTCATAAGGTATCAACCATGCCAATTTCAAAAATTACGGTGCCGAGAAACCCTAATACGGATCGTTGGCTAGAAGTTTAGGCGAAAAAGAAACTAGTTAACAACTTAACTAAATGGTAAACGGAAATACAACCTTTGTAGATCCGGTCCTCCACCTCCATGGCTCCGCGATGATGTCTCCTCACTGTACAAAACGGATCTTGGGCTCTAGCGTCGGCTTCATCGGAGAAAAAGCGGGCTAGGTCATCGACGACGATGCTGAAGATGATCTACGTCGAGGCATCGCTAGATCAAGCTCCAACTTCACCAAGTCATGAAACTTGTGAAGAAAAACGCACTCTACTACTTGGCAAGAGGTAGAGGATGAAGAAATAGGAAGTGGGTTCACTTTAGAATTGGATTTCTCACTCATTTCATCAAGTCACCATTGATGAAGTCTAGGTTTTCTTCTTGAAGAAGAAGAAGAAGAAGATAATAATATTATGATAAGTTATTAAAATGAAAAGGAAAAATGAATACTTATCATAATACTAACCTTAGTTTAGTGTAGAGAATAGACCATGGTTAGATATGATGGTTAGGGTTAAGCAAGAGACAAGAATGGTGGACTAGGTCAAAGTTTCATGAAGCTTCAACTAAACTACAAATAAAGCCACCATTCTTTCTCTTTATGCTTATCATTTTCAAAATGAATAACTAAATAAAGCATAAAGAAAATGAAAACCCTTAACCATTACACATCCATGGTTTAATCTTTACACAAACCCTAATGAGCATGCATCATCAAACATGATACAAACTAGTGTACAAAAGTATATCACATATACAATGTGCACATAAAGTGAGAAAATCCATTTAAAGTGAACCAATACTAGTTAATGCAAAGTAATATATCAAATATATAATTATGCATTAAATCATTAAATCAACACTTGATTTAACGATCCGGCCATATCGCATATAACCGACTAATATTCAACGTATCGACTTATCGAATCAATCCTTGATTCGATAACTAGGTTATATCGCATATAACCATTTGATGCATTCATCGCGAGAATAGAATACGGTATCACATACACGCATTATTCTCGGTCCCGCACATATCTCATATGCGCTCCTATTTCGTTTCTCTTGAGCCAGGAAACCTCTGTGTAGGACTCTAAAGACTCGTCAATACGCCGGCAGCAGGTGTTGATCATATCAAACACCCACAAGCCGCAAGCGGTCTGCTAAACGTAACGGCCACCCGAGTATTGAGCGATCAGAAGATCGACGAGCAAGCCCGCTCACACTCCTGTGAATCCAACCAGTAACACTTACCGTACAGTCCGGTCTGATCGTCTGATCTGTCGCATATCTCGCCTAGGGGTGGTAAACGTCAGACCCCAATAGCTCGATAAGTCGTGTCGATATGAGGTCTATAACAGTTCGAGAAACTACTGGTAACACTTACCAGTAAATCTGAGCAACCCTGGCCAGGGATTTCCGGTTATAGCCAATCGAATACAGGGCAACATCAACTCCCTATACCGGGAGAGACGAATCCCCTCCTATCGCTCATTGCCTCCATGTGACTCGGGACTGTACCCAAAAACCACCGTTTTGCACGCCCTCTTGGACGTGGTGAGGTGGAAATCAAAGCACAATGGGAAACACACAAGACTCTATGACGATCTCGGGTCAACAGACTACTCTGTACCAGTGTCACCTGAGAACTGCCATCTGACGTAAGGTATAATACCATCTGGGAGTTCTCGGCGAGTCCGTCCAGTGTACCCAGTCTCCACTGAGCACCCGTATATCATCTCTGATGTCAAACACCAATGGATATGGGATCATCCATCGTCCATCTGTATGGGTCGAGAAGGTATACGCTAGTCTACTCTGGTATATCGATGCCCCGTCTCGATACACCCACGACTAGGGACTTTGAAGGATGTACTTATAGACTATCTGTCCCCACTAGTATGATCTGCATCATAGTCCAGGTAGTCAAGTACACATCCTAACAGCTTTACCAACATGTAACAGAGAGACAATCAGTATACGTGTTAAGGTAAAGAGCAACCAGATAGCATACTATCATGTCGAGCAAGAGAGTCCTCCCTATATATGTCCCAGCATCCACTACAATATACATCCTATGTACAGTAATGGACTCTAGGGCATACATATAACTAACACGTTATTGTCTCTTGACCTTAGCCTTCGGCAAACCACTCGCAACCGGTCACGATTAGGATTCACCGCTATCGTGGTAGGATAGGGTGCCTAACGGAGCGGAATTGCGAGTCGTTTGGTCGGAGTTTCAATTACAAAGTTAAGGTTTTTAAGATTTTAGCAAACACATCTCCTAACACAAACTAACCATATTCTGCTATTAACAAGTAAAACGATCACTCACACATATTTACAATACCAAAAATAAAATGAAAGAAAAGAGTGAGACACATACCAAAAATTGCAAGAAAAGAAATGTCAAGGTTAGAAAGTTAAAAAACCGATAAATCCTACGTGCAAATATCTTCAAATGTTCTTTAAGCTTGTACCAATATGAAATCAAAATACCAAACTTTAAGGTTGCAAACTCACTTAAGAGCTTGCAAGATCAAAGAAAGGCAAGGATTTCATAAGTTCGAAGTTTGTAGAAAGCAAGACATGAACAATGAGAACTTTTATTGATTTTCAACTAAGATACAACTAATCTTGAATTCAAGAACCTAAATCTTAAACTTGCAAATTCAATGAAGAAGTTGCAAGGTCAAGATAAAAGGCAAGAGCTCAAGAGTTCAAAGGAAAAGCAAGTTACCATCTACAAATTACAATTGTTCTAAACTAAAACTAAAGCCAAAAGTATCCCTTAACTTGCCCATTGATCTGGTATTTATAGGCTCAAAATCAAAATAAACAAAGAATAACAATAGAAAGATGGGACAACAATGAGTGAACCGACAAAAAAATGAAATGATTTCTCCTTGGTGGGCCAGCGCTGCCGGTCATTCTGATGGTTTCGCCGGTCTTTTGTTGAGGTGTGGGACCCATTTTGGTGTGGTGATCTCTAGTGCACTCCACAAGTCTACTGGCATTGTTTGATTTCTTCATATCAGTTTGGGTTATACTCAGTAGTTTTGGAGGGACACTAACTCCAAATCACATCACACCTTTTACATCATTTAATGCTCATGTTCCCTACTTGCACAATTCATCATGTCATGTGTGACAAGGCAGCCCCACCATGATCCAAGCCACTAAGAGTACTGTGCACACTTGTAATGTGTTGGACCAAAACTTGTTTAGTTGTAAAAACGAGCTCATTGAATCTCAATCGGTTTTCTGTTCTGTTTGCAGTGTTGGCGGCCAAACTTTATATCCGTGATTTTTGAGTGTGTTTTCAGTATTTTGTCACGAATACCTGTAATTTGTATTTACTGAGCAGACACTGGTTAATAGTACCGATAAATAACACAATAGATAATGAATGGGTGTTATTAAAATGCAGTTTTCTGAGATGAATAAGCGTAGTTGGGCAGGAAGCTACCCACTGCGGATGGACCGAGCAGGAAACTACTCGGTGGCCTCGTAAAGAGGGCTCTTGATCCATAGCGTAGTTGGACCGGAAGCTACCCACTGCGGATGGACCGAGCAGGAAGTTACTCGGTAGCCTCGTGATGAGGGCCGTATTATCTCCCTAGTATCTCCTTGGGGCATCGTTCAATCTTCCGTGGTCGGTATATGCAGGAATAGCGACCGTCGCGGGTGACAAGTGGCAGCGCCAGATCGGGAAAGTGCGATTTTCCGTGATTTGCGCCGCTGTGTGAGTAAATTTTGGCCGTTGGAAGATTTTTGTAGAGGCTATAAATACTAAAGGTACATTGATTTTCTTCAAGTCTCGCACTCCTTAAAGATTGCTGGCCGCTTGTATACTATCAGGGAGATAGTTTCCCGTGACGACGTATACTTTTACAACCTTAATCGTTCAGAGAAAACGTACGAGGTTGTGATAAGCCGCTTGGAGGGCCACTGTGGACGCTTACTTCCCCGGAGATTTCCTCTCCTTCAGGTGTTGATTTATGCGATATGAAGGATTTCGCCGGGTCTGCACAATACCCTATCCCCATGACAGATGGAAAAGGCGTTCGACAAAATGCATACGATCCATGGGCTTGGTCTGATCACAAAGAGTAGGCGGGGTCGCTCGGTAGATCTCCTTCTTAAGAGTATCCAGCAAAGATTGGTCATCGCTTCCTGCTCGGCGGAAGAGGATCCTCCCTCACCCGGGGAATCCGTGGCTTCTATGGTCCGTGAGTACCGTCGAAGGGAGCGGGTCGAAGCTTCTCGGGATCGGCAGGAGGAGCTTTCTTCGATGTACCACCGGCAATACTTCCTTAACCCCCGCCCTCCTTTGTTGTAATTGTTGTAAAGCTGAGGAGCCCATAAAACCTCTTGAATAAATAAACTTGTCTTTGATTATGGTGTACCATCTCTTTTCCTCTTCTTGATACATATTTTATGTTTTCTCAAAAAACTTTGGAGTCTTGGAACCGAGAAAAGAATCAAAGGGCTAGAGCCCTGGGGGGTACAAAAATTCTTTTCCACAAGAGGACTTAGCCTGGAAGACTTAGTTAAATGCAAAAAAGGGAATTACATTATTTTTAAATATGATACATGTTTATTTATACAATTTAAGCTTTTCGGCATTAGAAGACCGAGGAAAATTATGCCCCCCAACGTCTTGCAGGCAGTATGCTCCACCGGGCAATACTTCCGTTACGAGGAATGGTCTGTCCCACTTCAAGGAGAACTTGTGCAATCTCTCTTGGTCCATGAACTCGTTTCTTCATAAGACCAGGTCTCCCATCTTGAAGGCCCGAAGTTTAACTCGGGCATTGTAGTAGCATGCGGTTTGCTGCTGGTAGGCAGCCGCTCTGATTTGAGCTCGATCCCGTTTTTCCAATAAGATGTCCAAGTTATTTCGGAGTGCCGAGGTGCTTCCTTCATCGTCAAAATGTACTACCCTATAACTGGGAAGTCCAATCTCCGCGGGGACCATTGCCTCGATACCATAGTAGAGGCTGAATGGGGTTTCTCCCCTGGGTGTTTTCTTCGATGTTCATAATGCCCATAGCACCCGCGGCAGTTCCTCGACCCAGCCGCCTGGCCTTCCTTCCAAACAGGCTCTGAGACCACGGATGACGCCTCGGTTCGCTACCTCGGCCTGCCCGTTGCATTAAGGATGTGCAACCGCGACAAACTTCATCAGTATGTAGTAGTCGCTGCAAAACTTTTTGACTTTATCGTTTTCGAAGTTACTCCCATGGTCGGTAACTATGCACCTCGGGATTCCGAATCAAGAAATTATGTTGTTCTGTAAGAACTTTATCGTAGAGGCAGCGTCCGATTTTCTGATGGGCATAGCCTCTATCCATTTTGTGAAGTAGTCCACAACGACAAGGATGTATCTGTGTCCGCCCGTGTCGGTAGGGAGTTGACCGACCATATCCATCCTCCATTGTGCAAACGGCCAAGGGGAGCTAAGTGGCGTTAGTTCAGTTGTGGGAAGACGAGGTATACTGCCGAAGAGTTGGCAGTTCTTGTAAGTCCATGTCGTGCAACCCGCGAGTCCGCGGAGAGGCGGAATTTTCAAAAAACGATTTTTCAAAGCTCGCAACACGAACTTGAACTCCAGGATCGATACTAAACCCTAGCTAACAAAATATTGTGTGTAGTTTAACTACTCGGATGAAAGTTATACCTCAAAAAACCATGTCCTTCGGGTCTTTTTGTCGATGTCCTCCTCGTCATTGTAGGCTCTGCAGATCATAACGGATCGTAGCTTCCTCGTCGGATTTCTCGAGTCAAAGACGATCCATCCTAGAGTCTATAATCCGAGCTCCAACCTCAAATCCAAGGTAACTAGGGCAACTAGCTTGCTAAACTAGAAGGCCTAAGTGATGTGGTGAAAGAAGATGGAGTGGTTTGTCTCTTGGAACCCTAGGTTTCTCAACTCATGAGACTTTTATGGTTATGAGGAAAAAGAAGAAGACTTAAGAAAATGAGAATGGTGTTATGAACAATGAAAAAGAGCTTGGCTGCCCTTGATAGAATAATGAAGCAAATATGATAATCGAGGAGATATAATATCTCACACAAATATCTCATGAGCTTCCCAAAATATCTAGTGAAGAGTCATGAGCATGAGTCACTAAGTATCCATGGTAGGTTCAATGTAAAACTCCACCTCATTTCTCCATCCAATTTGTTTAATCCAATAAAGAATTAAACCTTAATTAGCTTTTCAAGTCTAGAAGCTTTCCCGAGCTAATTACGAGAATGCTCCTCATCCGTATATACATACCCGTATCCGCATTCCGAAGAATACAAATACAAAGAGGCGAAAATAATCTATCAATATAATACTAGAATCTGGCTTAAACTAAAGCCCACTAGTATTACCCGCCCGATCATCATACGTGCACAAGTACACGTAAGTGATCGAAGCCCTGCCGTAAAACCATACGGCCTTTACATCTTTTGCCCAATCCAGGAAAACTCTCTATGTGGGTCTCTAAAGACTCGACAGTATGCTGGCAGTGGGTTTAACCACAAGCCTCAAGCAGTACTAGCTGCACGTAATGTCTACCCAGGTATCTGTCGATGAGAAGGCCGATGAGAAAACTCATCCGAACTCTTACTGAGCCTGTATATGACAATCTACATACAGTCCGGTCTATTCGTCTAAGAGTGTCGTATATCAGGCCTAGGGGGCGGTAATCGTCAGACCCCTAATAGCGCAATAAGTCGTGCCGAAGAGTAGCCCAAAACATCCTGAAAAACTACTGGAATACCTACCAGTAAATCTCGCTTGCCCTAGCCAGGGACTTTGTGTAATGGCTCTCCAAACACAGAGCGATATCAACCCCCAATATTGGGAGAGACGAATCATATCTAACCGCCACTGCCTCCAAGTGTTTCGGGACTACACCCAACTACTACCTGTTTGAATAACTCTTTTGAGCCGTAGTAGGATAGTAATCAAAGTACAGTAGGAACACACTCGAGGAGAAGTAGCAGTATCAAGTCGACGGACTAAGATGTACTCATGTCATCTTGGAACTGCTACCCGACGATAGGTATAATACCCACCAACAGTTCCCGACGAGTCCTGCCCAGTGTACTCATAACATAATAAGCACATGCATACTATCGCCAGTACGACGTACTAATGGCTGTGGGACAGACCATCTCCCCTACTGGGATGAGAAGCGTATACACTAGTCTACTCTGGAGTATCAATGCCCCGTATCGATAATCATACGACTAGGGACTTGTATAGCATGTGCTTATAGACTACTCAGCACCCACTAGTGTGACTGCCATCACAACGCTGGTAATCAAGCAAAAGATCCTAAGGGCTCTACCAATATGTATAAGCGATATGCTAAGAAAACACATGCACATATTGAGGTAGAAACAAATTAGGTAGCATACTGCCATTTCGAGCAAGACTGTTACTATATCCGTGTATATCCCAAGCTTCCATTAAGTAATATACAAACCAGTATCATACAATAATGGCCTCTAGGGCATATAATACTAACAATCTCCCACTTGCACTAAGGCCATATACCGGCATATCTTAGACCTAAGATCTCGAATAGCCTCTCGAACTATGTCTGAGGGATGGCCTTCGTGAGTGGATCTGCAGTGTTGTTCTCCGTATCTACTCTCCTCACCTCGATCTCCCTGATCAGGTGTGAAAGTAGACCTTAGCACCACCATGAGGTTCTATAGGTATCAAGCATGCCAAATTTTAATTTTTATTAGGTGCTAAGTTAGACTAACAAGATCTTTACTAGATTATTAAGATTTGCCTTTTGTGATGTGATAAACAAAAGAGAAGAAAAGAGGATACAACCTTTGTAGTTCGAGTTCTTCTCTTCAATAGCTCCGGTTTGAAGTCCACGCGACTCTCCTAGGCTCCTCTTCGAGTTGAACGAACCTCCTTCGTGATCTTCACGCCAAAGACGATCCACTTGAAGTCCACAAGCTCAAGCTAACCCTTCACTAATCTCATTAGTGAAGGTAACACTCCACATCAAATTGCAAATCCAATGTGTGATGGTGAAGTAGGGGTTTAATTTGCTCACTAGGGTTTTCACAAGTTCAATGATTCACATCACATGTGAGGGTTTAAATTTGGAAGTGAGGTTGTGTTAGTTGTATGTATGCCCTAGAGGCCAGTATTGTACAGATTATGTATATTATATTGGATGCTTGGACATATATAGAGATGACTTTCTTGCTCGACATGATAGTATGCTATCTGGTTGATATTTATCTTAACATGTACACTAGTCTCTTTATACTGTCTTATAGTTACATGTTGGTAAAGCCCTTAGGATTTGTACTTGACTACCTGGACTATGATGCAGATCATACTAGTGGGGACATGGTAGTCCATAAGTACATCCTTCAAGGTCCCTAGTCGTGGGTGTATCGAGACGGGGCATCGATATACCAGAGTAGACTAGCGTATACGCTTCTCGACCCATGTGATGGGCGATGGATGATCCCATATCCATTGGTGTTTGACATCAGAGATGGTATACGGGTGCTCAGTGGAAACTGAGTACACTGGACGGACTCGCCGAGAACTCCCAGATGGTATTATACCTCACGTCAGATGGCAGTTCTCAGGTGACACTTGTACAGGTTAGTCTGTAGACCCGAGATCGTCATAGAGTCTTGTGTGATTCCCACTGTGCTTTGATCTCCACCTTACCACGTCCATGAGGGCGTGCAAAACGGTGGTCTTTGGGTACAGTCCCAAGTCACATGGAGGCATTGAGCGATAGGAGGGGTTTCGTCTCTCCCGGTATTGGGGGTAGATGTTGCGCTGTGCTCGATTGGCCGTAACAGGGAAGTCCCTGGCCAGGGCTGATCAGAGATTTGCTGGTAAGTGTTACCAGTAGTTTCTCGACCCGTTACGAGCCTCACATCAGCACGACTTATCGGGTTATTGGGGTCTGACATTTACCACCCCTAGACTTGATATGCGACGTATCAGACGAAGAGACCGGACTGTACTGTAAGTGTTACTGGTCGGATTCGCAGGAGTGTGAGCGGGCTAGCTCGTCGATCTTCTGATCGCTCAATACCCGGGTGGCCGTTATATTTAGCAGACCGCTTGCGGCTTGTGGGTGCATGATATGATCATCATCTGCTACCGGCGTATTGACGAGTCTTTAGAGTCCTACACAGAGGTTTCCTGGTTCAAGCGAAACGAAATAGGAGTGCATATGAGATATGTGCGGGACCGAGAATAATGCGTGTATGTGATACCGTATTTAATTCTCGCCATTAATGTTTCGATTGGTTGTATATGATATAACCTAGTTATCGAATCGAAGATCGATTCGATAAGTCGATACATTGAATACTAGTCGGTTATGTGCGACATGACCGGATCATTGAATCAAGTGTTGATTTAATGATTTAATGTATAATTATATATTTGATATATTACTTTGCATTAACTAGTATTGGTTCACTTTAAACGGATTTTTCTCACTTGATGTGCACATTGTATATGTGATATGTTTTGTGTACACTTGTATGTATCATGTTTGATGATGCATATAGTTTTGGTTTTGTGTAAAGAATGCAACCATGGTTATGAGAGTGGTTAGGGTTTATGGTCTATTCTCTTTTTATTTAATCCATTCATTATTTATTAAATGGATTTATGAAATACAAAATGGTTTCATTTTGTCTTGAAGCTTGTTGAAGCTTCATGAAGCTTTGACTAATGATAACCATTTTGTCATCTTGCTTAACCCTAACCACTCCCACTAACCATGGTCTATTCTCTACACTTGACCATGGTTAGAAGATGATAAGAATGGATTTTATTATTGATTTTACTTAACACTTTCAAAAGAATTCTATCATCTTCTTCTTCTTCTCAAAGTGAGAAAGCTTGCTACTTCAATGGCAAGTTGAGATCTAGTGAGTTAAATCCAAATCTAAAGTGAACCCACCTCCTATTTCTTCACCCTCTACCTCTTGCCAAGTTGTTTTGGGTGTTTACTTCACAAGTTTCACAAGTTTGTGAAGTCGGAGCTTGAGTTTGTGCAACCTCGACGTAGATCGTCTTTGACACGAAGCCGACGACCTATTCCGCACGTTTCTCCGATGAAGCCGTCACGAGAGTTCAAGCTTCAAGATGGACAGCGAGAGGACGCCCTTGCGGAGCCATGGAGGTGGATATCCGGATCTACAAAGGTTGTAATTTCCGTATCCCAGTAGTTAACTGTTAACTAGCTTTTAGTTTCGCCTAGAATTCTAGCAAACGATCCGTAGTCGGGTCTCTCGGCACCGTTAAAATTTTAATATGGCATGTTCGATGCCTTGTGTGACCTCATTAGGGTGCCTAGGAACCCTACAGTGGTATCAGAGCCTAGCTAGAGCCTTAGGCGAAGTCTAGACGGAGTTCGAAGTCTGAACGAACCCGAAACCCAAATACTTTAGAGCTCTCTGGACATTTTCATAAATCTGGGATTTTTTAATATTAAAAATGTCTAAAAAATTCAATAAAGAATTATAAGAATTACGGTGCATTTATTTTTTAATGAACAGTTCATTTAGCCGCGGAAGCGCGGCAGAAGCATGGCTTCTGCCGCTGTTCCGCGGCCATATAGTGACGTCAGCCCTATTTAAATGCACAGTAATACCTGATAAATTCCACTGAGTTTTCTGGGTATTTTTAAATTTATTTAAGGGTTGAGTGCTCTGGAGTTATATTGGGAATCGATGAATTCGATCGGAATATCAAACTTTGTCTAAGTGTTTTTCCAGATAACTGTAGAATATGTTAAAGAGTTCGACCGGATATAAATACCCAAGTTTTCCCCTGCCGGAATAATTCCAAGTGTTGGATTTTTCTGTGGTTAAAAGACGTTCTAAGTAGTGCAAGTAACGCGATGGTCCCTCTAGAAGACACAAACCTTAACTCGATTATGTGACCGTCTTGAACTGCCCTTTGAACCTTCGGGTTTGGGGCAGTACGGCATGCCACATGTGAGGCGTTGGCTTGACCCTTCTACGGCTGGACCGTTGGTACTGAGGTATGAAGTGAATGTCTTTGAACCTATTTCATATGTTGATCGGTGTCGGGAAAACTTGGGTGTTCGAGTGTTCGATCGGAAAGTTTAATATATTCTATTTATCCGGAATTGGATACAATAATTGGAATTCACAAACAGTTATGTGATAACTGAATGAATGTTATAAATCTAGCAATTTAGTCCCATATGATATTCAAAAGAGTTTTCGATAATGAGACTAAAATGCGGGATTTATATCTGTTAGGCATGCGATGTCTAAAGAAGTTGCGGATTCCAATTGTTGTAGTTTTACACTTTCTTTTCTGTGACCGTAAGTGTAGTATGTTCATATCGCCGGTTTCGTTGCTATACATCAACGACAATTGGGGTATGCATACTTACTTACGTTGATGACATGTGATGTTATGTGTTGCTGGATATGTTATATTGGATCGTCGTGTTCGAATAGCCGGGGGTTTTTATGTGAGATGAGTGTTTTTCATTTTCATTCATGTAAAAACTTGTATGTAATATTCTTTTATTCGGGGCACTTCCAGGTTGCGGGAGTTGTCACCCTTTGTATATTATTTACTTTTCCGCATTAGGATAGACCCAAGGAGGGGAGCACAAGTAACCGGGTTCTAGGGTCCAGTGGGAGACCAACTCGAGGAGTCGAGTCCGGGTCTCCTAACCCTAGAATTGGCAGGGTTGCTTGCCGCTCTCGTAGGGGTCTAGGGGTGTGGGATTGGCTATTCATCACGACCGTGGAATCCGTGTTTTATACTGGCTCGTATTGAAAACACGGACGTCCTAGTATATCCAATATTTCATATGTTTATTCTGCTGCGATATCTGTGATGTGATTCTGTGATGGATATAGTATATAGTATATATGATATATTATATAGACGTTACTTATGTTTTACACCCGCGCTAGCCCTGCCCTGCTCTGTCGTTAGTTACCTAACCTAACGGTGCACGAGGGGACATCGAGGCGAATGCGGATGGCATAAGTGCACGTCATATCTATCTGTGATGTTTAGGTATTTAAATGATGGGACTTCATTAATGTGATTAATGAAAGATAAGAAACCTAAGATGTTGTAGAATCAGATTTTAAAATAAAACAGGTAGCTACAGTTCTTGCTTTGCACAGCGGTATATATGATATACCCCGCACCTTATTCGATGAGGAAAGGACCGAGATCCCTTCACCGGGAGTGACTCCTTTAGCAATAACTGGCAGATGCTACACACTCGGTTTGCTTTTGACTGCTTTTGGGTTTTTGCTTTGCACAGCGATATATATGATATATCCCGCACCTCATTCAACGAGGAAAGGACCGAGATCCCTTCGCCGGGAGTGACTCCTTTAGCAAAACTAGAAAAGCCTCAAAATCACCCCATTTCAAAACTTCATTTGATTCTACAACGATATCAAGTTCATTACGCTCATGGTTTTCAGAAAAAGCTGGCGTAGCCCTCCGTCATTTCAGATGAGTAGTAGTTAGTATTCGTGCTACGTTTGTTGGCCTGCGTCAAGGCGTAGTGTGCGGTAGCTAACTAGTATTTATCTGCTTATGCATATGATGCAGATTGGATTAGGGTAGTCGTGCGACTTTGTTGGCCTGCGTCAAGGGTCGTACGGGTGGGTTTAATTCAATCAGGAAATGACGGGTTGAACTTGACTAGCGCACTATGGTTTGTTGGCCTGCATCAAGGTCATAGCACGCTAGGGGCAAAATATTATCGGGAATTTCAAGTGTTGAAATTTGCAATGAGATTGCATACCTTCTATAAGATAGTTGGATCCCGATACCCGCTGCGAGTAAGAGTTACTCCTGGGAGAGTTTTACACATTGCAATTAGCCGATCAAGTAGGTGTCTAGAAAGGTGTCAACGGGGTTACGCCTCTGGGAAAACGAGGTTTACATTAATTAGGTTCGTGCGAAAGCACGGGGGACCTCCCTCAAAGTACCGACGCTGGCCTGGCTGAAAGATTGGCGAACTTGTAGTGTGTAATTAATCCCGGCTAGTCTTTCCTTTTAGGGTTTGGAGGAAGATTTGATAAAAAGCAGTGGGAGCCATCCTGATTAGATAAGATAATAACCAATCTGATCTTGCACGAGCTTACGCTAAAGTGTTTTCTTCTCTCTCTCTCCAGGTAGCGACCATTTCATGGCTTAATAAAGATAATAAAATGGATGTATTGACTGAACCCGCATGTTATACTGTGCTGGGGAACGTTGGTTCCGTTCATTCTTATAAGAGTTATAGGAATGAACAGGATATAGGGGAATACCAGGATTCCCATGCCACCCGAATGAAGAAAGTACATGATGATGCATTTTCTTCGGGTGTGTTCGTTACAGAGAACCGTTTCTCCATTTGCTCTACGTCCTGGGTATTGGATACCGGGTCAGGATCCCATATATGTAATCAGTTACATGGGCTTAGGAAAGGTAGAGAACTTGGAGAAGGTGATAAAGACATTAGAGTTGGAAATGGTGCAATTGTTGCAGCTAAGACTGTCGGGGAATATCACCTTGTATTACCAACTGGTAATACATTGGTTCTGAACGAATGCTATTACATGCCGAACCTGATATGCAACATTATATCGGTTTCTTTATTAAGTAAAGAGGGATATAATTTTGTATTACAGGACAATGTTATGAACATTTTCCATAACCAAAAGTTGGTTGGATCAGGCACGTTGTGCAATGGCATTTATGTTCTAAACCAATCAATAGTTCTAAGCATAACAAACACACACAAGAGGAAGAGTTCTGAACTCAACGAATCCTTCTTGTGGCATTGTAGACTGGGTCACATCAATGTGACACGACTAGCTAAGTTGCATAAAGATGGATATTTAAATCCGTTTGAATTTTCATCTTATGACACTTGCCAGTCATGTCTCAAAGGCAAGATGACCAAGACTCCGTTTACGGGACACGGAGAAAGAGTTACCGAACTCTTAAGACTGATACATAGTGATGTATGTGGTCCCATGTCTACACATGCCAGGGATGGTTCTTCATACTTCATTACATTCACTGACGATCTCTCTAGATTCGGATATGTGTTCCTGATGAAACACAAATCAGAAGCTTTTGAGAAATTTAGAGAATATAAACAAGAAGTCGAGAACCAAACCGGAAAAAGTATTAAAATCCTTCGATCAGATCGGGGAGGTGAATACTTGAGCAATGAATTCCTGGACTTCCTAAAAGAGAATGGGATTCTCTCTCAGCTAACTCCTCCATATACACCACAGCACAACGGTGTATCGGAGCGGAGGAACCGCACCCTATTAGATATGGTGCGCTCTATGATGAGTACAGCTGAGTTACCTATTTCCTTCTGGGGATATGCACTGGAAACAGCTGCAGACCTATTGAATATGGTTCCCACCAAAACCGTGCCGACCACTCCATATGAGATATGGAAAGGAAAGAGACCATATCTTAATTATGTTAAGATATGGGGTTGTCCGGCCTATGTAAAAACGCAAAATCCGGACAAACTCGCGGCAAGGTCCATTCTGTGTAAGTTTATTGGATATCCCAAACATTCGCGAGGGTATATCTTCTACCACCCTGAGGAACAAAGAGTGTTTGTTTCTCGGCATGCCACCTTTTTAGAAAAGGAATTTCTTGAAAAAGAGATTAGTGGTAATGAGGTAGAACTGGAAGAGGTTCCAGCTGCAGAAGCTACAACAGAAGATCTGGTGGAACCAGAGGATTCCGTAGTTCCCGATGAACCCCAGCCACTCCGCCGATCTAGTAGGGTTTCTCGTCCACCTGAGAGATACTATGGTTTTCTCATTAATGGTGGTAGTGAGGATTGCATCATGGAGGATGATGACCCAACTAGCTTCGAGCAGGCCATCACGAGTGGGGACTCAGTGAAATGGCTGGATGCTATGCGGTCCGAGATGGATTCCATGTACACCAACAAAGTATGGACTTTGGAAGTTGCTCCTGAAGGGGTAAAACCCATTGGGAGCAAGTGGATCTTTAAGAAGAAACTTGGTGTAGATGGGAAAGTGGAGACTTTCAAAGCTAGACTTGTAGCAAAGGGTTTTCGTCAAAGACCAGGTGTGGACTATGACGAGACCTTTTCTCCAGTGGCTATGCTTAAATCCATCCGAATCATGCTTGCCATTGCTGCCTTTCATGACTACGAAATCTGGCAAATGGATGTTAAGACCGCCTTTCTAAATAGTGATTTAGAAGAGTGCGTGTACATGACTCAGCCAGAGGGCTTCGTAGACAGTGGGAGCAGCGGGAAGGTGTGCAAGCTGCTTAAATCCATTTATGGATTAAAGCAAGCATCGCGGAGTTGGAACATCTGCTTTGACGTCGTTATCAAAGAGTTTGAATTCGTCAAAAATCCAGATGAACCTTGTATCTACAAGAAGGTGGCAGAGAGTAAGGTTGTCTTCCTCGTATTGTACGTGGACGACATACTCTTGATAGGAAATGACATTCCTATGCTGCATTCGGTTAAGCTCTTCTTATCACAAAGATTCTCAATGAAAGATCTTGGTGATGCCTCCTGCATATTGGGGATCAGGATCTATAGAGATAGATCCAAACGGATTTTGGGATTGTCCCAATCCAGGTATATTGACACCATACTAAAGAGGTTTAGTATGGAAGAGTCCAAGCGTGGGAACTTGCCCACGATCTCTGGAGTCACTCTCTCCAAACAGATGTCTCCCAAGACTGATTTGGAGAGAGCTCGCATGCAAGGGATACCCTATGCTTCGGCAGTAGGCTCTATCATGTATGCGATGCTATGTACCAGACCCGATGTAGCATACTCACTAAGTGTAGTGAGTAGGTATCAAGCAGATCCTGGAGAGAGTCACTGGACAGCTGTGAAGAGCATTCTCAAGTACTTGCGAAGGACTAGAGATATGTTCTTGGTGTATGGTAACGGAGAACTCCAAGTGGAGTCCTTTACCGATTCGAGCTTCCAGAGTGATAAGGACGACTCAAAGTCGCAGTCGGGCTTTGTCTTTACCCTTTACAGAGGGGCGGTTAGCTGGAAGAGTTCCAAGCAGGAAACCGTGGCAGACTCGACGATGGAGGCTGAATACATCGCTGCCAACGATGTTGCTAAAGAAGCTGTCTGGATCAAGAAGTTCATTTCCGAACTTGGAGTGGTTCCATCCATTGAGCATCCAATACCTTTGTGTTGCGATAACAATGGAGCGGTGGCTTTGGCCAAGGAACCCAGGTCCCATCAGCGGTCCAGGCATATTCTGAGGCGGTATCACCTGATCCGGGAGATAGTTGATCGCCGGGAGATCGAGGTCAGGAGGGTTGACACGAAGAACAACACGGCGGATCCACTCACGAAGGCCATTCCCCAGATACAGTTTGAGAGACTCTTCGGGATGCTCGGTATGAGATACTACAGTAGCTGGCCCTAGTGCAAGTGGGAGATTGTTAGTTGTATGTATGCCCTAGAGGCCAGTATTGTACAGATTATGTATATTATATTGGATGCTTGGATATATATAGAGATGACTTTCTTGCTCGACATGATAGTATGCTATCTGGTTGATATTTATCTTAACATGTACACTAGTCTCTTTATACTGTCTTATAGTTACATGTTGGTAAAGCCCTTAGGATTTGTACTTGACTACCTGGACTATGATGCAGATCATACTAGTAGGGACATGGTAGTCCATAAGTACATCCTTCAAGGTCCCTAGTCGTGGGTGTATCGAGACGGGGCATCGATATACCAGAGTAGACTAGCGTATACGCTTCTCGACCCATGTGATGGGCGATGGATGATCCCATATCCATTGGTGTTTGACATCAGAGATGGTATACGGGTGCTCAGTGGAAACTGAGTACACTGGACGGACTCGCCGAGAACTCCCAGATGGTATTATACCTCACGTCAGATGGCAGTTCTCAGGTGACACTTGTACAGGTTAGTCTGTAGACCCGAGATCGTCATAGAGTCTTGTGTGATTCCCACTGTGCTTTGATCTCCACCTTACCACGTCCATGAGGGCGTGCAAAACGGTGGTCTTTGGGTACAGTCCCGAGTCACATGGAGGCATTGAGCGATAGGAGGGGTTTCGTCTCTCCCGGTATTGGGGGTAGATGTTGCGCTGTGCTCGATTGGCCGTAACAGGGAAGTCCCTGGCCAGGGCTGATCAGAGATTTGCTGGTAAGTGTTACCAGTAGTTTCTCGACCCGTTACGAGCCTCACATCAGCACGACTTATCGGGTTATTGGGGTCTGACGTTTACCACCCCTAGACTTGATATGCGACGTATCAGACGAAGAGACCGGACTGTACGGTAAGTGTTACTGGTCGGATTCGCAGGAGTGTGAGCGGGATAGCTCGTCGATCTTCTGATCGCTCAATACCCGGGTGGCCGTTACGTTTAGCAGACCGCTTGCGGCTTGTGGGTGCATGATATGATCATCATCTGCTACCGGCGTATTGACGAGTCTTTAGAGTTCTACACAGAGGTTTCCTGGTTCAAGCGAAACGAAATAGGAGTGCATATGAGATATGTGCGGGACCGAGAATAATGCGTGTATGTGATACCGTATTTAATTCTCGCCATTAATGTTTCGATTGGTTGTATATGATATAACCTAGTTATCGAATCGAAGATCGATTCGATAAGTCGATACATTGAATACTAGTCGGTTATGTGCGACATGACCGGATCATTGAATCAAGTGTTGATTTAATGATTTAATGTATAATTATATATTTGATATATTACTTTGCATTAACTAGTATTGGTTCACTTTAAACGGATTTTTCTCACTTGATGTGCACATTGTATATGTGATATGTTTTGTGTACACTTGTATGTATCATGTTTGATGATGCATATAGTTTTGGTTTTGTGTAAAGAATGCAACCATGGTTATGAGAGTGGTTAGGGTTTATGGTCTATTCTCTTTTTATTTAATCCATTCATTATTTATTAAATGGATTTATGAAATACAAAATGGTTTCATTTTGTCTTGAAGCTTGTTGAAGCTTCATGAAGCTTTGACTAATGATAACCATTTTGACATCTTGCTTAACCCTAACCACTCCCACTAACCATGGTCTATTCTCTACACTTGACCATGGTTAGAAGATGATAAGAATGGATTTTATTATTGATTTTACTTAACACTTTCAAAAGAATTCTATCATCTTCTTCTTCTTCTCAAAGTGAGAAAGCTTGCTACTTCAATGGCAAGTTGAGATCTAGTGAGTTAAATCCAAATCTAAAGTGAACCCACCTCCTATTTCTTCACCCTCTACCTCTTGCCAAGTTGTTTTGGGTGTTTACTTCACAAGTTTCACAAGTTTGTGAAGTCGGAGCTTGAGTTTGTGCAACCTCGACGTAGATCGTCTTTGACACGAAGCCGGCGACCTATTCCGCACGTTTCTCCGATGAAGCCGTCACGAGAGTTCAAGCTTCAAGATGGACAGCGAGAGGACGCCCTTGCGGAGCCGTGGAGGTGGATATCCGGATCTACAAAGGTTGTAATTTCCGTATCCCAGTAGTTAACTGTTAACTAGCTTTTAGTTTCGCCTAGAATTCTAGCAAACGATCCGTAGTCGGGTCTCTCGGCACCGTTAAAATTTTAATATGGCATGTTCGATGCCTTGTGTGACCTCATTAGGGTGCCTAGGAACCCTACAGGTTGAAGAAGAATCTAGAGAGTAACCATGGGAGGAAAGCATGAAAATGGCTAGGTGTTGAGAATGAGCAAAGAATAAATGGAAACTCTTGACCCCCACTTATTCAAGTATGGAATTTTGCAATATAAAATTACAACCATGCTTGAATAGTAGGGCAAGGTAAATAAACAAATATAAATCCCATGCTTGCAACCATGCTCTTATTTTCCACCTCATTTCTATTTTCACAAAATAGAAATTCATATGACATGCTTCATTATTATTATTATTATTATTATTATTATTATTATTATATATATATATATATCATGTATATATATATCATGTATATATTAATATATTTATAATGAAGAATGATTAGTGAGCTAATGATATTAGTTAAGATTTAATTATATCACATATAATATATATCACATTATTAAATCAACACTTAATCTAATAATCCGGTTATATCACATATAACCGACTAATATCATTAATCTGAATATCACATTATCAAACCAACACTTGATTTGATAATCTGGTTATATCACATATAACCTGACCGACATCAGATAACTGCCAGATTATAATACAGTATCACATACTCATATTTAATCAGGCCCATGCACATATCAACATATGTTCCCTATTTCAATTCGCTCGAACCAGGAAACTTCTGTGTGAGACTTTAAAGACTCGTCAATGCGCCAGCAGTAAGTGATGATCACATCAATCACCTACAAGCCGTCAGCGGTACTAGCTGGACGTAACGGCTATCCGGGTATTCAGCGATATAAAGATCAACAAGCAAGCTCATCCATACTCTCCATGAAGCCTATCAGTAACACTACCGTACAGTCCGGTCTCTTCGTATGATATGTCGCATATCATGTGTAGGGGTGGTAAACGTCAGGCCCCAGTAATGTGATAAGTCATGCCGATGTCTGGCCTATAACGGTTCAAGAAACTACTGATAACACTTATCAGTAAATCTCGGCAGCAGCCCTGGCTAGTGACTTCCAGTTATAGCCAATCGAGCATAGTGCAACATCAACCCCCAATACCGGGCGAGACGAAACCCTTCCTATCGCTCATTGCCTCCATATGACTCAGGACTGTACCCAAAATCCACCTATTTGCACGACTCCTTTGAGTCATGGTAGGGAGGAAATCAAAGCACATTGGGAGCCACACAAAACTCTATGACGATCTCGGGTCTACAGACTAACCTGTACCAGTGTCACCAGAGGACTGCTGTCTGACGATAGGTATACTACCACATAGGAGTCTTCGGCGAGTCCTGTTCGGTGTACCCATTCTCCAATGAGCACCTGTGTACAATCTTTGATGTCACACACCAATGGTTGTGGGATCAACCATTGCCCTCTAAGAGACAAGAAACGTACACACTAGTCTATACTGGAATATCGATGCCTAGTCTCGATATTCCCACGACTAGGAACTGATTAAAGGATGTACTTGTAGACCACCCTGGCCCCACTAGTATGATCTCATCATAATCCTGGTAGTCAAGTATATATCCTAAGGGCTTTATCAACATGTGAGAGCAAGACGGTATAAATACCAGTCTATATGTTAAGATAAAGGTAACCTGATAGTATACTATCATGTCGAGCAAGAAAGTCCTCTATATATATGTCCAAGTATCCACTATATCACCAATAATGGCCTCTAGGGCATACATATTACTAACAAGGTGGTACCGCCTCAAGATATGTCTGGATCTTTGATGGGACTTGAGTTCCTTCCCTAAAGCTACAGCGCTGTTGTTCTCACAATACTAAAGTATTAGACCAACAATGGAAGGAACCACCTGAAGTTCAGTTAAGAACTTCCTCATCCAGATTGCCTCTTTTGTGGCGTCTCATGCAGCGAACTACTCCGTTTCCATCGTCGAGTCTGCAACAGTGTCCTGCTTGGAGCTCTTCCAACAGACCGCCCCTCCACTAAGGGTAAAAACATAACCCGACATGGACTTGGAGTCCTCCTTGTCACTCTCGAAGCTGGAGTCAACAAAGGCCTCGATCTGGAGGCCTTTTCTGCCATACACCAAGGATATCTCGTTAGTCCTTCTCAGGTACTTGAGAATGTTCTTTACTGCTATCCAGTGCTTCTACCCTGGGGTTGACTGATACTGGCTTACCACGCTGAGTGCGTAAGCAACATCTGGTCTTGTACACAATATCGCATACATTATAAAGCCTATCGCAGAAGCGTAAGGTATAGAAGTGATGCGAGCCCTTTCCAAATCAGTCTTGGGAGACATCTCTTTAAAGAGGGTGATTCCTTGAAAAGCCGGTAGACTACCGCGCTTTGAATCTTCCATACTAAATATTTTCAGTATGGTGTTGATGTACCTTGACTGTACAGTCCCACCATCCTCTTTGATCTATCACGATAGATCTGGATCCCCAGAATGTAGTTGGCATCACTCAGGTCATTCATGGAGAACCTCTATGACAAGAATCGTTTGACTGATTGTAGTATAGAAATGTCATTTCCTATCAAGAGAATGTCATCCACGTACTAGACGAGGAATCCCACAGTTCTCCCTACAATCTTATTATAAATGCATGGTTCTTCTGGATTTTTGATAAAGTCGAATTCTTTGACTGTCTCATCAAAACAGATGTTCCAACTCCGTGATGCCTGCTATAGTCTATAAATGGACTTAAACAACTTACACACTTTTCCGCTGCTCCCACTCTGATTGAAACCCTCTGGCTGATCCATATAGATGCACTCTTCCAAATAACCATTTAGAAAGGCCGTCTTTACGTCCATCTGCCGGATCTCATAATTTCGAAAGGCGGCAATGGCAAGAAGGATCTAAATGAAATTGAGTATAGCCGCTGGAGAAAAGGTTTCGTCATAGTCCAAACAAGTTCTTTGACGGAAAACTTTTGCAACAATTCTAGCCTTATAGATTTCAACCTGTCCATTTACACCAATCTTCTATCTGAAGATCCATTTGCATCCTTCGGGTTTTACCCCTTCTGGAGCAATGTTCAAAGTGCATACTTTGTTGGTGTACATGGATTCCATCTCGGTCTGCATTGCATCCGGTCATTTTACTGAGTCGCCGCTCTAAATGGCTTGCTGAAAACTAGTTGGCTCATCATTGTTAATGATGCAATCCTCTCTATCCCCGTCTATGAGAAAACCGTAGTATCTCTCGGACAGATAAGACTGCCTACTAGTCCTGTGGATTGGCCCAGGGATGTCCGGTTCTTTTGAAACCTCTGGTTCTGCCATACTTTCATTAATAGTTTGTGGTTCTGGAATTTCTTCCAGTTCTATTGCGCTCCCACTAGTTTCTCTTTCAAAATTTGATTTTCTAAAGGTGGGCATGACGAGAAACAAAAAACTTTTGTTCATCTACGTAATAAAAAAAGATACCTCTTGGAATTCTTTGGGTATCCCACAAACCTACACAGTACTGAGCGTCCCTCAAACTTGTCTGCATACTGCTTTTCGACAAAAGCTAGACATCCCTATATCTTCAAATACTGAAGATAGAGTTTCTTCCCACTCTACATCTGATATGGTGTAGTAGGCACGGTCTTGGTAGAAACCTTATTCAAAAGATATGCAGCTGATTCTAGTGCATAACTTCAGAATGATTGCAATAACTCAGCATTACTCATTATGGAACGAACCATATCCAATAGGGTTATGTTCCGTCTTTCTGATACACCGTTGTGTTTTGGTGTGTATGGAGAAGTAGGCTGAGAGAGAATTCCATTCTCTTTTTGGTAATCCAGGAACTCAGCAATTAAGTATTCATCACATCGATCTGATCTCAGTTTCTTGATACTTTTGCCTGTTTGTTTTTCCACTTCATTCTTATATTCTCGGAATACCTCAAAAGGCCTCGGATTTATGCTTCATTAAGAAGACATGTACTTACCTAGAGAAATCGTCCGTAAAAATAATGGAATAGGAATAACCACTTCGTGCATCTATAGATATTGGACCACACACGTCGCTATTTATGAGTCCTGAGAGCTCGCTCGCTTTTACTCTATTCCAGTGAACGGAGTCTTTGTCATCTTTCCTATGAAACAAGATTGACAAGTTGCATAAGACTGATATTCGAACGGATCCAAATATCCCTCTCTATGTAACTTCGACAACCGTGATTCATTGATGTGACCCAGTCTACGATGCCATAAGAAAGCCTTATTTAATTCTGGAGACTTTCTTTTAAGTGTGTTCTGGACGTTGAAAACCTAAGCTTGATTTAACATGTATATACCGTCCTCTAGTGTACCTGACCCAATCAAACTTTGATTTAGGTGGATGTGGACCACATCGCTTACAAACTAAACTGGGTACACACAAACGGTTACGTAGAATCAATATCTGCCCACTTGTAAATTCTAGGTGATGTACCCTACGGATACAGCATCCACGCTCATTCCGTTAGCAATCCTGAGAGTCATATCATCTGCCCTGATAACTCTACGATTTCTCAAAGCCTGTAATGAATTACAGATATGAGATCCTATTCCGGTATCTAGTACCCAGGAAGTAGAGTTAATTGACAAACTGTTTTCAATCACAAAGACACCCGAAGTCGAAGCAACATCGTGCTTCGGATCCTGGATTCTGGCTTTCCAAGTTCTGCATCCCTTCTGCCAATGCCCTTTCCTGTGACAATAGGAACAACCCTCCTTCCTTACTGTTAACCCCGAAACTTTTTCCCTGCCCTTTCTTTGTGGTGGTCTTCTTCTTCTCACCCTTGGCTTTCGCCTTGGATCCAGAGGAGGAAGATTCCCCAATAAGCAGAGCAAGTGTCTCCCTGGTTTACTTCAGGGTGCCCTCAACTGGAAGTATAACTTTCTTCCCCTGGACGTAAGTAGAAGGTAGGGACTGTAGAATTAAGTCAGTACATGAATCGTTCTCCAACGTGGTCTCCAGGTCCGTGAGTTGTTTAATACAGCTGATCATTGTAGGGACGTGGTCCCCCACAGATGACCCGACAGCCAACCTCGCTTGAAGTAATTCCTTCGAAGTCCCATATCTTACGATACGAAATTGCTCTCCATATAAAACATTGTTATAGAGGAAGACAGAAACTAAGTCCATCTTCTTGTGCTGCCTCCGATATACACCATCAATTGAGACCAACACAAGGCACTTGGCATTCGTACTGTCTTTTTTCCTTGTCTTACGAATATCAATATCCGTGACGGTGGAAACTGGACCTGGGACGGCGGGGGCTTGAGTAGTAATGAGGTGGTCCAGCTTGTCATAGGTAATGGATATCTGGACAAACTTTTGCCAGTCAATATAGAATAACTCAGTCATTTTATTATGTATCTGTAACCTAATCTGGTCACCTGGTCGCTGCAATTAGGAGAGAGAGAAGAAAACACTTGGTATGACACTCTTGTAAGTTTAGATTGGTTTTTAATTTATCTAAACAGGATGGCTCCCACTGTCACTCGAATCCTTTCTCAAACCATAAAAGAAGAATTAGTCAGGATTAATCTCACCGTACAATAATTGCTTAACCGTTCATCCAGGCTAGTGTCGGTACTTTGAGAGAGGTTTTACGAAGCTTTCGTGAAGTTCCTTAATTAAATAACATTTTTTCCCTGGAGGCGCAGCCCCGCTAACATTGTTTTAGACACCTACTTGGTTTATAGCATTGATCGTTAAGTGAAAAAATCTCCCAGGAGTAGCATATACTCATAGTAGGATCGGGATCCAAATATCATTGTGTGATAAAGTTAAAGGAATCCTACCAACATTATCACACTCCAAATGTTATGCAGCACTAGCAAGTTTCAGTTCCTTTAGAAACTCCCGCTGTGGATTTTTGCCCCATGCTCTTATGACCTTGACGAAGGCCAACAAATCATAAGTCACATATTAAGTTCTACCCATCATTCTCTAGGTTAATTTGAACCCATCCGTATATACCCTTGACGAAGGCCAACAAAGTAATACGACTGTCCCAAACCAACACATCTATCTATGCTACATATGAATACCCAGCAGCTACCAATCACTATGCCTTGACGAAGGCCAACAAATATAGCTTGAATACTACTGAATATTCATATGAAATGGCGGAGGGCTACGAATGGTTTTGGCAAAACCGTGAATGTAGTGAACTTGATATAATCGAAGAAACCTGATAGCTTTTAAAAAGAAGTGGTTTAAGCTCCGCATTTAAAAGTCTGCTGTTTTGAAAAACCGAGTGGTTTTTAAAATTTGTTCCGACGATTCAGCTTTGGTTTATTTGCTTTGCATTAATAATGCAGTCCCATCATTTACACCTATCATCACAGAAAAAGACAAAAATACCATGTCCACTTATGCCATCCGCATTCACCACTGGACCCCGTCTAACACCGTTAGGTTACTTAACTAACACCAGAGCGGGGGCTGGACTAGCGCGGATGCAAAAAATAAGCAACGTTTATTATATAGCATAAATATAATAACCATTCGTCTGACGCAATAATAGGCATTCCAGATCACAGATGAACATATTGGATATACTAGGAATTCCGTATTTCGTTTAAGCCTGTAACGAAAAACGGATTCCACGGTCGTGATGAATAGCCAAGCCCCACCCCAGACCCCTACGGATGCGCAAACTACCCGCCAAATACCCGAAGTGAAGCAACCTCCCGCATCAAAGTGAGTAGGCCACTCGGCACTTCAAAGTACCCGGTAGTTTGTGCACCCCACCTTGGGTCTATCCTAGGAGCAGAAAACAGTAAAAGAAATAATATACAACAGTGGCTACAACCTCAACCCGGATGTGCCCCGCAAAATAATATTACATCACTTTACAATTTACATCGAATGAAAGAATAAAAAACCCTCATCTCACATCTCCCGACTATTCATCCACGACGATCCAATAAGTTCATATACACAATCCAACATCACAGATATGTGCAACCCCGACTAATCGACGTATAGCAATTAGTCGACGTTTCCAAACACATATATCACAACTTGAAATTTTAAACGACGTTAAAACTACGATTTCGAAACACCCCGTATTTCCATCACAGAAAGATAACAGTATATCCAAAATTGGCAAAAACAAACAACACCTAAGACCTTAGTCCAAGCAACTAGAACACAGACCAAAATTCAAATAATTTCACCACAACTAAAAAGGTGGTGCCGGTTTTTTTGAGAATGTGGACGGCCAAATTCCTGTGAAATTGCTTCATTTTTCATGTGTGTTCATATCACAACAAGTAGAGCACTCTGCAATTGTTTAAAAAAATTTAGAGGCTTGGGAAAAATTGACAGAAACTTAGATCTTTGTCTCGATATTTCGGAGTTATTTCGGTTTCGTAGTTTTACACTTCGTTTAAACTTTTAGCTATGGTTTAGTGGGCTCTGATACCACTGCAAGTCCATGTCGCGCACCCTGTGAGTCTGTAGGGAGGCGGAATTTTCAAAAAACTATTTTTCAAAGCTCGCAACACGGACTTGAACTCCAAGATCGATGCTAAACCCTAGCCAACAAAATACTGTGTGAATTTAACTACTCGGATGAAAGTTATACCTCACGAAACCAAGTCCTTCGTATCTTTTAGTCATTGTCCTCATCGTCATCGTAGGCTCTGAGGATCGTAACGAATCGTAGCTTCCTCATCGGCTTCCTCGAGTCAAAGACGATCCACCCGAGAGTCTATAGTCCGAGCTCCAACCTCAAATCCGAGGTAACTAAAGCAACTAGCTTGTTAAACTAGAAGGCCTAGGTGATGTAGAGAAAGAAGATGGAGTGGTTTATCTCTTGGAACCCTAGGTTTCTCAGCTCATGAGATTTTTAGGGTTATGAGGAAAAAGAAGAAGACTTGAGAAAATGAGAATGGTGTTGTGAACATTGAAAAAGTGCTTGGCAGCCTTTGATAGAATAATGAAGCAAATATGATAATTAAGGAGATATAATATCTCACACAAATATCTCATGAGCTTCCCAAAATATCTAGTGATGAGTCATGAGCATAAGTCACCAAGTAGCCATGCTAGGTTCAATATAAAACTCCACCTCATTTCTCCACCCAATTTGATTATTCCAATAAAGAATTAAACCCTAATTTGGTTTCCACTTATAGAAGCTTTTCCAAGCTAATTACGAGAATGCCTATAATCCGTATATACATAGCCGCATCCGCATTCCGAAGAATACGAATACAAAGAGACGAAAACAATCCATCAATATAATACTAGGATCCAGCTTAAACCAAAACCCGCTAGTATTACCCGCCCGATCATCATACGCTCATAAGTACACGTAAGTGATCGAAGCCCTGCCGTAAAACCATACGGCCTCTACATATTTTGCCCGATGCAGGGAAGCTTTCTATGTGGGACTTTAAAGACTCGACGGTATACTGGCACTGGGTTTAACCACAAGCCGCAAGCGGTACTAGCTGCACATAATGGCTACCCAGATATCTGTCGATGAGAAGGTCGATGAGCAAATTCATCCGAACTCCTACTGAGCCTGTATGTGACAATCTCCATACAGTCCGGTCTGTTCGTATAAGAGTATCGTATATCAGGCCTAGGGGATGGTAATCGTCAGACCCCTAATAGCGCAATAAGTCGTCCCAGAGAGTATCCCGAAACACCCTGAGAAACTACTGGAATACCTATCAGTAAATCTCGCTTGCCCTGATCAGGGACTTTAGGTAATGGCTCTCCAACTACAGCGCGATATCAAGCAAAAGATCTTAATAGCTCTCTACCAATTTGTATAAGCGATATGCTAAGAAAACACATGCACATATTGAGGTAGAAACAAACTATGTAGCATACTACCATTCTGAGCAAGACTATTACTATATCCGTGTATAACCCAAGCTTCCATTAAGTAATATACAAACCAGTATCATACAATAATGGCCTCTAGGGCATATAGCACTAACAGTTCTTGCACCTTCTGACCAGCTTCTCGGCATCCTGATGCAATTTCGGCTAGTAGTACCCTTGGAGCAGCGTCTTTTGGACCAAGGTGCAGGCTCCTTGATGCGCTCTCCCGTCCCCTTCACGTATTTCTTACAGAACGTAGTCAGCCTCGTGGGGGTCGATGCATCGGAGAAGAGGCTGGGTGTATGACTTCTTGTACAGGTTTTCGTTGCTTCAGACAAAATGGCGTGCTTTGGTCCATAGCCGGCGAGCTTCTCCTCGGTCTTCAGGGAGCACACCATCTTTTAGGAACTCCATGAGGAGCTTCCTCCAATCTTGGACTTCTTCCTGGGTTGTGTAGACCTGGAGCGTTACATCTCCCTCCTCCACGCTAGGTTGAAGTTAGACGTTGAAGAGGATATTTCTTTTACGGGTGGCCGAATAGGAAGAAGCGAGCTTGCTCAAAGCGTCGGCCCGGGGGTTCAAGTTCCCGGGGATTTGCTCCACTTGGACTTTGTCGAAATTTTTTCGAAGCCTTTTTACCTCGGCCAGGTATTTTATGATGAGCAGTTCCCGGGCTTCGAAACGCCCGGTTACTTGGCCGACGTCCAGCGCGGAGTCACTGCGATCTCTGATGGTCTTCAGTCCTATCTCGGGAGCGATTCGCAATCTTGCCAACAAGACCTCGTATTCCGTGGCGTTGTTTGACACTCTGAACCCGAGCTTTAAGGAGTATTCCATTTCCACATCATCCGGGCCGCGGAAGATCAGGCCAGCCCCGCTCCCCTCTTCGGTAGAGGATCCGTCCATATAGAACACCCAATCCGGGATGGGGTCGGGCGCCTCCTCGACCGATGGACGTGGTTCAGGGCCCTGTGTCGGCTTAGGATTTCTACCCCTAAGTTGGTGCACCCCATGACAGCCTCCATCAGTTGGTGCCTTCTGTGAGAACCGCTTCAGAAGCTTCTCCACCCCTAAATTTGATCTTCCTCCCTCGATCCGATGGCGAGCGACAACCGCGATGATCCGAATACGAGCCGCCATACAGAGGCGGGAGCAGCTCGTCTTCCCCACCTAACGTGATCAACGCCTTATCCGCTCGGATAGACAAGCTCACATTGCTGGTGGATGCCCTCTTCCGTATTCAAGCGGCGAGCCCTACCCACCAGAACGCAGTTCCCCCTCCCCGGGACAACGACATCCGCAGAAGGATGGATAGGCACGCACAAGCTCTCAATCTCACTCGTGCTCATCCCAGTGTCACCAAGCGCCGGCGTGCCGACTCCGGCCACCGTGACCCGCATGCAGCAATTGATTCCATGACCCGCTGGACGCCGGACAGCGCCACGCCCTGATCCCAGGGAAGACTGGGCCGTCGCACCGATGCCCGCCGCGCATTCTCTCCCCTGAGGAGGTGTCGGTGAGCTCGCCTGCTTCCAGGCATGACCGACGCCCTACGCTCATAGCGGCCGCGCAAATAGCGAACATCGGCACTACTCGAGGATGGCCTCGCCCGAGAATTTGAGAAATTAAATAGAGCGGAATCGAAGCCGCACCATCGCGCAGGCCCGGAGCGGGGGTAGCCACCATTCCTACTGTGCAGAATTCTCGGGGTACCACCACCGACTTGAAGCCCTCGGAAAGAAAATCGAAGGCATACGACGGGACGGCCATGCATCCGGCATAGGGGCCATGTACTCCGCCGACTCACTAAAAATGCCCTTTACAGAAGAGCTGCTGGCTGAGCACAACTTGTCCAGGAATAAGCCGCCAAAAGTAGCCCTCTTTGACGGGAAATCCGACCCTAAGGACCGCTTGGACGCATTTACGGTAGGCATGAGCTTCCAAGATAACTTGGACGCGGCTCAATACCGAGCTTTCCCCACCACCCTCATCCGGGCCGGCCGGGATTGGTTCCGAGGACTTACGCTACGCTCTATCTCGACCTTCGATGAGCTGGCCACCCAATTCCTCAGTCATTTTGTCGGAAACCGACGACAGAAGAGGACGGTTGACTACATGTTCACTGTCAAGAGCGGAGACAAGGAATCCCTTAAAGGATATGTCACCCGCTTCTACAATGCCCTCTTGGAGGTCCCCGAGCACCGCGATGAAACAGTTATCGCCCTGCTGAGGTCGGGTCTTAGGCACAAAGAGTGGCTCCGCTCTATTGCATTAGCGCAACCTAAGACCATAGCTGAAGTGAAAGCCTGGACCGAGAGAGAAATCCAGCTCGAGTCCGAGGTGAACTCAAACCTACCCCGAGCCATCCAGGTAGACAGAAAGAAAAAAGATAGAGAGGAGAAAAAGAAAGTCGATCGCCCGAAACCTTACTCCCCGAGGTTTCAGGACAACACTCCTCTAAATATCTCTCAGACCGAGCTGCTGGAGGAAGCTAAGGGTGAGAGGTTCTTCAAGCTCCCGCCAATCACCCAAAGAGTGGGCAAGCGTCTCTATGGCCGATACTGCGCTTTCCACAGGTCGCAGGGTCATCCCACTGAAAACTGCAAACAACTCCGTGACTACAACCGCGAGACAAGCGGCAGGCGGAGCGGGAACAAAAGGACCAAACCGCTATAAGTCCCTTCGTCCTATAACATTCTCCTGTGACGTCCTACCTTAAACGCTCTCCGGGCCCAGATCTCGACTTATCACCTTGCAATCAAATTTCCTTTGGATCAAGGGGCAATAGGCCGGGCCTACGAGGACCAGCAAACCGCTAAGATTTGTCTCGCCTCGACGTCTACCACTAAAGAGTAGGACGATGATTTTGAAGACGGGCGTGATATCCAGGGGTCCTTAGATACACGCGATGACCGAAAGGAGGTTAGAGGTGCCCCGGAGGAAGAATTGATGGAAGTCCCCCTCGCAGAAGGGGTTGATGGCTGGACAGTCCAGGTTGGCTATCTCTTGGCAGCGGATCACCGCGAAGAACTAATCCGGTTCCTCCGAGATAACTCGGACGTATTCGCTTGGGCACCGGTGGACATGCCCGAAATCGACCCTAGAGTGATTTCCCATAAGCTTGGGGTCGACTCGAAGGCGAAGTCCGTCCGACAAAAGAAGAGGAGATTTGCGCCAGCCAAACAAAAGGCGATAGAAGATGAGGTGGATAAACTGCTTGTAGCCAACTTCATCAAAAACCTGGACTGCTCAGATTGGCTGGCGAACGAGGTCATGGTCAAGAAGGCAAACGGGAAATGGCGCATGTGCGTCGATTTCACGATTTAGAACAAGGCTTGCCACAAAGACAACTATCCACTTTCCCGGATAGACCAGCTGGTAGACAGCTCGGCCGGCCATGAATTATTGAACTTCATGGATGCTTTCTCCGGTTACAATCAGATCAGGATGAACTCGGCAGACAAAAAACTTACCGCCTTCACCACCGATCGGGGGGTATACTGCTACAAAGTGATGCCCTTTAGACTCAAGAACGCCGGGGCCACATATCACCGCCTGGTCAATAAGATGTTCAAACCTCAGATTGGCAGAAACATGGAAGTCTACATCGACGACATGCTCGTGAAATCCATCTTGTCAACTGGGCACACTAAAGACCTCGGCGAGACATTCGACGTCCTGCGCAAGTAAAAAATGAAGCCGAATCCTGCTAAGTGCACGTTCGGAGTCACCAGTAAGAAGTTCCTCGTATTCATAGTAACCCACTGAGGAATCGAAGCAAACCTTGAAAAGATCAGCGCCATCCTCAACATGGCAACGCCCAAGAGCAATGTTGACATCATGCGACTCACGGGAAGGGTCGCTGCTTTCACGACCCGAAAGTACGGAACGTGACCGGCACTTAAATTACGAAACGTCTAAAGTCGTAACGCAATCTAAGTAAACCGAAGCCCAGAATCTAAACCATGTAAAAGAAGAAGTAAAGGAAAACATGTTTAAAAGCAACATCAAATTTCTCCAAAATTTCGGCAGTGTCTCCTTTATAAAAAAACTGGTCCCAAACGGGTACAAATAAGAATATATATACATAAGCAATAATAAAAAAACATCCCCAAGCGGGAGCTAGCTCTTCGCCAATTGGCGGTCACAACCACGCAAGCAATATAATATACAACGCCGAAAGACGAGGAACAAAACTCAAAGAAAACCATCAAAACCACCAGAAAACCATAATAGTACAAACACGACTCTAAGGTAAAAAAAATAAACAACAGGTCTTCTAAATCTATCAAATAATACAAGTCTGGTTGATGGAGCTTACTAGATACAAATGAAATAATAAAAGGACAACGGCGGTCCCGATATAATGAACCAACCTACCAAGCAAATCACCCTGAATGAAATGATGTGCCAGCAAGCTGCCAAGGAAACCTGTACATCGAAATCTGTAAGAAAATTTGGCACAACGGGGGTGAGTTGCCAACTCATGAGTAGAAGACATCTGCGAGTAGAAATCGCATGCACGACGCTCTCCTAGTTCATAATAATATACTTAATATAACACTAGACATATAATAGTGATAAGGTAATAGGCTATGCATACGTGTAGTATTCAGTGCTTGTGTTAGTGTCACTAAGTAGCAATATGTCATGTAAGTATATGATGTATGAATGCATCATGAATGAAAAAATCCACCAAGAATCTGGATAATCTGATATAAGAAAATATGTATTTTTATCTCAGTAAAATTCTTCTGAAATAACTGAAGTATCATCAATGAATTCCATGGAAATCCGTGTCAGGTATCGGCACAAAGCATGTAAATCTCAAGTCTCGATATCTCATATCTCTGTATCTCAATCTCGTATCTCTATATCTCAAATCTCATATCTCTGTATCTCGGGCTCCGGCAATCCGGATCGGCCCATATCATCAAATCTCACGACAACGATCGGTATCCTCCGGATATCCGCTGCGCCAGACATCACCGGTAGGTAGTCTTCCCCTGCCAGGCTCATCGTCTACAACTCGAGCTTCTTGCCCCGGGGTACCATACCGGGCCCACCATGTACCCGAGACGGTTCATCCACTTCTCGAATCGGGTCTCGAAATCCAACAGAAAACATGAAATCTCATGGTGGACGACACATACATCACGAGAAAACCGCAACTTTCATTTTTAAAAATGATAATACTAAGTTTTTATTAAATTCTTGCGGTTTTCCCCAAAATCCATAAATCTCAAAGAAATCCAAAATCCCCAAAATCATGAGTAAGTAACTAATGAGTATCGGCATAAGCCCCACAATACTGCAAGATAATATGGAAATGTGAATGCATGAAGTGTCTAAGTAATAAATGCAATGTCTAAACTAGCACATGAGATTAATCACACAATATTATATTGGACTAGCATTTAGCTGATTATATCAATAAAAGATAATATGTTCTAAAGTGTACGTAATATGGCAATTACCGATGATGATGTGTGTGAGCCGGCAAATAAGTGTACGTGGAACATGCGCATCATCGGTAACGGCGCTGGTGTCCTAACTGGCAGAGTTTCATATTAGCTAAGAAACATGTGTATAAATATGCAATGCAATGAACAGAACATGAATATCGGTGAATGTGTAGTAAACGCACAACTAGAAAATACATACTAATTATGAGTCATACGGTTTGTTGTTTGAAAAGCACGAATCGTGGTTTTTAGAAAATTAGGAGCTACGGGGTTTTTATGAAAAGATATGTCCTTTGAAAAATCCGTAGTATCCTTCAGGCCGTTTTTAAAATGAGCACGATTCGTTAGTTTTGAAAATAAGTATGACTCGAGCCTAAACTAAGATCTACCTAACCAACTAAGGAACTAACTAAAGACACTAGTTGAAAGGTAAGAAGAATCCTCCTAAAGTCTGAGTCGATATCTCTAGTAGTCGGCGATCCAGCCTCAATAGCTTCACGTACATAGTACGACTTTCTCGAATCAAGAGTGCGGATCAATCATCACATCTATGCCTCGTACGGTAAAATCTATCGTACGGAATCCCAAAATCGGGGCATGGTCAACTATCATATATACATCATCATTCGTATAGTATCATCATCAAACGATATCATGATCAAGGGTACTATACTATAATCGCATACATTCTAATATCATCAAGCATATATCATCGGTGTGAATATACATCGTCAAATGATCCACTACAATATCATATCATATATCCTGCTATGATTTAGTCACAAATTACGATATAGTTTTTTTCAAGGGTCTCATACATTTCAATGTCATTATCACATATTATCGTTTATACATAAATGTATATTTTCCCATTTCCCAACGATCCGCCAATATCATAATACATCTCATATCATAACTCGATCGTATATCCAATATCTCCCTCCCTCATGCCCAGTCATATCGACTCACCCCCATGTATCATATCACATCTTCATATTACGTGTATATGTTATATATATATATATATATATATATATATAGGAACCTACACACATTCATATATATATATATATATATATACACACACACATATATACACCAAGTCCAGTGTATGTATGTATGCGTGTGTGTGTGTCTACATGAAACCTACGAATTGTCTCCAAGGTAATCATCCTCTAGTTAAGTCTTTCTAAATCAATCTAATCCAACTTAAGATCTTCAATGGTATCCTACTAGTCAATAATCTGAGGCCACGTCCGACTCATAATAATAATATGCAATAACCTTATACTACGTTTGCGGGGGGTGCTATACGCCATCCACCCGACTTCCCTACACATCTACTCACCTGCATCCTCGCTTGCCGAAGCCGATGTCGCCATGCTCTTCCCGTCGTCTCGAAATCCACGTAAGGATGCCTACATATAAACATATGGCATCGTAAATCGAAATCACGAATGAAAACCAGAACGTCATACAAAACATACATAGGTTAGAACCTATGGTCCTCGTATGCAAGAAAAGCCAAACAAATTCTCGATGTCGAGGTACAAACATCAGAACATCGAGTTAAAAAAAACCAAATGCCAAAACCAAGTTAAAACGAAGTCGTAAAACAATGCAGCAACTCAAGAAAACGTTCCCAGATTTTACCCTAAGTGAAATTAGCTAATTTTGCTTATGGGGAGGGTCTAGTTATCAGATAATTTAGCTTCCCATTAAAGATCACAGCCTAACTCCAAAATATGGCCGCAAATTGCGGACATATCGATTAAATCTGCAGCCCAAGTTTGGGTATAGGGGCTCGGGTTTCAGGGATAGTCTTCTGGTCACCTACACATATCACTATAATTGCTAAAAAAAATTCCAAGTCTCCGAGTCACAGCAGATCTCCAATTATCACCACAAAAGTCACAAAAATCCGATTTCGGGGTTTCTAAATTTGCTAATTAGGGTTTAACTCTCAGGTTTTGGTCTTTAATCAAACACCACAGGGGTTTTGGGTCACTACTAAGCCTCAATTTCACTTCACAACTCAAAATTTCCTCAAAACCCTAACTTGAAATTTTCAAAGTCCTCTAAACCTCAATAAATCGATTCTAAACTAACAATAGAAGCTAATAGAATGAAATACTACTCTAATGGTGATTAAATTACCTCATTTGGCAACTCAAGAAGATTCTTGAGTTGCACAAGTTCTTCAAAATCTCAACTTGATCACACCCTCATGTTGTAATGAGCTCGGGATTAATTTTTGTGAAGGGATTTATGGTTTTAATTTGTATTTTGTGGTGAAGGGAGGAGGTAGAGGAGTGGAGAGGAGAGGGGCTGCCATGGGATTGAGAGATGAGAGAAAAAAATGATGATGAGATGGAGAAAGAAAATGGGAGCTTGGTCAAAGGCCAAGGAAATTTCTGGAGCTCTCTCTCTCTCTCTCTTTTTCTCTCATTTCCTTTTCTTTTCTTTTCTTTTCTTTTCTATTTTTTTTTAACTAAATAAGGACACCATAAACCATACAACTTAAATAAGCCATGGTCACAAATATGAAACAAGTGTTTATAACATGTCATGGTGCATGTCATGCACAGAACCGGATTAATACAAGATTAGTGAAATTTAGTCGAGATTAGCATTTAATCTATTTGCAAATAAGTATTTTGAAAACCAATAATTATTCATATCACATAAACACCAATATTTCAATAATTCTTATAATTTCCTAAATATTTTCCAAATTATCCGTATATAACTACACCAATTTATTAAAATATTCATAATATTTATTATTTAATTATAAAAATTCCCAAAATAATATTTTATTTTTCTGAAATGTTACAATCTTCCCCCCTTAAATAAATTCGATCTCCGAATTTAAATTTAAACTTCCCCCAAATTCTAAAACATTTCAGTAAAATACTCAAATCGTCGGGGCTCCGAAATCATAAATACAATAAACATATCTTAGCGCAATGCATACGCATGAAAAACGAGTATAAATACTCAAAATCAAACTCCATCAAGCGGTATGCAATCATCAGAGTTAAGGTGAAAATAAAATGCCAAAATCCAATACGAAAAACCAATATGATATACTCAAACTATAAATTGTACATAGTACGCATCGTGGTAAAATCATCGAAACATCCAAATAGAAATAAATGCGAAATCTCTTTTCCAACTCACCGTGCGATGCGCGTATCACGGCACAAGTAGCGTAAGGAAAATATCTATACATATATATCTATTATTTAACATACACGTTCCGCCATTTTTGAAAATAATTTTAAAGGGTTTCCCTTGTAAAATGTTTCATGTCATCTCAGACGCATAAGAAAATATTGAGACTGTAGCTCATTTTGGAAATCCCTTCGGTAACTATCAATACATGCAAAAACATATTCAGGTACTGTCCTCCAAACAGTCCTGCTCGGTTACTAAACCAAATAGTAAATATCATAAAAACATACAGCTCAAAATGAAATCAGTCCCAAATACAGTATACAAGGTACCACGTGCGTCCGGTGCGCACGAAAATCGAAATCAAATACAGATGCCATGATTATGCACAGAAACAAACTGAGTGCAACGGGTGTACACCAAAAACATCTGTCAAGTGCAACAGGCGTGCACGACTACAATATCAGGTGCATCTAATCTGCACAAAACCCCGATTTAGTGCATCTGGTGTGCACAAAATCGCATCAAGTGCGCCAAGTATGCGCAAGAATCTCAATCAAGTGCACATGGTGCACGAAAACATGAATCGAATATCAAAATCGAAATCAACGGTATACGACATGCACCGAATCCAAAATCAAGTATACCGCGATGGATAACTCATAACTACATGCATCGGTGTGCACAAAACCAAATAAAAGTACGAAAAGTGCATGAAAACTATACCGAAAGCATAAGTCCAAAATCATGTGCAACCCATATACACGAAATCAAATCAATTAAATCCAGGTGTATGAAATCAAAATCAGACATCTTATAATGTATATAAGAATCAAATCAGGTGCAATGGGTATGCATAAAACGAACATCAAAACTGATACATGGAACACTAATCGAGTGCAATGAATGTGCACGTAGGAAGTACCAATCATAAAACGAAATCCTCAAAATACCAAAATCCAAACAATCGGAAATGTGACATTCAAATCACCAAATCGGAAATCGTAAAACACTATCGTCGATGTGCGCTTCTTTCCTCTGGTGTCGACTGATTCGAACTCGCCTCTTCGTAGCTGTATGAACGGCACTACAAACTGCTATACTCATATCTAGAGTTTCCCCCAAGAATGTACCTCATCACATGATATCCGGACTATGTTAAACTTTTTGAGCGATTCATCAAAGTTCCATAATTCCCCGAGAACTCAACACTCAAGTACAGTTTAAAAATATCCAGTACATTCCCCAGCATCTGCGGACCAGCCGTAGAAGGGCAAACCCAAGCCTCACTAATGGCACCGCGGAACTGCCGTAAACCCTAAAGTTCAAAGGCGTTCTCATGGTCATTATGTCGAGTTAGGGTTTCATTCTTCTAGAGGGTCCGTAGAAATACCTGCATGTTCTTCCGAATACCTTAAACTTAAGAAAATGGGTTTTTGACAATCGTTCGAACCTTTTAACTTCATCTAGACGACATGTGAATACCCTTCGTCCGCACGCTAAACAATACTTCAATCCTCAAGAATAGACGATACCCTAACGGTCATCGCATTTGAGACGTAGCTCTCTCTGCCCGTGCGACCGTGATAACAGAAACCACCACCCGACATTGATGAAGATAGATCATAGAAACGAATAAAATACGATGCAAAGAAATGTACATCCTAAGGCTTCTTAAGCAGAGTAGCGTATCGTAAGTATGCCGCGGATCATACTCACGGTACGTCGCTTTACCTAAGTCACCTACACCATCAACCAAGGTCAACCTAGACTCGGACAAAGGTTAAACCTAGCGCTCTGATACCAACTTTGTCACGACCCGAAAGTACGGAACGTGACCGGCACTTAAATTACGAAACGTCTAAAGGAATAACGCAATCTAAGTAAGCCGAAGCCCAGAATCTAAACCATGTAAAAGAATAAGTAAATGAAAACATGTTTAAAAGCAACATCAAATTTCTCGAAAATTTCGGCAGTCTCCTTTGTAAAAAAACTGGCCCCAAACGGGTACAAATAAGAATATATATACATAAGCAATAATAAAAAAACATCCCCAAGCGGAAGCTAGCTCTTCGCCAATTGGCGGTCACAACCACGCAAGCAATATAATATACAACGCCGAAAGACGGGGAACAAAACTCAAAGAAAACCATCAAAACCACCAGAAAACCATAATAGTACAAACGCGACTCTAAGGTCAAAAGAATAAACAACAGGTCTTCTAAATCAATCAAATAATACAAGTCTGGTTGATGGAGCTTACTAGATACAAATGAAATAATAAAAGTACAACGGCAGTCCCGATACAATGAACCAACCTACCAAGCAAATCACCCTGAATGAAATGATGTGCCAGCAAGCTGCCAAGAAAACCTGTACATCGAAATCTGTAAGAAAATTTGGCACAACGGGGGTGAGTTGCCAACTCGTGAGTAAAAGACATCTGCGAGTAGAAATCGCATACACGACGCTCTCCTAGGTCATAATAATATACTTAATATAACACTAGACATATAATAGTGATAAGGTAATAGGCTATGCATACGTGTAGTATTCGGTGCTTGTGTCAGTGTCACTAAGTAGCAATATGTCATGTAAGTATATGATGTATGAATGCATCATGAATGAAACAATCCACCAAGAATCTGGATAATCTGATATAAGAAAATATGTATTTTTATCTTAGTAAAATTCTTCTGAAATAACTGAAGTATCATCAATGAAATCCATGGAAATCCGTGTCAGGTATCGGCACAAAGCATGTAAATCTCAAGTCTCGATATCTCATATCTCTGTATCTCAATCCCGTATCTCTATATCTCAAATCTCATATCTCTGTATCTCGGGCTCCGGCAATCCGGATCGGCCCATATCATCAAATCTCACGACAACGATCGGTATCCTCCGGATATCCGCCGCGCCAGACATCACCGGTAGATAGTCTTCCCCTGCCAAGCTCATCGTCTACAACTCGAGTTTCTTGCCCTGGGGTACCATACCGGGCCCACCATATACCCGAGACGGTTCATCCACTCCACGAATCGGGTCTCGAAATCCAACAGAAAACATGAAATCTCATGGTGGACGACACATACATCACGAGAAAACCACAACTTTCATTTTTAAAAATGATAATACTAAGTTTTTATTAAATTCTTGCGGTTTTCCCCAAAATCCATAAATCTCAAAGAAATACAAAATCCCCAAAATCATGAGTAAGTAAATAATGAGTATCAGCATAAGCCCCACAATACTGCATGATAATATAGAAATGTGAATGCATGAAGTGTCTAAGTAACAAATGCAATGTCTAAACTAGCACATGAGATTAATCACACAATATTATATTGGACTAGCATTTAGCTGATTATATCAATAAAAGATAATATGTTCTAAAGTGTACGTGACATGGCAATTACCGATGATGATGTGTGTGAGCCGGCAAATAAGTGTACGTGGAACATGCGCATCATCGGTAATGGTGCTGGTGTCCTAACAGGCAGAGTTTCATATTATCTAAGAAACATGTGTATGAATATGCAATGCAATGAACAGAACATGAATATCGGTGAATGTGTAGTAAACGCACAACTAGAAAATACATACTAATTACGAGTCATACGGTTTGTTGTTTGAAAAGCACGAATCGTGGTTTTTAGAAAATTAGGGGCTACGGGGTTTTTATGAAAAGATATGTCCTTTGAAAAATCCGTAGTATCCCTCAGGCTGTCTTTAAAATGCGCATGATTCGTTGATTTTGAAAATAAGTATGAGTCGAGCCTAAACTAAGATCTATCTAACCAACTAAGGAACTAACTAAAGACACTAGTTGAAAGGTAAGAAGAATCCCCCTAAAATCTGAGTCGATATCTCTAGTAGTCGGTGATCCAGCCTCAATAGCATCACGTACGTAGTACGACTTCCTCAAATTAAGAGTGCGGATCAATCATCACATCTATGCCTCATACGGTAAAATCCATCGTACGGCATCCTAAAATCGGGGTATGGTCAACTATCATATATACATCATCATTCGTATAGCATCATCATCAAACGATATCATGGTCAAGGGTACTATACTACAATCACATACATTCTAATATCATCAAGCATATATCATCGGTGTGAATATATATCGTCAAATGATCCACTACAATATCATATCATATATCCTGCTATGATTTTGTCACATATTACGATCTGGGTTTTATTCAAGGGTCTCATACATTTCAATGTCATTATCACATATTATCGTTTATACATAAATGTATATTTTCCCATTTCCCAACGATCCGCTAATATCATAATACATCTCATATCATAACTCGATCGTATTCCAATATCTCCTTCCCTCATGCCCAGTCATATCGACTCATCCCCATGTATCATATCACATCTTCATATTACGTATATATGTTATATATATATAGGAACCTACACACATTCATATATATATAAATATATACACACACACACACACCAAGTCTAGTGTATGTATGTATGCGTGTGTGTGTCTACATGAAACCTACGAATTGTCTCCAAGGTAATCATCCTCTAGTTAAGTCTTTCTAAATCAATCTAATCCAACTTAAGATCTTCAATGGTATCCTACTAGTCAATAATCCGAGGCCACGTCCGACTCATAATAATATTATGCAATAACCTTATACTACGTTTGCGGGGGGTGCTATACGCCATCCACCCGACTTCCCTATACATCTACTCACCTGCATCCTCGCTTGCCGAAGCCGATGTCGCCATGCTCTTCTCGTCGTCTCGAAATCCACGTAAGGATGCCTACATATAAACATATGGCATCGTAAATCGAAATCATGAATGAAAACCAGAACGTCATACAAAACATACATAGGTTAGAACCTATGGTCCTCGTATGCAAGAAAAGCCAAACAAATTCTCGATGTCGAGGTACAAACATCAGAACATCGAGTTAAAAAAAACCAAATGCCAAAACCAAGTTAAAACGAAGTCGTAAAACAATGCAGCAACTCAAGAAAACGTTCCCAGATTTTACCCTAAGTGAAATTAGCTAATTTTGCATATGGGGAGGGTCTAGTTATCAGATAATTTAGCTTCCCACAAAAGATCACAGCCTAACTCCAAAATATGGCCGCAAATTGTAGCCATATCGATTAAATCTGCGGCCCAAGTTTGGGTATAGGGACTCGGGTTTTAGGGGTAGTCTTCTGGTCACCTGCACATATCACTATAATTGCTAAACAAATTTCCAAGTCTCCGAGTCACAGCAGATCTCCAATTATCACCACAAAAGTCACAAAATTCCGATTTCGGGGTTTCTAAATTTGCTAATTAGGGTTTATTTCTCAGGTTTTGGTCTTTAATCAAACACCACAGGGGTTTTGGGTCACTACTAAGCCTCAATTTCACTTCACAACTCAAAATTTCCTCAAAACCCTAACTTGAAATTTTCAAAGTCCTCTAAAGCTCGATAAATCGATTCTAAACTAACAATAGAAGCTAATAGAATGAAATACTACTCTAATGGTGATGAGATTACCTCATTTGGCAACTCAAGAAGATTCTTCAGTTGCACAAGTTTTTCAAAATCTCAACTTGATCACACCCTCATGCTTGTAATGAGCTCGGGATTAATTTTTGTGAAGGGATTTATGGTTTTAATGTGTATTTTGTGGTGAAGTGAGGAGGTAGAGAAGTGGAGAGAAGAGGGGCTGCCATGGGATTGAGAGATGAGAGAAAAAAATGATGAAGAGATGGAGAAAGAAAATGGGAGCTTGGTCAAAGGCCAAGGAAATTTCTTGAGCTCTCTCTCTCTTTCTCTCATTTCCTTTTCTTTTCTTTTCTTTTCTATTTTCTTTTTAACTAAATAAAGACACCATAAACCATACAACTTAAATAAGCCATGGTCACAAATATGAAACAAGTGTTTATAACATGTCATGGTGCATGTCATGCACAGAACCGGATTAATACAAGATTAGTGAAATTTAGTCGAGATTGGCATTTAATCTATTTACAAATAAGTATTTTGAAAACCTATAATTATTCATATCACATAAACACCAATATTTCAATAATTCTTATAATTTCCCAAATATTTTCCAAATTATCGGTATATAATTATACCAATTTATTAAAATATTCATAATATTTATTATTTAATTATAAAAATTCCTAAAATAATATTTTATTTTTATGAAATGTTACAGCTGCCCTGAGTTGCTTTATGTCCAGATACGGGGAGAAGTGCCTTCTGTTTTCAAGGCCCTAAGGAAAATCCCTAAATTCGAATGGTCTGTGGAGTTCCAGAACGCTTTCGAACAACTCAAGGCGCATCTAGCGACCCCACTGCTACTCTTCCGAGCAGTCGAGGGTGAAGAACCATTGCTATATCTGGCCATATCCAACCAAGCAGCAGACTCGGTGCTCGTCAGAGAATTTGAAGGCATACAGAGGCATGTCTACTACGTGAGCCATGTTTTCAAGGACGCAGAAACGAGATACCCGGCTACAGAGAAAATAGTCCTGGCCCTTGTCGTCGCCTCAAGGAAGCCTCGGCACCAATTTTAAGCGTATACGATCCTCGTCCTCACTGAGCGACCTTTACGGTTGATTCTCGCCTCCCCCGAGTCATAAGGACGTCTGGAGAAGTGGAGGCAGGAACTGTCCTAATTCGATATCAAGTACCACCCCGACAAGCCATCAAAGAACAAGTCTTGGCAGATTTTGTTGTCGAATGCACCATCCCCACTAAAGAAGAAACGCCGACACGGGGCCCCGAATTACGTCCCTCGGTCGAGGAGGTGCCCGACCCCATCTCGGAGCAGGTGCTCTACGTGAACGGATCCACTAAGAGGGGAGCGGGGCTGGCCTGATCATCTGCGGCCCGGATGAAACGGAAATGGAATACTCCTTAAAACTCGGGTTCAGAGTGTCAAACAACGCCGCGGAATATGAGGCCTTGTTGTCAAGACTGTGAATCGCCTCCGAGGTGGGACTGAAGACCATCAGAGTTTGCAGCGACTCTGCACTGATCATCGGCCAAGTAACTGAGCGTTTTGAAGCCCGGGAACCGCTCATGATAAAATACCTGGCCAAGGTAATAAGGCTTCGAAAAAATTTCGACGAAGTCCAGGTGGAGCAGATCCCCAGGAACTTGAACACCCAGGCCAACGCTTTGAGCGTGCTCGCTTCTTACTATTCGGCCACCCGTGAAAGAAATATCCTCTTCGAAATCTTACCTCGACCTAGCGTGGAGGAGGAAGAGGTAACGCTTCAGATCTACACAACCAAGTAGAAGGCTAAGATTGGAGGAAGCCCCGCATAGAGTTCCTAAAAGGCTGTGTGCTCCCCGAATACCGAGGAGAAGCTCGTCGGCTACGGGCCAAAGCACGCCATTTCGTCTGGAGCAACGAAAACCTAAACCTGTACAAGAAGTCGTACACACAGCCTCTGCTCCGATGCATCGACCCCCACGAGACTGACTACGTTCTGCGAGAAATACATGAAAGGGTCGGGGGAGTGCATCAAGGAGCCCGCGGCTTAGTCCAGAAGACGCTGCTCCAAGGGTACTGCTGGCCGAAATTGCACCAGGATGCCGAGAAGCTGGTCAGAAGGTGCAAGAACTGCCAACTCTTCGGCTGTATACCTCGTCTTCCCGCAACCAAACTAATGCCACTTAGCTCCCCTTAGCCGTATGCACAATGGGGGATGGATATGGTCGGTCAACTCCCCACCGGCACGAGCGGACACAGATACATCCTCATCGCTGTGGACTACTTCACAAAATGGATAGAGACCGTGGCCATTAGAAAACCGAACGCCGCCTCTACTATAAAGTTCCTGCAGAACAACATAATTTCTCGATTCGGAATCCCGAGGTGCATAGTTACCGACCATGGGACCAACTTCGAAAACGATAAAGTCAAAGAGTTTTGTAGAGACTACCACATACTGATGAAGTTTGCCGTGGTTGCACATCCTCAATGCAACGGGCAGGCCAAGGTAGCAAATCGAGGCGTCATCCACGGTCTCAGAGACAGTTTGGAAGGAAGGTAAGGCGGCTGGGTCGAGGAACTGCCGTGGGTGCTATGGGCATTACGAACATCAAAGAAAACACCCACGGGAAAAACCCCATTCAGCATCTGCTACGGTACCGAAAAAATGGTCCCCGCGGAGATTGGACTGCCCCATTACAGGGTAGAACATTTTGGCGAAGAAGCCAACACCTCAGCGCTTCGAAGCAACTTGGACATCTTATTGGAAAAATGGGATCGAGCGCAAATTAGAGCGGCCGCCTACCAGCAACAAACCGCACGCTACTACAATGCCCGAGTTAAGCTTCGGGCCTTCAAGATGGGAGACCTGGTCTTATGAAGAAACGAGTTCGTGGACCAAGGGAGACTGCACAAGTTCTCCCCGAAGTGGGATGGACCATTCCTCGTAACGGAAGCATTGCCCGGTGGAGCATACCGCCTGCAAGACGCTGGGGGCATAATTTTCCTCGGCCCTATAATGCCGAAAAGCTTAAATTGTATAAATAAACATGTATCATCTTTCAAAATAATGAACAAAAAGCGATGGGAAAAATTCCCCAAATGGAGCATCACGTGCCCACACGTGATGCGCCTTGGAGCAAAGATTATAGGCATTGCGCTTAACAAATAAGGTTGAAATTGATCCTCACGTGCAGGCACGTGAGCATCTATATACAAAGTATATAGGCACCTTCCTAAAACAAATAACAGGCCAGAGAAGCTCACATGTCAGCACGTGATGCTCTTTGTTGGGCTTAACTTCGTGGGGGTCACGTGCCACACGTGACATTCCTGAACATCAGCTCACGTGCCAACCCGTGATGCTTTTCTCTGGGACTGCTACGTATAAGCAAACCGGTCTAATACTATGGGTCACGTGCTAAACGTGAGGGTTCCCAATGCCTTCTGAGCTGGTAGAATTAAATTCTAAATAAGAGGGATCAAAACCCTATTTGGAAAATATTTGCTTGAATCTTTCTAAATAAGAAAGATTACGCTCTGTAAATCAGAGCACCGTTGGATTAAAGATCCAATGGTGATTAAAAATCACCAAGCTACAGAATAAGCTCTGTATTGGAAAATATTTCCCCAATTTTTCTAAACAAGAAAGATTGTGCTCTATAAAACAGAGCACCATTGGATTAAAGATCCAATGGTGATTAAAAATCACTAAAGCAACAGAATAACTTCTGTATGGGAAAATATTTCCCCAATCTTTCTAAACAAGAAAGATTGTACTCTGTAAAACAGAGCACCGTTGGATTAAAAATCAAATGGTGATTAAAAATCACCAAAGCTACAGAATAAGCTCTGTATGGGAAAATATTTTCCCAATCTTGTTAAAAACAAGAAAAATGTCTTCAGTAAAACAGAAGTCCCTGGATCAAAAATCTAACGGTGGATAAAATCTCCGAATCAATCAAAAAATCTCTCAACGAGAGATTTCCTTAACTAAATCAACAAACTTGCCTCTACTATATAAAGGACTCGAGACTGAAGAGAGAAAGGAGGAGACCCCCCCATAAGATTTGAGAAAATAAAGAAGAAGAGGAGTTCTCTTTGAAGAAAAAGAAACCCTAGGTGAGGGAAAAGACCTAGAGATCATTTTATCTCCCTTTGTAAGAGTTTAACTTTTCCAGAAAAAGAACTTAGTTCTTCCTCTGGTTGAGGTCTACAGAAGCAGATCTCCCCACAAGTTGAGAATTTAATTCTCATCGGGGAGATTCTATTATGCAGTCCCAAAACTTAAAGGAAAGAACTAGATTTGAAGAATTTAATTCTTCCAAAGACATAGGAATTTATTTCCTCTGATAAAACTAGGTTTTAACCCTGCATAAGAATTTAATTCTTATAAAACAAAGGACTTGAAATTCTCAAGACTAAGATCAAGAGCCCCATGCATATTAGCGTTCAACGCTATAACGACAGATCACATGTTCCCATATGAGCGCCTCTAAAGATTAAAAGGGAATGACTGAGTTCGAGTCACGTGATCCCACGTGACCCCTAATAGTGTTCAGCACTTGTAAAAAGAGAGAGGGAATAAATTAAGAAAGTTCTCATTTTGGAGCGCCTCACGTGATCCCACGTGACCCTCAATAATACTTAGAACCTAGAACAGAATAGGAAGATAAATCCAAAGGAGGCAGTGCCCAACTCTGGAGCACTTCACATGCCTACACGTGATGACCACAAGGACTAAGTGTTGGATACTTATATACAGATGGGGATTTAGACCCAAGTGCATAACGCACAATTTTCAGGTGCCTCACGTGCCGCACGTGAGCACTCCAAACTTCAGTGTCTAGCACTATTTATGATCCTCACGTGGAAGCACGTGAGCGTCAAGCAAATATCAGTGTTCGACACTGCGAGAGGCCAACCTTAGCCAAAATTAGCCAAGTCTCCCGAGGCCAAAACCCTTTGACCATCAATCAACCGAGTCCTCCTATACTCAGATCTCCCCAAATCGATCTTAGTTCCAAAGATGACCAATGATCTCCTGACACATGGCATCTAAAATAATGTTCGTTCCACCATGGTCCCTCCCTTCAATCTGGAGTTCAGTTCAAGGGCACATCTCTCCACACCTCTGATACATGTCGTTGTAATTCTTCAACGATGTCAGAGAGGTGGAGGGTCCTGACAACCAACGGCTCTTGGATGCACTCTCAAACCCATGAGCATACCATAATGGACCGTAACGTCCTTAAACTAGCCGTGGACCGTAACGTCCTTAAACTAAAACGATAGAGCCCAAATGTTCTTTCGTTGAATCAAAAATGATCCGAAACCCCGTTAAGTAGATCTTAATCCAAGATCGGATTAACATATCCTTAACAAATATTTAAGTTGATCTTAATCTCAAACAAGGTTAACGATCCTTAAATCAACCCAAACCCAAATCTAAGAATATACGGATTTGGACTAATCCACGCCCGACGGGCGACAACACAAATTAGTCTCCGTATACAATCCACGGGCAGCCAAAAATAAAAAAACATGCACGGCACGAAGTGACCTTCTAGAGTAGGAGAAAGTGGTTATCGCTACGCGGTAACGTAATTAACTGCAGAGGTTTGCGCCTGCAGGGAAGAGCATCCCCACAATCAAAAACCCCTCATAACGAGGGGGAATCTGACGAAGTCTGCTACAACGGCCGCATCCGTCCAAACCTCCGATACACGGTGCCATAAATCAGCTTGGCATCTTTGAAGAGGTGGACGGATAAATTCAAATAGCATCTGTCCCCAAATTCAGGCAAGACGACCTACGCGGTTTCATCTCTATTTACGGCGGTAAACAAGATCGAACCATAAACCTATACTAGCATATAACAAAGAGCTAAACTAAAAGGTTGGAGGTGTTATACCGAATGAACAAAGTCCTTCAGTCTTCCATCAACTTCCTTACCTCCTTGAGGCGTGCTCGAACAAGCTTGGCCGCCGGTTTTCCTCCGTCGAAGATGATCCACCCAAGGGATATAGTCATGGCTCTAGCTCTACATCGAGAAATGCAAGTGAAGCAACTAGGGATTATAGAATGCTAGTCTAGAATGCCTAGGATATAGTGGTCTAAGTTTTTATCTATCTCATCCCACCTCCTCTCATAATTCTCAACACATGAGAGGGTTGAGAGGAGGTGGAAGATGAAGGTCGAGGAAACTCAAGAGAGCTAGATGAGAGTGATGCTAATGGTGAGGAGAAGAGAGCTCAAGAAAATAAACCATCTTAAAAATAATGAAGCACCCATGAGAGAAAATCTCATGGCTAGTTTTTGTAAAACATTTTTCCAATTAAAATATACAACCCATACTTGAATAGTATGCACAAATGAATTAATAATTCATTTGTGCACACTATGCAAGCATGGTCCTCACCATACTCCCATCAAGTCAATGCCGACTCATTTATCCATTTATAATAAATGGTCAAACCCTAAAATGAGGTGTCCACCTTTTAGAATGTTTTCCGGAAAAAATATGGATTACATTCTACTGTATATACATATTTGTATTCGTACCGAAATACGAGTACCCAAAATGATAGAATAACACAAAGAATATAATACTAGAATATACATATCGAAATATATGTATAAATTATTAAATCGATACCTGATTTAATAATCCGGCTCAAACCCGATCCGACTAGTATCATCAACTGTCCGATCGAAAGTCCAGGTATAATGTACAATCGATCGATCGGAACCCTGCACGTATCCAATACGACTACTACATCATTACGCCGGAACCAGGGAAACCCTCTGTGTGGGACTCTAAAGACTCGTCAATACGCTGGCAGTGGGTTTAACCACAAGCATGTCAGCAGCACTAGCTGTACGTAATGGCTACCCAGATATTGAGCAAAAGGAAGGCCGACGAGCAAGCTCATTCAAACCCCTACTGAGCCTGTCCGTGACAATCTCCATACAGTCCAGTCTGTTCGTCTAAGAGTATCGCATATCGGGTCTAGGGGGTGGATAAAGTCAGACCCCTAGTAACTTGATATTTTGTGTCGGTATGAAGCCCATCATCCACTGAGAAACTACTAATCCAAATCATTAATTCTCGTCCACCGTGGACACGGATTTCTCGTGATGGCTACCCGTGCACAACGTGACATCAACCCCCAATACTGGGAGAGATGAATCTCCGACGATCCGCTCACCGTCTCCATGTGGCTCGGGACTGTACCCAACTAAAACTTGTTTGCACGACTCCTTTGAGCCGTGGTAGGGTAACAATCAAAGCACAGTAGGAACTCACACGAGACAAATGAGGATCTCAAGTCGACAGACTAACCTGTACTCATATCACCTGGGAACTGCTATCTGACAATAGGTATAATACCAACTAGCATGTTCCCGGCGAGTCCGTCCAGTATACTCATAACCCAATGAGCATATGTATACTATCTTAGATGACTAATTGACACCAATAGATTGTGAGACCGGCCACCGCCCCTCGCCGGGGTCTCGATAAGTATACACTAATCTACTCCGGAGTATCGATGCACAGTCTCGATACTCCCACGACTAGGAAAATTTAAGGATGTGTTTATAGACCACCCAGCTCCCACGTATATGATCGACATCATAATACTGGTAGTCAAGCAAGAATCATATAGGCTCTATCAACATGTAATAGTGATCTATAATGCCACCTAATGCTGTACATGATGATAAAGACAAATCATATAGCATACTATCATCTCGAGTAAGAATGTTCTCCCCGTATAGGTCCTCCCTCAATCATCACAATCGCGTGCCTGTGATTCAATAATTGACTTGAGGGCACTATAGCCAACAATCTCCCGCTTGCACTTAAGGCTAATTATTGCGGTGTCGCATACTCACAACCCGTGTGATACCGAACACCCAACTTCTCTACTAATCAGTTTCGTAAAGCCCGTTTGTGAAAATATTGCGTTCGAGAAATAGCCTCAGTGAGTGGATCCGCTCCAGTGTTTCTTTCTGTATCTCTCTATATCTTAACTTCGCGGAGAAATACTATCTCCCGAAATGAGCGATAACTGTCTTAGAATTTGTCTGGATATCTGATGGGACCGAGTTCATAAATGAACTCCAAATCCAACAAATTTCTTAGTTTGTATCATCCACTAAATTTAATCAGTATCATGCGCCACGCCTTCCTCAATATCCGCTTGGACCACCTGTCCAACATACTGCCCCTCAAAACGAGGGAAAACTATAACTATGACAGCCAATCTGTCATCCAGGTCACCTTGGAAGCCCCAAATGATAATCGTCTCCCGAAGGAGGCTGCCGTTACCATATACCAAGAATATCCATTTATGTTTATAACTGCTTCCCAACGTTTCTCCAGAATTGGATTAATATATGCTTATTGTTGCCAGTGCAAAAGCAATATCTGGTGTGGTACTTGACATTTCATGATTGACTTAATTGCCTAAGCAAGTGATATGTCAATCATGAAAATCCCTCTCCTCATCGGTCTAGAAGATATCTCTTTAGAGAGGATGACTCTATCACCTGCGGGTACACCATCACGCCAGGAGTCGTCCATTCTAAAACACTTTAGAATAGTATCAAAATACCCAAATTGGGACACTTCCCAAATCTATATCTAAAATCATAGATCTAGCAACCAGAATCCCTGATATTTTATCCAGATCCTATTTGGAGAAACACCGTGTGACAATCACAGTATAACCGATCGTAGTGTATGAATATCACTTCCTATCAAGAGCATGTCATCCAAATACCAGGATATCACTCCCTACTACCTTCTTACCAGATCCATCTGTTATTCTGACGAAGTCAAACTCTATGACTGCCATATCAAAAATAGATGATCTATTTATGCTATTCCTGCTTTAGTCTATAAATAAACATAAGCTACTTGCCCACTATGCTTCCGCTGCTCCCACTGACTACAACAACCATCCAGCAGAGTCATATACACGTGCACTTCTAAAGTTAATTTAGAACGACGTTATACTCATCATCCTGCCAGATTTTATAATCTAGAAAAACAGTAGTGGTAAGTTTGGATAATCAAAAACCTCCATGTCACCGTCTTTGAGAAGACCGAAATACCTCTCGGGTAGCTGAGGTTACCCACCAAATCTACGGAGTGGCTAATGGATTATCGAATCCAATTTGAATGTTTAGGTTCTATTAAATTTTTAGTGATCGTTTGTGGTTCTGGAATAACTTCCAGTTCTACCTTAATTTCGCTAATGTTTTCTGAAAAGAATCTATTTTTTCTAAAACTGGTGGCGAGTCAAGAACAATATAACTATTGATCTTCCAGATGGTAGAATGCTAACCCTCGTCAATGCCCGGGATAACCCACAAACTGTCATTACTGAAACGTGCCTTGAGTTTATCCAGATTCTGGTTTTAAGCATAAGCCGGAAAACTCCATATACCCTAACATCGTTAAGATACGAATCCATTCTATATCCACTATAGAAACAAAAGCACTAATTTAATTAGAACCAGATTCAAAATACATGCAGCCGTTTCCAGTGCATATCAAAAAAATGGAAGGAGGTCAATCAGCATTACTCATCAAGGAATGCATCCACATTTGAGTAACCTGAAAAAGAAGCAAGTTCTCAAAAACCATTACTTACAAAGGAATACCTAGCACAAGTATCTACATCTTCGATCATCTTAAAGAATCCTAATATTTTGCAACATCTGGTTCTCTATTTTATTCTTATACCTATAACTTCTCCAAACTTGGATCTTGTATTTCAGCGAAATATTTGTCTAAAACTAGAGAAGTCATGAGTAAACAGAATATAGTACGAGTACCAACCCGTTTGTCCTAATGGACACTGGACAACATACAATAGTTTGTACAAGTCCTCTGAGTTTTAATAACTCAAACTCTGTACGTCGTAGGTTGAAAACTGTGCTATGGTTAAGAAGAATTACACCACTGTTGAATGCTCTTTACCTAACCATCAACTGATATAAGTAAATGTCATAGACATAATTTCAAAAAGTTATATCTCACTTTATAAAATAAACGTACAGATATATCAGTTTGAAATTGGTGCATAACAACGGATATTCAAAACCAAATATTTGTTGTTAGGCAAAACCTAGGTGATTTCCTCAAATATCACCAATTACAAAGAATTCCGATATAATGAGAATATAATCACCCGATTCCCAATATCTTACTCCTACTCAGCATCCGTAACGCCATACAGATATGAGAATCAAATCTGGTAAATACATACCCTGGAGTCAGAATCTAACTGGGAAAACAGTTTTCAATTAACAACGCACAGAAAAACTGAAACATGAAAAATGTTTCGAAGGGGTAGCCGGGTATCCCAAGTAATGCCTCTTCCGCTGTCCAGATTCATGACAGTAACCGTATATTTTCTTGCCTTCACTAGAATCCCTTTATATGTCTTTACTTATTACCTTCTGTACACCGCACTTAGGCTAAATGGTTTTCTTCCTTCCCTACCTTTCGGTACCTGTCTAAGGTTTGGAAGATGACTATCCAATAAGCGTAATAGGTGTACTCTCCTAATACTAGGAGCTCTCGCAACCTGAGAGAAGGTAAAGAGAAAAGACGGCCGAATAATCATATTCAATTTCTCCAGAACCAGAAACCATCCTCGAACTGAAACAAGTTCATTCGAGTTCGTATGTAACTATACGATGGCATATTCAATAAATGTAGATCTTCGTAGTGATACGGAGTGTTCTGGAGAAATTCAAAGGCGAGGTAGGAGTGGCAGAGATATACGCGGCTTCGTCGTGAATGATAGCGGTCGCAATTTCCTTTGCCCTCATTCTAATCTCTTTATTTGTCTTTACTTATTGCCTTCTGTATACCACCCTTAGGCTAAATAGTTTTCTTCATTCCCTACCTTTCAGCACCAGCCTAAGGTTTGGAAGAAGATTATCCAATAATCATAATAGGTGTACCCTCCTAATCCTAGAGCTCTCGCAACCTAAGAGAAGGTAAAGGGACAAGACAACTGAATAATCCTATTCGATTTCTCCTGAACCTGAAACCATCCTCAAACTGGAACATACCGCATTTAGACTAAATTTTAAGAAAAGTCAATTACCGACCTGAACCGCCTCCTGCGCTATAGAGGTCACCTGGGCCTTCATGGTCCCCTGAGGAATCTTGCCCCTGGTTGCTTGCTCCATGTTCGAAAGCAAGCTGTCGGGGATGGAAAGCCCCGAGGGCATCTCAATGCAGAAGTTACCAGACTGCACTAGGATCTCGATAGAAGGTGGCCAAGAGACCGTCCGCTTCAGCATTTTGAGGGTGATTTTGGCGGACTCAGCCTCCTCCTCCTCTTTCGTCCTGGGCACCGGGTCCCGTGCGTGCTTATGACCCCCCTTTCTGGGACTCGGGGAGCGGCGGAGGCTTGGACGGTGGAGTTAGCCTCGGGGCCGAGCTCAGACCAGGTCGGGACGAGTTTGCGCCTTCGGCTTTCCTTCCTTGCGTCTTGGCGGCCAAGGCGGCTAGGATTTTCGATCGGTCCATGGGCTCTGCAAAAAGAACACACAAACAAAAGGGGGATAGCGACACTGAAAAGGCAAAGGAAGTTAACGAAGTCTAAATAGGTCATCGAAGGCCCTAACTTACACAGAAACGCACAGGACTGAGCATAGCCCGGCTCAGTGCCTGCTCGAATAGCAGAACATCCGTCCGCTGGATCGGTTCCCTCTGGGACACCACCCTCGCCTCGGGGGAAGTCGACTGCTTTGCCCTCGGGCAGTCGGACCTGTGCCACTGTGTAGGCACAGGCCAATCCTCGCCCTCAGATGGCCCGACGAATACAAACTTTTCTTTCCATTTGTGGATGAAAGAAGGGACGGCTACTAACCCCGACCCGACCGCCCCACCCTTATGTTTTTTAAACGAAAAATACTGTCACGCCCCGCTTCCTAGAGTATGCTAAGATCGGCACGTGACATAGCCAACCATGCTACCTATGGATAGAAATTATCCTTCCACAGTCACATTACCGCTGTAGAGATATCAAAAACAGTAAAGTAAACTAATCTATCTAATACATGTCCATGAGCCAGAATAAATGAGTCAAGAAATAATATAATATGCGGAAGCAAAAGATCCAATAAACTAAACACCTGGAAAGTAAATCTGGATACCAACAGGATCCTCACTGCTCGGTCTAATAGCGACAGTACTCCTGATCAGTCTGCAACAAAGGTAGAGGATCTGGGCCATGCAAAACCCAGACGTCAGTACGTCATAATATCAAGCAATAAAATAAACAGGGGTAGCAAGACATACAGGTAAGTGTATGAACAGTAAAACAGGTATAACAGTAATATAAAAGTGACAGTGAAGGGTAATGTGTAGTGAGTAATCTAACTGGTCTATTGTGTCAACTACTCTCAAGTCTTTGAAATCAATCTGATGAATCATCGATGTAACTCAATAGTATCACGTGAGTGCCCGGGATCACGGTGAAGATTCTCGAGCTGAAACCGAGACATGCCGCTAGGCACTAAAAGGAAAAGGGGTAACGATGGATGATGTCAACAGCATCATCACAAGGCTGGCCTAGCCTCTAAAAGGTAATGGGTAACGATGGATGATGTCAGCAACAACATCCCAAGACTGGCCTAGCCTCTAAAACTGATCAGTAAAGGTATCGAACTGTCGAGTTACAAGTCAAGTTTCATCATTGATTTTCCCATACTCCCAAGTTGTGTATTCAAGTCAAGTATTGATAAATCTAGAGCTAATGCCAACACAGGAACAGCGGGTAAAGGTTTGTCTGGATAGACAACAGGGAATGTCCGTAGGGACAACATGTCAAAGCTGTTGGCATTAGTAACAAGATCAGGTAACAGGTAAAGCCATGGTACGTCAGGTCAAGTCAGGTTGTATATAGGTATCATGTCATGTCAAGAAGTGCACGGTATCTCGTCGTGTCAAGTAATAGTGTATCAAGTCGTGTCAGGGGTGCACAAGTAACAAGTGGGTGTTCATAATCAAGCTATAATAAGCATGGGTACACAAAAATAAGTATGGGGTACCAATGTAACAATAAAATGGAATAGTGTGATATTATATGCAAATAAGTACAGATTAAAGCATATGGATGCACGGTTATCGATTTGGGTTAAAGGATAGTTCCAACATTAATTAAATACAATTTATCAAATATAGAATGTTAAAATCTCATTATTATGAGTTAAATGATTTAGGGATGCAATTATATATATATAATAGGTTAAATGGATGCAGACGGTGTCCGAAAGGTTTTAAACTATTAAAATGGTATTATGGGCTATACAAATAATCATTATGTGATTTAAATATGGACGTGGGTACCACGTATTGTAAACTAAAATGCAACATGATATGGTTCAAGTTCTAGGTCTAAAATGATATATGGAACATCGATATGTTTAAATGGAACATGTGGCACTAGATTTTGTATGTCTACGGCAGCGCCCCGGCCGTCTAACAGACGCCAAATGCGGAACAAAAACTTTTTAACTGTCGCTATCGTGTACTATAACCCGGATCTGCCATTATTGCTAAACTAACAAACTGTAAAGAGAGTAGAAAAGTTATACCGAACGATCCGAGTCCTTCGTTCTTTAACCATCATCCCACGCTCCGTTGCGGCTGCCCGATCTCGTCGATCTCCGATCTCCTCGTCCAGGTGGCACCACGTCAACGATTCTTTAAACGGGTTCCCGCCTCTGACTCGAGGCAACTCGGTCGTCAAGTTTGCTAAAAGAGACGACCAAGATTGATGTAGAGAATGAGTAAAACACTTTGTCTCGCTACGTCCAAGGCTATGGACGAACAGTTAATGAAGTTGCCTTTTGGATCGATATGAAAATGAGATATGAATATGTTAATTTCCATGCATCCAAAACTCTTTCTTTTTTTTTCCAACAACCATATTCTTCAAGTGAGTGAGAGAGAGGGGAGGGGCCGGCCACTATATAGGAGTGGGGGGTGAGTGTAGGAGAGGGGAAGATAACCACAAGAATAAATATCATGAACAAATATCCTAAGGTTAACAAGAATCATTAATGCTAAAGCATGAGTCATTAAAACCTAGTGTGAACACAATGAATGAAATAAATGAGTCATGAAGCCTAGTCACCATCCTAGTCACCTCTTCTAGAAACTTCTAGAACCTTCCACACTCATCTCAAGAAAAGATAAATCCGTCTTTAACCGAATGATAAAGACGGGCGATAGAAAACTGGAAACTGGCAACTTCCAAAAGTGATCCTGAAACGAATTTCAGGATAACCCCGTAACAGTATAAACATACTCGCATTTGTATTACGACCGAATACAAATGCAACTGAGACAAAGATATTATATCTACACGGTATAATACTCGGAACCGGCTAAAACCAAAGCCGACCAGTATCATCTGCCCGAAATATGACACGTGCGTAAACGCACGTGTATTTTCCGAACCCTGCTATAAAACCATACGGTCTCTACAACGTTTCGCCCGAACTTGGGAAACTGTCTGTGGGGGACTCTAATGGCTCGTCAGTACCCTGGCAGTGGGTTTAATCACAAGCCGTCAGCGGTACTAGCTGTGCGTAACGGCTGCCCATGGACTGACCTCAAGGGATGCCGATGAGCGAACTCATCCGGAAACCCTACTGAGCCTAACAGTAACTATGTATATACATTCCGGTCCGTTCGTCTATGAGTATCACATATCTGCCTGGGGGGCTAGTAACGTCAGACCCCCGATAGCAGTATAAGTCGTGTCAGAGTGTAGCCCAAAAACATCCTGAGATACTGTAACACCCGAGTTCATTTATACCAACTCCAGTTTCAGTAATTTACTTATCCATGGTCTATTCCTAATTTAAAGGGTTTTGGGTGCGAATGATATTTTACATTTTACATTGCATTCGACCAGACCCGCTTTCTTGAACCTGTTTGGTTCATATTAATTTATCACCCTGACTTATTGGGTAAACTTGTGCATTTTCAACTTTATCGCATACTGGCATTTTTACCCGGCATGGCATCTTTTACCATATAACATTTTAAGTCACGTAAAATATTTTAAAATTGCATTTCATAACCTGCATGATACCCCTAACCCCGTGTTAGCATTCGCGCATTTTGTTCTCGTCCCGTTCAGTGAAACGGACGTGTTTGGATGGCTACGCGCACGTACGTGCATCCGTTCTTGGGGGTATGCATTTTCTTTAACTGGGCTTTTATTTTGAAATTTGGAAGTCGCATATATTTTTAATATTTAAATCTGAATTTTTAGACCCGATCCGGGCGTGTTTTCGAGTAAGTTTGTATTTGCCAAAACCTCAAAACGGACTAATATTATATTCTTTATATATTTATAAACTATTATTATATTTTAACTAAAATATATTATTTTATACTTATATATATTTATATATATATATGTTAACACTCAAATTATATATATATATATTATTTAATTTTTTTAAAACTAATCAATCAGACTCTCTCTCTCCGTTTCTCTCTCTCTCTCTCTTTACATATATTTTAAATAATATTAAAAGATTTCACAGATTCTCTCTCTCTCTCTCTCCGTTTCACCCTCTCTCTCTCTAATTATATATTTCATATTTTATAACTTAAACCCATTAACCTCTCTTCCTCCTCTGTTCCCTTCGTCCGCCTCCTTGCGAAAACCCTAACCCATGCCCGCGCCCTCGCCTGCACTCGCCGTCGCCTCCTCACCCTCGTCGTCTTCCCTACATCCTCCTCAACCGCAACCCCACAACCCAGCAGCCTTCTCCACCCTACGCTACCTGCAACCCCGAACTGCAAACCCATACCCACCGACCCTCACCAGTGGCAACCTCGACCGCATCATCCTCCTTCACCGCAACCTGCATCTCCTTTTTCTCCGTTGACCCACCTCTTCTTCATCATCGTCTCCATCATCTTCATCTCATCACCTAACCTGAACCCATCACCTCAACCCCATGACACCACCGTTGCCACCTATTCACGCCTCCACACCCGAGCAACACCCCATTACCGAGACCACCTTTGGCAGCAGCCCAATCGTCGTCGACTTCATCTCCGAGCCGAGCAAGCTTGGATCTTGGCTTCGGATTTCCGTTGTTCCGCGTTCATTTTGTTCCGTTCGTGTTCGTAACCGCATTCGTCGAGACCGAGCCGTCGTCGGAGCCGTGTTTGATACCGACGTTCCAGCAAGGTACCCCGACCCGTGTGGTTCCATTGTTCGTCGTTTGGGTTCTTTCCGCGCACCAGATCACGTCCGCATCGCGCACCAGATCGCGTCCGTATCGCGCTCCAGACCGCGCACAAGATCGCGCACCAGATCGCGCACCAGATCGCGTCCAGATCGCGCCCAGACCGCGCACCAGATTGCGACTAGACCCAGTACCGTGTCGTGCCATTTCACACACCGTATCGTGTCACGTCGCACCAGGCCGCCTGCATATCGACCTTTTGAGGCAAGTATCACTTGCTACATGCTATACTATACATTTATATATGTTTTGACTCATTAAACCTGCAGAACTTAACTTGGTATAGTCGTTTCTCGTTTGGTTGCAATATGACATATATCATTTTACTGTTAACATAACACTTACAGTCTGCCAATTTAACACTTATAACTAAGTTTACCTGTTAATCACATATTACTGTTTAATAGATGATAGCCCTTACACATGTAGTTCTATTATATTCGGACATTCGTATTTAAAGGCTTGATATAACTGTATTGCATCGTCATTTAACTATTGCACCGCTAAGGGTGCTCAAAACCAGTTAGTATAATAAAACGGCTGCACTGTATTACTGCACTCTTGTGATTGAATGAAACTGCTTATTGTTATTTAGCTCATTACTCATTCCATGTTATTCAGTACCCTGTTCGATCATATGTCTGTTGTGAGCACACCCACGATATCGTTACATCTTGACTTGACTTTGTTACATATGGTATATTGATACACTTGACATGGTACCGTTTACTGTTGACTTAACCTGATGTACCATGATCCGACCTGTTACCTGATCTCGTGCCTAATGCCAACAAACCTGACATGTAGTCCTCATGGACCGTTCCTGTTGTCTATCCAGACAAAACCAGCTGTTACCTGATCCTGTGTTGGCATTAGTTCTTGATTACTGAACACCTGACTCGACATACATAACTTGGGGGTATGGAGAAATCAAAAGTGTAAACTAAAGTGTAACTTAAAAGGGTATTACTTAATCCGTGGTCCCGGAGGGTAACGGGACAAAGCCATTCATGACTCTTACATTTTCCTGATCCGTGGTCCCGGGGGGTAACGGGACAGAACCACTATTGGTTCCCATATTCCTGATCCGTGGTCCCGGGGGGGTAACGGGACATATCCTTTGAGTTACATAGAGGATTACTCAAATTGATTTCAAAGACTTAGAATAGAAAACCTGATAGAACAGTTTAGTTACCCACTGCACACTACCTTGCACTGCTTGTTTCACACTATTGCTTTATTCATGTTTATTTTTGCATTGCCTGTTACATTGTTCATATTATATTACTTGTTGACATTGACTCGCTGACGTCTGGGTTTTGCATGGCCCAGATTCTTCTACCTTTGTTGCAGACTGATCAGGAAATTGCCACTGTTAGACCGAGCGGTGAAGTTCCTGTCGGTATGTAGTTTTACCTTCCAGGTGATTCATTTATTGTATCTTTTGCTTCCGCATATCATTATTTCTTGACTCGTTCATTCTGGCTCATGGACATGTACTAGATAGTTTAGTTTACTTTCCTGTTCTCGGTATCTTTACAGCCGTAATGTGACTGTGGAAGGATTTTTCCTATCCACAGGTAGCATGGTTGGCTATGTCGCGTGCCTATCTTAGTGTACTCTGGGAAGCGGGGCGTGACATGGTCCTTTTGGTATCAGAGCCATAGGTCAGTCGGGTTGATTCTTTGGTAGTTGGGTATTGTACCCAATACACGAATCAGAATACCCGTGTTTAGGAAACATGTCCTGCCATCTTGCCGTTTTACCGTTTTTGAATCAAGTTCTTCCTGATTATATCTTTTACGATGTGCAAACTTCCTTTGCATATCGACTCGAAAACCTGATTCCTTGTTATCTCTAGGACTTGGGCGACTTGGGTGGAGTTATGTAATTGTGCCCATGAACTGCATCATGGTTACAATGCGGTACTCTATTTAAGTAACTTGGAGTCCTGGTCTTGATTCACTTCCGTATTCCATGATCGTTATATTACCCTGCTTCTCCCGGTTTCATTGCTTACCAGTTATTGTTTTATCGCCAGCTTGAATCATGTTTACCGTGGTTAACCCTCTTCAGTATCTAGACTTCGGATAAAGTCATCTTGGTATCTTACTCGTTCTTGTTTTTCCCCGCGTTAGGATTATTCAATCCTGGTGCATTTCCTTGTTTGTTGTTGCCTTGGGAATGTGATTTCGCGGCACTTTTCACGCTCATATTGATTGTAAGGAAGGGAAACTGATTCTCCAGTTTCCCGGACTTTCGGAAGTTGTTTTGCTGGAGGAAGCAGTTCTGTTAGGCCAGTCGAGTTAGGGCTAGGCCGACAAACAAGGTTCTTTCGTCAATGGCAGTGGATAAGGAAGAAGCGCCGGCTATATTGGAGAGTTTCATGGAAGTGTGAAGACATATCAGGTTTACCGCCGAAACGAAACGTGGAGTTTGCGATTAAACTTGTTCCTGGTGCAGCGCCAATCTCAAAGGCGTATTACCCGATGCACCAGTGGAGTTGGAAGAAGTCAGGAAGCAGGTTGCTGAATTACTTGAGAAGGGTTGGTTTCGCCGCAGCAACTTAACTAGGAAAGCTACAGTTCTTCTATTAAAGAAGAAAGATGACACATGGAAGAAGTGCGTTGATTATCGAGAATTAAACCGGGTGACTATTATGAACAAGTACCCGATCCCTCGCATTGGCAAAGTGTTTGAGCAGTTTAGCGGCGCAAGAGTATTCTCGAAGTTGGATTTGTGGTTCGGATATCATCAGGTCCGAATTAAATCAGAGGATATTTGCAAGACTGCATTCCGAACTCAGTATGGACATTACGAGTATTAGTGATGCCCTTCGAAGTAACGAATACACCGGCAACATTTATGGACTTGATGAACTGAATCTTCCCACCATTCTTGGACCAGTTTTAGTAATGGTCATGGAAGATATTCTGGTCTACTTGAGGAGCATTGAAGAGTATGCAGAACACTTGAAGATCGCATTGCAGACTTGGAAGCAAGAAAGATTATATGCAAAGATGAGCAAGTGCGAGTTGGCTTGAAGAAGTAAAGTTTTGGAACATATCGTAGCTGGAAATGGAATCGCCGTTTGCCCAGGGAAAATTGCAGCAGTTCAAGACCGGCCAATTCCGAAGAACGTTGCAAAGATCAGAAGTTTCTTGGACTTGCAGGATACTATAGAAGGTTCGTGAAGAGATTTTACTCGTTTGGCTGAGCCTCTGACCAAGCTTACGCACAAGAAAGTACCATTTGTGTGGACGAATAAGTGTGCGTCAGCCTTTGAGGCGTTGGAGCAGGGTTGATGATCACTTTTGTTTTGACCGTACCAGACGGTTTCGGAGAATTGGTGATTCACTACGATGCATCTGGGAAAGGTTTGGGATGTGTTTTGATACGGCATGAGAAGGTTGTAGCTTACGCGTTGAGACAGTTGAAGACCCATGAGAAGAATTACTCAACTCATGACTTGGAGCTAATTGTGAGACAGCGAAGATGGTTGAAGCTGATAGCTGACTACGATCTTGATCTTGAATCCCATCCAGGAAAGTTGATGTTGTGCCGGAAGCGCTTAGTCGGTTGCCAGAAATTCCGATGTTGACTACACCAAGGGATCATATTGAAGGCTTTCGGAGATTCGAGTTGGAGGTCGTGCTACCGCGTTCTTTAGGATAGATGATGCAACTGCAAGTACAGTCATCGTTGATCGAGAGTATTGAAGCAGTGCAATTACAGGACCCAAGATTGCAGAAGTTTCGAGAACAGGTTGAAGTTGGGCCTCGAACGGACTTAGTGATTCATGAAGATGGTTCGTTGTGATAGTTGTTTGTGTGTGCCAATGGAAGTATTCGCGAAGAAGTTATGAAGGAGGCGCACAGTTACACGTATTCCGTACATCCAGGAGGCACGAAGATGTACCGAGATATACGACAGCATTTTGGTAGGAAAGCATGAAACGGGAGATTGCCTGTTTGTGGCAAAGTGCTTGGTGTGTCAGCAAGTTAAAGCTGAACATCAAAGGGTTGTTGGTTTATTGCAACCACTTACGATTCCTCAGTGGAAGTGGGAACATATAACCATGGATTTCGTGACTGCTCTACCGCGGAGTCCAAAGGGCAACAATGCAGTTTGGGCGATTGTTGATCGATTGACCAAGACAGCTCATTTCATACCATTTCAAGTTGGTCAATCAGCGGAAGCTTCGGCAGTGCGGTACATGCAGAAGATTGCAATATTGCATAGAGTACCGGTGGGCATCATGTCCGACCGTGACGCTCGTTTCTTATCACACTTTTGGGAGGAGCTTACGGGGAAGTTTGGGGACTCAATTGAGAATAGTATGGCTTACCATCCTCAAACAGATGTTTAGGCTGGGAGAACGATTCAAACTCTTGAAAGTATGTCGAGAGCTTGCAAGTTAGACTTTAGGGTTCATATGAGGATCATCTACTTTGGGTGGAGTGTTCTTACAGCAACAGTTCCAGGCGTCGATGCAGAAGGTTCCATTCGAACCTTTTATGGTCGCAAGTGTCGTTCCCTTGTTTGTTGGGACGATGTTGGTGGACGAAGTTTAGTGGGGCCAGATTTGGTTGTGCAAACTGTTGAGAAGGTTAATAGATTCTGAAATCATATTAGTGCAGCACGGGACCGACACGAGTTAGCAGATAAGTTGAGAAGACCTATAAAGTTCGCCGTTGGTAATGTGGTATTCTTGAAGGTGTCACCGACCAGAGGGGTGATACGTTTCGGAAGGTTTAGTTCTTGATTCGTTGAACCTTTCGAGGTTTTGAAGCATACTGGAGAAGTGGCATATCGTTTGGCATCACCGAAATCTTTGGAGAATGTTCATGACGAGGTTCTTGTATCTCAACCCCGTAGATATGCTCGAGAGAAAATACATGTATTGGATCTTTCGGAGAAGACAGTACGAGAAGATTTAACCTTTGAGGAGCGACCGATGACAATTATGGATCGATGGGAAGAGGTTCTTAAGAACGAGGCTATCACTGTTGTACTTGTTTTCTTGAAGTAATCTCTCATGTGGAGAATCAACTTGGGAACGAGTAGATGAAGTCCGACAGAAGATTTCTCATCTATCCTTATAGTGTCTTGATTAGTTATCCTTTCTTACTCTTGGAATTTCGAGGACGAAATTCTTTTGTAATTGGGTATAATGTAACACCCGAGTTCATTTATACCAACTCCAGTTTCAGTAATTTACTTATCCATGGTCTAGTCCTAATTTAACGGGTTTTAGGTGCGAATGATATTTTACATTTTACATTGCATTCGACCCGACCCGCTTTCTTGAACCTGTTTGGTTCATATTAATTTATCACCCTGACTTATTGGGTAAACTTGTGCATTTTCAACTTTATCGCATACTGGCATTTTTACCCGGCATGGCATCTTTTACCATATAACATTTTAAGTCACGTAAAATATTTTAAAATTGCATTTCATAGCCTGCATGATACCCCTAACCCCGTGTTAGCATCCGTGCATTTTGTTCTCGTCCCGTTCAGTGAAACGGACGTGTTTGGATGGCTACGCGCACGTACGTGCATCCGTTCTTGGGGGTATGCATTTTCTTTAACTGGGCTTTCATTTTGAAATTTGGAAGTCGCATATATTTTTAATATTTAAATCTGAATTTTTAGACCCGACCCGGGCGTGTTTTCGAGTAAGTTTGTATTTGCCAAAACCTCAAAACGGACTAATATTATATTCTTTATATATTTATAAACTATTATTATATTTTAACTAAAATATATTATTTTATACTTATATATATTTATATATATATGTTAACAGTCAAATTATATATATATATATATATATATATTATTTAATTTTTTTAAAACTAATCAATCAGACTCTCTCTCTCCGTTTCTCTCTCTCTCTCTTTACATATATTTTAAATAATATTAAAAGATTTCACAGATTCTCTCTCTCTCTCTCCGTTTCACCCTCTCTCTCTCTAATTATATATTTCATACTTTATAACTTAAACCCATTAACCTCTCTTCCTCCTCTGTTCCCTTCGTCCGCCTCCTTGCGAAAACCCTAACCCATGCCCGCGCCCTCGCCTGCACTCGCCGTCGCCTCCTCACCCTCGTCGTCTTCCCTACATCCTCCTCAACCGCAACCCCACAACCCAGCAGCCTTCTCCACCCTACGCCACCTGCAACCCCGAACTGCAAACCCATACCCACCGACCCTCACCAGTGGCAACCTCGACCGCATCATCCTCCTTCACCGCAACCTGCATCTCCTTTTTCTCCGTTGACCCACCTCGTCTTCATCATCGTCTCCATCATCTTCATCTCATCACCTAACCTGAACACATCACCTCAACCCCGTGACACCACCGTCGCCACCTATTCACGCCTCCACACCCGAGCAACACCCCATTACCGAGACCACCTTTGGCGGCAGCCCAATCGTCGTCGACTTCATCTCTGAGCCGAGCAAGCTTGGATCTTGGCTTCGGATTTCCGTTGTTCCACGTTCATTTTGTTCCGTTCGTGTTCGTAACCGCATTCGTCGAGACCGAGCCGTCGTCGGAGCCGTGTTTGATACCGACGTTCCAGCAAGGTTCCCCGACCCGTGTGGTTCCATTGTTCGTCGTTTGGGTTCTTTCCGCGCACCAGATCCCCGATCCGTGTGGTTCCATTGTTCGTCGTTTGGGTTCTTTCCGCGCTCCAGACCGCGCACCAGATCGCGTCCAGATCGCGTACCAGATCGCGTCCAGATCGCGCACCAGATCGAGTCCAGATCGCGTCCCAGACCGCGCACCAGATTGCGACTAGACCCAGTACCGTGTCGTGCCATTTCACACACCGTATCGTGTCACGTCGCACCAGGCCGCCTGCATATCGACCTTTTGAGGCAAGTATCACTTGCTACATGCTATACTATACATTTATATATGTTTGGACTCATTAAACCTGCAGAACTTAACCTGGTATAGTCGTTTCTCGTTTGGTTGCAATATGACATATATCATTTTACTGTTAACATAACATTTACAGTCTGCCAATTTAACACTTATAACTAAGTTTACCTGTTAATCACATATTACTGTTTAATAGATGATAGCCCTTACACATGTAGTTCTATTATATTTGGACATTTGTATTTAAAGCCTTGATATAACTGTATTGCATCGTCATTTAACTATTGCACCGCTAAGGGTGCTCAAAACCAGTTAGTATAATAAAACGGCTGCACTGTATTACTGCACTCTTGTGATTGAATGAAACTGCTTATTGTTATTTAGCTCATTACTCATTCCATGTTATTCAGTACCCTGTTCGATCATATGTCTGTTGTGAGCACACCCACGATATCGTTACATCTTGACTTGACTTTGTTACATATGGTATATTGATACACTTGACATGGTACCGTTTACTGTTGACTTAACCTGATGTACCATGATCCGACCTGTTACCTGATCTCGTGCCTAATGCCAACAAACCTGACATGTAGTCCTCATGGACCGTTCCTGTTGTCTATCCAGACAAAACCAGCTGTTACCTGATCCTGTGTTGGCATTAGTTCTTGATTACTGAACACCTGACTCGACATACATAACTTGGGGGTATGGGGAAATCAAAAGTGTAAACTAAAGTGTAACTTAAAAGGGTATTACTTGATCCGTGGTCCCGGGGGGTAACGGGACAGAGCCATTCGTGACTCTTACATTTTCCTGATCCGTGGTCCCGGGGGGTAACGGGACAGAACCACTATTGGTTCCCATATTCCTGATCCGTGGTCCCGGAGGGTAACGGGACATATCCTTTGAGTTACATGGAGGATTACTCAAATTGATTTCAAAGACTTAGAATAGAAAACCTGATAGAACAGTTTAGTTACCCACTGCACACTACCCTGCACTGCTTGTTTCACACTATTGCTTTATTCATGTTTATTTTTGCATTGTCTGTTACATTGTTCATATTATATTACTTGTTGACATTGACGCGCTGACGTCTGGGTTTTGCATGGCCCAGATTCTTCTACCTTTGTTGCAGACTGATCAGGAAATTGCCGCTGTTAGACCGAGCGGTGAAGTTCCTGTCGGTATGTAGTTTTACCTTCCAGGCGATTCATTTATTGTATCTTTTGTTTCCGCATATCATTATTTCTTGACTCATTCATTCTGGCTCATGGACATGTACTTGATAGTTTAGTTTACTTTCCTGTTCTCGGTATCTTTACAGCCGTAATGTGACTGTGGAAGGATTTTTCCTATCCACAGGTAGCATGGTTGGCTATGTCGCGTGCCTATCTTAGTGTACTCTGGGAAGCGGGGCGTGACAGATACTATTAGAGTACCTACCAGTATATCTCCTTCCACGGCCGTGGGCTTTATGTAATGGCTCTCCTAGACACAGCGCGATCTCACCCCCAATACCGGGAGAGACGAATCCCCTGCCGATCCGCTCACGTGCCTCCATGTGGCTCGGGACTGTACCCCAAAACTACCTGTTTGTACGACTCCTTTGAGCCGTGGTAGGGTAGAAATCAAAGCACAGTGGGAACTCACACGAGACAAATGACGACCTCAGGTCGATGAACTAACCTGTACACATGTCATCAGGGAACTGCTATCTGACGATATGTATAATACCAACTAGCTGGTTCCCGGCGAGTCCTGTCCGGTGTATTCATAACCCAATGAGCACCTGTATACATCTTAGGTGATCCAACTGACACCAGTGGCTTGTGAGACCGGCCACCGCCCCTCGTCGGGGTCTCGACTGTATACACTAGTCTACTCAGTATCGATGCCCTGTCTCGAAACTCCCACGACTAGGGACCACAATTAAGGATATGCATATAAACCACTCAACTCTCACGTATATGATCGCCATCATACTGTTGGTAGTAAAGCAAGATCCTAAGGGCTCTATCAAAGTGTAACAGTGATCAGTCACCTGAACCTGTACACGACTGATAAAGGCAAACCAGATAGCATACTATCATCTCGAGTAAGACTGTCCTACCGGTATAGGTCCTCCGCAATTATTGCAATCATGTACCTGCGATCCAATAATTGACTCTGAGGGCACTATATCCAACAATCTCCCACTTGCACTTAAGGCTAATTATTGCGATGTCGACTACTCACAGCCCGTGTGAAACCGAACATCCAACTCCTCTACTAATCAGTTTCACAAAGCTCGTTTGTAAAACTATTGTGTTCAAAAAATAGCCTCAGTGAGTGGATCCGCCCTGATGTTTCTTTCTATGTCTCTCTTAATCTCAAGTTCGCGGAGAAAGCCATCTCCCGAATTGAGTAATACCTGTCTTAGAATATGTCTGGATATCTGATGTGACCTAGTTCATAAATGAACTCCAAATCCAAACTTCTTAGACAGTATCAATCACTGAACCTAATCAGTATCCGGCACCATGCCTCCCACAGTATCCTCTTGGACCACCTGTCCATAATACTGTCCCTCGTCAGAGGGAAAACTATAACTCTGAAAATCACTCTGTCAACCATGTCACCTTTGATGCCTGGAATGATAATCGTCTCCCGAAGGAGGCTGTCGTCATCAAATCCGTAGAACATGTACTTATATTCTAAAACTGCTTCCTTATGTTTCTCCAGGATTGGATTAATACAAACTTATTGCATCTAGTGCAAAAACAACATCTGGTATGGTACTTGACATCTCACGATTGACTCAATTGCCTAAGCAAGTGATCTGCCAATCATGCACATCCCTCTCCCCTTTAGTCTGTAAGACACCTTTAGAAAGGGTGACTCCATCACCTGCAGGTACACCACCATGCCAGGAGTCATCTATTCTAAAAACCATTAGAATACTGTCAAAGTACCCACATTGGGAAACTACCCAAATCCAGATCTAAAACCATAGATCTAGAAATCAGAATGTTTGATATTATATCCATATCCTGTCTGGAGAAACAACTGTGTGACGACCACAGTACAACCGATCGTAGTGTAGGAATTTTACTTCCTACTCTGTGTATGTCATCTAAATACCAGGACATCACACCCTACTACCTTCTTAACAGATCCATCCCCTATTCTGATGAAGTCAAACTCATGACTTTAACATCAAAATTAGATGATCTATCTCCGCTATAACTGCTCAAGTCTATAAATAGACATAAGCTACTTGCCCACTATGCTTCCGCTGCTCCCACTTGTTAGTTATATGTATGCCCTAGAGGCCATTACTGTACATTGGATATATATTGTAGTGGATGCTGGGACATATATAGGGAGGACCTTCTTGCTCGACATGATAGTATGCTATCTGGTTACACTTTACCTTAACGTGTACATTGATTGTCTCTCTGTTACATGTTGGTAAAGCCCTTAGGATGTGTACTTGACTACCTGGACTATGATGCGGATCATACTAGTGGGGACAGGGTAGTCCATAAGTACATCCTTCAAGGTCCCTAGTCGTGGGTATATCGAGACGGGGCATCGCTATACCAGAGTAGACTAGCGTATACCTTCTCGACCCATACAGATGGGCGATGGATGATCCCATATCCATTGGTGTTTGACATCACAGATGATATACGGATGCTCAGTGGAGACTGGGTACACTGGACGGACTCGCCGAGAACTCCCAGATGGTATTATACCTTACGTCAGATGGCAGTTCTCTGGTGACACTGGTACAGAGTAGTCTGTTGACCCGAGATCGTCATAGAGTCTTGTGTGATTCCCACTGTGCTTTGATTTCCACCTTACCACGTCCAAGAGGGTGTGCAAAATGGTGGTTTTTGGGTACAGTCCCGAATCACATGGAGGCAATGAGCGATAAAAGGGGATTCGTCTCTCCCGGTATAGGGAGTTGATGTTGCGCTGTGTTCGATTGGCTATAACCGGAAATCCCTGGCCAGGGTTGCTGAGATTTACTGGTAAGTGTTACCAGTAGTTTCTCGAACTGTTATAGACCTCATATCGACACGACTTATCGAGCTGTTGGGGTCTGACGTTTACCACCCCTAGGCGAGATATGCGACATATCAGACAACGAGACCGGACTGTACGGTAAGTGTTACTGGTTGGATTCACAGGAGTATGAGCGGGCTTGCTCGTCGATCTTCTGATCGCTCAATACCCGGGTGGCCGTTACGTTTAGCAGACCGCTTGCGGCTTGTGGGTGTTTGATATGATCATCACCTGCTGCCGGCATATTGACGAGTCTTTAGAGTCCTACACAGAGGTTTCCTGGCTCAAGCGAAACGAAATAGGAGCGCATATGAGTTATGTGTGGGACCGAGAGTAATGTGTGTATGTGATAACGTATTTCATTCTCGCGATGAATGTATCGAATGGTTGTATGCGATATAACCTAGTTATCGAATCAAGGATTGATTCGATAAGCCGATACATTTGATATTAGTCGGTTATATGTGATATGACCGGATTGTTAAATCAAGTGTTGATTTAATGATTTAATGCATAATTATATATTTGATATATTACTTTGCATTAACTAGTATTGGTTCACTTTAAATGGTTTTTCTCACTTGTTTGTGCACATTGTATATGTGATATATTTTTTGTGCACAAGTTTGTATCATGTTTGATGATGCATGCTAACTTGGGTTTGTGTAAAGATTAAACCATGGTTATATGAATGGTTAGGGTTTTATTTTCTTATTCATTTATTTATTTATTTATTCTTTTTGGAAAATAATAAGCATAAAGAGAAAATGGTGGCTTTCTTTGTTTGCATCTTGAAGCTTCATGAAGCTTTGACTAAGTGACCATTTTGGCTCATGCTTAACCCTAACCACTCCACTTAACCCTAGTTCATTCTCTACACTTGACCATGGTTGTATTATGATAAGTATTGATTTTCTTTTTTATTTGAAATTAACTTATCATAATATTCATCTTCTTCTTCTTCTTCACTTGAAGAAAACCTTGCTTCATCAATGGTGACTTGATGAAAAGAGTGAGAAATCCAATTCTAAAGTGAACCCACTTCCTATTTCTTCATCATCTACCTCTTGCCAAGTAGTATAGGGTGTTTTCTTCACAAGTTTCATGACTTGGTGAAGTTGGAGCTTGATCTAGTGTTGCCTCGACGTAGATCATCTTCGGCATCGAAGCCGACGACCAAGCCCGTCCATTTCTCCGATGAAACCGATGCTAGAGTCCGGGATGCGATTTGTACAGCGAGGAGACTTCATCATGGAGCTATGGAGGTGGAGTACCGGATCTACGAAGGTTGTATTTCCGTTCTTTTAGTTAAGTTGTTAACTAGTTTCCTTTTTCGCCTAAAATTCTAGTTAACGATCCGTATTAGGGTTTCTCGGCACCGGAAAAATTTGAAATTGGCATGGTTGATGCCTTGTGAGACTTCATTAGAGTGCCTAGAAACCCTACAGTGGTATCAGAGCCTAGCTAGAGCCTTAGGCGAAGTGTAGATGGCGTTTGAAACCCGATCGAACCGAAACCCTAAAAACCAAAATGCTCTCTGGACTTTTTTCAAAAACTGGGTTTTTTCCAGATTAAAAATGCTTAAAAAATTCAGCAGGGAATTATAAGAATTACGGTGCAAAATTTGACCAATGATGAGTTCAAAGAGCGGCGGAACCGCGGCAGAAGCCTGGCTTCTGCGGCGGTTCCGCGGCCATATGATGACGTCATCCTTCCCTGTTTGCACAGTAACTCTTATTTTATTATGCTGAGTTTTCTGGGAATTTTTAATTTGACTTAAGAGTTGAGTATTCTGGGGTTGTATTGGGAATCAATGATTCGATCGGATTTTCAAATTTTGTCTGTGTGGTTTTCCGGATAATTTTCGAATATGTTAAAAAGTTCGACCGGATATAAATACCCAACTTTTCCCCTGCCGGAAAATTTCCAAGTGTTGGATTTTTCCGTGGTTTAAAGACGTTCTAAGTAGTGCAAGTAACGCGATGGTCCCTCTAGAAGACAACAAACCTTAACACGATTATGTGACCGTCTTGAACTGCCCTTTGAACCTTCGGGTTTAGGGCAGTACAGCGTGCCACATGTGAGGCGTTGGCTTGACCCTTCTACGGCTGGACCGTTGGTACTGAGGCATGAAGTGAATGTCTTTGAACCTATTTCATGTGTTGAACAGTTTCGGGAAAACTTGGGTGTTCGAATGTTCGATCGGAAAGTTTAATATTTTCTATTTATCCGGAATGGGATACAATAATTGGAATTCACAAACAGTTATGAGATAACTGAATGAATGTTATAAATCTAGCGGTTTAGTCTCATTTGATATTGAAAAGAGTTTTCGATAATGGGACTAAAATGCGGGGTTTATAATTGTTAGGCATGTGATGTCTAAGTATTTCATTTGATTAGGCATGCGATGTCTAAAGAGGTTGCGGATTCCAACTGTTGTAGTTTTACACTTTCTTTTCTGTGACCGTAAGTGTAATATGTGATATCGCCAGTTTTCGTTGCTATATGTCAACGACAATTGGGATGCGCATATTTACTTACGTTGATGACATGTGATGTTATGTGTTGCTGGATATGTTATATTGGATCGTCGTGTTTTGAATAGCCGGGGTTTTTTATGTGAGATGAGTGTTTTTCATTTTCATTCATGTAAAAACTTGTATGTAATATTCTTTTATTGGGGCACTTCCAGGTTGCGGAAGATGTCACCTTTTGTATATTATTTACTTTTCCGCACTAGGATAGACCCAAGGAGGGGAGCACAAGTAACCGGGTTCTAGAGTCCAGTGGGAGACCAACTCGAGGAGTCGAGTCCGGGTCTCCTAACTCTAGAATTGGTAGGGTTGCTTGCCGCTCTCGTAGGGGTCTAGGGGTGTGGGTTTGGCTATTCATCACGACCGTGGAATCTGTGTTTTATACTGGCTCGTATTGAAAACACGGACGTCCTAATATATCCAATGTTTCATATGTTTCTTCTGCTGCGATATCTGTGATCTGATCATGTGATGTTCTGTGATAGATATAGTATATAGTATATATGATATATTATATAGATGTTACTTATGTTTTGCACCCGCACTAGCCCTGCCCTGCTCTGTCGTTAGTTACCTAACCTAACGGTGCACGAGGGGACATCCAGGCGAATGCGGATGGCATAAGTGTACGTCGTATTTATCTGTGATGTTTAGGTGACTTAAATGATGGGACTTCATTAATGTGGTTAATGAAAGAAAAGAAACCTAAGATGTTGTAGAATCAAATTTTAAACAAAACAGGTAGCTACAGTTCTTGCTTTGCATAGCGGTATATATGATATACCCTGCACCTTATTCGATGAGGAAAGGACCGAGATCCCTTCACCGGGAGTGACTCCTTTAGCAACAACTGGCAGATGCTACACACCCGGTTTGACTTTTGATTGCTTCTATAGTTTCTGCTTTGCACAGCGATATATATGATATATCCCGCACCTCATTCGACGAGGAAAGGGCCGACGATCCCTTCACCGGGAGTGACCCCTTTAGCAAAACTAGAAAAGCCTCAAAATCACTCCATTTCAAAACTTCATTCGATTCTACAACGATATCAAGTTCATTACGCAATAGGTTTTCAGAAAAACCTGTCGTAGCCCTCCGTCATTTCAGATAAGAACTGTTTAGTATTCGTGCTGCGTTTGTTGGCCTTTGTCAAGGCGTAGTGTGCGGTAGCTGAATAGTGCTTATCTGCTTGTGCATGTGATGCAGATTGTTTCAGGGTAGTCGTACGACCTTGTTGGCCTTTGTCAAGGGTCGTGCGGGTGGGTTTGATTCAATCAAGAAATGACGGGTTGAACTTGACTAGCATCCCATGATTTGTTGGCCTTTGTCAAGGTCATAGGACGCTAGGGGCAAAATATTATCGGGAATTTCAAGTGTTGAAATTTGCAATGAGACTGCATACCTTCTATGAGATAGTTGGATCCCGATACCCACTGTGAGTAAGAGTTACTCCTGGGAGAGTTTTACACATTGCAATTAGCTGATCAAGTAGGTGTCTAGAAAGGTGTCAACGGGGTTACGCCTCTGAGAAAGCGAGGTTTACATTAATTAGGTTCGTGCGAAAGCACGGGGGACCTCCCTCAAAGTACCGACACTGGCCTGATTGAAAGATTGGTGAACTTGTAGTGTGTAATTAATCCCGGCTAGTCTTTCCTTTTAGGGTTTGAAGGAAGATTTGATAAAAACCAGTGGGAGCCATCCTGATTAGATAAGATAATAACCAATCTATTCTTGCAAAAGCGCACGCTGAGTGTTTTCTTCTCTCTCTCTCTCCAGGTAGCGACCATATCACGCCTTAATCAAGATAATAATACGGATATTTGACCGAACCCGCTTGTTATACTGAGCTGGGGAACGTTGGTCCCGCTCCAACTTATAATTTTTATAAGACAGAGCAGGAAATTGGGGATTACAAGAATTCCCGTGCCGCCCAAAACGAAGGAAGTGCATGCTGATGCATCATCTTCGGGTGTGTTCATTATATAGAACTGTTTCTCAGTGTCCTTTACGTCCTGGGTATATGATACCGGATCAGGATCCCGCATATGTAATATGTTACATGGGCTACAGCCAGGTAGAAAACTGAGAACGGGTGATAAGTTTCATGAGGCAGAAAATGGGGCAAGTGTTGCAGCCAAGTCTGTTGGTCACTATCACCTTGTATTACCAATACATTGATTCTGAACAAATGCTATTAGATACCGAACCTGATATACAAAATCATATATATCTCTTTATTAGTAAAGAAAGGATATAATTTTGTATTGTTGGATAATGTTTTGAACATTTCCTATATCAAAAGTTGATCGGTTCAGGCACGTTATCTAAAAGCATTGATGTTCTAAATCAAACTACAGTTCTTTAGTATACGGAACACACACAAGAAGAAGAGTTCAGAAATGAACGAATCCTTCTTGAGGCATTGTAGACTAGGTCATATCAATGCGATCCGACTGGCTGAAGTTACATTTTAGATGCATATTTAAATCAGTTTGAATTTACATCTTGTGAAACTTGCCAGTCATGTCACAGAGATAAGATGACCATAGCTCCGTTTACTGGAAACAGAGAAAGAGTTAGTGAACTCTTGGGATGATACATGTTGATGTATGTAGGTCCCCTGTCTGCACTTGCCAAGACCGGTTCTTTCTACTTCATTACATTCTTTGATGATCTTTCGAGATTCAGACCCATGTTCCTGTTGAAACACAAGTCCGAACCTTTTGAGATATTCACAGAATATAAGTCAGAAGTAGAGAACCAAAATACGGGTATAAGTATTATGTCCTATGATGAAATCAAGGAGGAGAATACTTTAGCACGAAATTCTTGGACTTTTCTAAAGGAGAATGAGATTCTCTCTCAGCATTACTCCTCCGTATACACCATAGCACGATGGTAAATCGGGGCGGAGCAATCACACCCTATATGATAAGGTGTGCTCTATGATGAGTACTACTGAGTTACCTATTTCCTTTTGGGGAGTTATGCACTTGAGAAGCTGCATACCTATTGAATAGGGTTCAAATCAAATCAGTTACCTACCATTTCATATGTGATATGATAAGGGAAGAGCCCATATCTTAAGTTGGTTAAGATTTGGGGTTGTCCGGGCTATGTCTAAAAGCAAAATCCGGACAAGCTCGAGACAAGGTCAGTTATGTAGAACTGGAAATGTTCCAGCTATACAAACTGCAGCTAATGATTTGATAGAACCAAAGGATTCAGTAAAGACCAACGAACCTCAGCCTCTCCGCCGATCTAGTAAGGTTCCTCACCCGCCTGAGAGATACTTCGGTTACTCTATGACAGTGGGAGCGAGGATTGCATCATGAGATGATGACCCAACTAGTTTCGAGTTGGCCATCAGGAGTGGGACTCTGTAAGAATGGCTGGATGCTTAGCGATCTGAGATGGAATCCATGTACACCAACAAAGTATGGACTTTGGTTGCTATATCTGAAGGGTTAAATCCCCATCAGGAGCAAGTATATCTTAAGAAGATTACTAGGTGTAGATGGAAAAGTTGAGACTTTCAAAGCTAGACTTGTTAAAGCTTTTCGTCATCGACCAGGCATGGATAATGATGAAACCTTTTCAAGTGGCTATGCTTAAGTCCATCCAGATCCTACTTGCCACGGCTACATACCATGACTACGATATCTGACGGTTGGGTGCCATGACAGGCTTTTCTAAATGATGTTTTAGAAGAGAACGTCTATAAGTACACAGCCAGAGGGCTTCGTAGACAGTGGGAGCAGCGGAAACGTGTACAAGATGCTTTATAGAATAAAGCAGGTATCGCGGAGTTGGAACATCTGTTTTGATGTGTTAGTCAAAGAGTTTGACATCATCAAAATGGTAGATGAACCTTGTATAAACAAAAAGGTAGTAGGGAGTATAGTGACGATCCTCGTAGAGTACGTGGATGACATGCTCTTGATAGGGAAGGAGTTTCCTATGCTACGCTCGGTCAATCTCCGCTTATCACAATGATTCTCCATATAGGATCAAAGTGATACCTCCTAAATCCTTGGTTTTGGATCTATGAGATAGATCTAATTGGATGTTAGGATTCTCACTAGTTGTAGTGAGATAGTATCAACCGATCCTGGGGAGAATCACTGGAAGGGTTCCAGGGTGATAAGGACGACTGGGTCAGTCGCAGGCATTGTCTTTACCCTCAGTAAAGGGACGGTATGTTGGAAGAGTTCCAAGCTAGATACCGTGGCATACTAGACGATAAAGGCTGGATACATCACTACTTAAGATGCTACCAAAGAGGCAGTCTGGATGTATATTTGTTCATGAGATGAACTTAGTTCCTCCCATTGTGTGACAATGGAGTTGTGGCTTATGCCAAGGAACGTCCGTCCCATCAGTGATCCAGACATATTCTAAGGCGGTATCAACTGATCATGGAGATGGTTGATCTCCAGGGTGATCGAGGTTAGGAGAGTAGACTCAGAGGAAAACACGGCGGATCCACTCACAAAGGCCTTTTCCCAGAGAGAGACTTTTATGAGATGGTTGAGTATGAGATACTACAACCACTGCTATCAGATGGCCCTAGTGCAAGTGGGAGATTGTTAGTTATATGTATGCCCTAGAGGCCATTACTGTACATTGGATGTATATTGTAGTGGATGCTGGGACATATATAGGGAGGACCTTCTTGCTCGACATGATAGTATGCTATCTGGTTACACTTTACCTTAACGTGTACATTGATTGTCTCTCTGTTACATGTTGGTAAAGCCCTTAGGATGTGTACTTGACTACCTGGACTATGATGCGGATCATACTAGTGAGGACAGGATAGTCCATAAGTACATCCTTCAAGGTCCCTAGTCGTGGGTATATCGAGACGGGGCATCGATATACCAGAATAGACTAGCGTATACCTTCTCGACCCAAACAGATGGGCGATGGATGATCCCATATCCATTGGTATTTGACATCACAGATGATATACGGGTGCTCAGTGGAGACTGGGTACACTGGACGGACTCGCCGAGAACTCCCAGATGGTATTATACCTTACGTCAGATGGCAGTTCTCTGGTGACACTGGTACAGAGTAGTCTGTTGACCCGAGATCGTCATAGAGTCTTGTGTGATTCCCACTGTGCTTTGATTTCCACCTTACCACGTCTAAGAGGGCATGCAAAACGGTGGTTTTTGGGTACAGTCCCGAATCACATGGAGGCAATGAGCGATAAGAGGGGATTCGTCTCTCCCGGTATAGGGAGTTGATGTTGCGCTGTGTTCGATTGGCTATAACCGGAAATCCCTGGCCAGGGTTGCTGAGATTTACTGGTAAGTGTTACCAGTAGTTTCTCGAACTGTTATAGACCTCATATCGACACGACTTATCGAGCTGTTGGGGTCTGACGTTTACCACCCCTAGGCGAGATATGCGACATATCAGACGACGAGACCGGACTGTACGGTAAGTGTTACTGGTTGGATTCACAGGAGTATGAGCGGGCTTGCTCGTCGATCTTCTGATCGCTCAATACCTGGGTGGCCGTTACTTTTAGCAGACCGCTTGCGGCTTGTGGGTGTTTGATATGATCATCACCTGCTGCCGGCGTATTGACGAGTCTTTAGAGTCCTACACAGAGGTTTCCTGACTCAAGCGAAACGAAATAGGAGCGCATATGAGTTATGTGCGGGACCGAGAGTAATGCATGTATGTGATACCGTATTTCATTCTCGCGATGAATGTATCGAATGGTTGTATGCGATATAACCTAGTTATCGAATCAAGGATTGATTCGATAAGCCGATACATTTGATATTAGTCGGTTATATGTGATATGACCGGATCGTTAAATCAAGTGTTGATTTAATGATTTAATGCATAATTATATATTTGATATATTACTTTGCATTAACTAGTATTGGTTCATTTTAAATGGTTTTTCTCACTTGTTTGTGCACATTGTATATGTGATATATTTTTTGTGCACAAGTTTGTATCATGTTTGATGATGCATGCTAACTTGGGTTTGTGTAAAGATTAAACCATGGTTATATGAATGGTTAGGGTTTTATTTTCTTATTCATTTATTTATTTATTTATTCTTTTTGGAAAATAATAAGCATAAAGAGAAAATTGTGGCTTTCTTTGTTTGCATCTTGAAGCTTCATGAAGCTTTGACTAAGTGACCATTTTGGCTCATGCTTAACCCTAACCACTCCACTTAACCCTAGTTCATTCTCTACACTTGACCATGGTTGTATTATGATAAGTATTGATTTTCTTTTTTATTTGAAATTAACTTATCATAATATTCATCTTCTTCTTCTTCTTCACTTGAAGAAAACCTTGCTTCATCAATGGTGACTTGATGAAAAGAGTGAGAAATCCAATTCTAAAGTGAACCCACTTCCTATTTCTTCATCCTCTACCTCTTGCCAAGTAGTATAGGGTGTTTTCTTCACAAGTTTCATGACTTGGTGAAGTTGGAGATCTAGTGTTGCCTCGACGTAGATCATCTTCGGCATCGAAGCCGACGACCAAGCCCGCCCATTTCTCCGATGAAGCCGATGCTAGAGTCCGGGATGCGATTTGTACAGCGAGGAGACTTCATCATGGAGCTATAGAGGTGGAGTACCAGATCTACAAAGGTTGAATTTCCGTTCTTTTAGTTAAGTTGTTAACTAGTTTCTTTTTTCGCCTAAAATTCTAGTTAACGATCCGTATTAGGGTTTCTCGGCACCGGAAAAATTTGAAATTGGCATGGTTGATGCCTTGTGAGACTTCATTAGAGTGCCTAGGAACCCTACACCACTGACTATGACAACCCTCTGGCAGAATAATATATACGTGCACTTCTAAACCTAGTTTAGAACGACGCTATACTTAACCTCCTGCCGGGTCTCATAGTCTGGAACAACAGTAGTGTCAAGTCTGGGTAAACAAGAACCTCCCTGTCACCGTCCTTGAGGCTACCGAAGTACCTCTCGGGTGTCTGAGGTTTCCCACCATATCTGCGGAGTAGCTATCGGAATGTCAAACCTGATTGAATATATAGGTCCTATTAAATTTTCCATAATCGTTTGCGGTTCTGGAATCACTTCCAGTTCTACCATACTCCCACTACTGTTTTCTGAAAAAATCCATTTTACTAAAACTGTTGCGAGTCAAGAACAATATCACTATTGATCTTCCAGATGGTAGAAAGTCAACCCTCGTCATAGCCAGGGTCAACCCACAAACTGCCATTACAGAAACGTGCCTTGAGCTATCCAGAGTCTGGTTTTAAGCATAAGCTGGACAACTCCCCGTACATTAACATCGTTAAGATATGAACCATTCTATATCCAATATAGAAACTTTGGCACTTATTTAATTGGAACCAGATTCAATCATGTAGCTGTCTCCAGTGCATATAAACTTAATGGAAAGAGGCTAATCAGCATTACTCAACTTAGGAATCCATCCAATTATGAGTAACCTGAAAGAGAAACAAGTTTCTCAAAGCCATTACTATCATCTGAATACCAATCACTAGAATCTACATCTTCGATCTCTTTGAAGAATCCCGATACTTGTGACATCTGGTTCTCTACTTTATTCTTATACCCACAACTTCTCAAAACTCAGACATTGTATTTCTACGAAACACTTGTCTAAAAACTAGAGAAGTCATAAGTAAACAGAACATAGTACGAGGACCTACCCCTTTGTCCTGATGGACACTGGACAACATACAATACTCTGTATAAGTCCGCTGAGTTGAATAACTCAAAACCTGTGCGTCGTAGGTTGAAAACTGTACCCAGGCGATGTCCTCAAATATCACCAATTACAACGAATTCCGATATAATGAGGATAATTACCTAATTCCCAATAACTTGCTCCCACTCATCATCTGTAAAACCATACAGATATGAGAATGAAACCTGGTAAATACATACCCTTAGAGTAAGTATCTAATCGGGAAAACAATTTTCCTTTAACAATGCACTGAAACGTGAAAATGTTTCGTAGGGGTATACTGGTATTCCTAGCAATTCCTCTTCCATAATCCAATTCATGACTTTAACCGTATATTTCTTTGCCTTCTCTCCAAATCCCTTTATTTGTCTTTAGTCGTTATCTTCTGTACACCTTTGTTAGGCTAAATGGTTTTCTTCCTTCCCTACCGTTCGGCACTAGCCTATGGTTTGGAAGAAGACTATCCAGTAAGCATAATAGGTGTACTCTCCTAAACCAAAGAGTACTCGCAACCTGACAGAAGGTGATGATAAAAGACAACTGAATAATACCTTATTCTATTTCTCCCGAACTGGGGAAAAAGCAAACGTGAAAATAGGAGTGGCGATGAAGCATGCGGTTTGGTCGTGAATGATAACAGTCGCAATTTACTTTGCCCTCTTTCTAATCTCTTTATTTTGTCTTTACATATTACCTTCTGTACACCCTACTTAGGCTAATTGGTTTTCTTCATTCCGTACCTTTCGGCACCTGCCTATGGTTTGGAATAAGACTATCCAATAAGCGTAATAGGTGTACTCTCCTAAACTAAGGAGCCCTCGCAACCTGAGAGAAAGTGATAATAAAAGACAACTGAATAAACCAATTCTATTTCTCCTGAACCTTGATCCATCCTCGAAGAAATCCCTCCGAGTTCGTATATAACCATACGATGGATCTATCCAATGGAAGTGGATGTCCGTAGTAATACAGGGTGTTCTGAGAAATACAAAGGGTAAAAGAAGGAGCGGCAATGACTTATGCAACTGGGACAATCCAAAAGTCAGTATTTTAAGAAGGTTCGGTCAACTTGGTCACTGAGTCATAGTCTAGGGTCGGTCAAAAGTCGCTGCCAAAGAGAGAGAGAAAAGAAACACTCTGCGTGCACTCTAACCTAGATCAGAATGGCTATCACTTTATCTAATCTGGAAACCTCCCACTGTCCTGTCAAATTCTCCTCCAAACCTAAAAGAAGAATCAATCGGGATCACCCGAAGAGTAAACCAACTCATCAGTGGGAATCGGGATCCAACTCTCATTGCATGATAACGTGACGGAATCCATTCACGTTACTCACACTCCAGAAGGTATGCGCATACTTGGCAAGTTTCAGTTTCTTTAGAAACTCCCGATAAGATTTTTGCCCATACTCTTATGACCTTGGCGTTGGTCAAAATGTCATAAGTCACATGCCAAGTTCTACCCGTCACTATCTTGTCAATTTGAACCCACCCTCACATGCCCTTGACGTTGGCCAAAATGGCAGAACGATTGTCCCAAACCAACTCATCTATCTATGCAACAAATGAATATCCAGCAGCTACCAAACACTATGCCTTGGCGTTGGTCAAAATACATAGTTTGAATACTACTGAATACCCAAAAGAAATGATGGAGGGCTACGGCTGGTTTTTGGCGAAAAACCTTTAACATAGTGAACTTGATATCGCTGATGGAACCTGATAGCTTTTTATAAAAATATAGTGGCGAAAACCTTTTGCTAAAGAGGTCACTCCCGGTGAAGGGATCTCGGCTCTTTCCTCGTGGAATGAGGTGCAGGATATTCCACTGAATACTGCGATGCTAAGCAACTTGTAATCGACTATAGTGAAGTTATTACCCTGACGCAAACTTCTGCCCAAGGGGTCATTCCCGGTGAAGGGATATCGGCCCTTGCCTCGTCGAATGAGGTGCAGGATATTCACACCGAATACCGCTATGCAAAACAAAAGAAAACGTCTTTGCAATAACACTTTTTAAAATTGTTCCAACAACTCCAAAACAAGTTTGTTTTCCTTTGCATTGATCAGAATCAATGCAGTCCCATCAATCAATCACACCAGAAAAGAACGAAAATAAAATGTACGTATATGTCATCCGCATTCGTCACTGGGTCCCGTCATCACCTATTAGGTTACTTAACTAACGACAGAGCGGGGACTGGACTAGCGCGGGTGCAAAACATATACAACATCTAATAGTATATATACCAATATATAATAATCGCTCCAGGCATGATAATATGCAACATTACAGAAAAGTAATAAACATCACAGAACAATACAGATAATCTGGGATCCCCGGGTTTCACAGAGCCGCTGCTGAAACCCGACGTTCTCCTGGTCATATGGATAGCCTGTGCAATGAAACCTAGACCCCTACGGGTGCGGCAAATTACCCGCCAAAACCTGAAACGAGGTAGTTCCCCACAGCATAGTGAATGGAACACCCGGCACTTCACAGAATCCGGTAAATTGAGCACCCCTCCTTGGGTCAACCTGTACCCCCTATAAGTGCGGCGAATAGTCTACCAATTCTAGAGTGAGGTCCCTCTGCCTCTCAAAGCCATGACATGCGGACCCATTGCCCTCCCGAACCCGGCTATCCGTGCACCCCGTCGCGGGGTAAACCTAGTACAGAAATAAAAAATAGTACAACAGGTACATCGACCTCAACCTGGTCGTGCCCCAAAACAATATTATACAACAGGCGGTGACGGCAATCCATATGTTGGACGCTCGCCCCGCAATATCAAATGTACAAATAAATCCAAACTGCACTACCATTGCACACTGCTATCCACCACGACAAATCCGCAACATCACAGCACAACACAGAACATCAACGCGAATGTCACGTTCGCAAACCCGTCTAAAAGAACTATAGCAATCAGACACGGTTTACCGATCAAATGACATTCACGGTCGGAGATATAATGTAAGTACTGTAAACTAACATGTTTAAATTTCGATCGACTAAATATCACGAAGTGGGCCCCACGAACATCTGCTGCACGGTAACAAAATCTGGGCCCAAAAGATATATACCAAAAACCACAATTTAACCAAAGGAAGCAACTGTACAAATTTGGATCAATGATCCCAAAGATTGGCCGCGGAAGCGCGGTCAAACCCTAGGTTTGACCGCGATTCCGCGGCGGTCTTGAAGGGTCACGTGACCAAATTTCTACCACGTGCTTAGAAAAGCCTGCTGAATTTTCTGTGATGTGTAAAATTATTTTTAGAACCATTTTAAAATCAACAGAAACTCAGAAATGAAAAGTTGTAGTTTTTGATATTCGGTCCGATCGATATTTTAAACGTGTTAGCACAAGTTAGTAAAGCAAAATGGTGAGGCTCTGATACCACTGTAAGTCTACGGTAGCGCCCCGGCCGTCTAACAGACGCCAAATGCGGAACAAAAACTTTTTAACTGGCGCTATCGTATACTATAACCCGGATCTGCCATTATTGCTAAACTAACAAACTGTAAAGAGAGTAGAAAAGTTATACCGAACGATCTGAGTCCTTCGTTCTTTAACCATCATCCCACGCTCCGTTTTGGCTGCTCCGATCTCGTCGATCTCCGATCTACTTGTCCAGGTGGCACCACGTCAACGATTCTTTAAACGGGCTCTCGCCTCTGACTCGAGGCAACTCGGTCGTCAAGTTTGCTAAAAGAGACGACCAAGATTGATGTAGAGAATGAATAGAACACTTTGTCTCGCTACGTCCAAGGCTATGGACGAACGGTTAATGAAGTTGCCTTTTGGATCGATATGAAAATGAGATATGAATATGTTAATTTCCATGCATCCAAAACTCTTTCTTTTTTTTTTCCAACAACCATATTTTTCAAGTGAGTGAGAGAGGGGAGGGGCCGGCCACTATATAGGAGTGGGGGGGTGAGTGTAGGAGAGGGGAAGGTAACCACAAGAATAAATATCATGAACAAATATCCTAAGGTTAACAAGAATCATTAATGCTAAAGCATGAGTCATTAAAACCTAGTGTGAACACAATGAATGAAACAAATGAGTCATGAAGCCTAGTCACCATCCTAATCACCTCTTCTAGAAACTTCTAGAACCTTCCACACTCATCTCAAGAAAAGATAAATCCGTCTTTAACCGAATGATAAAGACGAGCGATAGAAAACTGAAAACTGGCAACTTCCAAAAGTGATCCTGAAACGAATTTCAGGATAACCCCGTAACAGTATAAACATACCCGCATTTGTATTACGACCGAATACAAATGCAACTGAAACAAAAATATTATATCTACACAGTATAATACTCGGAACCGGCTTAAACCAAAGCCGACCAGTATCATCTGCCCGAAATATGACACATGCGTAAACGCACGTGCATTTTCCGAACCCTGCCATAAAACCATACGGCCTCTACAACGTTTCGCCCGAACTTGGGAAACTGTCTGTGGGGGACTCTAATGGCTCGTCAGTACCCTGGCAGTGGGTTTAACCACAAGCCGTCAACGGCACTAGCTGTGCGTAACGGCTGCCCATGGACTGACCTCAAGGGATGCCGATGAGCGAACTCATCTGGAAACCCTACTGAGCCTAACAGTGACTATATATATACAGTCCGGTCCGTTCGTCTATGAGTATCGCATATCTGCCTAGGGGGCTAGTAACGCCAGACCCCCAATAGCAGTATAAGTCGTGTCGAAGTGTAGCCCAAAAACACCCTGAGATACTACTAGAGTACCTACCAGTAAATCTCCTGTCACGGCCGTGGGCTTTGTGTAATGGCTCTCCTAGACACAGCGCGATCTCACCCCCAATACCGGAAGAGACGAATCCCCTGCCGATCCGCTCACGTGCCTCCATGTGGTTCGGGACTGTACCCAAAAACTACCTGTTTGCACGACTCCTTTGAGCCGTGGTAGGGTAGAAATCAAAGCACAGTGGGAACTCACACGAGACAAATGACGACCTCAGGTCGATGAACTAACATGTACACATGTCACCAGGGAACTGCTATCTGACGATATGTATAATACCAACTAGCAGGTTCCCGGCGAGTCCTGTCCGGTGTACTCATAACCCAATGAGCACCTGTATACATTTTAGGTGATCCAACTGACACCAGTGGCTTGTGAGACCGGCCACCACCCCTCGTCGGGGTCTCGACTGTATACACTAGTCTACTCCGGAGTATCGATGCCCTGTCTCGAAACTCCCACGACTAGGGACCACAATTAAGGATATGCATATAAGCCACCCAACTCTCACGTATATGATCGCCATCATACTGTTGGTAGTAAAGCAAGATCCTAAGGGCTCTATCAAAGTGTAACAGTGATCAGTCACCTGAACCTGTACACGACTGATAAAGGCAAACCAGATAGCATACTATCATCTCAAGTAAGACTGTCCTACCGGTATAGGTCCTCCGCAATCATTGCAATCATATACCTGCGATCCAATAATTGACTCTAATGGCACTATATCCAACAGATTTAATTTACAGGTTTAACATGCAGTTAAATAAGTATAATATAATATAAATAGCATGTAGCAAGTTTTACTTGCCTTGATCGATTCACGATACGGGATGCGCACGCAGCGCCCAAAGTCGGCAAATATTGCAACATCCATACGCGCACACGGGACAGGTCCAGGCACAGCAAGAAGGTAACCACACAAGTAGGGGACGTCCACAGGGTTGCTCGGATCATCGGCAGCGGCACGGCTCCGGCGATCGTCGGAAATACGGATCAAGAAAGAGAAAGAGAAGGCAAAGAAGAAGAAAGAAGAAGAAGAAGAAAAGAGAAGAAGGGGTGTCTCTGGGGTTGTCTCGGGTCAGAGGAGGTGGCAAGGGATCGACAACGGCGAAAGGTCGGAGCTCCAGAAAGCTGTTGCGAGGTTGCTCGGTAAGGAAGCGAGGTGTAAGGTTCTTGAAGCCGAGGTGAGGATTTTGTGCAGGGGAAAGGTGATGTGGTGGTGGCTGTCAGGGGAGAGGTGATGAGGGAGATGAAGTGGTGATGAGGCGAGGATACGACGATGAGGTCGGAGCTCCAGCGATGTGGTGCAGGCGAGGTCGTGTGTGTGCAGTGGGTAATCGGGTTGAGGGTTGCACGGGAAAGAAGATGATGCTGGTGATGGTTGTGGCATCAGGAGGCGAGAGGAAAGATCGTGGCGACGGGAAAGAGCATAGGAGGCGACGACAAGGTCGTCGGCGGCGAGATCGGCAACAGGTCACGGGTTCTGAGAGGGGTTTGGCTTAGGGTTGCGATGGGTTGAAGGGAAGAAGGAGATGATGGAGGTGGTGTCGGAGAGATGGAGATGAGAATGACGGTTAGACGACGACGGCGACGAGGGCCGGCGACGACGAGCGCGACACGCGACGTGGGTTGCAGACAATGGGTTCACGTCGGGAAAGGATAGTGGGGAAGGAGGAAGAATAGGAGGAGGAGGTTGACGATGCGATGATGGAGGCGAGGTCGAGGGGAGGAAGTCGATGGTGAGAGGAGACGACGAGGCGAAGGTTCGGCGTGGGCTTCCTCGTGGGCGAGGAGGCGAGAGAAATGAAAAAAAAGAAAAGAAGAAGAAGATGCTGATAAGAGAGAGGACGTGAGGCTTTTTAAAATTTAAGAGAAAAATATAGAGAGAGAAAGAGAGGCAGAGAGACGGTCATGGGAGGGAGAGGGAGAGATCGAGATGAGAGAGAGGGGGAGAGAGAAAGAAGGAGAGAGATCGAGAGGAGAGAGAGGGGGTAGAGGAGAGATGGTTTTGTTTGTATTTGGATTTTTAAGTTAAAAAAATTTGTTAATTAATCTATTCTAACTATTAGGCTTTGAATACTAAAATAATAATAATTTAGTTATAAAATTAATTATGTATAATAATTTAATAGTTTGGTTAAGGTATATAATATTCGTCCGTTTTGAGATTTTGGCAAAACAAACTTACTCCAAAACACGTCCCGGTCGGGTCTAAAAATTCAGATTTAAAATATGAAAAAATATATGCGACGTCCAAAATTCAAAACGAAAGCTCAGGTAACGAAAATGCATAACTCCAAGAATGGATGCACGTACGTGCGCGTAGCCATCCAAACACGTCCGTTTCACTGAACGGGACGAGAACAAGATGCGCGGATGCTACCACGGGGTTAGGAGTATCATGCAGGCTATGAAATGTATGTTTAAAATATCTTACGTGACTGAAAATGTTATATGGTAAAAGATGCCATGCCAGTTAAAATGCCAGTATGCGATAAAATTGAAAATGCACAAGTCTACAAAATAAGTCAGGGTGATTCATAAATATAAATCAACAGGTTCAAGCAAGCGGGTCGGGTCGAATGCAAAGTAAAATGTAAAATACCATTTTCACCCAAAATACGATAAATCAAGAAAATACCGCAGATAAGGAAATACGGGAACTGGAATTGGTATAAATGAACTAGGTTGTTACAAATACACCCAGCTCGGCTCTTCTTTGCTGGTGCTGCGATGATTTTTATAACAAAGGAAAGACACAAGGAGGGTCAAACTGAAAGGGATCTGATCTAATTTCAACCGGACCAGAAATCCGAGAAGGATCCTCCACGAGTTTGGCGCTAGCTGGCCCAGGACAAGATTGAAACAACGAAACACCCAACAAACCTCGGTTGGAAAGTGCGTCCATACATGGTGGGCGCCAGATGATGGAGGCTGTGATCTCCTTCAGATGTTGTCCTCCGTTGATCCTGTGATGGCGGTCTTTGACGGTTGAGATTTGGTTTGGGAGTTGTTGAGCGTGTGGATCTTAATGGGTTGGCGTTGACGCCGAGCTATCTGCAAAGGAAGTCCCGGGATGGGTGGCCACCGTAGGACCCTCCGACGATCAAGTTAGTGCCGAGAAATAGGTGCAGAGTAATAGCGTATTGGAAATGATTTCGAGTTACCTGAGTCGTCTGAGAGAGGGGTTTATATAGTGGTCGCGTGGAGCGAGCAGGCTCGAGATCATCGCCGTTAGTTACTCCCCTGCGTTATCCTCGCATTAATAGCGGGATACGCCCATTAATGGAGGACGCGCTAGCGTGGGACGCGGAACGTGGGGAGGCGGATATCTCGCTCTGGGGCGGTACGCGGAGCTGTTGCGAGGGCGCTTGGGTTCCGCGCTCTCGGTTGATCGGGGAAGCCGAGAAAGCTCGGCCTGTCAGATCTCTGGGAGACGGGCAGTGAGGCCGAGGAAGCTCAGCCTGTCAGATGGCTCGGAGACGAGCAAGAAGACCGAGGAAGCTCGGTCTGACAGATGGCTCGGAGACGAGCAAGGGGACCAAGGAAGCTCGGAGACGAGCTGTCGACCGTTTGCTAGGTGAAGGTGGAAAGCACTAAGGGAGGTCTCCTGAATGGTCGGATACGTGCTAAGAGATGAAGCCCCGAGGAACGCCCCTAATGCAACTCATTTATTCCTCCTCCGTAGCCTTCGGGACATGTCATCCGCCACTTGTCGTATTCTGAGGAAATACCACTTGTGAGCATCATTAATTAGTTATATTAAATCATTACCGTAGATCCAACGCTTCAGAAATGTAATGGTCTATAATGCGCGTCTCATCATCTTCATCTAAATATTGCGTCTCCCTCTCTCTCTCTCTATATATATATATATATATATATATAGAGAGAGAGAGAGAGAGAGAATAATGGAGGAAAGATGCCATAGGAGGGAATTTCCTCCTACGGCGTATACGAGAATAATGGAGGAAAGTTGCCGAAGGAGGGAATTTCCTCCTATGGCGTCGAAAAAATACAACATCCATCATGTTTTCCGACGATTGAAACCCATAATTTTCATCGTTATCATCTAAGTTATAAGTACACCAAATTTCATGTGATTCTACAACCTTTTCACCGTTGAATTAGTGGGTTCAAAATTAACGGTTTACCGACAATAGAACTTTTTACATTGCTAAATCAACGGTGAAGAAGTTGTAGAATCACATGAAATTTGGTATACCCACATCATAGATGATAACGATGAAGATGATGGATTCCGATCGTCGGAAAATACGATGGGTGTGTATTTTTTCGACGCCATAAGAGAAAATTCCTTCCTATGGCCTCTTTTCTCCATTATTCCCTCATATGGCATCTTTCCTCCTACGCCCCCTCCCTCCCTCTCTCTCTCTCTATATATATATAGAGAGAGAGAATAGATCATAAGAGGGGGTTTCCTCCTATGGCGTCAAAAAAAATACAATCTCCACCATTTTTTCCGATGATCGGCATCCAACATCATTATCGTTATCATCTAAGATGTGCATACACCAAATTTCTTGTGATTCCGCCACTTTTTCACCGTTGAGTTAGCAATGTAAAAAGTTCTATGGTCGGTAAACCATTAATTTTGTACCAACTATATCATAGGTGAAAAAATGGTATAATCACATGAAATTTGGTATATCCACGTCTTAGATGATAAAGATGGTCGTAATATATTCCGATCGTCAAAAAAAATAATGGAGGGTGTATTTTCCTGACACCATAGGAGGAAATTCTCTCGAATGGCACCTCCTCCATTAACCTCATATACATGCAGGGATACATACATACGTACGTATGGATAGAAATAAATTTAGCAAGACAAGAAAGAAATTAATGTTATGTGATCCTCTTCAATAATGACTCATCTCCATCATGGGACACGTATTCCAACCAGTTGCTAACTTGATCACAATGAATTGTGGCTACTAGAGTTGAATAATAGTCTCACTCATCCTACTTCCCAATAACAAAAAATAAAAAAAATAAAAAATATTGCCTCCCATATCTTGATATCAATATGTTTCCCCTTGGAATTGCTGGGCCGATTCTATATTGGAGTCTTTGATGTAGGCTTACCAAGGAGTAATAACTCTGGTGGTGGGAGCCCTTGTCCTTTCGTGGAGAGCGCAGAAGTCAAAACCTAAATGCCCGAAAGAAAAAATGTCCACAAATAAAAAAAATTTGAGGCAAACTCATAGGTCCTCTCGGTATGTGCGTGTGTTGTGTGCCTGGGTTGAGGTTTACTAGACAGTGCCAAAAAATTTAAAAAATAGAAAAAATGTCGCGGCCCTGAAAGCTACATAGTTAGAGGATGTAATGGTGTGGCAGGTTATATGAATGTCAGTGCTTCTAAAAGTCTAAAGCTAGAAAGCCGGAATTTCACATGAATATCATACAGAGAAAAATTGCAAATCTATCTAAGCGGTACTTGTGTAGGTTATAGTAGATTAATTAGGAGGGTTAGATGGCGTTAATTAAAATTAGATAGGTTTATATCATTCAAGCTAACATCCAATGCATGAACAAATTGATAAATTAGACATAAAAAATGTTGTCCTTCTAATTTTAAACTTCAGTGCTGGCCATACAAACTTTCTTTTTTGAAGGTAAATATTATAAAACTTCATCGCCTTCTTAGGATTTTCAAAATAACGACATCAATGCGGTGAAGTCCAACCTTAATTCATTATGTAATTTGTAACTGGTCGATTTAGCTTTGATTCAGGCCTGGTTTAAGAAGACTTGGATTTGGATGGAAGATGGTTCGTACAATATGCCACATTGAGAATGACTTATTTTGGAATTTGAACTCCATATCTTTTAAGTAAATCTCTAATTCTTGTTAGGAATATTAGATAGAGAATAACGGAGAAAAGAGGCCATGGGAGGGAATTTCCTTCTATGGCGTTGAAAAAATACCCTCTTCCTTATTTTTTTCGACGATCGGCACCCACCATCTTCATCGTTATCATCTAAGATGTGAATACACCAAATTTCATGTGATTCTACAACTTTTTCACCGTTGATTTAGTAGGTTCAAAATTAACGGTTTACCGACAATAGAACTTTTTACATTGCTAAATCAACGGTGAAAAATTTGTAGAATCACACGAAATTTGTTGTATCCACATCTCAGATGATAACGATGAAAATGGTGGGTGCCGATCGTCGAAAAAAATGAGAGGGGGTATTTTTTTCGACGCCATAGGAGGCAATTCCCTCCTATGGCATCTTTCCTTCATTATTCTCTATTAGATAATAGATATTAAGAGGATATCATATATAGGTGGACCGGCCGGGCTACTTGCAGATGGATTGGGCTATCCGGTGCCGAAATTAAATGAAGTAAAACTTTGTGCCCATCATCCTATCCATATATGACGGGTTGATATACGGCTAAGCAGTGTATGGTAAACGGGTTATCCATAGACAGTTGAACAGGTAATTTAACTTATACCTAGTTGAAAAACAATTATAGTTCAACAAGTTTTATTAAATTCTGGTCATTATATGCATGAAAACATGTACACAAACATTGATCAGTAAATAAAGACAAACAAGGTTCCATGAAAAAAAAGTTAATTGGAAAGCTTCACATGAAATGGATATTGGAAAGTTTTCGTTGGAAGCTTCACATGTTTGGAAGCACCATAACCTTTTTATCCTCGATTTCATTTTCAAAGCAATCCGAGTAAAATCTGCAGGCAGGATCGGTCCAATGATATTTTTAAATAGATAGGTTGAATTGTTTTATTAAAATAATTAGTAGACAGTGATCAGTGTTCTACGGATGACCAATGGATCAAACGTGCCACCGGACATTATTGATGCCTCAATTATTAGGTTTGTTGTGATTTGTTTGTTTGTTTTTTTGACCAAGCCATGACCTAATACATCATGTAATGATCTCTTTATATATTTAGTTTTATTGGCTTTAATAAAGCACGGAAGAATTTTATCAGAATAATCAAGCTGCCATTTTTTAAACCGGTCCAAACCGAACACAGTGAGATTGTATCGCTGGTGGAAGGGATTTTCATGACATTTTAAAAGATCATTGGTAATATTTCGATAATTGTAAAAAACCGACGGTATTTATTAAAATCTATCCTCCATATAATTAAGAGATGAAATGTTTAATTTGTATAAATTCTAGAAAATGCTGTGGAGAAACTTTTGATGTTATACGTTGATCATAGAACAGGTATATATCATCAAATATAGCTTAATAATATTTGGGGTCAAGATGAAAGATGGCGGTGAATCTCGTGGCCGCCTCACAACCACCAAAGGCCACCTAGTTTGAGCGAATGTCTGGTCCAACTATTGACCATCCTTCAACCTTTCACTGTGGGTACATGTGGGACACACTTATAGATGTCATGGACGGTTAGATGTATAGAGTAGGGGCTTGTTTGTCAAGGGGCTGTTCAGTTGCAGAATTGTGAAATTTAGATTCCCATTTAGTATAACGGAAAATTTTGGATTGGTTAATTTTGTGTTTAGTTGGTATTGGATTCCTGATTTTGGATTTACAAATCTTTGTAATCCTTATTTGTTTAGGAAAAAGAAAGTAAGATTTGGATTTGAGGATTAAAAAGAGAGATAGAGAGAGATGATTTTTTATGCATAAAAGTACGCAAGCCTCATCAAATAAGTATAATAAACAGTACAAATCCAAACTAAATTCTCTTTTTTTAGGATTCATAAATCATGGTTTTGCAGCGGGACCCGCACTAAAAACAAAAGAATTTTAGAAATCCAAATCTGGCAATCAATTGCAAGAATCCGGCATTTTTTTTAAAGAATTACACAATCCAAGAGGGAGAAAACAAAAATTATGTTCTGACACATGTTAGGAAAAAACCAATTCAACATAATCCATTTCTTCCTTTTTTGGATTTTATGTGTTCGGTTGAAAACCTTTGAAAGAAAACAAAACTATGGATTTCTTGTTTGCACTCACATGCAAAATAGCTCCATGAAATAATGCTCAGCAGAGAGAGAGAGAAAGAGGTGTCCCATCATCTCTTTTTATAGTATTATTTTTGCTTGGCTCTTTTCACCCGATTCCGTGCCCAAATGGTTCCCCAATTTTTTATGTGTCCTAGCAATATCGTAAATACCTTGACATCATCACATCCAAACATGTGAAACTGAAAAAGCAAGTTGTCAGAGCCTTTTTCATTTTCTTTGGCTCGTTTACATCAAAACAAAAATGCTACCCAGAGTTGGACCAAAATGGCCCCGTGGAGCCGATTTTTCTCTCACAATGATTTATCATAGTTATCTGTTATCTTTACTGTTATAACTATAAGTCTCTATATGATGTGATTAATCAACTATTTAAAAAATAAAACAATGATAAAATTTCAATAGCCAAAATTAATAATTGAAGATGTCAACCTACTTCATCACAAAAGACAAAAATAGAAAAATAAAAAACCAACAACCCTCTTTCCCTCTCTCACTCGTTGCATATTCTCTCTTCTTCTTTTTTGACTTGTGTCTCCTCCGACCCTAAGCTCAGGGCCGAGGAAAATAATGAAGGGCTCGAGCCCCAGGGTGGTACCGAAGTCTATTCGTGAGAGGACTTAGTTTGAAAAACTTAGCCAATACGGAAAGGAATTGCATTATTTAAAAGAGGGCACATGTTTATCTATACAATTTAAGCTTTTCAGCATTATATGGTCGGGGAAAATTACGCCCTCCGGAGTCCTGGAGGCGGTAGGCTCCACCGGGCAATACTTCCGTTACGAGAAACGGTCCGTCCCACTTCAGAGAGAACTCATGTAGCCTCTCTTGGTCTACGAACTCGTTTCTCCGTAAAACCAGGTCTTCTGTCTTAAAAGTTCGATATTTAACCCGGGTATTATAGTAGCGGACGGTTTGCTACTAATAGGCGGCCGCTCTGATTTGTGCTCGATCTCGTTTCTAACAAGATGTTCAAGTTGCTTCGCAGTGCCAAAGTGTCAGCTTCATCGTCAAAGTGTTCGACCCTATAACTGGGCAATCCAATTTCTGCGGGGACTATTGCTTTAGAACCGTAGCAGAGGCTGAACGGGGTTTCTCCCGTTGGTGTTTTCCTTGATGTCCGCGGTGCCCAGAGCACACAAGGCAGTTCCTCGACCCAGTTGCCTTGCCTCCCTTCCAGGAGGCTCAGAGCCT